>OY776680.1:55880792-57155500 GCA_963675555.1 Leptura quadrifasciata
AACCCACAAACTGAAATTAGAATTTATTTGCAAAATACAATCTATTCGCATTCAGGTATACAAATAACTGGTTCATGACAAAGAAACTATGATAAGTGATAAACAAAGAATTATAGATAATCTGGAAAATATAAACAATAATGAAAAAATTAAAAACACTAACAAATCAAAAGATATAAATAAAGAAATTTCCAGTGCTTCTAAAGCAAAACGATAAACAAACGATACAAAAGGGTATGAAATGGAAGATTATAACTGATCTAGCTAGTCCAGAACACAAGTACGCCTATCGTCGTGAAAACAAGTAAATTGGACATTGGCAATGAATAAGGGAGACGAGAGGAGAATTAAATCAAGACATAAAGTTATTATTTATATATATATATATATATATATATATATATATATATATATGAAGTGTTGTTGTACTTCCGGGTGCTCTTCCGCGTCGATGATCGACTCCTCCAGGAGTCACGGTTGTCTAAACGACGTTTCGGCAGAATCTCATCTGCCATCTTCAGGTTCTCACTGAAAGCTGCCTATTGCTGCTTCTCATTGCTCGAACTGAACTGACGTTCCCCGCGTTATGCGGCTCCTTATATATGCTGCCGTCTAAGGCGCGCCTGCGCGTTTGGCTACGTGTTACCGTCCCCCACCACCTGTGGTAGGCGTAGCGGGCGGCTGAGCCAACCCGACAAGTGGCTTCGCTAAAACGTCACGCTCCACGTGACTTCTCGCCGGTGGTCGGGCGTCCTCGTGTCCAATCGGTGCCGCAGAATGCCGTGGTTCTCCTTGATTGGTCCGCGCTCGGCTCTGACTCCTCGTGATAGGTTCATTTCGGGCAGGTTGCTTTGCTTCTTCATTATTTGTCGATACTTGAACATGCCTCCTCGTGATTGGTTCGTCCACGGTGGATAGTCGTGTGTCTTCGGTTACGTATTTTCCCACAAGAGCGGGCTTCCAGGAGCTGGGCAATCTCTGCGTATCATCTCGTTTATTAAGATTTTGTGGTCTTTTTTCGATCTCTATGGCCTCTCTGGTAATCCTTGACCTATAATGCTCGATATTAGCTACTGTTCTGGTGTTGTCGAAGTCTATTTTGTGTCCTGTGGATTTTACATGCTGTGCTAGAGACGATGTTTTCTCCTCTTTTCGTACTGCATTCATATGTTCTTCCTTTCTTACACTAATACGTCTGTTGGTCTGTCCTATGTATGACTTGTTGCAATCTTGGCACGGGATTTCGTATACTCCTTGGTTTTCTAGGGTAGTTTTTGATTTTGGATTACGAAGGACTGCACTGATTTTTCGGTCTGTTTTAAATATTGTTTCTATGTTATGTTTACGTAGAAGTTTGCCAATTTTATGTGTCGTCCCTTTCACGTAAGGTAGATATGCCTTTGTTACTGGTTTCTCGGCTTCCTCCTGGGTTTTTTTGTCTGTATGGCCCCAGCGACTTCTGTATTGTGTACCTCGAAAATCCATTTTTCATTAATGCTTTTAGAAGTGAAGACATCTCTTCGTTGATATGGTCGACGTCTGCCAACCTCTGAGAACGTGTCACTAGAGTCTTTACTACTGAATTTAATTGTGCTGGATGGTGATGTGATGCCGCATTTAGATATCTGTCCGTGTGAGTGGGTTTTCTGTATACTGTGTGACCTAGTGTCCTATCTGGTTTCTTTTTCACTAATACGTCTAAAAATGGAAGCTTGCCTTCTGTTTCTACCTCCATGGTAAATTTGATCTTGTCGTGAATGCTATTCAGGTGGTCTAAGAAACTATTCAATTGTTCTCTTTCCCGAGAGCACCCGGAAGTACAACAACACTTCATTTAACACCCGCGAAAACCTAAAAAACAACATATATATATATATATATATATATATGGTGTAGTGGTGAGAGGTAAGTGAATCCTCTCATGTGGTCTAATGCTACTATACACCAGACATTATAGTAGTCCCGCATATGTTCAAAATAAGGCAGTCGTGGGCTTGGAATGATTGAAGCAAACGACTCATTTCATCTGTTAGTACATCTAATATGGATCATTGAACCACTTCTTGGCCGACTCAGATACGCGTCGTTTACCCCCTGCACCCCGTCAAAGGGTGAAATATTCAAATGTCTGTATCTCGGTAACCGTTTGAGATACCGCGTCCGTTCAAACGTCGGACTGTTTATATTTAAGAAGTGATTCAAAATGTTCATTACAAAATATACACATTTTTTAGTATTTAGCGAGATATTAAAAAAAAACTAATATTTTTAGAACAACCCCTTTAAATAATATCGAATAACTTGAAAACGGACAGTTCTAATAGAAATATGCATCGAATAAAAATTTAAGAAATATTTTGTATACTGGTATTGTAACTAATATGCAGAACATTGAAACGTTATACAACGAAGTATGTAATTCCAATGATTTGCCCACCAACATTCGAAGGAAAAGGAAATATTTGAAAGCTTCGATAATAGATGAATTTCAGGAAGATGTATGCTTTTTCAATGCAACAAATCCTTCTAAACCCCAAAATGTATGCCTACAGAGTGTAAAAGACAGAACCTTCAACTCTATGGTTGAAACAAATTCAGAGATAATGAATAGGGACTTGAAGACTCTTTGCGACGCTTCTGTGATTTTAAGAAGACTTGCAACAAATGCACAATCCTGGAAATTTGATGGATCTCTAACATCGTCAAAAACTGAAAATGTTATTCCCGAAAATATGATACAATTTTTTAAGTGGTGCATTAAAGGTGCCAATGAAAATAATCAATTATATTGTGATGAATCAACTATGAAGGTGTCTCAAGTTTTATTATTCGAAATGCTATGAAACAGACAAGTTAAATACAAATCTGCTATCAAGAGAAAATCTATAGATTATCCATTACAAATGGCGGTTGTGATTATTGCATTTCACTCAACTAGAAGTCAATTTCTAGTCCAGCTTTTAAATAAACTGGGCGGTTCTATAAATTTATTACATACAGCAGCTGTGTGTGTGTCCCTCCTTATAATACACAGAGAATATAATTAAGTTTACTACTATTTAAATTATTTAAACTACTTTGGATGACTGCAAGTGCAGATATGTCTGCACCAAAATAAAGCTAAAAGTATAGGCAATAATTTTTATTCGATGCATATTTCTATTAGAACTGTCCGTTTTCAAGTTATTCGATATTATTTAAAGGGGTTGTTCTAAAAATATTAGTTTTTTTTTTAATATCTCGCTAAATACTAAAAAATGTGTATATTTTGTAATGAACATTTTGAATCACTTCTTAAATATAAACAGTCCGACGTTTGAACGGACGCGGTATCTCAAACGGTTACCGAGATACAGACATTTGAATATTTCACCCTTTGACGGGGTGCAGGGGGTAAACGACGCGTATCTGAGTCGGCCAAGAAGTGGTTCAATGATCCATATTAGATGTACTAACAGATGAAATGAGTCGTTTGCTTCAATCATTCCAAGCCCACGACTGCCTTATTTTGAACATATGCGGGACTACTATAATGTCTGGTGTATAGTAGCATTAGACCACATGAGAGGATTCACTTACCTCTCACCACTACACCATATATATATATGGTGTAGTGGTGAGAGGTAAGTGAATCCAATATATATACTACTATAATGTCTGGTGTATAGTAGCATTAGACCACATGAGAGGATTCACTTACCTCTCACCACTACACCATATATATATATATATATATATATATATATATATATATGTTATATAGTATTTGAGCCACTGTATATAAGACGATACGTGACTTTTGCTTCATTTCAGATTATCATATAATATCATATTTCAGCTACGTGCAGATAACAAATTCCCGCTATCATTTATCGCTTACAAAGTATCACATTATATTATATTACATTTTAACTTCTCACGATTATGCTGAATCGCTTGCTTGCTTTTCTTTGTTCATCATTTAGATGACACTGCATCTAAATGTCATAAATAGAACCACGAGACATTTCTGTAACCAGTTATCATACTCACTTCAAATTAAATACTTACATTTTATTACTGTATTATTTCTAAGAGTCAACGTTGACTCTCTACAAATAAATAAAATTGTTTTTAAAAACTTAGCTACGAAACGCGAGCTATAACATTGGCGCAGTCGGTAGGATCCGTTAAACATCCCTGGAACAAGAAGCCTAACTTGTAGTGAAACGTTCGAGAACAAGGAGAACATCTCAACACGGGTGCCTAACTAGTGCAAGTGATCTACAAGAACAAGGAGACCTTCCTCACCAGTGGTGGCGGATCCCAATCCCTCGACGGAGGAAAGAACCTACCTATGAAGATATTTACTAAGTCATTTTTAAGAATCATCACGTTTTATTACTGCTATTTTTATTTTTCACATTTCGCAATTTATTTAAGTGTATTATACTGCTAATACATCCAACGAAAACGAAACAGTTCTGCTATCAATTTTATCCTTATTATTCCCCAAACGACATAATTAGTTTTATTTCATACGTATTATACTGTTAATACGTAATCGTGTGTATTATACAGCTAATACACTCACCGAATTCCATTTTATTTTAAAGCGACATCGAAGCGTATTATACTGCTAATACGTACTTGTGTGTATTATACAGCTAATACACAAACAGACAAGAAAATCTTTCAAATTTAACTTCAATAGTTTGTAACTAAAAGCAACAAAATGTCAGAACAAGAAGCCACCGTTCAAATCGAAGAACAAATTGAAGCTTATAAACTTTCGGAGATATTCTCGATAATACCTGAGTTCGATGGAAACCCCATCAACCTACAAACATTTTTAAATTCTTGTACATATGCTCAAGGAATGGCAATTAATGACCAGTTGTTATTATTGACTATTCATATCAAAAATAAATTGCGTGGCAAAGCTACCGAATTGATAAATTCTAGAAATCCGGCTACATATGCAGAAATAAAATCCTTATTAGAAGCGCACTTCGGAGATTCTAGAGACCTAACATCTCTAATCACTGACCTACAACGCATCCATCAATTACCTAACGAATCTGCGTTAGCCTTTGTATCACGGTTGCAAACGCACAATGCAAAAATGCATGCCGCAATCCAAAAACAAGCTTTGTCCAAAGAACCGAAGAAATCTCAAAGTGATTTAGTCGAAACTATGACGCTAAATAATTTATTAACAGGCTTAGAACCAAATTTAGGCAAAATTATATGTGCTGGCAATCCACAAAATATGTTGGAGGCTATTAATCGAATTAAAAGAGAACTACAACTCTCTTATTTTGAGTCACAAAAATTCTCGAGAAATAGCCAAGCTAAAAACCCAATTCCTCCCCAACAAAAGAGACCAATTTCAACTTTCCAACAGAAAATGTGTTCATTTTGCAATCGCATTGGGCATACTGTAAGTGAATGCCGTACTAGGCAACAACAACAATTTATGCCATCAACGTCCCAAAACTTTCAAAGACCAAACTTCCAAAGAAATTCAAACTTCCAAAATTTTTCGCAAAATAATCAATTTACTCACAGGCAATTCCCACAAAATAATCAATCTAATCTTCCACAGCAAAATAGGCCTTCAGCCATCAGACCAAACCCGAATTTCAATCAGCAGAGACCATCTGCAATCCAACCAAATCCAAACTTTAATCGTTACGATCAACAAAAGGCCCATCATTTGAACTATGAACCTTATGATAGTTACATTGATAATTCCAATCAATATGAGACCTACTCTACCGATTACTCCTCAATTTACCAACTTCAACAAGACAATTGTGAAAATTATAATTTCGAAACCAATCAAAGTTTCCCAGAGAACTATAATTCTCAGTCTGAACAGTATGAGGATTATACCGCTAATCCTCAGGATTTTTACCAAGGTTCCAACCAATTAACTCATCCTCCCAACCAGGAATCCGAACCAATTGCAGAATTGGAAACTCAGATCCAAACGATGACTCTAAAAGACAGTTTCAACCCATACCTGAATTTCCCGGAACACAAATTCATGTAAATATTCTTTCGCATGCATTGCTAACTGTCAACTCAAAAAATCTCTATTACATGAAAGACATAACCGGTAAATTTAAAATTTTGCTAGACACAGGCGCCGGTATTTCAGTTTTTAAACCTAGGACAGCTGAAAACTACAGGCGCCGATCCCCTGAAAATGTGATTGTTCAAGGTATAACGAACGAAAAGATTAATATTAATGAATCTGTTCTCATACCATTTACCACAAGTGATCCTCATAAAGTTTATATTCACGATCTAGACATAGACTTTGACGGACTTTTAGGCGCGGACTTTTTCAAACATTACGAATGCAGGATAGATTTTAAAAATAAACAATTAGTGACGAATTTTAAAACCGTACCGATATTCAAAGTTACTGATATTTTACCATCGCAACCAAGCGTAACCCGCGGTTTAAACACCATAAAAAATCGAAACTTAATTTCCATTGAACCGCGCACGGAAAAAATATTCAAATTAAAATGTGACCTACGAAATACCGAGGCTATACTGGTAGCCCAAGAAAACGAAAAAGTACGCTTACCCAACGCTATCGTCAAAATAGACAACAACGGAGAATTTTTAACATCTGTAATAAACGCAAACGCTATTCCAAAAACTGTAGATTTGTCAAACCTTAAACTCGAACCAATAGAAAAATTTAGGGCAATCTTTAATTTAAATTGTCAAAACTCAGACTACCAACAACAAATAGACAGGAATTTCGAAATTAAAAATCAATTACGTTTAGAACATTTGAACGAAGAAGAAACCGATTTAATAACACAACTTTGTCTAAATTTTTCGGACATATTCTATCTAGAAGGAGATAACTTGTCATTCACAAACGAAATTAAACATTCTATTGACACCAACAATACCAAACCGATATTCACAAAATCTTATCGTTACCCCCAAATTCATAAGCAAGAGGTAAAGTCACAGGTTTCAAAAATGTTAGCCCAAGGCATAATCCAGCCTTCGATTTCTCCCTGGTCCTCCCCAGTTTGGGTAGTCCCAAAAAAACTTGACGCCTCTGGCAAACAAAAATGGCGAGTTGTAGTCGACTACAGAAAACTTAACGAACTGACTATTGACGACAAATATCCCCTTCCGAACATATCTGACCTTCTTGACCAACTAGGAAAATGCCAATACTTCACAACCCTAGATTTGGCCTCTGGGTTTCACCAGATAGAAATTAATCCCGAAGACGTCCAAAAAACTGCCTTCTCTGTAGAGAATGGCCACTATGAATTTCTTCGCATGCCATTCGGTCTTAAAAACGCCCCATCCACTTTCCAAAGGGTTATGGACAACATCCTACTAGGTATCCAAAACGAACGTTGCCTCGTCTATATGGACGACATCATCATTTATTCCCCAACGATTCACGAACATATTACCCGACTAACCGAAATATTCCAACGTTTAAGGAAAGCTAACCTTAAAATACAGCCCGACAAGTGTGAGTTTCTTAGGAAAGAAGTTGCCTACCTAGGACACCTCATCATCAAGGACGGTGTAAAGCCAAACCCTGCTAAGGTTGAAGCAATCCTAAACTTTCCTCAACCCAAAAACCAAAAGGAAATTAAATCTTTCCTGGGTTTAGCAGGCTATTATAGACGTTTTATCCCCAATTTCTCTAAAATATCAAAACCTCTGACCAAATTACTACAAAAAGACATACCCTTTAATTTCGACAATGACTGTACGAATTCATTCAAAAATTTAAAACAAACCTTGACAACAACTCCGGTACTAATTTACCCGAACTTCGACGAGCCTTTTCTATTAACCACAGATGCGAGTGCATTCGCCATTGGTTCCGTGCTTTCGCAGGGCCCCATTGGTAAAGATTTACCTATCGCTTATGCCTCCCGAGTTTTATGCAATGCCGAAACTAAGTACTCCACGATAGAAAGAGAGCTCTTAGCTATCGTATGGTCAGTAAAGCATTTTAGACCATACCTGTTTGGCAGAAAGTTCAAACTAATCACCGATCACAGACCTCTTACCTGGTTATTTTCAATAAAGGACCCGGGTAGCAGATTAGCCCGTTGGCGCCTCAAACTTGAAGAGTATGACTACGAGGTCATATACAAACCCGGCAAAATAAACAAAAACGCAGACGCCTTGTCCAGAATCAAAATAAACCACTTTAACGATTGTTCCAAATTCTATTCTAAAATTTTAGCAGCTAACGAAAACACAGACGATGACGAAAGCCTAAATGGCGAAAACGAAATAACTAACGAACATATCGCTCAGGAATTTGACACATTCTCTAGACTATACAAGACAAAATCCCTAATAGATTACTCGAAAATCGAAATTACAAACAAACAATTATTAGATCGAGAAAATAAAAACATAATTACGTTCTTTCGGCAAAATAACTTAACAGATCTCCATCACCAAATTATAGAAGATATTTTCGAAGAAAATCCCGAATTCGACAACAGTACAATCAATATTGTCTCTAGTAAATCAACCCGACATAGAAATTATTATATCATCGCTGTACCTTTCGTCCCCGAATCTGTAATAGAACACTTGTTTTTAACGTTATATAAAAATCAAAATAAACTAGATCTTTCCAAGACCTACTATGTCGAAAATAATCTGGACCTCCCAATACTCGAAATTCTCTCATTCATTTTTGCAGACAAGGACCTAAAATTAATCATTTGTCAAAATCTAGTGCATTGCCCCGACGAAGACCAACGCCCGATAATCCTCGATCAAAATCACACCGGAAAAAATAATTTGCACCGCGGAATAAACGAGACAATACGCAGAATCAAAAACAAGTATAATTGGCAAGGGTTAACGAAAGATGTCGAAAATTTTATCAAAAACTGCGAAACATGTCAAAAAACGAAAGTTTGTCGAAAAAATTTAAGTAGTCCACTAGTAATTACAGAAACACCAAAGACACCGTTCGAAAGAATTAACATTGACTTATTTGAATTCCGCTACGCTACTAAATCTCGAAACGAACCAAACAACCAAAGTAAACTTTGACCGAATGAAACCATATGCTGAAAATTAAATTTATTTTCAGGTTTCTGCTGCTGCTCGGATCAGCACTTGCCCAGTATAAAATAACATCGATCAACAACACGATCGGAGTGTACTACCACCGAGAAACAGACAGTAATTTCTAACGAGAAATGGACTCTACTTGTACATAAAAATATATCGACTCTTAAAACAGCATTTGACAAAAACGACAAAATCTTACAAACCCTCTACAACACACTCGACCCAACATACCATTACATGAATGTCTTTTTCGGCGATGTAAAAACGCATCTCAGTTTATTAACCCAAATCTCTCAATCGATACAATCAAAATTTAACGAAGTTTACCTTGACACAAAAAGATACAGGCGAGGAATACTAAACGGTATCGGAACGATTTTCAAATCGATAACTGGAAATCTAGACGCAGAAGATGGTCAGTACTATTCTGATTGCATCAACAAGCTAAATAATGACGAACACCAACTCGAAAATTTAATCAAAAATCAAATATCTGTCACGACTTCAGTCATCAAAAATTTTAATTCAACTATTCAAAAACTACAAATCGACGAAGAAACTTTCAATAAGGATATCAAAGAAATCGAAACCTCAATTCTAGATATGACTAAGGATATCGAAAATATCCACACAAAATTAAGATTTTTAGAAATTTGCGAACAACTCATGGCAAGTTATTTATTCATTGAAGACAATTTAAACGATATTTTGAATGCCATAACATTCGCTAGACTAAAAATTATACATTCGTCAATAATAACTCCTGACCATTTAGTAACAGCATTACAAGAGATTTCTCAGAGTTTACAAAGAAACAATTTGCCTCTACCTATTAAATTATCAGCAGTCGCTCAGTATTTAGACATTATTGAGTTACAAGCTTTTCAAGTAGATTCTAACTTAGTATTCGTTCTAAAAATACCTCTTGTCGAACCTCAAAATTACAATACCTTCCGCCTATACCCGATCCCAATTCTTGATAACAGAACTGGCCTTCTACACATTCTATCTATTTCACAAAAGTTTATCGCGAGAGACGATGATTCTTTGATGTACATACCAATTTCAAATTTAAATGAATGCAAACCACTATACTTTGGAACGAAACTATGCTCAAACCTGTTTGCATACCCTATCGATCAAAATGCCATATGTGAAGCCAGAATCCTGAAACAATTGACTAAACTCCCTGAAAATTGCCAGACATCCTTCATCATTGGTCAAGGATACAACGTTCAAGAACTTGAAGACAACACATGGTTAATAATAAACTCCGAACCACTCCACATCACCATCAATTGCCCAAAAAGAGATTCAATAACAGAATTAATCAACAAAAATTCAATCGTCAAACTACAACCCGGATGTTACGCCTTTGTCGGAATCACCAGAATACAAGCTAGTGCCAAAGACTTTTCAGACATTAAAGACAACTCTCATCCCATCCAAATTCCCTATGAGTGCTGCAATCAAATGCCCGACAAAATTAAATTACCAAAATTAAAACCTCTCAAGTTAAACAATCTAAACGTAGAAGATTTGGACATTGCCAAAACCAAATTGGAACAATATTCAAAGGTCCTGGATGATCTTATAAACGAACCATTTGTGAACAAACATGTATCTTGGTTCACGTATTTTACAATCACATTCGTTGTTTCCCTAATTCTACTTTACATATTCTGTAAGTGTAGGAAAAGACGACGTGGAATGCAGAAAATCCAACACTCTTCAGATGACGCCCCTTCACCCTCTCCAGGATGAAGCAAACCATTTATGAAACTTCCCGGTTTCATCCCTCCAAGAAAGCGACCCGTTATCAGACCCCAAGAAGGAGATGACATCGAGTTAACATAGACTTTCACTTGTGATTTATCATTCGCATTATTAACTTAACCTTTGTATATTTTTACCTTTATCTTTATTATTTTGTATTGTATTCACTCACTATTTTATTATCTTTTCAATTTCAAAAGTTCCTGTACAACAGCAACTTTTTCGTTAAGGGGGAAGTTGTTATATAGTATTTGAGCCACTGTATATAAGACGATACGTGACTTTTGCTTCATTTCAGATTATCATATAATATCATATTTCAGCTACGTGCAGATAACAAATTCCCGCTATCATTTATCGCTTACAAAGTATCACATTATATTATATTACATTTTAACTTCTCACGATTATGCTGAATCGCTTGCTTGCTTTTCTTTGTTCATCATTTAGATGACACTGCATCTAAATGTCATAAATAGAACCACGAGACATTTCTGTAACCAGTTATCATACTCACTTCAAATTAAATACTTACATTTTATTACTGTATTATTTCTAAGAGTCAACGTTGACTCTCTACAAATAAATAAAATTGTTTTTAAAAACTTAGCTACGAAACGCGAGGTATAACATATATATATATATATATATATATATATAAAATTGTTTTTAAAAACTTAGCTACGAAATGCGAGGTATAACATATATATATACATATATATATATATATATATATATATATATATATGTTATAGCTCGCGTTTCGTAGCTAAGTTTTTAAAAACAATTTTATTTATTTGTAGAGAGTCAACGTTGACTCTTAGAAATAATACAGTAATAAAATGTAAGTATTTAATTTGAAGTGAGTATGATAACTGGCTACAGAAATGTCTCGTGGTTCTATTTATGACATTTAGATGCAGTGTCATCTAAATGACGAACAAAGAAAAGCAAGCAAGCAATTCAGCATAATCATGATAAGTTAAAATGTAATATAATATAATATGATACTTTGTAAGCGATAAATGATAGCGGGAATTTGTTATCTGCACGTAGCTGAAATATGATATTATAGGATAAACTGAAATGAAGCAAAAGTCACGTATCGTCTTGTATACAGTGGCTCAAATACTATATAACAACTTCCCCCTTAATGAAAAAGTTGCTGTTATACAGGAACTTTTTGAAATTGAATGGATAATAAAATAGTGAATAAATACAATAAAAAATAATAAAAATAAAGGTAAAAATATACAAAGGTTAAGTTAATAATGTGAATGATAAGTCACAAGTGAAAGTCTATGTTAACTCGATGTCATCTCCTTCTTGGGGTCTGATAACGGGTCGCTTTCTTGGAGGGATAAAACCGGGAAGTTTCATAAATGGTTTGCTTCGTCCTGGGGAGGGTGAAGGGGCGTCATCTGTAGAATGTTGGATTTTCAGCATTCCACGTCGTCTTTTCCTACACTTACAGAGTATGTAAAGTAGAATTAGGGAAACAACGAATGTGATGGTAAAATACGTGAACCAAGATACATGTTTGTTCACAAATGGTTCGTTTATAAGATCATCCAGGTCTTTCGAATATTGTTCCAATTTGGTTTTGGCGATGTCCAAATCTTCTACGTTTAGATTGTTTAATTTGAGAGGTTTTAATTTTGGTAATTTAATTTTGTCGGGCATTTGATTGCAGCACTCATAAGGAATTTGGATGGGATGAGAATTGTCTTTAATGTCTGAAAAGTCTTTGGCACTAGCTTGTATTCTGGTGATTCCTACAAAGGCGTAACATCCGGGTTGTAGTTTGACGATTGAATTTTTGTTGATTAATTCGGTTATTGAATCTCTTTTTGGACAATTGATGGTGATGTGAAGTGGTTCGGAGTTTATTATTAACCATGTGTTGTCTTCAAGTTCTTGAACGTTGTATCCTTGACCAATGATGAAGGATGTCTGGCAATTTTCGGGGAGTTTAGTCAACTGTTTCAGGATTCTGGCTTCACATATGGCATTTTGATCGATAGGGTATGCAAACAGGTTTGAGCATAGTTTCGTTCCAAAGTATAGTGGTTTGCATTCATTTAAATTTGAAATTGGTATGTACATCAAAGAATCATCGTCTCTCGCGATAAACTTTTGTGAAATAGATAAAATGTGCAGAAGGCCAGTTCTGTTATCAAGAATTGGGATCGGGTATAGGCGGAAGGTATTGTAATTTTGAGGTTCGACAGGGGGTATTTTTAGAACGAATACTAAGTTAGAATCTACTTGAAAAGCTTGTAACTCAATAATGTCTAAATACTGAGCGACTGCTGATAATTTAATAGGTAGAGGCAAATTGTTTCTTTGTAAACTCTGAGAAATCTCTTGTAATGCTGTTACTAAATGGTCAGGAGTTATTATTGACGAATGTATAATTTTTAGTCTAGCGAATGTTATGGCATTCAAAATATCGTTTAAATTGTCTTCAATGAATAAATAACTTGCCATGAGTTGTTCGCAAATTTCTAAAAATCTTAATTTTGTGTGGATATTTTCGATATCCTTAGTCATATCTAGAATTGAGGTTTCGATTTCTTTGATATCCTTATTGAAAGTTTCTTCGTCGATTTGTAGTTTTTGAATAGTTGAATTAAAATTTTTGATGACTGAAGTCGTGACAGATATTTGATTTTTGATTAAATTTTCGAGTTGGTGTTCGTCATTATTTAGCTTGTTGATGCAATCAGAATAGTACTGACCATCTTCTGCGTCTAGATTTCCAGTTATCGATTTGAAAATCGTTCCGATACCGTTTAGTATTCCTCGCCTGTATCTTTTTGTGTCAAGGTAAACTTCGTTAAATTTTGATTGTATCGATTGAGAGATTTGGGTTAATAAACTGAGATGCGTTTTTACATCGCCGAAAAAGACATTCATGTAATGGTATGTTGGGTCGAGTGTGTTGTAGAGGGTTTGTAAGATTTTGTCGTTTTTGTCAAATGCTGTTTTAAGAGTCGATATGTTTTTATGTACAAGTAGAGTCCATTTCTCGTTAGAGATTACTATGTCTGTGTCTCGGTGGTAGTACACTCCGATCGTGTTGTTGATCGATGTTATTTTATACTGGGCAAGTGCTGATCCGAGCAGCAGCAGAAATCTGAAAATAAATTTAATTTTCAGTATATGGTTTCATTCGGTCAAAGTTTACTTTGGTTGTTTGGTTCGTTTCGAGATTTAGTAGCGTAGCGGAATTTTGAAAAATTTCCTTAATTTCGAACGGACCGTTGAATTTATCTTGTAATTTGTTCTTTATTTGAGATTCCTTAACATATACTTTGTCGCCAACATTATATGTGGGGCGATTTTCGGGCACGTTTTTATCAAACCGAACTTTGGCTTTTTGTTTTTGAGTTTCAGTTCGACTTCGAGCTATTTTATAATAGTGGGAAATGCGATTGTTTAAATCTCGGACATATTTGGTGATTAACTCTTTTTGATTGTATAACGTTTCCGGTGGACGAACAGATGTATGACCAAAAACTAATTCGTATGGGGTAAATCCGTGAGTTTTATTTACAGAGTTATTATAACAGATTACTGCATATGGCAAAATCGTAAATGGGTGTTCATTCGGGTTTTCCGTTTTGTTAGCTCTAATCATTTCGGCCAAGGTGGCGTGAAATCGTTCAATTGAACCATTTGACTGGGGATGTCCTACACTTGAAAAAGTTAATTTTATATCATATAATCTACATAAATCTCTTAATAAATTGTTATCGAATTCTCCTCCATAGTCGCAATGTATTCTTAATGGAGTACCATAATGTTGAAAATAAAGCAGTAGCGTATTTACTACAGATTTGGCGGATTTATCGGGGACTGCGTAAGCTTGTGTAAATTTAGTCAATTCATCGCGAATAGTCAATGCATAATTGCGCGTAGGGAATTCAAATAAGTCAATGTTAATTCTTTCGAATGGTGTCTTTGGTGTTTCTGTAATTACCAGTGGACTACTTAAATTTTTTCGACAAACTTTCGTTTTTTGGCATGTTTCGCAGTTTTTGATAAAATTTTCGACATCTTTCGTTAACCCTTGCCAATTATACTTGTTTTTGATTCTGCGTATTGTCTCGTTTATTCCGCGGTGCAAATTATTTTTTCCAGTGTGATTTTGATCGAGGATTATCGGGCGTTGGTCTTCGTCGGGGCATTGCACTAGATTTTGACAAATGATTAATTTTAAGATTTTTTCCGCAAAAATGAATGAGAGAATTTCGAGTATTGGAAGGTCCAAATTATTTTCGACATAGTAGGTCTTGGAAAGATCTAGTTTATTTTGATTTTTATACAACGTTAAAAACAAGTGTTCTATTACAGATTCGGGGTCGAAAGGTACAGCGATAATATAATAATTTCTATGTCGGGTTGATTTACTAGAGACAATATTGATTGTACTGTTGTCGAATTCGGGATTTTCTTCGAAAATATCTTCTATAATTTGGTGATGAAGGTCTGTTAGATTATTTTGCCGAAAGAACGTAATTATGTTTTTGTTTTCTCGATCTAACAATTGTTTGTTTGTAATTTCGATCTTCGAGTAATCTATTAGGGATTTTGTCTTGTATAGTCTAGAGAATGTGTCAAATTCCTGAGCGATATGTTCGTTAGTTATTTCGTTTTCGTCATTTAGGCTTTCGTCATCGTCTGTGTTTTCGTTAGCTGCTAAAATTTTAGAATAGAATTTGGAACAATCGTTAAAGTGGTTTATTTTGATTCTGGACAAGGCGTCTGCGTTTTTGTTTATTTTGCCGGGTTTGTATATGACCTCGTAGTCATACTCTTCAAGTTTGAGGCGCCAACGGGCTAATCTGCTACCCGGGTCCTTTATCGAAAATAACCAGGTAAGTGGTCTGTGATCGGTGATTAGTTTAAACTTTCTGCCAAACAGGTATGGTCTAAAATGCTTTACTGACCACACGATAGCTAAGAGCTCTCTTTCTATCGTGGAGTACTTAGTTTCGGCATTGCATAAAACTCGGGAGGCATAAGCGATAGGTAAATCTTTACCAATGGGGCCCTGCGAAAGCACGGAACCAATGGCGAATGCACTCGCGTCTGTGGTTAATAGGAAAGGCTCGTCGAAGTTCGGGTAAATTAGTATCGGAGTTGTTGTCAAGGTTTGTTTTAAGTTTTTGAATGAATTCGTACAATCATTGTCGAAATTAAAGTGTATGTCTTTTTGTAGTAATTTGGTCAGAGGTTTTGATATTTTAGAGAAATTGGGGATAAAACGTCTATAATAGCCTGCTAAACCCAGGAAAGATTTAATTTCCTTTTGGTTTTTGGGTTGAGGAAAGTTTAGGATTGCTTCAACCTTAGCAGGGTTTGGCTTTACACCGTCCTTGGTGATGAGGTGTCCTAGGTAGGCAACTTCTTTCCTAAGAAACTCACACTTGTCGGGCTGTATTTTAAGGTTAGCTTTCCTTAAGCGTTGGAATATTTCGTTTAGTCGGGTAATATGTTCGTGAATCGTTGGGGAATAAATGATGATGTCGTCCATATAGACGAGGCAACGTTCGTTTTGGATACCTAGTAGGATATTGTCCATAACCCTTTGGAAAGTGGATGGGGCGTTTTTAAGACCGAATGGCATGCGTAGAAATTCATAGTGGCCATTCTCTACAGAGAAGGCAGTTTTTTGGACGTCTTCGGGATTAATTTCTATCTGGTGAAACCCAGAGGCAAAATCTAGGGTTGTGAAGTATTGGCATTTTCCTAGTTGGTCAAGAAGGTCAGATATGTTCGGAAGGGGATATTTGTCGTCAATAGTCAGTTCGTTAAGTTTTCTGTAGTCGACTACAACTCGCCATTTTTGTTTGCCAGAGGCGTCAAGTTTTTTTGGGACTACCCAAACTGGGGAGGACCAGGGAGAAATCGAAGGCTGGATTATGCCTTGGGCTAACATTTTTGAAACCTGTGACTTTACCTCTTGCTTATGAATTTGGGGGTAACGATAAGATTTTGTGAATATCGGTTTGGCATTGTTGGTGTCAATAGAATGTTTAATTTCGTTTGTGAATGACAAGTTATCTCCTTCTAGGTAGAATATGTCCGAAAAATTTAGACAAAGTTGTGTTATTAAATCGGTTTCTTCTTCGTTTAAATGTTCTAAGCGTAATTGATTTTTAATTTCGAAATTCCTGTCTATTTGTTGTTGCTAGTCTGAGTTTTGACAATTTAAATTAAAGATTGCCCTAAATTTTTCTATTGGTTCGAGTTTAAGGTTTGACAAATCTACAGTTTTTGGAATAGCGTTTGCGTTTATTACAGATGTTAAAAATTCTCCGTTGTTGTCTATTTTGACGATAGCGTTGGGTAAGCGTACTTTTTCGTTTTCTTGGGCTACCAGTATAGCCTCGGTATTTCGTAGGTCACATTTTAATTTGAATATTTTTTCTGTGCGCGGTTCAATGGAAATTAAGTTTCGATTTTTTATGGTGTTTAAACCGCGGTTTACGCTTGGTTGCGATGGTAAAATATCAGTAACTTTGAATATCGGTACGGTTTTAAAATTCGTCACTAATTGTTTATTTTTAAAATCTATCCTGCATTCGTAATGTTCGAAAAAGTCCGCGCCTAAATCCGTCAAAGTCTATGTCTAGATCGTGGATATAAACTTTATGAGGATCACTTGTGGTAAATGGTATGAGAACAGATTCATTAATATTAATCTTTTCGTTCGTTATACCTTGAACAATCACATTTTCAGGGGATCGGCGCCTGTAGTTTTCAGCTGACCTAGGTTTAAAAACTGAAATACCGGCGCCTGTGTCTAGCAAAATTTTAAATTTACCGGTTATGTCTTTCATGTAATAGAGATTTTTTGAGTTGACAGTTAGCAATGCATGCGAAAGAATATTTACATGAATTTGTGTTCCGGAAAATTCAGGTATGGGTTGAAACTGTCTTTTAGAGTCATCGTTTGGATCTGAGTTTCAAATTCTGCAATTGGTTCGGGTTCCTGGTTGGGAGGATGAGTTAATTGGTTGGAACCTTGGTAAAAATCCTGAGGATTAGCGGTATAATCCTCATACTGTTCAGACTGAGAATTATAGTTCTCTGGGAAACTTTGATTGGTTTTGAAATTATAATTTTCACAATTGTCTTGTTGAAGTTGGTAATTTGGGGAGTAATCGGTAGAGTAGGTCTCATATTGATTGGAATTATCAATGTAACTATCATAAGGTTCATAGTTCAAATGATGGGCCTTTTGTTGATCGTAACGATTAAAGTTTGGATTTGGTTGGATTGCAGATGGTCTCTGCTGATTGAAATTCGGGTTTGGTCTGATGGCTGAAGGCCTATTTTGCTGTGGAAGATTAGATTGATTATTTTGTGGGAATTGCCTGTGAGTAAATTGATTATTTTGCGAAAAATTTTGGAAGTTTGAATTTCTTTGGAAGTTTGGTCTTTGAAAGTTTTGGGACGTTGATGGCATAAATTGTTGTTGTTGCCTAGTACGGCATTCACTTACAGTATGCCCAATGCGATTGCAAAATGAACACATTTTCTGTTGGAAAGTTGAAATTGGTCTCTTTTGTTGGGGAGGAATTGGGTTTTTAGCTTGGCTATTTCTCGAGAATTTTTGTGACTCAAAATAAGAGAGTTGTAGTTCTCTTTTAATTCGATTAATAGCCTCCAACATATTTTGTGGATTGCCAGCACGTATAATTTTGCCTAAATTTGGTTCTAAGCCTGTTAATAAATTATTTAGCGTCATAGTTTCGACTAAATCAGATTGTGATTTCTTCTGTTCTTTGGACAAAGCTTGTTTTTGGATTGCGGCATGCATTTTCGCATTGTGCGTTTGCAACCGTGATACAAAGGTTAACGCAGATTCGTTAGGTAATTGATGGATGCGTTGTAGGTCAGTGATTAGAGACGTTAGGTCTCTAGAATCTCCGAAGTGCGCTTCTAATAAGGATTTTATTTCTGCATATGTAGCCGGATTTCTAGAATTTATCAATTCGGCAGCTTTGCCACGCAATTTATTTTTGATATGAATAGTCAATAATAACAACTGGTCATTAATTGCCATTCCTTGAGCATATGTACAAGAATTTAAAAACGTTTGTAGGTTGATGGGGTTTCCATCGAACTCAGGTATTATCGAGAATATCTCTGAAAGTTTATAAGCCTCAATTTGTTCTTCGATTTGAACGGTGGCTTCTTGTTCTGACATTTTGTTGCTTTTAGTTACAAACTATTGAAGTTAAATTTGAAAGATTTTCTTGTCTGTTTGTGTATTAGCTGTATAATACACACAAGTACGTATTAGCAGTATAATACGCTTCGATGTCGCTTTAAAATAAAATGGAAATCGGTGAGTGTATTGGCTGTATAATACACACGATTACGTATTAACAGTATAATACGTATAACATAGAACTAATTATGTCGTTTGGGGAATAATAAGGATAAAATTGATAGCAGAACTGTTTTGTTTTCGTTGAATGTACTAGCAGTATAATACACTTAAATAATTGCGAAATGTGAAAAATAAAAATAGCAGTAATAAAACGTGATGATTCTTAAAAATGACTTACGTAAATATCTTCATATGTAGGTTCTTTCCTCCGTCGAGGGATTGGGATCCGCCACCACTGGTGAGGAAGGTCTCCTTGTTCTTGTAGATCACTCGCACTAGTTAGGCACCCTTGTTGAGATGTTCTCCTTGTTCTCGAACGTTTCACTACAAGTTAGGCTTCTTGTTCCAGGGATGTTTAACAGATCCTACCGACTGCGCCAATGTTATAGCTCGCGTTTCGTAGCTAAGTTTTTAAAAACAATTTTATTTATTTGTAGAGAGTCAACGTTGACTCTTAGAAATAATACAGTAATAAAATGTAAGTATTTAATTTGAAGTGAGTATGATAACTGGCTACAGAAATGTCTCGTGGTTCTATTTATGACATTTAGATGCAGTGTCATCTAAATGACGAACAAAGAAAAGCAAGCAAGCAATTCAGCATAATCATGATAAGTTAAAATGTAATATAATATAATATGATACTTTGTAAGCGATAAATGATAGCGGGAATTTGTTATCTGCACGTAGCTGAAATATGATATTATAGGATAAACTGAAATGAAGCAAAAGTCACGTATCGTCTTGTATACAGTGGCTCAAATACTATATAACATATATATATATATATATATATATATGGTGTAGTGGTGAGAGGTAAGTGAATCCTCTCATGTTGGCTAATGCTACTATACACCAGACATCACAGATGTCTCCATGGTGTATAGCGACTTGCCATTTTGCAAGTACCGAGAGCGGCGACCTTCAGCCCTTGGTGGACTTAACCTATATACTGTTATTATACATGATTTGCAGGACACAACTACTCAGCGGGCAAATACCCCGACCTGCATTGAATTACACCTTACAAATCATGAAAAATTGGTAGCCAATGTCATTTGTCAACTTCCTGACCAGACATAGACCGGTTTCGAACTTATTAGTTCTCCTCAGTATGCCATAGGTCATGGAGCAGACAAATCACAGTGGCCAACCTGCTAGTCTTATACAGACTAATGTAAATGGTATAGTGGTGAGAGGCAAGTGAATCCTCTCATGTGGTCTAATGCTACTATACACCAGACATCACAGATGTCTCCATGGTGTATAGCGACTTGCCATTTTGCAAGTACCGAGAGCGGCGACCTTCAGCCCTTGGTGGACGTAACCTATATACTGTTATTATACATGATTTACAGGAAACAACTACTCAGCGGGCAAATACCCCGACCTGAAGGTCGCCGCTCTCGGTACTTGCAAAATGGCAAGTCGCTATACACCATGGAGGCATCTGTGATGTCTGGTGTATAGTAGCATTAAACCACATGAGAGGATTCACTTGCCTCTCACCACTATACCATTTACATTAGTCTGTATAAGACTAGCAGGTTGGCCACTGTGATTTGTCTGCTCCATGACCTATGGCATACTGAGGAGAACTAATAAGTTCGAAACCGGTCTATGTCTGGTCAGGAAGTTGACAAATGACATTGGCTACCAATTTTTCATGATTTGTAAGGTGTAATTCAATGCAGGTCGGGGTATTTGCCCGCTGAGTAGTTGTGTCCTGCAAATCATGTATAATAACAGTATATAGGTTAAGTCCACCAAGGGCTGAAGGTCGCCGCTCTCGGTACTTGCAAAATGGCAAGTCGCTATACACCATGGAGACATCTGTCATGTCTGGTGTATAGTAGCATTAGACCACATGAGAGGATTCACTTGCCTCTCACCACTATACCATTTACATTAGTCTGTATAAGACTAGCAGGTTGGCCACTGTGATTTGTCTGCTCCATGACCTATGGCATACTGAGGAGAACTAATAAGTTCGAAACCGGTCTGTGTCTGGTCAGGAAGTTGACAAATGACATTGGCTACCAATTTTTCATGATTTGTAAGGTGTAATTCAATGCAGGTCGGGGTATTTGCCCGCTGAGTAGTTGTTTCCTGCAAATCATGTATAATAACAATATATATATATATATATATATATATATATATATATCTTGAGATAAAGCTTGCTAAAGTAAGAATTATCGTTTATTTGAGGTGTATGGGTCTGGGTTAAATCAGTACTCTTTTTTTTGCTTCTAGGGTCTCACAGTGGTTTGAAAACACCTCATAACTGTCATGGTTTATTTATTGAAATATTACATCATATAATCTCAAACGTCGTCACGTCATATGACGTCATAGCATGTAATATCGTGTCATAGAACATCATGATTTAAATAACATTCTTTTCTCTTACTTCTAGGTGCTCAGATCACAATAAAATTCAAAGTGACCACTATGAGGTTCTGTGACACGACATGACCTGCTATGACGTCATATGATATGATAAGACAATCAATTATACTGTTTAGGTGTTATTAAACAAATCTGAGACATTGATGCATTTGATACAGATATAGGATACACAACATATCAAAAATTCAACCAATTTAACGGAAGTCACTTTTCCATAAGAAAATTGCGTTGGCTTTTGTTGTGTGGGCTCAGTTTAGCTGGCAACAATTTACACTACTGACTATACAGTAGTTACAGTATCCTAGTTCACTTAATATTTGAGTAAATTGTTACTACCTAGCAAGAACCACGGGGAGGTATGAGCATATCTTGCCATGATAGGATGGGTAAAGAATATTAGTACAGGATAAAGAAAATTATACAAAAAAATAAAACTAAAAACAAAAAAAATTTAAAATAGTAACAGTAAAAAAATATATAGGTATCCTCAAAATAAATAAAAAAAATAACAATAAACATCTAAAAACAAAAAAAAAACTTAAAATAGTAACAGTAAAAAAATATATAGGTATTCTCAAAATAAATTAAAAAATAACAATAAACCTCTAAAAACAGAAACAAAACTCGAAATAGTAAATTTTCGTAAATAAAATATGTATTCTCCAAATAAATAAAATTAAATATAATTGAATTCTTTAAATAAATAAAAATAGATTAAAATACTTATGAACACACAAAATGACATAAATAATAAATAAGCTTGATATCACGATCACTATCATTGAACACAAAAACGGACACAAATAATAAACTTATATATACCACTACCACTTCTTCAATCACAAGTTATCACAATCACTTCTTCCTCAGAATCCTGTGCGTTCTCCCCCTCTTCTTCATTTTTAGATGATGAACTATCCTCTTCTAAATTTATAATGAATTTATTTTCCCCATTATTATTAAATTCACAAAGTTTCAAATAATCATCCTCAATTCTAATCACTTTGGCAATTCTCTTTTCCCAATCTTCCTTGGTAATTTTGGACACTTCGTTTTTAATTAACTCTATCACTTTTTTGTCGAATTTTGGAAAAGTATTTCCTTTTCTGGTATTTTTTTTCAATTTTCCCCAAATCAATTCTATTGGGTTGAAAATACAATAATATGGTGGTAATCTTAAAACTTTGTGGCCAAATCTTTCAGCTATACTGTCTATAACATAATTCTTCTCAAATGTTTTCGTATGAAGGACTTCCAACAATTCTGCTTTAGTATAACTGTCCATATAATATAGGTCGTGATCCGTTAAAAAAATTTGCAACTCCAATTTAGTCGAACTCTTATTAGGAATTTTATATAATTCTCTTGAATGGTACTTCGCATTGTCAAGAACAATAACACTATTTGGCTTTAATTTTGGAATTAGAATATTTTCAAACCATTTTTCAAAAATTACTCCCTCCATATTCTTGTGATAATCCACGTTACACTCTTCCATGTTTTCCCCGCATAGTTTCAATGCATTATCTACCCATCCATCACCTGATCCACAGTGTAATATAACCAATCGAGTCCCCTTATTTGGAGGCAATGACTGTGGTAGACATTTTTTAGTTCCATCAGTCCATCCTTTTTTTACGGTATCGTGAGTGTCATACCAAGTTTCATCTAGGTAATAAATTGTTCTATTTTCCCTTCTGAACTTTTTAATCTCCTCTAGATATGAATGTCGCCAATCCACTATTCGTCTGCTTTCCATAATCGCCACGCGTTTATTAATTGTTTTAAATTTAAATCCAATTTTTTTCAGCCAGTTCCTTAAAGTTCTTGTCGTATATTTCAAAGGACAATCCATTCCCTTTAGTTTTCTGTCTACCACGTCAACAGTCGGGATTTCATTTTTCTGATATGCATCATAAATTACATTTTTTAAAAGTTTTGCTATTGATGGATCTAAAATTTTTGATATACCAGCGTCGCAACGTTGCTTTCTTTCGGTAACACCTGTTTTCACTAGTTTGTACAATGTGGAATAGGGAAAGTGGGTTAAAGATTCTGTTTCCCTTAATATATCTAAATCACGCAAGTTAAAGTCATTAGTTTGTCGCTGTAAAAGAGTATTATACACATTTAAAGAAATTTGTTTCCCGTCACTGCTTAAATGCCGTTTTTTTCTCCCTTGAAACTCATTTGGATTTTTATTTTCTTTATCACTGAAATCACTATAACTGTCACTTTCACACTCACAATCACTCGATCGACTCATTTTTGTAATAAATAAGTTTTTATTATTATTATTAGCCGTTACTCGAGTCCGAGTATAAAAATATTACAGTCGATAGATTGTGTACAATAAAAAACAAGTAAAAGGTGTAGTCTATTGTAATTCCCATTCATCTACGGTGCACACGACTATGGCTATAGAGGCCAATTCGGGAGAGCACATGTCGACCGCAGTCAGGACAAACATAGACCTGGTTAGATCTTGGATTCGGCCTTCTTGCAGCAACATTTCCTTGATAGCTGGCCACAACCCCTCGCCATTCGGTTCTGTCCGCTGCAAGTTGTTCCCATTGCTCGTCTGGAATACCGCAGGATTTTAGATTTTCATGGAGAACGTCTTTGAACCTCTTTCGTTGACCGCCACGCCTTCTTCTACCGCTTAGCAATTCACCATAAAGTGTACATTTAGGAAGGCGGTTATCATGCATACGATGAACGTGACCTGCCCATCTTAGGCGTGCTCTTGAAATAAGCACCTCAATTGGAAGGCTGTTTGCTCTCCTGAGTACTTCCATGTTTGATATGTGATGGAACCAATGGATTTTCATCATACTTCTGAGGTGTCTTTGCTGAAAACGTTCTAATTCTTTCACATGACGACGGTAAGTGACCCAGCTTTCACATCCATATAGCAGTGTTGGAATGACAACTGCTCTGTAGACAGCCATTTTCGTTGACAAAGCAAGGTCGTGGTTGTCAAATACTCTCTCTCTAAGTCCCCAGAGTGCTCTAGATGCAGCGTTAATTCTATTGCGAAGTTACATACCAGCAAAAAGACAAATATAAACTAATGTATTAATGTATTAATTACACTTACACCCGTACACTCCGCCGTATATGAAAGTAAACTAAGTCCGCCTCTGAAGTACCATATCTCATATGTCGTTCGTGCTAGTTGGCAAACACCACAAGCCTGACCTTGTCTCTCATTCTAATGCACGCGACATAAAAGACGTAAAACATGATGTGATACAAACAGCTATGCGTTATGCATAGCCACTACCCTCTCTATTCCCCACTACGTCTGTGACCGTTTTCATTTATCGTTTTCCTCTACAATATATATATATATATAAATTATATATATATACCATTTACATTAGTCTGTATAAGACTAGCAGGTTGACCACTATCATTTGTCTGTTCCATGACCTATGGCATACTGATGAGATGATGAGATGATGGGTGTAATGGGGTAGTGAAGCGCAAGTTATAGCCTCTCCTACTCAATTGTTAACCTCACCTTCCCGATGAGTTCAATTTGAACTTGGTGCACCCTGTTTTCACTAACGAGGCTCTAACGACCGAGTAAGGGCGGAATAACCCTTACCTTTTGCCGTGAGCCCATCCACCTTCTCACGAAGAGTGCGGTAAAAATAACCCACCGCACACAAAGGTTGCTTTTGGAATCGTTTGGTTACCCCATCGTCGCAGTCTCCTTCTGTGCCATGGGACCACACCACTCGCCTTCCGCAACCGAGCTGGTCAGTTGCATACCTGCTCCAGCTAAAACTTCAAATGCAGCTTCGTTTTCAGTCGATTAAGGCTTTAAAAAAATGATGGAGCGTTCAAGTGGGACAAAATCATCCGGAGGTAAAATACCCTCCCGATCGGATCTCCGGGGGAGGGTGCCCACAGGGACACCTCATCGAATGTCGAAAAAACACCGACAAGTTAAATCCAACAAAACTAATTCTTTCATCTACGGCGCTTGGAATGTTCGTACTTTGAACGACAGCACTCGCACCGATCGGCCTGAAAGAAGAACTGCTCTAATAGATAGAGAACTTCACCGACTCAATGTTGACGTTGCAGCTCTCAGCGAAACTCGATTTTTGGAGGAAGGCTCTCTCACAGAAAAGTACTACACCTTCTATTGGAAAGGTCTTCCCACCAATTCAAGAAGACAACATGGAGTAGGTTTTGCCGTTCGGAATCAACTTGTATCCAACTTAACACAAGTACCACAAGGCCTATCCGAGCGTCTAATGCTGCTACGCTATGAGCTATCAGATGGCAACGCGGTAAATCTAATAAGCGCCTACGCTCCCACTCTGGATGCAAGTCACGAAACCAAGGAAAGCTTCTATCAACAGCTGGAAGAAACCCTCTGTAGAATACCTAAAACGGAACGACTCGTTATTCTTGGTGATTTTAACGCTAGAGTAGGGAGAGATGCAGACACCTGGCCAGGCATAATAGGCAAGAACGGTTTGGGCAACATGAACGCTAACGGTCAACTACTCCTAACTAAATGCGCTGAACATGATCTAGTTATAACAAACACCATTTTCCGACAAAAGGATAAATTTAAAGGCACCTGGCGTCACCCCAGATCAGGTCACTGGCATCTACTGGACTATGTTATCGTACGTAGGAAGCATCTCAAGGACGTCCAAATTACAAAGGCGCGCATTGATAGCGAATGTTGGACCGATCATCGTCCTGTTGTCTCTAAAATGAAAATTGTTATGAGACCCAAACACCGAAGAACTCAAGTAAAACGTAGACTCCGTCTCTGTATTAGTAAATTGCGTGACCAACAAACCGTCGAACAGCTAAAGCAAAAAGTTCAAGAGAATTTGAGTGCACTAGAAGAAACCAATTCTGTAGATGTCGCTGCTACCTGGACACAAATTAAAGACAGTTTAAAAAGTGCGAGTGAGGAAATTCTTGGCACTGCAGCAAGTAAAAAACAGGAGGACTGGTTCAATGATAATGAAGCTTTTATACAAGAACTTCTTGACCGCAAACATACTGCCTTCCAAAACGCTATCAACCACCCCAACGACTCATCAAAAGCAGAAGCTTTTACCCAATCTAAGTATGAAACGCAACGCGAAATCAGAAGAATAAAGAACGAGTGGTGGGCAAGCAAGGCCAGAGAAATTCAAAGGTACGCCGATTCACACGACTACAGGAATTTTTTTCAAGGAGTAAAAGCAGTGTACGGCCCCAGTCGGAAAAATATGTGCCCTATTAAAGATTTAAATGGAAATCTCCTCAAAGAAGACCAGGAAATAAGAGCCCGATGGAAGGAACACTACTCTAACATTCTTAACCAGCAAAGTCAAGCCGATCACGATATTATAAATCTTATCCCTCAATATGACACCTTCGAAGACTTAGATAAACCACTAACAACGGAAGAGATCTTAACCGCCATTGGGCAGCTAAAAAATAACAAATCTCCCGGCGCCGACTCACTCCCAGCTGAGATCTTTAAAGCTGTGTCGTCAGAGCTCATACCCTACCTCAAAAAACTGTTTGATGTCGTGTGGGAAAGTGGTCAAGCTCCGCAGGAGTTTCGTGATACACTTTTAATCAACCTCTTCAAAAACAAAGGGAGCGCTGCGGACTGTGGAAATTACAGGGGTATAGCTCTCCTGGCTGTTGGAGGGAAGATACTCACTAAAGTGATGGCGAATAGGCTAACACCTGTTATGGAAAAGTTACTTCCTGAAACACAGAGTGGCTTTAGACCAAACCGAGGCACATCGGATTTAATCTTCACACTTAAACAGCTTCAAGAAAAAGCACTCGAACATCAAGGAGAAATTCACATGGCCTTCATTGATTTAACCAAGGCGTTTGACTCGGTGGACAGGCAAGTGCTCTGGAAAATTATGTTCCGCTTAGGTATCCCTAGAAAATTTGTGGAAGTATGTCGCAGTCTACATACAAACAACAACGCCCAGGTTATGTATAATAATGAGGCAACCGAACCTTTCCAAACTCTCACTGGAGTTAGGCAGGGATGTGTCCTGGCACCCCTACTCTTTAATTTGTTTACTACTGCTCTAACAATTATTGTTGACAACAAACTGGCAGTCAGAGGAATAGGTCTCAGATACCGTTTTGATGGCGGTCTCTTTAACATAGGGCGCTTTAGAGCTTTCACGAAGACACGCACACGATTCATTTGTGATCTCCAGTATGCGGATGACTGTGCACTTTTAGCCTCTACGCCGGAAGAGCTTCAAGAACTTTTAGATGTGTATGCCCAAAGCTATGATTCTTTGGGACTTAAAATCAACATTGGAAAGACTAAGATTATGTCAACTCCTCATCAAGTGAACCAAATAGACATTACACTTAACGGAAATTCTCTTGAAGTGGTGGATCAGTTCAATTACTTAGGCAACGTTGTTAATGACAAAGCAAACATGGACAGCGAGATTCGCAATAGAATTAACGCTGCATCTAGAGCATTCTGGGGACTTAGAGAGAGAGTATTTGACAACCACGACCTTGCTTTGTCAACGAAAATGGCTGTCTACAGAGCAGTTGTCATTCCAACACTGCTATATGGATGTGAAAGCTGGGTCACTTACCGTCGTCATGTGAAAGAATTAGAACGTTTTCAGCAAAGACACCTCAGAAGTATGATGAAAATCCGTTGGTTCCATCACATATCAAACGTGGAAGTACTCAGGAGAGCAAACAGCCTTCCAATTGAGGTGCTTATTTCAAGAGCACGCCTAAGATGGACAGGTCACGTTCATCGTATGCATGATAACTGCCTTCCTAAATGTACACTTTATATTGAATTGCTAAGCGGTAGAAGAAAGCGTGGCGGTCAACGAAAGAGGTTCAAAGACGCTCTCCATGAAAATCTAAAATCCTGCGGTATTGCAGACGAGCAATGGGAACAACTTGCAGCGGACAGAACCGAATGGCGAGGGATTGTGGCCAGCTATCAAGGAAATGTTGCTGCAAGAAGGCCGAATTCAAGACCTAACCAGGTCTATGTTTGTCCTGATTGCGGTCGACATGTGCTCTCCCGAATTGGCCTCTATAGCCATAGTCGTGTGCACCGTAGATGAATGGGAATTACAATAGACTACACCTTTTACTTGTTTTTTATTGTACGCAATTTATCGACTGTAACATTTCTATACTCGGACTCGAGTAGCGGCTAATAATAAAAAAAGTTCGAAACCGGTCTATGTCTGGTCAGGGAATTGACAAATGACATTGGCTACCAATCTTCATGATTTGTAAGGTATAATTCAATGCAGGTCGAGGTATTTGCCCGCTGAGTAGTTGTTTCCTGAAAATCATGTATAATAACAGTATATAGGTTAAGTCCACCAAGGGCTGAAGGTCACCGCTCTCGGTACTTGCAAAATGGCAAGTCGCTATATACCATGGAGACATCTATGATATCTGGTGTATAGTAGCATTAGACCACATGAGAGGATTCACTTACCTCTCACCACTATACCATTTACATTAGTCTGTATAAGACTAGCAGGTTGGCCACTGTCATTTGTCTGTTCCATGGCCTATGGCATACTGATGAGAACTAATAAGTTCGAAACCGGTCTATGTCTGGCCAGGGAATTGACAAATGACATTGGCTACCAATCTTCATGATTTGTAAGGTATAATTCAATGCAGGTCGGGTATTTGCCCGCTGAGTAGTTGTTTTCTGCCAATCATGTATAATAACACCATATATATATATATATATATATATATATATATATAATGCTATGTATTTGCATATTGGATGATTACGAAGATTGCATGTTTGTGTTATTTGCTGAATCAGGGTTTGAATTTGTTTGTTTCCTTTAGATGGTTTTCAAAATTTATTTAAATTAGTTAAAGATCCGAAAGGTATGTGTTTTAGAATGTTAAGACTTGTTTAGAGTTGTTTTAATAGTTTTAGTTTTTATTTGATGTCAACAGTAAGTTTGATACTGACATGTATGTTAGTAGTTATTAAGTTGTTGTTGAAATAATTTCCGACATTTAAATCATTATAACATTTCTTTTAAGTAGGAAATTTTTTTTATAGTTGGTAAATGTTTTCCTGGAGAAAGACAAGGAGGTTTAAGTTAGGTTATGTTTGGAATGAAATTAATCAAAATTCATATGGTGTTTTGTTTTGTTTATTTTGAGTACTTTGATATTTAGTGAGATAGAACAACAAACAACAGATAAAAGAGAGGTTGTAAAATTGGAAAAACAAATTTAAGAAAAAAATAGAAGTCAAAATTAGGGAGTGAAGAAGAAAAATAATAAACAAGGATTAATAATTTGAAATTGAATTGAAAGTCGGAAATTGTGGAGTTCGGCGAAGAAGAGTAAAAATAGACTGTAAATAAGAAAGTAGAGGTGTTATTGTGGATAGGAGTTGCAGAGGAGATAAGGACGAGATAAGAAGATTAATTGATGAAAGGAGAATTGTTGGATTTGGAAAGAGAAGAGTGTAGCTACGAAGAAGATTTTTGTGTGTTTAATTTTTGCACAAGGTATAAGTGAAACAAGTGAAAATTAGGGAGTGAAGAAGAAAAATAATAAACAAGGATTAATAATTTGAAATTGAATTGAAAGTCAGAAATTGTGGAGTTCGGCGAAGAAGAGTAAAAATAGACTGTAAATAAGAAAGTAGAGGTGTTATTGTGGATAGGAGTTGTAGAGGAGATAAGGACGAGATAAGAAGATGAACTGATGAAAGGAGAATTGTTGGATTTGGAAAGAGAAGAGTGTAGCTACGAAGAAGGAAGATTTTTGTGTGTTTAATTTTTGGACAAGGTTGTATATTAAAATTTAAATAGTGTATTAGACTTTCAAACCTGTTATAAAGCTAAATTATCTAAATATCAAGGAAAATAAATTATTTATATCAGATTAAAAATTTTACTTTAATAAAATTTCATTTTAAAACAGGAACTGAATTTGAACCTGCTCCTGAAGGAAGAGATAAGCTAGCCGGCTTATTAAATATTTTGACATACTTTCGGATCAAAAGGTAAGAGATTTTAATTTGATCTTTTGGTTTTAAAGTTTTTTTTTTATCTATTGGAAATAAACAAGTTAAAGTTTGATTAGTACTGCAAATTATTAAGTTCAATAAAGGTAAAACAGCACAATATATATATATATATATATATATATATAATACATACCTGGATACGGTCCAGTAGACCCAGCAAGTTTTCAAGATTATCCTGGAAATTAAATAATTTAACAAACCAATTTATATTAGAGAAATATATTATTTAGGAATTACTCAAATAGAACTTCTACACTGATAAGTTTTTACCTTTATATCCACGTTCTTTCATCTGAACATTCTGTATAAAATTTTGAAAAACTATTATTAACAAATGCAAACTAGTAAAATTACCAAGCTTTTCTGCATTTATATGAACATTCCTACTTTAGACATATTAAATAACAAACAATTGTAGGGTATATCAATACAATCCTAGTTAATAGTCAAAAAAAATTTGATTATATTCATACGTGTTTACACCCTGTAGTAAACACTTCCAAACGGAGGTCCAATAATTGCAACTATAATTTTCATTAACCACTAATTTCACTAATTTATTAATCACTAAATCATACTAATTAATCCTTATACTGATAATAACACACTAATTATAACTTGAATCTACTATAGATTCACTGCTTTACTTCACAACTTGTTACTGTTCGTTATCTTATTTGATCACTTGCCTATCTAATACATAACTGAACTTCGTACGTTGGATCCGCCTCCTATATATCCGGGGCGCTTTATTAGCGATCCGTCTATTTCCCTCCAGATTGTTCCAGTCGAGTTCCCAATCCTTCTAATCTGTCAGTCCAGACTATTCTGTCGTTTTTCAATCTATTCGTGATAATGGTAGTTCGCCAGTTGGCCTAGAGATGGAGCCGTTTTACCGGTAGCTGGTGGCAGGCCTCTTTTAACGTTGCCACCAGGGATTAGACCTCTCTTCGTAAGAGGGCGTGGGTGTGCATATAACAATATGTATAGGTAGAATTCATAGCATTTTGAAGCAAAATAGTTAGAGAATTCAAAGAACTTACTGCAAAAATTTAAGGTACTTGTTTTGATATACCTACAATGATTTGCTTTTTAAAGTGTCTAATAATTTTTGCATAAGGCTTGAATGTGTTGATATATTCAGAAGTAAGAATGTTTATATAAATGCAGAAAAGCTGGGCATTTTATTGATTTGTATTTGCTAATAATAATTTTTTAAACTTAGTGCTCTTATATGGGGCCAGATGAAAGAACGTTGATATAAAGATGAAAACTAGGTAGATAGTTTCTTATCAGTGTTAGAAGTTTTGCTTGAATAATTCCTAAATAATATACTTTTCTAATACTAATCTATTAAGTAATTAAATTTTAGAAAATTATATTATCTAATGAATTATATATAGTATCATTCAAGGATTCCCTGCAAATAAAAAATGCAACAAAAACTTTACGAACTCATTATTAACGCCGGGAGCCAGTCGGTATGGTGTCATCAAACAAGACGACGTAAAAATTTATAAAGGTAAGTAATTAAATTTGCCGGTGGAATAGTACAGATAGTAACGGTATTTTAATGAGGTTGTAAAGTTTTTGTTGCATTTTTTATTTGCAGGGAATCTTTGAACAATACTTTAACACTCACTGCGAAAATTAATTTCAGATCATTTTAATTAGTAACTTACATTATTATATATACTATAATTCTTGTGATACCATTGCATATTTTCAACAAAACTTTTAGTGACATTTTTAAATCGGTCATTTTGGCAATCCTTAAATGATTTATAAATGTCATTTAAATTTATTTTTAACTTGTGAATTTGGTGGCTCTGTTCATTTAAACATGCTTTTCTAATTTGTTCCATCACTGACCATCCATCGACACTTGCTCTTAAAGAACTTCGCCCAGGTAATGTTATCTGGAATTAAAAGAAGCTGTAAGTACACCTTACAATTTCATTCCAAATAAAATCTTCTCTGAATTGCACTGGGTCAGTAGCATAAATGCAATTTTTTCATTTATATGAAACTTCAATAGAAATGATTTTTACGAAAAGAGCACAGGTTGTCAACCATGTGAAAAAATTTGGACAAATAAAAAGTTATTTTATATAAAAGTGGCTGGGGATCTTTCTGGTTGTAAACTTTTTGTTCACATGATAAAACTAGTTTGAAGTATATGGCGTGATTCATGTAAGTGGGACACCTATAAACAGAGGTGGTGTCTATTTTTATTACTAACTTGAAAGAGAATAATATTTCAAACAACTGGAAGTTGAAGTTGGCTCCAAATTTTCTTTCGAATGCCATGTTATCTCGACAATATCTATCTATCTATCTATCTAAACTCAACAAAGTATATTACTCAATACGAAATATTCGATCTTCTGTCGATTCGTTAATAATAATAATACATTTATTATCCATCAGACCAAAATACAATAAGGTATTGGAGTCGTCAAAGTATAATAAGTAGAGAACAAGAAACAATACATTATAAAATACAAAAAAAATAAAAAATATATATATTAACATTTACAGTTTAGCATAAAATCATAAAATATCTAAAAAAATTATATCAGAAAAAAATTATATCAGAAATCGAGCTCAGTGAGTTGAAATTTAATCGAAATATACATCCTACATATACATACATACATAAATATTAAAAATATTAAGAGTCAAAGGAATGTTGTAGAAAGTCATTTACGGTATAAAAAACAGATTCTAGCAATAATTTCTTTACTTGTCTTTGAAATGACTTTATATTATTAATTTGCTTGATGTACTCTGGAAGCTTATTATATAACTTTATACCAGTGTATGTGGGACTTTTTTCGTACAATGATAGGCAATGGTTCGGTATCAATAAATTGTTCTGTCTTCTAGTATTATATTCATGGTTATAATTGTTTCTTAAAAAAATATTTAGATTAGACTTTACAAATACAACTATTTTCATGATATAAATACAAGCTAACGGTAATAATTGCAATTCCTTAAAATAAGTTTTACAAGAGGTACGCATACTGACTCCCATTATGTTCCTTATTGCTTTCTTTTGTAGCTTGAAGACTCTCTCAAAGTGATGAAAGGAGCCCCAAAACACAATGTCGTACGAAATTCTTGAATAAAATTGCGCATAGTAATAGGATAACATAACATCCCTATTTGTAATATTTCTCAGCCTGTACAAGGCAAAACAGACTGATGACAGCTTGTTGCATAATATAGTAATATGACTTTCCCAATTTAGAGCATTGTCTATATGCCCGCCTAGAAATTTTATAGAGATGACTTATCCCAACGATTTTCCATGAATTTTTAGCAGATAACTTTCATTATAATTAATTAGTCTCGGAGTAAAATGGATGAACACTGTTTTATCGCTATTAAGTATTAATTTTTCATTTTCAAATTTAGAAACAAATAAACTAATTTTGTTCTGTGTATCAGTTATAAAATTATTTACATTTTCATTTACATTTAAGAATGAGTTGTCATCTGCAAACATTACTAGGAGACATGAGTTTATTACATCCGGTAAGTCATTTATAAGAAGTATAAAAGTAGGGGTCCAAGGACTGAGCTTTGAGGGACACCACGCGATACAGATAATCTTCCGGATTTTTGTTACAGTTCAATTTAGCATTTATACATTATTTAAAAAAATCTCTAAATCATTACTTTATCTCTTACGTTTAATGTCTAACGAATTCGTGTTATCCGTCGTCACGCGTAATATTTATTATTTAGTTGTCTATATGAATTCGCAATTGTAAGGAATCTGTTGCAGGTATAGGCATGGCGTTATACATTTTGTTGTGTAGCGTGTTGTATATACTTAAGCTCTCTATTTCTGTAATTCTTAAGCTAGGAAACCAATAACTTTTAATTAGTTTATAGGTAGATTCCTATAACCGACTGACGATCGGTAACACAGATTTATTTCTTCACAATAGTTTTTGGCTTGGGTTTTGTCTTCCGGTATTCTGTCACTTTTCACGTGTAATTCGCTCGAACGCTTGGCAATTTATTAAGTGGTATTTTTACGTGCTCGTTGCGATTTTTGAAACAAGTAATTTCACCATTTTGGGATATATTCGCAACGTTATATTTTTCGGTTATCCATTTATGTTTAGACGAGTGCATATTTTTATGGTATTGGAAATCGATTGTCTTCATTGGAAGGATCTATACGTAAAAGCCATTTTTGCCAAATTTACACGAGGCCAAGGACATCCAAGGTCAACAACATTTCTCTAGGAAAACCCTCCGAAACGAGGTAATTATTTTATTTTTATATTCAAACTAGCAAAATATCACTTGTAGTAAATTGTTCAATGGTAAAAATTTATTTTTAGGGTTTTATTTTCACCTACGGTTTCGTCTAGGAATTCGTAGTTTTTTTATACGATTTTTTTTTTGTCTCCTGATACGAACGAATAACTTTTTTTCCACTGGTCTACACGTACTTATGTTACTTCTCCTTACTGGACTGGAATTTCTTTTTTGTGGAGAGCCATCCATTTTTTTGGGTTAATTGATAGGCTGGAAGTTGCCATTCCTGAAATTTGAGCCGAAGCTGAAGCCCTGCTGCCTGCAGTTTGTATCCTTCTTACGCCATACATATATTGATTTTTTTTAAAATATATTGTATATTTTGCTTAAAAAAATTTCACCGCTGTACCTATATATATATATATATATATATATATATATATATATTTTAAATTTTGCTAAACATACTATGAAAATATTACATTAATTAATTAAAACATCTATGATATTTGTTGGGGGTTAAGCACTTACGTAAGACGCGTATACCCAGTTAAATATATATATTTTTTAGTGTTGAATTTGTCCGTCATACCATACCCTACGTTATTGTACTGTTGAATGTTATAAAGTTACTTCGTTTATTGTTATTAAAAGATAAAACTGAATTTTAATTTTTCATTATCGTCTCGCTAAGTAATTTATTTAGTAAATTTAAGGTTACATTGTACTTGAGCTGGTATTTGGAGTGAAAAAAATTTACTTGGCGCCCTGATACATCAAAGTAATTTAGAACCCCGACCATCTCCACTGTTAGTCGGCCGGCAAATACCGTTAGTCAACAGACGACGACCAACTAGTTACGTCAGATTGTAATTTTAAAATTTGACGTAGCAGTTTTGGCGCACCAACGTGGTTTAGTTATATTACATTTTTTTTTTCAATTTATTTGTTTAGAAATTCAAGAATACATGACGTAGGGTTGAGTTGGCAGAGAGAAAAATAGTATTAACAAGCAAAATATTCTTTTACATAGACATATATTAGTATAAATTTGATTTTGTTTAAAAAAAAAAATATTTAAAATTTAAAATGGCAGGTAGGTTTAAGCTTGACGTAGATAGACTAGTGAAAGATGAATTAGAGTATGAGTTACGTATAAGAGGACTTTCTGAAATAGGTAATGTCGAGACGTTAAGAAAATGTTTGCGTGGTGCTTTGATTTTAGAAAAAGCTGGGACGGTCATACGTAGTCCAGTAAAGTTAGATGCTGAGAAAGAGTTGAGTGAATGTGAGAAAAAATTGCTTGATATTGAGGAAGATATTAATTCATTTTCTGGTTCACCTACTCAAATTAAAAAAATTGAATGCAAATTAACGCATGTCTTAAAAAGAGTTGAACGCATATCGAGTAAAGATGAAGCATTAACTGCAAGACGTTGTAGAGCACTCACTCATGTGACTGAACTAGTTTCAAATTATACCGCAAAATCAAAAGGTTTTGAATCTGATCCTAAACCGGAAGATGTTACGCTTGCCAATAATAGTGCAAAGGGTAGCAATACAGTTGAGGAAAATATAACGCTTCCTAATTTGAATTCTAATAATTTGGATATCAATTCGGGAGTTTTACAAATTCCAAATTACTTTAACACTGTACCTGTGCACAAATGGGGTCTAAAATTCTCCGGAGATCAAGGACTTCTTAGTTTTAATGCATTTTTACAGCGTGTTGATGATAGTAGTAAAGCCTATAATTTAAATAAGCAACAATTATATTATAATGCTTCTCAATTATTTGATGGTGATGCCTTAAAGTTTTATCATTTTGTTGGGAAAAACGCTTCTAATTGGGATGAGTTAGTTCAGTTAATGAGTAAGCAATTTACACCGTCTTCAGAAAAACTCTGGCGTCAAATCGAGAAACGTACCCAAGGGGATGAACCTATTGGTATTTATATTGCCACGATGTCTAATTTGTTTGATAGAATGCCTTACGCTGTACCCGAGCATAAACGTATGGAAATATTACGCAAAAATATAGCACCTTTTTATCAAGAACGTTTAAGCACTAACATTGATAATATAGAATCTTCTTATGAGTTAGTTAAATCGTGCAGGAAAATAGAGAAAATTAAAGAGAATATTGATGAATTTATACCTCCAATTCCAGGTAGTCTTACTTGTGAACCTGACTTAGATTATAAACTACCAGTACTTAGTAAACCACAAAATAATAAACCAGTTGTACATGAAATACAAGTACAAAAGATAGAACCTAAAAATTGCTTTCGTTATGGTAAACCAAATCATATAGCGCGTAATTGTAGAACGAGACTAGACATTAAGTGTTTTAGATGTAATAAACCAGGCTTCACTAAGAACACTTGCCCTGACTGTAATTCGGGAAACGGATCAAGAAGACAGAACTAGGCCAAATTCTGCCTTCTATGGATGCCCAGGCCATTGGTATTGAAAATAAATTATCCCCTGTACTTGATTACATTTTAGCACATGTTGGTGACAATGTCCATATTTAAAAGTAAATATTTTAAATCAAGATTTCTTTGGTTTATTGGATTCGGGAGCAAACAAATCATTTTTAGGTAATTCAGGATGGAAAATTTTACAGTCTTTAGGTGTTAAATTAAATAGTTGTAATATTTCGTGCACAATAGCTAATAATGATTTATGTGAATGTATAGGAGTAGTTACCATTCCGATTAGATTACGTGATATCGTAAAGGTTATGGATTTATATGTTGTACCAGCGCTGAGGCACAGTTTAGTTTTGGGTATAAATTTTTGGTTAATATGGGTATAGTACCTGATATGAGACGTGGCGAATGGTATTTTTCGTCTGAAAATTTGGAAGTACCTGTAGTTAATTCCATTGAATTTAATTTAAGCGATAAACAACAAGCAGACTTGGATAAAGTCGTGAATGATTATTTTTCTAAAATTGGCGACAAAAAAGGTTGTACCACCCTGGTAAAACATAAAATTATTACTTCTAGTCCACCAATTAAACAAAGATATTACCCGGTTTCACCTTTCAAACAGAAAATTATCGACGAAGAACTAGATAAAATGTTAAAGCAAGGTATTGTTGAACATAGTAAATCAGGTTGGTCTTCTCCTGTGTTATTGGTACTAAAGAAAGATGGTAGCCAACGTTTCTGCGTTGATTTTAGGAAATTAAATGCAGTAACAGAAAGAGACGCTTATCCATTACCGTATATAAATTCGATTTTATCAAAATTAAGCTCTGCAAAATATCTAACCAGTTTAGATATTGAAAGCGCTTTTTGGCAAATTTCTTTAAGTGAAGACAGTAAACAATACACGGCATTTACAGTACCTGGTAGAGGGTTGTATCAATTTACTCGCCTTCCTTTTGGATTGCATAATTCACCTGCTACATTCCAAAAACTAATTGACACTGTATTAGGCCCTGAACTCGAACCTTTCGTTTTTTGCTACTTAGATGACATTATCGTTATAGCCCCAGATTTTGATAAGCCTATTGAAATTTTGTCAGAGGTTTTTAAACGTCTATATGAAGCTGGATTAACACTTAATCGTGATAAATGCTTCTTCTGTAGGCCAGAATTAAAATATTTAGGTTACGTAGTCAATCGTGATGGTCTATATGTTGACCCCGAAAAAGTTAGCTGCATTTCAAATATGCCTGCTCCTACCTCAGTTACCGAAGTTCGTCGAATCATCGGTATGGTTTCATGGTATCGACGTTTCATACCAGCATTTTCTGACTTGATAGCTCCGCTAACTAATTTATTAAAGAAAGGCTCTAAATTTATTTGGGATAAAAGTTGTGAAAATTCTTTTAGAAATATTAAAAATGCTTTAGTATCAGCTCCTATATTAACGTGTCCAAATTTTTAGTATCCTTTTATATTGCAAACAGACGCATCTTCATTTGCATTAGGCTCGGTTCTCACACAAAAAATCGGAGATAGCGAGCATGTTATTTGTTATTTATCGCGTACTTTAACCAAACAAGAGCGTAAGTACTCAGCTGTCGAAAGAGAGTTATTGTCGGTGCTGTGGAGTATAGAAAAGCTGCGTTGCTTCTTAGAAGGAGCTAAGTTTTCAGTAGTAACAGACTGTTATAGTTTACAATGGTTGGATAATCTGCAAAATCCACAGGGTAGATTAGATAGATGGGCACTTAGATTGCAACAGTTTGACTATACAATAGTTCATCGTAAAGGCAAAGACAATGTAGTGCCAGACGCTTTGTCACGTTTAATAGTAGATAAAGATAATGTCGATATTGTGGTGAATAACATGAAGGTCGATGTAATACAGGATAAATGGTATCTTAAAATGTTGGAAAATGTCAAAAAGAGTCCTTTAAAATTTCCTAAATGGCGAATATTAGACAATAAATTGTATAAATATACTGAACTTGACTTCCCTGAACTACGCAGTAACAATGATTTTTGGAAATTAGTTGTTCCTAAAGAAAAACGTTACGAAATTATGCATAATAACCATGATTTAGAAACAGCAGGACATCTCGGGATATTCAAAAGTTTTAGTCGTATTGCTCAGTTATATTATTGGCCACGAATGAAAGCTGACGTTAGTAATTATGTAAGATCGTGTGAGATTTGCCAGAGAATAAAACCGGAGCAAAAACGACCTGCTGGATTGATGGGTAAGAGGGTAATAGCTGACCGTTGTTGGCAAGTTATTAGTATGGATTTATTTGGCCCATTACCCAAAAGTAAGAAAGGTAATATGCATATTTTCGTAGTAACTGACAACTTCAGTAAATTTAATTTATTTTTCCCGATAAAACGAGCTTTAGCTAATAAACTCATTACTTTACTAGAAGAACAAGTATTTCATATATTCGGTGTACCACAAATGATTCGTTGTGATAATGGTGTACAATTCACGAGCAAAGACTTTGCTAATCTTGCTGAAAAATACGATATAAAAATTCTTTTTAACCCAAATTATCATCCTGCTCCGAATACCACTGAAAGATACAATCGAGTAATGAAAACTATGATGTCCGTTTACATTAAAGAACATCAAAGAGATTGGGACGTAAATTTAAGTGCACTAGGTTGCGCATTACGCACTGCACGTCATGAAGTTACGGGTCAAACACCATATTTCATAAATTTTGGCAAAGAAATGTGTATTCATGGTTCAGAATATAAACATAATAATATCGATAACGACAATGATAATTCACCCTCTGTGTCGGAAAGATTTGCTGCTCTTGTGAAAATGCGTACCTCAGTTGCGGAACGATTAGAGAAAGCTTACGATAAATCTCGAGAAAAATATAATTTACGGCGTAGAGAAGTTGAATTTAAGATTGGTGACTTAGTTTGGAAACGAAAGTATGCACAGTCTGATGCTGCAAATTATTTCACTGCCAAACTAGCAGGGAAATTCGAGGGACCTTATAAGGTCAAAAAGAAAATAGGCTATTGCGTGTATATTTTAGAAGATTTATCTGGTACAGAGTGTAACGGTAGCTGGCACGTTAAGGATTTAAAACCTTATATAGAACCAGACGACCACTTAGATCCAGTATAATAGTTATAATATGTTACCTTGGTTGGTGTTTCATATATCGCCATTAGATAGATCATTTTTGGAAAATAAAAGCTTTCCAGATCTTGATCTCTTGTTTGTCTTGAGCATGAATGTTATTGCCATAGTAGTGGGTTAGTAAGGGATTTTCGTTTAGTCTCTACTAACAGTGAAATATTTTTGTGTGTCGTAGGTCGTATATGGCCGTAAGTTATTTAATTTCACGTCCTTTTGGATATTGATCTACTAGTCAGTAATTTCATCTAGTAATTAAATTTATTATAATATTTTGTTTACTTGTTACTGGATTTTAATGTGCCTGTCTATCTGTCGGGTGTCGCAAGCTATAGTATTTGATTAGGTTTTCTTTCTTGATTTCAGGATTTATTATAACTTACTTAGCTGGCTGGAACCCACTAAGTAAGGTGTCATTTTTTTTAACCTCTGTGGTGAGGGGGTTGTAAAAAGAATCCTACCACCATGGGATAATCCTATGTGGGGTAAAAGCCCCCTGAACGGCCACTTAGTTTTTTTGTTTTAAATAGTTAGAGGGACTCTAATCTTGCTGGGAGCGGTGACATTTCACTGGCCGTCTTAAATGGCAAACTGGATGCCAGGGGGTCAGTCATTGAGCTGGGGATCAGCTTGTCATGGGTCTTCGTTTTGGTTGGCTTGGTCGAGGTCGGTCAACACTATGTCAAGTCCCTCAGTGCGGTGCTCTGACGTGACTGTCATCTAGTTGCTGGTGGAAGGGTGGCCGCTGTGGCAGATAGGAGAACACTCCCGCAAGTTTTGGTTGCAAGTGGGTTGGCTGTGAGGTGAGGTAACCCCAAGCATTTTAAGCCTCATAGTATTAAGGTATATACGGTTGTGTGTATAAATGTATTGTGTGCGTCTTCTATTATTTTTTTTTCTTTTTGGAGAAATTTACGGGGTAAATTCCTTTGTGAAGGGGGGTGGTTGTTACAGTTCAATTTAGCATTTATACATTATTTAAAAAAATCTCTAAATCATTACTTTATCTCTTACGTTTAATGTCTAACGAATTCGTGTTATCCGTCGTCACGCGTAATATTTATTATTTAGTTGTCTATATGAATTCGCAATTGTAAGGAATCTGTTGCAGGTATAGGCATGGCGTTATACATTTTGTTGTGTAGCGTGTTGCATATACTTAAGCTCTCTATTTCTGTAATTCTTAAGCTAGGAAACCAATAACTTTTAATTAGTTTATAGGTAGATTCCTATAACCGACTGACGATCGGTAACACAGATTTATTTCTTCACAATAGTTTTTGGCTTGGGTTTTGTCTTCCGGTATTCTGTCACTTTTCACGTGTAATTCGCTCGAATGCTTGGCAATTTATTAAGTGGTATTTTTACGTGCTCGTTGCGATTTTTGAAACAAGTAATTTCACCATTTTGGGATATATTCGCAACGTTATATTTTTCGGTTATCCATTTATGTTTGGACGAGTGCATATTTTTATGGTATTGGAAATCGATTGTCTTCATTGGAAGGATCTATACGTAAAAGCCATTTTTGCCAAATTTACACGAGGCCAAGGACATCCAAGGTCAACAACATTTCTCTAGGAAAACCCTCCGAAACGAGGTAATTATTTTATTTTTATATTCAAACTAGCAAAATATCACTTGTAGTAAATTTTTCAATGGTAAAAATTTATTTTTAGGGTTTTATTTTCACCTACGGTTTCGTCTAGGAATTCGTAGTTTTTTTTATACGATTTTTTTTTGTCTCCAGATACGAACGAATAACTTTTTTTCCACTGGTCTACACGTACTTATGTTACTTCTCCTTACTGGACTGGAATTTCTTTTTTGTGGAGAGCCATCCATTTTTTTGGGTTAATTGATAGGCTGGAAGTTGCCATTCCTGAAATTTGAGCCGAAGCTGAAGCCCTGCTGCCTGCAGTTTGTATCCTTCTTACGCCATACATATATTGATTTTTTTTAAAAATATATTGTATATTTTGCTTAAAAAAATTTCACCGCTGTACCTATATATATATATATATATTTTAAATTTTGCTAAACATACTATGAAAATATTACATTAATTAATTAAAACATCTATGATATTTGTTGGGGGTTAAGCACTTACGTAAGACGCGTATACCCAGTTAAATATATATTTTTTTTAGTGTTGAATTTGTCCGTCATACCATACCTTACGTTATTGTACTGTTGAATGTTATAAAGTTACTTCGTTTATTGTTATTAAAAGATAAAACTGAATTTTAATTTTTCATTATCGTCTCGCTAAGTAATTTATTTAGTAAATTTAAGGTTACATTGTACTTGAGCTGGTATTTGGAGTGAAAAAAAATTTACTTGGCGCCCTGATACATCAAAGTAATTTAGAACCCCGACCACTGTTAGTCGGCCGGCAAATACCGTTAGTCAACAGACGACGACCAACTAGTTACGTCAGATTGTAATTTTAAAATTTGACGTAGCATTTTCCTGTTCTATATTTAGGTTATTAAGAAACTAAAATAGAGCTAATAATTACTTTTGCAGTTGTATATGCCGTTCAAGGATTTCATGGATTACGTAAAGAAAAAAAGAAAAAGATCAAACACGTCCTCATCATCAGTACGGTGTAACTAAGTTGAAAGGATGGGCTCAACTTAAGAATCAAACGACACAAATGGATCACAGGTAGAACGCCAGCTGCTCATTTGTGGCGCCGCTGGAAGACCCTGCATCCCAGAGCAACAACACAACATTGCCACGGAGGCAAACTGTAGCCACCTACGTGGATATCCATAGCCCAAGGATTATCACAAGATAAAAAGGATGTTAACACGGGAGGTGACTTATCAACAAGGAAAATTTATGAGCAAGCCGGCAAAGAAAAAAGTGCAAATAGTAGACTAGTATTTCGGACTTATTGGTCCTCATCAGTACAATTCAATTCAAATTCAAAAAAGTATATATTAATATAATGATAAAATAGTTGCCTCACCAGGACCTGCTCCGGAACCGATCGTGCAACCACCGCATTAACGCGGTGACGGATCGCAGGATCGGGCGGAACAGACCTGGGTCAGCGAAAACAACAATTCAACAAAACTAATCCTAGACTCCTTTTTAAATATAAAATAAAAATAGGTCATAAAATTAACAAGAATGCTTGAAAACAAGCTCAACAAAACTTATAAACTACACTAATTTTTTAAAAACACTGGCGCACAAAAAACAGGATTGCCTATTTCTACTAGTTGGGTACGATTAGAAAGGTAGGACGTGAGCCATTCACCAAGCTTTCTTCGAAACCCATATTTATTAAGTTTGCCTAAAAGTAAAGCATGATCCACCAGGTCAAACGCTTTACTCAGGTCCATGAAGATTCCAAAGCATTTTTTATTATTATCTAGATGTTCATATAGCTTATTGAGGAGACAAAGTATGGCAGACTCGGTCGTCCTACCCACCCGAAATCCATATTGTTCGTCACTCAGTATATTATATCTGTTACAAAATCTCATCATTTTATTATAAATGGCTCTTTCTAAAATCTTTGATATTGATGATAGTAATGAAATAGGCCTATAATTGTTTAGTAACAATTTATCTCCTTTTTTGTGCAGAGGTATAATTTTCGCCGTTTTAAATATTTCTGGAAATACTCCTTCTGATAGAGACCAATTAATCAGGCATGTTAGAGGAGCTACAATATATTGAATTATCGATTTTAACATGTTCGTGCTGATACAGTCTATGCCACAAGAATTAGATTTCCTAAGACAAGTTATAACATTAAAAATTTCATTTTCCGAAACCGGATCAAGAAATATTGTTGGAAATTCTTTGTTTAAATTAATAGGATGGTTCGCATTATTTTTAAAGTTTTAAGCTAATTTATTTGGTAGATTAATAAAATGAGCGTTGGAGCTATTGACAATTTCGTGTGAATGTGTAATTATTTTATTGTTAACTCTCAGTTCTTCAATTCTGTTGGATTCCATACTATTTTTACCTAAGCCACTATTTATAATAGACCAGACAGCTTTAGATTTATTAAAGGCGCTGTTGTATTTATTATCATTATATAGGCATTTAGCCGCTATCACAACTTTATCGTATACCTTTTTGTACAATTTATAAGACTTTTCATCCTCATAACTTCTAGTTGCTATCATTATTCTATTTAATAATTTTAGTTTCTCGCATGAAATTCTAATTCTTTGGATTATCCATCTTTTTTTGTTATAGTTTACTTTACTTTAACATTTGAAAAAAGAAAGCATGTATCGATGTGGTAAAATAAGTTGTCACTAAAGGCTTTAAAACCGTCATTTATAGATTGTGCATCATACACATTGCCCCAAGTTTCCTTACTTACATGATAAATAAAATTTCGATAATTATTATCTGAAAGGACTCTAGTTTTCTTGTCTTCTCTATTTGGCATAAGATTTGGCATATCGAAAGATAAAATTGGGCAGTATGGTCTGACAGACTGTTCGGCACAACTTTACAGATAACATTACAATTATTATCTAAAAAGTTGCTACATATATAGTCTATACAAGTAGAGGAATTTGTACATATTCTTGTTGGTTCAGCAATGTGGAAATCAAGATTATACATGCTGAAATACTCGATAAACAATCAATATTTAGATCACCGCACAATATAAGTAAAGACTTGTCTTTTAGTAGGTTGCCAAGTAACATATCCTAGGTCTCAAAAAATATATTAATGTCTCCAGTAGGTGATCGATAAATAGTCACAACTTTGATTTTTTTATGGCCTACTTCCATTTCAATACCAGCCAATTGTCTTTATCTCTAGAGAATTTGCTCAATGCAGATATTTCGTCGATACTTATATTGAGTGATGACTTATGTAACACACTGCCATTATTATAGGCATCTCGACAATAATTCAATTTTTTAACGTACCCAGTATTGCATCTAATTCAAATGGCCGAAGCCATGTCTCTGTCAAACATAATATGTCAATGTTGTATTCATTAAGCTCGATCTCCAACTGGTCGATTTTATTTATTATACATTGTATATTTTGATGATACAGATTACAATTGAATACAATTATTTTATCATTAACTAGTTGCTATTCAGTATTTCTGTTGTATTTAAATTTTGGCTTTCAATTTCTATTTTTTTAAGGAAAACGGGACAATTTACATCGTATGTGGAGTGATCAATATCAAAGTTTGTCTTTAATGCGCCATTAGCATCTATACAGTTAATGCATTTAGGAGTAACTTTCACATTTTTTTTCCAGGTTCGTGTTCACTTACCGGTTTTGCACAAGAGAGACATCTTGAATTGCTGACACAATGATCTGATTTATGTCCAAAGCCACCACACTTAAAACAACGGAAGACACTTACATATTCGTACACTCGACAGCGAGACCAATCGATAAATAACCCATTTTGATCCATTATCTTCCTGAAAGACTCAGGATTACACTCTACAATAGCCATCCATTTGGTTTTCATTTTTTAAAAAAGACTTTTAGATTTAGAGACACTGCATTATGATTTAAAAATAAATTTTGCTTTTTTATAGTGTCTAGTAGTTCGTCACTGGTCATTTCTGTGTCAATATCTGTTATTTTAATACAAGGGCTCTTTAGTTCTGGTACATTGATTTTATAATGTTTCCCCAATTTCTTCTCGGCTGCCATTTTGACTTTATTAATTTCTTTTTTAGTACCACATTTAATTACCACGCCACCTTCTTTTACCGTTCTAATTTCAGTTATACCAACTTCTAATGTAGTAGGACTTAGATATTTTTTAACTGTTTCCAGAGTCTTCTTACTGTCTTGTCCGGTATTCTTAGGCTTTATGATTACTACTTCACTAGCAGCCTTCGCATAACTTTTTATCCCTCTTAAATTGCCCTCATCTTTTGGATGGTCATAATTCTTGTTTATTATACTCCTTAATTCTGTTAATTCGGATGATACTTAGTTCTGCAGGCTCAATATATCGTTTTTAAGCCCCATACGTGCTCCAAGATCTCAACACATGTATCACAAAGCCACTTTAATCCTCTACAGTTTTGGACTGCATCATATTCAGTACATTGAACATTTACACATTTTAAATGATAGAACATGTTACAATCGCCAGAGCATTTTATCACGGGGTCCTTATTCCTTTTTTGCGTTTGCCACAAGGTTCATTCATAATTAATTACGGCGAAATCGACCGTTGGTGGGAAGAGACTATTCCGAACGTAAAAATATAATCACTATCTACTATTGTCCACTACATGCGAAACTCGCCTTTACATTATCACCTGTCACCTCGCGCTATCACGTTGCACACTGGTTTTAGTTACAATCAAAATTACTTTTTAGTTCTATAAACATATCAACTAGTACAGCTTCTTTAGAAATGTATATTCAATAATATTCACAATTTAAAGTTTGTCATTAACAATAACTGTCACTAAAACCACTTAAACAGCCAAGAGCAAACACACACCGTGCTCAAGTTTCTGACCCGGAATCAGATATTTCAGTATCAATTATTTTTCACTTAAAACCCCAACTCTGCTAATATTTTCCTGTTCTATATTTAGGTTATTAAGAAACTAAAATAGAGCTAATAATTACTTTTGCAGTTGTATATGCCGTTCAAGGATTTCAAGGATTACGTAAAGAAAAAAAGAAAAAGATCAAACACGTCCTCATCATCAGTACGGTGTAACTAAGTTGAAAGGATGGGCTCAACTTAAGAATCAAACGACACAAATGGATCACAGGTAGAACGCCAGCTGCTCATTTGTGGCGCCGCTGGAAGACCCTGCATCCCAGAGCAACAACACAACATTGCCACGGAGGCAAACTGTAGCCATCTACGTGGATATCCATAGCCCAGGGATTATCACAAGATAAAAAGGATGTTAACACGGGAGGTGACTTATCAACAAGGAAAATTTATGAGCAAGCCGGCAAAGAAAAAAGTGCAAATAGTAGACTAGTATTTCGGACTTATTGGTCCTCATCAGTACAATTCAATTCAAATTCAAAAAAGTATATATTAATATAATGATAAAATAGTTGCCTCACCAGGACCTGCTCCGGAACCGATCGTGCAACCACCGCATTAACGCGGTGACGGATCGCAGGATCGGGCGGAACAGACCTGGGTCAGCGAAAACAACAATTCAACAAAACTAAACCTAGACTCCTTTTTAAATATAAAATAAAAATAGGTCATAAAATTAACAAGAATGCTTGAAAACAAGCTCAACAAAACTTATAAACTACACTAATTTTTTTAAAACACTGGCGCACAAAAAACACTATTAAATTTGGTATCTGGACGCAGGCACCACAACTCGAACAAGGTGCCTTCCGCGAGATTCAACAAAACTAAACCTAGACTCCTTTTTAAATATAAAATAAAAATAGGTCATAAAATTAACAAGAATGCTTGAAAACAAGCTCAACAAAACTTATAAACTACACTAATTTTTTAAAAACACTGGCGCACAAAAAACACTATTAAATTTGGTATCTGGACGCAGGCACCACAACTCGAACAAGGTGCCTTCCGCGAGATATTTCAATGCAGGGCTGCGCAGGGCTGGCCTAAACTTTGATTTTTAAAAATTTTGATTTCGAAAAGGTTTCAATTTTTTAAAAGGTGTGAAGCGAATTTAGAAACAAAAATGTACAAAAAGAAATGAAGAAAACTAACAAACAGAAAAGAAGAGGGGGATAGGAAAGATTTAAGGATAATTAAAAGGTATGAAATACTAGCGAAAGGTGGATAGGATTAGAGAAAGGTATAGTTGTTGAAACTTGGCTATAGTGGTTGCCGGAAAATCGGTAAGGTCTGGTACGGTAAGGGGTGTTTAATCCGAAATGGGGCATTGTGCTGTCTAATTTGCGTTATGTGTCTTGTTAGCGGACTATCGCCCAGCTTGAACGAGTAAAAGTTTTGAGAGATATGGTGGACGTAGTCCGCTATCGGGGTTATGTCGTTGCAGCGTGCGTATAGGTCTCTGAGGGAGGTGTATCTACCAGAATTTGATATGAGGCGCATGAATTTGTGCTCAAGCACTTTTAGCTTTTTCATTGTCGTGGCCGGTATGCTGCACCATACCGGCGCCGCGTATGTGATGGACGGCCTGACCACCATCGTGTACAACAGTTTTTTATTCTGTCTGTTAAGTCTGCTACCCCTGACCATGAGCGGATACAGACTCCTGGACAGGGAGTAGACAGTACGTATTGTCTCATTGATATGTGTGTTGAACATCAGTCGTTGGTCCAGTCTGACCCCCAAGTACTTCACGCATCCTCTGGTTGGAATTTTGTTTCCCCGGATCGAAATAGGAGTGATAATTTTATTTTCAGTAAAGCGACGCGTGAAGACTATTGCCTCCGACTTCTCAGCGTTCACCCGAATCTTCCACCGGTCGTAATAAGCCGTGGCACGAGCCATGTGCGCCTTCAGCAGCATGTTCGCTGCTTGTGCGTTGTGCAAATGCGCGTACATGGCTGTGTCATCGGCGTACTTGGCCAGCTTCGTATTCGGAAACTCTGGAAAATCGGAGACGTATAAGTTGTACAATTTCGGTGACAGGCGTGATCCTTGCGGGACTCCCGCACGAATGTCCCGCCGTGTTGAGAGTTTGTTATTCACTCGAACTTGCAGGGTTCTGCCCGTCAGAAACGAGTGAATAAGTTTTATGAGGTGAGTCGGGAAGTTGTAGTCATGGAGCTTGTAGAGTAGTCCCGGGATCCAGACGGTGTCGAACGCCTTCTCAATATCAAGGAGCACCATGGTGGTGTTCTTCCCGAGGTTGTATTGCGCTTTGACGTCGTTAACTATCCTAACGACCTGTTGCACCGTGCTCCTGCCCTTCCTGAAGCCGAACTGGGACTCATCGTCGATGTGGAGCTCCTCCTGAACAGTATCGAGCCTGATCAGGATGACCTTCTCCACCAACTTGGAGATCGCCGACAACAACGAGATGAGCCTGTAACTGCCGGCGAACTTCGCATTCTTTTTCGGCTTCAGGATGGGAATGACCACGGCGCATTTCCACTGACTGAGCCAGTGCTGTAGCCGCAGAATCGCGTTAACGATATACGTCAATGGCACAATACCTTTCCTCGGGAGATATTTGAGCAGCTTGTACTCGATGCAGTCTTTCCCCGGGGCTTTATTGTTAGGTAAGTTTTTGACAATTTCTGCTATTTCCGAGGGCTTGGTCATGACTTTTAGAAATTCTCGTTGCGTCAATTGTATGTCATGACCAATTAGTTCGTCTACGTCGTTTTCAATGCGGTCGTGTTCGGTATTATTCGGCATATTGGCGTTATGTATGGTCTGAAAATGGTCAGCTAAGTCGCTCGCTTTTTGCGCGTCTGTCAACGACGTCTGTCCGTTCGCGCGTGTCCTCATCAGTACGGTGTAACTAAGTTGAAAGGATGAGCTATGTCTCCGTGGCAATGTTACGTTGTTGCTCTGAAATGCAGGGTTTTCCAGCGGCGTCACAAATGAGCAGCTGGCTTCCTGCCTGTGATCCATTTGTGTCGTTTGATTCCTAAGTTGAGCCCATCAGTGACTCACCTTGTGTGATTATGACTAATGTATATCCAATATCAATAAAGTTTTACTTGAAGATTATAACGTGCAGTTACAAAATAATTAATTAACTTATTCGTGTTAAATTTAGTTTTAATACTTCATAATAAACCAATAATATTAATATTTAGGAAGCTACTACTGTTCTATGTATATCAATATTATTAATAATTTAATACATTAAAATTTGTAACAAAACCATATTGAACTTACTTGTAATACATAATGTGGGGTGTCCTTTTTAATATCTATCCCTATATCAAATAATGGCATTGATTGGGTCAAAATTAATTCAACAAATAATTCGGTTAAATTATTATTTGGGAGATAATCCACTGAAATAGCAAAATAATTTTGTACTAAGTAAAATAGATATACTGAATTACTTACTCAGTTTTATTCTTTCTGTGAATTTGAAATTTCGCTCATAGTCTACACAACTTTCATAAAAAAAATTAAAATGATGTAAATCTTTTGTGTCCACTTCTGTTGTATAATTTAATAATGCTTGAAAATTCAATTGTTTAAAAAAATTGTTATCGATCTGTTGTTCTCCACAGGCAAATTCATAGAAATCTACACAAGGATCGGCAGCATGGTCCATCAAATATAGCATTTTTGATGTAATTCTATTGCAGATTGCTGTGTTGCATATTTTCTCTGGAATACCTATTTCACCTAAAAAATACTACAATATTTACATTTATTACTCCTGGGTGAAACAGAACTTATAAAGTTATTTATTATTACTGGTTGTCATCAACAGCCTATCTGATTATGTTTGTCTCCCTCTATCTGGTAGTTGCTGCTTTTCTGACAGATGACTGCTAATGATAAGTAAAACTTTAATTGGCTGCTATTATTTAAAAGTTACTTTTTGAAATTGCCATAATACTTTCTTGTCATTCTTATGCACAAATATAAATTCTAACATTTTTTACTATCATTTTGGCATCTAGCAGCTCTTATTACCAAGAGCACATTGCTCCGGTTCTTCAGTTGATAAAAAAAACTGTGGTTGTTGAACGACTGGATCATTTCATATACTTTTTCCAGCAGACTGAGCTCATGTTCACAGTCAATGAATTTTTGAGTTATAGTTCTTGAAATATCAGATGAAGAAATTTTCAATATGTTCTTAATATCTACAAGAAGTGTTCGAATCTTAAATAGACAGTGCTTGATGATGATCAGACGGTTAGATTAGAGATAAAATTTTGGTATTTTAATTTGGATACTATGGATTTTAGGAAAGGCCTTGTTTGAGTCCACCATACTTTGGATTCGAGAATCGTGTAGTCTAGCCAACAGAAGTAGCTATTAAAATTATTATGATATGTGAACCTACAGATGTTTCATTGACAATGTATTCCCCACTGAAGAGCAATTGATTTGATAAATTCTTTGTTAATATGAATTTTAAAGTATCACATTAGATTTTCCTTACCTAACTATATTGTTTGTGTGACCAGATCTAGTATGATTATATATATACTAAGATAAAAGATCTGATCTTAATAGGGGGATAATAAATTTAAGATTTACTGCAATATCGTCCAACTCCCTTAAATCAAATCAAATTCATATTTTAAACTTAGTCATAGACCATCCGGATACTAGTTTACATGGTATCAGTCAAACACTCTCTTCTACTTAAGGGTTAGTTTTAGGGGATGAATGTCAGTTTTTTCCTCATAACTTTTCAATGTTTTTCACATTTCTGATAATTATTATAAAAAAACTAATTTTCAGGTCATTAGAAATAAAAAAGATATTCTTATTGCAATTTGATAAACCAAGCTGATCTCTAGTAATTTGTGTTTAAAGAAACGACGTGTATTTACAACATTTTATTAATAAATCCTTTTACACATAAAGAATGCTTTGAAATATAATTAAACGTAGAAAATAGCTAATTATCAAGTGCAAAAATTGTTCGAAATGTCCTCCATTTTGCCTTATGCACAATCTAAATATTTTTTAAAAGGAACGTTGAATACCCTTAAATCATCTTGTGACTCTATTTTTTAGTTTATTTCAATATCCCCCACTCTAGGAGTTTTATAACTGTGTATATATATATATATATATATATATGTGTGTGTGTGTGCGCGTGTGCGTGCGTTCGTGTGTGTGTGTGCGTGCGTGGGTGCGTGTGTGTGTGTGTACCAGACATATAATAAACATAAAAAAATGTAAATCACAATTTTTTAAATAATATTGTTTACAATGCCCCTTTAGACCAATACAATATGCCCAAAAATTATTCACACCTCGAGGCGACCCGCTTTTAAATGGGCTACTCTCTATGTATTTTTTTTACTTTGGTTGCCAACAAGTTGCAAATGCAAATTTTGTAATCATACATGTAATTGTTTTGTAAAAAAAATAATTTGTTATGTACATGTAGGAATGGTGAAAACAGGGCTATGGTACTTTTTTTATTGTAAAAGTTTAATGAGCGTTCTTATATACTGTTTCCATTTTTATTAAAAAACGTTCAGCCAGTCAACACAAAATTACTGCTTTATTTTTAAATGTATAGTAACAAGCAAAATATGATATTACAGAGTAGCCTACTCCCATATTGTTAGGTAGTGTGAGACAAGCTTATGATTGAATTTTCTTTATATTGAAGTAAACCGAAAATACTACACGTTGTTATTTTCGTAAAAGAAAGTATATATATAATTTTGCATGCCACCTCTTTGAGCAGGAGGTAGGAATGCCAATGCAAATTTTCGAGGTGGATGTGCCCGTAAATCTTTTTATATTTTGACTTATTTTATGGGTCTTTAAAAAAATTACCTTATTTATAGGGGAAAGTACCTGACCATTTTTAGACTCGTAACCTACAAGCTGCCATATTTGTATGCTACTGTGCGTATTGTCAAAACAAATATTTTAAACATTTTATATATCATTTGATTTTCAACTTTTGGTAAAATTGAAATAATAATAAGGAAACTACATCAGTGTACCCCTTTTCATGTTTTTTATAGTAGAAAAAAATACAATTTTTGATGAATGAAATGATATAAAATTTTATTTAATTTCTATTAACGAAAATTGCAAATTTCTATATCTTACCGTTTTTAACGAAAAAATATGTTATTAAATGCTGCGTAATTCTAGCGAATGCAAATATATTCCTACGTCGATATGCATACGCCACTGTAAGTATTATTTTTAAAAATGATACAGTACAGTATTTTACCAGACCAGACATGAGTACTACGCGCTCTAGCTTTATCAGTTACAAATGTTGTAAAACTAAATCTTTTATACACTATGTATGTATTAAGTGTCATAATGTTATACATAAGTGCTGTATTCCAAAAATTAAAGACAAAATTCACTTTGTGAAAGATAATAAAATTGTGTGCTGTAAACCTGATGATGCCAGCTACGTGACTAGTGATGAAGATGAAGATGACGAAAAAGGTATTCTGGAAAAAACAGTCAATGAACTTACAGAAGACAGTATAACAAAAAATAGACACATAATCAAGTTAAAAGACGATAATAAGATGTTATTAGAAGAGGCATTGAATATAGAAAAAGAACTTAATGATCAGATTAGTAATCAAGAAAAAATTATCAATGAATTAAAAAAGCAAATAATTTACCTTAAGAAATATCTAGATATTTCTGAAAAAAAGCAAAAACTGTAAGTACACAAACAAATACAATCACAAGTAATGCATTTACGTCTACGGACATAACTTTGGAACAACTGTCTTTAATTAATAAGCAACTTAGTGTTAGTGCTAATACTAACCATAAAGAAATTGTACACAGGGCACCAAGTAATCTGAACACTCCACAAACAACTCTCATGGGTTCAAAACCAATTCAACCACAGTCACATGCAAAAAATAGTACGTATGATTCATCTACTCATCGAAGTAAAAAACAAATCTTGTTATTAACAGATCAACTAGGATCACTTACAAATAAACTGCTCAACAAATACACTGACCTTAATTCTTACTCAATAACTTCAATTGTTAAACCGGGTGCTCTGTTACACCAAGTTATTGATAATATTGGTCCATTAACCAGACATTTCACTACGCAAGATTTTGTAATAATAATAGCAGGTAGTAATAATAATAATAATAATAATAATATTTATTTCGTTAGACTTACAAGGTAAGCATAGAATATAGTCAAATTTGCAATATCGAATACACTAAAATAATTATAAAATAATAAAGGACAAATACTGTCGAAAACACAGATCAGAACAATTATAAAAAAGAACAATAATACTTAAGACAATTTAAAAAACAATAAAACAATAATACCTAAGACAATTTAAAGACATAAACAATAATAAATGTATAGTATGTATAAAAAAGCGGATTACAATTAGGCATATTAAAACAATAAAGTACCTATATAATTAATATATTTGATACTTATTCTGCTAAACTGGGGTATTCCAAGTATTCAGAAACAGAGTAAAAGTTATATTTTAAGAGCATTATTTTTACTTTAGATTTAAAAATTTTGTTGTCATTCAATGATTTGAAAGAGAGTGGTAGTTTATTAAATAATTTAATTGACATAATCAGAGGCCCATTGGCCGTTAATGATAATCTATGTTGTGGTATATCAATATTGTATGTTGGCCTTAAGGAATAATTATGATTTTCATTTCTATGGTTCAAAAATTTATGTGGATTACACTTTAAATAATAAACACAGTTTAAGATGTATAAACAAGAGATTGTTAGAATGCCTAGTTCTGAAAATAAGTTTCTACACGAACAACGTGAGTTTTTAAATAACATAGTTCGTATTATTTTCTTCTGCAAGATGAAGAGATCATTAATTTTATTGCTGTTTCCCCAACACATTATGCAATAATTCAGCCTGGATTGAACGTATCCAAAATAATACGTTTTAAGGATATCTAAACTAACATAGCTTCTTAATTGCCATATGGAGAAACAAGAGATTTTAATTTTGCTTATTAAGAAGTCAATATGGTTCCCCCAAGATAAATGAGACTCAATGTACAGCCCTAAATATTTGACATTGTCACTTTGTTTAATACCTTGCCCATCAATTCTAACGAGTAGACTTTCATTGAGGTTTTTTGGTGAGAATAAAAGGAAATCTGTTTTAAGATTATTGAGAGCAAGCCCATTGTCAATGCAATAATTTTGAATCAAAGATATTGTTGAATTTACTTGATCCCTAATGTCGTGATAATTTTTACCAGAAACAGACGATGTGGTATCATCTGCAAATATTGTAATGCATGATCCATTAATCATCTCAGCCTTAATGATGTCGTTTATAAATATAATAAATAAAAGAGGACCCAGAACACTACCCTGGGGGACTCCAGTGTGGGTAATACTAGGCGAGGATTGAAATATATTCCCATTGTACTTTAACTGAACCTCTTGTGATCTATTATTTAAGTACGATTTAATCCAACATAGAGGAGAACCTCTTATTCCGTATTTGAAAAGCTTATCAGTTAACAATTTATGATTTATTGTATCAAATGCACGGCTTAAGTCAAAGAATATGCTAGCTGTTTTCTCCTTTGACTCAAAACTAGCCAGTACAAAATTATAAAGCTCTAACGCTGCATCTTGTGTGGACAAGCCCTTTCTAAAACCGAATTGCTTATTTGTAAGTAAATTTTCAGCAATTAAGAAGTTTGACAATCTGTTGTAATATGCTCTTTCATAAACTTTTGAGAAAATCGACAGGAGTACCACTCCTCTATAATTAAAGATCTGAGATTTATCACATTTTTTATGAATTGGTACTACTATAGATTTTTTGAGGGCGCTAGGAAATATCGAATCCAGCCGAATTCTTGGCAGCTATGGATCTAATAATATCCTTAACTTCATCTTCCGTAACTGGTGTTAAGAACAAAGAATTATTGTTGAATTCTATGTATTTTGTGTTACTTGAGACAACCATATCTTTTGTTAATATACTTATTGAGTTTATAAAAAAATCATTGAAACACTCAGCCGCACTTTTGAAATCTGTTATAACATTACCTTCTACATCTATAAATGACGATGGTAAATTATTATTTTTTGAGTAGTGATTATTTTTAATAATATGCCAAGCTGTTTTACTTTTATTATTAGAATTAATCATTAATGAATCATAGTACATTCTTTTAGCGTTTTTAATATTTTTTCGGTAATTTTTTTTTAATATATTGTAAATTTCAAGTATTTCGTTATTGAAGGTAGTTTTATATAATTTATAAATATCTCTGAGGAAAATCCCTTGATTTACTAGCTCCTCTGAAATCCAAGGATTTTTATGTTTAGTAGACTTTTTTATTTTTCGTAATTCAGATGGAAATGCTAAATCTAATTTTTGAGTAAATTTTTTAAGAAAGTTATTGAATTAAGTCTTACTATTGTCATTCGTGGTTAGGCACGCCCAGTTTTCTAGAGATAATAAGTATTTGAAATATCGTATATTATTATCATTTTTGAATACCCTAAAGTATGAATATGTATAAGTAAACTTACCATCTGTATCAACGTTATTAATTTGGAAATTTACAGCTTGAATACAATGATCTGATAGATCTGTGCAAATAACTGCAGGATTAAGTAAATTTATGTCAATATTTGAAAAAATGTTATCGATAATTGTTTTTGAGTCTTTCGATATTCTGGTATAATCACAAATACATTTGTGAAAACCGTAAGTTTCCAAAATATTACATAAGTACTTAGCATCATCATTGGAGAATTGATCATCAAAATTAATATTAAAATCTCCACAAAGAAATGTAGGAATATTGGACTTATATACATTGTCTATTAAGAGGTCTATATTATCAACAAAATATCCAAGATTACTTGATGGTGCTCGATAAAAGCAGCCAACCAAAATGTTTATATTAGCAAAAGATAATTCAATTAAGGCGTATTCAAACAGTGATTCAGTTTTTACAATAGTACAGTTTTTTGTTTTATAATTAATATCCTGCTTGACAAATATGGCTACTCCTCAACCTTTCATGTTGACTCGGCAGAAAGAATCACCCAAAACATAATTACTTAATTTTATACATTTGATTTCATCATCTGTACACCAAACTTCTGATAAGCATAATACCTCTGGAAAGTCTAACGTTTGAAGAACTAGATTGAGATCATCTACTTTGTTTCGAGCACTTCTCACATTTAAATGGTACACTCGTAAGTCGGATTGAATGACATTTCCATTATATAATAAATGTTCTTCATTAAGTTGTGTACTTGAATATATATTTTTTATGTTTGAGTGGGCACAGAGGCCGGGACTGAAAAATTTCTGTTCTTAGGAAATAGAAATCTATTTACAGCAGCTCCTTCAGGCCAAATATCTGGATTATATACATCTTTGACATGAGTAATTGGGAAAGACACTAACATTGAACAACTTTTAATAGACCTATTTAATTCTTTGCATTCGAATTTTATTTCTGGTGCAGTTAGTTTTAGAAAATTTAGTAAATCATTTTCTTTCAATTCTGGGCTCAATCTATAAACATGAAGATATCCTTGTTTGGATACAGCCAGATTTGGTGAACTAGTATTGGAACCAATAATAGGTTGTCTTCTATTTCTGTTATTAAATCTGTTTGCCTGATTATTTTGTGACACCGAATGTATAAGGTGTTGCCTATTTGACACAGATACAGCATTATTAACTGCTTCGTTTACCTGACTCAGTGTTATTTTATTGTAGTTTTTATCACTTTGGTTTTTGTTATCGGATAGCTTAACTGTTTTACTAGGAGACTGGATATCTGTATTTTTATTGATTTTAGAATGAGCTTGTTTAGAATTCTCAGCTCTAGATGTCGCTGGCTGGCTTCTAGAGTTGGTTGATTTCTTTATTTCTGAAAGTTGCGGTAGCTTTCTATTAGGTGGAGTTGAATTACTTGTTGTTTCCGAGTTTTTTAGTAAAACAATAATTTCTTCTTGTGTTATTAACCTTTTTTCCATATGTTCTATGGTCTGGTTAAGTAGTTTTATTTCTTTAATTTGAGCATCAAACTGTAGTTAATATTTTATACATTCTACTTTTTCACAGCAAAAACTTGTGTTTACATCTTGGAGCACTAATTCATTATTTTTGCTTAAGTCACTATTATCACAAAACTGATTTAAAAAATCACTCAACACATTATTAGGGGTAATATTTAGAGGTAACTTTTTGTTTATTAATAAACTTATTAAATCTTTTTTGTTAATTTTATTTAGTTCAATAGCTAGAAGCTCTTCACTTGTCTTGTCTTCACTTGTCGCCATCTTGATATAATGACATCCATATACAGAAAACACCTTCATTTAGATTTATATGTAACCAATTAAAGCAATGTTCACAGACGAATATATTATTTGCATCGGTCCCTACATATAAACCAAATAATGGGTGCTTTAATAAGCATATATTCAAATTCAACTCTAAGCTTAATGATTTCTTATTCAAATTTAACAAGCGCTTAGAAGGACATATTTCGTATGTTGAAATTAACTCAAAAAAGTTCAGCAAGGATTTAATGGCTCATTATCTAAAAAATGTTGTATGTGGAGCAAAATACCAAATAAAAAACTTAAAGTTTATCGAATTAATTAAGACAACGGAACCACTAATGGACACCTTAAATCTACCAAGGGTCAATTTAACGCAATCTACTGTTACAGAAGTAGGGAATATTAGTGACATGGAACCCCCGCAAATACATACACATCAAGTAAATTCAATAGACATAAGCATAATTGATAATGTTGATATATCTAATGAAGGGCCTTATACAGCGAACTATAGCATAAAATCTGCTGGTAAGATCTTAACAAAATACAGCAAAACTTTATCTATCGTCCACTTGAACATTCGAAGTTTAAGAAGTAAAGTTAATGATCTAATTGTGTTGTTGGAAACTATAAACAATCCAGACGTAATTTGTTTATCTGAGTGTCGTTTAAGCGAGGATGAAATAAAATTAACTACAATAGACAACTACGTACTAACGGACTATTACAGCAGAAGTGAAGATACAGGAGGAGGTGTAGCAATATTTGTGAAGCAGTGCTACAATTTTAAAATTAAGAAAGTCACAGTTCAAAAAGTTTCCTCAAATTTTAAATATGCCTCAGCGGATATATATGTTAGTAAAGAACTAATTGTTAGTGTAGTATGTATTTATAGAGTACCTAAATATGATAAATACTCATTGTCAATTTTTTTTGAAAATTTAGAAAATCTTCTCTGCAAGTTTAATACAGCCAATCCTTTATTTATTTGTGGTGATTTTAATATTAACTTGGATCCCATGGTAGATTACACAAATAGAAAGAACGCTATTGATCTATTGAATATATTCTCAATGTTTGGTTTAAAACAATGCCTTTTTGATTATACCAGGGTACAAGGTGACGCTAAATCAATTATTGATAATATTTTTTCTAATATCGATGATAATGAACTAGCATCCGAGGTAATAATTTGTGATCTCTCCGATCATTATATGCAGAGGGTATGCTTTAATTTTGATTTTAATGTTAAGGGGGATGACTTGTATATCCATAAGAGGGACTTTAACAATGTATATAATATTGCAAATTTTAAACAACTTATTTCGTTTGAAAAGTGGGATAATATTGATTTCTTTGCAAATATAGACCTTTCTTTTGATAACTTTTTAAACAGGTTCCAGGAAATATTAGATATTGCTTTTCCTTTACGTAAGGTAAAGTATAAAAATACTAGCTTGAATAAGCATAATAATAAAAAATGGATAAGCAGGGATATTATCAACGAAGGCAAATTTATTAGAGAAATATACAAACTAACTTTAGAAAATCCAGAAATAAAAGAAAATTATAGCCGTCTAAAAAATAGCCATAAAAGAAAAATATGTGATGCAAAAAAGACATTATAGTACTATGATGGCATCAGCTTCTAATAAAAATAAAACAGTGTGGCAAATTATAAAAAATAACAACAAACCAACTGTTAGTAAACGCTTCCCTGATAGATTTGTTAATGAAAATGGCTCTACTATAAACTCCTACAATGACGCAGTGCACGAATTCAATCGGTACTTTCTAGATTCTATAAAACAACTTGCGGACAATATGAATATTGATACTACGACAAATCTTGATATACAGTGTTTCAGTAATATGTTTCTGGCACCCACTGTGGTCACCGATGTAAGTAATATGTTGAGAAAAATAACAAAAAAGAATTCTGCAGGTTCTGACAACATTCCTTGTTCATTGCTTGCTCACATTATAGATTATATCGCTGAACCACTTTGTAAACTAATTAATCTTTCTTTTGCCGAAGGTACTTTTCCGTCTTCTTTAAAGCAAGCAATATTGGTACCGATTCATAAAAAAAATGAAAAGGAACTAATTTCGAATTACAGACAAATTTCGTTACTCTCCTATATTTTTGATAGTGAGAGAAAAAATGTGTCATTTTTTGATCAATTAAAAAATATATGTGGGATATAAAATTTTATTTTCTTTCAACTCTAGCTCAAACCGCAAATCTGTACCTTTTACCATTTTCGAGAAAAAAATAAAATAACATATACAACTTTGTTCGCAACCCCTGTGAGTAAAGGATGAGGGTGCCTCTGTGGGTTTTCGAGGTGGGTCTGCCGATAAAACTCTTTATTTTAACTAATTCCATGAGCCCCTAAAAGGATTTGCTTTTACTCAGAAGGGGAAATATCTTGCCATTTTTAGGGTTGTAGGCTCTTAACTGTAGCCCAATCAGGCATCAACCGCCCCAAATAATTGCTACTAACGTTCTGTTTAAAAGGAGTTTAAATACTTTCTCTTAAAATTGGGCAAGACTGGAGAATATGTAAAGAAATCAGGACACAATAATTTGTCACCAAATTTCCAATTTTCTACTTCAGAAATATACCTTATCCTATGATCATCCAATATGCAAGACTTTACTTCGACGCTATAAGAAATATGTACATAATCCTCTTTCCATTATATGGTCTTACCTGTTGTTTCTTCTATTACACTTGCAGTTATAATATCCGCAGAATTTGTTTCTCCTGTTGCTACCTCTGCTGTTAACGAAAATATAGAATTTCCTGTTGTTATGCTTTCCTCTCTTTTTGAAGTAATAGAAGTTGTATAAGTTGCTAAATCAAAATTCAATGCATCACTTACTGCAATGTTAGGGCTTTCAGACTGATTACTTTCAGTACTTGACTGGAAACTATTTGCAAAAGTTTTTATTTTTTTACTTTTCTTTACTACATCTGTTGTTGACAAAGGCACTGAACTTTCTAGTGTTACACTTTTGCTTTTACTTGGCGTTATAGTTACTGCAGAATTTGTTGTCAAATCAAAATTTACAGCATCGCTTACTGAAACAGTAGGGCTCTCAAACGAGTTAATTTCAGTACTTGAAATAAAATTATCTGAGGATCTTATAATGGTTTCAACTTCATTTAATTGTAACATGGTAACAAATGATTCTGTAATTGACTGAAATTTTTCATTAGTACTTATTGCTTCATTATCCCTAGGGTTTCCAACAGAATTAAGGCCAAGGTTTGAAAAAAAATTATATGTAGTACCTTTGGTACTATCAGTTTCAGTTATCTCTATTATAGATTTATACGCTTCAGTGGTCAATAGAAACATTTCAGGAGTAATTGGTCCAGCCAAATCATTTTTTGTTGCCATAACGTTGCTTGACTGATAATCATTTGAAAAACCTTCTTTTGACTCAACTGAATTAAGTGTTGACTGGGAGATATCAGCAGATTTTTCCACACCTACATGAAACAAAAATCATCTTCATTAAAAATTGTTCAATTGCAGATAAAATATGAATAAAGTAATGCAAATAAGTACCTAGGTACCATTTATCGTTTGTATATGACCCTTAGTATACTAACTATAGAGTTATAAATTCTATATGTTTATAAAGTATTAAAAGGAAAGTCATCAATGATTTATATATATTTTTTTCTTATTCACAAGTTAGCAGACATTCTGTGATCTATATAGCATGCACAATTCTAAAACTATATATTTTAAATACAAGCTAGAGTTTAGGGATGAATTTACAGATATGCTTAAGAAGCTTTGAACATAGGCCCCAGGGTAAAAGAGACTCTTACTCTCACTGAAAATAATTTAAATGAAAAAAAATTAATATATCTACATTTCTCTGGATTCTCTACTTATGTGTTTCGTTATTTGAGCTACGATTTTGTTTCTTTTCTTTCTTTACATAGAATTTCAAAAATTCGTTTTTATCGTTTTTGTTGCCAGCTTTATTTATTTTTAGTATTATTAGAGTCCACATAATAAACATGCATATAGTCGATGATTTTTTGTATTGATACCTATTACTACGTGTTCACACCCTTTAGTAAACGTCCCAAGCGTAGATTCAATAATTGCAACACGAATAACACTAACCAGTGATCTTTTAACAATTAACTTACAATAATAAGTTCTTATAATTCAACACTAATCAGTACTTTAAACTACTATAAGTAGCTGCTGCCACTGTACTATTTACTAATCTGATCACTTTGTTCTTTCTCTTGATGCGATCAGTTTGCTTTCTTAACTAATACTCCAGTGCCTTCCCTCCGCTTCTTTTATATTCCATGACTCATAATCCAGATTCTTCCATATTATTCTAGTCTATGAGTTCAGATAGGTTCCGAACTATTTACTACAAAATTACTCTATAATAGTGTTACGTAAGGAGTATTCATATTTCAGGAGAAAATTTTGAAAGAGCTTTAGTAGGTTACATATTGATACAAATTATTTTTCCAAATTATAAATAATTGATATACTTTGCAATAATATTAAACAAATATTGAGAACGAGACCTGACATTAAATTATTAAACACAAATAATAAATACGAACTTGTACTCAATAGGTAACCTGCTAAATAAGCATATAGTAAAATTATAAATACGAATTTTATTAACGCGGGCGTCAGTCGAATTCTTAAGACAGTCCTATTTTTAACTGTTAAGAAGTGCGACTCCTTATCCTGACGCATTTCCCCACATCAGTGATGTTGGTAAGAGCCCCCATTTGTTACTATTGTTGTTGTGCCTGTTTGTACTGTGACATTGTTTGTTGTTATTTTGTTAATAAATTATATATGTTTTAAACTCGTCTTCTACTTTGACTACCCAATCTCCCTCTCTCACAAGCCAAGTGGCCGTCAATTACGGCTTCCCGAAAGGGGGGTCGTGACAATAGGAAGTACCAAGTTGCTAGTAGCGCTATCTCTGAGCTGACGTGAACTATCATTCTATTACTAGCTTTTCTCTTGTAAGGGGGACAACCCACATAGACCTCCTTAAGCCTGAACGTCCCAGTCAGACAATTCAGCGTCTTCAACATAATTCGCCATCCTGTCCAGGAGCACGATTTTCATCTTCGACTTCTTACTACGTTGAATCTGATAAACAACGTCATTGTTTCGGGTTATGACAGTATGCGGCCCTTCCCAAAGTGGGTGCGAAGTTTCGGAGATCTTCCTTTCTTCCTTGTGGGTTATACATCTAAACCAGATCTTCCCCCTGAAGTCCCCTTCCGGTCATAGCGAGTCTTCATTCTGTCGCTAGCTACACTAACTTGGTTTCGAATCAAATCATAGACATTCCTTAGCCATTGATTAAATTCATCCACAATAAATGGCCTAATAACGGCGTTGAAAATACATTTTTGGCAAAAGAACAGTCACATAGTGTGTGCTTTCGTAGACATAGAGGGTACTTTTGCTAACACCTCCTGTGAATCCAAATAGACACTATGAGTTTAAAAAGATGCTCTTTGGTTTAAAAAACCTTTCAGCGACATTTCAGTCTGTAATGAACCACAAACTCAGAGGATTGCAGAATGAAATATGCTTATAATACATGGATGAAATTGTTCAAATGTGCTTTTAGAGGGCGGAATATTAAACATAATATTTTTAGTCGCAAACTCCTCTATAAGTCCTTATTTTACTATAAGGAAAATAACCAGACTGCAACCAAAGTTACAAGTCTGGCGCGTTAAGTGTAATAATTGCATATTACCATCAAAACGCTAAAGCTTCGATTGCAACAAACACCAGCCGAAAGACTGATCCTACTTAAAGGAGCTCTCTTGCCAGTCGTCACACACCACTTGCAGACTGCAGTTTCGAGCTGTTGGCTCTCGTCAGTGCAAGGTAGGCATGCGACGACCGACACGAGAATCCTTTGACTACTTAGTACATCCCGCTATTTCTACAATAGCGACATGTAAAATAGCCAGCAGGCGCCATCTAGCGGTCCAGTGTCTGTTGCAATCGAAAAATAAATAGCCTGACTTGGCTTAGCATAGTTCAAATGTGCTTTTAGAGGGCGGAATATTAAACATAATATTTTTAGTCGCAAACTCCTCTATAAGTCCTTATTTTACTATAAGGAAAATAACCAGACTGCAACCAAAGTTACAAGTCTGGCGCGTTAAGTGTAATAATTGCATATTACCATCAAAACGCTAAAGCTTCGATTGCAACAAACACCAGCCGAAAGACTGATCCTACTTAAAGGAGCTCTCTTGCCAGTCGTCACACACCACTTGCAGACTGCAGTTTCGAGCTGTTGGCTCTCGTCAGTGCAAGGTAGGCATGCGACGACCGACACGAGAATCCTTTGACTACTTAGTACATCCCGCTATTTCTACAATAGCGACATGTGAAATAGCCAGCAGGCGCCATCTAGCGGTCCAGTGTCTGTTGCAATCGAAAAATAAATAGCCTGACTTGGCTTAGCATAGTTCAAATGTGCTTTTAGAGGGCGGAATATTAAACATAATATTTTTAGTCGCAAACTCCTCTATAAGTCCTTATTATAAAAAAAATATTATGTTTAATATTCCGCCCTCTAAAAGCACATTTGAACTATGCTAAGCCAAGTCAGGCTATTTATTTTTCGATTGCAACAGACACTGGACCGCTAGATGGCGCCTGCTGGCTATTTTACATGTCGCTATTGTAGAAATAGCGGGATGTACTAAGTAGTCAAAGGATTCTCGTGTCGGTCGTCGCATGCCTACCTTGCACTGACGAGAGCCAACAGCTCGAAACTGCAGTCTGCAAGTGGTGTGTGACGACTGGCAAGAGAGCTCCTTTAAGTAGGATCAGTCTTTCGGCTGGTGTTTGTTGCAATCGAAGCTTTAGCGTTTTGATGGTAATATGCAATTATTACACTTAACGCGCCAGACTTGTAACTTTGGTTGCAGTCTGGTTATTTTCCTTATAGTAAAATAAGGACTTATAGAGGAGTTTGCGACTAAAAATATTATGTTTAATATTCCGCCCTCTAAAAGCACATTTGAACTATGCTAAGCCAAGTCAGGCTATTTATTTTTCGATTGCAACAGACACTGGACCGCTAGATGGCGCCTGCTGGCTATTTTACATGTCGCTATTGTAGAAATAGCGGGATGTACTAAGTAGTCAAAGGATTCTCGTGTCGGTCGTCGCATGCCTACCTTGCACTGACGAGAGCCAACAGCTCGAAACTGCAGTCTGCAAGTGGTGTGTGACGACTGGCAAGAGAGCTCCTTTAAGTAGGATCAGTCTTTCGGCTGGTGTTTGTTGCAATCGAAGCTTTAGCGTTTTGATGGTAATATGCAATTATTACACTTAACGCGCCAGACTTGTAACTTTGGTTGCAGTCTGGTTATTTTCCTTATAGTAAAATAAGGACTTATAGAGGAGTTTGCGACTAAAAATATTATGTTTAATGGATGAAATTGTCGTCTTTTCCTCATCTTTGGACGAACATATTTCGAGCTCAAACAAAATATTTGACAGACTTGGGATGTGAAGCTAAAAATTCAATTGGATAAATCTGAATTTGTGAGATACGAAACTGAATACTTTGGTCACGTTATTACACCAGATAGAGTACAGCCCAATCCCGATACGGCACGAGCGATTGCGAAATTTCTAATACCAACTACTACAAAAGAAATAAAACAGTTCCTTGGCCTTGTAGATTATTACAGGAAATTTATTAATGATTTCGCACACTTAGCCAAACCGTTGATGAAATGCTTGAAGAAATATTTAAAAACAGTTCATAAAAAAAATTTGTAGAATCGTTCGAAAAATGAAAAGAAATTTTGAGTAATGCACCCCTGCTAGAATACCCGAATTTCAACATAGTAACTACGGATGCATCAGTTACTGCTCTTGGTGCGAAACCGAGATAAAATACAGCACTTGCGAGAAAGACTTCATGATATTATATTCGCAACAAAATATTTTAGATCATACATATTCGGCAGGAAGATAAAAATAGTAACAGAGCACAAATTCTTGCAGTGGCTTATGAACTTTAAAGAATGCAATTCTCGACCAACACGCTGGAAACTACGATAATAAGAATTTGTTTACGAAATTGTACATAAGAAGGGAAAATACAACTTAAATGCTGACGTCCTATCAAGGATAAAAATCTACCCCTTAGAACATTCAATCGCCGCCACTGCTGAAACCTCAAGAGACCTAAACACATGAACACCCAGCGAAATAAGTGACATTCTATGAAGTGGAAATGGCCGGGCAAACCGAATAGACACCGATTTAGAAATGTCCGGGATTGGTTTAGAAATACCCGATATCATTAAACATCAATTTAATGTGAAGTGAGGTACCGTCATCGCTTTAAGCGCTGAAGCCACGGCTTATTACGACCAGTGGAAGATTCGGGTCAACGCTGAGAAGTCTGAGGCGATATGCTTCACGCGTCGCTTCACGGAGAACCGCATTATCACTGCAATTTCGATCAGGGGTAATTAAATTCCCACTAAAAGATGCGTGAAGTATTTGGGAGTGAGACTCGACCAAAGACTGACGTTTAATACGCACATTAATGAAACCATACAGACGGTCTACTCCCTGTCCAGAAGTCTGTATCCGCTCATGGTCAGGGGTAGCAGACTTAACAGACAAAATAAAAAATTGTTGTACACGACGGTGGTCAGGCCGTCTATCACATACGCCGCGCCGGTGTGGTGCAGCATACCGGCCACGACAATGAACAAACTAAAAGTACTAGAACATAAGTACATGCGCCTCATCTCGAATTCTGGAAGGTACACCTCCCTCAGAGACCTCTACGAATGCTGCAACGACATAACCCCGATAGCCGACTACGTCCAGCACATCTCTCAAAACTTCTATTCGTTCAAGCTGGGCGATAGTCCGTTAACAAGGCACATTACACAAATTAGACAGCATAATGCCCCATTTCAGATTAAACACCCCTTACCTTACCAGACGTTGCCAATCTTCCGGCAGCCACTCTAGCCAAACTTTCACCTACTATACCTTCTCTAATACTATCCACCTTTCATTGATATTTCATACCTTTCATCGACTTTAATTCTTTCCTGTCCCCCTCTTCTTTTGTTTTTGTGTAATTTTGTGTGTGTCGCGTTTGTTGTTTCTTCGTTTCTGTTTGTACATTTTTGTCTGTAAATTCATCCTTCCTTCATTAAACTCGTAACAGAATCCAAATTTATATCAGAACAATCAAAATTTTTAGAATCCCAGTTTAGGCCTGCCTTGCGCAACCCGTAGTTGGAGCAATTCGCGGATGGCACCCCGTGCAAGTTACGAAGTCAGCGTCAGTGCCCAAATTAAAAATCAGTGAAATGCACGAACGGCGAAAGCCAAGTGATCGTTTTAATCAGTTCTAAGTTAAGTTTTCTTTTTTAAGCATTTTTTGTCATATCACTTAATTTTATTTAGATATGTAAAAGGAGTTTAAGTTTTTGTCGTTTTCAATTTTTACCTAGCCAAACCAGTCCCACCTCGGCCCGACTTTGCGATACACCACCGCGTTAACGCGGTGGTCGCAGGGCCGGTCCCGGGGCGGGCTCTGGGGAGGCACATTTACTGTACATTAATATTAATAAAGCTGTTTTGAATTGAATTGAATTGAAGCGCTGAGACCTCGATCGGCGAAGTTAAGCAGCGTTGGTCGAGTCCATCACTTGGATGGGTGAACGGCATCTCATTTCGCCGTCCTGGTTGAGTGGAAGAGTAGCTGTAGCTAAACTCCGCCAGAACGTAAATATAAACAAGGCATTAAAATAAATAAAATAAAATAAAAATTTTACGCAAGCAAACGATTGGATCATGTGTTTATAGATACCTTCGTAATTGAGAAACTCCTAAACTTATTAGACTCTTTTACTAAATATGCTGTTTCTTATGAAATAGAACTGTAGAAAGCAGCGGAAATCTGCGACGCTTTATTAATTTTACGCAATATGGAATACCAAGAAATATAACCACAGACAGCGGGATCAAATTTGAAAAGGGCCTAGTTAAAGATATATCCACACTATACGAAATTGATCATCATTTAACCACGCCCTGCAACCCTGGATTAAACGAAGCAGCAAATAACAATACTTTACTCAACCCTAATCGAGCATTACAGAATAGCCAAATTAGCAAGCCCAAGCATGAGAGCTGCTATATATATAGTGATTTTATATGTATAGGTTGGCAATATATATGTCGAAATGTCAGGTTGGAAAAATAGTTTAAGTTAAGTGTGTATGACAAATTATGTAGAAATAAAGTTTATTTCGGAAATTATCTGAGCAAATGAGATACATCCAGCAGGTTACAAATCATACACACACATACATATAAATTGACTTCGAAGAACCGGAGTTAAAACAAGATCGAAGTATGTCAAACATTTACTGTAAAATTGTTATAGGTTGTTTTACACCTCTTTTTTTCATTATACATTGTTGCTAGTATTCATATACATTACAAATGGAGCAGCTATTAGAAAACTTTACACAAGTTCTGAGAAACATTCAAACAACTCAACAAGAACAACTACATATACTGCGAAGTGAAAACAGAACTTCTGGACAACCATATTCAAAGCAATTAGATTTAAGTACATGGAGTAAATTTACAGCCCTATGATGAACATCAAGAATCATTTATCATATATATCCAACGATTGAAAAATCATTTGAATTTAAGGAATATCATGGAAAATGCTCCTGAAAATTGTCAGAAAAAAGTACAGATTTTCTAAACTATTTAGGGCCAAAAATGTACCAAACATTAAGCAATCTTTTTTTTATACATTTATTTAACGTCGGCCTATTTCCGCTACTGAGGCCTAACATCGATGTCTGTAGACGAGCTACCCCCAACCAGGAATTTTGCTGAACCTCTTCCCTTAAGAAGAGTAGGGATCTTTTACTTGCCTAACATTTAATAGACAAGGGACCAACGGCTTTACATCTCCTCCGAAGGATGGTATATCCCTTATACAACCCTCGCCTAAGGTTGTATAGCTTCCGCGCTGGAAGATGTGTGAGGCGAGGATGCGGTCTTCGTTGGAACGGTCACCCATCCAACTACTAACCGCACATGACGTTGCTTTACATCGCATAACGAAGTATGTACATAGTAAAGACGCACCTACGCTCGCCCTATTGAGCAATCTTACAGCCCAGAACTATGCAAAAGCGACCGATTTAGCTTCAAATTTCGAAAGCATAGACACATAATAACAACATAGAACATACCAAATAATTTAGAACACGATCGTATTGAAAATGATATTAACGAAATCATTGGTCGTGACATACAATTGATCAGAAGAGAACTTCTGAAGGTTATAACCAAGCCCTCGGAAATAGCAGACGTACCACCGAACAAAAAAGCCTCCAGAAAAGACGGCATCGAGACAGACTGCTCAAATATCTCCCAAGAAAAGGTATTGTGCAGTTGATGTACATCGTTAACGCAATCTTGCGACTACAACACTGGCCTAGCCTGTGGAATGCGCCGAGGTCATACCCATCCTTAAATCAAACAAGAACGCGAAGTTCGTCGGTAGCTACAAGTCCATCTCGTTACTGTCGGCGATCTCCAAGTTGGTGGAGAAACTCGTTCTGATCAGACTCGACACTATTCAGGAGGAGCTCCACATCGACGATGAGTCCCAGTTTGGCTTCAGGAAGGGCAGGAGCACATTGCAGCAAGTTATGGATTACCCGTTTTTATCTTATACGATGTGTCCACGGAAAAACGGTATTGTAGGTGTAAATGACAACTTTTTTTAGATTACAAACACATTTTTTTGTATTCTGCTCTTGCTTGTTAAATTTTAAAAAAATTATTGAGGGCGCTGGTAACACCTTCAAAAAAAAAATCACATCAGGTAAAGTGCCTTTTCTGTGCGAAATATTGGAAAATTTTATTAGAAAAACTTGCACAGATTTAAAAAATATATAAAAATTAAAAAATTATATTGTCATCGGCAGATGAGTGAAAAAACCGCGAGAAATCGGGGACCAAAATTATTTTTTCCACATAAAACTCACTATAACTTCATAAACATTAAAGTACGCGCATTCACAAAGTCATTTTCAGAAACTACAGGAAAAGACCTTTAATTTGACGTATCGTACAGCTTGGTACGAAAAACACCAAAAAAGATATAGGGCAAAACAGCCCCAACACATAGCACAAAATAGCCACGCGGCGAGGCCCTGCAGCGCAACAGCTCGCGACCGGCAAAGCCCGTGCTACGTCACACCGCCGGGAAACTATAAATATGCGCACGCCCGCTAGCCCTGCATCAGTTCGTTCGCAGCCATCCTCGAGTACACATCGATCAGTCCGCTCGCATCCGTCGTCCGCTACACATCGATCAATCATTTCGCGCCTGCCTTTGACACCTCTACCTGAAGACTGTATTGTATTGTAGTAAATATCTCTTTTATTCCACAACCTGCCTAATTAGTAGTTTGGAGTGCACAGTAGTGGTGAAAAGTGAAGTGGGTGTTAGTGTAATATAAAAGAAATCGTTATGAACACCAGGAGTCGATCTAGGCAGAGGGACGGCGTCCCATCTAGCCAGGTAGACTCGCCACCAACACAGAGCCGTTCGCCCCAGGTCCCGGACGCTCTCTTTACTAATCAAGAGGACTCAGGTCTGGTAAGGGAAATGGTGAACCCCTTGTCGCCCAACGTCGCGGCCCGTCAATTTCTCACTGGTCAACAGGATGCAGGTCTGGTAATGGAAACGGTGGACCCCTTGTCGCCCAACGTCGCGGCCCGACGATTTTTCACCGGTCAATGGGATTCAGCCCTGGCCAGCCAGGGGGCTGCCCCTAGCCCTAATGCATATCCAACCCCAGGAAGGGGACAAGAAGCACAGCCCTTCCTCACACCATCCACTAGCCAACGCCTACCTACTGCAACCACGGACTCCACAACCAGAAGCCTTCAAGGAGTACAGCCACCGCCATTAGTAATGCCTGCTACCCCTGCTCTCACCCCAAGTGGGAGGAACACAAGCCAAGCTGATGCAGTAACACATGCACTCACGAAAGCGTTGCAACAGCTAACGAACACCACCGAAATACTCCTGCAGCACCTAGCCCTACAGACGAGGACAAGCCACGACCCCCCGGCTTCGCCCCGGGCCACTTCGGGCCCTATGCAACCAACCTCACAGCCACTTCCGGAATCGGAATTACAGCATGACACGTCACCAATACAACCACAGCCGGCATCGTACGGGGCGGAAACGGGCCCGGATTTCCAAGAAGCCACCGCCGTTCGTAGACATGGCGCCCAGCAACGTGGGGCTTCAAGAGCTTCCACACACGCAACGGAAGGATCCCTGGATGGGGATGCTCATGACCCTGAGCACAAATCAAACCGATCAAACAGAATTCTGGGAGAACAAGCCCAGTGGCGCCCAACTGAACAACAACAAGGTCCCACAAACCAACAACAACCAACGGTGCAGCTAGTACCACAACAAGGTCCCACAACCCAACAACAAACAACGGTGCAGCTAGTACCACAACAAGACATCACCAACCAACAACAACCAACGGTGCAGCTAGTACCACAACAAGACACCACCAACCAACAGCAACCAACTATGCAGCCAGTCCCGGCCGAACCTCAAGCAGAGCAAACCACACGACCAGCTCCCCCGATGATGCCAACAGTGGAGTCGGGACCAACAGCGCAAACGGTGCTACAACAGGCCATGCACAAGCAACTCATGGAAGTCGTGGCTACAGCAACAAAAGCAGCAGTTCAAGCGGCCACGGAAGCTAGGACTGGGCAGCTAGATGTGAGGACCCTACCCACATTCGCAGGAAGGGAATGGGAAGACCCCGAAAAATTCCTAAATACATTAGAGGAAGCAATGGACAGGAATCAAATCCAAGCAAGAGACAGGGTGAGGATCACTCTTGGACAACTGGAAGGCCATGCCAAAGGGATGTTTGAGGTGTTCCAGCCCCTCAACCTGGACTTCGAAACTTTGAGGCACCGCTTGATCCTCAAATACAACGATCCTTCCCTCTTGGGAAGTTTGAGGTCTCGCCTGCACGGCGAACGACAAAAGGAGGACGAGCTAGCTGCAGTGTTCATTCAACGCAAGATGGGACTGCACAGAAGAGTAGAGCCGTACACTCCGGAAGAACAAATCACATGCGAGGTACGGGAACTGCTTCGACCAGAAATCCGATACGCTACCAGGACCATGACAATAAAAACCCTAGAGGACTTAGGTCGGGCCGCCGACTGGGCCGAGGTCGATTTCCAAGAGCTCCAACGCCACCTGCGACCAATACCAAGGCCAGCACCACCTACAACTCGACCACCCGTCAATCGTCGATCGGAACTACCCCAGGAGCCCCCCAGTCCATGCAGAGGATGCGGTGGATGGCACTTCCACCGTGACTGCCCAGTACTCAAGGAACAAGTAAGGCAACGTCAGCAACAGCCACCTCAGCAACAGCAACAGCCATCAAGGCCGCCACAGCAGCAGCAGCAAGGACCACAACCTGGGCCCTCCAACGAAGCAGCAAGGAACCAGGGAAACGCGAACAGGGTCGGCGCAAGCCAGGGCGCGCGACCCCAACAATCATAGACGCCACCATCAGCACCACATCCGCCATTGGCCCTTCATCACGGATATGGACGGAAGTCAATGGACGTAGACTACTGGCACTACTGGACAGTGGTGCCACCCATAGCTTCATCAAAAAAGAGTACGTGCAAACCGAAGCAATCCAGCCCATCCAGATGCACGTACGATTAGCTGCCACTGACCACGTTTACTACTCCAGGGGAAGCATCCAAGTTAACCTGGTAGCTGGAGAGTACACAGCAACCACAAAATTTCATCTCCTAGATGCCATCACCGAGGACGCCATTCTCGGACAAGACTGGCTACGTCAACACCAGGCGATCATGGATTTCCAGCGAGGTTGCGTTCATGTGGGCCTGCACCAGAGGCACACACTATTTTGGCTCATGGACCGTCAAGCACCAACCCAAGCTAGCGAGTTCGACGTCAGCCCTGATCAGCTACCCACCACCCACCAGGAAAAATACATTCGCCTGATCCACAACTTCCAGGAGGTCTTTGACGAGGCGCTTCATCAACCCACAACGAAGTTGGCCATGCACGAGATCCGCCTAAAGGAAGACGCTCCTTTCAAGATTCGGCGATACCAATACTCCGCCAACAACAAAGCTATCATCACGGAAGAAGTAAAGAAAATGTTAGCCGCTGGGGTCATCCGACGAAGCCACAGCAGGTATTGTTCGCCAATAGTCATTGTCAACAAGAAAAACGGCCAACCAAGGTTCTGCGTGGACTACCGTAAACTGAACTCCCAAACCTATGAGGAAGTGAGTCAGCTGCCGCCCATTCGAGAAACGATAAGGGAACTTGGAGCTGCGAAGATATTCACCTCCCTCGACCTCAAGAGCGAGTACTGGCAGGTACCCATGGCCGAAGCCAGTATACCCCTCACCGCATTCAGTACCCCGGACGGGGCAACGTACGAATTTTTGGTGATGCCATTTGGACTCCGTAACGCACCCTCAACATTTCAGAAGCTGATGACGGAAGTACTCGCCGACTACGTGGATGTGTTCGTCAAGGTATATCTTGATGATATAATTGTCTATTCTGAGACCCATGAAGACCACATCAGACATTTGACGTTAGTCCTGGAGAGGCTCCAGATCCACGAGCTGCACTGCGGAATTCAGAAATGTCGCTTCGGGGCAGAAGAACTGGAATACTTAGGGTATCGAATCACCGCAACAAAGAACACACCTCAAGAGAAGCATGTTATCCAGATCCAGGAATTCCCCACACCCAAGACTAAGAAGGAACTGCAGGCCTTCCTAGGAACTGCAAACTGGCTCCGTGAATTCGTCCCGGAATTCACCGAAATCACAGCACCCATGACAACCCTCACCGGAAAACAGCGCTTCCAGTGGACACCGGAGGCAGACGCAGCATTCCAAAAGGTGAAGGAAGTCCTCTCCAAACCACTTTCGCTCTTCAGACCAGAACCAGGGCTCCCCTACGTCCTCCAGACGGACGCCAGCACCATGGGGATGGGCGCAGTCCTGTTCCAGCGTACTCCGCAAGGTGAAAGGAGAATCATCTCGTGCTCCAGTGCCAAATTCACAGGACCAGAAAAACGATATCATGTAAACGAGCAAGAGACATTGGCAGTAGTGTGGGCGTGCCGGAGGTACCGCCACTGGCTGGAAGGCCAGACATTCACACTGGTCACCGATAGTCGAGCACTCACCTGGCTCAACCAATTCAAGGATGAACGTGCGAAGCTAACCAGATGGGCGCTCCAACTCCAAGAGTACAACTTCACTGTGGAACACTGCCCTGGTAAACAAAATCAACTCCCAGACTTCCTGTCAAGACACCCCAGGGAGCCCATGCCAAGCTCCATCGGCGACGATGACCGTCTGCTACCTCCCGAGAACCACCGCGACGTCCCAACCACCATGGCGGAGGCCATCCCCGATGTCAACGGCCGCATGATCCCAGGGAAAGTCAATGCCGCTCCCCAAGAACCCCCCGATGTTCCGAGGTAATCTTCGATTCGGACGACGAAGAAGACGAGAAGCGATCGTACTCCACCACGGACACCGAAACCAACTCCGAGGAGGACGACGAGGAGGACCTTCCTAAACACAACCCACCTCAGCCCCCAGCTCCAAGGCCAACTGGCGAATACGCTCCGCTGCAGGAAGCAGCGCTGAACCAGGTCGAGGAGCACAACGACGAGGAGGCTAACGACGAGGTCAACGACGAGGAGGACGACGACGATAGGCCAGCAAATCTCTTCCAACAAATCCAGCAGGAACAACTCCATGACGAAACCATCTCAGCCGCTATCCATTTCTGGCGAGTCTTCCAGCAGCAGGACCCAGACATACCATTAGAACCACGGGAGAGACGACTGCGAGACTTCATCGTAGAAGACGGCCACCTCTGGCACAAAACAACGGACGATCGAAGGCAGCTCGTAGTACCAGAAAACCTATGGGCAAGAGTTATCCACACTTACCACGACTCCGTCTTCGCAGGACACCCAGGTCGTGATGAAACCTTCCGAGCCATTGACAGACTCTACCACTGGGCAGGAATTCGCCGCAACGTACGATCCCACGTCCGCCTGTGCATGGTATGCACGGCAACCAAAAGAGGCCCACTCCAAGAAGCCGCCCCACTACGTCCCAGGCCACCAACCAGGCCGTGGCAAGTCCTCAGCATCGACGTCATGGGCCCTTATGTGCCTACTGTTACTAAAAATCGCTTTCTTATTGTTGTTACAGATACCTGCTCGAAATGGGTTGAGGCCAAAGCCGTCCCAAATGCCACTGCAACTACCATCCGCAATTTCCTGGAGGAAGTCTGTCAAAGATGGGGATATCCAGAAGCAGTCATTTCGGACAACGCCACCGCCTTCCGCGCCAGAGCATTTTCCAAATTTCTGACCGACCATGGTATCCAGCAGTATACGTCCCCAGTATACCACCAAAGAGCCAACCCGGTCGAACGTCGCTGCCAAGAAATCAAGAAGGCCCTTAGGGAGAAGCTCCGCAACAAAGACGCCAGAAAATGGGACGCCGTCATCAATCAAATTCTCTTTACCCTCCGGAACAGACAAAATGCCGCCACTGGATACTCGCCAAGCGAAATGTTGTTGGGAACGCCATTACCCAGGCCAGGCGAATGGCAACATCCTCAGCAACGCCAGCCGTTACCAGAGCCCAAACAAGCAGCCGAGGAAAGAAGGAAGCAAGCCAAACGACGCCAGATAATCTTCCAGAGGAACCTCTACCCCAGGCCCAGACAAGCCAAAGTCCATTTCGAAGTAGAAGATATGGTAATTACGAGAGGATTCAAGGAAGCTCGGCCAGCCTTCGGCCCAACATGGGAAGGTCCATACCCAGTCGTAAAAGTGTTGGGAGATAACACTTACGAAGTAGATCGCAACGGAATCCAGGCCCCAATTCATATCGATGACCTCAGGCCGATGCCCAGACCACAGCAACGTGTCCAGGTACCTCCCGAGGTGCAGCAGCTTTTCCAACCCGAGGAAGGAAACGCCGAGTCCGACCAGGACGAGGCGCAACATGACCCTGGGGGGCAACCCCCAGAAGACGGATTTCAACCCAACCCTGAGGGAAAGGGACCCTCAGATGAAAGGCAGCCAGAACCAGGCCCATCCCGGAACCAAGACCTCACTCGCGACATTCTCGCGATTTTGTAAGCGAACCAACCAAACACATTTATTTTTGTAAAATGAAATACATTAGTTTAAGTTGAATTACATTAGTTTAAGTTGAATTACATTAGTTAAGTTGAGTTACATTAGTTTAAGTTGAAATATCTTAATCCTATCTTATCTTGTACATTATCTATTATTCATATCCATGCCTTTTATAAATAAAAGTCACAATTTAGGGGGGTGGTGTCATCGGCAGATGAGTGAAAAAACCGCGAGAAATCGGGGACCAAAATTATTTTTTCCACATAAAACTCACTATAACTTCATAAACATTAAAGTACGCGCATTCACAAAGTCATTTTCAGAAACTACAGGAAAAGACCTTTAATTTGACGTATCGTACAGCTCGGTACGAAAAACACCAAAAAAGATATAGGGCAAAACAGCCCCAACACATAGCACAAAATAGCCACGCGGCGAGGCCCTGCAGCGCAACAGCTCGCGACCGGCAAAGCCCGTGCTACGTCACACCGCCGGGAAACTATAAATATGCGCACGCCCGCTAGCCCCAAGGTTTGTAAAGTAAGATAGGTAGCATGGTAACTTGAACGGAATGGAGGGGTTACGATGAAGGCGGCCATTTTCCGCGTCATCGTGCCTGCCGAAACTTAATTGTACGTATGTATTTTTTTAGACGTTGCGCTTATTTGTTGAGTTATTTCGAAATATTTGTTGTTTTTGTGTTTATAATCGTGCAGTTATAGTTATTTAGTGTATAATCTAATTGACAATTACTGTTAAAGAGAAAAGACTCATAGTATATAGAAGTTTGTAACCTGTGTATTTACAGAAATAATTTTAAGGTAAACAGTTTTTATTATTTTCCGTTCATAATAATAAATAACAATGTTACATACAATTATTAGATGACTGAAGGAAAGGTTTGTAGTGTAGCTGTTTGCAAGAACAACTCAAAAAAGGCAAAAGAGAGTGGTGAGATGTTGATGTTTTTTTCCTTCCCTAAAAAAATTACTTAATACACTAAATAAAATTTATTTTCATATGATACAAAGAAATATTAGAAAAAACCAATGAGTGATTTTTTCTTATTAATTGCTGTGTCTAATATGACATGATAAAATTTAATGGCCCTCTTGTTAAATTTTATTAATAAATTATTGTATGCACATCTAATTCTAATAAAAAATTTGCATTAAAATTTTTTAATACTACATAATTGTAAATGTTGGCCTGGGGAAAAATTTCTACTCTTTTAACTTTTTTTTCATTATTACACTTTAGAAAAAAACTATGTATTTGCTTATTATTATTTACAAATTATTTATTAATGTAAATATTTCAAAAATTATATATTAAGTAAAGCCAGGAATAAAACGGTAGTCGCTACATGTAACGCGTACTCAGTGTGCGCATTGCGCGCGAAACCGCAATCAAAATACATTCAGCAAATCAAAAAATGTTCGTTTTGAGATGTACAATAAGAATGTATAACTCAATTGCTGATATTTATAGATTAACTTTCCTCAAAATGCGTATAAACAAATTACTTATCTTTCTTCCGCAAAAATTTCAGGCTCTCATCACTTGTAAAATTGTTCAAGAGCATGGTGGGATATTTCACTATAAAAGATTTTAAAGCTTGAAGCTTTAGCTTTAAAATGAGACCTGGTAGAACTTTCTACGTTGAATAGGAGCCGAGTTATGAGTGAAATAGTGCGAAAAAATCGTAATTATGCAATTTGTTAATAACAAATGTGCAATATCTCCGGTTCTAATCAGTCGATTTTAATTTTTCAAAAAGAGTTTTCTTTGTTTTTGTATCAGAAATCATAAAAAAATTGAAAACTCTCCCTTCCATTGTTAACTTTGAAGTTATAGCCTTATAAACAATTAAAATGTTAATAACAATTTTCCTTGCATGATTCCGTAAAATTGAGTTGCATATTTAGATTCAGCATGAAAAAATACGTCGAAAACACCTATTTACTCGTCGCGACCTCAAAGGGTCACGGGAAGGTTCATGGCCCCCGTACTATAGGGCGAAAATTAGTATCATGTATGTTTCTTCATCTATCTTATAACTTATTAAATTCGCTAAGAATTATATAAAGCAATGAAATCAAGACTGAAGTCTCGGGCAAGAAATTGCACACAAGATTAAAAGAACCTACTTCAGTCCCTTGATATAAAATGTACTTCTTTAACTGCATACATTAATTAGTTATAAATTTGATATATAGTAATGTCAATATTAAATTCCAAGGAAAACGTTATCGATGTTAATAATCATTAATCAAAAAAGTCAATTTATTAACTTGTGCTTGTACATTAAAAAATACAAAATACGGAATTCAAATTCATAACTAATTATACTTCTATACTAATGGTTTGAATGTCAGAAATTCGGATGGGCAGGCAGAGTGACGCGTTCCCGCATTTTAAATAGTGATCTCTGATTGGTCGAAAGTTACCATGCTACCTATCTTACTTTACAAACCTTGCGCTAGCCCTGCATCAGTTCGTTCGCAGCCATCCTCGAGTACACATCGATCAGTCCGCTCGCATCCGTCGTCCGCTACACATCGATCAATCAGTTCGCGCCTGCCTTTGACACCTCTACCTGAAGACTGTATTGTATTGTAGTAAATATCTCTTTTATTCCACAACCTGCCTAATTAGTAGTTTGGAGTGCACAGTAGTGGTGAAAAGTGAAGTGGGTGTTAGTGTAATATAAAAGAAATCGTTATGAACACCAGGAGTCGATCTAGGCAGAGGGACGGCGTCCCATCTAGCCAGGTAGACTCGCCACCAACACAGAGCCGTTCGCCCCAGGTCCCGGACGCTCTCTTTACTAATCAAGAGGACTCAGGTCTGGTAAGGGAAATGGTGAACCCCTTGTCGCCCAACGTCGCGGCCCGTCAATTTCTCACTGGTCAACAGGATGCAGGTCTGGTAATGGAAACGGTGGACCCCTTGTCGCCCAAAGTCGCGGCCCGACAATTTTTCACCGGTCAATGGGATTCAGCCCTGGCCAGCCAGGGGGCTGCCCCTAGCCCTAATGCATATCCAACCCCAGGAAGGGGACAAGAAGCACAGCCCTTCCTCACACCATCCACTAGCCAACGCCTACCTACTGCAACCACGGACTCCACAACCAGAAGCCTTCAAGGAGTACAGCCACCGCCATTAGTAATGCCTGCTACCCCTGCTCTCACCCCAAGTGGGAGGAACACAAGCCAAGCTGATGCAGTAACACATGCACTCACGAAAGCGTTGCAACAGCTAACGAACACCACCGAAATACTCCTGCAGCACCTAGCCCTACAGACGAGGACAAGCCACGACCCCCCGGCTTCGCCCCGGGCCACTTCGGGCCCTATGCAACCAACCTCACAGCCACTTCCGGAATCGGAATTACAGCATGACACGTCACCAATACAACCACAGCCGGCATCGTACGGGGCGGAAACGGGCCCGGCTCTCCAACAAGCCGCAGACACCGCCGTTCGTAGACAATATAAATATTATATTTAAAAATTACATAACTAAATATATTTTTTTTATTTAAATATAAATGTAATGATAATTTAAATTTATTTATTTCTACTCAAGTTCCTCCATTTTCAGCACACATCTCAAATTTGTTCTTAAATTATTTTTCTCTTTGAATAACTTGAAGTTTAATTGAATTTATAGCATTTGTAATTCTTTCTTTCGATACATTTACATTCGTTGTTAAATCATGGGAATAAACAATTTGCTTCAGATAACCCCATAAATAAAAATCGCAAATAATCAAATCCGGCGATCTGGGTGGATACAGAAAGGATCCAAATCGTCCAATCCACTTTTCTGGAAAATTATTATTCAGCCAATTCCTTACTATTTGTATGCTGTCCAAAATAGAATAACCATCTTGCTGAAAATACAAACGTGCTCTTTCGCCCAGTGGCAATATTAGTTATATAAATATTCATGAAAAAATGTATCCAGCAGATTTAAATATTTATACTGATTTAATTTTCCACCAATGAAGTGTGGTCCGATTATACTATTGTAGGATATTGCACACCAAACATTAACTCTTTTAGAATATTGACTGCCGGTAACAATTCTAAAATTTAGGTTTGTATCGCTCTAGTAGCACCAATTCTGACTAGACGCAACCAACACCATTGATGGTAAAAGTTGCTTCATCAGAGAAAATGATATGTCGATGAAAAAAACAGTCTTCTGCATATTTTTCCCTCATTAACATACAAAATTATAAGCGCTTAGCTTCATCACTGTACTCAAGATTATATCGAAATCTTGGTTTGAATGGAAAAACTTTGTTTTCTTTGAATATTTTACAAATTAATGATTTACTTATACGCCAGTCGTCAGTGAGTTGAGAAAAGTTGAGAAAAAACCGTTTTAAATCGGACAAGAGATTTTACTATTGGAACTAGTTCATTATAGTCCTCTTGTAACGTACAAATTTTTTCTCCTCGCCCGCCCCCCGGAACACCCCACATTTTGGGGCAATACCGCTTATTTCCACAACACCTAATCCCAAAGATTTGGTCGTCCGAACTTTCTGTTACTAACATGCTTGCCATTCCTTCTACTTATTTGGAGTAGTGAAATGGACAGTAGATGAGCTGCGTCAATTAAATAAGAGGTACCCGCAAGATGATGAATATCCATCGAAACATTCATCCAAGATCGTCCGTTCCTCGTGTGTACGTCCCACGTCATCGGAGGGCCGAGGACTCTTGAGTTTGGAGTGCATGGATGGCCGGATAGTACTGAGTATATTATATCATGCAACGTCCTTAGGAGCTCAGACTCCCTCCTGTAGTTAGTAAAAAATCATGAAAATGCAGGAATGGGAGCAGGATTATCCAAGGCAGCAAAGAGAGTAGCAGATGAACTCGGTCTCTTATTCGACATGAGACGAGAAGGCCGGCGAGGTACTGACCCTGAGTCGGTCATTGAGCTTCCGCCAAACAGTCTGACAGCCCAGATTAAAGCCGCAGAACAGAAAAATCTATTTAGATAGCACGTCGATAAAATCATGCACGGTGTATTCTATAGAACATAGAAACATTGGGTTTATCGACCAAGCTGGCGTTCGCCTTTTTAAAGCCAGCTTGACTTAAGTGAGAGACCGACAGATTGCAACAATGCAAAAGGATAAGTTTCTATCAAACGATCAAAGTAAGAATTGGCTGGTTACGTAAAAAGCTTACCATTGCAGATTTCGTTTTTGAGCAGGCTGCCGAAGATGCTGATTCTCTTATCATTAATTCAGCAATAGATATATCACCTCATTACGATTCGGTAATTATAGTTGGTGAAGACCTTTAGATCCTTATGATAGGATTATCCGCGCATTGTTCAAAGTCGTATTTTATGAAGCCAAGCAAGAGGAAAACGGACGAACGAATTTATTCTTCGAACTCTTTTAAATACCCAAAAGAAGTTGCGGATAACATATTATTTCTCCACGCATTCAGTGGATGTGACACATCTTCTGAATTTTTTAGGCAAGGCAAAGCAAAATTCGTTAATTAATTACAAACTGCAGGACTACAGAAATACGTGGAATGTTTTACAGACCCCAATTCTCACCGTGTTATAGATACAGCAGGCCGAAAAGTCATATTAGCTCTTTACGGAACAGAACCCAAACAGCGTTCTTTGAATGAATTCAGGTTATTAAGTTAGTGGCCAAAAGTACATGTAACCTTGCATCGTTACCTCCAACAGAGTCTGCTGCACGCCAACACTCTTTTAGAACATAGTGTCCAATTCAACAGTGGTACGGCAATACCAAAAGTCCTCAAGATTGAGTTGGAAAATGGTCTGTTTCCTATTACTACCAAAAAAGAAGCTGCTCCACAAGAACTTTTGAAAACAATAAGCTGCAGTGTGCAAAAGGCTGCAAAGCCGCATGTACTTGTAGAAAAGCTGGACAAAAATGTTCCGTTATTTGTTCTGGATGTTAAGGACAAACGTGTACAAATGTCGAAACATATGTAGACGACTCAGATCAAGCCGAAGAAACTGAAGATAAGGTATGAGTTTTTTTTGAAACAGGATAAATATGAGGTTGTATATAGTTGTGATAATGAAACCGATACTCGCAGTTTTATTGAAGCAAAGGAACGTTTTGGGCCTTAACTAAAAAAAAATCAGATTAATGTAATCTATACGCTTGTGTAGTCGCGTCTCGGAGAGACCGCCACGCCATCTCGCGGATTCGCCGCGTCAATAAGTAAGTGGCGAATTTGAAATTTGCCCAATTTAACATGTTACACATGTGTATTATATAAGTGATTTTGTGTAAAATTAAGTGTTATTTCTCCAAATAAAATGATAATTGAAATTACTTGTGGCTTTTTGCCTGTAAATACAAGTATTTTCCGCAAAAAAAGCTTGAGCAAAGGGAAAAAATTGCTTGAAAGTTTTCACGTAAGTGACGTGAAAGAAATGGTTGACGGACAGAGTAGAAAATTAATTGGAACTGTTTTAAGGGAAACCCCAGGAGCTCATAGCACTCGAAAGCATGAAAATACGTATACTCCGGTAGTACAGGTATTTTTTTAATTACAATAATACATATAAAAAAGGTTAAAAGTAATGAGTATGACATGTATTGGAAATCCTAGCAACAGGTGTAATGTTGCTATGTTTTTGCAAAAATTGCATGTTTGTAGAATATTGCAGGAAAATTTGAATACTTGTCTTAATTTTTATACAATTTTTTCTGCAGCTCGAATTTGACCGTACAATTTTGGACACACATTGCAACTGTAAAGCAGGAAAGGGCTACTGTAAACACGCCGCGGCAATTTGCATTTTCGTGAATGTAGAAAATACATGTTCAAAAACGGATCAACCTATGATATGGAATCGACCTCCACAAATACAACTTGATAAGTACCATAAAGGATGTAGAATTGAAACGTTATTTCCTTGCGAAGGAAATCGACAGGACCACGTTTTTGGATTTGAGGATTTAAAAAACATTAACGACCAGCATTTGTCTGAAGACTCTCCACAAAATGAAATAATCAAGAGCGAAATCGAATGCCACAATCAAAGAGAAGAAAGAATGATCGAACAGGAAAAAAGAAATATCGCAAAGAAAAGTTTTCTTGAAAAATTATACTATTTGCAGAGCAACTCGAACTTTCAAGTTTACAATGCGTATAATTGTTTGCCACAACAAAATACAAAGACAAAATTTGCGAAAATTAGTTGCCCACAAGAATATTTATACAAATATGAGGAAATCAAAGTCGACAAAGAGAAATGGATGGAAATCGCTTTCAATTCTATAGGCCAATCGAATACTTACATGTGGTTGCAAGAACGACGCACAAGAATTACCTGCAGTGAAAAGGCACACAGAATCAAAACAAGAGTAGCAAATTTTGACACATTGGCAGAACAACTCAGTAAGCAGAAAAATAAAGCACTAAAACCGATCGCTATGCAATACGGACTTGAAATGGAATCAACAGCAAGATTAATGTTTGAAGAAACATACGGATACCAAGTTCACGAAGTCGGTCTGATTGTGTCTTTAAAACAACCATATCTGGCATGTAGCCCTGATGGGATAATAGACACTGGTGAAAATATGGAGCTTTTGGAAATCAAGTGCCCGTACAGTTGCGAGAACACCATGATTGTGGATTTCCAAACTAAAATGTCATTTGTTCCATATCTCATGTTCGATGAAAATGGAGAATTATTTTTAAAAGAAACTGACAAGTATTACACGCAAATTCAAGTTTCCATGTATATTTTGGGAATTGAAAGGTGCCATTTCTTCGTATATTCGTCGCAAGGTCACGTGTGCCTGAAAATACCAAAAAATGAGTCATTTTTATCAATATTGATTCCAAAAATCGAAATGTTTTATTTTGAATATTTTATTCAATCTTCTTAATACATAGCAAACATTACATTGATTTGTATTGTGATTAAAAAACATATTTTAATGTTAATTACAACGCAGATTTTTATATATTTTACAATAAAGAATAACAATCATTTTTTTACTTTTTGCGGATAAGGGGTTCTTTATTATTGGCCAATACACAGGCTACGTACATGATTTTGTCCATATGAGGAATAAGTTTTATATTTATGTGTTCTAGGATTTTAAATACTTTAATACGTTGAATACTTCTTTCGACATGGATTCTCACTGAAGCTATCGAGTATCCATGTAGTACTTCTTCGCGCGAAAATTGCGGATTAAAAGCAAAAGGCGGCATAGTGAGTGTACATTTTCTTTGTGACAATTCTTGCTGTATTCCAGGAAATCCCTTGTCAGCTAAAATTTGATCCCCTGGCTCAACCAGACTCAGAAAACCAGAGTCATTAACTATAATACAGTCAGACGTACGACCTCCATATCCTTTCGATACAAAATTTATATATCCACTTGGAGTAATAGCCACCAAATATTTTAAAGTAAAATGAGACTTGTACGTAGAGTACATAGATGCACGCATTTCAACAGTGGGGGGAGTTTCGCAAAAAAGCTCAGTGCAATCAATAATTGCTCGACAGTTCGGGTAATTTTTGAACGTTTCTGGTAAAGTAGCTTTTACTGCCTCTTTTGACGGCCAAAAAATCCACGTTTCTGTGTGATAAAATACCGTTTCCAAAACACTATAAAAAATATCACATGCTGCCTTGTTTGATATTTGAAACAAGCATGCAAGAGCAACAAAATTCAACCCCAACTTCATTTTCATTAAAAACATTAGCAGCCTGTCTTCAGCTTTCATTACTTTAAAATATCTTGGCTGGCCATGAACATTTGGTTTAATAAAATTTAATAAAATATGGAAAAAAGATTTTGTTATTCCACACAATTGTTTGAAAGAACTATCGTCTTGCATATCATTGTACCATTGAAAACCATTTCGCATTTCACGATCAGGACCCACACGAACAGATTTTGTGCAAACATTTTGTGGTTTTTCAATAACAAAAACTTGTTTACTTTCCTTCTTTAAAGTAACTGTAATACTCGTTTGAGTTGCAGCTTCGTTTGTTGAAGAATCTTGCCAGCAATATAAAGTTGATGGTTGGTATTCGACAGTTTCTTCCACGTTGAAATAGTCGGTTTGCACACTCATATCTGTGCATGGTCTTAGTGACGATTCCGGTGCTTCGATTATGTCATCGAACGAAATTTCCTGTCCGAGATCTTCTTCAATGCATTCTTCTGTTGAAATAAAATAAATGACATGTAATTAAATTCATACACTCTGCAAATTGTATCATTTATATCGACAATACTAAGAGTAGAAATACACTCAACTCTCGGGTCTTTAAACTTTTCGGGACCAAGATCTCTCGTATCTTTAAATAAAATTTCATGTGTCGTCATTGACTAGAAATACGAAGTAAAAACATGCGTTTTAGTTCTAATGTGAACAAAGCTTGACTTTTGCGGTTTACTACAAAAAACCACGCAAGAAGTTTAATAATTTTTTAATTGAATTTTTTAAACGAATTTTTTAACTGTTTCTGTTTCATTCAAAGATATAAGAGAATCATATTAAAGACCTGAGAGATTTTAAAGAGTCGAGTTTAAAAGATCCGAGAATCGAGTGTAACATTAATAACTATAACAAATAAAAATACCTTCAATTTTTTTCTTATTTTTGGCACGATTCTCTGCTCTTGCTGCGCGAGCACAAGCTTTTGGGTTCTCTTTTTTCCAAGGAAATATTGTTGGAATATATGCCTCTTTTCGTGGATCATTAGATTTCTCTCCCCCTGAGAAATGAGCACTACAAATCCTGGTATGTTTAGTAGGAGTCCAGGGTATTTTATTAATTCTATAAGAAATCCAATTATTCGTTATAAATTAAAAAAATTTTTAGAAGAATGCAGAATTTTTAAAACAAATTTTCTACATATTTTGACAAGTACCTAACCTAAACTTACAGAATTACAGATGAACTGCATTAAAGTTTTCTATTTAAAACCTGCGAATATTACTTACTCTTTACGTCGAACAGAAATGATCCATTTCTTTTTTCTTTCACCTTCCCATGGGCGATTTGGAAATGCATAAAATTGTAATTCCGGGTTTGTGTTTCGTCGATTAGTGCAACCCGGGACACAACAAGCTTGCCCAGTATTTTTTACACCACTTTTGTGCATTTTATGTGCTATTAAATGTTTATTTCGCATAAAAAATTGTTTTTGAAACTTTGTTTATCGTAGTTTATCGGCGTGATGAAGTTTGTTTACCACTTATTTTTTGACACGTTCTCACCACTACGCGGCGCCACTATAGTCACTACACAAGCGTATTGGCAGTAGAGAATAAGAGTTAGAAATAAGTTAATGAAATAAACAAAAAGTGGATTAGGCCTATTGGGGATATCACTTTTAAAAAACGCGCCAAATGCTCTACCGCAAGGTGGCGTGGAAATGTGCGCATAATGGTGGTCACCACCGATAGTTGAAGACAATAATAATAAATATATTTAATTAAACTTCAAAAGTGACAATTAAACGTAATAGCAAGTACAAAGCGTGGTAGTGCATGGGAAAATATTGATATACAGAGTGAATGCGTTACGGTGCTTTACTTCCCGCGCCTATAACTCCAAGGATATTAGTACTACGTAAAAATGTGTCTGAACCATTTCGATAGAGAATTTACTTATCTTCAATTTTGATAACCATCTTTTTTTCGTAAGACCATTCACAATCGAGGCATTTGCAAAAAAATGATTTTTAAGCGGTATTGCCCCAATATTGGAGGTGTTCCGGGGAGCAGGCGAGGGGGAAAAATTAGTATATCTAAAAGAGGCCTATAATGAACTGGTTCCAGCAGTAAAATCTCTTGTCCCATTTAAAACGATGTCAATCTACCTGACGACTGGCTTATTATCCCTATATCACTAGCGGGCTTTCTTAAAGATAAATTTTTCTAATAAAATTTTTCAGTTTTTGGCACAGAAAAGGCACTTTACCTGATGCGATTTTTATTTTTAAGCTATTACCAGCGCCCTCTATAAATTTTTTAAAGTCCGACATACTAAAAATAGTTTTTGTGTGTAGCAAGAGCAGAATATAAAAAAATGTGTTTGCAATCAAAAAAAGTTGTCATTTACACCTTTATAGGCTTTGCCGTGGGTACATTGTATATACCATGTACCAAACCTGTTCAAAGGGATTAAATTATTTCTAAATTAAAAAGAAATAAATTGCGGGTCTAATAAAATTTAAACACCTTAAATATTATTATAAAAAGTCTTTAATTATGATGTAATATAGCATGTTATCGTATATTCTCCATTTAAACAAGATGGCCGATGAAAAATTTACAAAAATTCGTCAAATAATTCAATCGTCAAGGTCAACTTGGCAAACCCCATTAAAAAAAATTAAGGCATTCGTGGAACTAAAAAATCACAATTTTCAATAAATAAATCTGAGAAAAATCCAGTAGCATCGATAATTCACGAATAATCCGAATCTATCAATAAAATCATTCAATTATCAAAATTCACCAAAATACACCCAAAACTTTACAAAAGATCGCCCTAAAAAAATACAACCCCCTCAATAATTCGAATCATCTTCAATTTACTCCCCAAACACCACATCAAAATATTTTAATTCACTTTCCAAACAACAAGCCCATTCCTCTTCAATTTAACTTCGAATTCAACTTTCCACTAATATATCAAAACATCTTTCATTCACCTTTCCAGCCGTGGCTATTCTTGAGCTTGTGGGAGTAGAAAGAGTAAGAGAAATTAATCTTTTTCTACTCCCTTATGTAAAATTTGTATTCCTGAATTATTTTCCCTCAGCCAGATAGGCGAAAACACTCCCTACTAATTCCCCCATTTTTAGTGATAGAAAATCGAGGGAAAACAAAAGAAACATTTTTTAAGCATTTTATAGGTTATCATTGTGCCTGTGGAGAAGTATACCTTATTAATTCGGTTTTATTTAAATAATGGACATTGAAGATTTAGTGGCTATACAAGTTTTGGATGATTTAGAAGATGCTGAGGAACAGTTTGAAAATGGGAAAGATTAGAATTTTAGAAAAAACTGATCCTTTTGAATTGTCGGATCAAATTTTTGTTCGTTTATTTAGGTTGTCCAAACCATTAGCGAGGGAACTTATAGATATTTTAAACCCATTGCTTCGTCGTCCTAGCCGCAAATCGGCACTGAGTGTGCAGACAAAGGTAAATTAGATTAAAGTGCATTATATATTGCTTAGTTTTGTAGATTAGGTATATGAAACAGAGTACCATCCTACTTTATTTAAAACTAAACCATATTTTTAGATATTTTTTACATTACGTTTTTTGGCTACTGGCAGTTACCAAGAAATAACTGGTAGCAATCATTATACTGCAGTAAGCCTAACCAGTATAAGTCGCTGTATAACAGAAGTTTGTACTTCATTAACTTCACCAAATATTTTTAATACTTGTGTGCAGTTTCCCAGAGATATTGCAGAATTGGAGAGATTAAGAATCAGGTAATTAACTGTAATAATTGTCACTGAAGTTTTGACCGATTGAGATTGTTGAAACACACAGATAGAACATACCTATATACCCACTATTACCACTGTATATTTGTGGATTTTCTTCGATGTACTTAACAAGTATATCTTTTTGGGTACTTGTGATGTGACACGACTTTTTTAAATTATCCATGTTCATTTTACCATGAACACAATAAACAATACTAATTGGTTTCGTATGAAACATGGAATACTGGTATGAGATGAAAGATGAACTTTTTTATCCCAACAATAATTATTTATATTCATCTGTCAACGTCAACTATCACGCCGCCACGAGTTGACAGCTGAAAAAGTCAAATATAGGAGAGCTCTGATTGGTTATACTGTGAAGAACAATATGACAACACTGTCGACTTCTCCCTCAAACTTTCACCGCTCCCTCGTTTTTCTTTTTATTTAAGAATACATGTTTTTCGAATAAGGGAATTTCAAGTGAAAGGCGAGGAAATTAATTCTCCAGGGAATAACGATTTCCCTCGCGCTCAAGAATAGCCACCCTGCCCATATAACATTCGTCAAAATAAGTCCAATTTACATGTTCCCCATCGCATGCTAGCAACTCGCAGCTATCTTCACGCTATTACCCTAAAATTGACCCTCGCTCCGTTCAACACTGCGATACATTATCCTCAATATGGATTAATATGGAATAATATAACATTAAATATGGATTAACACGACTTAACATCAAATACGGATTAAAGTATAGCTTTCAACGTTACTTCACGGGACCAATTCAATCTACAAGTTATTCAGACAGTTATCATTCATATTTCTAAAACAAAAATAGATTCCACTGACATTTTTATATCAAATTGTTTCATTTTTCATAGCCGATTTAACGATGTAATTTTCATTCCGAAATTCCCAAATTTCCGGCTTTCATCCAGACTTCCGCAACCCAAGTCCCCGTCATCAGTATAAATAAAGGAGTTCGCCAAGTCTCCGGTAAGTTGTGTTTTCGGCGTATTCAGTGATAAGCAATTCCAGTGCCCGCGTTACCTCTTCGGTTGCCCCAGCGCATAATACCAAGTGTGTCCTTCCTGTGTAACTCGAAAATACAAACTAATGCCCATGCCATCTTCCTAGGCAAACCCTAGTAAAATTTAGTTATTAATATTCAGCCCCAGTGCTCCAGTTCAAATCGCCTTCGCGGCCTCATTTCTAAGTGAATTACCTCAAATTATTCAACTTAATTTTAAATAAATACGAGTCCAACTTGACTTAGGCAAAATTTCAAGTGTCGATAAGTTACCTTATAAATAAAATCGAGTAAATAATTTTAATTTTAAACTACATAAATAATCAACTCTGTGTTTTTCGCTTAAATAAATACTTGTTCGGTTCTCGCTTAAAAGATAGTGTTATTATTTGAAGAAAATATTATACAGGGTGCAATCCTTGACCCTGCCAGCCAAATTAAAGATCAGATTTAATAAAGAAATCTATACAGGGTGCAGCATTAGACCCTAACGACTTAGAAAAAGTCAACAAAAGTGAACTTAAGCTCGGAAACAAATACAGGACGAATCTATTGGCCCATTCCAGCCATTTAAGGACAAAACACTCCAACTTCGATTCTTACAAAATAACGTGCACATCAGGCCTCCAGGGTCTCACCTAAAGCTCTCCAGCCGAAAAAATATTATTTTTCCAGTCACCGAGGTACTGTTCGTGTTCAAGCAATAGTTATTTCTAGGGGTAGTTTAAATAACCATTGTATGAAATTAGATACTGTGTTTCAGAGAAAAAAATATTGGTAGGTTTAAGTATTGCTAATTTAAAAAGGATCTTGAATGGAACCTATTTATCATGTTGTATAGTATTTAAGATTTTAATTAATTTAAGCACTCACAATATTAAGTGATAATTTAAAATGTTGAGAAAAATATTACAAAAGTAAAAGATCTAGCATTTGTGGTCGAGGCGGGGATGCCATGGAGATGAAAAAGGGGTTCGGATTAAAAAAAGAAAGACAGAAAAATTAATTTGAATGGCATTGATGTTAGAAAAGAAAAAAAAAGGAGATTATTTGAAGCAAACTAAACGGATATTGTGTCAATTAATGAAATGTTTAATATCGTATTAAATTGAGATTGCCGTGTGAAAGTTGAGAATCACAAAAGCATCAATCGTTTTGTTCCGAAGGATGTTGAATCAAGGACCCGGTTAATATGTGTATATACTTAAACAAAGGTATCTAACCAACTTCAATTGTGACATTTTAATAATACAAGTAATATATAAGTTTGAAAGGCAATTCTAAATTTCAACTGTATTAAGAGGCCAGTCGACAGAATTTTTATTTTAAGTTTTTTATTTTTCTGTTCTTAATTGTTAAATTGTTAAAATTGTAGAATATATGATGTCATTCAAAGACCAATTATTACCTAACAATTCTTAATTAAGATGTGTATTTTTTGTCCTCAATTACACCAATCGTAACATTTATTAGAACCTGCTAAATGAGATCAAAGAGTTAATGTTCATTCGTTGTTATCATATTATTAAGAAAAGTCAAAAATTTACTTAAATTGATATCGAGTTATCATATTTGGCGCCGAAATTCAGGTAACCAAGTTGATTAGCGGTAGCAATAGTTTGAATAAAAAACAATTAAAATAATTTATTTTCACAATTTCATTTCACAAGGAATATACTACAATATATACCCTTTTTTACTTTCACATATACGTAGTAGGAAAGTAATGTGATCGGGTAAAAAATCGATTTCGAGTTTTTGATGAATTTGTACGTTTTCAGGTTCCCTGAAGCCAAAAAAGTGATTAAAAAAAATTTCTGTCTGTCGTCTATCATCTGTGGCCGCACCACTGAATCGATTTTATTCAAATTTTGTATGCGTATTTAAAGTGGCCATACCTCGAGGCGAAATCGTAAAATCGAACCTAGTCCAATTATGGAGGGGTCCCTAAAAACCGATAAAAAATGCATCATAATTTTTTTTTCAAAAACGGCTCTAACGATTTTGATCAAATTTAACACATAAATACTCCCTTAGTAGTAGTGCATTCTGTGAGTCGAATGGAACATCGAAAAATATGAATTTTTCTTAGCCTAACAAGACTATGTCCCCCCCCCCGTTTTCGAGGATGCTGAACACGATGGCGGTGGTTAAAACTCTCTCCGAGCTCATCCCGCCCCTCAAACGGCCAAAAATCACCCCCGAAAGGGATAAACCGCGTACCCGCCGTCTCCTACCTGCCAAACCCATGTTACCGCCCGTTTTCAAGGACGCTGAGCACGATGGTGATGTCGAGACCTCTCCTCGGCCCCCGCCAATCCCCCCAAACTGCCAAAACCGCCCCCGAAAGGGGTGAAATGCGGATAGGCCGTCTTAGCCCTCAAACAAATGATTTATTTTCTCTTATCCGGTGCACTTACTTCATAAAATCGCGTATCAAAGAGGTAGTTTTGGCCGTTTCAGGGGTTCGCTTCGGGGAGAAGCCCCAGCATCAAATTCGTGCTCAGCAACGGTAGATGACACAGGTTGAGCCGGTATGAGACGGCTTATCCACGTTTCACCCCTTTCGGGAGTGGTTCTTAGCCGTTTGGGGGATTGGCGGTGGTTGCGGAGGTCTTGACGTCACCATCGTGCTCAGCATCCTCGTAACACGGGTTTGGCTGGTAGGAGACGGCGGATACGCGGTTTGCCCCTTTCGGAGGTGGTATTTGGCCTTTTGGGGGGTGGGGGGTGGCATGAGCTCGGAGAGAGTTTTAACCACCGCCATCGTGTTCAGCATCCTCGAAAACGGGGGATATAGTCTCGTTAGGCTAAGAAAAATTCATATTCCTGTCCGACATGGCTCACTAATCCTGAAAAAAGCAGAGACGGGGGCTGTGGGGGTAAGGTTATGGGAATTAAAACATTTATTTTCTCTAAAACAGTAGTTATAACGGTTGTGATCAAATGTGGCATATGGATAGTTCCTTAGTACGACTGCTTGCTTCTAGAAAATTCAGAGAGGGATGTTACAAGGAGTTTGATTTGAAGAATTAAATAATTTTTTCTCAAAAACGGTTCTAACGATTTTGATTAAATTTAACAACTGAATACTCCCTTAGAACTAGGATGAGATAACACAACTCGTTGGCCACAAAATAATGCAGATAATTATAACTTTTTTCTCTAAAACTGTTGTAGCGATTGTGATTAAATTTGGCACACAGATAGTTTCTTAGTAACATAATAAGATGGCGTGACTATTTGTTTCTAAAAAATTCAGAGAGGAATGTTGCAAGGAGTGTGGATTAAACAAAAATAAAGTCCTAACGATTTTGATAAAATTTAACACATAGATGAGCCTTAGTACTAGTATGAGATAGCATGACCCGTTGTTCCTAAAAAATGCAGGGACGCTGTGGGGTTAAGGATTAAATAATTAAATATTTTTTTTAACGGTTCTAACAATTTTGATCAAATTTGTATGGCAGACAGATTTTAAGTGCAATTTATAGCAACAAAAAATATTTATGATTATTTTTGAAAATACCAGTATCAAGGTAGTCCGACCCATTCCTAAGTGGGAAAGTTTGTCCGAGTTTGCCGGACCGATTTTCTTAAATTACAAACGAACAAGGTAAGTGCTGGTACCCTAACGATCCACGGATTCTATACGAATCCAATAAAAAATTCGAATCAGAATCAAATCTCTCATCTCCCAGCGACCCGAGTAGACACTCTGTACAGTCCGCTTCTTAGAGAATTCGAATCATAGTCGCATGATATTACGAAGCCACCCTTGGAACAAAGGCACGTCCGCACACCGTTATGAACAACCAGGAGGGACAAAGACTGGTTCCTGTCACCCAGCCAAACCTAGTCGTTCAGTCAGACTCAACGCCGTTCGTGACGTCATCTGAGACTACCATCAGCCTGCCACCCCACTTAATCGAATATCTACGCCATGAGGATGACCCACCGTCCACGACGCCCGTCGCATCCAACGCCGACGACCCATGCACAACACTGACACAGGCACACACGCAGGCAGTGCAGGTACTGTCAAAAACCGCAGAAAAGTTGGTGCTCCAGTTGATCACTAGGCCGCCTGTCATTTCACGACCGACTTTGCCCGGGGCGCAAATGAGCTCCGATGCCTGCAGAGGCGAAGACCAACCACATGAGGTAACTAAACCTCCCACCACTCCACATCCGGCTTCGCTCGGACCGCGAATGGGCTCAGACGCCCACGAAAGTAGTTTCCGAGGACAATAACTTTTAAAAACCTACATTATATTTAATTTTAATCAATACCGGAATCCATTCTACAAATCCCATTTACAACTCTGCTTATCTGTAATTAAAATAGAACTGGCATCACTGGATATTTATGATACAGGAACTAGGTAAGTATCAAACAGAAAAGAAATAATAAATAAATAATAATCTTAATCATAGCTTTAAACTTCTTTTAGCGCCCACTTGATTTGATCTAAAAGGTAAGCAGAGATATAAAAGTAAATTTGATACATACCTTTTCCTATATCCCGCAAGTTATCTGTAGATGAAGCATCATAAAATATTGATTGTTCAGTTGATGGAAAACCTTTTACTGGCAACTTTGTGCTAGGGTCACTAAAAATATTATTACAAATTAAGGTTAAAATTATTATAGTAAAATATAAAAGCACATTTTTAAATATTAACTGAGACTATATTGGCAAAATAGTATTATAGACTGTAGAAAATATATGAGAATACCAGAAGGTATTACCTACTCTGATATCATCTAATAACTAAGAGATTAATTTAGCACAGATACAAATAATAATTCAACGATTAAACTAACTTGCCTCTGAAGTTCAATCGTGATTATATGAGGCGCCTCGTCCGCAGAGACCACCAAGTATAGCAACATTTCTGCACGTCATTCTGTCATATATTTTATAGAAGAAAAATATCTTCAAATCCATAACATGCTTTTAACTTCATTTTATCCCGTTTAAAGTGGAGGGAAACAACTCACTCTTTTGGGGTTCAAACTTCTTTACTACCTTTGTGTGTAAATTTGAAACTCAGGAAGTGGAGGGAGTGATCTCTACGGACGAGGCGCCTCATATGATCACGGTTGAACTTCACAGGCGCCTCGTCCTTAAGATCACTAAGGGCCGTTTATCAATGCACGGTTAAAAGTGTTGGATAGCTATCTGATTGCTAAAGATATAGGTACAAATAATAATTCAACGATTAAACTAACTGCCTCTGAAGTTCAATCGTGATTATATGAGGCTCCTCGTCCGCAGAGACCACTAAGTGCAGCAACGTTTCTGCACGTCATTCTGTCACATATTTTATAGAAGAAAAATATCTTCAACTCCCTAACGTGCTTTTTACTTCATTTTATCCCGTTTAAAGTGGAGGGAAAAAACCCACTCTTTTGGGGTTCAAACTTCTTTACTTCCTTTTTTGTGTAAATTTGAAACTCAGGGAGTGGTGGGAGTGATCTCTACGAACGAAGCGCCTCATATGATCACGGTTGAACTTCACAGATAATCGATAATCACACGATAATTTCCGTTTATCAATGCACGGTTAAAAGTGTTGGATAGCTATCTGATTGCTAAAGATATACCCTCGGATAAAATGGTAGTTAAAGTTAGTATCGTTTATCAAGTGTATTGTTTTCCGTTAGTCAACTATCTTTTAGTTTGTACAATGTATTCGTAAGTTGACTGCATTAATATTTCTGCAAATTTTTGTGATTGGCTGGCCGTCTTTGGTTTGATTTGAGGATTAATAGTGATTTGTTTTTGTTATATATTAATATATACGAAGTGATTTTTGGAATGAAGAGTGAAAAGAAAGAACGGTGTGCAAATTTTAATAACACCGAGAGGTAACATTTATTTGTGGATTACAAATAAATATAACAACTTGGATAGACAAAGAGGAAATTTGAAATAAACTAAAGCAATAATAAGGAATTTTACCCAGTATAGTTTATGTTCAATCGTCCCTAACTTTAGACCAAATCTCAAAAATCATAATCATCCATTTCTTCAAAACGATTAGGTCTCTCCCTCACTACATATGCATGGTTTTCTCTCCCACTTAATAAATCCATCACCAATCAGCATTATCGCTTAAATAATCAAATATATGCATTTGTAACAGACCATTCTACCACACCCCCACTTGCTATTCTGAACCCCATCGACCCGACTGATATTAATAATATCCCGGACGAAGAAGAAGACGAAAAAGATTCCTACAAGTTGACTGCGCGGGAATAGTGCAGAAAACTGACAGTCAGTGTGTAAAGTGAAATGTTATTACTATAAATTAAGTCTAACGTTTATTGTAAATTTAACCATATTAAAAATAAAGTTCTTTTTCCGAACCTGTGCTGTGTTGCCTACGAAGGGGTTCCTAAGAGAGACCCCCGAACTAGTCCCAGGCATACATTTTTATAACAGAGTAAACGCCTTCGAAAGTGGATATTAAAATAAAACAATAATAAAAATGCGTCATTCCCTTATCCTTTGGTTAATTCGTTATCAACTAATTGCAAGTTATGGCTATCTTATCCAACACTTTGATTACAACTTTTACACTGATGAACACATTAACCTCTAGATAGACACGCATATCTATTTTATAAGTTAACTTAATCCCGCATTGATAAACCGGCTCTAAGTGTAGTAATTCAAAGGATTAAGTTTTTTCCCTCCATTGTGAGAATTCTTCCAAACCTCATCCCCAAACTCTAACATGTATTTATTCTGAACTTTATAAAGTAAAAGCTGAAATCCTAACAAAGGAACGTATTTCATTCTAGTTTAATAGACCTAGCAATAGCTGCATGCTGCATTGTCCTTTAATGGGAGCACTCTGGGGACTTAGAGAGAGAGAGTATTTGACAACCACGACCTTGCTTTGTCAACGAAAATGGCTGTCTACAGAGCAGTTGTCATTCCAACACTGCTATATGGATGTGAAAGCTGGGTCACTTACCGTCGTCATGTGAAAGAATTAGAACGTTTCCAGCAAAGACACCTCAGAAGTATGTTGAAAATCCGTTGGTTCCATCACATATCAAACGTGGAAGTACTCAGGAGAGCAAACAGCCTTCCAATTGAGGTGCTTATTTCAAGAGCACGCCTAAGATGGGCAGGTCACGTTCATCGTATGCATGATAACCGCCTTCCTAAATGTACACTTTATGGTGAATTGCTAAGCGGTAGAAGAAGGCGTGGCGGTCGACGAAAGAGGTTCAAAGACGCTCTCCATGAAAATCTAAAATCCTGCGGTATTGCAGACGAGCAATGGGAACAACTTGCAGCGGACAGAACCGAATGGCGAGGGGCTGTGGTCAGCTATCAAGGAAATGTTGCTGCAAGAAGGCCGAATCCAAGACCTAACCAGGTCTATGTTTGTCCTGACTGCGGTCGACATGTGCTCTCGCGAATTGGCCTCTATAGCCATAGTCGTGTGCACCGTAGATGAATGGGAATTACAATAGACTACACCTTTTACTTGTTTTTTATTGTACACAATTTATCGACTGTAACATTTTTATACTCGGACTCGAGTAACGGCTAATAATAATAATAATAATAATGGGGGGTTGTAAAACTTAGCAAATATTTCCGACCTGGTGGACCACGCTGCAGTTCGTCTTATTACTTCTAAAGTAACACCATTTCTGCTAGTTGCTGACGTAGTAGCACGTTTCGTAGAGTAACTGAAGAAGACTTTGGTATCAATATCTACTTCCTCCGGGGTCTGCTTTATCCATTTACTTAATGTACATACTTATGGCAATATTGTAAGGGTTTCTCGTTGGTAAAAACAGAAAATCTACGCATGTGAGCACAGAAGTCGACGTTCGTATGACTCCAGCTGTCACGGATGCGCCATTTGCCGAGAAGGTCGTTAAGGCACATTCACATCACATGAAAGTAGCGCCGCCTGACAAACTTTGTTGCGCCGAAATGTTACTACATTTAGTAGTGATCTCAAGGACGAGGCCTGGTATGGTAGAACGAGGCGCCGAAATGTATAAATTAGTATTGCCATCTGAAGACATATAGTAAGTTTAAATCAGAATTCTATAAAAAGATGTGAGAAAAGTTATTTATAGTTTAGTTAACATTGAGGAAATAACGTATTAAAGTTGTGAATTATTTTTAAAGCAGTGCAGTAACAGATTAGCACAAACCATATGTTTCACTGATGACGTATTTGATTTACTTGTGAATCAAATCGTAGGAAGTACGATTCATGGAATGTCTGTGAGATTAGTTCAAATGCCTGCTTTTTACGTACTTTATTCAAGGTTCAATCAATGGCGGGATTTTAAGTGGCTATCGTATCGAGCCGATACGATACTAGTGGTAAGTACTAGGTATACTATCGAATCGTAATTTTGACGCTTACTCGGCAGGATACCAAAGTAGCTATCGTTTCAGTTATACGATATTATAACAGTTTACTCGATAGCAACTTAGGATCCCGCCGCATAATGTGATGCACAAAAACAATAATACGCAAAAAACCCTCAGTTAGTTAGGATATCAAATATGTAGCTGAAGCCAATATGTCGAGTCTTCTAGACAAGATACAGTTAGGTATAGTTTAAGTCAACGCTTCGCTGCAAATAAAAAAATCAACAAAAATTTTATAACGTCATTAAAATACCGCTATTCTCTGTACTATTCCGTCGGTAAATTGAATTACTCACTTACTTTATTTTTTTTATGTACGTCGGCTTGTTTGACCATACCATACCGACTGGTTCGCCGGCGTTAATAATGAGCTCGTAAAGTTTTTGTTGCATTTTTCATTTTCAGGGAAGCGTTGACTTAGACTATACACGTCACATGATAAAAATTAAACTGTTAACATAGGGAACACTATTAAGTGAATAATTATTTGATTTACGCTAGTCTGTAGCATTAATACAATAAATAAAATATAAGGAATTACATAAACACAACTTATTGTTATTACCTATATACTTGAAATTTTTAAGAAAATAAGCTTCGTAGTAATAATAACACCACAGGAATACAGGAATTAGACAACCCACAATTCCAGAAGCCAGAGGCTTGTCGGAAGGGGGTTACACATTGAAAAAACGCGGACATACAAACATTTCCTCTGACAGTGCCGGAGCCGGGATTCGAACCCGGTGGCGCGATACACGTGTGATTAATCGCGATTGCCACCTCGCGCCTTAATCAACGCGGCTATCGGCCGTATAAAAAATATGCATTCTACATTAATTTCTCTATCATGATACTATGATATAAAAGATCTGGTTCAACAAGATTTGAGATGTCACTCTCTGTGATAGTCAACAGGTAGTACATCATGCGAACATGGAAATATTAAACCAAACAATAATTTTATGCTCTTTTCAGATGCATTTTGTTGGCACTTTCGTGCGCGTTATTACTTTGCATGAACTTCTCTTTGTAAAAAAATTAATTTCGTGTATGGTTTTCTTTGCCTATTTATTGTCGCACTGGGTAGGGTACTACTTCAACATTACACATATTCAATATGACAGAAAAGAAAATAATGCATATTTTACTATTGTACTCTTAATGCATTGCCAATCTATTTTCTTCAAAGTATAAAAATTGAATTGTCTTTTAGGATATTTGACAGTTGTTATTAAAATTAATTTAGTTATTTGTACCGCTTTCTCTAAATTATCTCTTCCAACACCTTCACTTTATATCTGCTTACTTGCTGGATATTTATTTACTTCTGTTCAATTCAATGCGCAATCGAATAACAGGGTTCGTGGCAGCTGGCGTTACTTTGAAAGAAATAAATCGAAATCCAATACAGCAGATCATGGCATTGAAGATGATTTTTTTACTACTATTGCTGAACAAATAATTAATACCCTACCCAAAAACATATTTCAAAATAGTGCAGCTAACTACTTAAACGGTGCGACCAGTCCGAGATCAACCTTCTTTATAGAACCGATCACCGAATACGAAGTCATTGAAGCTGTAGAAAAACTTAAAAATTCATGCTGTACGGACGTATAGGATATGAATAGCAAATTTATAAAAGATACTTTGGATATCATCATTCATCCTCTAACAGTTTTATTCAACTCCTGTATATGCGAAGGAAATTACACTGATGCCCTTAAAATTACGAAAGTGATACCGGTCTTCAAAAAGGGTGATAGTTCGGTAATAGAAAATTACCACCCCATATCCATCGTCCCCATTATCGCCAAGATTTTTTAAATAATTCTGAAATCGCGGCTGATGCTTTTTTTGAAAATAATAATATCTTAAATTGTTGCCAGTTTGGATTCAGAAGCAAGTGTAATACAACTCAAGCTGTATTCGAAGTAGTAAGTGACATTCTTGAGGATGGCAAGAGTGTATCAATCACATTATGTGATCTTTCGAGAACTTTTAACTGTGTCTCTCACGACATTTTGTTAAATAAACTTTGCTATTATGAAATTAGGGGTATATCTCAAACATTATTTAAATCATATTTGTCAAATAGGAAGCAAACGGTATGTATACGCAATAAATTTTCCGAATATAAGTCGGTTATACACGGAGTACCTCAAGGTTCGGTACTGGGGCCTATATTGTTTATTATATATGTCAACGACTTATTCCATAATATGTCTCCCAACACCTGTATTGCGTTTGCCGATGATACAACGTTAATAAATTCAAGTTCAGACATAAATGATCTGATGTTGATGTGTCCAGACACAGTTTCTCAAGCAAATCAATGGTTTACAACTAATAATCTGAAACTTAATGAAGAAAAAACTCAAAATCTCATATTCTCCACCAATCAAAATGTTGCCAAAGGGAATAGCGCAAAACTCCTCGGCGTCACCATCGACGACAGACTTAATTGATCATCTCACATCGAACAGTTAAATTATAAATTATCATGCTCGTTATTTATCTTACGGAATCTAACGAAATCGTTATCAATGGGAACTGAGTTATTTTGCGTTATTCCATTCTCATATAAGCTATGGCACACTGATATGGGGTAACTCTTGTTACGCAGACAAAATTTTTAAGCTACAAAAACGAGCTGTCGGAACAATTACTGGTGTTGGCTATAGAGACCACTGCAAGCCTATTTTTTAAAATGTTAATATAATGCCTTTAACATAACATATATGTCATGTTATTAGAAATTTATAAAATAGAAGTCAGTTTGTAACAAATGCTGAAGTTCATAATTATCACACTAGAAATGGAAATGATCTCCGAACACCACGCTTTCGATATACTAAGGCAGCAAAAAATTCTTTAGATATTAAATGTTCGATTATCCACCGAATAATATGAAACTCTTGGATAATTCTGTGAAATTTAAATCCACGATAAAAAAGCATTTGCTTACACACTGCTTTTATTCAGTTGAGGAGTACATGCACACCGCCTTTCAGATCCAATCTTCTATATAGAGAAAGTAACCAAATTCATATAGATTGACTGAACTCGAACTGAACTGAACTGTAGTTCAGTTCGAGCAACGAGGAGCAGCAGTAGGCAGCTTTTAACGAGAACCTGAAGATGGCAGATGAGATTCTGCCGAAACGTCGTTTAGACAACCATGCCTCCTGGAGGAGTCAACCATCGACGCGGGAGAGCACCCGGAAGTACAACAACACTTCATTTAACACCCGCGAAAACCTAAAAAACAACGCAATATATATATATATATATATATATATATATAGTTTCATCCAATCAACCTTGTGACATCAGAACGCAAAATTTCTTCTAAGTCTCTGACATCCATCAACGTTGTGACATCAAAAATCGGATGTCACAACGTTTTATGCATTAAATCGTCTTCTAGGGGGTGTAGAAGGTTGTAGAAAAATTTGAAGTGGACGCTAAAATACAATTATTTCAAAATGGAATTGTTTAATTAGTTCCAGCGTATAATGCATAGACGGCGCGCGTGAGAGCTGGAGCTGTATATTTCGTATATCGACAGTCATAACGTCAGCGGTTCATGTGACATCCAAGTTTTTAGAGTGAATATTCTGTTTCATTTGCCGCACTCTGTGACATCTTAAAATTGGCAACAGTGTTACTTTAAGTAGATTGATGTGTCTTGTTCTCTATTTGCAGGTAAGTAAGAAATAGTTATTTGTAAAACAGATATTTAGAGTAAAACATTACTGCAGGGAAAAGTTGATGTATGATATGGTTTGTATTTCCTTTTAATGGTATATGTGGCTGCAAGAGTAATAATTATTTATTTCAAAATAGAAGATACGCTATATAACAACAAATAAAAATATGTAAACAAAAGCTTGTTTCTACAAGTCACCAACGTTTTTTACTGTTAGGAATTTGCGCAAAACGATTTTACAGAAACCAAAATCATTATACGCAAACTACTGAAATGCCGAAATCTTAGCATATCCTTTTTCTCGACTACTTATGAAAAAAAAGAAAAAAATATTTTAAATAAAAAAAAAATATTTGTACGAAAATAAACAGAACAATAATTTATACATCTATAGATTTATTTTTCGTTTTTAAAATTTATTACGTAAATTATAAACACTGAAAAACAAAAAGTAAAACGAACTAGAGGTCCATTATTCAGATTTATTAAGATATTTTTCTACATAAAATTAATTGCCCGAAAAATCAAATTTTCAAAGCGGATTTCCTAAACTGCTGCAGGTTTGGGAAATCTGAAAAATCTGAGAACTTTGAAAATTACAAATCCATTGTCATTCGGCAGTTTATGAAAATTAAGACAAGCTGTTTGGTACCAAGGTAAATGTGTTGTTTATAATTTATTAATCAATATATTAATTTATATAATTTATACACAGAATTAAAAAAAAAAAGAGAAAATAGAAGAATAATTCCATAGAAACCTAGATTATTGTTTTGTTTATGTTGGTACCAAATATATTTTCTTAATTTTCATAAGCAGGCGTATGGGAACAGTTTCAGAATTTTCGGATTTCGCAAACCTGCAGCAATTCAGGAAATCCACTCTGAAAATTCCATTTTCCGGTATATTGATTTTTTGGAGAAATATGTGTTTATAAAACTTATTAGTAGACCTCTAGTTCGTTTTACTTTTTCATTTTATTGTCCATAAATTTTGAAAAATAAAGAAAAATAAAGATACAGATATAATCGGGTACAATTTTACTGTACAAATGAAAAACGCAACAAAAACTTACGAACCCATTATTAATGTTGGTGAACCAGTCGCTATGGTATAATCAAACAAGCCGACATATTAAAAACCTTTAAAATTAATTCAATTTACTGTCGAGATAGCACAGAGAGTAATGGTATTTTAATGAGGCCGTAAAGTTTTTATTGCATTTTTTATTTCCACAGTAAAATTGTACTCGACTATACATACATTATTGTTCTGTTTATCTGCATAACAAATATATATCTTTAATACCGTTCTAAAGGTGCCTTCCCGCGGCCTAAGTTAGCACGGGCCAGACGCCGCGCCGCGGACGAGTACGGATAAGCATGGATCGGGCTTTGTTGCGCCTAAGCTCTTCCCACGACCTGTTCTTTATGAGCTTGGAAGATGTCCTTTTTCTTTTTGATTTCTTTTGGTGGTATGCTGCCGCCTTTTAATAATAACTCGCGCCACGATGGATTACCATGCCGTAGGAAGCCACCACTTGGTAGATTGAAACAAAAGATATAGGCAAAAATGTGAAATTCTTTTTCGTTTCACTCACTCTGTCTCAAAAAAGGAAACCATAAATTAGTCCCAAATTCATACTGTGCTTTTATCACATATTTATTAAAAAAATGTATCAATATGGAAGTTTAATTTTAATAAGTGTATGAATATGAAAATTTACGTTTTAATATAGTCAGCGGGAAACTTTTTGTATCTTTCGAAATAAATACCAAGCAGGCATATTGAGAAGAAATAAAGGTAAAGAATAGAAGTAACCTATTTATTTAAAACTTTTTTTCTAGGATTAGCAGTTTTTGAGAAAATCACAGGTGAAAATATGGCGCGCCCTCACGAATGACCGAGCCGGAGGGCGCAGCGCGACGTTACTCGTGTAGAAAGGTTATCACATCTGGGTACATTAAAAGTAAATTGGCATATTTCGAAGCGCGGCTGATTGTTGACAATTTTTCTTCTATATAATAATTACATTGATTACATATCACTACCAACACCAGATAGGAATACAAATTCGGCAAAAGCAGTTTTATAATTCCTGAAGTAAACGAGTGCGAATGAGAAAACAAAAAAAATTAAGAAAAGAAAATCGTACATACTACTTCCAGTCCGCTACGTATTTCGTGAAATCTTATTTTTATAACCTTGTGTTCAACGCTGTGGAGTTTTCATGGCAAATGGTGCAGAATGCGGTCGCGGTGAGACAGGAGATCGAGAAATTTTTATTGGTACGTTGATAATATAATAATCATCTGTGTCTCGCTTTCACGTAAGCGATTTTTGGTTTCTTTCTCGCATTCGTTTACTTCAGGATGTATAAAACTACTTTTGCCAAATCTATATAAAGATATAATTTTAACAAATCTAGAAAATATCCTTTTTTCATTTATCAATAAATCTTATCCAGATTGTTTATAAATATTAGTCGACTGAAAAAGCAACAAAAATGTTTCAAAAAATTTTTTTAAGGTACAACCACATGGGACCTTCACAGAATAATAGATTGGGCCCTTCGCCATTTGAAATTGCCAATTACAATATTTTTGGGAGGTCCAACTTTTTTTATGATGAAAAATGTCATAAATCTGTCAAAATTAATTTTTCCTACTTTTTCACACATCCCTCACGATGTCTCCGGAACCAATTGAGATAATCAAGTTTTTTTTCTTTTTGGTCGATAAAGGAAACGTGAACGGAGGTCACTGAATTAATTGAGTCCTTATGGAAAACCCAGTTTTTTGTAAAATTAGGTAAAACTTTAACGTTTATTTTTCTTGCAGCACTTTTTTCAGTAAGCGAAAAACTTTTTTGTTTTAAGAAATTTTGCCATATTGTATGCTTGCTTATGAAATGAAGCTAACACATCAAAGAAGTTTTTGAAAAAAACGTAGTACTCTACGACTTATACGTTTCAAGTTATTGTTATTTGAAGTCAAGTTTCTGCGGGCAGGATACTTCATAAAGCCTCGCTCGCCCAGCTCTACTGTGCTTTAAGGAGAGAATATCCAAGAGAGGTCCGATAGGGCAATATTTACTGTTTTTGACTATAACTTTTTATTCTGAAACACATATTGCAAACAAACTATAAGACTACCTAAGTAGAAACGTAATATAAGTAATGTTATAAATTTTCACTCAATAATTTCAAACATGCGAAATAATTAGAATTGACATAATTTATAAAATTAAATCTGATTATTTTTGCAAACAACTGAAATTATTGAGTGAAAATTCGTATCACTACAACTGTCATAGTACTACTTAGGTAGTCTTATACTTTTTTTACCAATATATGTATTAAAAAAAAGCTATGGAAAAATAAAAAATATTTCTTTATCGGATCTCTTTCTCTCTCTTGGATATGCCCACCTTAAAGATATGTCAAAAATAATATTTTACGTATGCACCCCAATAAACACGCATAGCACTTTATTTTCATAAGCACTTAGAAGGTTTTACTTATCATTATTTACGTTGGATATTATTTAAAAAATTATTTAATGATAATATTATTTAAAAAATTTTAAAAATTTTGGAGGAAGGCTCTCTCACAGAAAAGTACTACACCTTCTATTGGAAAGGTCTTCCCACCAATTCAAGAAGACAACATGGAGTAGGATTTGCCGTTCGGAATCAACTTGCATCCAACTTAACACAAGTACCACACGGTCTATCCGAGCGTCTAATGCTGCCACGCTATAAGCTATCAGATGGCAACGCGGTAAATCTAATAACCGCCTACGCTCCCACTCTGGATGCAAGTCACGAAACCAAGGAAAGCTTCTATCAACAGCTGGAAGAAACCCTCTGTAGAATACCTAAAACGGAACGACTCGTTATTCTTGGCGATTTTAACGCTAGAGTAGGGAGAGATGCAGACACCTGGCCAGGCATCGTAGGCAAGAACGGTTTGGGTAACATGAACGCTAACGGTCAACTACTCCTAACTAAATGCGCCGAGCATGATCTAGTTATAACAAACACCATTTTCCGACAAAAGGATAAATTTAAAGGCACCTGGCGTCACCCCAGATCAGGTCACTGGCATCTACTGGACTATGTTATCGTACGTAGGAAGCATCTCAAGGACGTCCAAATTACAAAGGCGCGCATTGATAGCGAATGTTGGACCGATCATCGTCCTGTTGTCTCTAAAATGAAAATTGTTATGAGACCCAAACACCGAAGAACTCAAGTAAAACGTAGACCCCGTCTCTGTATTAGTAAATTGCGTGACCAACAAACCGTCGAACAGCTAAAGCAAAAAGTTCAAGAGAATTTGAGTGCACTAGAAGAAACCAATTCTGTAGATGTCGCTACTACCTGGACACAAATTAAAGACAGTTTAAAAAGTGCGAGTGAGGAAATTCTTGGCACTGCAGGAAGTAAAAAACAGGAGGACTGGTTCAATGATAATGAAGCTTTTATACAAGAACTTCTTGACCGCAAACGTATTGCCTTCCAAAACGCTATCAACCACCCCAACGACTCATCAAAAGCAGAAGCTTTTACCCAATCTAAGTATGAAACGCAACGCGAAATCAGAAGAATAAAGAACGAGTGGTGGGCAAGCAATGCCAGAGAAATTCAAAGGTACGCCGATTCACACGACTACAGGAATTTCTTTCAAGGAGTAAAAGCAGTGTACGGCCCCAGTCGGAAAAATATGTGCCCTATTAAAGATTTAAATGGAAATCTCCTCAAAGAAGACCAGGAAATAAGAGCCCGATGGAAAGAACACTACTCTAACATTCTTAACCAGCAAAGTCAAGCCGATTACGATATTATAAATCTTATCCCTCAATATGACACCTTCGAAGACTTAGATAAACCACTAACAACGGAAGAGATCTTAACCGCCATTGGGCAGCTAAAAAATAACAAATCTCCCGGCGCCGACTCACTCCCAGCTGAGATCTTTAAAGCTGTGTCATCAGAGCTCATACCCTACCTCAAAAGACTGTTTGATGTTGTGTGGGAAAGTGGTCAAGCTCCGCAGGAGTTTCGTGATACACTTTTAATCAACCTCTTCAAAAACAAAGGGAGCGCTGCGGACTGTGGAAATTACAGGGGTATAGCTCTCCTGGCTGTTGGAGGGAAGATACTCACTAAAGCGATGGCCAATAGGCTAACACCTGTTATGGAAAAATTACTTCCTAAAACACAGAGTGGCTTTAGACCAAACCGAGGCACATCGGATCTAATCTTCACACTTCAACAGCTTCAAGAAGAAGCACTCGAACATCAAGGAGAAATTCATACGGCCTTCATTGATTTAACCAAGGCGTTTGACTCGGTGGACAGGGAAGTGCTCTGGAAAATTATGCTCTGCTTAGGTATCCCTAGAAAATTTGTGGAAGTATGTCGCAGTCTACATACAAACAACAACGCCCAGGTTATGTATAATAATGAGGCAACCGAACCTTTCCAAACCCTCACTGGAGTTAGGCAGGGATGTGTCCTGGCACCCCTACTTTTTAATTTGTTTACCACTGCTCTAACAATTATTGTTGACAACAAACTGACAGTCAGAAGAATAGGTCTCAGATACTGTTCTGATGGCGGTCTCTTTAACATAGGGCGCTTTAGAGCTTTCACGAAGACACGCACACGATTCATTTGTGATCTCCAGTATGCGGATGACTGTGCACTTTTAGCCTCTACGCCGGAAGAGCTTCAAGAACTTTTAGATGTGTATGCCCTGAGCTATGATTCCTTGGGACTTAAAATCAACATTGGAAAGACTAAGATTATGTCAACTCCTCATCAAGTGAACCAAATAGATATTACACTTAACGGAAATTCTCTTGAAGTGGTGGATCAGTTCAATTACTTAGGCAACGTTGTTAATGACAAAGCAAACATGGACAGCGAGATTCGCAATAGAATTAACGCTGCATCTAGAGCACTCTGGGGACTTAGAGAGAGAGAGAGTATTTGACAACCACGACCTTGCTTTGTCAACGAAAATGGCTGTCTACAGAGCAGTTGTCATTCCAACACTGCTATATGGATGTGAAAGCTGGGTCACTTACCGTCGTCATCTGAAAGAATTAGAACGTTTCCAGCAAAAACACCTCAGAAGTATGATGAAAATCCGTTGGTTCCATCACATATCAAACGTGGAAGTACTCAGGAGAGCAAACAGCCCTCCAATTGAGGTGCTTATTTCAAGAGCACGCCTAAGATAGGCAGGTCACGTTCATCGTATGCATGATAACCGCCTTCCTAAATGTACACTTTATGGTGAATTGCTAAGCGGTAGAAGAAGGCGTGGCGGTCAACGAAAGAGGTTCAAAGACGTTCTCCATGAAAATCTAAAATCCTGCGGTATTCCAGACGAGCAATGGGAACAGCTTGCAGCGGACAGAACCGAATGGCGAGGGGTTGTGGCCAGCTATCAAAGAAATGTTGCTGCAAGAAGGCCGAATCCAAGACCTAATCAGGTCTATGTTTGTCCTGACTGCGGTCGACATGTGCTCTCCCGAATTGGCCTCTATAGCCATAGTCGTGTGCATCGTACATGAATGGGAATTACAATAGACTACACCTTTTACTTGTTTTTTATTACACGCAATCTATCGACTGTAACATGTTTTTATACTCGGACTCGAGTAAAGGCTAATAATAATAATTTAAAATCCATTATATTTATACATTAAAACTTATTATTTGAATTTAAAAAATACGAGATAATTATTTATTTTAAAATGCCATGATACAAATTTTAGCGGGTGCATTAAAAACTTGATTATCAAACTCTCTCTGGTTTATATTATCTGGAGTAGGAAAATAACTTTTTGGGGTTTTAAACTCTTTAATTTTTTCTTTAAGATACCCGTCGCATTGTATAAGATTAGAATGTCGTTTTCTTCAACAGTCTGGGAATATTCACTTGATTTTATTTCGGTAGAAGTTTCAGAGTCAGAGCTGATTGTCTCTGACTCTGATGTATCACTTTGGTCTTTTATTGATTGTAGAGTTGCAGTAGCGGGAGACTTATTTTCACAAGCTTTGATATTTCGTTTGCATATGTACTGACAATAACAGATTTTGTGATATTTAGCATCATAGGCAGAGATCTTTGTAACCGGCTAATTTACAAATCATGTCAATATCTTGTCGCTTTTAGGCAGCTTCGATTATTTTAGAGTACGTGTTTCTCCCAGTCCCTAAATAAGAATATAAATTTTAATAATAGCGCTATGCATTGTTATTAAAAAGAATTTAGCAAATTAAAAGATACCAAATCATCATGCGCTTTAATAAAAAAAACATCATAAGGCAAAAAATTTGTTTTGCTTAAATAGTGATGTGTGATGTCCAATAATATTATTCAGTATTTTCAGTAAAGAATTCATCACTAGAAATATGTAAAATACGCAATCATGTTGAGATTTTTTCTGCAGACGTAATTCGATTTCTTTCTTTTTTTAAATAAGTCCTATATTTATTAACAAATAAAAGCGTCGGTCCGCGCATATCAAAGGGATTCCGTAGTATAAAAATGCACCAACCGCTTGTCAACAACTGGGCTGACAATAAGGTGGCAAAGAAATAGAGAAATAAATAACGTCTCCAGAGAAAATCGTACTATATTACGCAAAATGACCTATTCAAATAAGAAACTAAAATAGATACTCTTCAACAACCTAATAAACTAAAAATGTACATGAAGTACTTATATGTCGGGAGTATATTTACTGGGCAGTTAAAAATGCAACAAAAACTTTACGAACTAATTATTAACGCCGGTGAGCCATTCGGCATGGTATTTTCAAACAAGCCGACGTCCATTAAAAACCTATATAAATAAGCGATTCAATTTGCAGGCGAATTAGTACAGAGAGTAACGGAAATTTCATGTGGCCGTAAAGTGTTTCTTGCGTTTTTTGACTGCCCAGTAAATATACTCCCGATATACCTGTCTGCACAAATATTAAAGGCTTTTTGCCTTTCTTTCTTAATTTATTACATATGGTCTACAAGATGATGAAAGTCACACTTAGTTATACCTTGGTTTAAAAAAATGGCATAATTACGAGCCGATTTTACTCCACTACTTGTATTATCTTTAAATCATATTTAATGATTTAGTGTTGCAGTTGCTGGTGAGAGAGGAGTAAAGATATATTATGTATTATGTCTAGTGAGTTTGAAAGTGCATTAAAACTAAATATTTTGCGTAGATATAACAGAACACTTTTATAAGATAACAGGGTTTCTAGCGCCCTTGAAAATGTGGGAAATATACGGGAAATTTGGGCTGTACCCTTGAAAAAATACGAAATTTTAAAGATGTAAAAAATTTTAGGCGATAAAATTTTAAAACGTTAGGCAGCTTCATATGTTCAAGGTAGCATCGAATCGTCCTTATGAGCCCAACATTTAAAAAATATTTCGACTGCTTACTTTATAGCTTGTTAAAACCGACATCAGGAGGATATTTATTATCCCTAATTACGGAATCAAATGGTTTATAGTCTGTGAATATTTGCAGGCTGCCCTATAATGCAATAAACTTCGCAGTGTCTCATTAAATTCTATGGCTTTATAAGTGCACAGTGACAATTTCTTTGTTCAGTATTTGTCTGATGTATTGATACAAAAATATTTTAAATTCCAAATGTAGTACAACGATGCTATCAGCAAACATGTCCAAAAAAATAAGACAATTTTTATGACTTTTCTATTTCGTCCCAAGGAACTCTTGGTAGGCCGACAATAATATACGATATTTTTATTTTTGTTCCTAATTGTAAAAAACCAATAAACAATTTTATAATAGTATAAATGCAAAGGAAACCCCAATTTCTTTTCAGTTTTCGAATAAACGCGAATTGAAAGTGTGTCTTGTTACGAGTTTTTCTAATTTCTTTTCTAATACAATAAAGACAGTTTATATCCATTAAAAATGGAAAAAAATAGGTAGCATTTTAAAGAGGAAGAATTCAGCTTACTTACTCTTAATTTTTATTTGTTATAAATTGCACGTGAAAGTTATGCTTTATCATTTTTCTTTCCATTCTATATTAAAACATAAATATTAAATAAAATAGTATTAAAAAAATCTCTCTATATATAGCTTGTTTATACCTTAAAGTTGAATCTAAAAGTAATTTTTATACTCTAAAGTATCCAGAGTAAAAAAAATAAACTTTTAAATCATTGGTATTTTTTCCATTTTTTAGGGATAGGATATTTTCACATGAGAACTTGTCGAAAACGGTTAAAAAAGGCTTGTAGGTAAAAAATTTCCTAATCTTAAAAAATATAAAAAATACCAATGATTTAAAAGTTATTTTTTTTAACCCTGGATACTTTAGAGCATAAAAATTGATCTTGGATTGAAGTTTAAGGTATAAACAAGCTATATCTATAAGGATTTTTTTAAATAATATTTTATTTAATATTTATGTTTTAATATAAAGTGGAAAAAATGATAAAGCTTAACTTTCAAGTGTAATTTATAAGAAATAAAAATTATAAAAATTAAAAGTAAGTATACCATTGGAAAGCTGAATTATTCCTCTTTAAAATTTTACCTTTTTTTATATCAAACCGATTTTTGATTTGAAGTTATCAATGGATTTATCATGAAAATTAGTATTTAACTATTGGGTGTCTAGAAGATGTTTTCATTTGAAAAAGTTGACTTAATTACAAATTAGTGATTTCGGAAATTTTGATCGTAGGCAGTGAATGAATTCGAAAAACTTCACGTTTACATTTTCTCTTCTCGCTTTGGTACATCTGAATGATTTAAGTGCATTCACTACACTCTAGACGCAAAAATAAAAATCATAAAAAATCAAGCAGTCAAATATTTGTTTAAAAAAAAAAAAAAAATCGTAGAGCACGAATTTAGCACAATTTTACAGCTAAAACGCCTGGAGTATAAATTTAGTTAAACAGCGGGGTTATATATGTTAACATAAAAAAATGGATCAGTATATTAGAGACTCTACAATGGGTGCTATTGATACTTATACGTTACAGAGCTGTAATGAAGCCAAATAAATATCAAAAATAAATAAAAATACTTATAACTTTACAATACTTCATAACAACATTCGAAGCTTAAATAGAAATTCAGATGAACTTAAAACATTTCTATCAGAAGTAAATTCTAATATTGGTATTGTAATTCTCACAGCAATTTGGAAAATTATAGATATAAACTTATACAACATTGAAGGATATGATATAATTTATAATAATGGTGACTATAACCAAAATGATGGAACGGTGGTATATATTAAATCTGAATATCAAATTATGTGAGTGCTCAGAGGAACAAACACATAACACCAAAGCTTTAAGTATATAAATTGGACTCCCTAAGATAATACCATAATAAGTGCAATTTATAGATCTCTCAGTACTGATCCCCACGAATTTAATAGAGATCTAGAACAAATGTTCTCATAAAAAACTGTTTTTATTTCTAAATTTAAAAGTACTTCTAATTAATAGTTTTTGTTAGGTACTATTTTAATAACACAATAAAAACTCCTTATTATATGGAGTTAACTTCCACTTTTGTAGTCTTTTTTTAGCTAATTTATATAAATTAGATTCTTGAGGCAAGTAACGATGATGTTATGAAAAATTATGTTTCATAATATACCGGGCGTTTACGATATTACTAACCAGCCAATAGACCTTCTTGTAAAAAAGATGTCGATTTAAAATTTCGGGTAATTGTACAATTAAATGAGATGCATATTTTTATTGTCCTAACATCTTATTTTTATTTCCGGTTAAACCGAAAATGATATTAACCTTATTATTTTTATACACCACCCTATATATTATTCAAAATTTCGATTATTCGGGAAATTTTAAGTACAATACACGTAGCAAATCCTATCTCAATTTTTAACAGTTCACAAATGCCGTATTGATCATAACCTATTCCATGTTCATATAAAACAAATGAATGTAGGAAAAGTCTGTATTATGTTTATTTAAGCCTTTTAGCGAGTAAAATATGATAGTCATAAAAATTTCATTTCCGGTTGATCTGGAAGTACCACAAAAAGTGACTTTCAGACTCAAATCACTTTGATATTTTTAATGGAACATCCTCCTGTATTGAACCTTAAAATTTACATTTCCCTAACATTTCTAGAGATTTTTTGTTCCTATTCTCCTGTGTCTAACCTTGATAGTTTTGAGATAATTGGAATTTAACTTTGTAATATTTAGGTGCAGTGCAGGTGATCATTCAGTTGATAACTCCAAAAATATTGAGTTTAGACACAGGATACCAACAAACAAACAAAAATATTCAAAATGTTAGTAGAATATAAATTTAAGGTCCAATATAGTGTTCAATTAAAAAAAATCAACGTAATTTGAGCCTAAAAGTCACTTTTTGTAGTGTAGTACTTCCGGTTCAATCGGAAGTGGACATTGTATGGCTTTATCAAATTTCACTTCCAAAAAGGCTTAACTAAATGTAATAGATCTTTTCTGTATTTATTGGCTTATTTACATTATGTGGAAATGGAATAGTGGATATAACATTTTCAATCGCCATTTTCTCGAAAACCGTTAAAAATAGAGTTATGGTATGTTACACGTTTTATAGTTAGAATTTCCTGGAAAATATACATTTTGAATAATATATACATAGAACGGTCCATCGTAAATAAAAAAGTTTATAGCATTTCCAGTTTAACCAGAAATAAAAACCGCTGTCCAAGGAATCACTACTTCCACATCCAGATTTTGTATCCAAGTCTTATACACACTAAATCCCAATGTAATATTTCATTCCCTTTAATAATATAGTGGGGGTGGTAGAGAGAGTGGCTAATGGAAAAAAAAATTAGAAGCCCTTGGTTCTCGTATACACACTAAATCCCAATTTATTTTTTTATTCCCTTAAACAATAGGGTGGGGTTGGTAGAGGGGGTGATTCATTCCAAAATAAATTTTGGAGGCCCTCCGTTCTCGTACACGCACTAAATCCCAATTTAATTTTTTATTCCCTTTAATAATAGGGTGGGGGGTGGCCATGGGAGTGATATAGGGAGTGGCCAAGGCCAAAAAAAATTTGAAGTTTTAAAGTCTATTGATTCTCGTATACACACTAAATCCCAATTTAATTTTCTATTCCTTTTAATAATAGGGTGGGGGGACAATAGGGGTGGTGGAGGGGTATCTAACGCCAAAAAATTTCGTTCTTGTATACACACTAAATCACATTTTAATATTTTTTGCTCCATTTCATAATAATGTGGCAATGATATAGGGGGTAATTGCAGGGGGGGAGGGGGTGGGTGGTTGTGGCTGATGGCAAAATTTTTTTTGAGAACATGACTTTTCATACATGCACTCAAAATTGCAATTTTATGGACACCTACCTGCTTGCTTTGCCTATTTACCCTTATTTACCCCAGAACCCTTCAACGGAATTAGATCAAAATATAATCTAGTTCCAGATCTCATTACAATACATAAGTATATATACCAAATTTCAAGTCAATATCTTAAACGGTTCCAGAGTAAACGTGCGCACAAAAAAGTTACAGATAGACCGACAGACAGGGCATTTTTTCCGCTCAAATTTAAAATCTCGACGTTTGATGACATTTTAAGTCTATTTCCACAATAAAAACATTTTATTTTTTTTGCGTTACTATACTTCCACTGGACGTGGAAGTAAAATTAGATGTTGGCGCAACCAAAATAAGGTTATTATATCAAGTGATTTATTTATTTAAAATAAATAGAATTACAAATACACAACATATAATACGTGAATCATAAATCGAAATTAAACTAACCTTTAATCCTAACTCGAAGCTACTTTATATCTAGTTAACAAGGTTAGAGTTTTTTCAAACGTCAATTGGTTTTTGAATTAATTGAATGCACATGAGAAGAGACTTGGTCCTAAAAGACTAGTGCACAGTTTCTTTCTATCATTATTTGCCTCGCAAAATAGGCAACACTGTAATGATGTAACAAGATACGTTGATTTTTTACGGATGTTACAAGAAACGTTAAGTAAAAATGTATATTGAATATACACTGGATGTCAAAGAGATGAATATTTTTTTTATTTTGTGTATGGTTCAATTTTTTTTTATGTAACAACATCGTCTTGCCAAATTCGGAAAGTCATATTTTTGTCTCCCGCGTCGATGGTCGACTCCTCCAGGAGTCACGGTTGTCTAAAAGATATTTCGGCAGAATCTCATCTGCCATCTTCAGGTTCTCACGGAAAGCTGCCTACTGCTGCTCCTTGTTGCTCGAACTGAACTGACGTTCCCCGCGTTGTGCGGCTCCTTATATACGCTCCAGTCTATGGCGCGCCTACGCGTTTGGCTACGTGTTACCGGTCCACCACCACCTGTGGTAGGAGTAGCGGGCGTCTGAGCCAACCCAACAAGTGGTCTCGCTGAAACGTTACGCTCCGCGTGACTTCTCGCCGGTGGTCGGGCATCCTCGTGTCCAATCGGTGCCACAGAATGCCGTGGTTCTCCTTCATTGGTCCGCGCTCGGCTCTGACTCCTCGTGATAGGTCCATTTCGGACAGGTTGCTGTGTTTCTTCACTATTTGTCAATATTTGAACATGCCTCCTCGTGATTAGTTCGTCCACGGTGGATCTTCGTGTGTTTTCGGTTACGTATTTTCCCACAAGAGCGGGCTTCCAAGAACTGGGCAATCTCTGCGTATCATCTCGTTTATTAAGATTTTGTGGTCTTTTTTCGATCTCTATGGCCTCTCTGGTAATCCTTGACCTATAATGCTCGATATTAGCTACTGTTCTGGTATTGTCGAAGTCTATTTTGTGTCCTGTGGATTTTACATGCTGTGCTAGGGACGATGTTTTTTTCTCTTTTCGTACTGCATTCATATGTTTTTCCTTTCTTACACTAATACGTCTATTGGTCTGTCCTATGTATGATTTGTTGCAATCTTGGCACGGGATTTCGTATACTCCTTGGTTTTCTAGGGTAGTTTTTGATTTTGGATTACGGAGGACTGCACTGATTTTTCGGCCTGTTTTAAATATTGTTTCTATGTTATGTTTACGTAGAAGTTTGCCAATTTTACCTGTCGTCCCTTTCACGTAAGGTAGATATGCTTTTGGCACTGGTTTCTCAGATTCCTCCTGGTTTTTTTGTCTGTATGGCCCCTGCGACTTCCGTATTGTGTGCCTCGAAAATCCATTGTGTCGTCCACATATCTCAACCAACGTTTTGGTTTGAGTGGTGCCCTTTGTATTGCACGAATTTCTAGGTCCTCCATGAAGAGATTAGCGATGACTGGAGATAACGGTGAACCCATCGGTGCTCCTTCCGTTTGCTTGTAGCGCTGGTCATTGTATATAAAGTATGTGTTGTTTAAACAGTGTTTAGTTAGGCTAAGAATATGATTAAAGATCACTAGCATATCTTCAGGTTGGACAGTCTCGTTCTTTAGTAACTCGATAAAATGTTGTGCGTTTTCCACATAAGACTCTGCTTTTTCTGTTAGTGGCTGCATCTGTCTAGCCAGATATCTCGGTAACTCCTGTAACGATAATCCTACAGAGCTAACAAGAGGTCTTAATGGGGCTCCTTCCTTGTGGATCTTGGGGAGGCCGTATAATTTGGAACACCTTGAAGATTTCTCTCTCGGTATAATCTGGTTTTTCACTTGATCGTCGAAAGGGCTGGCTTTAATTTTGGACTTGGTGGTCTTCTCCAGGTACGTAGTGGGATCTGTCGTAATCGCTTGGTATGCGGTGTCTTCCAGTAGTTTTTCTATTTTACTGTGGTAGTCCTTGCTATTCATTACTACAGTGGCATTGCCTTTATCTGCTGGCAAGATTAGGATGTCTTGGTTTTGTCGTAATGCTTTCAATGCCCTTAATTCGTCACGTGATAGATTTCTCTTTGGTGCCCTTACTGCTCTCAGTATACGTGATGCATCTTGGCGTATAATTCAGCTACGTTGTTATCCATATTATAAGTTGCTGATTCTACTCCACAAATTATATCTTCTACTGGAACACGAGCTGGTACGATTGCGAAATTAAACCCTTTGGCTAGAGCATTTAAAGCGGCCTCATCAAGAGGATAGTTGGACAAGTTGTGGACCACACTTGTGGGTTTCAGTGGCTCGACTTTCTTAACTGGCTTCTGTTGGAGTTGGAGGCGATCAAATTTCCTCTTCTGTTTCTCCGTATATAAGATAACGTCATTCTCGGTTCGAAACTCTGCAAGTTGGTCGATAATAGTCCATAATGTAGGATGGATGATACTACTCAAATATAGGAGCCCCATTAAGACCTATTGTTAGCTCTGTAGGGTCACCGTTACAGGAGTTAGCGAGATATCTGGCTAGACAGATGTAGCCACTAGCAGAAAAAGCAACATCTTATATGAAAAACGCACAACATTTTATCGAATTACTAAACAACGAAAATGTGCAACTTGAAGATATGCTAGTGAGCTTCGATGTAGTGTCATTATTCACTAACGTACCAATAGAGGAGTCACTTGAATTGATCAAACGAAAGTATCATCCAGAGGAGCATATTCTTAGCCTAACTAAACACTGTTTAAACAACACATACTTTATATACAATGACCAGCGCTACAAGCAAAGGAAAGGAGCACCGATGGGTTCACCGTTATCTCCAGTCATCGCTAATCTCTTCATGGAGGACCTAGAAGTTCATGCAATACAAACGGAACCACTCAAACCAAAACTTTGGTCGAGATATGTGGACGACACATTCGTAATCTGGACTGATTGAAGAGAACAACTAAATAGTTTCTTAGACCACCTGAACAGCATTCACGATAAGATCAAATTTACGATGGAGGTAGAAACAGAAGACAAGCTTCCATTTTTAGACGTATTAGTGAAAAAGAAACAAAACAGGACACTAGGTCACATAGTATACAGAAAACTCACTCACATGGACAGATATCTAAATGCGGCATCGCATCACCATCCGGCACAATTAAATTCAGCAGTAAAGACTCTAGTGTCACGTTCTCAGAGGTTGGCAGACGTCGACCATATCAACGAAGAGAAATCACTAATGAAAAATGGATTTTCGAGGTACACAATAAAGTCGCAGGGGCCATACAGACAAAAAACCCAGGAGGAATCCGAGAAACCAGTGGCAAAAGCATATCTACCTTACATGAAAGGGACGACAGATAAAATATTATGTATTTTAATGTTTCAGGAAATTTTTATTTATTATTATTATTTTTATCAATAATGTTTCACTTGATGCCAACCGCGAAATATGTTCAACATATTTTTAACTTTGCTGAATTTTAATAACAAGGTCCGTGGTGGTCGTTAATTTTAAAAGACAAAAAAAATTAACAAAATATATAAGCCAACACAAAGTGGATAAATTATTACAAAAATAATAAAAATGTAGTAAAGCAAAAATGTACCTACTACGACAGTCCAGTATTTTACTATTTACTATGAAGGGAAATCGGTTCATTGCCACCAATCAAGGTGCACAATGTGCGTTTCCAAATCAATTGAATATAATGTCTTATAACTAATACTACGTCTTCAATCGAAAATCGCAAAATAAAATCTGATTGCAATAAGCCCCCAGTAGGCAGATTTCCAGTGCAGTGCTGTTGTGCATCGCCCGCCGCTGACTAGTTTCGAGCTTGTTAGCTCTCATCAGTACGACATCGGCAAATGCTCAACAACACATTACTGGCCTTCTGAAGTCATCAATTTACAGACACGTGGTGTCCACAACTTACGAATAGCTCCATCTGGTGACGACTTATTTCAATCAAGTTGGTGACAAACTCGGATTTAACAAAATATATAAGCCATCACAAAGTGGATAAATTATATTTAGCATTTTCCAATTGAAGACGTAGTATGTCGCAAGTTATAGGACATTATTTTCAATTGATTTGAAAACGCACATTGTGCACCTTGATTGGTGGCAATGAATCGATTTCCTTTCATAGTAAATAATGGAATACTGAACTGTCGTAGTAGGTATATTTTTACTTTACTACACTTTTATTATTTTTGTAAAAAAATTTAATGTATAAACAAATTATAGAGAATATCGAATCGACTTGAAAAATGTAGATCTGACGATCCCATATCAGGAAACATATTAGAATCTAACTGTAAAATAAAAGAAGTGAAAATTGGAAACCTCATCTCCAGATATTTAATCTAAATGTACGCAGCATTAGGAAAAAGGGCAACCTACTAAATATTTTGCTACACACTTTGAATTATGCCGAAATAGTATGTCTTACAGAAACGTGGCTCTCTACTAATAAAGCCAAGAAATACATTCAAAATTGACAAATATCATGTTGCTAACTAAGTATTATTGTAGAGAAAATTCAAGAGAAGGCGGTGTTGCCATATTAGTTCTTTTAGTGTCAATGATATCACAATATTCGGTCCTGCTGAACAAATCTTTGAAGCGACATCTGTTGTGGCTAGTGTAATTAATATTAATATAAATGTAAGTTGTTTATATAGATCTTCTGATGCTAATCTTGAAACTTTTATTGTTTCGCTTGAAAAATTATTAACATACTTCTTAAAAATTAAGGGTCCCAAATTGATTTGTGGAAATTTTAATTGCAACTTTCTTTCAAATAATCAAGGTACCTGTGACTTATTAAATCTACTATCATCTTTTGGATACTATAAATATTTTACTGAATATTCTCGTGTTCAGAAAGATCCAAAGACCCTGATTGATAATGTTTTTTCTGACATTGATACAGATTTAACTTCTACAAAAACGATTGATAATATAATATCTGATCATAATGCTTAATTGTTAACATTTGACTTGAGCGCAAACGGAATGTAATAAGGTCAACTGGGGTATCTGGGACCTAGTTTTACATGTGCCCAACTGATAATGCATGCCATTATTTTATTTGTGTAGTTTGATCAACTAATTTTGGTGGACCTCATCTTCGGTTATCACTTAATATATCCTGAAAATTAAAAACTTTCAACTGTAAAGACACCGTGAATACATTAAATTTTTTTAAAACGAAGTAAACGAAGACTTCTACTAAATGGTTTTAAGTAACTCTTTCATATTCTTTTGTTATTTATCCCACTTATTGATTGAGAATGGAGACACAAAATAGTCCTCTTTTGTTGATAGGTTGAGGAGCCGGAATAATTTTCTTGATATCTTCCCTGTCATTGTCGAGAACATCTTCTTTTTGGAGCCACTTCCAACCTATTTTCCCGGCCTTTTCCAGTGTTTAATGCGGTAAGTTTCGTCATCATTTTTGGAGATTACTTGTCCTGCATAAAGATTGCCTTGAAATTCCACAATTACGTAGTCAAGGGCTGCAACTTCGGTTTTCTTCATGCCTCGTTTTCAGAATTATTCTCAAATTCATAATCATCTTCGCTCTCAGTTTCATCTTCTTGTACACTGGAGTCAGAATCTTCTTTGTCTTCGTCTTCCTCAATCTTCTTTTTCCTATACTTCTTCTTATTTTTGGTTTGGACAGTCTTATACTCAGTTTTAGCAATTTTTGCAGCTTTGGCAGCTTTTTTCGCTGCCTCTTCTTCCTCTTTCTTATTCACCATTTCTATATATTGCTCAGTGGTGATAATTTCGGCTCGAACAAATTCGTCGCTTTTCAGTAGTGGGAGGGGTTGCTTGCTTTGTTTCTTTGACATAGGAAAGGAGGATGTTTTCAAAAGGCGTTGGGTTAACAGTTGGTCCTAATGTTTTTGAAGGCTTTACTGTGCTGGCACTACTGGCAATTGGAGGGGCTAAAATTGGTTGAGATTGAGATGGTGTCTCAGATTCTTTTTGGTATGCTATAGGGAATTCTTCAACTAGATTTTCTTGATTGGGAAATTCTGGCAAGTCGAAGTCTGCTACAATATGCGACTGAACCTCTGCAATACCTTTTACTTTACTCTGTTTATAACTTTCCAAATCTGCTGGCCTGAATTTATTCTCATTTATGACTCTCCTGTCAACTGGATAGATTCCGGTGGCACTGAAGCCATGCTTAATATTGTCTTCATTCATCTTCTCATAAACTTTGGTGAGCAAATTTACAAATTCTTGTTTTGGGATTTTCTTCCGTGGGTTAGCTCGCTGCCATTTCACGAGATCTTTATCCCATTCAGATTTCAGTCCTCGAAAAACGGCCACATCCAGTGGCTGGTCACATTATTGTCGGCAGCACTTTTTATCAGTTTGTAGTTTATATGGGCGGAGTGGCCGTCATAAATCATAAGAAATGGCCGTTCTTCTGGGATCTGTTTCAAGAAACATTTTTCGAACCAATTTCTGAACACTTCACTCTCCATCCACCCACGTTTTGTGGCTGCAAATGAAGTTTGGTTCGAGATTTCCTTTTGGATCCAGGACTCCATTACGTTTTTTCCTTTAAATATTATTAGGGGTGGTAACTTTCGGCCTGAAGCTGAAACACACATTAAAACGGATGTATTTTCTCGGCCCGGTGAACTTGTCATTCTGACACTCTTGCTATCTTTCAAACCAACGACTTTTGCTTTAGTAGGGTCGTGGCAAAACGACGTCTCATCTAGATTGTAAATACATTCAGGTTTGTTCTCTAATCCCAGATTTTTCACTTGTTCAGTTAACAAATCGAAAAAGCCGTAAATAGTCGAAGGATTCACTTGGTTAATCCTCAAGTATTCTAACACTTCGAGGTTTTTTTGTTGAGAGATTATAGCGTTTCTTGAATGCCAGAAACCAATCTTCGCTTGGTCTTCCATTTCGAAATTTTGTTTTTAAATTGAGACATTTTACATAGATCTCAACCGTACCCAAGACCTCCTATCGAGTTAAACCAAAACCCCAAAAATCGAGCGTTTTCAAACCATCGGCTAGGTTCTTCTCATCTTCAGGTGGCAAAGAATTTCTCCCACCTCTTCCTCTACCACCAGATGCTACCAATCCCTTTTGGCCCCTGGTTCCATTTAAATAATGGTGTAAAGTAGTGCGTGGAATATTGTAAAATTTGCACGCACCTCGCTTAGTTTTTCTCCCAGCCTTGACGTCATCTACAGCCGCCCTTAAATCTTCTCTATTATATTTATCACCGTCTGCACCCCGATGAGTTTTTCTCACATATTTTCTAGCCATACCTACAAAGAAAATGTATTTTGAAGCAGCCATATTTAGTCAGACCCGGGGCATCTGGGACCGCTTGGTCCCATTTACCTTGTCAATGAGGTCCCAATTGCCCCAATCCTCTATTTGTCTAGTGCAACTAGGACCCCTCCTTTCACTCTAATCACAAACTCAATTTGCAAATTTATCACACATGATATCATTTATAAGTGTATTTATTTACCTCAAAACAAATGTTGTTACATTTCACTCACAATTTTTGTTTAGTATTAATTATTTTAAACAGAGTCGACCAGTGTTGTTCAAGTCTCAACTGGACACTACCAAATATGACATTACCACATCGCATCAAGGTTACCAACTGGTATCGCACTTGTTGTTCCATAAAGTTAGGCAACTCTACTTTCACATAATAACTGATGTTTGCCATAAATTCTCATAGTTGAACATTTATTCGCAATGTCAGGAAAAAGATTTTTCAGATGAAAATAAAAACTATTTTAAATTTTTATTTGCAAAAGAAATATGGCAGGAGGTTTACTTAGAACCTGATGTAAGTAAAAAATGTGCAGTGTTTCATAACATATTTACTAGTTTGTTTAATATAGCTTCCCTGTAAAATTAAAAAGAAACGGCAAAATTACTAAAAAGAAACCCTGGATTACCAGTAACATTATTGAAGAAGGTATTTATATTAGAGACCTTTATAAACAATTAAAATTATCAAATAATTCCGAAAAAAGGTTTATTATCAAAACAAATTAATGTCGGTGTTAGGCCTCAGTAGCGGAAATAGGCCGACGTTAAATAAATGTATAAAAAAAAAACAAATTAATAAATTCTTCTAATAGATCTAAAACCATGTAGGGTATAGTTAGAAAACACTAATGTTGCTCGTAATAAAAAGCAATTACCTTCTAAAATAATTAATTTGAAAAATGAAATTTTAACTGAACCTCAAAATATTGCAAATGGTTTCAACACAAACTTTATCGATTCGTTAAGTGAACTTATACCTCCACATTTATTTTTCAGACTTTTGATGTTACAAATGCACAAGAAGTTAATAACAACACTATGTATTTAATGCCCATTACAGAGATTGAGACTGCTGATATTATCAACTCTGTTTGCAAGAAAAAATCATCAGACCCAGATGATGTGCCATGAAGTTTAATAAAGGAAGTTGGTACTTTTTTTTATTAGTATCCTGACATATCTCATAAATGTATCTTTCGAAAATGGACAATTTCCACAATAGTTAAAAGCTTCGCTAATAATTCCAGTTTACAAAAAAATGAGCCACATTCCATGGAAAATTATAGACCGATAGCTCTTTTATCGATATTTTCCAAAATTTATTAAAAGGCATTTGAGATCAGATTAAATTCATTTTTAATTAAATGACCTGTTAACACCTAGGCAATATGGGTTTTGCAAGAATAAATCAACACAAGATACTGTTCTCTCCTTTTATGAGAAAATCCTGCATAACTTTGATAAAAAATTATTACCAGCTGGCATTTTTTTCGATCTATCTCGGGTCTTTGACACCATAAATCACAATTTGTTGTTAAAAAAACTTGAAACATACGGTATCCGTGGCCCAGCATTGGAATGGATTAAGTCCTACTTATTGGAGAGAACACAAACAGTCAAAGTTGTACTTGATGGCATAGAATATCTTTCAGGTAATGTTAACGTCTTCACAGGGGTACCACAGGGCAGTGTATTAGGTCCATTACTGTTAATTATTTTCGTCAATGATTTAATAACTAGGTAACCTAAACAATTGCTTCTTAACCCTTTTTGCAGACGGCACCTCCTCTATAACTGCTGCAAATGTAGACCTTTTAAGCAAAAATGCCAATTTATGTGTTGATAAAATAATGCAATAATGGCCTGATTCTAAATTAGCAAAAAACTGTGTTTTTAATGTTTCCCCGATTCGTACTAAGTTAGATTTCAGCCTTTTGGTCAGAGTAAATCACAATCTTCATCAAAATGATCTTACGAAGTTCTTAGTTGTTCATATGGATATGAATACGTCACGGGAGGCTCATATTGAGAATTTGACGAAAAAACTGGCTAGTTTAAACTTTGTAATTCTTGAAATAAGGGACACTATTGTAGTTGACACTGAAAACATTCTGTTACGGATGTATTTACTCGGTTTTGCAATACTGCATATTGTGCTGGGTAAATAGTTCTGGAATTAACAAGGTGTTCATTTTACAGAAAAGAATTATGAGAAGTATGCTTAAACAATACATAAGACAATACATCCTACACAGATTCTTTTAAACAGCATGGTATACTCATTATTTATTGTATATATATTTTGCAGTCTGTATGTTTTGTCAGGAAAAACATTGATAGTCTTTTAAAATGTGGTGATGTTAATAAATTTAGCATGCGATCGCAGAAAAATATTTTAGAGCAGACTAAAAGAGGGCCTTTTATTTCTTTAATAAAAATGTATAACCACCTCCCACAATTTATAAAAGATGCAAATAGTTTTGTGATATTCAACAAGATGGTAAAAAGATTCCTAGCGCAACATTGTTTCTACTCTTACGAGGAATACTACCTATCTCTTTGTCTAATGTTCCCCATTTGATCCTACAATTTGTACCGTAGGTACCTACAGATGTTGTGATAATTAAATAACTCATTTTTTGATATACCTTTATTAGATCATAGTTGTACATCTCTTTGTTTGTTTGTCTATTTCTCATATGTTGTGTAATCTACCTCTATCTGTATATGCGTGCATATATATGTACATATATTTATTATTTTTTGTTCTATTTTCTATTTGACAATTCCAATACTGTAATAGTCTATGGAAATAAACACATTAGTATTATTTTTTCTTTTTTTTTACAAAAAACCAGTCACCCTACTCTGTGGCTCCGACCCTCACAGAGGCAAGCTGGTAATAAATACCAATAGCCACTCCCACGCCCGTGGGGTGAGAGACTACTGGGTCCGCCAATCGTGTGCCCTGAGTAGACACAATGAACCAAGGATGACAGCCTACTGCATTCTGCCGGCTAAGATCTCTGTCGAATCTCGGCATGCCGGTATGATCTTTAGTTCTGAAAGCAGCGTCTCATTCCACTGAGGGCTCCTATAATGAGTACCACTATTTTAACAGAATGGCCTGGATAAAGCCTGTTGATCTTGAAGAGGAAATCTCTATATTTTGTCCGTTTTTCCTCCTCTTACAAGACAATGTTGCTCTCAGCGGGGGCTGAGAATTCCAAGACATACACTGTCTTGAGTTGGTGATCGAGGAGTACTATGTCAGGCTTGTTGGCTTGTATTTGCCTGACGGTGGGAAACGAGTAGTTTCAATAAATTAGACACTTCTTATTCCCCACAACGGACTCAATATCCCCCGGAGCATAAGACAGCACTGGTGTTTCCTCTGTCCCATACGAGTGCCTTAGATGATAATAAAGCAGTCGTAATGTTGCGCCGTGTCTGTGAATATAGGCCGAGACTGCGTATGTCGGGCATTACAGTCTCCGGCGCCCTGCGGCAGGCCCTGCAGCTGACATCAGGGACCTCCATACCCATGACACGACGTCGATAGACGAGGGTGTTAAATACGCCATCCTGGCAAGCCATTATGAATCCCTCGGTCTCGGTCTCGGATTCAGCCCGGCTGACCTTAAAAAGGCGAAGGTCAGCCTTTCGGATAAGCCGAGGTCTTCTATATTTTTATAGAAGACTCCATGCAATGGCTTATCCTTATGGAGCTGCAGAAGGATGTTGTGTTCTGCAGCTCTAATGTGGGCTTTTAGTCGAACGGGTTCCAACTCGGTGACAGAGTCGGGGTTTACCCGCTCGACGTCGAAGATAAGACCAAGTTCATCGGCTGCTCTCCGTACTGCCTTGAAGAGAAAAGCTCTTACCTCTGCATTTTCATGGTCTCGCACCATGCAGAGGAGGAGATCCGAACTCCTAATGACCTTACATGCTCCGTCCAGAACCATCCTGCTATGGAAACCCTCCAAGCTCAAGAGTGCACAACCTCCCCAATGTCGTGGGAGATATAACCGTGGAACGGACGATTTAGGACGCAAGCTCCTACTGAGATGCATCTTCTTGCGGGTTACTACATCGAGTTGACGCAGCTCTTCTCTAGTCCATTTCACTACTCCGAAAGAGTAGAGAAGGATCGGAACGGAAAGCATATTTGTAGCAGACGCCTTGTTCTTCCCCGACAGTTCTGAAGACCAGATCTGTCGGAGTAGGTACTGATACTTGCCGCGGAGAGCGTTTTTCACTACACTCACTTCTTGGGTGGAGCGTTGCTCGACACCCAAGTAAGTGTACGACTCTCCAGCATCTAGATGGTGTAAGATGCTTCCGTCCACGAGCTGCGCGTCCTCCCCGTAGTCACCACATCGTCTTCTCTTGAGATGGATCAGTGCGCATTTATCCAACCCGAACTGCATACCGACAGCCTGCGTGTACGGATAATGGCAGTAGTGAGATGCAAAACAGAAGAAGAATTGTTATTAAATATACTAAATATTTTCAGTTAAGTATATGTTGATTTTTTTGACATAATGCTAATTAGTTGAGTGCATCATTAATATTTTGTTGACTAATGTAGGTTTAGAAAAAATCATTGAAGAAGATAAGTATTGTACCTAAATGTCAACATTTTTATAAGAAGATAGAGATGTAGGATATCAATATTCTTATATATATAAACAGAAAATGGACTAAATGTTTCTCATGCTTGTAAAATGGAATGATTGTGTCTGTATCGAGTAAGTGCGCGAGTAACACCAATAAAAGTGGCATTTAAAAACATGTGCTTTATTATAAAAAAGGCAGTACATTACCAGCTAAAAATCCATTTTTTGAGCGTCCTGTATAAAAAAATAAATTTCTTAATACAAATCGAATTTCTTTAACAAGCAATTTTTTTTATACAGTAATTTTTTATCCCTAAATTAACATTTAGGCCCATTTGTAATATGGAGGTAACCCCCATCCAGGAACACCCTTTATATGATACTTTATTTTTTAATAATTTAAATATTTTTTAATAATAAAAGACAGTTCAATATAACATTTTTTCAAATATAAAATCACTGTGAATATTTTAGTGTAATAATTTTTTTAATTTCCTTGTTTCGAATATTCAACTCTTTTGTAGTGTTTTGATTTATTCTGTAATATATTACACGTAAAAATATATTTTTTTTACATTATACCATTTGTCAACATTACCATAGTATCGCCCCTTTAAAATGCTAGTTAAGAACGGAGAATGGTACCCTTTTATTGACGATGTTTAAGGAACCTTTAGTTAGAGTGTTAGAGAATCTTCAATTTACCCCTTTTTGCGAAAAAAAGGGTTCCCCCACCTACTCAATGTAGAAACTGAGGTTATTCTTAGTTTCAACAACACAAACTTATTTTTCTATGTTTCGTTGCTCTATGTAAAATTTTCTTTATCGCCGTATTTTTGGCTATTTTTACTCCACTGACTGTAAATATCCAACATTTAATATTGAATAACGAACTACTGTATTCACAAAATTCTTTAAATTATACATAATAAAGAATTATGCGATTAATACTAATAAAATGAAATTTTTTAAGTATCTGCCAGTGCCAAATCAAATCAAAAGGAAAATTTAGTTAGGTATGCATTCACATGTAAAACGTATTATAATATTAGTAATAGAATCATTATTTAGTAAAATATATGTGCAAAAATAAAAGTACATATACCTTAGTATTCTTTCTTTTGAGACGTCAGCAGTCGTTGTTCGCCAATGTGCTGTAGTAGAATTTTCACTTTCCTTTGCTCCGGCTAGTGCATTCTTAGATCCTAGGAATGTATTATTTTTGGACTTTTCGCTCGCTTTCTGAAATTAATAAATCCCAAATATATTATCAGTTTTTTTACATTTTAAGTTTGTTTTTGTTAATACGATAATAGATCTAGATGTAGACTACAGATGTTAGTAATTATTACATTGATATACAAAATCATTAATCTGTCATGTAAAGTTTCCTTTGGTTCTGATGGTATTGCTACTTATATGTTGAAACAATGTGTTTTTATATTCGCCGAATCCCTACATACTATCTTTCAACTTATGAATATATTTCCTATTATTGGAAGTAGAACTACTTGAGGTCAATATATAAATCTGGACGAAAAGAAAACATTGAAAACTATAGATCAGTTTGCATATAGCCTGATATTCCAAAATTACATGATTACTTAGTAACTAAAAATTTATCAAAGGATTGTAAAAATATAATCACATATGGTTTTCTCAATATAAATCTACATGTACCAAATTAGTTATTTACGATAATTTTATTCGAAGCCTCCTTCGACTCCTTCGCACATAAAATTCTACTTTCCTAAAGCATTCACACGAGTCACCCACTATATACTTATTGCAAAATTAGACAGATTAGGAGTCAGTGGCAATATATTGAAGTGGATTAACAGTTACCTTACTGACCGAGTACACTGAGTACAGTGTGTAAAGTTGTGTAGCTCTCTATCATCAGCAGTTAGAGTAACATCGGGTGTTCCTTAAGGATCTCATATGGGCCCTCTTTTATTTAATCGCTTTGTTAACAATTTAGCCTCAGTAATTGTGAATCTTTCTGATGCTGAATTGTTACAAAGTGATTAGATGGGTTGTCTCATTAATGTGATGTAAATGTCTATTTGAATGTGACTAATGTGTTGAATGTGACTATAAATTAGCCTTATAGAATCCTCAAAGGGTTAATGATAGTGTTACGTGAGATTACTCATGTGATAGATCTAAGAATTAATTGATAGTAAATTGTGCTATAACATCCATATACTGTGTACCGCAAAGTAGTGGCGCGCTCCTATGACTTTTTTATTTTTGAACATATCGAAATGTCACTAGAGGGTCTACAGCCAATCAGAAAACTGCATTCTTTGACATTTGAAATAATTTGATACCACTTCCGGTTTCTCCGGAAATGACCATTGATGCGACATTTTTTGATAGCCATATAATAATGACTGTAGATTTAAAATACTACAAGTGCACGCTGTTTTCAGAGTTTTGTAAAATAAATGTCCACAAAAACGCAAGCATGGCGGTATCAATGGATACGTAAAAAGGGCAATTTAATGGATACAAGAAGTTCCTGGAAATACTAGGATTCATTCAAAGATCTAGATCGGCTTTCTCCGTCGACAGTTTAAATTCGTTATATTGTTCATAAGTACGCTCAATCTTGGAATATTGTTGTATAATCTGATGGTGTCTCCCACTCAATATTTATAATAACTTTTATCTGACCGTAATACACTTGCGTCTAAAGTTCAATTATCTAGTCCTCAGATTTGCGCCTGCACATCTTGATCTTCACGTGTGTTGGCGGGTAAATGAAAACAACTACCTAACATCTAATCTGTTTGTCATTGACTTAAGGTTAATTAGGTCATGTTTTAATAAATGTAATATAAACTTAAATACAACAAAATCTAAAGATGCCCGATAAAAATAAAAGTAATGAAGCGCTCATGGAGTAAATAAAAATTAACATTGATTTGATTATTACTATTAAAGTTGGTTTCTTCCAGATCTATTTACTGTTGTACTTTATGTGGAAGCAGTTTTGCCAATAAATCAAATATTAATAGACATATGAAAAAAATACACGGTACATTTAGCAATTATAAATAGTCCTCACAAAAACCAAAACTATAGTCACCAAATATATTTGTCATCGATCTGGAAGCTGCACGTTTAAATTAAAAGATTCTTTTCGTCAAAGGGAAATAAAGTTAGAAGGAATAAAATAGACGCAGTTGTCCAGCTCGCATGACAGCTACGGGAATTAAAAATGGTGAAGTCACAATTATGTCACATGTGGAACATGAAACAGAGTTTGGTTGACTTCATCTGGCCAAGTCTGAAAGAGAAAAAATGAAAATTGTTTAGGAGTATTCCTAACCATAGGATACTACCTACAGGATATACGCAAAGAGTTTGATTCAGGTACAAGAATAAGTTACACTACACTGCAAATCATGATATTCATAACATAAAAAAATCTTTCAACGTGCAATCTGACATAATTTTCCACAATGATGATATCATGAGTGTTAAAATACTTATAAAAAAATTTCAAGAATCATAAATATGATAATCCCGTGCTAGCGTATAACCCCTAGGGAGTTGTGGACCAGGAAATAGGTGGAACAATTTTTTTCTCACGAACTTTGCACAGCAGGAACTGTTATATTAATGTGGAAATAATATACTAATAGATTCAAGTCTTTGCACAAATCCATATAATATACAACTGGCTACACCTTAATGGTGATAGCCAACGATTTTGAGGGATTTCCAGTTGCTTTCTTGTGGTCAATACTTCATAGTGAAAGTATATTTAAAAAAATATATCTTCCATTAAGCAAAGGCTGTCCAATCCCAAACCAAATATTTCTATGTCTGATTATGCAAATGCATTTACTAAAGAACATAATAACTATCCCAACAAAATTCTGTGTGATTGGCATGTAAAGAAAAACTTATTTAAAATTTGTCCAAAATTAGAAATTTAGACAAGAGAAGAGAAATAAAATTACAGGTTAATAATCTGATCAATGAGTTGGATGAAGAAAATGCATTTGAGAGAATGCTTCATGTACTTACTGAAAAGCTTCTTGTTCACCCAGAAACACATCGTGAAAAATCGACGATCATTAACTTTCGAATGAAAGTTTCGAAAGTATTACAGAGGTGTTTGGATGTCCCCTAATTTGAAGAAAAAATTATATAAAATATGGCGCAGTCGTAAAGCGCATGTAGGAAGCAGCCACGTGTATGGTAATTCGAGGTTATTATAGAAGATATGTTTCTTTTTGACCGTTGAACTGCTGAGAATTATAAAATGGATATCCGGGGCATAGGTACGGATATTCCTCAGATGATATTTTCCGGAAACCTATCTGAAAACTGGAGATTTTGGAAACAACGGTTTTTAATGTTATTATCAGCCACAGAGATAAGTTAAGAAAGATAAAACCAAGTGTACTCAACTGGTCACATTATTAGGCGATGATGGTTTGAGAATTTTCAATACTTTCTCTTTCGAAGACGAAGAAAAGGAGAAATTTGACATTTTGATTAAAAAATTTGACTCCCATTTTCAACCAAAGAAGAATTTGACGTTCGAGGAGCGATACAAGTGTCTTACTTGCAGACAAAAGAATGATCAGTCAGTTGAATAATATATTTATTACGGCATTAAAAACGATACCGAGATGTACCAAATAGTCAAAGTATCCTCGTGTCGTTCGTCACATGCCTACCTTGCACTGATGAGAGCCAACAGCTCGAAACTGCAGTCTGCAAGTGGTGTGGGACGACTGGAACGAGAGCTCCTTTAATTAGGATCAGTCTTTCGGCTGGTGTTTGTTGGAATCGAAGCATTAGCGTTTGGTTGATAATACACAGTTATTACACTTAACGCGCTAGGCTCATAACTTGTAATTCAGCGCTCGGCGGGGCACATAGCCCGGAGAGTAGCTGTTGATTGCAGTCTGGTTACGTTCCTTATAGTAAAATAAAGATTTTTAGGAGTTTTGCGACTGAAATATTATGTTTTAATATTCTGCCCTCTAAAAGCACATTTGAATTAAATAACGGGGCAAGTACTTTATAGTTACAATAAATGAAGTAGTAGATTTTTTTATCATCTTGTATATATTGTAGAGAGTATGTAGAATCCAAGTTTTAGACCTTCAAAACCCTTGGCAAATTTTTGTGTGGCCGAAAAACCACGAATGTTTGTCAGTTTTTTCAATTTGTGACCTATAACTTAAAAACAATGCATCCAATCGAAAAGTCATCTATTATTAAAATTAAAGAGCATTAAATTTTACTTCGAATGAGTACCTCAAAGTTGAAATTTCATCAAGAGATATGGGCGTAATTAGCAGTCGAATAACAATAATATTTACCAACTTGTAAAAAATTCATACTGGATAACTTTTTCACGTCTTCAGCTCTGAAACGGCTAATCTAAATGAAAAAATCCATAGAATGGAAGTTGTGGAGCATGTAATCTTAAGTTCGTACAGTACCTTAGTAATATAACAAAGTATAAAAAAATTAAACCAATATGTAGGTACAAAGTGCAAGAAAAACTGAAATGAAGTAATTATTGAAGTATGAAGTATTTGTGTATCAAGGCCCTAAAGTGGCCCAAAAAAGTTCCCATCTAACCAGTGTCCGCAACATTCCTTATTTTGATAAAAACCTCCTCCCGGTAGTACATTCTGGTGCTTTTTCTTAATTGTCTTGTAAACCGTTGTTCAGTTATAAAAAACGTATAGGACTAAAAATGTTACCCATTAAATTCTATAAAATTAAATGCTACACAAAAAATGTTATATCAACATTTTAGCTATTCCTTACTGAATTCTCGCAAATAGCGTTCATAGTTAAGGGTAGTTTTTAGCACGCTGTTTAAAATATGCCAAATTGCATAAGTCCAGCAATCTTACGAACCTATACAGTTATACATTACTCAGGCGATAGAAATCTCAAATAATAAGTATATTGAACAAGAGAAAGGATTTGGAAGATGTTAAAGTGCTGGTGAGAAATTAACACTTGTGTTATATAACGCTGAATGAACGGAAATTTCTTTTAATAGCTACAGATTTACTTCTTTTAGTAAGCTGGTTGGTCAATCCAATCATGCTGTAATTTTATATAAACTGCTTCCAACATCTGCAGATTAAAACAACACTCTTACCGGGTATTTCACCTAATTGAATCTTGGCTTGGAAAAAATATGCAGCCAACGCAGTGGGGTTGAAATAAAATGGGCAATATATTATCACCAGTTTTTACTACAGAGACGCCTGCTGCAGTTTCCATTTTAAAAGTTATATCGTGCAACTGTAAATAGAGTTGCGGTCGTTGTTCAACTATGTGCTCCAACTGCCATGGACAAGATTGCCTAAATTCACCACCTGAGGAAATGCTAAATGAACATCCAAGAAACGGATAAATATCGAAACATCAGTGGACTAGGCCTACTGGGGACACCACTTTAAAAAAACGCACCAAGAGCTGTACCTCATAGTTGGTGTGGAAACGAGCTCAAATTATAAAATGCTCTGTTATAAATAAATGCTCTCTATAAATATTTTAGCAAAATTTTACCTATGTAGTTATATTACAACTTGTAATTACCATTAAAACCTAATTCTACATATTTTGACTATCTTACGAACGCTACCCCTAACTTTGAACCTATTTGCGAGAATTGAGTTAAGATGTTGATATAACAGTTTTTATGTAGAATTTAATGAGCAATATTTTGGATTTTTTGAATTTTGAGTGTATTTTGCTTAAAATTGATCGAAATTAGAAAACCAGGTAATCTATGAACTTGCTCTACCACTTTCATCCTATGAATTTCTTCATTTAGATTAGATGTTTCAGAGCTGAAGTCGTTTAAAAAGTTACCCAGCGTGAATTTTTTACAAGTTGGTAAGAATTGTTGTTATTCTACTGCCAATTACGCCCATACCTCTTGATGAAATTTCAACTTTGAGGTACTCGTTCGAAGCGAAATTGCTCTTTTTTTGATAATAAATGACTTTTCGATTGAATGCATTGTTTTTAAGTTATAGACCACAAACTAAGAAAGGTGCCAAAAATTCGTGGTTTTTCAGCCACGGACTTTGGAAGTCTAAAACTTGGATTCTACATACTCTCTACAATACACAGAAGATGATAAAAAAATCTACTACCTCGTTTAACGTAACTATCACTCCGTTTCGATTACGCCGTTCCTGGACTGGAGCTATGGTTAAACAATATGCCCGTAAGGGCCGGTTTATCAATGCAAGGTTAACTCGTAACCAAAGGATAACTGTCAAACAAAACAACAGATACCCATTGTTTCGTTTGACATTTATCCTATAGTTAAGCGTTAACTCTATATTTATAAACCGGTTCTAAGTGTATTAGTTCATATACTAGAGACCGTCTGCCGCTGTTGGGACAGGTAGAATTGTCATGTAAAGTTTTTAATAAGTATAAAAATATTTTATTTCATATCGTAGATTTAGCTCCGGTTTATCAATACAGGGTTAAATCTTAACTATAGAGAAAAGTCAAATGAAACAATGGGTATATATTGTTTTGTTTGGAATTTATCCTCTAGGTAGAGTTAAACCTGCATTGATAAACAGGGCCTTACTAAGTTGTCCAATATTAGGTTCAAAGACTTCCATGGATTTAAATTTAATTAAAGAAGTAGAGAATGTGGATAAAAACTTATATTCGGAAAAAAATAACATGGGATAAGTTAACAACTTTTTTGTTCAAAGGCTGTTTAGTAACACCATATAGAATAACTTCAAAAGATAATATTCAACCAGTGGTACATGCTGCACGGAAAATTCCGTTTGCTATCATCGATAACCTAAAAGAGACTTTGGACACTTTAGAAAGTTAATAAATAATACAGCGGTGTTTTCAAAGTGTTTATTGGATAAACCCAATAGTTATAGTCAGAAAACCTAATGGAGGCCGAAGAATAAGCCTAGATCTCAGTGACCTAAATGAAGCAGATCTCAGTGACCTAAATGAAGCTGAAAAAGGCATTTTTTAAAAATACCCACCCTTGATGAGCTAACTATTAAATTTTCTCAAATATTTTAGTACTTTGGACTTTATTCAAGGTTTTCTCCAAGTAATGTTAGATAAAGATAGTGCAAAGTTATGTACTTTTGCTATTCTTTTTGGACGTTACCGATGTCTCAGACTTTCATATGGACTTAGCAGCCCGGAAGTATTTCAAGAAATAATGTAAGAACATTTTGGAAATATTGACGGTGTAAATGTACTTATATCGGGGAAAACTATAGGGGAACATGATTAACGTCTAGAAAAAGTATTTAAAGCTACAGCAGAAAACAATTTAAGATTTAATAAAGAGAAATGTAATTTTTTTGTTGAAGAGTTAAAATATATGGGACATGTTATAGGTAATTTGGGTATAAAGGTTGACTATATAAAAATAGAAGTCATAAAAAATATGCCTCGAAAACAAAATGTGGCAGATTTACAACGATTTTTAGACATAATATTTTTAGTCGCAAACTCCTCTATAAATCTTCATTTTACTATAAGGAAAGTAACCAGACTGCAACCAAAGTTACAAATCTGGCGCGTTAAGTGTAATAATTGCATATTACCATCAAAACGCTAATGCTTCGATTGCAACAAACACCAGCCGAAAGACTGATCCTACTTAAAGGAGCTCCCTTGCCAGTCGTCACACGCCACTTGCAGACTGCAGTTTCGAGCTGTTGGCTCTCGTCAGTGCAAGGTAGGTATGCGACGACCGACATGAGAATCCTTTGACTATAGTACATCCCGGTATTTTTACAATAGCGACATGTAAAACAGCCAGCAGGCGCCATCTAGCGGTCCAGTGTCTGTTGCAATCGAAAAATAAATAGCCTGACTTGGCTTAGCATAGTTCAAATGTGCTTTTAGAGGGCGGAATATTAAACATAATATTTTTAGTCGCAAACTCCTCTATAAATCCTCATTTTACTATAAGGAAAGTAACCAGACTGCAACCAAAGTTACAAATCTGGCGCGTTAAGTGTAATAATTGCATATTACCATCAAAACGCTAATGCTTCTATTGCGCTAATGCTGGACACTGGACCGCTAGATGGCGCCTGCTGGCTGTTTTACATGTCGCTATTGTAAAAATACCGGGATGTACTATAGTCAAAGGATTCTCATGTCGGTCGTCGCATACCTACCTTGCACTGACGAGAGCCAACAGCTCGAAACTGCAGTCTGCAAGTGGTGTGTGACGACTGGCAAGGGAGCTACTTTAAGTAGGATCAGTCTTTCGGCTGGTGTTTGTTGCAATCGAAGCATTAGCGTTTTGATGGTAATATGCAATTATTACACTTAACGCGCCAGATTTGTAACTTTGGTTGCAGTCTAGTTATTTTCCTTATAGTAAAATGAGGATTTATAGAGGAGTTTGCGACTAAAAATATTATGTTTAATATTCCGCCCTCTAAAAGCACATTTGAACTATGCTAAGCCAAGTCAGGCTATTTATTTTTCGATTGCAACAGACACTGGACCGCTAGATGGCGCCTGCTGGCTGTTTTACATGTCGCTATTGTAAAAATACCGGGATGTACTATAGTCAAAGGATTCTCATGTCGGTCGTCGCATACCTACCTTGCACTGACGAGAGCCAACAGCTCGAAACTGCAGTCTGCAAGTGGTGTGTGACGACTGGCAAGGGAGCTCCTTTAAGTAGGATCAGTCTTTCGGCTGGTGTTTGTTGCAATCGAAGCATTAGCGTTTTGATGGTAATATGCAATTATTACACTTAACGCGCCAGATTTGTAACTTTGGTTGCAGTCTGGTTACTTTCCTTATAGTAAAATGAGGATTTATAGAGGAGTTTGCGACTAAAAATATTATGTTTAATATTCCGCCCTCTAAAAGCACATTTGAACTATGCTAAGCCAAGTCAGGCTATTTATTTTTCGATTGCAACAGACACTGGACCGCTAGATGGCGCCTGCTGGCTGTTTTACATGTCGCTATTGTAAAAATACCGGGATGTACTATAGTCAAAGGATTCTCATGTCGGTCGTCGCATACCTACCTTGCACTGACGAGAGCCAACAGCTCGAAACTGCAGTCTGCAAGTGGCGTGTGACGACTGGCAAGGGAGCTCCTTTAAGTAGGATCAGTCTTTCGGCTGGTGTTTGTTGCAATCGAAGCATTAGCGTTTTGATGGTAATATGCAATTATTACACTTAACGCGCCAGATTGAAATAGTGGGTGGATCACACGTAAAACGTTGAATAGGGTCAAATGCTACACCCTGTATAAGCCCTGGCGTAGGTTGCTTCATTTGAAATAGTCTAATGATCACTTTAATTAATTTTATTGTATATTACAGGGTCCAAAATTTCACCCTTCCTTGTTCATGCATTTCTCGAAATAAAGCACTTGGTTTAAACGAATAAGAAATATATCTATTTAATATAACTGAACAAGGTTTACAGCGGTTTAACTTAAACTATTTAATTCACACAGGTTAAAATAAATACTTTTGACACTGAAATTCCGTTAAAAAAAATATATTAACACGATTGTTTATAAAGATTTGAAAAATTCACTTTGGATTTGATACGCGAGAGCAGGTTATAATGTTTTATTATTATTTTTTTAATCATTTATTTAACGTCGGTCTATTTTCGCTACCAAGGCCAATCACCGACGCCAGGGGATAAGCTCATCAATGTCTGAGTAGGCACTGGGACCCCAAACTGGAAATTTTGCCGAAGCCTCACAGTTTGTCGTGGGGTAGGGATCCTTAACGTGCTCACATCGTTGATACACGGAACCCACAGTTTTGCATCTCTTTCGAAAGATGGTGCTTATCCACTATATCTCATCGACTTGCTGTGACCCGGTTTGAACCCGGACCGTCTGCGTGAGAGGACGCGCCACTGTCCATCACACCACCAAGCCGACAATATTTTAATTGAAAACTCGTTTTTACTTGGTTATGACCAAGGAAGGAAGCTGTAGTGACTCGTATCGCGGCGCACGTGACGAACTTGACTTGCCCGAGCTTATTGCGCTCGGTCCTTTCATACGCATCTGGAAACCGACGAGACGAGAACTGGAAAGGTCTGGATACGTCCCTGTCAATTCCGTGCGGGCTTTGATTGCGCAATATTGCACAACATTTCGCAACATTCCAACAGAAATTTTAAAAATGGAACAGTTGGATACGAAAATTATATCACCGTATCGGCCTTGAAAAGGGATTTTTTTGATAAATGAATGAAGTTAGAATTAATTCGAATTTAAGAGTTATTAACGAACATTAGCTGAAAATATTTATTAAAATTGGAATGACCCCCTAAAGTCATCTCGAAGGTCTGTGCACAAAGAATTGAATATGATCTGAAATTGTGCCGATGCATTTAAGGTGAATGGAATGACGTGTATTCTATTTGATTTGATTTGATACGTAGCTTATGTTTCAGAAGGAGTTTTGATATTGATGGGGAGAAACGGTACTTTATTTGAATGGGGATTGATTGTATGTTAATAATTTAAATACGAAAATAAATGAACGGCGAAACTGAAAGGAAGAATAATTTATAAGCAGTTTGTTTGATTGAAATAAAATATTTATACGGTGGGTATGAAAAGTGGTATTGAAATTTGAAGCCAGCTCGCGGAACAAATGAAATGGGAATAATGGGAACACGCCAAATAGAAAGATAGTTGGATGAATGATTGGCTAGCACTTTCGGAAAGTGGACGAAGTGTGTTTTGAAGTATGAATGGAAACTTGAATGGGACGTTGAAATTGAGAGAAAAATGTTTTTTGAAATTTGGTACAAGTGAAACATAACATTGCGACTGGGGGTGTGGAAAGTCAAGGTGATATGAATTGGGTTAGTGGGATCTGTATTTTTTAGGGCTGTTTGTAACTTTTTGCTGTGAAATGACTAATATGAATGTTTGAACGGTGTTTTTAATAAATTTGGATTATTTGTGAATTATCGGTGTTATGTGAATTTTTCCAGAATTTTTCGTAATAAATTGTAGTTTTTTGCTAATTTAAGCGTCTTAAGGACTTTTTTATTATAGGTTGTCAAGGTAAGATGAAAGAGTTGATTTTTTGACAAATTTTGAGAATTTTGCAATTTTTTCTGGCTCCCGTTATGGAATATGCTATTACAAAGTTCGATTTCACTTTAGTATATAAACCAGGGAAAAAATTGATTTTGGCCGATACTTTGTCTAATATAGATCTCGAGGTGAAAGTCCAAGTCAAGTTTGCCCTATATCATTAAATCATAATGAACAAATAAAAAAAAGAGAACAATTAGTTCAAGAAACTGATGGAGATACCGATTTAATAACTCTAATAAGAAATCTAAGAAAGAAATAATAAGAAACAGGTGGTCCAAGAATTTAAAAAATATACCACCAAGGATTAGATTTTATTATCGGTTTAGACATGAACTTGTTATAGAACACACCAAATCCTTCGATAAACTTTTCGAAACTATAACAAAAACCGACTTTTTTTCGCTTGAAAAGTGTGCTTCACGTACAAACGCCGCTGGAACAGGTTTTTTATGTAATTTAACATTTTTGCTCTACGGAGGGAGCGTTTTTTATACCAAAATCTTGGAAACTCATCAAGGAGTGTAATTTTAGAGTAGGTATACCGCCGGTTGAGCCAGACAGTGACGTCACAGCATTGGCGCAAGTCGTTACGTAGGGAATCTGCATTACCGACCGAAGCGCGGGAAATTCAAATGGTGGAATCTGCATTACCGACCGCGGGAATGTCAGTAAGTACGGTATCTGCATTATCGACGGTGTGGCGGGGGAATTCAAATCTTTTAGGAAATTCAAATTTAGCGGGAAATTCGAATGATTAAGGATATTCAAATTTAGGTGGGAAATCCTACATGTACATACTCAAACTGGCGGGGATTTTAAATCCTCAGGAAATTCAAATTTAGCGGGGATATTCATATAGTTAAGGATATTCAAATTTAGGCGGGACATCCTACTACATACATCAGACCTAGTAGATTATTAATTAGTGGCCTTGAGCTGTAATTACTAATTGATGACGTCATTTGATCACGTGATAATATTTTTATATAATCTTTTAATGAAAAAGCAGCTCTCCGCTCGGGAATCGAACCCTCAACCTTCAGATTCGTACGTAGGCGCATTATCCAACTGCGCTACTTGACTGGTTATAGTTCGTGTATTTAAAATCGTAGTCTCCTGTCTCGGGCGAGGTCAAATAGATTATCACAGCGATCATATAGAAAGAATGTATATAGAATTTCCACTTAAGGTTTTATCTGATCCAAATGAAATAATTATTTTATTTGTGACAAGCTGTTATGTATAAATTAAAATATATCCAAAAGGAAACAAATGCAAATGTAGTATATAAGTGATTATCATTTCGAACAATAGGTCGACGGTGCAAAGATACATGATTAAAATTTAATCAAACTTAATGTCCTATATAAAATAATCATGGTATTGTGTTGAATGAAGACATCGAGGGATATGCATTTTTTAGTATCGACGTAAGCAAAAAGTTCAAGAATCATATTTGTTACGTATTATTTCTAATATTGTTTTTGTCTACACACATATTAAAGCCTTCGTTGTTGTGCCACTAAATTTAATTCTGAATATCCTTTTTCGCTCAAATAAATAAGGGTATATGATAAAATATTTGAAACAAGTCAATAGTTGTTGTGCATCCTTTAAAACACATAAAATATTTAAGGACCATAAGTAACCTACAAAGATTACGCGACGAATAAACAAAGTTTTAAAATCATCAATTTGCGTTACTTATTTAGCAGTAGTTTTAAAATAATTGTAGATAAGAACCATCCGTGGAATTTTATCTGTTATATAGGTCACAGGTTATGAAACAAACTAGGAGCATTTAATGGGATATTATTTTCTTTGTATAGTAATAGTTATTTATATTGGCAAAAAGATCAATCATTAATAATTGAAGGATAATACTTTAAACGCCCTTTTCATATCGATATTATAGAAGCAGGTGTAATATCATAATAAGCCATAACGAACATAAAATAATTTTCACGTAACACTTTTCAGGAAACACTCTGTATATTAAAAATATATACCTAGGTTAGCACAGTTACAGTATTTACAATAAGAACTATATTACGAGAGTTTTAAAATTAAAGTAAATCAATGCATAAGTAAGCGAACGCATTTGAATGAAGCCATTGTCAACAATTATTGCGTGTTGTAATGATAATATACTTCAATTAATATATTACGCCACTTGTACATCTGACATTTACAATCATTATTTTCTTATGACCCATTTATAGTTTTCCAATATCATTTTTTTCAATAATAGGTATTTAACTTGATTACTCAAGCACATATTTCCAGCTTCATAGGCGTGGATGTTTATAACGTACTTCTAACAGTATACCCCTTCTATCCATTGGCGAATTTAGTAATAGACATAGTAGGCATGTGTCTAGGGCGGCAAAATTCAACTGCGATGATTGCAGCAGGAGGTTCCGCGAAATGATATATAATAGTGTTTTTATTAAACGTTTTTTATAAGCAAAACATTTTTTATCTTCAGGAGCGGCAAATTTAACCATGCCTTGGGCGGCACAAAACCAAATCCGTCGATGCTTCAGTCTTAAATGAAACAGTCTAAAAATAGTATTTTACACAAGAATAATCAACCGTCTATAAAATCTGTTACCACCTCTCAATAAAAAAATTACTAATTCTAATATGTCGTCAAATATTCAGAGTTAATTATTCAATTTCAACGCTACATAATAAAACTGTAGGCAATAGGACCATTTTATATTTTCAGTCTCAATAAAAATGCCAACACCCATAAAATATGCAAGACGTTAATAATAAACTCAAATACATACATTCATAGAGAAGCACCCTATAGTTTGCCATGATAACTATATGTGTTGCATTGTTTGGAAATACATTAATTCTGAAAATAATTACCTCTTATTTCAATTCATAGGCAAATTTATGCAGTAGGTATAAATAAAGGAAGGAAATAGTGGTAGTGACAAACAATAAATTCAAAAAGAATGTGAGTCAACAAAAACATTATTCTCAACTGACATTGACGATCATTATTTACAGACATAAGTAAAAGCAGTATAGAAATCTAGATAATAAACCCCTATTAAATAATATTATTAAAATGTAATACTTGGACAAAAAGATACATTTCACAAATGTCTTGGGGTAAAATAAAAACAATCCACCTACTACAGAGTTCAGCGTGTCAGGACTTCAAAGAAAATTTTACTATAGTTTCTTCGATTATGATGTCCAGACCCTAAAAATGCTTAGAAGGCGCATTTCTCAAGGGATCAAAATGGAATTTGGTATGTATATACTTTGGGTCCATATTTCGGTTAAGTTCGAAAATGGGCCAAATTGCATTCTTCGTTTCAAAATGGCAGCCGTTCAAATTCCCAATATTTTATTTCGAATCCAATATATGATACATCGTTGGATAGTGCTTATCTAGCCTTACAACTTTTGTCTAGCAAAACGCACAGGAAAAATTTTAAAATGGCGGCTGTTCAAAGACTTAATTCTGAAAATTTTATTGCGAATCAAATATCTATAGACGATACATCGTTGGATAGTATCATTTAGATCTACAACTTTTGTTTAAAACATTTTTACTAGAACATAGAAAAATTTTAAAAAGCTTGATTTAAGTACATTTTGAAGACTACCTACGTGACATAATTCATAAATGATAATATATTGAAGTTGGGCAGCTCTAATAAAGATATACTTATTTACATATTTACTAAAATAACAGAGATCTAAAGCAGTGCAGAACAATATAAGACGAGAATATATCAAAATGCAAAACCGCCATAAAAAAAATCATTACATAAAACTTTCCAGGAACACACTGTACATTAATTTAGTTTTTAGAAAATCGAGTATAAGATTTATTGTGATAAACTTTATGTATGCTTAAGACTAGGAATTTCTGAAATAATATAAATAATATCATTCAGGTTATCAATTAAGAGCATATAGGTAATCTAAACTTTAAAGACGTTTATTTATCTCGTTGTATAATAAAGAACTACTCTTCAAAATACTTTGTAAGGATAATCAAATATCTGCAATTCTGCGCGATATCAGACGGGGCATGTTGATACGTCCATGACCATAATGTAGTTGTGAACGTTAGTCGCAAATAAATTATATAAATGTCTGTAAAAATTAATTTTGGAGTCGCAGAATCCTCAGATAAGACTAGTGTTTGTATTAATATTGGTGCGTGTGTGGATTAAAAAACATTGCTGGTATAGTAAATACGGCCAAAATTGAAACTGGTCAGTTTTAAAGCACAGGACCGTGCGTACTGGACTTGATATTTTGTCCTATATATTTGGCAATGGTATTGAGATTCGAACGGTAGTTGAAATTGTGCAGGCGAGTCCGAGACTGGCATGTAATCAGCCTGAATGAACCATCTACGACTGCACTGGTTTAAAGGTAATAAAACGGACAAGCCTACTAGCACAAAAAAACTCGTAAATCGTTTCTTTATCTTGGAACGTGGAAGTCTAATATCGTGCTGTCTATGTGCCAGTGCAGCGCATAAATACCAATTATAATATCAAGCGTAGGAGTTTAGTTAGTTACTGTTCATATTTATGAATATTTACTACTGTATAAAAGGTAAAATATTTTAATTATTTACTAATTTACCATGGCTTTCTGTAGACCATTTGAAACAGAGGATAATATAATAACGCCCGAAAATCTTATCATTTTCTTATGACAAGCATTTATATTTACCTCCGCCCATGTACAATAAAGAGATACCGACTGTTTTTGCCGGCTTTTAGTTTTTATACGGTTTCAATTCCAATCGTATATACTTTAAGTGTAACAAATTTTTCAATCTTTTAAAACTTCATATTAGGATAAAAGTAGCAGTAATTTGATAATGGTGAGAGTAAGCTTAATTTGAATACTATTTTACTTTTCTCAAGGGATATTTCAGTATTCTATACTACTTTTTATTCATTTTATTGTTGTGTTCTGCCGATTTTCGACTGATATACTAGAGTCTCAAAACAGTACTAAATTTTAAATGTACAGGGGCTACACCTTAATATCTTTATTATTGAAACTGGAAAATTTATGTAAAATAAGTGGATATTTCTTTATATACAAGTGACTGACAATATTTTAGAGGTGTGTAGGGACTGTTACCTTAACTATTTTAATGACAAGCATAACTTTTATTACAAAAAATCTCATTTTTTATTTTAAAGTGTATGGGTGAACGCCTATCTATTTTTTGATATAAAGGTTAGCTAGATTCATTTCAAGTTATTTGAAATAATGCCTTTAGACGATTTTACTTTATTACAAGGTCTAGACTTTGAAAATTCTTATCTATGCTAACCTTTATGCACAAATTCGTAGAGTTGATATTTTAAGCTATTATATACATAGATTTTTCATAAACTTGTATTATGTTCGACCTAATTTCCTGAAAAACTAATTTACGTAAAAACTCTAAAAACAGATGCGATTTGTAGGCTTCTGACTTTTTTCTAGTTCATGTAATTTGTTTTTAGATAAATAAAATACGTTTCACTTGATTGTTTCATTTTAGAATCTCATAATAACCTTAGGACTTAGATCTCATGTTATCAAATCCACTACATTTTTTATTCTAGAAATATTTTACATGTTTCTGTTTTAGGTATTTATGTGACTAAATTAATAAAAATGCCCTAATCGAATTAATAAGGAGGGGATATGTTAATCTTAGGTGTTTCTGAGATATTTTTATGGTAAGTTAAAAAACTTCGCATAAACTGTGGTTGGGACAAGATGTTTTATATATAACCAAAAAACAGTCGGTCGTAACGTGGAATAATATCCAACCGTAAATTCTTAATAAAATTTACAGTGATATTGTCTCTACGCAACATTCTGGAAAAATATATAAATTACGCGTTTAAAACCGAAAACCGTGGCACGTGAAAAGGCCTACGGGCTATCATACGATAATTTACTTGCCATTCTCTAATATATATATGAAAGTAAACAAATAATTTTTCTACACATTTTCATTTTTTCTACATATCAAAATGAAAAGCTCAATAAGGGAACAAACATTAGGATTCTAATAATTTTGCATCATATAGAAATTTTAATATGCTATTTTCAAATTTTATTTCCTAACTAAATACACCTAGTTTGCAGATATATGGGCGTTAAACAATTTTCTGAATATCATATAAGAAAAAGTAGATGAAAATCAGGTTAGGGAGGCAATAGAATTAACCGCATACCTATCAAGGCAAAGCACATAGATATTTATTATATGGAATTTTTCCAAGACATGTATTTCAGTTTCAAGATGTTAGACCCTTTGAATTTAAGAGTCATTAACTTAAAATATATACTGAAATACGAGAAATGATAATATCTTTTATTGAACACAGTTCTATTTTTACATTTTTTCTAATAAAGAAGCATATAGGTACATAGAAAAATAATGAAGCTAGATTTTTCATAGAGGTTTTCAAAGAGAGACAGAGATCATCGAAGCACAGATTATATACCTATTGATATGTAAACCAATGTGTTCACTTTTATAGATTTATTCTTCTAAGCTGGTAACGATGTTGCCACCAGCACTTGGTAGTATAGAAAAGATGTTAGGCTGATGTCTGCCTGAGGGGCATTGACTTGGGGTAGGCAGCAAAAAGGAAAAAAAAACTTGACACTACCACACTTATGAGCTCCAAAGTAAAGCGTGCGGCTAGCTCTGCGGAGACCCCAGGGTCTAGGTACGACCAGCGTACCGCCTAGAGCAAATACAAAAGAATGTTCAAATATATTATAGTTTATTAAATGCAGAGTCGATATTACATGAGATATACATATATATTTTTGGGGTGCTTAGACCTTTCCCTCCTCACACAGGAGCCGATACAGCAGTGCAAATCTTATGATTATTAAAACTTAGGCCACATTAACTACTAATTAACAGTATTAAATTTGTCATATACTTACTACCTTCCCAGGTGTAGCTACAAGTGGTTTACATGTCGACTCCCTCAACGAAAAAAATAGTAACTCAGAAATTGCAGTTTTGAGAAAAATGCGATTAAATGTTTCAATGATCCCTAAAAATCTAAAAATTGTACGATTTGAATGAAAACGGTTTTTGATTTAATTTTTAGGGTAGATTGCTATATTATCAGTAACTTTTTGGAATTTGTTATATATTTTGGGCCTTACGTGAGTTAATACAGTCTTCTTTGGAAATTTTCTATAAATAAAAGATACTATTCGATTAATTATGTTTTTATTTTATATAAAAAGGTTTGTAAAATTATATGTATTGTATTTTTATTTAATAGTAAGTATTATCTTCACTTTCTCCTTCTTCTTCTGAATAATCTTTGTCAAAAAATTCTTCATTATACTCATTATTAATTGGTTTCTTTGAGTTTTTAGTTCCCTTCCCTGAATTTTTCTTTGCATTGCTTTTTGCAGTAAGCGATTCATAAAATCCGTGATACATTGAAGGAATATTATTATTTTTACAAAGTAATAATAATCCTTTTAACTTTTTTTCTTGAATTATGCAGCTGTGGTAAATCTCGGTATTTGGGAATATGTGGTCGACCACGCACTTCTTTGTTTAAATTTAATGTTTTAATTTCTCCTTCATACGAATATCTAAATGAAATTTCAATCGAATTTGCCGAAGTAAAACTAATTTCGCGAATTTTACTTATAGTTACTTTGTTGCCATTATTGTCTTCTTTCCAATTTTGCTTTTCAATCAAACTTTTCGTCGACAGGAAGTCTTTTTGGTCCATTTCCTTTACTTGGTATGGTTGTCCTGTTATTTTTGCCGTCCTGATTAAAGTTACCCACTGATCAGGTGTATAAATGACAGACTGCCGCTTTTTTGCATTCTCTATTACCGCATACATGCTGTCACCCTCGTTCTGGGTGTGCCCTTTCTCTAAAAATCGGTGGGTAATATCTACTTTCAGGGAAGCAGCTGCATAAGCAAACATTGAAAAAAGGAAACGGTTTCTATTCTGCCCGCCACAGTTATCAGAGTAAAAAATGAACTTTTTAATTCCTTTATCTGCATGAAACTTCATAAAGTCCAAAACACAGCTAGCAACTTCATCTGGACCTCTTCCAGATATTTTTTCATGCCACGTATAGCAAAATCCTCTGTTACTTCCTAAATCATAGATCGTAAAATTATAAGTGGCGTATTTACTTTTGTAGTAAAACACACTAACTTCTGACATTGGGGTTATTAGAACTTTTTGTAGGTCGAAACAAGCTACAGAAATCGTTTTGTCATTTACCGCCAAATCCTTATCTGCATTTTTAAGTGCTCGAACTGCTTCCTTGTTTTTCAAATGAGTGTTATAATTTGCTTGCAACTTTAATTTCAATTCCTCATTACCTAATTCATAAGCACTGCATATTTCGCATTGGTCTTTCTTGGGCTTGTGGAAACTAATATTAAATTCGGTATTAAAAATGTCCCGATACTGACGTTCAGTTGCCTTATCTATTTGTTTCTCATTTGCCCATTCTAGATACAATCGAAACATTTTTCGTATACTTAGTCCTTTCTCTAAATACATTCGCTTAGAATTTTTTCTTATGTAGTGTGATGGAACTAATGGAAAAGGCTCGATGTGCTCCCTTACACTGTTCTTTATTTCAGGGCTAATTTTGTTTGCTCTATTACCATGTCTTCCTCTCTGATCAGAAGTAACAGTTACATTGGTCTGTTTCTTTAAAGTTGTTGTGACATACATTTCTGAAATTCCCAATGTATTTAAGAGTATTGTTTTGCAAATTGGTTTTTCATCATTTCTTATCTTGAAATAATATTTTCGCGATACTTTTCTTCTAGAAACCTCAACAGTCGCTTGTTTTTTGACAACGGTTCTCCCACAACGCGCAATAAAGTCCCATCGCCTTGTATGGTCACCCAATGACCAGAATTCCTTAAAAATTGACATTCTCTCATCCTCATTGAGACGGTCTCGACACTTCTGTCTACAAGATATTTTGCAAGCTTCTCGAATACTTTTCGCCGCAATTAATTTTCCTGACCTATTATTATGTTCAACACCATTATTTAAGTCTGTTTTAGCTTTGACGTCTATCCAACCGCTTATGTTTCTCGAACGCTTTTTACCTGGATTAGTTTTAGGTGTCATTTTGCGCTTTTTATTTATTTTTTAACATAAAGGAGTAACAGCTGCTTCCTCGATATTCTCTTGAACTGTGGCCTTGAGATTTATGATCTCACTAGTTGCTGAGTCTAGAGATGCACAGCGACTAATATCAGAAGGCAAATATTCGGGATCTGCATCAGAATCTTCAAATTCATCCTCCATACAATATGATTGAATTTTTGAACATGAAGGAGTAATAGATGCATGTTCGATATTCTCTTGCACTTTAAGTTGGTTGTTATTAATGGGTTTGTTGTTTTTCATGCCTAAAATAATAATAATAAATTTTTTCTACCTACTAGAAATTAAATAGATAATATTTTTAGGTTAGAAAGTAGCTTAAAAACAAAATTACAAATAAAATAGTGCAATAGCTTACCTTCAAGTTCAATTTCTTGTTCATTTTCAATTTTATCATTATCTTTTGCAACAAGCCTTAAAATATATTTGGTCCTGTTTGACATCATTGTTATTAACACCTAACAACACTAGCTAACAAACACTGACATGCAGCTCTGACAAGTAATACAATCGTAACTTGCAATAGTAAACAAGCACTATCTATGTTTGGTGACCACGAAAACTATAGTAACTCCAGTTACGATTTTCTTCTTTGGAAATAATAACAATTCATAACTTACTATATATTTCATAGTGTATCATTGGTTGCCTACAGTTCACAGAGAGTTACAATATTTTTCCGGGGAAATTTTACTTTTATAATCGATTGCTTGACTATAGTAACTCAAAACACTAATTTTATGAGTTACTATAGTTTTCGTTGGGAGAGATGATGTTAAAAATTTTTTTTTTATTTTATGAAGTAAAAAAAAATGAGGCAAAAGATTAATAATAAATGGAACAAAGGTTATAAATGGCTGAAGGCCCAACTGCTTGCGTTCCAGGGGTTACGCTCCACAGGTTTCCCAATCGAGGTGGTGTTATGTAAAAAAGAGCATCCGGAACCGGAGCTTCTGTTTTTGGCCTAATCCGGAGTGCTAGGCCCAAAAGAAGAAATTCTGAGCGAGATCTCCGGTACTTAGCCCATAAGAAATCCCGAATTCTTGGCCCAAAAGGAGAATCCAGAGCCCAAAACAAGAATCTCGATCCCAAGACAAGAACCCTTTTTCCTAAGGGTCCTTATAATTCTGTTGCGACTTCCATATACAAATAACCAGGGACACCGACTCACAAAACGGATCGTGGACACCAGGACACACGTGTTAAAACCCAGATTTAAAATCAATTTACATAGAAGAACAGAAGTGCCTGCAATGAACAATTTCAAGTGTCTAGACCATAAAATCCCACGAGGGTAAGTTTCTCTCCATGTATAAATATCAAAATTCACCAAAAGCAACACACAATGGTGGAGAATAACTTCTGAAAGGCTATGTACATAAATCCCTTGCGGACAATCAAAAAGATTGAAGCTTAAAGTACAGCCAAAATGATGCCAGGCACCTTTACCGGTGGTCAGCCGGAAAAAAAAAGATAGGAGCCGTACCCAAGAGAAAAAAACGCTCTCCAAAAAAATAAATAGCTTCCGCCGACGCCATGATCACATCAGAAGCCGAATATGACAGAACACAGTACAGAAACACATATTCTCATAGCCGTGCAGGATTGATTTTCTTGCAGCGTGAAATAATAACTAGACCATTGCTGGACAATCCAAAAGTTATTTAACAATGTCAACGAAATAATTACAAATATAAATAAACAAACTTGAAAGGATGACTGATGAAATAATTATTAACAATTACACAGAAATTCAGGCGCGTCCCTGGATAGCCACAGATAATACAGAATTTCACTCAGAGTGTTGGTAAGGTGAACAGAAACTGAAAGCCCCTAAGTGAAGTAGGCAAAACAACAATTCAATTTATAAATTACAAAGTTATAGTGACATAACCCCGAAACTTCTCTGCACGGAATAAACTTGTAACAATGTGTTGTATCTCACAATTTAAGCAGATGTTACAAAATTACCCAAATTCTAAAATTGCTTTATAAATATATGTGTTAAAATTCCAACTTAAAGTATACATATTATTATTTTAAAATCAATTCAGTTTCATACAAAAAAAAACAGAGATAATAGAAATGTGATAGGATAGGTTAAAATATTGTTTTAATATTTATTGAAACCTGTATTATAAATTTTTTACCTTCTCTGTCAATTACGAGATCTCATTTTACTATTTTTTCCTATATATTGATTTTAAGTCAAATAGTAGTATTCTTATGGGGTAGTCTTATATTTATAGGACCTATATAATTTATTTAAGGGAACGTTGGTGATGATTAAGGCTATCACAGACAACTCGGTATAAGGCCATGCATAGGAGCATAATCATTTCAACCAATCACAGGCAGTATGAGGAACACTATGTTTATTTCTTATAGTAACAACTTATTATTCCATGATATAAGTAAAAAAAAATACTTATTAAATTCTGTTAGCATAGCATATCGAATCTACCTTCTCATTGAAAATTACTATAATATCATAAAAAAATTTAGAGTGAACAAACAAATTGAGTTATTTAATTGCATTTTTACATAATAAAACTGTAGGTAATAGAAACAATAATTTTATAATTTCATCCTCAACAAACATTTACCAAGCTGGAAAGTTTAAATTTTGTATGGTTTCTTTGCAACTACAATCAACTGCTTGTGATTTTAATAGATTTTCACAGGTTATTAAATCGTTCATGGATCTAGTATTGACATTCAATAATCTTATTTCTATAGTTGTAATTCATCATATATATTATTTGCATGATATGGGTACGATAAACCTCCTCTTGCTGGTATATAGGAGTTGAATTGGAGTAATAGTAGTAGTCTAATTAGTCTACAGACTGTAGATGGACAATCTTCGTCAAACATTTATACGAGAATATTTTTTATGTAGATTACTATATTATACATGTATCGGTGTGTTATCGGAGTGATGTCTAATACTTTTACAGAGTCGTTATTAGCGTGTACAGAAGATTCGAAATAATCGCCATAGCACAACTAACAGTGGTACAAGAAGAAATACGTATGCACGTAACAACATCTTGTTATTTACTAATTCATAGTTATTTGCATTTTTAGTTTTATCATCTAAAAAAGGGAGAGGAAGGGAGAAAAAAAATTCTTTTATTTAGAATATTCTTCTTTTATTTTGGTAATAATGAATACAATCAATTATAGAGTTTTGTACAATTTCTTAAACTACACGTTGATTTATATTTTAAATGGTTAGTACAATAAGGTACATATATAATAAAATTAGGCACATCTATCATATTCTCCACGTCGATAACGTTAGGTATGGATGAAGAGAGGTTTATCCCAGCTTACTTTCAAGAAACTTGTTTTGATGTCCTTTTTGCGTATACCAAATCAGTATTCAACAAGTGATCTCGTAATATATTATCCAGCATTTTATAGGCTACGTAACCGCAATCATATTCAAGCCGTGATGAAAATTTTCTAAATATTTTATCTCCTGTCACAATTGATTGCCTAAGGTGTCGATAGGATATAGGAATTAGTTATCTTGGCCTGTGACGTTGGTAGAGAGGACAGTAAATTTATTTAATAATTCCCATTTCACGTAAAGTATTTACATGTGCATCATATTTCAAACCCAGGCGAATATTCATACGAATCACATCGACGATGGTATTTGGATCCGTGTTTTCATTCCAGTCGAATACACGACCATCGGGGGGCGTTTTTTGATATTTACAGGCTGGATTTACAACATATGGTGGTTCTTCATCATCGCTGTTTATGTTTTCATTCCGTCCTAGTCCATACTCTTTTTCTTCTTCTTCGTCTTCGGTTTCTTCTATCTCTTGTAGTGGACATAATTTTGATATAATATTTCTAGATTTACAGCTATTCCTATCATCATTTGAGCCAACAGCTTCGTTTGGGTCGATATTTTCAAATCAATTCAACCTATGATCGATGCTGGGTTTTCGGTGGCGTGCACTCTTTGAACTTGACTTTCTAAGTTGTCTTTTCTATTAAATGTTTTATTACATAGCTCGCATTGGAAAGAGATGATCTTATGGATATTAGAATGACGACTTAAACCACTAGCCCAGGCGAATATTTTACTACAAAATTTACAAGTATACATGTTTACCACCTTACTATATAACATCAAATGGCTAATAAACGAGGAATCATCCTCTTATATCCTTTTAGCCTACCCTTATTATATTGTTAGTTTATCCTTATCATATTCTTAGTTTACTCTTATTATATCCTTACACATCCTATTTTTGCCCTTATTATTTTTACCCCTTATTTCATCCTTTTTTAACTTTATATACTTATTTACCCTTATTTTACCCTTATATTATCCTTATTATATCCTTATTTTACCCTTATTATATCCTAATTTTTACCCCTTATTTTATCTTTATTGTATCCTTATTTTTACCCTTATTTTATCCTTATATTCTTATTTACCCTTATTTTATCTTTATTATATCCTTATTTTATCCTTAAACATGTTTATGAGGATCACGTTACTTCATACATGACTTTTAGATAACTCCAAAAAACTGAGTGTTGAATGTTGGAATGACAAATATGGGATATTGGTAAAAGTTAAAGTTAAAGATTTTGATTTAAACAAGAGTCGCTATCGCAAAGGATTCGATTAGTATACATGCATTAATGGCAAATATGGGGTATTGGCAAAAGCTAAATCCCACGATAGGTTAGGTTGGCTAAATGCGTGCATGCGTCAACTTGGTTATGTTAATAGGGCTATGGGTAATACGTTATGTTAATAGTAACAGTTAAATCCCACGATAGGTTAGGTTGGCTAGATAACATTTATCTATCTAGCATCTAGCGCCTTGACATTTATGGGGTTATATCATGGAATAATAAGTTGTTACTATAAGAAATAAACATAGTGTTCCTCATACTGCCTGTGATTGGTTGAAATGCTTATGCTCCTATGCTATGGCCTTATACCGAGTTGTCTGTGATAGCCTTAATCACCACCAACGTTCCCTTAAATAAATTATATAGGTCCTATGAATATAAGACTACCCCATAAGAATACTACTATTTGACTTAAAATCAATATATAGGAAAAAATAGTAAAATGAGATCTCGTAATTGACAGAGAACTGAATTCATTTTAAAATAATAATATGTATACTTTAAGTTGGAATTTTAACACACCCCTATATTTATAAAGCAATTTTAGAATTTGGGTAATTTTGTAACATCTGCTTAAATTGTGAGATACAACACATCGTTACCAGATTAGAAGAATAAATCTCTAAAAGTGAATACACTGGTTTACATATCAATAGGTACATAATCTGTGCTTCGATGATCTCTATTTCTCTTTGAAAACCTCTATGAAAAATCTAGCTTCATTATTTTTCTATGTACCTATGCTTCTTTATTAGAAAAAATGTAAAAATAGAACTGTGTTCAATAAAAGATATTATCATTTCTCGTATTTCAATATATATTTTAAGTTAATGACTCTTAAATCCAAAGGGTCTAACATCTTGAAACTGAAATACATGTCTTGGAAAAATTCCATATAATAAATATCTATGTGCTTTGCTTGATAGAGGTATGCGGTTAATTCTATTGCCTCCCTAACCTGATTTTCATCTACTTTTTCTTATATGATATTCAGAAAATTGTTTAACGCCCATATATCTGTAAACTAGGTGTATTTAGTTAGGAAATAAAACTTGAAAATAGCATATTAAAATTTCTATATGATGCAAAATTATTATTGAGCTTTTCATTTTGATATGTAGAAAAAATGAAAATGTGTAGAAAAATTATTTGTTTACTTTCATATATATATATTAGAGAATAGCAAGTAAATTATCGTACGATAGCCCGTAGGCCTTTTCACGTGCCACGGTTTTCGGTTTTAAACGCGTAATTTATATATTTTTCCAGAATGTTGCGTAGAGACAATATCACTGTAAATTTTATTAAGAATTTACGGTTAGATATTATTCCACGTTACGACCGACTCTTTTTTGGTTAGATATAAAACATCTTGTCCCAACCACAGTTTATACGATCTTGAAGTTTGTTAGTAAAAAAGAAGTTTTTTAACTTATCATAAAAATATATCAGAAACACCTAAGATTAACATATCGCCTCCTTATTAATTCGATTAGGGCATTTTTATAATTTAGTCACATAAATACCTAAAACAGAAACATGTAAAATATTTCTAGAATAAAAAATGTAGTGGATTTGATAACATGAGATCTAAGTCCTAAGGTTATTATGAGATTCTAAAATGAAACAATCAAGTGAAACGTATTTTATTTATCTAAAAACAAATTACATGAACTAGAAAAAGTCAGAAGCCTACAAATCGCATCTGTTTTTACAGTTTTTACGTAAATTAGTTTTTCAGGAAATTAGGTCGAACATAATACAAGTTTATGAAAAATCTATGTATATAATAGCTTAAAATATCAACTCTACGAATTTGTGCATAAAGGTTAGCATAGATAAGAATTTTCAAAGTCTAGACCTTGTAATAAAGTAAAATCGTCTAAAGGCATTATTTCAAATAACTTGAAATGAATCTAGCTAACCTTTATATCAAAAAATAGATAGGCGTTCACCCATACACTTTAAAATAAAAAATGAGATTTTTTGTAATAAAATTTATGCTTGTCATTAAAATAGTTAAGGTAACAGTCCCTACACACCTCTAAAATATTGTCAGTCACTTGTATATAAAGAAATATCCACTTATTTTACATAAATTTTCCAGTTTCAATAATAAAGATATTAAGGTGTAGCCCCTGTATATTTAAAATTTAGTACTGTTTTGAGACTCTAGTATATCAGTCGAAAATCGGCAGAACACAACAATAAAATGAATAAAAAGTAGTATAGAATACTGAAATATCCCTTGAGAAAAGTAAAATAGTATTCAAATTAAGCTTACTCTCACCATTATCAAATTACTGCTACTTTTATCCTAATATGAAGTTTTAAAAGATTGAAAATTTGTTACACTTAAAGTATATACGGTTGGAATTGAAACCGTATAAAAACTAAAAGCCGGCAAAAACAGTCGGTATCTCTTTATTGTACATGGGCGGAGGTAAATAGAAATGCTTGTCATAAGAAAATGATAAGATTTTCGGGCGTTATTATATTATCCTCTGTTTCAAATGGTCTCCAGAAAGCCATGGTAAATTAGTAAATAATTAAAATATTTTACCTTTTATACAGTAGTAAATATTCATAAATATGAACAGTAACTAACTAAACTCCTACGCTTGATATTATAATTGGTATTTATGCGCTGCACTGGCACATAGACAGCACGATATTAGACTTCCACGTTCCAAGATAAAGAAACGATTTACGAGTTTTTTTGTGCTAGTAGGCTTGTCCGTTTTATTACCTTTAAACCAGTGCAGTCGTAGATGGTTCATTCAGGCTGATTACATGCCAGTCTCGGACTCGCCTGCACAATTTCAACTACCGTTCGAATCTCAATACCATTGCCAAATATATAGGACAAAATATCAAGTCCAGTACGCACGGTCCTGTGCTTTAAAACTGACCAGTTTCAATTTTGGCCGTATTTACTATACCAGCAATATTTTTTAATCCACACATGCACCAATATTAATACAAACACTAGTCTTATCTGAGGATTCTGCGACTCCAAAATTAATTTTTACAGACATTTATATAATTTATTTGCGACTAACGTTCACAACTACATTATGGTCATGGACGTATCAACATGCCCCGTCTGATATCGCGCAGAATTGCAGATATTTGATTATCCTTACAAAGTATTTTGAAGAGTAGTTCTTTATTATACAACGAGATAAATAAACGTCTTTAAAGTTTAGATTACCTATATGCTCTTAATTGATAACCTGAATGATATTATTTATATTATTTCAGAAATTCCTAGTTTTAAGCATACATAAAGTTTATCACAATAAATCTTATACTCGATTTTCTAAAAACTAAATTAATGTACAGTGTGTTCCTGGAAAGTTTTATGTAATGATTTTTTTTATGGCGGTTTTGCATTTTGATATATTCTCGTCTTATATTGTTCTGCACTGCTTTAGATCTCTGTTATTTTAGTAAATATGTAAATAAGTATATCTTTATTAGAGCTGCCCAACTTCAATATATTATCATTTATGAATTATGTCACGTAGGTAGTCTTCAAAATGTACTTAAATCAAGCTTTTTAAAATTTTTCTATGTTCTAGTAAAAATGTTTTAAACAAAAGTTGTAGATCTAAATGATACTATCCAACGATGTATCGTCTATAGATATTTGATTCGCAATAAAATTTTCAGAATTAAGTCTTTGAACAGCCGCCATTTTAAAATTTTTCCTGTGCGTTTTGCTAGACAAAAGTTGTAAGGCTAGATAAGCACTATCCAACGATGTATCATATATTGGATTCGAAATAAAATATTGGGAATTTGAACGGCTGCCATTTTGAAACGAAGAATGCAATTTGGCCCATTTTCGAACTTAACCGAAATATGGACCCAAAGTATATACATACCAAATTCCATTTTGATCCCTTGAGAAATGCGCCTTCTAAGCATTTTTAGGGTCTGGACATCATAATCGAAGAAACTATAGTAAAATTTTCTTTGAAGTCCTGACACGCTGAACTCTGTAGTAGGTGGATTGTTTTTATTTTACCCCAAGACATTTGTGAAATGTATCTTTTTGTCCAAGTATTACATTTTAATAATATTATTTAATAGGGGTTTATTATCTAGATTTCTATACTGCTTTTACTTATGTCTGTAAATAATGATCGTCAATGTCAGTTGAGAATAATGTTTTTGTTGACTCACATTCTTTTTGAATTTATTGTTTGTCACTACCACTATTTCCTTCCTTTATTTATACCTACTGCATAAATTTGCCTATGAATTGAAATAAGAGGTAATTATTTTCAGAATTAATGTATTTCCAAACAATGCAACACATATAGTTATCATGGCAAACTATAGGGTGCTTCTCTATGAATGTATGTATTTGAGTTTATTATTAACGTCTTGCATATTTTATGGGTGTTGGCATTTTTATTGAGACTGAAAATATAAAATGGTCCTATTGCCTACAGTTTTATTATGTAGCGTTGAAATTGAATAATTAACTCTGAATATTTGACGACATATTAGAATTAGTAATTTTTTTATTGAGAGGTGGTAACAGATTTTATAGACGGTTGATTATTCTTGTGTAAAATACTATTTTTAGACTGTTTCATTTAAGACTGAAGCATCGACGGATTTGGTTTTGTGCCGCCCAAGGCATGGTTAAATTTGCCGCTCCTGAAGATAAAAAATGTTTTGCTTATAAAAAACTTTTAATAAAAACACTATTATATATCATTTCGCGGAACCTCCTGCTGCAATCATCGCAGTTGAATTTTGCCGCCCTAGACACATGCCTACTATGTCTATTACTAAATTCGCCACTGGATAGAAGGGGTATACTGTTAGAAGTACGTTATAAACATCCACGCCTATGAAGCTGGAAATATGTGCTTGAGTAATCAAGTTAAATACCTATTATTGAAAAAAATGATATTGGAAAACTATAAATGGGTCATAAGAAAATAATGATTGTAAATGTCAGATGTACAAGTGGCGTAATATATTAATTGAAGTATATTATCATTACAACACGCAATAATTGTTGACAATGGCTTCATTCAAATGCGTTCGCTTACTTATGCATTGATTTACTTTAATTTTAAAACTCTCGTAATATAGTTCTTATTGTAAATACTGTAACTGTGCTAACCTAGGTATAAATTTTTAATATACAGAGTGTTTCCTGAAAAGTGTTACGTGAAAATTATTTTATGTTCGTTATGGCTTATTATGATATTACACCTGCTTCTATAATATCGATATGAAAAGGGCGTTTAAAGTATTATCCTTCAATTATTAATGATTGATCTTTTTACCAATATAAATAACTATTACTATACAAAGAAAATAATATCCCATTAAATGCTCCTAGTTTGTTTCATAACCTGTGACCTATATAACAGATAAAATTCCACGGATGGTTCTTATCTACAATTATTTTAAAACTACTGCTAAATAAGTAACGCAAATTGATGATTTTAAAACTTTGTTTATTCGTCGCGTAATCTTTGTAGGTTACTTATGGTCCTTAAATATTTTATGTGTTTTAAAGGATGCACAACAACTATTGACTTGTTTCAAATATTTTATCATATACCCTTATTTATTTGAGCGAAAAAGGATATTCAGAATTAAATTTAGTGGCACAACAACGAAGGCTTTAATATGTGTGTAGACAAAAACAATATTAGAAATAATACGTAACAAATATGATTCTTGAACTTTTTGCTTACGTCGATACTAAAAAATGCATATCCCTCGATGTCTTCATTCAACACAATACCATGATTATTTTATATAGGACATTAAGTTTGATTAAATTTTAATCATGTATCTTTGCACCGTCGACCTATTGTTCGAAATGATAATCACTTATATACTACATTTGCATTTGTTTCCTTTTGGATATATTTTAATTTATACATAACAGCTTGTCACAAATAAAATAATTATTTCATTTGGATCAGATAAAACCTTAAGTGGAAATTCTATATACATTCTTTCTATATGATCGCTGTGATAATCTATTTGACCTCGCCCGAGACAGGAGACTACGATTTTAAATACACGAACTATAACCAGTCAAGTAGCGCAGTTGGATAATGCGCCTACGTACGAATCTGAAGGTTGAGGGTTCGATTCCCGAGCGGAGAGCTGCTTTTTCATTAAAAGATTATATAAAAATATTATCACGTGATCAAATGACGTCATCAATTAGTAATTACAGCTCAAGGCCACTAATTAATAATCTACTAGGTCTGATGTATGTAGTAGGATGTCCCGCCTAAATTTGAATATCCTTAACTATATGAATATCCCCGCTAAATTTGAATTTCCTGAGGATTTAAAATCCCCGCCAGTTTGAGTATGTACATGTAGGATTTCCCACCTAAATTTGAATATCCTTAATCATTCGAATTTCCCGCTAAATTTGAATTTCCTAAAAGATTTGAATTCCCCCGCGGTCGGTAATGCAGATTCCACAATTTGAATTTCCCGCGCTTCGGTCGGTAATGCAGATTCCCTACTTAACGACTGGCGCCAATGCTGTGACGTCACTGTCTGGCTCAACCGGCGGTATGCCTACTTTTTAGAAAGTGTAGTAGGTAAATGTCGCTGCACAGGGACGTAATTTCGCCCCAACCACAAAATTTTAGAAACCGTCAACCAATTCAATTCAATTCTAAACTTCTTTATTTAATAGTAACTTATACAATTATTACCTCCCCAAGGCCTAACCCGGGACCGACCGTGCAACCACTGCGTTATTCGCTGTGGCGGATTGCAGGACCAGGCGGACTAGGCCTGATTCGGTTTTAAAACAATTAAAACTTATACCTAGGCTCCTTCTGCATAATGCAGATTAAAAAAGGCGATAAAATTTACAAACATCTAAAAAAACAGATTTAACAAAACTTAAAATTACACTTTTATAAGGTAGCTCGCGCACTTCACTGTTTCTAATTTGGGTGTTGACGCTGGTACCTCAATCTGGACGAGGAACCATCTGCGAGACGTGCAAATGCCGGGGTGCGCATAGGCTGGCCTAAACTTTGGTTTTTAAAAAAAAATTTTGGTTTTCGGAAAACTTTGATTTTGTTATAAAATTGTGATGGAAAATGAATTTAGAGACAAAAATACAAAAAGAGACAACGAGAAACAAACGAGACAAAAAGAAACAAACAGAAAGTAAGAGGGGACAGGAAAGATTTAAAGATGTAAAGGTATGAAATATCAGTAAGGTGGATAGGGTAAGCGAAAGTTATAGTTGTTGAAGTTTGGCTACAGAGGTTGCCGGAAGATCGGTAACGTCTGGTACGGTAGGGTGTGTTTAATCCGAAATGGGGCATTATGCTGTCTAATTTGTGTTATGTTTCTTGTTAGTGGACTATCGCCCAGTTTAAAAGAGTAGAATTTCTGGGAGATATCCTGGACGTAGTCCGCTATTGGGGTTATGTCGTGACACAGTGCGTATAGGTCTCTGAGGGAGGTGTACCTTCCAGAATTAGAGATGAGGCGCATAAATTTGTGTTCTAATACTTTTAGTTTTCTCATTGTCGTGACCGGTATGCTGCACCACACCGGCGCCGCGTATGTGATGGATGGCCTGACCACCATCGTGTACAACAATTTTTTATTTTGTCGGTTAAGTCTGCTACCCCTGACCATGAGTGGATACAGACTCCTGGACAGGGAGTAGACCGTCCGTACGGTCTCATTTATATGTGTGTTAAACGTCAGTCGCTGGTCCAGTCTGACCCCCAAGTACTTCACGCACCTCTTGGTTGGAATTTTGTTTCCCCGGATCGAGATTGGTGTTAGGATTTTGTTTTCAGTGAAACGGCGCGTGAAGACTATCGCCTCCGACTTCTCAGCGTTTACCCGAATCTTCCACTGGGCGTAATACGCCGTGGCATGGGCCATGTGCGCCTTCAGCAGCATGTTCGCTGCTTGGGCGTTATGGCGTACTTGGCCAGCTTCGTATTCGGGAACTCTGGGAAGTCGGAGACGTACAGGTTGTACAACTTTGGCGACAGGCACGATCCTTGCGGGACTCCCGCGCGAATGTCCCGCCGTGTTGGGAGTTTGTTATTCATTGGAACTTGCAGGGATCTTCCTGTCAAGAACGAGTGAATGAGTTTTATGAAGTAAGTCGGAAAGTTGTAGTCGTGTAGTTTGTAGAGTAGTCCCAGAATCCGATGTCGAACGCCTTCTCAATATCGAGGAGCACCATGGTGGTGTTCTTCCCGAGGTTATATTGCACTTTGACGTCGTTAACTATTCTAACGACTTGCTGAACCGTGCTCCTGCCTCTTCTGAAGCTAAATTGGGTCTCATCGTTGATGTGAAGTTCCTCCTGCACAGTGTGGAGTCTGGTCAGGACAACCTTCTCCACCAACTTGGAGATCGCCGACAGTAACGATATGGGCCTGTAGCTGCCGGCGAGCTTCGCGTTCTTATTTGACTTAAGAATGGGCACGACCACGGCGCACTTCCAATGACTAGGCCAGTGCTGTAGCCGCAGAATCGCGTTAACGATGTATATCAACTGCACAATACCTTTCCTCGGGTGATATTTGAGCAGCTTGTAATCGACGCCGTCTTTTCCCGGGGCTTTATTGTTCGGTAAGTTTTTGACAATGTCTGCTATTTCCGAGGGCTTGGTCATGACCTTCAGAAATTCTCGTCTTGTCATTTGTATGTCATGATCAATTATTTCGTTTATGTCATTTTCAATGCGGTCGTGCTCAAAATTGTTTGGAACGTTAGTGTTGTGTATACTCTCGAAGTGTACAGCTAAGTCGTTCGCTTTTTGCGCGTCTGTCATCGCCGCCTGTCTGTTCGCGCGTGTCAGCCAACAACAACCGTCAACCGATAACTTCGGAAATTTCGAAAATAAAAACCCTTTTACGCATCCATGTTGTGCAGCACTGCAACTCATGCGTTGTGTTAAATATGAGGACACTTTCTCTAGTCTCTAGTCAAAGGTTTTCGAGAGTTTTAGCGAAAATAGCCTTTAACGTCGAGGGTGCCCTTTCATTTTTTAGCAGTCGATTTTGACGGAAAAGTGATGGGTTTTAAGCATATTTGCCCTACGATCCCTCAGTGATTCAGTGTCAGAAAAGTATATTTACCATGGGAGAGCCTTGCCTGACCGTATGAATTTATAACTGCCAGAATATAATTCAAAGTCGTTGGGATTCAAGCATTTTTAGGCTCCGAGGAGCGAACTAAATTAATATTGAACTGATAATACGTAAATAGACAGGCAAGCAAAAGCCCACCAAAATTATAAACATTGAACTTTTTACTGAATCTTTTTGTGTAATCGTTAGCTATAAACCGCATATTGGATGGTAGTTGGTTACATTATAAGTCGTTCCGTTCCTCACTATGTGTTGTACACGGGCCAGGCTATAGCTGTTACCCATTTTCGTGAACGTTTTGTAAAAACATATTTTTTTTAAAAGATTTAATATATATTTTTGAACTTTATATTGTTACGTAAGGAGTATTCATATTTTAGGAGAAAACTATAAATCAGCTTTAGTAGGTTACATATTGATACAAATTATTTTTCCAAATTCTAAATTGATATACTTTGCAATAATATTAAACAAATATTGAGAACGAGACCTGACACTGAATTATTAAAAACAAACAATAATTACGAACTTGTACTCAATAGGTAACCTGCTAAGTAAGCAACTAGTAAAATTATAAATACGAATTTTATTAACGCGGGCGTCAGTCGAATTCTTAAGACAGTCCTACTCTTAAGTGTTAAGAAGTGCGACTCCTTATCCTGACGCATTTCCCCACATCAGTGATGTTGGTAAGAGCCCCCATTTGTTACTATTATTGTTGTGCCTGTTGATACTGTGACACTGTTTGTTGTTATTTTGTTAATAAATTATGTTTGTTTTAAACTCGTCTTCTACTTTGACTATCCAATCTCCCTCTCTCACAAGCCAAGTGGCCGTCAGTCGCGGCTCCCCAAAGGGGGGTCGTGACATTTGGTGGAGGCGCCGGCTTCGGCTTTGTACAAGGGATGATTTGGCTGTCATAGTAGGCCCGAATTTACAACATAAAGTTTTCTAAGTCAATAATCGCGTTTTGTGTTTATTTCGTTTATTGTGCGTAAAATACGAGGTCTTGTTGCCAGCAAATGAATTTAATTTTCAATTTTTCATTTTTTCTTCTATGGGATATAATTTTTGGCGTTCTAAGAGGTTCCCAGAGGATAATTAATCGAATAATTTTTTTTTATATAATATAGATTGTATATTAGTTACTTTTTATTAAAATATATAGAGTTTCTTTTAAACTATTTTAATTCATTGCTGACAAACAAAAAACAAATTAGATGTCTCACCTCATTAACCTTGCAGACGCTGCATAATAGTAGTGAAACTAGACCATGACCAGAATATGTTTATATTTGATCAAATATATTGAGTTATTATGAATGGTATGTCGTTTATTAAATATTGTAATTGTTTTACATGCATACATGTGTTACATTATATGGGTAAAATAAATATTATGCGTTGATTGATTATTGAATATTTTTATTGTGGTTCATGAAGTGTACATGTATTAAACTGTTTTGAAATATATATACTAGGATATATAAATAAATATATAATAACGTAAAAATATACTGGATCATGGTCAGTAAAAAACAAATGGAGTAATTGTGGAGTGTCATATGTACAACAGGTAGAAACAATGAATTTGTATGGGAGTGATCTTGCTGATATCACATGGTGTCGGGGAATGTTGGGATAAGCACTAGATTAAAAAAAATTTTAAATAGTTTTTCTTTTTCAATAGTAACGTCATAAATTATTTTTCATTCTTCAATATACACATTTAAATTTAAAATATTTTAAAAGCCATATTTGATTAGTCTCTTTCAACATTTATTCTTAAATAATAGAAAAGCATTAACGTAAAATATATTGCGGGGAAGTAATCGAAAAATCTTTATTTTGAAATCTTTTCATTATTGTTACTAATTTTCCAGGGGAAAGAATTCTCTAGTTTCCAATATAAAATTAAATGATTTTTTGAACCTATGAGTAATTCAGACCAACAGTAAGACAGTGGCCAACGTCGCATATGTTGTTTGTTGAATTGCTCTGTGGACAAAAATATTATGGGAAGGAAGGACATTAGATAATAGTAAATTAAAAGTTAGGAAGGCAGAATTAAGTATGTAAAAAAGGACATAGAGAAGAGCCACCGTACCAAACTAGGTGTTAAAGAACTTGTTTTTTGTATGTGCATAGGGAATAACTAACGTCTCAAGAATTATGTATAAAAGTGTACAATGTTGAGTATTATGAGGTTTTTGCATGAAGAAATGCAAGTATATTTATGAGGTTTTTGCGTATAGAAACGCAAGTGTTTTATGGAGTTTATGATGATGAATAATATGAGGTTTACTATGGTGAATATTATGAGGTATATAGAATTTGTGAGGTTTGTTGCACAAAGGGATGCAACGTGACAGATGAGGAAGACGTGGAAGATGGTTTCAAGGTGAAACTGAACGTCAGCCCCATCATTTATAGTTTTTTGTACAAAAGTACATAAGCGAGACGGGTTCTGTTAATTTTTTTATATGCAATAAGTTCAATTTTAACATGAAGGGTACAAATTTAAGTAGGAAGTTGTTTATACAGGAAATAGTCCTAGAAAAGTCAAATTTCATGCCAAAAGATAAAACTAAATTTAAATATACTCGGAAGCAGGAAAACATTTTGCATAATTTGTTAAATTAAACTCAAGTTGATTAATTTAGTAGAACTTCCCCCATTTTTCATTTATATTTACTGGTCTCTGGTGAAATAATAATTAAAAAAAACTTAGATACATTTCTTCTTTAGGAAATAAACAATATTTCCAGAATAATAATGCTTTTATAAAAATATTTACATAATGTTTTAAAGAAATTTCTTCCTTAATAATAACGCGTTTATAAAAACATTTATATAATAATGTTTTAAAGAAATTTTTTCCTTAGCAATAATGCTTTTGTAAAAATATATATTGTAATGTTTCCTGTATTTTTTTTTCATGTAATGAAATGCACGAGGGCGAGGCACACTTAGCACTGAAAACCAGAGGATGGCAGTTGACATTGCGAAACCAGGATCCTGAGCAGAGCAAGGAATAGGCACTTGGACCATTCATAGTATATAGGTCATTGTTAATGTTCAGAGAAGCAACATCTAAACATTAACCTTCCCCAACCACTACATGGTGGTGACTAATGGATTTCCAGCAGAGCCGTAGGGATAATCCATTCATCTATAGCCAGCCAAGGGCTAATATTTCTGCTGCAGTTCCCGAAGCTAGCTATCTAGCTATAAATGCAACACATGTTCCCATCATAGCTGCGCTAATTTCTTTCGAACAAATGTTTTGTTTATTTATGGTTTACAAGTGTCAGTAACCCAGGCGTCTGCTACAGCTAACTCAGCGACTTCACCTCCAATCCACTCAATAAGTAATGACTCAGTGTAAGTGCAAAAATGCTGACAAGGTGTGCCCGCAAAAAACTATATTTCCTCGTAATGAACAATTATTGATTTATAGAAATTTTTTGTTGATGAAGCGTATTTCACCAATTTGTATTTGTATAATTTTGTTATCTTGAATGAAAGGTTTTAAATAAATGAATGAATTTCTTTTTTTAGTGTTAGGTTGAAAACTTTGTTTTTTTCTATGGTGAGCAATATGTTTTTTAGAGCTAGGGGCTAGCTCTATCTAAAAGGGGGAAATGTGTTACTACTACTGCTACTTTGACTATCCAATCTCCCACTCGAACAAGCCAAGTAGCCGTCAGTCGCGGCTCTCCCAAAGGGAGGTCGTGACAATATTGTCTTTTTCTTGTGTTTCAAAATTCTTTTTCAGGTTTTAATTTAGGAAAGTCTTAGTATTTAGTATTTACTGTGTTAGATTTATAGTGTTACGACGTCCAATTGGTACCATCAGTGAAACAGTTAAGCAAAAACGAACAATAAGTATAGATTTTTGTATTATTCTGTCTGAAATCGGTTGCTTCGAACCCTTCAGGTGAACATTATAATATCCACTTTATTTTTTTTTAATTTATTTTTTTTATTTTAGTGCCTTATTTATATTTACGTCCTGGCGGAGTTTAGATACAGCTACTCTTCCACTCAACCAGAATGGCGAAAATGAGATGCCGTTCACCCATCCAAGTGACTGCCTCGACCAACGCTGCTTCACTTCGCTGATCGAGGTCTCAGCGCTTAAACCAAATTCAAATTCAAAACAACTTTATTCATGGTAAACTGAGTACAAAAAACTGTCTCCCCAGAACCCGTCCCGGGACCGACCCTGCGACCACCGCGTTGACGCGATGGCGCATCGTAAGGTCGGACCGAGGCGGGGCTGGTTTGGCGTAAGTAAAAAATGTAAATATAAAAAACTCAAAACTCCTTTCATCACAAGGTGAATTAAAATAAGTAATATTGTATAAAAAAAGGCTTAAAAAGTAAAGCTTAACAAAGATTAAAACTATCACTCGGTTTTACCCGTTTGCGCACTGCACTTTGTTTAATTTTGGCACTTTTCGCTGACACCATAACTTGTACGGAGTGCCATCCGCGAATTACTCCAGCGACGGGCTGCGCAAGGCTGGCCTAAACTGTGATTCTAAATTTTGAATTGTTTTGGCATAAAAAATTTGAAAACTGTTACAAGATTAATGAGGGAAAAATGAATTTACAGACAAAAAGGTACAAACAGAAACGAAGGAACAACAAACAAAAATACACAAAAACAAAAGAAGAGGGGGGCAGGAAAGAATTAAAAGTCGATGAAAGGTATGAAATATCAGTGAAAGGTGGATAGTAGCAGGGAAGGTATAGTAGGTGCAAATTAGAGATAGAGTGGCTGCCGGAAGATTGGCAACGTCTGGTAAGGTAAGGGGTGTTTAATCCGAAATGGGGCATTATGCTGTCTAATTTGTGTAATGTGTCTTGTTAGCGGATTATCGCCCAGTTTGAACGAATAGAAGTTTTGGGAGATGCGCTGGACGTAGTCGGCTATCGGAGTTATGTCGTTGCAGCGTTCGTAGAGGTCTCTGAGGGAGGTGTACCTTCCAGAGTTGGAGATGAGGCGCATATATTTTCGTTCTAAAATTTCAAGTTTTTTCATTGTCGTGGCCGGTATGCTGCACCACACCGGCGCTGCGTATGTGATGGACGGCCTGCCCAACATTGTGTACAACAATTTTTTATTGTGTCTGTTTAGTCTGCTACCCCTGACCATGAGCGGATACAGACTCCTGGATAGGGAGTAGATCGTCCGTATGGTTTCATTAATGTGGGTGTTGAACGTCAGTCTTTTGTCCAGTCTCACCCACAGGTACTTCACGCATCCCCTTCAGCGCTTAAACCGATGACGGTACGGGTATTAAAAGTCCCTCAGATGTGAAAAGATGGATCGTTCACAAACTCTCCGAGGTTAATGGTTTGGTGTATAAAGGACACAAGTTTGTAGTTCCAGGAGCAAGCAAAAAAGATATAATGGAAAAAATACATTACCGTCATCTAGATATAACTAAATGTATAGCGAAAGCTGATTTATCATTTTATTTGCCGGGTAAGAATAAACATAATATGTTTATTCAAGATATGATAATGTCCTGCCATATTTACTAAACAAACTTAAATTCACCAGACCAGAACCAATGATTCCGAACGACATTGTAAATCTGCCGCTCTATAGATTGGGTTGTGATATTTTTCATTTATATAATGAATCACATTTATTAGCACCCGGTTACTATTCAAAATATGTCGAAGTTGTTAACTTGTATAAGTTAACAACTTATGTTCTAACGTTATAGTAAAACTAAAGCCAGAATTTTTATCTTATAATTTTAAGCAATTTGCAAACGGGTGGGAATTTAGTCATGTCAGTACTTCGCCTAGATACCCACAAGCAAACGGACATATTGAACGTTGAAAGAAATATATTTTAGACAAAAAAGATCCAAATTTGACTTTATTAGACTTAAGAAATACTCCGATAGACAACACAAATTCACCTGCAAATATTTTATTTCATTTTCAGATCATTACTATTTCAAACCAATGTTCATTTTAAATGTAGAGCCAACCACAATAATTATATAAATTTATCAGAAATTCACAAAAAAAAGTAGAAAATTTAGATAACTATTCTGTAGGCTAATGTCAACCGAAAGGTATTTAGAAAGTGTGTAAAGTTGGAAAAAAAGTGGGGTTAAAAATTAAAATCTTAAAGTATTGTTAAATAACGGCTCATATCTTATAAGGCGCTTTATAAAGAAAGCGCATATGCTTAATTTCCCTAAGAAACAATAGACAATGAATCTAAAAGTGATTATTAATTATAATAATATTATACTATAGATATATTCCAGTTGTACAGGAGGACCCTATTAGTAATAATATTTTAAACTCTAATCATAATAATATTTTAGACTCTGTTAGTAATAACATGTTATATTGAACGTGAGGATGAGAACAATTTACCACTTGGTAATAAAGGTTTATAACTGACACGAAATGACGAGCCTTTAAAGAAAAAAAACATTGTTAAGCCAAGTAACACGGTCAGGGAGAATTACAAAAATTCTTCCAAATATAAAGGTATACTCTATACCGTTGTCGTAGGGCAAGATATTGTCCTGCTAGTCCTTGTTATTGCTCTTTCTCCCTCTGACAAAGACGTTAAATTTTTAAAAGAAAAACAGGGTAATACCAACAAAAAGATTTACAGTTCCGGAGATTAACAATCCTCAACTTTTTTTAAAAAAACTGTAAAGAAACAATGTTATATGCACAAGCCATTAACTGTTGCCGCTGTAATGAAACATTCTTTGACTTTTTAATAATGATGTTTATTCGGCAAAAACTATATTCTCTTACAGTACAATTATTGCATTATTGCTAAGTCATATGATATTTGTCTACGGCAGTAACAATTAGTTACTTAAAATCTGTAATTTTATTACATATACCTATTGATTTATAATTATGAAATATTTTAATAACTAATACTTGACTACGTATAAACCCTTACATAAACACAACCTCAGCGTTTTTTTTCCCAAAGGAAAGGTTAATGCAATCAAACTTTTAATAATGAAAAACTAGTTGAAGCATCCTGTATATACCCCATATATAAATTTAGTTTTTTTCTTCTTTATTTCCAAATTCAAGTAATTATTGCAGTTAATTCATTTGATTTTGACATTTATTTAGTCATTTGATACTAAACACAATAAAGTTACCAGAATGCATTTTAAAATTATATTCTTTTAAAGCAAAGTTAAACGCTATAATTTTAACTAAAAAAGTTACAGAAAGTCGAGCCGAGCCACAGGGTTTGTTTACAATGGACACGATAAGCGTCAAGCACTTCGGTTACTTCCCAGTGTGTGAAATCGCTTACCCTTTTCTATCTTAACCATAGGAGGAGATAGAGAGTGGAGTTTTTAATCTGAAACGCTGCACAAAACTACGCCGTATCAAATATAATATTGTTAACGTAAACAATTCCCACGTCAGACTTGGGGGACGCGTAAATCCGAGTAAATTGTGACGTCATTTTTACCATATAAAAGAAACTGCAGTACCCATGAGAAAGGGTAATCAGACCCGAGCTACATCGCAGGACATTGGGTTCGCTGTTGCTCCCTGAAGATTACAATTGCACCACACCTTAGGTACATCGCTAGACATTGAGTTCGCTGTACTTTGGAGATTGAATTTAACCACACCTTAGTTACATCGCTGGACATTGAGTTCGCTGTACTTACGGCATTATTGTGTGGTTATTTGCCTGACTGCGAGTCCAACAAGATTTTGATCTACTTACTCCTTTCACTTATTTCATCTCAGCCGTAGACAACCATTCTTTGGCATACTCTTTATGAAGTGCCATTTTAACCTCTGTGTTATGCTGGACGAGTACGTTAAACATGAAGTATCTGGAGAAGAGCATTCACGGGCGATATCATGCTATACAGGGCGCAGGGAAATTCTGCTAGCATAAATTTCTAAATGGTGATCGTTTGACGCTATTTTATTATTGGCAATTGCATTTATATTCTGATTTCGTCGGGGTGTAATGGGGAAAATTGACGCATTTGTGGTATTAAAAGAATATTAGATTTTTTAAATGAAATATTAGCTTTGATTTTTAACTATCATAATATTATAGTTAGTTTACCGTACTTTGCGTTAACAGAGGTTTGAAACATTGACTACAGTCAATTGGCTGGTTCTGTTCTCAATTGGGTTCAGTTACAACGAGGGATGTCAATATTTCAGGCAGTTGTCTGGTCACTTATTTCGATTGAAGGGTGATGCAACACCACTTTCTTACCTTCGCGGATTCGCGGCTTCGTATGTTTGACAATCATAGGCAATCTTCTGGTTGCTTTTCTATTTAATTACTATAGGGAGATTTCCCCAGCAGCATTCTAAAAGATTTTACGTGAGTGTAAATTCTCACCTCAGCAAGATTAATATGATTATCTGAACGATTGTTCCTACTCTAATTTCAATCAATAAACATTGTATAATTAAAGGATATTTCCTCAACACTCTATGATATTTTATATCAGTATTTAATGCTCATTTCTCAACTTAATTTTGATAATGTACAAACATGACATGATTCTTCTCCTTTGTTTTGCATTCGATTCATTATTTGGCTATTGCTAACAACTTTAATTATAAATCATTATTATCTAGCGATTGCTAACAACTTTATTTAATTATAAAACATTATTACCTAGCAATTGCTAACAGCTCTAATTATGGATTATCATTATCAGGCCATTGCCACAACTCTAATTACTATTAAAATAACACAGCATACTTTTGTATTTCAGTTCTTCTTCTTCTTATTGCATCAAAATACCCAGCATATCTATAGTATGGTCATTACTATGGCAGCGCAAATTTTCCTATTATAATATTTAGACAATTGTCTCAAATATTTGGATTACTTTTGATTTCATGTTCGACTATTGTTGAATTAATTTATATAAAATAAAATGGGTTTTTTTACTATTTTTTCCCATCAGTTATTGTCTTATTCTTTCACCTTTACCTTTTCATCATATAAGTAATAACTAAATAAATGTTTTAATTTCAAAAGCTAAATAGCAAACAGGCTTCAACTATAAAGGTACAGTGCAATCTTGAGTAATAAAATACTACGTAAATAACATATATAATTAACTAGGTCTCTCAATTAATAGACAAGTGTGTTCAAGTTTACCAGGTATTTAAATTAACAAAGTGCTTAATTTTCTAAGGTATATAGTATCAGATAGAAACAAGTAATATTAAACTTTATATAAAAGAACCTGGGTAAATTAAAAAGGGTTACTACACACACACACACGAAACGAAATTTGGGTCCTACACTAACAAAACTAGACGATCACGCAAATGGCCAATCTTATTTGTTTATCTTTCAGATAAATAAATAGTAATTAAAATTACTGGTGACATAATGACCAGGATTTCTTTTAGTCAATAAACAGAGTACCCCACAACCACTTCATAATCATGAAGAAATTGCAGAGCCATTTGTTCTGGTCTTATACAACTTCCGGAGAAAAAAGTTTAGATGTCAGATTCATATTTTTAATAAATTTGTTGGTAAAGCAAACAATATACCTACTTATTGTATAATGTTATCAAAACTACTACCAACTTCTGCTGCTGCTTGGCAATACTCATAACGCGTTTTTTTTACCAAATTCAAACATGGAAGAACGTTACGCTAGAAGCTAGTGATTGGAGATGAAAAAAGTCGGCCGTTATATTAACCCCAACCATGACAACATAAGAACCGTTTTAATAATACTAATTTTTTGTTCGTGCGAAAGCAGGTGCAGTTGCAGAAGTGCAAGCTTATGTTGGTCCACAATGTGCTACCATTGCCACGGACAAGCAAGCATGAATGTCGGATCTATGGAAGATGACGAGGATAAATTAACGTTGGTAATCTTATGATAATTAGCGGGTTACGCCTACAGGCGACACCGCGTAAAAAATACGCCAAAATACTTTACCTCTGGGGTGGCGTGGAAAAGTTGTGTTATTTTATAGGGGTGAGAGGTCGGAAGCGGCACATTTATTATAATTTTAAGTGGAGTTTTGTAGCTACTGCTTTAACGTTAAGCATTGAACTTTAGAGTAGATTATAGTAAAAATTACAATTTATTGAGCTATCCGGAACCAACCCTTATGTGTGCGCCTTATTTCCCACAGTAATATTTATTTTGTGAAAAAAGTGTAGAGACGTTTTTCATAGAGAATTTTATAAGGAATTATTTTGTATATTATATGTATTTTTATCAAAAATTGCACGTTTCTGAGATAATCTAGATAACCTCAAAATGGGGATGGAAACGACGTCCTAGGGGATGAAGCACACTATTTAGGGGTGGGAACTTTTCGGTTTATTAATTATTATGCTAACCTTAACATTTCAAGCATTTCTCAAGACTTTATAAATTTTGTCCGATATAAATTGTTGTACTACTGAACTAAAAGGAATATCAGTAATGGAAATAACACTACAACAATATTAATTATGTCTAAAAACAGAATAATAATAATTATTATTATAAATAAAACAAGTATATGAAAATCCTAATGTTTGCTGCACTTTCTTACTACTTTTTCATGCTTTAAATAAACAAATTGTTTAAGCATGCCCTATTAATAAGAAATTGTAAAAAAAATTATAGATAATATTTCTTTATTATCGTTCTTGAATAAAACCATTTGAAAACTTTTTTATTTGTGATTTATTTTTCAGGTTTCCATTCCCACAATGGAATGAAATCGACAATTTTTAGTTTAATGATATATTACAAAGTTCGCCTAAATATGTGTGTTGAACAGGAATAGTTAAAATATATGCTTTTCGCACAGCAAAATAAGAGTTCTTCCAAAAAAAAAGCTTTGAAAACGGAAATAGATTACTTTCCGAAACGTCAGCAAACTACATTATTTCTGTGTTTATTCCGATTTATATTATTTGCAAAACATAACCTCTGACTTTTCCCTTGGCGTAAACGTCACGGGCGCAGAGGCTTTTTTCCAATACTTCTATTACTTTGTAGATTCGGTGATTTGTTTTGAAGAAGATAATAATACATGTGGTAGAAAACCCAAATAATAGGAAAGAATGTTCCATATTTATTACAAATAAAATCTTTAATTGTTATGTAGTATAGCAATAGTTAGTTTTAAGAATAGTTCTTAATAATCATAATATGAAATGACATATACTCTGTTTCAGATAAATAAATGCTCGTAGATTTAAGTATTAGTGAATTAAGGAACGTTTTGAATGGTATTTATCATGTTGTTTATGTTAAGACTTTAGTTGATTATTTTAAGTACTCATATGTTAAGTGATAGCTTAAGATATTCATCAATGTTGAGAAAATTCTACAAAAGTTAAAGGTTAAAGTAGTAGTATTTCAGTGTATATATATATATATATGAAGTGTTATTGTACTTCCAGCAGTCACGGTTGTTTGAACGACGTTTCGGCAGAATCTCATCTGCCATCTTCAGGTTCTCACTGAAAGCTGCCTACTGCTGCTCCTCGTTGCTCGAACTGAATTGTTCAGTTCGAGCAACGAGGTCGTCATTGCCTGTGATGTTATGTATATATATATATATATATATATTGGGTAAGGAAAACAATAGACACAAACGAGAATTTCTCGAAATGACGAATATCTACAAAAGTAACAACGCTTTAAACTCTAAAAAGGACATAGAAGGGCTTAACATTATTTACACATTTCTTCTACATCTTGACAACAAGAACCAATATAATCCAACAGGTATAGCATCGAATGGGACACCTGATACAAGTGCAGGTTAGTTACTTTTATCCTTGAGGAATAAATTTGACAGGTTGGCCATCTTCACAGGAAGTTCCAACTTAACCTTACAATACAAGATGGATCCCTTCAGGATACCATGCTTTTTTAAATCCTTTTTAAATTTAATGATTTTAACAATTTTATTTTATCAATTGACATCCATTTATGTTTTAAATAATTTTAACTTGTAAGTTTGTTAATTACTATTAGTGATAAGTGTTGGTCCATATTTTAAAAAAATTGTTTCACATGTGCAACTTCTACATAACCTCAAAATATCGTAAGTACTCTAATATCAACCCTAATTTAAGTTTAATATGATGTCGTACTTTGTAGCGTTCCTGATGAAGAGGCAATAAAGCCTCGAAAGCTTGAACAGAAATAAAGAGTTTTCTTTAATTTTTTGTGCCACACGACTGCATACCCAAGTTTAAATTTTAAAAAAAATTTAACCTTAAATAGCCAGTCGAGCTAATTTTACCTTAAATATATATATATATATATATATATATATATATATTATATATTATGTGTAGTGGTGAGAGGTAAGTGAATCCTCTCATGTGGTCTAATGCTACTATACACCAGACATCATGGATGTCTACATGGTGCATAGCGACTTGCCATTTTGCAAGTACCGAGAGCGGTGACCTTCAGCCCTTGGTGGACTTAACCCATATACTGTTATTATACATGATTTGCAGGAAACAACTACTCAGCGGGCAAATACCCCGACCTGCATTGAATTATACCTTACAAATCATGAAAAATTGGTAGCCAATGTGTATGGGTTAAGTCCACCAAGGGCTGAAGGTCACCGCTCTCGGTACTTGCAAAATGGCAAGTCGCTATGCACCATGTAGACATCCATGATGTCTGGTGTATAGTAGCATTAGACCACATGAGAGGATTCACTTACCTCTCACCACTACACCATTTACATTAGTCTGTATAAGACTAGCAGGTTGGCCACTGTCATTTGTCTGCTCCATGACCTATGGCATACTGATGAGAACTAATAAGTTCGAAACCGGTCTATGTCTGGTCAGGGAGTTGACAAATGACATTGGCTACCAATTTTTCATGATTTGTAAGGTATAATTCAATGCAGGTCGGGGTATTTGCCCGCTGAGTAGTTGTTTCCTGCAAATCATGTATAATAACAGTATATGGGTTAAGTCCACCAAGGGCTGAAGGTCACCGCTCTCGGTACTTGCAAAATGGCAAGTCGCTATGCACCATGTAGACATCCATGATGTCTGGTGTATAGTAGCATTAGACCACATGAGAGGATTCACTTACCTCTCACCACTACACCATTTACATTAGTCTGTATAAGACTAGCAGGTTGGCCACTGTCATTTGTCTGCTCCATGACCTATGGCATACTGATGAGAACTAATAAGTTCGAAACCGGTCTATGTCTGGTCAGGGAGTTGACAAATGACATTGGCTACCAATTTTTCATGATTTGTAAGGTATAATTCAATGCAGGTCGGGGTATTTGCCCGCTGAGTAGTTGTTTCCTGCAAATCATGTATAATAACAGTATATGGGTTAAGTCCACCAAGGGCTGAAGGTCACCGCTCTCGGTACTTGCAAAATGGCAAGTCGCTATGCACCATGTAGACATCCATGATGTCTGGTGTATAGTAGCATTAGACCACATGAGAGGATTCACTTACCTCTCACTACCACACCATTTACATTAGTCTGTATAAGACTAGCAGGTTGGTCACTGTCATTTGTCTGCTCCATGACCTATGGCATACTGATGAGAACTAATAAGTTCGAAACCGGTCTATGTCTGGTCAGGGAGTTGACAAATGACATTGGCTACCAATTTTTCATGATTTGTAAGGTATAATTCAATGCAGGTCGGGGTATTTGCCCGCTGAGTAGTTGTTTCCTGCAAATCATGTATAATAACATTATATTATATATATATATATATATATATACTTTTTGTTTTCCAGGTTTGTTTCTTTTTATTGCTTTTTTCCTATAAAAATTTTGATATGCTACAAATTAGGCAGGCCCTTGCGCCCGGCATTTCTATATTTTGTTGACGGGTTCTCTCGTTAGGTTGAGGTACCCGCATAAATTTAAATTCAGTGAATTACGCAACAAGCGTTTGTCTTAATTTTGAATATTTGGCATTTTCAATTTTGTTGCATGCTTTAATTTGTTTTTAACAAAAGGAATATACCTAGATTAAGTTTCATTTCGCCGAGGGCCGGTCCCGAGACGGATTCTGGCTAGGAATTTTATTGTATTTTAATGTTAATAAGGTTGTTTTCGTTCACTCATTCATTAGCAATGGAATACATCGGAGGTCAAATTCTGTTGGATTCTAGCGTTTTTTAAATTGTTTTTATTAGTTTATATTAATAGTTAAAAATTTTCTTTCTACAAATTTTATTTTAATCCACGTCGCGAGTTTTGTTAAAATTTTCTTTACACAAAAAATTTTTCTTTCATTATTCCGCGGGAGTTAATCTTTAATAAAACTTTAGACGTTTAGTGGCCTGGTTACTTATCCGATTGTCAGACGAATATCCATGACCTTTATTTTTTATTTATATTTTATTTTATGGTTACTATTTAGCCACCGTTACAGGTATATAATTATTCGTGAACTGTTTGAGAATCACTGGCATTTCTGACCCATTGAATATATTCTTGTTTATAGTTCAGCCGACGAAGCGACACGTCAAATTAAAATGTAGGTATAGTTGAAGTAATCAGTTCCTGGTAAATAAAAAACGCAACAAAAACTCTCGTTAAACTCGTTAAAATACCGGTACTCTTTGTGCTGCTGTTCGCAAATTGACTCGCTTACCTTTATAGGCTTTTAATGTGCGTCGGTTCGTTTGATGATAGGCATAGCGCCATGGCCCACGCCTATATAAAAATGTCGTAAAGTTTTTGTTGCGTTTTTTGAGTGTACGGAAGTCCTTACTTGGACTATACTCCACGTTAAAGTAATGTAGTTATTGTTAATTTTTTATTGTTAAAATAATGATAAAAATTTTACCACTTAAGTAAAGCAAATGTATTTTTTTTTATTTGAGGATGTTATGACGTAGTGTAGTTGTTAATTTTTATTGTTAAAATAATAATAAAATTTTTACCACTTAAGTAAAGCAAATATATTTTTTTTTATTTGAGAATGTTATGACTTGTCAAAACAAGTTATAGAACGAAATATGTTTGTAACACCAAGAGCTGAGAGATTATATTGTTAATAAGAATACAATTTAAAATTTCTGAATATGTTTTATAAGTTTATGGTATTCCATCTACCAATTTCGATATTATTAATTATTTTGTTTTTTTTTAATAAGGAATTAATCTCCACTACGTCATTTCAGAAACAATATTTTCTTTTAAAAGCTATAATTAACGAAATGGCAGTTCTTATATGGCTCAATGTGCATCGAAATACAAGGATTTGTCGATTTGGATGAAATAATTCAAAACGGGCTGGAATTTTAGGAACAGGCTTATTTTGTGGTACTTTTTAACATATTAAAAGTCCCCACCCGTAGACGCCGGCGGAGGGGAAGGGGGGGGGGAGAAAATAGGTAAAAAAATCGGTTTTGCGATCCGAACGACCATTTTTGAGATTTTAGCGAAGAACGCGCGCATTTCCGTTGCGTCACAAAACTGTCAAAATTTCAAAATAATCTATCTCGGCTCCAATCGGTCGTACGAAGTTAAATAAAAAACTAAATTATGTGGATTTTTATTACCTATAATTTTTATGTGTACATATTTTATAGTAAAATTGATACTTTCCGAGTTTTTTGCGAAAAGCCGATTTCTTTTACCTATTTTCGCCTTCCTCTCCCCTCCGCCGACGTCTACGGGTGGAGATTTTTAATATGTTAAAAAGTACCACAAAATAAGCCCGTTACCAAAATTTCAACCCGCTTTGAATTATTTCATTCAAATTTTCCCATTTTATGTGGCTATTATTATTTTATATTAGCTATATACAGAGAAGAAGATATATTTTTAAAATCTTTAACCAAAAACGATTTAGTCTCCTAAAAATTCTTTACATATCGAAAAATATATAAACACATCATAAAAAAACTAATATTTAAAAAAAAATCAAGTTATGAACTTACCAAATTCTCCTCTATTGCTGTATTTCTGGTCAACATCAAAATTAAATAAATAGCTATACACAGGGACAGGAATACCAAGAGGGCGAATATAAAAGACTTAAAGGATGCATCTTTTGAGGCATTTTCACTAACATTGTATGAACCTTGTTTAACCATGTTGATTAATGTAATGAAGAAACTGCTAACCCAACAAAAAATTGTTTTAATTAAGTGAGATAGGTATAATAGGAAGGAAATAAAATTATCTTAAAATGATAAAAGGTGGTTAAGTCTAACATTTTATCAGTATTAGGCGTTGCAAGAATCAATTATTACTCTTTAAATTATTGTGAAGTTAATAAATGAGCTGTAAGGTGACAAAATAAATAAATAAAAATAATCTTTTTTAATATTAGAGTCTTGTAGTAATATCAAAAAAGGCGATATGGGGTCGCGGCATTTAAGCATCTGAAGGCGAACGCCACATTTTTTACACACTTCAATATCTTCTTTGATACACTCGTCGCAGCACTGTTTGAACACACATAAATTAGGCTCAAGAATCCTGGATCCGTCTTCTAACACATTTTTCTGTCTCGTTTCAAAATCATAAAATATAAATAGACTATCGTCCGTTTTTGGTGTGCCTTCATCTGGTTGCATATAACAGAGATGATCTTGAGGCACATGAGTGTTACAAATTTTGCAAAACACTTCTCCACACGTATGCACTCTAGCGCCTTTAACTGTTTTTAGACAATTAGTGCAAAGTCGAACCTGAGCACAAACAGAATCTTTTCCTAGAGATCCGCCCCTCCAGTGATTATCACAGCAATTCACCCCACGAAACAGGAGGAGCAGGCGGGAAATTGTAAACAGCAAGGGCATGTACCTCCGCACCTATGATTGTTTTTGTGATCATAAAGTACGTGACATTCCTCACAATAATACACGCATACAAAGGCCGATGTTAAAGAAGTTATGACGTTATAATGCCCTTTGTGATATAGTAGATTAAGATTCTTTCCTTCGTTAGCACCCTCAAATACAACATCGCGGCCTTTGTTGCCATACTGATATACCACTATCTTATAGTTTTGCAGATACCGTTGAAATCTCTCCAGTTCGGTGATAGCACACCCTTCCTCAGGATTAATAACTTCGGCCTCTTCCAACAGATTAAGAGCTCTTTGAGTTTAAAGTTTTCCGGTATATTTGCGTACAATATCGTGATCTGGGTCCTGATTCACGCGGGCTATTGATAACACCAACGCTCTAGGCAGACACATATTGTCTTTGTTATTTATAGTTAAAATTCCGGATCGTTTTTTACTTTCTTCATTAAAACTGTTAAAACAGTGTTTTCTTCCACGACTTTTTGGCATCTTCACCGATGTCACGCCCAAGCAAAAAGTCTCAGTGTTAAGGCCAGATGAATTGGATTGGTAAACACCACTAATAATATCCCAGATATCATCGTATGTAACCTTGCCTGCCTCACGAAAAGAAATTCATCCATCTCCACGCTGAAAGTCCTTTGAAGAGAAGTTGAAACCGACCTGATCATTAGGCTGAAGCCCCACGGTTCCCTTTTTAATTATCTGATTAATAGCATCCCGCACCCACTTCACAGGTTCTTCACTAGCGGTTTGATTTTAAACTCTAAAGTGCGGCCTGTCAAATTAAACCGCTTAACTTTCTTAACAGCATCTTTCGTGAGGGTAAACTTCTCCATTTAATCCAATTAGTAATAACCTGTATAACTGTTTCGTTCGAAACCGAAGAATTCAAGAACAACTAATCATACAAGAAATGTAGAACTGCCCAAATGAGCCACTATCAGCTCTTAAGTTTACACCAGAACTGGGTTAATGTCAGTGGAGTATAAATCTAAATGAGCGCCCTCTATTGGGGCAATACTTGTCATTCAGGCGTCAGACATCCGATATAGACCGCTAATTGATCATGCATAATAAACATATGGTATATATATATATATATATATATATATATATATATATATGTTATAGCTCGCGTTTCGTAGCTAAGTTTTTAAAAACAATTTTATTTATTTGTAGAGAGTCAACGTTGACTCTTAGAAATAATACAGTAATAAAATGTAAGTATTTAATTTGAAGTGAGTATGATAACTGGTTACAGAAATGTCTCGTGGTTCTATTTATGACATTTAGATGCAGTGTCATCTAAATGATGAACAAAGAAAAGTAAGCAAGCGATTCAGCATAATCGTGAGAAGTTAAAATGTAATATAATATAATGTGATACTTTGTAAGCGATAAATGATAGCGGGAATTTGTTATCTGCACGTAGCTGAAATATGATATTATATGATAATCTGAAATGAAGCAAAAGTCACGTATCGTCTTATATACAGTGGCTCAAATACTATATAACAACTTCCCCCTTAACGAAAAAGTTGCTGTTATACAGGAACTTTTGAAATTGAAAAGATAATAAAATAGTGAGTGAATACAATACAAAATAATAAAGATAAAGGTAAAAATATACAAAGGTTAAGTTAATAATTCGAATGATAAATCACAAGTGAAAGTCTATGTTAACTCGATGTCATCTCCTTCTTGGGGTCTGATAACGGGTCGCTTTCTTGGAGGGATGAAACCGGGAAGTTTCATAAATGGTTTGCTTCGTCCTGGAGAGGGTGAAGGGGCGTCATCTGAAGAGTGTTGGATTTTCAGCATTCCACGTCGTCTTTTCCTACACTTACAGAATATGTAAAGTAGAATTAGGGAAACAACGAATGTGATTGTAAAATACGTGAACCAAGATACATGTTTGTTCACAAATGGTTCGTTTATAAGATCATCCAGGTCCTTCGAATATTGTTCCAATTTGGTTTTGGCAATGTCCAAATCTTCTACGTTTAGATTGTTTAACTTGAGAGGTTTTAATTTTGGTAATTTAATTTTGTCGGGCATTTGATTGCAGCACTCATAGGGAATTTGGATGGGATGATAATTGTCTTTAATGTCTGAAAAGTCTTTGGCACTAGCTTGTATTCTGGTGATTCCGACAAAGGCGTAACATCCGGGTTGTAGTTTGACGATTGAATTTTTGTTGATTAATTCTGTTATTGAATCTCTTTTTGGGCAATTGATGGTGATGTGGAGTGGTTCGGAGTTTATTATTAACCATGTGTTGTCTTCAAGTTCTTGAACGTTGTATCCTTGACCAATGATGAAGGATGTCTGGCAATTTTCGGGGAGTTTAGTCAATTGTTTCAGGATTCTGGCTTCACATATGGCATTTTGATCGATAGGGTATGCAAACAGGTTTGAGCATAGTTTCGTTCCAAAGTATAGTGGTTTGCATTCATTTAAATTTGAAATTGGTATGTACATCAAAGAATCATCGTCTCTCGCGATAAACTTTTGTGAAATAGATAGAATGTGCAGAAGGCCAGTTCTGTTATCAAGAATTGGGATCGGGTATAGGCGGAAGGTATTGTAATTTTGAGGTTCGACAAGAGGTATTTTTAGAACGAATACTAAGTTAGAATCTACTTGAAAAGCTTGTAACTCAATAATGTCTAAATACTGAGCGACTGCTGATAATTTAATAGGTAGAGGCAAATTGTTTCTTTGTAAACTCTGAGAAATCTCTTGTAATGCTGTTACTAAATGGTCAGGAGTTATTATTGACGAATGTATAATTTTTAGTCTAGCGAATGTTATGGCATTCAAAATATCGTTTAAATTGTCTTCAATGAATAAATAACTTGCCATGAGTTGTTCGCAAATTTCTAAAAATCTTAATTTTGTGTGGATATTTTCGATATCCTTAGTCATATCTAGAATTGAGGTTTCGATTTCTTTGATATCCTTATTGAAAGTTTCTTCGTCGATTTGTAGTTTTTGAATAGTTGAATTAAAATTTTTGATGACTGAAGTCGTGACAGATATTTGATTTTTGATTAAATTTTCGAGTTGGTGTTCGTCATTATTTAGCTTGTTGATGCAATCAGAATAGTACTGACCATCTTCTGCGTCTAGATTTCCAGTTATCGATTTGAAAATCGTTCCGATACCGTTTAGTATTCCTCGTCTGTATCTTTTTGTGTCTAGATAAACTTCGTTAAATTTTGATTGTATCGATTGAGAGATTTGAGTTAATAAACTGAGATGCGTTTTTACATCGCCGAAAAAGACATTCATGTAATGGTATGTTGGGTCGAGTGTGTTGTAGAAGGTTTGTAAGATTTTGTCGTTTTTGTCAAATGCTGTTTTAAGAGTCGATATGTTTTTATGTACAAGTAGAGTCCATTTCTCGTTAGAGATTACTATGTCTGTGTCTCGGTGGTAGTACACTCCGATCGTGTTGTTGATCGATGTTATTTTATACTGGGCAAGTGCTGATCCGAGCAGCAGCAGAAACCTGAAAATAAATTTAATTTTCAGTATATGGTTTCATTCGGTCAAAGTTTACTTTGGTTGTTTGGTTCGTTTCGAGATTTAGTAGCGTAGCGGAATTTTGAAAAATTTCCTTAATTTCGAACGGACCGTTGAATTTATCTTGTAATTTGTTCTTTATTTGAGATTCCTTAACATATACTTTGTCGCCAACATTATATGTGGGGCGATTTTCGGGCACGTTTTTATCAAACCGAACTTTGGCTTTTTGTTTTTGAGTTTCAGTTCGACTTCGAGCTATTTTATAATAGTGGGAAATGCGATTGTTTAAATCTCGGACATATTTGGTGATTAACTCTCTTTGATTGTATAACGTTTCCGGTGGACGAACAGATGTATGACCAAAAACTAATTCGTATGGGGTAAATCCGTGAGTTTTATTTACAGAGTTATTATAACAGATTACTGCATATGGCAAAATGGTAAATGGGTGTTCATTCGGGTTTTCCGTTTTGTTAGCTCTAATCATTTCGGCCAAGGTGGCGTGAAATCGTTCAATTGAACCATTTGACTGGGGATGTCCTACACTTGAAAAAGTTAATTTTATATCATATAATCTACACAAATCTCTTAATAAATTGTTATCGAATTCTCCTCCATAGTCGCAATGTATTCTTAATGGAGTACCATAATGTTGAAAATAAAGCAGTAGCGTATTTACTACAGATTTGGCGGATTTATCGGGGACTGCGTAAGCTTGTGTAAATTTAGTCAATTCATCGCGAATAGTCAATGCATAATTGCGCGTAGGGAATTCAAATAAGTCAATGTTAATTCTTTCGAACGGTGTCTTTGGTGTTTCTGTAATTACTAGTGGACTACTTAAATTTTTTCGACAAACTTTCGTTTTTTGACATGTTTCGCAGTTTTTGATAAAATTTTCGACATCTTTCGTTAACCCTTGCCAATTATACTTGTTTTTGATTCTGCGTATTGTCTCGTTTATTCCGCGGTGCAAATTATTTTTTCCGGTGTGATTTTGATCGAGGATTATCGGGCGTTGGTCTTCGTCGGGGCAATGCACTAGATTTTGACAAATGATTAATTTTAGGTCCTTGTCTGCAAAAATGAATGACAGAATTTCGAGTATTGGGAGGTCCAGATTATTTTCGACATAGTAGGTCTTGGAAAGATCTAGTTTATTTTGATTTTTATATAACGTTAAAAACAAGTGTTCTATTACAGATTCGGGGTCGAAAGGTACAGCGATGATATAATAATTTCTATGTCGGGTTGATTTACTAGAGACAATATTGATTGTACTGTTGTCGAATTCGGGATTTTCTTCGAAAATATCTTCTATAATTTGATGATGGAGATCTGTTAAGTTATTTTGCCGAAAGAACGTAATTATGTTTTTATTTTCTCGATCTAATAATTGTTTGTTTGTAATTTCGATTTTCGAGTAATCTATTAGGGATTTTGTCTTGTATAGTCTAGAGAATGTGTCAAATTCCTGAGCGATATGTTCGTTAGTTATTTCGTTTTCGTCATTTAGGCTTTCGTCATCGTCTGTGTTTTCGTTAGCTGCTAAAATTTTAGAATAGAATTTGGAACAATCGTTAAAGTGGTTTATTTTGATTCTGGACAAGGCGTCTGCGTTTTTGTTTATTTTGCCGGGTTTGTATATGACCTCGTAGTCATACTCTTCAAGTTTGAGGCGCCAACGGGCTAATCTGCTACCCGGGTCCTTTATCGAAAATAACCAGGTAAGTGGTCTGTGATCGGTGATTAGTTTAAACTTTCTGCCAAACAGGTATGGTCTAAAATGCTTTACTGACCACACGATAGCTAAGAGCTCTCTTTCTATCGTGGAGTACTTAGTTTCGGCATTGCATAAAACTCGGGAGGCATAAGCGATAGGTAAATCTTTACCAATGGGGCCCTGCGAAAGCACGGAACCAATGGCGAATGCACTCGCGTCTGTGGTTAATAGGAAAGGCTCGTCGAAGTTCGGGTAAATTAGTATCGGAGTTGTTGTCAAGGTTTGTTTTAAGTTTTTGAATGAATTCGTACAATCATTGTCGAAATTAAAGTGTATGTCTTTTTGTAGTAATTTGGTCAGAGGTTTTGATATTTTAGAGAAATTGGGGATAAAACGTCTATAATAGCCTGCTAAACCCAGGAAAGATTTAATTTCCTTTTGGTTTTTGGGTTGAGGAAAGTTTAGGATTGCTTCAACCTTAGCAGGGTTTGGCTTTACACCGTCCTTGGTGATGAGGTGTCCTAGGTAGGCAACTTCTTTCCTAAGAAACTCACACTTGTCGGGCTGTATTTTAAGGTTAGCTTTCCTTAAGCGTTGGAATATTTCGTTTAGTCGGGTAATATGTTCGTGAATCGTTGGGGAATAAATGATGATGTCGTCCATATAGACGAGGCAACGTTCGTTTTGGATACCTAGTAGGATATTGTCCATAACCCTTTGGAAAGTGGATGGGGCGTTTTTAAGACCGAATGGCATGCGAAGAAATTCATAGTGGCCATTCTCTACAGAGAAGGCAGTTTTTTGGACGTCTTCGGGATTAATTTCTATCTGGTGAAACCCAGAGGCCAAATCTAGGGTTGTGAAGTATTGGCATTTTCCTAGTTGGTCAAGAAGGTCAGATATGTTCGGAAGGGGATATTTGTCGTCAATAGTCAGTTCGTTAAGTTTTCTGTAGTCGACTACAACTCGCCATTTTTGTTTGCCAGAGGCGTCAAGTTTTTTTGGGACTACCCAAACTGGGGAGGACCAGGGAGAAATCGAAGGCTGGATTATGCCTTGGGTTAACATTTTTGAAACCTGTGACTTTACCTCTTGCTTATGAATTTGGGGGTAACGATAAGATTTTGTGAATATCGGTTTGGCATTGTTGGTGTCAATAGAATGTTTAATTTCGTTTGTGAATGACAAGTTATCTCCTTCTAGATAGAATATGTCCGAAAAATTTAGACAAAGTTGTGTTATTAAATCGGTTTCTTCTTCGTTCAAATGTTCTAAGCGTAATTGATTTTTAATTTCGAAATTCCTGTCTATTTGTTGTTGGTAGTCTGAGTTTTGACAATTTAAATTAAAGATTGCCCTAAATTTTTCTATTGGTTCGAGTTTAAGGTTTGACAAATCTACAGTTTTTGGAATAGCGTTTGCGTTTATTACAGATGTTAAAAATTCTCCGTTGTTGTCTATGTTGACGATAGCGTTGGGTAAGCGTACTTTTTCGTTTTCTTGGGCTACCAGTATAGCCTCGGTATTTCGTAGGTCACATTTTAATTTGAATATTTTTTCCGTGCGCGGTTCAATGGAAATTAAGTTTCGATTTTTTATGGTGTTTAAACCGCGGGTTACGCTTGGTTGCGGTGGTAAAATATCAGTAACTTTGAATATCGGTACGGTTTTAAAATTCGTCACTAATTGTTTATTTTTAAAATCTATCCTGCATTCGTAATGTTCGAAAAAGTCCGCGCCTAAAAGTCCGTCAAAGTCTATGTCTAGATCGTGAATATAAACTTTATGAGGATCACTTGTGGTAAATGGTATGAGAACAGATTCATTAATATTAATCTTTTCGTTCGTTATACCTTGAACAATCACATTTTCAGGGGATCGGCGCCTGTAGTTTTCAGCTGTCCTAGGTTTAAAAACTGAAATACCGGCGCCTGTGTCTAGCAAAATTTTAAATTTACCGGTTATGTCTTTCATGTAATAGAGATTTTTTGAGTTGACAGTTAGCAATGCATGCGAAAGAATATTTACATGAATTTGTGTTCCGGGAAATTCAGGTATGGGTTGAAACTGTCTTTTAGAGTCATCGTTTGGATCTGAGTTTCCAATTCTGCAATTGGTTCGGATTCCTGGTTGGGAGGATGAGTTAATTGGTTGGAACCTTGGTAAAAATCCTGAGGATTAGCGGTATAATCCTCATACTGTTCAGACTGAGAATTATAGTTCTCTGGGAAACTTTGATTGGTTTCGAAATTATAATTTTCACAATTGTCTTGTTGAAGTTGGTAATTTGGGGAGTAATCGGTAGAGTAGGTCTCATATTGATTGGAATTATCAATGTAACTATCATAAGGTTCATAGTTCAAATGATGGGCCTTTTGTTGATCGTAACGATTAAAGTTTGGATTTGGTTGGATTGCAGATGGTCTCTGCTGATTGAAATTCGGGTTTGGTCTGATGGCTGAAGGCCTATTTTGCTGTGGAAGATTAGATTGATTATTTTGTGGAAATTGCCTGTGAGTAAATTGATTATTTTGCGAAAAATTTTGGAAGTTTGAATTTCTTTGGAAGTTTGGTCTTTGAAAGTTTTGGGACGTTGATGGCATAAATTGTTGTTGTTGCCTAGTACGGCATTCACTTACAGTATGCCCAATGCGATTGCAAAATGAACACATTTTCTGTTGGAAAGTTGAAATTGGTCTCTTTTGTTGGGGAGGAATTGGGTTTTTAGCTTGGCTATTTCTCGAGAATTTTTGTGACTCAAAATAAGAGAGTTGTAGTTCTCTTTTAATTCGATTAATAGCCTCCAACATATTTTGTGGATTGCCAGCACGTATAATTTTGCCTAAATTTGGTTCTAAGCCTGTTAATAAATTATTTAGCGTCATAGTTTCGACTAAATCACTTTGAGATTTCTTCTGTTCTTTGGACAAAGCTTGTTTTTGGATTGCGGCATGCATTTTTGCATTGTGCGTTTGCAACCGTGATACAAAGGTTAACGCAGATTCGTTAGGTAATTGATGGATGCGTTGTAGGTCAGTGATTAGAGATGTTAGGTCTCTAGAATCTCCGAAGTGCGCTTCTAATAAGGATTTTATTTCTGCATATGTAGCCGGATTTCTAGAATTTATCAATTCGGCAGCTTTGCCACGCAATTTATTTTTGATATGAATAGTCAATAATAACAACTGGTCATTAATTGCCATTCCTTGAGCATATGTACAAGAATTTAAAAATGTTTGTAGGTTGATGGGGTTTCCATCGAACTCAGGTATTATCGAGAATATCTCCGAAAGTTTATAAGCTTCAATTTGTTCTTCGATTTGAACGGTGGCTTCTTGTTCTGACATTTTGTTGCTTTTAGTTACAAACTATTGAAGTTAAATTTGAAAGATTTTCTTGTCTGTTTGTGTATTAGCTGTATAATACACACAAGTACGTATTAGCAGTATAATACGCTTCGATGTCGCTTTAAAATAAAATGGAATTCGGTGAGTGTATTAGCTGTATAATACACACGATTACGTATTAACAGTATAATACGTATGAAATAAAACTAATTATGTCGTTTGGGGAATAATAAGGATAAAATTGATAGCAGAACTGTTTCGTTTTCGTTGGATGTATTAGCAGTATAATACACTTAAATAAATTGCGAAATGTGAAAAATAAAAATAGCAGTAATAAAACGTGATGATTCTTAAAAATGACTTACGTAAATATCTTCATATGTAGGTTCTTTCCTCCGTCGAGGGATTGGGATCCGCCACCACTGGTGAGGAAGGTCTCCTTGTTCTTGTAGATCACTCGCACTAGTTAGGCACCCTTGTTGAGATGTTCTCCTTGTTCTCGAACGTTTCACTACAAGTTAGGCTTCTTGTTCCAGAGATGTTTAACAGATCCTACCGACTGCGCCAATGTTATAGCTCGCGTTTCGTAGCTAAGTTTTTAAAAACAATTTTATTTATTTGTAGAGAGTCAACGTTGACTCTTAGAAATAATACAGTAATAAAATGTAAGTATTTAATTTGAAGTGAGTATGATAACTGGTTACAGAAATGTCTCGTGGTTCTATTTATGACATTTAGATGCAGTGTCATCTAAATGATGAATAAAGAAAAGTAAGCAAGCGATTCAGCATAATCGTGAGAAGTTAAAATGTAATATAATATAATGTGATACTTTGTAAGCGATAAATGATAGCGGGAATTTGTTATCTGCACGTAGCTGAAATATGATATTATATGATAATCTGAAATGAAGCAAAAGTCACGTATCGTCTTATATACAGTGGCTCAAATACTATATAACATATATATATATATATATATATATATATATGATGTGTTTTGTTGACTCATAGCGATAAGTAGTGGGTTATGTTTATGCTATACCCCGCATATAGAGACAAAGTGTGGGAACGTCCGGTTTCAATAAGTCTCATGAGATGGAACATCTACCAAGCGTATGGAGTGCATATTGTAGACATTTTTGCTACACTCTATATATCTCGAGGGTATGACTGATTAATGTCAGAGAACATCCGGCTCAAAATCAATATGTGAGAACAGGATGTATCTGGTGCAAAAATTTTACACACGGTATTTATTTATTTATTTATTGAATTACAATATCCAACAGACCGAGGTCCATTTACAGAATAAGGTTAGAACAAAAGTAGATATAATACAAAAAAGATAAAAGAAACAGGTAAATAAGAACAAACAAACTCAAACAAACATGAAATTATAAATTACATGACAAGTATCTATGGAACAAACAAATGAAGTATATAATGATAAACACCTAGCGTAAAATAATTACAACTGTTTAATACTGCGAATATTTATGTTGAAAATATCTATTATTGTATTGACATTATTGTAATTAGAAAACATTTGAAAGAAGGGGGATTGAATCAAAATGTTGGTTCTTGGAGTACGTATTAAGAAAGTTTCACAATGTCTTGAGTTAAGACGAGGTACAGCGTAACAAATACTGTTGTGAAGGTCTTCACATTTAATAAAATTATGTATAATTTTATAGAGGAAAATTATAGATTGCGTCACCCTCCTCTTTAAAAGACAAGTAAAATTAAAAGTAGATAAAAGAATATCATGTGGATAACCTCTAGGCGGATAGTTGCCAAATGATTTAAAGTGTAAATACTTTAGGAACCGACGTTGAATATTTTATAATGATGTTATGTGACAATGATATATTGGATTCCATATAATCGAGACGTATTCTAATTTTGATCTTACTAAACAATTGAACGATAATTTGCACGTATCTATATTTTGAAAATCTTTAATGTTTCTTAAGATGAATCCTAATGTCTTAAAAGATGATGTAACAGTAGAGTCAATATGATCAACAAATAAATGTTAACTTTGAGTCAAACATAACTCCGAGATCTTTAACATTGCTAGGTCTATTCAGAGAGATACTTTCAATTTTATAATCAAATTCATAAGTGAATTGCTTTCTTGAATACGACATAACGTTGCATTTGTTGACGTTTAAAAACAGATTATTTTCCATACACCATGTATTTACGCGATTTAGGTTGATTTGCAAGTGTTCACAATCGACCACCGAGTCAATTTGACAGAATATTTTTAAATCGTCAGCGTATAGAAGGTATTTTACATCAATATTGGCGGTAATATCATTTATAATAATTATGAAAAATAAAGGACCTAGAATGGATCCCTGTGGGACTCCGGATGATTGTAAAAATTTGTTCGACTTGTAACCCCTTACTTGAACATATTGCCATAGGTAGGATGTAATTAAATTTAAGAACTCTGTAGATATATTCAAATATTGAAGCTTATGTAACAATATATTATGATCTAATTTATTAAAGGCCTTAGAGAAGTCAGTGTAGATAACATCTACCTGACCTCTCTGAGCCAAGACTTCACTATATATTGAGTTTTTATAACCAAATTTGTTACTGTTGAGCGACCTGAGATAAACCCGCGTTGCTCTGGTAATAGACAATTATTAACGTGGGCATATAAAGGATCGTATAAAATAATTTCGAGTAACTTGCTAAAATTACAAATTATAGTAATTGGTCTGTAATTAGTTACGTCGGTATTATCACCTTTTTTAAATATGGGTGTAACTTTAGATAATTTCCATAAGTCTGGAAATACAGAATTCTCTAAGATCGCATTATATATAATAGATAGCGGGTATGCAAGAAGAATGGCACAATCTCGAATTAAAAATGCAGGAATGTTATCCGGTCCCATAGTCATATTTGCTTTTAACTGACTAATAACGTTTTTTACATCATCCAAAGTAACTTTCCTTAAATGCAATATATTATTTGGTGTGATGCCATCGAGTTTACACAGAGTAGTGTTAACTTTGGTATCTGAAAAAGATTCAGAAAAGAAGTCGGCAAATGCTGAAACAATTTCAGTGGGATTATCGAGATTTGTATCGTTATATTTCATATTAGAAGGTATGCCCGAAAGAGATCTTTTGGCTTTTAAAAAGGACCAGAAATTATTAGGATTCATATTCATATCATTTTCGATTTTACATATGTACTGTCGGTATGCCAAATTATTTTCAGTTTTAAACTCGGCTCTCAGTTTTTTAAACACTTCATAATTTTCATCGTTCTTACATTTTTTTGTAAGCATCGTAAGCTTTATGTTTATTTTTCAGCAAAAAAATTAAGTGACCATTTATGTTTTTAAAACGGGATCACATACTGTATAAACTAATACAACAAATATTGTGTTGCACGCTGTATATTGTAAAATTAATATAGTTCGAAAAATTATAAAAAAAATATTTGATTCATATGCTTGATTTATAACGCCCTGAGCATAGGAAATGGTATTAAAATAACAGGGAATATTTTCATTAGTCATAACAGATACTTAGCGAACTGCTTCTAATTACGGTATTTTGTTATTGTAATACAGTGAAAAAACACAAACTTATATCCCATGGAATCAGCATAGCTAACGTATGTATGAAACTAAATATTGTCGAGAATACATTTACCCTCAGTTAAACGAAAAAAAAAACATAAATTATAATTTATCACAGCTGGCACAATGAAGGATATTATTCCTAATTTAGATATAAATATTTGTAATTTACTGTATTTAGAAAACAAACAAAAAATACATGGTATATAAGGGATGGTACAATATACAGGGTAAAAATAAGAAATGTACACTTCCTCATAAGATTTGACATTTAATGGAAATTCTGTTTCTTATTTTTAAAATAGGGCTAACTTTTCATGAGGGGGGACATTCAGAGGAAATTCTATTTTTATTGTAAACCTCAACGATTGGTGACTCTCTCTCATAAATTTGGCTTCTTACTTTCAAAAGTTTCTCTGGAGCCATCGCAAAGTAAAAATTTGAACAGTTAGTCGCTTTAAACATCTTATAAGTCCTCTCCATTAAATCTTCTTCTAAACTAGTAATAATACACGTCCCCTCACTCATTTCAATCAACCACCAGATCGGGTTTTTTTTCACGAGCAACCGCTAATGAGGGATCGTATATTTTTTCGTTAACTATATTCCAAAAATATGTAGGTATATGTTCTTTTTCATTCCCTGATTTACAGATAACATAACCCTTTTTTACATCAGAATGAATACCAAATCGCTTAATCTGCTCACAAAACATAATGGCCGATGGTAAACAGCAACTGTAATATTTGTGTTTTCGAAATACCGACTCCATAAGTTCTTTTATTTTATTTTGAGGGATAATTTATTCTGGTGAGGCGATGCATTTTTAACATATCTCTTCGTATGTTTCTTGTTTGTAAAAGTCTTTTTGCAATTGCTGCAAGCAAGCATTTTGTATAATAAATGGATGGAGCGTCTAAGTGTTGCTGCTTCTTTAGTACAAATGGTCCCAAAATTGCAAATATAGGTTGTTTTAGTATCGTTTCTAATCAAACTGGTAAACAGAGAAAATAAAAGCATTATTTCTAAACAGTTTGGGAAACATAAATTTAAACCTGAAATTTTATTTATTAAATAATGTAATTAACAGATCTATGTATTATAGGTATATTTAGGCTCTTAGACCTAGAGAGAGGAGAGGAGTGTTCAAGGGCATTGAGTCAATAACCCCGTACATGTCTGGATAAGTCTGGTACACATCCGGTTAGTAAAAAAATGGTGACATATAAACATATGGTGGTGTAAACAAATACTTTTGCTATGACAGATTACAAAATTAATATGATTAGAAAATATAAATAAATAAACCATATTGCTTCAATAAAAATACTCTGTACATAATTCTTTCAAGTAATTGTTAAGTTTCTCAGTATATATGTATAAAAATTAAAACAACTAGGGAATAAGTATTTAGGACAATGTAATGATAAAACCCTCATGTATATAGTTCTTGATTATTGATCTAATAAAGAATAAATAGACCTCTCATAAAAAAGATCTGCAGAGATGTTTAAAGAGACAAACAACTTGATATAATTTTAGCAATTATTAAATTTTATTTATGTGGCTAATAAACCTGTGTTTTTGTTATCTACCTCATCGATCTTTGAGAAAGATTGTTCCCTTAAATGACCATGTGGTTTATCCGTAATTAATGCACACATGTTTATTGCATGAGAAATTCGCATTGCATAGAGGCTTAAATTACGCTGTAAAGTTGTTTATCTAATTAAAACATTTATTCGGTTACTGATAGAAGTGTAGCTATCGGGGCATCAAGGATATGACCCATCACTAGGGTCGACCTAATAGTTGTGTACAAATTTAGACAAGCTTAAATGTTTACAAAACATCGGGGGGATCGACACTATAAATTCCTACAGAAAAACAATTCAAACTCATTCTATTAAAATATTAGTTCAAAAATTCCGGGTCCGCCAAAAAGGAATTATAAAATAGGGCGCGATAATAAATAATGACAACGGTTGTACCGGGAAGGCTCTAGTTCCGGATCCACAAAAAATGAATTTTAAAACAGGACGTAACAATAAATAATGAGAGTGGTGGGATCCGTATGTGCCTCAAAGCTTCTAGTCCCGGATCCATCAAAATAATGGTGGGACCCGATCCCGGGTCCGCTAAAAATGAATTTGAAACAGAACGCAATAGTAAATAATGAGAGTAGTGGGACCCGTTTGTCTCGCGAAGGCCCTATCCCGGGTCCGCCAAAAATGAGTTTTAAAACAAGAATCAAAAATAAATAATGAGAGTGGTGGGACCCGTTTGTGCCGCGAAGGCCCTTGCCCTGGATTCACAAAAAATAAAATTTATAATAGGACTCAATAATAAATAACGAGAGGTGTGGGACGCGTTTGTGCCGCGAAGGCTCTAATCACCGATCCTCCAAAAATGAATTTTAAAACAGGGCGCTATAATAAATATTGACAGTGGTGGGACCCGTTTGTGACGCTAAGCCGCTATCCTCGGATCCACCAAAATAATGATGGGACCCGTTTGTGCCGAGAAGGCTCTAATCACGGATCTGCCAAAAATGAATTCAAAATAAGTCGCATTGATAAATAACGAGAGTGGTGGGACCCGTTTATGCCGGGACCGTCAAAAAAGAATTTGAAACAGGTCGCAATGATAAATAATGAGAGTGATTGCATCCGTATGTGCCTCAAGGCAATAGTCCCGGACACACCAAAATAATGGCGGCACCTTTTTGTGCCGCAAAGGTTCCAATCCCGGATCCGACAAAGACGAATTTTAAAGCAGGACGCAATATAACGAGAGTGATGGAATCCATATGTGCCGCGAAGCTTCTAGTCTCGAATCCACCAAAATAATGGTGGGAACCGTTTGTGCCGCGAAGGCTCTGATGCCTGATCCATCAAATATGAATTTTAAAACAGGACGCAATAATAAATAATGAGAGTGATAGGATCCATCTCAAAACTTCTAGCCCCGGATACATCATAATAATGGTGGGACCCGTGTGTGCTGCGAAGGCTCTTATCCGGAGTCCGCCAAAAATGAATTTTAAAACAGGACGCAATAATAAATATTGAGAGTGGTGGGACCCGTTTGTGTTGCGAAGGCTCTTTCCCGGATCGGCCAAAAATGAATTTTAGAACATGACGCAATAATAATAAATAATGAGTGGTGGGACCCGTATGTGGCGCTGAGGCTCTAGCCCCGGATACACAAAAAATTAATTTAACAACAGGACTCAATAAAAATTAATGAGAATGGTGGGACGCTTTTGTGTCGCGAAGGTTCTAATCCCGAGCAAGCCAAAAATGAATTTTAAAACAGGACGCAATAATAACTAATGAGAGTGATGGGACCCGTTTGTCTCGCAAAGGCTCTAATGACGGGTCCGCCAACAATGAATTTAACAACAGGACGGAATAATAAATAATGAGAGTGGTGTGACCCGTTTGTCTCGCAAATGCTCTATCCCAAGTCCACCAAAAATGAATTTTAGAACAGGACGCAATAATAAACAATAAGACTGGTGAAATCCGTTTTTGCGTCGAATGCTCTAATCGCGGGTCCATCAAAAATGAATTTTAAAACATTACGCAATAATAGATACTGAGATTGGCTGGATCCATTTGTGACGTGAATACTTCAGAGTCCACAAAAATATAATTTTAAAACAGGACGCAATAATAAATAATGAGATTGGTGGAGTCCGTTTGTGCGTCGCATACTCTAATCACGGGTCCATCAAAAATGAATTTTAAAACAGGATGCAATAATAGATAATAAGATTGGCTGGATCCGTTTGTGACGTGATTACTTCTGGATCCAACAAGAATTAATTTTAAAACAGGACGCAATAATAAATAATGGGATAGGTGGGATTTGTTTGTGCGTCGAATGCCCATCCTGGATCCACCAAAAATTAATTTTAAAACAGGACGCAATAATAAATAATGAGATTGGTGGAGTCCGTTTGTGCGTCGAATGCTCTAATCACGGATCCTTCAAAAATGAATTTTAAAACAGGACGCAATAATAGATAATGAGATTGGTGGAGTCCGTTTGTGCGTCGAATGCTTTAATCACGGGTCCACCAAAAATAAATTTTAAAACAAGACGCAATAATAAATAATGAGACTGGTTGGATCCGTTTGTGCGTCGAATGTTTTAATCATGGGTCCACCAAAAATTAATTTTAAAACAGGACGCAATAATAAATAATGAGAGTGATGGAACCCGTTTGTGCTGCGAAGGCTCTAATCACGGGTCCACCGAAAATAAAATTTAAAACAGTACGCAATGATAAACAAATAGATACGTGGGATCCATGATTTACTCGGGACCCACGCAGATTTGTATTACATTTGCACATAAATTACCTAAACGTGTTCGGTCATATGTAGTTTTTCATTATATGATGTTAACAGTTGCTCAATGTAGCTGAAGTTGGGTTAACGAGGAAATAGACCTTTTCACAAATGTGCACATCAATTAACTAAACGTGTTCCGCCATATGTCGTTTTGCTTTATATGATCACAATAGGCGCTCAATGTAGCAGGACTTGGAATAACATGGAAGTAGACCTTTTCACAACTGATTTACTCCGGACCCACGCAGATATGTACTACATTTGCACATCAATTACCTAAACGTGTTCGGTCATTTGTAGTTTTTCATTACACGATGTTAACAGTTGCTCAATGCAGCAGGAGTTGGGTTAACATAGAAGTAGACCTTTTCACAACTGATTTACTCGGAACCTATGCAGATTTGTACTACATGTGCACATCAATTACCTAAACAAGTTCGGTCGTGTGTAGTTTTGCATTATATGATCATAACAGTTGCTCAATATAGCAGGAGTTGGGTTAACAAAGAAATAGACCTTTTCATAACTGATTTATTCGGGACCCATGCAGATTTGTACTACATGTGCCCATCAATTACCTAAACGTATTCGGTCAAATGTAGTTTTGCATTATGTGGCCATAACAGTTGCTCAATATAGCAGGAGTTGGGTTAACAAAGAAATAGAACTTTTCACAACTGATTCACTCGGGACCCACGCAGAATTGTTCTACATATGCATATCAATTATTTAAACGTGTTCGGTCATATGTGGTTTTGCATTATATCTTCATGTTATGTGTTCAATGTAGCAGGAGTTGGGTTAACGTAGAAGTAGACCTCTTCACAACCGATTTACTCGGGACCCATGTAGAATTGTACTACATGTGCACAGCAATTACCTAAACGTGTTCGGTCATGTGTAGTTTTGCATTATATGATCATAACAGTTGCTCAATATAGCAGGAGTTGGATTAACAGAGAAATATAACTTTTCACAACTGATTTATTCGGGACCCATGCAGATTTGTACTACATGTGCACATCAATTACCTAAGCGTATTCGGTCATATGTGGTTTCGATTTATATGATCATAATAGGTGCTTAATATAGCAGTACTTGCGTTAACGAAGAAAATACACTTTTTCACAACTGACTTACTTGGGACCCATGCAGAATTGTACTACATGTGCACATCAATTCCTTAAACGTGTTCGGTCATATGTAGTTTTGCATTATAGCATCATGCTATGTGTTCAATGTAGCAGGAGTTGGGTTAACGTAGAAGTAGACCTTTTCACAACCGATTCACTCGGGACCCATGTAGAATTGTACTACATGTGCACAGCAATTACCTAAACGTGTTCGGTCATGTGTAGCTTTGCATTATATGATCATAACAGTTGCTCAATACAGCATGTGTTGGATTAACAAAGAAATATAACTTTTCACAACTGATTTATTCGGGACCCATGCAGATTTGTACTACATGTGCACATCAATTACCTAAGCGTATTCGGTCATATGTAGTTTTGCATTATATGGCCATAACAGTTGCTCAGTATAGCAGGAGTTGGGTTAACAAAGAAATAGAACTTTTCACAACCGATTCACTCGGGACCCATGCAGATTTGTACTACATGTGCACATCAATTACCAAAACGTGTACGGTCGTGTGTAGTTTTGTATTATATGATCATAACAGGTGCTCAATGTAGCACGATTTGGGTTAAAATAAAAGTATACCTTTTCCCAATTGATTTACTCGGGACCCATGCAGATTTGTGCTACACGTGCACATCAATAACCCAAACGTGTTCGGTCAGATGTAGTTTTGTTTTATATGATCACAATAGGTGCCCAATGTAGCAGGAGTTGGGTTAACAAAGAAATAGACCTTTTCACAACTGATTTACTCGGAACCCATGCAAATTTGTACTACATGTGCACATCAATTACCTAAACAAGTTCGGTCGTGTGTAGTTTTGCATTATATGATCATAACAGTTGCTCAATATAGCAGGAGTTGGGTTAACAAAGAAATAGACCTTTTCATAACTGATTTATTCGGGACCCATGCAGATTTGTAATACATGTGCACATCAATTACCTAAGCGTATTCGGTCATATGTGGTTTAGATTTATATGATCATAATAGGTGCTTAATATAGCAGTACTTGCGTTAACGAAGAAAATACACTTTTTCATAACTGACTTACTTGGGACCCATGCAGAATTGTACTACATGTGCACATCAAATACTTAAACGTGTTCGGTCATATGTAGTTTTGCATTATAGCATCATGCTATGTGTTCAATGTAGCAGGAGTTGGGTTAACGTAGAAGTAGACCTTTTCACGACCGATTCACTCGGGACCTATGTAGAATTGTACTACATGTGCACAGCAATTACCTAAACGTGTTCGGTCATGTATAGTTTTGCATTATATGATCATAACAGTTGCTCAATACAGCAGGAGTTGGATTAACAAAGAAATACAACTTTAACTGATTTATTCGGGACCCATGCAGATTTGTACTACATGTGCACATCAATTACCTAAGCGTATTCGGTCATATGTAGTTTTGCATTATATGGCCATAACAGTTGCTCAGTATAGCAGGAGTTGGGTTAACAAAGAAATAGAACTTTTCACAACCGATTCACTCGGGACCCATGCAGATTTGTACTACATGTGCTCATCAATTACCTAAACGTGTACGGTCGTGTGTAGTTTTGCATTATATCATCATAGCAGTGGCTCAATATATCAGGAGTTGGGTTAACAAAGAAATAGAACTTCTCACAACCGATTCACTCGGGACCCATGCAGATTTGTACTACATGTGCTCATCAATTACCTAAACGTGTACGGTCGTGTGTAGTTTTGCATTATATCATCATAGCAGTGGCTCAATATATCAGGAGTTGGGTTAACAAAGAAATAGAACTTCTCACAACCGATTCACTCGGGACCCATGCAGATTTGTACTACATGTGCTCATCAATTACCTAAACGTGTACGGTCGTGTGTAGTTTTGCATTATATCAATATTATTATTATTATTAGCCGTTACTCGAGTCCGAGTATAAAAATGTTACAGTCGATAGATTGTGTACAATAAAAAACAAGTAAAAGGTGTAGTCTATTGTAATTCCCATTCATCTACGGTGCACACGACTATGGCTATAGAGGCCAATTCGGGAGAGCACATGTCGACCGCAGTCAGGACAACCATAGACCTGGTTAGGTCTTGGATTCGGCCTTCTTGCAGCAACATTTCCTTGATAGCTGACCACAACCCCTCGCCATTCGGTTCTGTCCGCTGCAAGTTGTTCCCATTGCTCGTCTGCAATACCGCAGGATTTTAGATTTTCATGGAGAGCGTCTTTGAACCTCTTTCGTTGACCGCCACGCCTTCTTCTACCGCTTAGCAATTCACCATAAAGTGTACATTTAGGAAGGCGGTTATCATGCATACGATGAACGTGACCTGCCCATCTTAGGCGTGCTCTTGAAATAAGCACCTCAATTGGAAGGCTGTTTGCTCTCCTGAGTACTTCCACGTTTGATATGTGATGGAACCAACGGATTTTCATCATACTACTGAGGTGTCTTTGCTGAAAACGTTCTAATTCTTTCACATGACGGCGGTAAGTGACCCAGCTTTCACATCCATATAGCAGTGTTGGAATGACAACTGCTCTGTAGACAGCCATTTTCGTTGACAAAGCAAGGTCGTGGTTGTCAAATACTCTCTCTCTAAGTCCCCAGAGTGCTCTAGATGCAGCGTTAATTCTATTACGAATCTCGCTGTCCATGTTTGCTTTGTCATTAACAACGTTGCCTAAGTAATTGAACTGATCCACCACTTCAAGAGAATTTCCGTTAAGTGTGATGTCTATTTGGTTCACTTGATGAGGAGTTGACATAATTTTAGTCTTTCCATTGTTGATTTTAAGTCCCAAGGAATCATAGCTCTGGGCATACACATCTAAAAGTTCTTGAAGCTCTTCCGGCGTAGAGGCTAAAAGTACACAGTCATCCGCATACTGGAGATCACAAATGAATCGTGTGCGAGTCTTTGTGAAAGCTCTAAAGCGCCCTATGTTAAAGAGACCGCCATCAAAACGGTATCTGAGACCTATTCCTCTGACTGTCAGTTTGTTGTCAACAATAATTGTTTGAGCAGTGGTAAACAAATTAAAAAGTAGGGGTGCCAGGACACATCCCTGCCTAACTCCAGTGAGGGTTTGGAAAGGTTCGGTTGCCTCATTATTATACATAACCTGGGCGTTGTTGTTTGTATGTAGACTGCGACATACTTCCACACATTTTCTAGGGATACCTAAGCGGAACATAATTTTCCAGAGCACTTCCCTGTCCACCGAGTCAAACGCCTTGGTTAAATCAATGAAGGCCATGTGAATTTCTCCTTGATGTTCGAGTGCTTTTTCTTGAAGCTGTTTAAGTGTGAAGATTAAATCCGATGTGCCTCGGTTTGGTCTAAAGCCACTCTGTGTTTCAGGAAGTAACTTTTCCATAACAGGTGTTAGCCTATTTGCCATCGCTTTAGTGAGTATCTTCCCTCCAACAGCCAGGAGAGCTATACCCCTGTAATTTCCACAGTCCGCAGCGCTCCCTTTGTTTTTGAAGAGGTTGATTAAAAGTGTATCACGAAACTCCTGCGGAGCTTGACCACTTTCCCACACGACATCAAACAGTTTTTTGAGGTATTGTATGAGCTCTGACGACACAGCTTTAAAGATCTCAGCTGGGAGTGAGTCGGCGCCGGGAGATTTGTTCTTACTTAGCTGCTCAATGGCGGTTAAGATCTCTTCCGTTGTTAGTGGTTTATCTAAGTCTTCGAAGGTGTCATATTGAGGGATAAGATTTATAATATCGTGATCGGCTTGACTTTGCTGGTTAAGAATGTTAGAGTAGTGTTCTTTCCATCGGGCTCTTATTTTCTGGTCTTCTTTGAGGAGATTTCCATTTAAATCTTTAATAGGGCACATATTTTTCCGACTGGGACCGTACACTGCTTTTACTCCTTGAAAGAAATTCCTGTAGTCGTGTGAATCGGCGTACCTTTGAATTTCTCTGGCATTGCTTGCCAACCACTCGTTCTTTATTCTTCTGATTTCGCGTTGCGTTTCATACTTAGATTGGGTAAAAGCTTCTGCTTTTGATGAGTCGTTGGGGTGGTTGATGGCGTTTTGGAAAGGCAATATGTTTGCGGTCAAGAAGTTCTTGTATAAAAGCTTCATTATCATTGAACCAGTCCTCCTGTTTTTTACTTGCTGCAGTGCCAAGAATTTCCTCACTCGCACTTTTTAAACTGTCTTTAATTTGTGTCCAGGTAGTAGCGACATCTACAGAATTGGTTTCTTCTAGTGCACTCAAATTCTCTTGAACTTTTTGCTTTAGCTTTTCCACGGTTTTTTGGTCACGCAATTTACTAATACAGAGACGGGGTCTACGTTTTACTTGAGTTCTTCGGTGTTTGGGTCTCATAACAATTTTCATTTTAGAGACAACAGGACGATGATCGGTCCAACATTCGCTATCAATTTGTAATTTGGACGTCCTTGAGATGCTTCCTACGTACGATAACATAGTCCAGTAGATGCCAGTGACCTGATCTGGGGTGACACCAGGTGCCTTTAAATTTATCCTTTAAATTTATCCTTTTGTCGGAAATGTTTGTTATAACTAGATCATGTTCGGCGCATTTAGTTAGGAGTAGTTGACCGTTAGCGTTCATGTTGCCCAAACCGTTCTTGCCTATGATGCCTGGCCAGGTGTCTGCATCTCTTCCTACTCTAGCGTTAAAATCGCCAAGAATAACGAGTCGTTCCGTTTTAGGTATTCTACAGAGGGTTTCTTCCAGCTGTTGATAGAAGCTTTCCTTGGTTTCGTGACTTGCATCCAGAGTGGGTAGGCTCTAATTAGATTTACCGCGTTGCCATCTGATAGCTTATAGCGTAGCAGCATTAGACGCTCGGATAGGCCTTGTGGTACTTGTGTTAAGTTGGATACAAGTTGATTCGACACACAAACGGACTCCACCAATCTCATTATTTATTATTGCGTCCTGTTTTAAAATTGATTTTTGGTGGACCCGTGATTGGAGCATTCGACGCACAAACGGACTCCACCAATCTCATTATTTATTATTGCGTCCTGTTTAAAAATTAATTTTTGGTGGAGCCGTGATTAGAGCATTCGACGCACAAACGGTTCCAACCAATCTCATTATTTATTATTGCGTCTTCTTTTAAAATTTATTTTTGGTGGGCCCGGGATAGAGCATTCGACGCACAAACAAATCCCACCAATCTCATTATTTATTATTGCGTCCTGTTTTAAAATTAATTTTTGGTGGAGCCGTGATTAGAGCATTCGACGCACAAACGGATCCAACGAATCTCATTATTTATTATTGCGTCTTGTTTTAAAATTTATTTTTGGTGGACCCGGGATAGGACATTAGACGCACAAACAAATTCCACCAATCTCATTATTTATTATTGCGTCCTGTTTAGAAATTCAATTTTGAAGGAACCGTGATTACAGCATTCGACGCACAAACGGACTCCACCAATCTCATTATTTATTATTGTGTCCTGTTCTAAAATTAATTTTTGGTAGACCCGGGATAGTGCATTCGACGCACAAACAAATCCCACCAATCTCATTATTTATTATTGCGTCTTGTTTTAAAATTCATTTTTGGTGGACCCTGAAGTATTAACTTCACAGACGGGTCCAGCCAATCTCATTATCTATTATTGCGTCCTGTTTAAACATTCATTTTTGAAGGACCCGTGATTACAGCATTCGACGCACAAACGGACTCCACCAATCTCATTATTTATTATTGCGTCCTGTTTTAAAATTAATTTTTTTGGGCCCGTAATTAGAGCATTCGACGCACAAACGGATCCAACCAAGCTCATTATTTATTATTGCGTCTTGTTTTAAAATTTATTTTTGGTGGACCCGGGATAGGACTTTCGACGCACAAACAAATCCCCCAATCTCATTATTTATTATTGCGTCCTGTTTTAAAATTCATTTTTGGTGGACCCCGAAGTATTAACTTCACAGACGGGTACAGCCAATCTCATTATCTATTATTGCGTCCTGTTTTAACATTCATTTTTGAAGGACCCGTGATTACAGCATTCGACGCACAAACGGACTCCACCAGTCTCATTATTTATTATTGCACGGTGTTTTAAAATTAATTTTTGGTGGAACCGTGATTAGAGCATTTGACGCACAGACGTATCCAACCAGTCTCATTATTTATTATTGCGTCCTGTTTTCAAATTAATTTTTGGTGGATCCACCCTTCGCGTTACAAGCTAATCCCACCACAGTCATTATTTATTATTGCATCCTGTTTTAAAGTTCATTTTTGATGGGCCCGGGATTAGAGCATTCGACGCACAAGCAGACTCCACAAATCTCAATATTTATTATTGCATCCTATTTTAAAATTAATTTTCGGTAGACCCGTGATTAGAGCACTCGACGTACAAACGTATCCAACCAATCTCATTATTTATTTTTGCGTCCTGTTTTAAAAATAAATTTTGGTGGATCCAGAAGTATTCACGTCACAAACGGATAAAACTCATTTTTGAAGGAACCGTGATTACAGCATTCGATGCACATACGGACTCCACCAATCTCATTATTAATTATTGCGTCCTGTTCTAAAATTAATTTTTGGTAGACCCGGGATAGTGCATTCGACGCACAAACAAATCCCACCAATCTCATTATTTATTATTGCGTCTTGTTTTAAAATTCATTTTTGGTGGACCCTGAAGTATTAACTTCACAGACGGGTCCAGCCAATCTCATTATCTATTATTGCGTCCTGTTTTAACATTCATTTTTGAAGGACCCGTGATTACAGCATTCGACGCACAAACGGACTCCACCAATCTCATTATTTATTATTGCGTCCTGTTTTAAAATTAATTTTTTTGGACCCGTAATTAGAGCATTCGACGCACAAACGGATCCAACCAAGCTCATTATTTATTATTGCGTCTTGTTTTAAAATTTATTTTTGGTGGACCTCTGATTAGAGCATTCGACGCAAGTAGGTTAATAATGAGAAAAGGCATGTACCCCCCCCCATATGCCCCATGTATACCCCCCACTCCTCCCCCACCCCGAACGTGATTGGTCGATGGGAGGGGATAAGCTCCGCCCACCTAAGCGGATTGGTTGAGTGGAGGGGATAAACCACACCCCTCATAATATGATTGGTCGATTGGTGGGAGGTGAATCTCAACCCACTTATTGTGATTGGTCGAGATAAATCCCACCCATGTATTGTAATTGGTCGATGGAGGGGATAAGCTCCGCCCACATAAGCGGATTTGTTGAGTGGAGGGGATAAGTTCCGCCCACCTAAGCGTATTGGATGAGTGGAGGGGATAAACCACACCCCCTCATATGATTGGCCGATTGGTGGGAGGTGCGCAAAATGGTGGTGATATTATGGTACTCTCTTACAGACAGATATCAACTGTTCTGACCGGAAAACATAACTAGAGAGTTCAAATACCTCCCAATAAAATTATCTTTTAATATATAAATTCCTTAGACACCGACAATATTGCGTACTAATATTCGTGTCTCAAAGGTATTTCAAGAAACTTCTAAATTTCAACTATTCAAGATGAACGAATACAGCAGTGTATTGCCTGAGCTGAAGTTTGACTTATTTAATAATTTACCTCCAGCTCCGCAGAATAAAAACGATTTAATGATACTAGGAGAAACAAGACATAAGTTAAATAAATCGAGGAGCAAGTATGTGTCAACGGGGTTATCAAGTGACTTGTGTTATAATCCATGTGTAAAGCTGTGTGGAAATAAAAATGGTGCAATAATTTTTGACGAAACGGATTGGAACCATTTTCTCACTTTTCAAGGATATATTACTAATTATGTACATACCAACGATAACATTCAACCAATAAATGCTGAGAATTTTTCCATACAATTTGAGCAATTTTCCAATTCTACAGTTATAAAAATTATAAAGAATAACTCATATGTGTACTTGGGTTATGAATCAATCTGCAAGTTATGGGAAGTGTTACCACTTGTTAAGTATGGCATTGACATGTTAAAAAGACAACACTTTATAAATTATTTCAAGAATGTCAAGAGAGAACTACAACGTCAAGGAGGAAATATATTTGAAAATGCTCTAAACATTATTCAACACAAGAGTTGCAGTGATGAAAATGCTTATATGCTCATGGAACTTGTTTATATTTATCCAGATTTATTCAAAGCCGAATGTTTAATTTAAGAGATATTAAAATGATTGGTTTTGTAAGTTAATATATGTGTAAGTCATTTACGAATTCCTTTTTATTATTTTATAAAGTATATGAAATAATGTATAAAATATGTACAAAATATATAAATAAAAAACATGTATTACTTAAGGCATTTGTTTTATTAAGATAAAGTATATGCAGAGTATTATTATACAATTTGATTTTTCGAAATCCATGAATTATATTTTTTGTCTAATCCAAGCCATTTAACATAGAGTTTGGTCCCCTTTTTTCTTATAATCTTCTCCACAAGATATACATCTGGATATTTTACTTTCTGAAGTTCATGCTCATAAAAACCTCCTTGAATTTCGTCACCATTTTGATCTTCTAATAGAAATGTTCTAGGATTACTTTTGTTAATTTTTCTGATTTGGAAAATTTCGTTCGACCAGTTAGGAGTGTAACCTTTTGAAAAAAGCTTCTCGATATTTACTAATTCTTACATAATCATTGACTTTAAATTTTCGTTTCCGTGGATCAATTGTTTTCAGATGACTATAGGCAGTTTGTAATAAATATTTTTCATTTTTCTTTTTAACATTTTTTGGTTTCATTCCAATAGTCCTGTGTTTGGTGCTATTATATTCGGCAACAATAACTGGTAAGATATATAACCATTTGTAGTTTCCTTGTAAGCTGAACTGCTTCCACATTTTATTTTTTAAAGTTCTATTCACTCTTTCTACAACACTTGCTTTAAGATGTGTGTAAGAACTATAGTGGTTAATTTTCAATTTATCCGTTAATTTTTTAAATTTTTTATTGTAAAATTCTTTACCCATATCGGTCTGTAAATTCTTGGGTGGTGTGCTCATCTGTGACAGGATTTTGTTCATTGCTTCTACAACTGCTTTTCCACTTTTATTTTTGACAGGTTCACACCAAACAAATTTTGAAAATACGTTAATAACCACTAAAATATATCTATAGCCTTTGTTTATTTTAGCATATCGACCCATTTCAACAAGATCTGCTTGAATAAGGTCATTAAGGCCTTTAACAATTACTCTCCTTCTTTTAAAATACTTTCTGGCAGGCTTATGAATTTCGTTGACTATTTCCTGTTTAACGTTAATCATTTTTAGCTATTGGACACTGTAGTACAATTTGGACGTACAGAGGATCTTTATTTTTTGCGTAAAACGTAAACTTATCTTCCAAATTTACAATTTTCCCCACAAGTTCTTCTGCTGTAACTGCAACTGTATTCAAGAAAATTTGGGTACTAGCAGGTAAAATCTCTATATTTTCAATTTTACCAGATATAGGGCATTTGTACTCTGTTGTATTGTTCTCTAATGTATAAAAAAGTACACTTTGAGATTTCTGTAAACGACCTCGAATATTTATAATACATTTGCTATGATGTGAGGAAGGCTCACAAATGTAAAAGGGTGATGTTAATAGGGGTGATGGGAGAATTGCTGATGAATATGAAATTACTTCATTCTTTAACATATGCCTTCCAAATTTATTAATTGGCATGGTGGCAGTCTCAAAGTCTTATACTGAATGATATATCAATATTTCACGTAAACTATTTATCTTATTATTTTACCCTCCCTCAATTGTTCTATTATTGAGGTTATCTCATTATTATGCCCGGTATTTCCTGCTAATTGTGATGCTATCAATAGTCTTAAACGATCTACAAGTTCATTGTAGTCATCAAAATGCTTATATTCAATCTTCTTATTATTGAATTCCATCGTTTTTAGATTTCCACCTCTCTAATTTTGGCTCCTTGTTTTTATTGCTTGCGTCCTAGGAAATGAACTAGATCTCGATATTTGTGTCGCTGTGGGTAATGCTAATGCTGATTTTTTTGGGATAGTGTTTTTTTTATTGTTTTTTTCTTGAGCCATCGAATGTAAATTAGTAACTCGTGGTTTAATAATATCTATAAATTTAGATGCACGTGACGTCGATAAACTTTTCTCGTGATTGTACCCTAAGTAATGAGCATTGGTCCTTTTAATTATATCGATATATTGATCTACATCAGTTGGTCGATAACCCGCTGGATGCTTTTTAAACATCAGTTCATACAATCCTGGTGTACCCGTATATTTAAACTCGCCATTAATAATAAAGTCAGCGCCGTCAAAATCAATAGTTGCATCACCAATCGCATATTTTTTGGCAAAAGGGTCGAAGTAAACACCGAAAGTATCATCATATTCATTTTTTACATCTTCGATTTTTCCTTCTATGTATGCTCGCGGTAGAGGTTTCTTAAATTGCTGTAAATATTTTTCATGTTCTGCAGCTGTCGATGTATCTGCTATCGTTGGCTGAGAAGTTTCATCAAATAAACTTTCACTGAACTCGGGCCTTACTTGAGTCGGGTCATACTGAAAAGTTTCGTCTTCCAAATGAACAGGTGTAGAAGTGTGATAATACTCAAGAGGAGTTTGACCAATTGATCGAGTATTAAGACTATCACGGCTTATTTCTTCTTTTAATTCTTTTTTCAAATATGGTTTTTTCGAAGCACTTTCTGTTTTAATAAGAGTTGACACCAAATCTTTAAGAGGTTCAGTTATCGATTTGTAAGTTTTCTCTAACTGTGATTGTGATTTGTCGATATCTCTTTTCAAACTTCTGTATTTTTGTTTCAGCGCCTCTCTTGTTTTTAAAAGCTGTACTGCCACTCGATTATCCATGATTACTGACTGAGGGGCTCAGTGTTGAAACCTTATATTTGAACGAATTTATCGAATCCCTTCCGATATCTTCCAGAGTTAACAGCGCAATCTTTATCTATTACCACAAACCCGTATTTATCTTTCCAACAAAATGCACAGAGCTCCCTGAAATCTTGAAAACACATATCCACGTTTACATGATCATCATAAATATGTTTCAGACCGGTATAATAAATCTAGATACTGATGATGGTGAGGGAACTCACTGGGTAGCGTACACCAAGAAAAACAAGGAAATAATTTATTTTGACAGTTATGGAAATTTAAGACCTCCAAAAGAATTAATAAAATATTTTTTAAGTGACGGCGGCTTGAATAAAATTAGATATAATTATGATTCTATGCAAAACTATAATTCATATATCTGTGGACATTTATGTCTCTCATTTTTGTATAATCAATATAAACAACAGATTTTTAATGGTGGGAGGTGAACACCACCTGACGTCAACATAGATTATTAATTTATAAGAGAAAATAATTGGATAGCCATCTAAAAGGCATTTCTCAATGTGTGGTGAAGAGTGTAGATTGGAAAAATCAATTATGCAGACATTTTGCGCATGCATGGAAGACTCTTCAGTTGTAACAAATAATACAGGACTGTATGTCATTCGATGAACGTTTACTGTCGTTTAAAAGCTGGAATGGCGCTGTGGATCCTGCGGACCTCGCCCTGGCCGGATTTTATTACAGCGGCTGCCATGATGTAGCCAGTTGCTTTTGTTGTGGCGTCGAAGTATATAGATGGAAGGCAAGCGACATACCTATCACTGAACATTTGAAATTTTCAGCAAATTGTTCCTACGCAAAATTAATGAAGAACCTATTGCTGCGAAATATAAAGGAGGGGCACACGTGTATTACAAAAAGCCATACGATTAATTGTAAAAGTGGATTCAAGTGGCTTGTGATAATAAGCTTTCATCTAATAAGCATCTGCCTGTTTATGATACTTAGCATATGTTTTTATAATTAATACAAGAAAATAAATTATACATCTGTAATAATACATTCAAAAAATGCCCGTCTGTATATGGATTTGTCTAAGATGTAAAAGTGTTTTAGAAGAATATAGTGCACCCAAGGATACTAAAATATATACTGTCTGTGCTAATTGTGATGTAAATTGTACAAAGGCGAGTGCTGCCTAATATGTTTGTTTTTTAAGTAGTTTTCAACCTGATCTATATATGCAATAATCATCTGTATATTTAAGAATGTAACTTAGATTGTGGTTTATAATAAATATCTTTATAATAAGTAATTTGTTTCAATTTATATACCTTTCCTCAAGTTCAGCACTATGTTCTAGTACTGATTATATTATTTATTTTTTAATTTGAGAAATAGTGTTTAAAGTTATGATTAAAAAAAATATTACAATTTGAAATATACTTACTATTTTTCAATGTCAATTTCATTCTACCACTTTTTCAAAGCACACATTAACTTCATAAATTTATTACATTTTTTATGAAGTCAAATTTAACCAGAGTATAAAAATATGTTTCACTATTCGAAACACATTGGGTGTTGAAAATATTTTTTTGTTTATAATTTTTTCAGTCAATTTGTTTCATTTTTTTAATACTTTTTTGTTACTAAAATTGTCCCTGTCTGCTTTTAAGCATAATGTATTTTTTTGGGACTTAGAAACCTGATATAAAATAAGAAATAAGAGAAAATAGTAATTTTAATATATTTTATTATATACAAACAAGAAATAAACTACAAAAAATGTCTACTCATCATTTAGAGGAATATTATGCATAAAATTTTTACATTTTTCTAATTCTGTGTTCACTGCACCGATCTTCGCCTCCAGCGTGTCAGCGTCTTGTGATATAACTTGCTGCCGGTGGCGAAGTCGGTGCAGGTGCTGTAGCATTCTTGATTTCCCTAGTTTCAGTCCTTGAGCGTATTTTGCCGTGTTATTAACCAGGAATTCCCGCGTGGCCCGCTCGTACTGCTTTTTTCCACGAGCCATCTTTTGTTCCGCCTTCTGGACATCATTCCGAATTAGGCTCAGCCACCCATCCAATTCGACAGTGTGCATCGAGAGGTGACCGAGTGCAGACGTACCGAGCCAAGAAAGTGCACAGTGAAGTGGCAGCCCCACAGTTAGTGTCGTCGTCGACAGTTCTAAGAAGAGGAAGTACACACGTCTTTTTCAAGACGGTGTACTATAAAAGATAAATAAAGTCTCCCTCCCTTGGAGACACCATTTTTACTGTTATTAATCATAACTTTTTCCCATAATATTATAGGTATTCCCTTGCAGGACACCCACAGCGACGTTACCGTGGAGGACGGTAGCATGGACTACAGCGAAGACAAAACGTCCCAGAGCGGTAGCTCCCGAGGGGGTACCCCAACCCCAAGGGATGACAAAGAGACGATAAAACGTCTCACAGAGGAGAACAAAACCCTCAGAAAGAAAATAGAGGAGCTCACCGAGAGGTTGGAGCTAATGCAGAGGGAGCAAAAGTCCCAGCACGAAGAACTTCTGCGTGCGATTCGAGGAGAATCGCAAACGCGGAAGCGGAAAAACCCACCCGCCACTAATACGGACTCCGACGAAGAGGCCCCTAAGGCGGCAAAGAAGGTGGCTGAAGAGCCCCTCAAGTGCCCCCCAGAGCCATCCAGACGAAGCAGATCGGGATCTAGAGCTCCCCAGCAGGAGGCTAACGTCCCCAGACAAAACGCCAGGACAGAGGAGACTGAGGCCCCTCAAACAAAAACAAGAAGCCAGCGCATACCGCCGGTAGTGCTGAGAAACAAGGAGACATGGACAACGGTGAGCCGTCGTCTAACCGAAACCGGCATTAACTTTAGCAAGGCTAAAGTTACCGCGGAGGGAATCTCCATCGAGCCCGCGACATCCGAAGATTATCGCAAGATGACTAGGATGTTCGCAAACGAGAAAAGGGAGTACCACACGTACACCCTGCCAGAGGAACGGCTGCTACGTGTAGTCATCAGGGGGATCCCGAGCGGCGTTACTTGTACAGAGGTGGCAGAAGACCTCCAAGACCAAGGTTTCGCACCTACCGCAGTGCAACGGATGACGTCCAGACGGACGAAACAGGAGGTGCCACTCGTACTTGTCCTAGTCCCACAGGACCAGGACAAGATACTCCAAGTCACGAGGTGCTGCTCTCTAGTCGTAAGGACAGAGAGACAGAGAGCCAAGGTAGCGGCATCCCAATACCACCGCTGCCAGCGTTTCGGCCACGGACAATCCAAGTGTACCGCGCAGCCGAAATGCGTGAAGTGCGGCGAGGCACACCGGACGACTGACTGCAAGAAGAAGGCAGACGAACCGGCCAAGTGTGCGAACTGCCAAGGGGCCCACCCGGCCAGCTACAAGGGGTGTCCAAAATACCCCAAGCAATCAGCCAGCGCCACTCAAAGGCCGGTACAGAGGCCGACGACGACCTCAACAAAGAAGGGCGGCGTAGCGCCAGGCACTAGCTACGCAAAAGTAGCCCAGAGCAAGGCAGGACAGAACACCGTCCCTGCCTCAAAACAACAAGCATCGCCAGAGGCCAAAAACCTCACAGCGGTGCTAGCACAGATGCAACAAATGTGCTCAGCGATGAGTGCATTTTTTGCTCAAATGCCAAACTTTACTAATCTGTAATGCCTTTACAGATTAAACCGGAATTCCTGCAGATGGCGGCCTGGAATGTAAACGGCCTGCAACAAAGGAGACTTGAAGTCGAAGAGCTCCTGACCAGGTACGATATAGACGTCATGGCACTGCAGGAAACCAAGATGACCCCGGCCAAGGAGATCAACTTCCCAGGATACCACACGTACAGGATGGACTGGGTAAACATACCTCGGCGACCCGCAAGAGGAGTGGCTCTACTCGTTAAAAAGACCATAGCCCACCATCCGACGGTACTACCTGAGCTAGAAAATATGAATGCCACCGCCGTAGTAGTGTCCACAGCACGAAACGGCGACGTCCAAGTGGTTTCATGTTACCAGCCACCCCACAGCACGCTAACTGAGGGGGATCTGGACGCAATTCTACCCGCTAGGACACAGGTCGTCGCAATTGGCGATTTTAACGCCAAATCCCAGCAATGGAACAGCGGCGTAACCAACACTCGAGGACGAGAACTGCTGCGGTTCCTGGGACAGCACGCCGGCGAACTGCTGGTGGTAGGACCAGTCCAGCCCACCTTTGACAACGGTAGAAACAGGCCAGACGTACTGGACATAGCCATCCTAAAGGAGATGACCCTCGAAGCGGAGATCTCCACCAGAACGGAGGGATCTACCGAGCACAACCCGATCTTCCTAACTCTAGGAGGACAGGCGGGTGACGACAACGCTACCTTCACGAAGCGACGAACGGACTGGGAATCGTACCGGCGGCACCTGCAGCAGTACATTGCACAAATTCCCAGGCTAGATACCGTGGGGGACGTTGAGAGGGCCGTCATTACCCTAGAGGAGCAGATCCTGGGAGCAATAAGGGCCAGCACGACAGAAACAGAAGTAAGAAGACACCCAGCACCGATGGCGAACCTACCAGAGGTCACCAGGCAGCTGATAAGGGATAGAAGAAGCGCCAAGAGACGGGCTCAGAGGACGAGGCTCCCCGCCGACAGAAGGGAGTATAACGTCCTCAGCCGAAGAGTGAAAGCCGCCCTCCAAGAACACCGTCAGGAGGGGTGGCAACGCCACCTTGAGTCACTCGATCCACAGGACAGAAGTATGTGGAATACCCAACGTGCCCTGCGAAACCGGAGGAAACCTATACCCCCGATTCACGGAGAGCGAGGGAGGATCGTCTACACTAACCAGGAAAAAGCCGAGGCGTTTGCCGACAGCTTAGAACTGCAGTGTAGAGAGAACGAGCTCGATGACGAGGACGAGGACTGGGTGGACGATGTCGAGCGCAGAGTACGTAGGATCCACCGCCTGCCTGATGACGACCACATCCGCCCGACTACCCCCGAGGAAGTCAAGGAAATCCTTAGGAGCCTAAAGCCGAGAAAGGCTCCGGGATGTGACAAGATAGGAAACATCGCTCTCAAAAAGCTACCCAGGAAAGGAGTAGCGGCGCTAGTCAACATCGTAAACGCGATGTTAAGGTTACGGCATTTTCCAGCCAGGTGGAAAAAGGCCGACGTCATTATGATCCCTAAACCAGGGAAAGAACTAATTTTCCCGTCTTCTTACAGGCCCATCAGCCTCCTCCCAGCCATGAGCAAGGTTGCAGAACGGGTCATCTTGAAGAGGCTCACAGAAAAGACAGAAGAGCTGAATATCATCCCGGATGAACAGTTCGCGTACCGAACAGGACATTCCACCGAACTCCAAGTACTTCGCCTCATTGAGGAGATTACTAAGGGGTTCAACCAGCGGCAAGTCACCGCGGCGCTGTTCCTAGATGTTGCCAAAGCGTTCGACAGGGTCTGGCACGACGGCCTCCTAGCTAAAATGATGAGTATGGGTTACCCCATCGAACTCGTCAAACTAGTGAGGTCCTACCTGCACCGCAGACAGCTAAGGGTCAAAATCTCGGACCAACTCTCCACTTACAGGACCGTGGAGGCGGGAGTCCCGCAAGGTTCGGTGCTGTCACCGCACCTGTTCGCTATCTACACCTCAGACCTCCCCAGGACCGACCACACAGCCCTGGCCCTGTATGCAGACGACACAGCAATAATTGCCAGATCCTGGAAAGCCAGGAACGCAACCAGAAAACTCCAGGAAATGGCCACACTCCTGGAAGAATGGTGCACGAAATGGAAAGTCGCCGTCAACGCCGACAAAAGCCAAGCCATACTCTTCAGACGAGTGCGGAAAGAAATTCCCACAGGACACGTCTCCATGAACGGCGAGGACATCCAATGGCACGACACCGTCAAATACCTTGGCGTGGTCATGGACAAAAGCCTAACGTGGAGACAGAACACGGACGCTATTACAGCCAAGGCGCGGCGCACAAGAGCCCTCATCTACCCGATGATGGGAAACGGTAGCCGTCTCAACCTGAGGAATAAGCTCACGCTTATCAAAACCCTCATCAGGCCGCAGCTGACGTACGCCTCGGTAGCGTGGGGTTACCAGGCAAAGTCCTACATGAAGAAAATCCAGGCAGTGGAAAACATCGCCCTCAGGACGGCGGTCGACGCACCATGGTACGTGAGAAACGCAGACATCGTCAGAGACCTGGAGTACACCACGGTCACTGAAGTCATCCGGGAACGAGCGAAGAAGCTGTACGCCCAAGCAGAGGAGCACGGGAACCCGCTAATCAGACAGGCCACTGATTACGACCCTGCCGACGCCCCGAGGCACAAACGGCCGAGGGTACAGCTTCTGGACAATGAGTGAGTATAACTTATATTTCCCGCTAACCGATCTGTTTCAGATACCCCAGGACGGACCACCACTACCAGAGACATGACGTTTTTCTACCCAAACCCAACCTCCTTGCGGGCGTCGGACAACATACCGTCCAACGCCCGTTGTCCTACCTGCTCCGTGGAGTCCGAAAGTGCTAAAAAAGCACTTAGGGTCTCCACACTCCCGAGCTACACAGCTCATATCCTTACCTTTCCGATGATCCGGGGTAGGACACACCTTTACTGTGTCCTACGTACCGGCAGTCAATCCCAGCCAAAACTTCCTAAAACCCAACTAGACCGATGACTACCCACGGGGGTGACAAGCTGGCGAAGAAAGAAAATATCAAGACAAGAAGAGCGCCAGAAGAGACCTCTGCCAGCGAGGTTGAAGAGCCAGGACCAGGGGAGGTCCGCAGAAAATACCACGACACATCTCGCATTTGCGGGCTGGGTCTGGTAGAAGTAAGCGGGTCCACCTATCACGAAGGCCGGTCCAGGTCTACAGAGATAATCTAGGAGCAAAGAGTAGTAGTCCTACTCGGCCCTAGTTATCGAGACCGTCATCAAGCCAATGGATATTGGCGCGCCATCCAATTCGAACTGCAGAAGTGCCTCGTCTTCTGCCTTTCGGTATGCTGCCCTCTGAGACCGCGTAGATGATGTTGACGGCGCTGGCGTTACAGCATCTTCCCGCCCAGACACTATAAAGAAATAACAAATTAGATACCCAATTATTTAACCGGAAAATAAAAATGCTGTACCTGGTTGTTGTTGTGGTCCCAATTCCGCAGGCAGTCCAATGGGCCTGAAATCCTTGAATGACCCTTCTATCACTTCGATTCCCGATCCAATGCTCGGGGCTGCCTCATTATTCAGGTGCTTCACCATTTCCTCTTCAAATGTAATATTTGAGAATAAGTCCTCATCTCTCATGGCGGCAAGATTAACATCTCTAATGACCGATGCGACACTTTGGTAATGGTACATCTTGGAATAAAGAAAATAGGAGTACGCGAAACCACGAAAACTAAACTTACAACAGAATTAAAATATTTACACTTAAAAATAATTAACACTAAAAAACTTAATACGAAAATAATTAATACTAAATAAACGATTTAAACTCTAATTAATTCGGATTAAATAATTAACTAAGTAAAACTACTATTTAAACGCGAACTTTAAAAACTGAAAAAATTAGATTAAATAATAATAAAGCAACTAAACCGACACTAAATAAAAAGACTTAAACACGAACTTAAATGAAACCGAAAACTATATTAAAAAATAACTGTAAAGACTAAATAAGGTATATAAAAAAATTAAAGGAAAGCGTGCGAATGCGGAGAGCTGTAGATACAGAATGAACTGTAATGCTCGTCAAATATTAAGTAAGGCACAGTCCCCCCTCATACCAATTGCGGTGGGGCGATTGAACAGCAGTAAGTGCGAGTGAAATAAACTGCATTATATGAAATTGATTAAACTGCATTTTATGAATGTCAGCGAGGTTGGTCACCTATGTGGCGTGATCGTACATTTTCCGGTGTTATATTACGTTGCATGTATACCGACTTGTGATTTAACGTAATGTTCAAGTTATGACTTAAATAATTTAAAATATATATTATTCACTGTAACAAATACCACATTTTATATTCTAAGACAATGTTTTTTGGTAATTTCACTGTTAGTTCCTAATTCCAGGAACCTTCTAGAAATTTTTGGCTAAAAATCAATTACATACAATGTCTCATTGCACCTGTACAGAACAGACCACATTTTTTAAATATTCTTGTAAATACGAGAACTTCAGTTACTCAAATTTTTATTTCAAATTTTATATACTTATATGTAAAAATAATGTGGTAGAATATTTCTTGTTAATGTACATGTTAATTACTGCAAGCAAACAAACTGTTGTATTTTACATATAATATATTTAATTTAGGCATAATATTTAGACTTTCAATTATTATGCGAGGTGAATTTTTCAAATAGTCTCTATAAATGTAGGAATATTATGCGCCCTCAACTAAGCTGGTCGAGCTGAAGCTTGAAAAATGTGACCTTGAAAACGTTTTTGGGTGTCAAATTACAGCCAAAATATGACTTGAAGACGCTGTTTGGGTGTCAAATTACAGCCCAAATCAATATTTTTTGTAATTCGGTATAAGAATACCGCCGAAACCAAATTATTGTCCAAAAATCTTTGACTTTGTCTGTCAAAATACTCCCGAAATTAAATTTGTTCGTAAATATTTGACCTTGTCTTCATTTTCGGCTGTCAGAATCTGCCGAAACCAAATTTTTGTGTGAATATTTAACCTCGTATTAATTTTGGGTGCGAAAATACTACCTAAACGAAGTTACTGTTTAAAGCTTTGAACATGACTACATTTTAGGGTGCCAAAATGCTCCCGAAATTAAATTTGTTCGTAAATATTTGACCTTGTCTTCACTTTCGGCTATCAGAATACTACCGAAACCAAATTTTTTTGTCTAAAATCTTGAACTTGTCATGTATTTTCTTTCGGATGATCAAATTACTGTCGCAACGACGTTTTTTGTCTAAAAAATTGATTTTATTTGCATTTTTTCCAGGAGATCAAATTACCACCAAGTTAATTAAGTGGTGGGAGAGGGTGAGGTATATAAAAATGAATGTGAAATCGATTAAAGCATTAATATCAGACTTTTCCTTAAATACAGTTATTTGGTGTCGAATTTGAATACAGTTATTTGGTGTCGAATATAGTTCCTTGTAAAAACTATAATTTACAATGCAGTGCCCCCAGTGTAAAAAACAATTTTCATCAAAAAGCAGTTTGTCACGTCATCGTCGTGAAAGCTGCGCCTATAGAGAAATAAGTGTACATAATGCCCCGAAAAAAATCAAACTAAGCAATTGGAGTAAAAAATGTGATGGAGAGCCCCTAAATGCTGCTGGTCCTTCTGGTGTACAGTTTCATGCTGAAAAATATAATAACGAATTTGAAAATCTACCCGGACCTTCTGGCATGCAGAATCAATCAAAATCTCAGGAAATTATTATTCATTGCCCGCAATGCTATGAAAAAATACCTAAAAATAAATTAATGGGCCATTTGAAATGTTCATCTCACAAGAAAGTCATCAATATTGTGGAAGATGGAGTAGAAAAACTTCAGAGCGCATTCAAGAGCCGAATTTCGAGTTACCGTTTTTCTACAAAAAAGCAGCACACAGATATCTCTCTGTTTTTGGAAGAAGTAAAAGTAAAAGTTATCTCAGTTATTGAGAAGTATATTAAAACATTCTTCACCATAAAAATTAATATGGAATTATTTGGATTTTATGTTATTGAGGAGAAAGAATTGTCAGATATTAAATCATTTAACACTAAAAATAAAATTGTGACACATTCATTGGATTTATCAAACTTGTATAACGACTTCAAAGAAGAGATCATAGAGAAAGCATCAACTTTCCAGGAGCGAGATTCAGGTATGTTTAAAAAATTTGTATTAATCACAGTTTACGTATAATATCCATATTTTCATTTTTTCAAACATATTAAACATCTTTTAGGATGGGCTCTGAAGCACGTTAGTTTTCTCGAAGTCAACTTGAACAAATTCAACCCGTTATTCGCATCATCATACATCAAGTTACCTAAATCTATTGAAAATAAGAGAGCTGTTTTGAATATTCAAAATAATGATAACAAGTGTTTTGCTTATGCTGTCAACGCTGCAATCTTCCCAGCGGATGGACCTCCTCATGAAGTGGCATCCTATCCTCATTACTCAACATTGCTCAATTTTGAAGGTATTGATTTTCCTGTCAAATTACATGATATTCAGAAATTTGAAATTTTAAATAATATATCTAATGTTTTTGGAATAAATAATCAATACGAAAATGGTAAAATGGTTAGCGAAATTGTGGGCCCTCTACATTTCACAAATAAAAAACAAAATACACACGTAAACCTATTGCTAGTTACTGATATTGATGGTAATAGTCATTACATACTTATTAAAGACTTGTCACGATTAGTCTCTAGCCAGAGATCTAAGCATCACGGTAGAAATTATATTTGCGACGGTTGCCTATTGTTTTTTAATTCTCCTGAGAAATTGAATGCTCATGAAAGAAATGACTGTAATCGTTTATGCACTATACTACCAGACCCAGAACCTAAAATCAATAAATGTGGGGAACTAATTGCAGGAAATATCTTGAAATTTGTTAATGTCGAGAAACAATTACCGGTTCCTTTCGTGATATACGCAGATTTTGAAAGTTTGTTAAAACCAATTCATTACAATGAACCATCTGACAGTAAATCTTTCTCCGTTAAAACTTATCAACACGAGCCGTACTCATTTTGCTTCTACTTAAAGTGTAATTTTGATGATAATCTTTCCAAACTTGAATATTATCGAGGTATTGATGTTGTGGAAGTTTTCGTTAAAAGACTGGATGAGCTTGTCTTACAATTATATCAGAATCACTTAAAAAATATAGTTGAAATGAAACCATTATCTCAGAATCAACAAGATATTTTCAATAATAGCCAAATTTGCCATATATGTGATAAACCTTTTGAGGATGGCGATGAGAAGGTCCGCGATCACTGTCATCTTACTGGCAATTTTCGTGGACCTGCGCATTCGCATTGTAATTTGAATTTTAAGATACCTAAATTTATACCAATGTTCTTTCATAATTTAACTAATTACGATTCCCATTTATTTATTAAAAAATTAGCTTTAAAGCAAGAAAGTATACAAGTTCTTGCGCAAAATAAAGAAAAATATATTACATTTTCCAAACAAATTCTTGTAGATCAAATCAATGATAGAAAACCGAAAAAAGTTTTCATAAAATTAAGATTTGTCGATTCTTTTCGCTTTTTACCAGCTTCCTTGGATAAACTAAGCCAAACGCTAGAAACACATCAATGCCTCGAAATAAGAAAATTTTATACCGATGACCTGCAATTCAATTTATTAAGACGTAAAGGTGTCTTTCCATATTCTTACGTAGATTCACTGGAAAAATTGGATGGTACCGAATTGCCATCAAAAGACGAGTTTTTTAATATCTTGAGTGGCGAATCAATTTCACAGGAAGATTATGATCGGGCTTGTAATGTCTGGAATACATTTAATTGTCAAACTCTCGGCGAATATTCGGATATTTATTTAATATCAGATGTGTTGCTTCTTGCCGATGTTTTTGAGAATTTTCGACAGATATGTCTACGGACATACAAATTAGATCCTGCACAATATTTAACAGCGCCATCATTGAGCTGGGATGCTATGTTGCGAAAAACTGGTATCGAACTTGAGCTTCTAACTGATATTGATATGCTTTACTTCTTTAGGAAAGGGATACGCGGCGGTGTTAGCCAATGCAGTAACAGAAAAGCTGTCGCTAATAATTCATTCATTTCCAATTATGATCCATCAAAACCAACGTCATATATATTATATCTAGATTCTACCAACTTATACGGAAGCTCAATGAGTCAGAGTTTGCCAACGGGTGATTTTAGATGGTTGAAATGCTATGAAATTGAAAATTTTGATTGCACTAATCTCGATAATAATTCTCCAAAAGGTTATATACTGGAAGTAGATTTAGAATACCCACAACATTTACACGACAAACACAATGATCTACCGTTTTGTCCGGAGACCTTTGTACCCCCGGACTCAAAAAATTGAAAATTAATATTAAATTTACATGATAAACATAAATATATTACCCATTACAGAAATTTGAAACAATGCTTAGAACATGGATTAATACTTAAAAAAATACATAGAGTTATAGAATTCTCACAATCTGCTTGGTTAAAAACATATATAGATTTGAATACTGAACTTAGAAACTCTTGTAAAAATCCGTTCGAGAGAGATCTTTATAAATTTTTAATAAATTCAATATTCGGAAAGACAATGGAAAATGTAGATAATAGGGTTGATGTGAAGTTAGTATCACATTGGAGAAATAGTATAGGTAGTATAGGTGCTGAAAGATTTATTGCAAAGCCCAATTTTAAATCCTGTAGTGTATTTTCAGAAAATTTAGTAGCAATTCAAATGTCACTATTAAAAATATTTTATGATAAACCGCTCTATATAGGCTTCACCATTTTAGATATATCAAAAACTATAATATATGACTTTTTTTATAACTTTATAAAGAAAAACTATGAGGATAAAGCTGTTCTCTATTACACGGACACCGATTCATTACTTTTACAAATTCACAGAGAATATATTTATATTGATATTAAAACAAATATAGAACTCTTCGATACATCTAATTTTTCAATTCCAAACGTACACAACATCCCGAAAACGAGGTCAACTCCAGGGAAAATGAAAGACGAATATGCCGGTACACCGATAGAAAGCTTTTTCGGTACTGGGGCGAAAGCTTACTGTATTAAAACAAATGATAATGTTATGAAAAAAGCCAAAGGGGTATCAAAAAGTGTTATTAAAAATCAGTTGCATTCAGTGGATTATAAACAAATTGTAGAAGACGGCGGTCTCATATACCGAAAAATGTATGTATTTTCTTCACATCTGCATACAATATATACTGAGTTGAGAAATAAAGTTGCGCTTTCCGCACATGATGACAAGCGTTATGTTATACCGGGAAGCACAAAAACTCTTGCTTGGGGACATTACTCTATCCCTAATTTCCTCAATAACGCTAACCATAATACTAATGATGATGCTTTAACGATTCTTTTAAGGGCATTTGATGAGATTATTGAACAGGAAAATCATGATACCGACTTTGACTTAAATTTATTGTAAGTTTTTTTGTTTTAGTGCAAAAAATGTTTTGTGCTTATTTCAATCTTCAAAAAATTTGTTTTTTTTTAATACCAGTATCCATTTTTGTTTTACTGTAAAAATGTTTATAATTTTAATATTCAAAAATTAGCTTTTGAAATTATTAACTTAGAATCTGGTGTGAGAAATTTAAGTCAGAAATTTTCAAATCTTCAATTCGATGCAGAGCATGAGGCTGTATATGGAATGGGAAGATTTTACTCTGAAGATGAATGTAATGAACTAGCTAAAAGATATGAAGAGGGCCATGAAGTTTGTCGAAAATTTTTGGAAAAGAGAATATGTGAGGGATGTCTCGTCCAAGAATTAATTAAATTAGGCTTGGGTGAATTTTTGAATCCAAGAAAATAATATTTGGATCCAGAACTTGCAAGCAGAATATTTCAAGAGGAGAACTGAATTATTTAAATATTTTATATTGTATTGTATTCCAAAATTTGCTTTTTATATAAATATCCATTTTGTTTGTAAATGTTACGAAATAACTACACAAAAAGTTTATAATTTCAGTCTGTATTTTAGGAAAGGTCTGATATTAATCAAATAAATTATCAATTTAAAAAATTGTTTTATTTCAAATCCTATGCATTATTGTAATAATAGATATTTTTATTCTTTTTTCAAACACTTCACTGTATAATATATAATTTGGAGAAAATAATGAACGTTCGCAAGTTGAATAGAATTACAGGATGTGAAAGTACAATGAACTGCTGATGTTGCATGTTACATAATACCGGATATAACAGTATAATGAACTGCTAACTTTGCAAGTTGAATAAACTTCTGACATTACGAGTTAAGTAATACCGGATGTATCAGTACAATGAACTGCTGATGTTGCATGTTACATAATAATACCGGATATAACAATATAATGAACTGCTAACTTTGCAAGTTGAATAAACTTCTGACATTACGAGTTAAGTAATACCGGATGTATCAGTACAATGAACTACTGACATAAGCTGCATAAAATGCCGGATGTGTCAGTATAATGAACTGCTAACTTTATAAGTTGAATGAACTGCTGACATTGTAAGTTAAGTAATACCGGATGTATCAGTACAATGAACTGCTGACATAATCTGAATAAAATGCCGGATGTGTTACAATAAACTTGTAAATTGAATAAATTATGACATACTTAAGTACAATAAACTGCTGACTCCACAAATGTGGTCAAATAGGCATGTCTGAAATAATGTGGGAGGTATGATCGTTCACTATAAATCTGGAATATTAGTAGAACTCGTCAGTTAACAGTTTTTTACTTCATCCGAAATAAAGTTAATATCGAAAGATGTGGATGTGCTACGTCAAAGAAGTTGAGATTACGGACTTAGAAAGTGGTGTCCGCCATTTAAGTCAGAAATTTTCAAATCTTCAATTCGATGCAGAGCATGAGGCTGTATATGGAATGGGAAGATTTTACTCTGAAGATGAATGTAATGAACTAGCTAAAAGATATGAAGAGGGCCATGAAGTTTGTCGAAAATTTTTGGAAAAGAGAATTTGCGAGGGATGTCTTGTCCAGGAGCTGATCAAATTGGGGTTAGGTGGATTTTTGCATCGAATAAAACAATATTTGGAGCCGGAACTTGCAAACAGGGTACATCTTCAAGAGGATAACTGAATTATTTAAATATTTTATATTGTATTGTGTATTGTATTTTGTGTTATTATTTGCAGATATTAAAAATAAAAAAAAAAACAAAATTCTCTTTGGTATTATTTATTACAAAATCAAGAAATAAAATTTTCATACAAATAATAGACATTAGAAAGTGCACACATACATTTATTATTTGAATGGTAAAAACATTTTGGGATCGACTTCTTTAAAGTTGGTCGTTCGTCAAGTTCTAATACAGGTTGGGTGATAAAGTGTCTGATGTAGTTTGCTTTTTCGTTTCCTTTTACATAAACGCAATCTGCCACTGAAGTCAAATCCTGAATAATTTGACCGAACATATGCAATGGTGTAAATCCATCAGCCCATTTGATGCCGTGATGATTTCTTGTTAGCCATGTAACTTGCTTTTCTATCTCTGGTGAGAGTAAGTTAAATGGGTATGGTGGTCTAAAAATATAGTGGCACATTTTTACACCGTGAGCTCTTTAACAATAAATTCGTTGTTTTCTATTTTAAATCCTTGAATGTCCACAACCAGCTTCATAGTTTTAGATTATGCAATTTTTTTAAAACTGTTTTCTTCATGCAATAAAATTCCACTATTTTTCTTAAGTATTTCAGTTTTTTTCTGTGTTCCTTCAATAGTTGCACATATTCTGATCTCCTTATCATACTAACTTACTTCTTCGAACTAGTTTTTGTTTATGCCAGCAAAGAGAAACATGTAGTGCGCATGTCAATGTTGACGTACAATTTTAGTTAAAGGGTTATAAGTGAAATGTTTCTCATGTAATATAAGACAATATGCAGTAATATCCGAAGTAGTGGGGATATCCGTCTCAAACTCTATTCTCATGACCACTGACCCCGTTTGTATAACTTCTTTTTGACGTGAACAGTCGATATGCGTTATAGGTGCATAAGCCTTAAATTCTCTTGGATTAAGAATAGGCTGATTTATTTTGTGATGATAGTAAGATTCCTGAAAATTTGCAAACATGTCATAGAGGGTTGCGTATTTATTGCTTTTAAAGTCTAAGTATAAATCTTTATATGGGTATCTTTCAGAATTTAAGAAGACTCTTATGTTTCTAAGTCCACAGTCATCGAATTTGCTCATATCAGTTGTAATTTTCCCTTTTCTATCTTTCTGAAATGCTATTATTACATGTCTAGGAGTTTCTACCTTAGTAGACGTCTTAACAGGCCATGTATGTCTGCTTGACGGAGGTAGAGATGGATATTCAATTAATTCCCAGCTTCTAAATTTTATAGGGAGGTCTACATTACGACTTATAAGTTTATTCAACCTAAGCTGTTCTGACATATTAACAGTGACATGAGGGACCCTCCAAAATAGTTTACTAATAATAATTTTAGGTTTTTCAGCTTCATCGCTACTTGTAATGCTGTCTAGATCATTACTGTTACGTATTAATACTAATTCTTGTCTCATATTAATGACAATTTTTCGAAAATCTTCAAAAAATCCAACTAGTAGTTTTAATGGAATGCAAACATTGAAATTTCCTTTTACATCGGCTATAATTTTTTCACCCACGCCTGTTTTCTTTTTTGGAAACCATCCAGCATTTTGCATGGAAATACTTTCATTTTCATTGTATGATATATAATTCTTTAAAGTTGAAACTAATCCAAGATTTCTCGCTCCATCTATTACAATTCCATTCATTTCATATCTAATTTCACGAAACAAAAACGCAATACCATTATTAATAAACTTCAGTGCAACAGTCTCAGTTCCATCCTCTTTCATTAATTTTCCTTCGATGTACAAATAACTATTGCAAGGTGCAGTATAAGCATCTAAATCTTGAATAGGGATTCTTATTTCATCATTGTAATCCAAAGTTCCGGATATATTGGATTGATATGTATGGAACTGATACTCCGCAACAGAGTTGTCGCTAAAGGGCTGACCAGTAATATTCAGTAAATCCATTATACTAAAACTTCCAATCCAACTGATTTTAAATATTGACGATTTTTTAATGTTAATGGTTCGATATTTTTTTAATACTGTTGATTTCCTTCTTTCTAGCTCTTTTATAGTATGGCTGATGCTTGTAAACGGATGACGTTGAATTAAATATCAGCACCATTTAATTATTTGATTGATTTTCTAAGATGGAGTCTAACAGTTAAAGTCTCTTTTTGAAAATTAACAAGTTGCCCTGCTTGGTCTACTATTTTGACAGTGATGTTGCTAATAGTTTTAACGCACACTGGGAAATAAATAATATTCAAAGGTGACTCCACTATTTTATACCCAACAGGCACTGTTGGAAAAAACTGATGAATAATATGTACAGGTTGTCCATTAGAAAAAGAACCTACTGCAATGCTGCAATCGACACAGATAGCATTCACTTTAGATATCTTTACGGTATTATAGGAAGTATTGCTATCATTAACCTTTAACTCTCTCTTCTCGAAACCTAATACTGGACCTATCGAATCTTTCACGTTGAAATTAATTCTCGTATTTGCACGTATAGTGACTTTAGAAGTATTAATATCTGTGGTAATTCTGATAACTGCTTCATCATCTTCTTCGTTTATTTTGTTTACTATGAATTTTATAATGTCATCAATTTCATAACATCCCTCAGGAATTTCAGTTATATGTTCATAATTTTCTCCCCATGCAAATTTATTATTACTGTTGTCAATATTTGGAATAATATTATATGTATCAAAATTTACTAATCCAATTTCATAATCTATTTCATCATCTAAATATATTGGTGGATTGAAACTGTAATTTAATACGGAAGATTCTGCACTAAGAGTGAAAGTAAATGACATATTACACATTAACGGTTTATAATGAAATGATCCTAAGATGCATGCATACGAAGGTTCACCTCCCACCAATCCACCAATCATATGAGGGGGTGTGGTTTATCCCCTCCACTCATCCAATACGCTTAGGTGGGCGGAACTTATCCCCTCCACTCAACAAATCCGCTTATGTGGGCGGAGCTTATCCCCTCCATCGACCAATCACGTTCGGGGTGGGGGAGGAGTGGGGGGAATACATGGGGCATATGGGGGGGGGGTACATGCCTTTTCTCATTATTAACCTACTGACGCACAAACGGATCCAACGAATCTCATTATTTATTATTGCATCTTGTTTTAAAATTTATTTTTGGTGGACCCGGGATAGGACATTCGACGCACAAACAAATCCCACCAATCTTATTATTTATTATTGCGTCCTGTTTAGAAATTCAATTTTGAAGGAACCGTGATTACAGCATTCGACGCACAAACGGACTCCACCAATCTCATTATTTATTATTGCGTCCTGTTCTAAAATTAATTTTTGGTAGACCCGGGATAGTGCATTCGACGCACAAACAGATCCAACCAATCTCATTATTTATTATTGCGTCTTGTTTTAAAATTCATTTTTGGTGGACCCTAAGGTATTAACTTCACAGACGGGTCCAGCCAATCTCATTATCTATTATTGCGTCCTGTTTTAACATTCATTTTTGAAGGACCCGTGATTACAGCATTCGACGCACAAACGGACTCCACCAATCTCATTATTTATTATTGCGTCCTGTTTTAAAATTAATTTTTTTGGACCCGTGATTAGAGCATTCGACGCACAAACGGATCCAACCAAGCTCATTATTTATTATTGCGTCTTGTTTTAAAATTTATTTTTGGTGGACCCGGGATAGGACATTAGGCGCACAAACAAATTCCACCAATCTCATTATTTATTATTGCGTCCTGTTTAGAAATTCAATTTTGAAGGAACCGTGATTACAGCATTCGACGCACAAACGGACTCCACCAATCTCATTATTTATTATTGCGTCCTGTTTTAAAATTAATTTTTTTGGACCCGTGATTAGAGCATTCGACGCACAAACGGATCCAACGAATCTCATTATTTATTATTGCGTCTTGTTTTAAAATTTATTTTTGGTGGACCCGGGATAGGACATTAGGCGCACAAACAAATTCCACCAATCTCATTATTTATTATTGCGTCCTGTTTAGAAATTCAATTTTGAAGGAACCGTGATTACAGCATTCGACGCACAAACGGACTCCACCAATCTCATTATTTATTATTGCGTCCTGTTTTAAAATTAATTTTTTTGGACCCGTGATTAGAGCATTCGACGCACAAACGGATCCAACCAAGCTCATTATTTATTATTGCGTCTTCTTTTAAAATTTATTTTTGGTGGGCCCGGGATAGAGCATTCGACGCACAAACAAATCCCACCAATCTCATTATTTATTGTTGCGTCTTGTTTTAAAATTTATTTTTGGTGGAACCGTGATTCATGCGACGCACAAACGGACTCCACCAATCTCATTATTTATTATTGCGTCTTGTTTTAAAATTCATTTTTGGTGGACCCTGAAGTATTAACTTCACAGACGGGTCCAGCCAATCTCATTATCTATTATTGCGTCCTGTTTTAACATTCATTTTTGAAGGACCCGTGATTACAGCATTCGATGCACAAACGGACTCCACCAATCTCATTATTTATTATTGCGTCCTGTTTTAAAATTAATTTTTTTGGACCCGTGATTAGAGCATTCGACGCACAAACGGATCCAACCAAGCTCATTATTTATTATTGTGTCCTGTTTTAAAATTAATTTTTGGTGGACCTCTGATTACAGCATTCGACGCACAAACGGACTCCACCAATCTCATTTATTATTGCGTCCTGTTTTAAAATTAATTTTTGGTGGACCCGGGATAGGACATTCGACGCACAAACAAATCCCACCAATCTTATTATTTATTATTGCGTCCTGTTTAGAAATTCAATTTTGAAGTACCCGTGATTACAGCATTCGACGCACAAACGGACTCCACCAATCTCATTATTTATTATTGCGTCCTGTTTTAAAATTAATTTTTTTGGACCCGTGATTAGAGCATTCGACGCACAAACGGATCCAACCAAGCTCATTATTTATTATTGCGTCTTGTTTTAAAATTTATTTTTGGTGGACCCGGGATAGGACTTTCGACGAACAAACAAATCCCACCAATCTCATTATTTATTATTGCGTCCTGTTTTAAAATTCATTTTTTGGTGGACCCCGAAGTATTAACTTCACAGACGGGTCCAGCCAATCTCATTATCTATTATTGCGTCCTGTTTTAACATTCATTTTTGAAGGACCCGTGATTACAGCATTCGACGCACAAACGGACTTCACCAGTCTCATTATTTATTATTGCACGGTGTTTTAAAATTAATTTTTGGTGGAACCGTGATTAGAGCATTCGACGCACAGACGTATCCAACCAGTCTCATTATTTATTATTGCGTCCTGTTTTCAAATTAATTTTTGGTGGATCCACCCTTCGCGTTACAAGCTAATCCCACTACAGTCATTATTTATTATTGCATCCTGTTTTAAAGTTCATTTTTGATGGGCCCGGGATTAGAGCATTCGACGCACAAGCGGACTCCACAAATCTCAATATTTATTATTGCATCCTATTTTAAAATTAATTTTCGGTAGACCCGTGATAAGAGCACTCGACGTACAAACGTATCCAACCAATCTCATTATTTATTTTTGCGTCCTGTTTTAAAAATAAATTTTGGTGGATCCAGAAGTATTCACGTCACAAACGGATAAAACTCATTTTTGAAGGAACCGTGATTACAGCATTCGACGCACATACGGACTCCACCAATCTCATTATTAATTATTGCGTCCTGTTCTAAAATTAATTTTTGGTAGACCCGGGATAGTGCATTCGACGCACAAACAAATCCCACCAATCTCATTATTTATTGTTGCGTCTTGTTTTAAAATTTATTTTTGGTGGACCCGGGATAGGGCATTCGACGAACAAACAAATCCCACCAATCTCATTATTTATTATTGCGTCCTGTTTTAAAATTCATTTTTGATGGAACCGTGATTCATGCGACGCACAAACGGACTCCACCAATCTCATTATTTATTATTGCGTCCTGTTTTAAAATAAATTTTTTTGGATCCGCGATTAGGGCATTCGACGCACAAACGGATCCAACCAATCTCATTATTTATTATTGCGTCTTGTTTTAAAATTCATTTTTGGTGGACCCTGAAGTATTAACTTCGCAGACGGGTCCAGCCAATCTCATTATCTATTATTGCGTCCTGTTTTAACATTCATTTTTGAAGGACCCGTGATTACAGCATTCGACGCACAAACGGACTCCACCAATCTCATTATTTATTATTGCGTCCTGTTTTAAAATTAATTTTTTTGGACCCGTGATTAGAGCTTTCGACGCACAAACGGATCCAACCAAGCTCATTATTTATTATTGTGTCCTGTTTTAAAATTAATTTTTGGTGGACCTGTGATTAGAGCATTCGACGCCCAAACGGATCCAACGAATCTCATTATTTATTATTGCATCTTGTTTTACAATTTATTTTTGGTGAACCCGGGATAGGACATTCGACGCACAAACAAATCCCACCAATCTTATTATTTATTATTGCGTCCTGTTTAGAAATTCAATTTTGAAGGAACCGTGATTACAGCATTCGACGCACAAACGGACTCCACCAATCTCATTATTTATTATTGCGTCCTGTTTTAAAATTAATTTTTGGTGGACCCGGGATAGTGCATTCGACCCACAAACAAATCCCACCAATCCCATTATTTATCATTACGCCCTGTTTTAAAATTCATTTTTGGTGGACCCTGAAGTATTCACGTCGCAAACGGGTCCAGCCAATCTGATTATCTATTATTGCGTCCTGTTTTAACATTCATTTTTGAAGGACCCGTGATTACAGCATTCGACGCACAAATGGACTCCACCAGTCTCATTATTTATTATTGCACGGTGTTTTAAAATTAATTTTTGGTGGAACCGTGATTACAGCATTCGACGCACAAACGGACTCCACCAATCTCATTATTTATTATTGCGTCCTGTTTTAAAATTAATTTTTGGTGGACCCGGGATAGTGCATTCGACCCACAAACAAATCCCACCAATCCCATTATTTATCATTACGCCCTGTTTTAAAATTCATTTTTGGTGGACCCTGAAGTATTCACGTCGCAAACGGGTCCAGCCAATCTCATTATCTATTATTGCGTCCTGTTTTAACATTCATTTTTGAAGGACCCGTGATTACAGCATTCGACTAACAAACGGACTCCACCAATCTCATTATTTATTATTGCGTCCTGTTTTAAAATTAATTTTTTTGGACCCGTGATTAGAGCATTCGACGCACAAACGGATCCAACCAAGCTCATTATTTATTATTGCGTCTTGTTTTAAAATTTATTTTTGGTGGACCCGGGATAGGACTTTCGACGCACAAACAAATCCCACCAATCTCATTATTTATTATTGCGTCCTGTTTTAAAATTCATTTTTGGTGGATCCACCCTTCGCGTTACAAGCTAATCCCACCACAGTCATTATTTATTATTGCATCCTGTTTTAAAGTTCAATTTTGATGGGCCCGGGATTAGAGCATTCGACGCACAAGCGGACTCCACAAATCTCAATATTTATTATTGCATCCTATTTTAAAATTAGTTTTCGGTAGATTCGTGATTAGAGCACTCGACGTACAAACGTATCCAGCCAATCTCATTATTTATTATTGCGTCCTGTTTTAAAAATAAATTTTGGTGGATCCAGAAGTATTCACGTTACAAACGGATCCAGCCAATCTCATTATCTATTATTGCGTCCTGTTTTAAAGTTCATTTTTGATGGACCCGTGATTAGAGCATTCGACACACAAACAGACTCCACCAGTCTCATTATTTATTATTGCATCCTGTTTTAAAATTAATTTTTGTCGGACCCGTGATTAGAGCATTCGACGCACAGACGTATCCAACCAATCTCACTGTTTATTATTATTGCGTCCTGTTTTAAAATTAATTCTTGGTGGATCCAGAAGTATTCACGTCACAAACGGATCCAGCCAATCCAGTGATGAGAGCATTCTACGCACATACGGTCTCCACCAATCTCATTATTTATTATTGTGTCCTGTTTTGAAATTAATTTTTGGTGGACCTGTGATTAGAGCATTCGACGCACAAACGGATCCAACGAATCTCATTATTTATTATTGCGCCCTGTTTTAAAATTAATTTTTGGTGGACCCGGGATAGTGCATTCGACCCACAAACAAATCCCACCAATACCATTATTTATCATTACGCCCTGTTTTAAAATTCATTTTTGGTGGACCCTAAAGTATTCACGTCACAAACGGGTCCAGCAATCTCATTATCTATTATTGCGTCCTGTTTTAAAATTCATTTTTGAAGGAACCGTGATTATGTTAAAGAACACACTAAAACCCCGATGTACTTTTCGACGCTGTAACAAAATCCGACTTAGGAAATACTTCGTGTGAAAAGCGTGCTTCACGTAAAAATATCGTGGAAGAGGTTTTTAATACTTGTAATCATATTTGCGCTCTACGGAGCGTTTTTTTATGCAAAATTTTCAATAACTCCTCAAGGAGCGTCATTTTAGCAAGTGTAGTAAATGTCGCTGCACAGGGACGTAATGTCGCCCCGACACCAAAATTTTATAAACTGTAATAAAATTTGACTTTAACTTCGAAATTTTTAAGATTAAAAACCCTTTTAAGAATCCACGTTGTCAAGCACTGCAACTCTTACGGGGTATTAAATATGATGACAAGTTAAACCAGTCTCTATTCAAAGTATATCGGGAGTTCTAGCGAAAATAGCCCTTAGCGACATGGGACCCCATCATTTCCTAGCAGTCGGTTTTGAAGGGGAAATGATGAGTTTTGATGGGGTTTGCCCTAAACCGGTTCCTCAGTGATTCGGTGTCAGAAAAGTATTATTACCATGTACTCATACGTGCATGGTATCCGCCTTGCCTGAACGTAAAAAGTTGTAATTGCAGAATACAATTAGAAGTAGTAGCGCTTCAAGCATTTTTAAGCTCTGAGAAGCGACCAAAATTAATGTGATATAAAAATACGTTTATAAGACAGGCAAGCAAAAGCCCACCAAATTTCAGTAACATTGAACTTTTCTTGAATCTTTTTGTGCATCGTTAGCTTATAAAAGTGCATATTGGATGGTAGTTGGTATATTATCGTTCCGTTCCTCCCCATGTGTTGTACACGGGCCAGACTAGTGTTTGTTAAACATATTTCTTAAAAGTTGTTGTAAAAACATAAATTTTTTAAAGATTTAATATATACATTTTTGAACTTTATATTGTCTTTTAGTTGTGTTTTCTAACAAAATTCCCTTTCAGGTATAATTTTAAGAAAGTGTGGTACATCCAGTGTTAGGTTCATGGTGTTACGACGTCCAATAGATACCATTAGAGCAGCAGTTAAGCATAAACGACAGTAAGTATAAATTTTCATATTATTCTCCGTCTGAAACAGTCATCTTGAGACCCTAAATTTTGTGAACGTTAAATATTCATTTTTGAAATAGAAATAGAATAAAAGAATTTTTTTTAAATTTTTTTTTCTAACTTTTTTAAGATAGAAATATAAGTCCTTCAGATACCCTAAAGATGGATCGTTCACATGGCGCCCGAGCAGGGACCGTGCCGTCCCCAAACCCAACCAATCCATTTTCTTTCATGGCGGAAGACTCCGAGGAGTCGACCCCAAGGGATTTTTACGAGCGAACCACAGCGCCGCTCGTCGACGACGATTCTAGAGGGATAGAACCACAAAGGCTGTTTTCGGAGGGAAATAATCAAAATTTATCTGCTTCACAGCCACAAAATGCAAATTCGATGGAAAGTAAAAAATGGCAGAGGGCTTCGTACAGGCGATACAGAACGTGTCGACCTGTACGCCCCATGAGAGACAAAGATGTCCTAACGTGACGTTCCATGGGCTCGATCATGAAGATCCTGAAGCTTTTATTAAAATTATGGAGCAATATTTCGACAGAACTCGCATAAGCCACGACTATGATCGCCTCCATAATGTGACCGGCCAACTCAAGGGCGAAGCTCAACGATGGTCCGAACAGTTTCGGACGTTGACCACTTCGTACGCCTTGTTTAAAGAAAGATTCTTTACAAGATTCAATTCACCCGACATACAGTCACGAGCTGTTGCTCAACTGTATGCCACGAAACAAACGTCTTTAGACGACACGGCAGTGTTTATCACGAAGAAAATCTGCCTTTTCGATCGTATAGTTCCCTTCAAATCCGACGCCATCAGAGCTCGGATCATCATGGACCAACTGCGTCCAGAGATTAGGTCACGCTTGAGAAGCAACCTAATTTCATCCAAATGTTAATAGCAGCAGCTACTAACGTCGAACGGGATTCAGCTGACGAACAGACGTCGCTAATCCAGCTTATCGATCAACGTTTGTCCCGCGCGTCTTACTATCAAGAGCCGGGACACATGAGTCAACAAAATTCTAGTATCAGGAGCAATGGAAGCCCAACTCCGACAGCACCGAGGGTGCATTTCCGAGAGGATGTCTCTCGTCAGGACGGTCCAGGTAGAGCACCTGGTCGTCCTTTTTTTATGCATAATTCTTCACGCGGTCCAGTGAATTTCGGAGTACCTGACCGCAGGCAGAGCAATTTTAATGGCGGATCGGGGAAATTTCGAGTACCCAACCGACCGGCAACACCGTGCCGATACTGCACAGACACAGTGCAGTGGCACTTCCATAGCCAATGTCCTAACAACCCTCATCGTAACAGGGGAACGGAAAACTTTCAAGGGGCCAGAGACCCAGGCCAGGGTCAATCTGCAAGATCTCCGGCACAACGGCCGAACCAAGGCGGCAGCAATGCACGTTAAACTTTTATTCTGATACTCATGACCATTACAACACTCCGATGCATAAAACCCGAGAATCCATAAATTATATGAGCCCCTTTGCCTCGTATAAAGGTTGTCATAAATGAGCATGCGGTCGACGCTCTGATTGATTCAGGCTCGACACGAAACGTTATCCATCCGAAGCTGTTGGATAATTTTAAAAATCTCACGACACGTCGATCATTTGCTATGGCGTGCGGAGATAGAATGGTGGACTCTCTTGGCACGACAAAATTGAACGTAAATATTTCAGGCACCTCTTTTGAAATTGATTTTCAAGTAATCGAAAATTTAAACGAAACAGTTATATTGGGATCCCCATTTTTATATATGAATAATGTCGCATATGATTATGGCCGAAAATGCCTATATGCCGGCACGGAAGAACGTATTACCGTCTTCTGGAATCAAGCTTCTCAGAGGGGGAGACAGCAGGTAAAACTTCCTGAAGAGCTTGTTATTAAAGACAAATTTCTACGGCCGCTGTTCGAAGAATTTGTCGATTTGTTCACTGCGGAACCGACTCAAGCAACCACAGTGACTGTTAAACACAAAATTGTCGTGAAAGATTCAAAACCCTTCAATATCAGACCATATCCGATGTCTCCGAGTACTAAGAAAATTATGTACGACCAAATCGAAGAGATGTTGAAAGCTGGCGTCATTGAACCTAGCACTGCACAATATAGTTCACCACCGGTGATAATAAAAAGATCAGATAAGAAACCACGTTTTCGTATCGACTATCGTCACCTAAACGAAATGACTGAAGACGAAGCTTCCGTATTACCAAAAATACATGAAAGTATCAAAGACTTGGGCAATTCAAAATTTTTTACTGTGTTGGATCTCAAGAGTGGATATTGGCAAATACCGCTCGACGAAGCATCAAAAGATTTCTCAACTTTTACCACTCCTGGTGGGGCAGCTTATAGATTTAATGTCATGCCTTTCGGCCTCAAGACAGCTCCCTGTGCCTTTCAGAAATTCATGGCAAAGGACGTTTTAACAGGTTACCTACACCATTTCTGCAAAGTTTACTTGGATGATATAATCGTTTACAGCGTATACGTGAAGGAGCATATGTCCCACCTGAGATTAGTCTTCGAAAGACTACGTTTATACAATCTAAAAGTGTCACCGGAAAAGTGTGTAATAGCGACGAACGAAATCCAATATTTCGGCCACACAATCAGAATTGATACTTCTCGACCATTGGAAAAACATATATTACAAATTCAAAATTATCCTGTACCAGCCACAAAAAAGCAACTTCAGAGTTTCTTAGGACTTTGCAAATGGGTAAAAGAATATCTACCAAATGTTGCGATGATAACAAAGCCACTAACGAAACGTCTTTCGAAGGAATACCGCTTTCATTGGACCCAAGCATGCGATGAAGCTTTCAGAAAACTTAAAAATTTATTATCCGGACCGCTGGAACTCCATCGTCCGGATTTTTCACGTCAATTCATTTTACAAACCGATGCATCCCTACAAGGTCTTTCTGCCGTATTATATCAATTGGGCGACAACGGCGAAAAACATATTATCTCGTATGCAAGCTGCACGTTATCTCCAAGAGAAACGTTACCACATTAACGAACTGGAATGCTTGGCGGTGGTGAATTATATAAAAAGGTACAAGATGTACTTAGCAGATAAACCGTTCTTGGTTAAGACGGACAACAGAGCGTTACTTTGGTTGAACAAACACAAAGACGACAAAACTAAATTTACACGATGGTCATTATTATTACAAGAGTATGCATTCAAAATTGAACACTGTCCAGGCAAATAAAATTTACTAGCAGATTTTCTCAGTCGTATCCCACAAGATCAGTATGTCGAGGCCGACGATGAAGAGGAAAGAATGTTCCTACCAAATTTTAAGTGTCCAGAACGTATTTCTGTTTTAACACATTCAGAAATATACGAAGATATCGTACAGGCCCAATCGAGGTCGAGAGATATACAAGACAAGATCCGCCGTTGGAATGATCTATTTCAACAGGAACAACGTTCCGAAGCGGATCTTATTTTTATGAAAAATTTTCATGTACAAGACGATGTACATTAGTATCGAAAGATACAGATCGAAATTTCAAATTGATAGTTCCAAAGAGGAAAATTAAAGAATTGATTTACCATTATCACGATCGAGATGAAGCATGTCATCCAGGAAGAGACGAGACTCTTAGGAAAATTGCAAAAAGATACTATTTCAATAATATGGCCAGGATCGTATGCAAATACATAAACGACTGTCTGATATGCCAATCTGTAAAAACAAGACAAGCCCAACCCAATGCTCCACTTAGAAGTCATGCACCACTGAATGCATTTGAAACTTTGAGCGTCAACGTAATTGGCCCGCTGCAGAGGACTAAGGACGCCGAAAATAGATACATGATTATCGTCGAGGACGCATTCAGTAAATGGATAGAGGCGAAGTCATATATTCAGGTTGATGGCAGAACGATAGCCAAATTTATTGACGAAGAAATAGTTGCAAGATTCGGAGTCCCTCGAGTCATAATTTCCGACAACGGAGGTCACTTCAATTCTGAATGGTATATCACATTTTGCGAAAGAAATGGCATCGAACGATACCTCATTCCTGCATATCATCAACAATCCAACCCCGTGGAACGACGGGTTCAGGAGTGCAAGAAAATTTTAAATACTCTATTATATAAAAAGCCAAACGACACATGGGATCGCTACGTGCATCAAATCTTAAGAAATCGTAGGAACGCCGCTACAAATCAAACACCTAGCATGATAGTGTTAGGATATGAACCAGCCGAGAGAGGCAAATGGGATTTGTATGCCTGGAGGCAAGAAAGAGCCAAATAACAAACGCTTCCACGATACGAGCGAGTTAAGGAAGCCCGTCAGACTCAACAAAATTATAAACAGAAATACGCGCCGAAAGAGGCCGTCACTCCAGTCGTTTTTAAAGTTGGAGATAAAGTCATGAGTAAAAGAAAAAGGAAGGTACATACCTTCACGCCGTCTTGGTCAGGCCCAACCAGAATCTTGAAGAAGTTTTCAGACGAAGTATATCTCGTGCAAAAAGGGAAATGTAACAACAAGAGTACATGTAAACGATTTGAGACCAGCCCCGCCAGAGGAGCACAATTTGGAAATCGAATCTTCAGATGAAGAAAACGCTAGTCCAGGCGGAACATCACTCGATGGAAATGATTCCCCGTTCTCAGACAATTCCACAGAACCTCCACCGCCGGAGCAAACGGTTGTCCAAATCCATGCACCACCACGCGATGCTTCCCATTCTGATTCAGAGTCAAGTTCTGGAGATTCAATAATATTTTTATAACATTTTTCAACCTAGGCTAAGTTTCAGCTTAGAGCTAGGTTTATTTTATATCAGAATTTCCATACCAACTTCTTGTCGCGTCAGGCAAGAGTTGGTATTTTTTATGAAATTTTTACAAGTTATTTTATATTTAGGATATTGTATCGACCATACAAATCTTCAAAATTCACTGCAACAACTCTGACCGTGTCCGGCAAAGTATCGAAAATCTAAGGATTTTTTTCTTTTATTTTATCCCATTTTGGGACATGTTCAAATTAATAAATCGAATGCTATGCATCGATATATGTTCAATTTTAGATTTGCAAATATGTTATGTTCAGATAGGCCGGTCTGAATTATAACCGAATACAACACATGGGAGACTCCATCCAAAGACCCATTTTCTTTTCATAATCAATGTACTTTTCGACGCTGTAACAAAATCCGACTTAGGAAATACTTCGTGTGAAAAGCGTGCTTCACGTAAAAATATCGTGGAAGGGGTTTTTAATACTTGTAATCATATTTTCGCTCTACGGAGCGTTTTTTATGCAAAATTTTCAATAACTCCTCAAGGAGCGTCATTTTAGCAAATGTAGTAAATGTCGCTGCACAGGGACGTAATGTCGCCCCGACACCAAAATTTTATAAACTGTAATAATATTTGACTTTAACTTCGAAATTTTCAAGATTAAAAACCCTTTTATGAATCCACGTTGTCAAGCACTGCAACTCTTACGGGGTATTAAATATGAGGACAAGTTAAACCAGTCTCTATTCAAAGTATATCGGGAGTTCTAGCGAAAATAGCCCTTAGCGACATGGGACTCCCATCATTTCCTAGCAGTCGGTTATGACGGGGAAATGATGAGTTTTGACGGGGTTTGCCCTAAACCGGTTCCTCAGTGATTCGGTGTCAGAAAAGTATTATTACCATGTGTGTAATGGGGTAGTGAAGCGCAAGTTATAGCCTCTCCTACTCAATTGTTAACCTCACCTTCGCGATGAGTTCAATTTAAACTTGGTGCACCCTGTTTTCACTAACGAGGCTCTAACGACCGAGTAAGGCCGGAATAACCCTTACCTTTTGCCGTGAGCACATCCACCTTCTCACGAAGAGTGAGGTAAAAATAACCCACCGCACACAAAGGTTGCTTTTGGAATCGTTTGGTTACCCCATCATCGCAGTCTCCTTCTGTGCCATGGGACCACACCACTCGCCTTCCGCAACCGAGCTGGTCAGTTGCAAATGCAGCTTCGTTTTCAGTCGATTAAGGCTTTAAAAAATAATGATGGAGCGTTCAAGTGGGACAAAATCATCCGGAGGTAAAATACCCTCCCGATCGGATCTCCGGGGGAGGGTGTCCACAGGGACACCTCATCGAATGTCGAAAAAACACCGACAAGTTAAATCCAACAAAATTAATTCTTTCATCTACGGCGCTTGGAATGTTCGTACTTTGAACGACAGCACTCGCACCGATCGGCCTGAAAGAAGAACTGCTCTAATAGATAGAGAACTTCACCGACTCAATGTTGACGTTGCAGCTCTCAGCGAAACTTTGGAGGAAGGCTAGTGTAGTACTTTTCTGTGAGATATCACAGAAAAGTACTACACCTTCTATTGGAAAGGTCTTCCCACCAATTCAAGAAGACAACATGGAGTAGGATTTGCCGTTCGGAATCAACTTGTATCCAACTTAACACAAGTACCACAAGGCCTATCCGAGCGTCTAATGCTGCTACGCTATGAGCTATCAGATGGCAACGCGGTAAACCTAATAAGCGCCTACGCTCCCACTCTGGATGCAAGTCACGAAACCAAGGAAAGCTTCTATCAACAGCTGGAAGAAACCCTCTGTAGAATACCTAAAACAGAACGATTCGTTATTCTTGGCGATTTTAACGCTAGAGTAGGGAGAGATGCAGACACCTGGCCAGGCATCATAGGCAAGAACGGTTTGGGCAACAGAAACGCTAACGGTCAACTACCCCTAACTAAATGCGCCGAACATGATCTAGTTATAACAAACACCATTTTCCGACAAAAGGATAAATTTAAAGGCACCTGGCGTCACCCCAGATCAGGTCACTGGCATCTACTGGACTATGTTATCGTACGTAGGAAGCATCTCAAGGACGTCCAAATTACAAAGGCGCGCATTGATAGCGAATGTTGGACCGATCATCGTCCTGTTGTCTCTAAAATAAAAATTGTTACGAGACCCAAACACCGAAGAACTCAAGCAAAACGTAGACTCTGTATTAGTAAATTGCGTGACCAACAAACCGTCGAACAGCTAAAGCAAAAAGTTCAAGAGAATTTGAGTGCACTAGAAGAAACCAATTCTGTAAATGTCGCTGCTACCTGGACACAAATTAAAGACAGTTTAAAAAGTGCGAGTGAGGAAATTCTTGGCACTGCAGCAAGTAAAAAACAGGAGGACTGGTTCAATGATAATTAAGCTTTTATACAAGAACTTCTTGACCGCAAACATATTGCCTTCCAAAACGCTATCAACCACCCCAACGACTCATCAAAAGCAGAAGCCTTTACCCAATCTAAGTATGAAACGCAACGCGAAATCAGAAGAATAAAGAACGAGTGGTGGGCAAGCAAGGCCAGAGAAATTCAAAGGTACGCCGATTCACACGACTACAGGAATTTCTTTCAAGGAGTAAAAGCAGTGTACGGCCCCAGTCGGAAAAATATGTGCCCTATTAAAGATTTAAATGGAAATCTCCTCAAAGAAGACCAGGAAATAAGAGCCCGATGGAAAGAACACTACTCTAACATTCTTAACCAGCAAAGTCAAGCCGATCACGATATTATAAATCTTATCCCTCAATATGACACCTTCGAAGACTTAGATAAACCACTAACAACGGAAGAGATCTTAACCGCCATTGGGCAGCTAAAAAATAACAAATCTCCCGGCGCCGACTCACTCCCAGCTGAGATCTTTAAAGCTGTGTCGTCAGAGCTCATACCCTACCTCAAAAAACTGTTTGATGTCGTGTGGGAAAGTGGTCAAGCTCCGCAGGAGTTTCGTGATACACTTTTAATCAACCTCTTCAAAAACAAAGGGAGCGCTGCGGACTGTGGAAATTACAGGGGTATAGCTCTCCTGGCTGTTGGAGGGAAGATACTCACTAAGGCGATGGCAAATAGGCTAACACCTGTTATGGAAAAGTTACTTCCTGAAACACAGAGTGGCTTTAGACCAAACCGAGGCACATCGGATTTAATCTTCACACTTAAACAGCTTCAAGAAAAAGCACTCGAACATCAAGGAGAAATTCACATGGCCTTCATTGATTTAACCAAGGCGTTTGACTCGGTGGACAGGAAAGTGCTCTGGAAAATTATGTTCCGCTTAGGTATCCCTAGAAAATTTGTGGAAGTATGTCGCAGTCTACATACAAACAACAACGCCCAGGTTATGTATAATAATGAGGCAACCGAACCTTTCCAAACCCTCACTGGAGTTAGGCAGGGATGTGTCCTGGCACCCCTACTCTTTAATTTGTTTACCACTGCTCTGACAATTATTGTTGACAACAAACTGACAGTCAGAGGAATAGGTCTCAGATACCGTTTTGATGGCGGTCTCTTTAACATAGGGCGCTTTAGAGCTTTCACGAAGACACGCACACGATTCATTTGTGATCTCCAGTATGCGGATGACTGTGCACTTTTAGCCTCTACGCCGGAAGAGCTTCAAGAACTTTTAGATGTGTATGCCCAGAGCTATGATTCCTTGGGACTTAAAATAAACATTGGAAAGACTAAGATTATGTCAACTCCTCATCAAGTGAACCAAATAGACATTACACTTAACGGAAATTCTCTTGAAGTGGTGGATCAGTTCAATTACTTAGGCAACGTTGTTAATGACAAAGCAAACTTGGACAGCGAGATTCGCAATAGAATTAACGCTGCATCTAGAGCACTCTGGGGATTTAGAGAGAGAGTATTTGACAACCACGACCTTGCTTTGTCAACGAAAATGGCTGTCTACAGAGCAGTTGTCATTCCAACACTGCTATATGGATGTGAAAGCTGGGTCACTTACCGTCGTCATGTGAAAGAATTAGAACGTTTTCAGCAAAGAGACCTCAGAAGTATGATGAAAATCCGTTGGTTCCATCACATATCAAACGTGGAAATACTCAGGAGAGCAAACAGCCTTCCAATTAAGGTGCTTATTTCAAGAGCACGCCTAAGATGGGCAGGTCACGTTCATCGTATGCATGATAACCGCCTTCCTAAATGTACACTTTATGGTGAATTGCTAAGCGGTAAAAGAAGGCGTGGCGGTCAACGAAAGAGGTTCAAAGACGCTCTCCATGAAAATCTAAAATCCTGCGGTATTGCAGACGAGCAATGGGAACAACTTGCAACGGACAGAACCGAATGGCGAGGGGTTGCGGCCAGCTATCAAGGAAATGTTGCTGCAAGAAGGCCGAATCCAAGACCTAACCAAGTCTATGTTTGTCCTGACTGCGGTCGACATGTGCTCTCCCGAATCGGCCTCTATAGCCATAGTCGTGTGCACCGTAGATGAATGGGAATTACAGTAGACTACACCTTTTACCTGTTTTTTATTGTACACAATCTATCGACTGTAACATTTTTATGCTCGGACTCGAGTAACGGCTAATAATAATAATAATAATAATTACCATGTACTCATACGTGCATGGGGTCCGCCTTGCCTGAACGTAAAAAGTTGTAATTGCAGAATACAATTAGAAGTAGTAGCGCTTCAAGCATTTTTAAGCTCTGAGGAGCGACCAAAATTAATGTGATATAAAAATACGTTAATAAGACAGGCAAGCAAAAGCCCACCAAATTTCAGTAACATTGAACTTTTCTTGAATCTTTTTGTGCATCGTTAGCTTATAAAAGCGCATATTGGATGGTAGTTGGTACATTATAAATCGTTCCGTTCCTCACCATGTGTTGTACACGGGCCAGACTAGTGTTTGTTAAACATATTTCTTAAAAGTTGTTGTAAAAATATAAATTTTTTGAAGACTTAATATATACATTTTTGAACTTTCTATTGTCATTTAGTTGTGTTTTCTAACAAAATTCCCTTTCAGGTATTGGTACATCCAGTGTTAGGTTTATAGTGTTACGACGTTCAATAGATACCATTAGAGCAGCAGTTAAGCATAAACGACAGTAAGTATAAATTTTCATATTATTCTCCGTCTGAAACAGTCATCTTGAACCCTAAATTTTGTGAACGTTAAATATTCATTTTTGAAATAGAAATAGAATAAAAGAATTTTTTTTTTCTAACTTTTTTAAGATAGAAATATAAGTTCTTCAGACACCCTAAAGATGGATCGTTCACAATTACAGCATTCGACGCAAAAACGGACTCCACCAATCTTATTATTTATTATTGCGTCTTGTTTTAAAATTTATTTTTGGTTTACCCGGGGTAAATTTTTGGGGGACCCGTAATTACAGCATTCGACGCACAAGCGGACTCCACCAAACAATCAATTATCTATTATTGCGTAATGTTTTAAAACTCATTTTTGATGGACCCGTGATTAGAGCATTCGGCGCACAAGCGGACCCCACCAATCTCATTATTTATTATTGCGTCCTGTTTTAAAATTAATTTTTGGTGGACCCGTGATTAGAGCATGCGACGCACAAACGGAGTCTATCAATCTCATTATTTATTATTGCGTCCAGTTCTAAAATTAATTTTTGGTGGGCCCCAAGTATTCACGTCACAAACGGATCCAGCCAATCTCATTATCTATTATTGCATCCTGTTTTAAAATTCATCTTTGAAGGACCCGTGATTAGAGCATTGGACGCACAAACGGTCTCCACCAATCTCATTATTTATTATTGCGTCCTGTTTTAAAATTAATTTTTGGTGGAGCCGTGATTAGAGCATTCGACGCACAAACGGTTCCAACCAATCTCATTATTTATTATTGCGTCCTGTCTTAAAATTCATTTTTGATGGATCCGTGATTAGAGCATTCGATGCACAAACGGACTCCACCAATCTCATTATTTATTATTGCGTCCTGTTTTAAAATTAATTTTTGGTGGACCTGTGATTAGAGCGTTCGACGCACAAACGGATCCAACGAGTCTCATTATTTATTATTGCGTCTTGTTTTAAAATTAATCTTTGGTGGACCCGTAATTAGAGCTTGCGACGCACAAACGGATCCAACCATTCTCATTATTTATTATTGCGTCCTGTTTTAAAATTCATTTTGGAAGGAATTGTGATCACAGCATTCGACGCGCAAACGGACTCCACCAATCTCATTATTTATTATTGCATCCTGTTTTAAAATTAATTTTTGGAGGACCCGGGAGAGGGCACTCGACGCACAAACAAACCCCACCAATCTCATTATTTAATATTGCGTCCTGTTTTAAAGTTAATTTTCGATGGACCCCGGATTGGAGCATTCGACTTACAAGTGGACCTCACCAATCTCATTTATTATTGCGTCCTGTTTTAAAATTCATTTTTGGTGGACACTGGATTAGAGCATTCGACGCACAAATGGATCCCACCACTCTCATTACATATTACTGCGTCCTGTTTTAAAATCCATTTTTGTGGACCCGGGATTAGGGCAATAGAATATCCAACCAATCTCATTATTTATTATTGCGTCCTGTTTTAAAGTTCATTTTTGATGGACTCGGGATTAGAGCATTCGACGCACAAACGGATCCAACTATTCTCATTATTTATTATTGCGTCTTGTTTTAAAATATATTTTTGGTGGACCCTGAAGTATTCACGTCACAAACGGGGCCAGCCAATCTCATTATCAATTATTGCGTCCTGTTTTAAAGTTCATTTTTGATGGACCCGTGATTAGAGCATTAAACGCACAAACGGACTCCAGCAATCTCATTGTTTATTATTGCGTCTTGTTTTAAAATAAATTTTTGGCGGACCCGTGATTAGAGCATTCTACGCACAAACGGATCCAACCATTCTCATTATTTATTATTGCGTCCTGTTTTAAAGTTCATTTTTTATGTACCCGTGATTAGAATATTTGACGCACAAACGGACTCCACCAATCTCATTATCTATTTTTGCGTCCTGTTTAAAAATTCATTTTTGGTGGATCCAGCCTTCACGCCACAAGCTAATCCCACCACACACATTATTTATTATTGCATCCTGTTTCAAAGTTCAATTTTGATTGTCCCGGGATTAGAGCATTTGACGCATAAGCGGACTCCATCAATCTCATTATTTATTATTGCGTCCTGTTTTTAAAATTAATTTTTGGTGGACCTGGGATAGGGAATTCGACGCACAAACAAATCCCACCAATCTCATTTATTATTGCGTCCTGTTTTAAAATTCATTTTCTGTGGACCCGGGATTAGAGCAATAGTGTATCCAACCAATTTCATTATTTATTATTGCGTCTTGTTTTAAAATTTATTTTTGGTGGACCCTGAAGTATTCACGTCACAAACGGGTCCAGCCAATCTCATTATCTATTTTTGCGTCCTGTTTTCAAATTCATTTTTGGTGAATCCAGCCTTCGCGCTACAAGCTAATCCCACCACACACATTATTTATTATTGCATCCTTTAAAGTTCAATTTTATGGGCCCGGGATTAAAGCATTCGACGCACAGGCGGACTCCACCAATCTCATGATTTATTATTGCGTCTTGTTTTAATATTAATGTTTGGTGGACCCGTGATTAGAACATTCGATGCACAAACTGATCCATCCATTCTCATTATTTATTATTGCGTCTTGTTTTAAAATTAATTTTTGGTGGAACCTGAAGTATTCACGTCATAAACGGATCCAGCCAATCTCATTATCTATTTTTGCGCCTTGTTTTCAAATTCATTTTTGGTGGATCCAGCCTTCGCGCTACAAGCTAATCCCACCACTCACATTGTTTATTATTGCATCCTGTTTTAAAGTTCAATTTTACGGGCCCGGGATTAGAGCATTCGACGCACAAACGGACTCCACCAATCTCATTATTTATTATTGCGTCTTGTTTTAAAATTAATTTTTGGTGGATCCGTGATTAGAGCATGCGACGCACAAAGGGAGTCTATCAATCTCATTATTTAGTACTGCGTCCAGTTTTAAAATTAAGTTTTGGTGGGCCCTGAAGTATTCACGTCACAAACGGGTCCAGCCAATCTCATTATCTATTATTGCGTCCTGGTTTAGAATTAATCCTTGGTGGATCCAGAAGTATTCACGTCACAAATGAATCCAGCCAATCTCATTATTTATTATTGCGTCCTGTTATAAAATTAATTTTTGGTGGACCCGTGATTAGAGCATTCGACGCACAAACGGTTCCAACCAATCTCATTATTTATTATTGCGTCTTCTTTTAAAATTTATTTTTGGTAGACCCGGGATAGGGCATTCGACGCACAAACAAATCCCACCAACCTCATTATTTATTATTGCGCCCTGTTTTAAAATTCGTTTTTGATGGACCCGTGATTAGAACATTCGACACACAAACGGACTCCACCAATCTCATTATTTATTATTGCGTCCTGTTTTAAAACTAATTTTTGGTGGACCCGTGATTAGAGCATGCGACGCAAAAAACGGAGTCTATCAATCTCATTATTTATTATTGCGTCCAGTTTTAAAATTAATTTTTGGTGGGCCCTGAAGTATTTACGTCACAAACGGGTGCAGCCAATCTCATTATCTATTATTGCGTCCTGTTTTAACATTCATTTTTGAAGGACCCGTGATTACAGCATTCGATGCACAAACGGACTCCACCAATCTCATTATTTATTATTGCGTCCTGTTTTAAAATTAATTTTTTTGGACCCGTGATTAGAGCATTCGACGCACAAACGGATACAACCAAGCTCATTATTTATTATTGTGTCCTGTTTTAAAATTAATTTTTGGTGGACCTCTGATTACAGCATTCGACGCACAAACGGACTCCACCAATCTCATTTATTATTGCGTCCTGTTTTAAAATTAATTTTTGGTGGACCCGGGATAGGACATTCGACGCACAAACAAATCCCACCAATCTTATTATTTATTATTGCGTCCTGTTTAGAAATTCAATTTTGAAGTACCCGTGATTACAGCATTCGACGCACAAACGGACTCCACCAATCTCATTATTTATTATTGCGTCCTGTTTTAAAATTAATTTTTTTGGACCCGTGATTAGAGCATTCGACGCACAAACGGATCCAACCAAGCTCATTATTTATTATTGCGTCTTGTTTTAAAATTTATTTTTGGTGGACCCGGGATAGGACTTTCGACGAACAAACAAATCCCACTAATCTCATTATTTATTATTGCGTCCTGTTTTAAAATTCATTTTTTGGTGGACCCCGAAGTATTAACTTCACAGACGGGTCCAGCCAATCTCATTATCTATTATTGCGTCCTGTTTTAACATTCATTTTTGAAGGACCCGTGATTACAGCATTCGACGCACAAACGGACTTCACCAGTCTCATTATTTATTATTGCACGGTGTTTTAAAATTAATTTTTGGTGGAACCGTGATTAGAGCATTCGACGCACAGACGTATCCAACCAGTCTCATTATTTATTATTGCGTCCTGTTTTCAAATTAATTTTTGGTGGATCCACCCTTCGCGTTACAATCTAATCCCACTACAATCATTATTTATTATTGCATCCTGTTTTAAAGTTCATTTTTGATGGGCCCGGGATTAGAGCATTCGACGCACAAGCGGACTCCACAAATCTCAATATTTATTATTGCATCCTATTTTAAAATTAATTTTCGGTAGACCCGTGATAAGAGCACTCGACGTACAAACGTATCCAACCAATCTCATTATTTATTTTTGCGTCCTGTTTTAAAAATAAATTTTGGTGGATCCAGAAGTATTCACGTCACAAACGGATAAAACTCATTTTTGAAGGAACCGTGATTACAGCATTCGACGCACATACGGACTCCACCAATCTCATTATTAATTATTGCGTCCTGTTCTAAAATTAATTTTTGGTAGACCCGGGATAGTGCATTCGACGCACAAACAAATCCCAACAATCTCATTATTTATTGTTGCGTCTTGTTTTAAAATTTATTTTTGGTGGACCCGGGATAGGGCATTCGACGAACAAACATATCCCACCAATCTCATTATTTATTATTGCGTCCTGTTTTAAAATTCATTTTTGATGGAACCGTGATTCATGCGACGCACAAACGGACTCCACCAATCTCATTATTTATTATTGCGTCCTGTTTTAAAATAAATTTTTTTGGATCCGCGATTAGGGCATTCGACGCACAAACGGATCCAACCAATCTCATTATTTATTATTGCGTCTTGTTTTAAAATTCATTTTTGGTGGACCCTGAAGTATTAACTTCGCAGACGGGTCCAGCCAATCTCATTATCTATTATTGCGTCCTGTTTTAACATTCATTTTTGAAGGACCCGTGATTACAGCATTCGACGCACAAACGGACTCCACCAATATCATTATTTATTATTGCGTCCTGTTTTAAAACTAATTTTTGGTGGACCCGTGATTAGAGCATGCGACGCAAAAAACGGAGTCTATCAATCTCATTATTTATTATTGCGTCCAGTTTTAAATTTAATTTTTGGTGGGCCCTGAAGTATTTACGTCACAAACGGGTGCAGCCAATCTCATTATCTATTATTGCGTCCTGTTTTAAAATCATTTTTGAAGGACCCGTGATTAGAGCATTCGACGCACATACGGACACCACCAATCTCATTAGTTATTATTGCGCCCTGTTTTAAAATAAATTTTTGGTGGGCCCTGAAGTATTCACGTCACAAACGGGTGCAGCCAATCTCATAATCTATTATTGCGTCCTGTTTTAAAATTCATTTTTGAAGGACCCGTGATTAGAGCATTCGACGCACAAACGGACTCCACCAATCTCATTATTTATTATTGCGTCGTGTTTTAAAATTAATTTTTGGTGCACCCGGGATAATGCATTCGACGCACAAACAAATCCCACCAATCTCATTATTTATTATTGCGTCCTGTTTTAAAATTAATTTTTGGTGGACTCGTGATTAAAGCATTCGACGCGCAAACAAATCCTACCAATCTCATTATATATTATTGCGTCCTGCTTTAAAATTCATTTTTGAAGGACCCGTGAATAGAGCATTCGACGCACAAACGGACTCCACCAATCTCATTATTTATTATTGCGTCTTGTTTTAAAATTTATTTTTGGTGGACCCTGAAGTATTCACGTCACAAACGGGTCCAGCCAATCTCATTATCTATTTTTGCGCCCTGTTTTCAAATTCATTTTTGGTGGATCCAGCCTTCGCGCTACAAGCTAATCCCACCACACACATTATTTATTATTGCATCCTGTTTTAAAGTTCAATTTTATGGGCACGGGATTAAAGCATTCGACGCACAGGCGGACTCCACCAATCTCATATCTTATTATTGCGTCTTGTTTTAATATTAATTTTTGGTGGACCCGTGATTAGAACATTCGACGCATAAACGGATTCATCCATTCTCATTATTTATTATTGCGTCTTGTTTTAAAATTTATTTTTGGTGGACCCGGGATAGGGCATTCGACGCACAAACAAATCCCACCAATCTCATTATTTATTATTGCGTCCTGTTTTAAAATTCATTTTTGATGGAACCGTGATTAGAGCATTCGACGCACAAACGGATCCAACGAGATAATAAGAATGGCTGGATCCGTTTGTGACGTGAATACTTCTGGATCCACCAAGGATTAATTCTAAACCAGGACGCAATAATAGATAATGAGATTGGCTGGACCAGTTTGTGACGTGAATACTTCAGGGCCCACAAAAAATTAATTTTAAAACTGGACGCAATAATAAATAATGAGATTGGTGGACGTGAATACTTCTGGGTCCACCAAAAATTAATTTTAAAACAGGATGCAATAATAAATAGTGAGATTGGTGGAATCCGTTTGTGCGTCGAATGCTCTAATCACAGGTCCTCTAAAAATTTATTTTAAAACAAGACGCAATAATAAATAATGAGATTGGCGGACTCCGTTTGTGCGTCGAATGCTGTAATCACGGTTCCCTCATAAAAGGATTTTATAACAGGACGCAATAATAAATAATGAGATTGGTGGAGTCCGTTTGTGCGTCGAATGCTGTAATCACGGTTCGTTCAAAAATGAATTTAAAAACAGGACGCAATAATGGCTAATGAGATTGGCTGGACCCGTTTGTGATGTGAATACTTCAGGGTCCACCAAAAATGAATTTTAAAACAGGGCGTAATAATAAATAATGAGATTGGTGGGATTTGTTTGTGCGTCGAATGTCCTATCCCGTGTTCACCAAAAATTAATTTTAAAACAGGACGCAATAATAAATAATGAGATTGGTGGACGTGACTACTTCTGGGTCCACCAAAAATTAATTTTAAAACAGGATGCAATAATAAATAGTGAGATTGGTGGAATCCGTTTGTGCGTCGAATGCTGTAATCACGGGTACATCAAACATGAATTTTAAAACAGGATGCAATAATAGATAATGAGATTGGCTGGATCCGCTTGTGACGTGAATACTTCTGGGCCCACCAAAAATTAGTTTTGAAACAGGACGCAATAATAAATAATGAGATTGGTTGGATACGTCTGTGCGTCGAATGCTCTAATCACAAAAATTAATTTTAAAACAGGATGCAATAATAAATAATGAGATTGGTGGAGTCCGTTTGTGCGTCGAATGCTGTAATCACGGGTCCATCAAAAATGAATTTTAAAACAGGACGCAATAATAGATAATGACATTGGTTGGATCCGTTTGTGTCGTGAATACTTCTGGATCCACCAAGAATTAATTTTAAAACAGGACTCAATAATAAATAATGAGATTGGTTGGATACGTCTGTGCGTCGAATGCTCTAATCACGGGTCCACCAAAAATTAATTTTAAAACAGGATGCAATAATAAATAATGAGATTGGTGGAGTCCGTTTGTGCGTCGAATGCTGTAATCACGGGTAAATCAAAAATGAATTTTAAAACAGGACGCAATAATAGATAATGACATTGGTTGGATCCGTTTGTGACGTGAATACTTCTGGATCCACCAAGAATTAATTTTAAAACAGGACTCAATAATAAATAATGAGATTAGTTGGATACGTCTGTGCGTCGAATGCTCTAATCACGGGTCCACCAAAAATAAATTTTAAAACAGGATGCAATAATAAATAATGAGATTGGTGGAGTCCGTTTGTGCTTCGAATGCTGTAATCACGGGTCCTTCAAAAATGAATTTTAAAACAGGACGCAATAATAGACAATTAGATAGGCTGGATCCGATTGTGACGTGAATACTTCTGGATCCACCAAGAATTAATTTTAAAACAGGACGCAATAATAAATAATGAGATTCATGGAGTCCGTTTGTGCGTCGCATGCTCTAATCACGGGTCCACCAAAAATTAATTTTAAAACAGGATGCAATAATAAATAATGAGATTGGTGGAGTCCGTTTGTGCGTCGCATGCTCTAATCACGGGTCCACCAAAAATAAATTTTAAAACAGGATCCAATAATAAATAATGAGATTGGTGGAGTCCGTTTGTGCTTCGAATGCTGTAATCACGGGTCCTTCAAAAATGAATTTTAAAACAGGACGCAATAATAGATAATGAGATTGGCTGGATCCGATTGTGACGTGAATACTTCTGGATCCACCAAGAATTAATTTTAAAACAGGACGCAATAATAAAAAATGAGATTGGTGGAGTCCGTTTGTGCGTCGAATGCTCTATTCACGGGTCCATCAAAAATGAATTTTAAAGCAGGACGCAATAATATATAATGAGATTGGTGGGATTTGTTTGTGCGTCGAATGCACTATCCCGGGTCCACCAAAAATTAATTTTAAAACACGACGCAATAATAAATAATGAGATTGGTGGAGTCCGTTTGTGTATCGAATGGTCTAATCACGGGTCCATCAAAACGAATTTTAAAACAGGACGCAATAATAGATAATGAGATTGGTGGGATTTGTTTGTGCGTCGAATGCACTATCCCGGGTCCACCAAAAATTAATTTTAAAACACGACGCAATAATAAATAATCAGATTGGTGGAGTCCGTTTGTGCGTCGAATGCTGTAATCACGGGTCCATCAAAAATGAATTTTAAAACAGGACGCAATAATGGATAATGACATTGGTTGGATCCGTTTGTGACGTGAATACTTCTGGATCCACCAAGAATTAATTTTAAAACAGGACGCAATAATAAATAATGAGATTGGTGGAGTCCGTTTGTGCATCGAATGCTCTAATCACGGGTCCACCAAAAATTAATTTTTAAACAGGACGCAATAATAAATAATGAGATTGGTGGGATTTGTTTGTGCGTCGAATGCACTATCCCGGGTCCACCAAAAATTAATTTTAAAACACGACGCAATAATAAATAATCAGATTGGTGGAGTCCGTTTGTGCGTCGAATGCTGTAATCACGGTTCCTTCAAAAATGAATTTTAAAACAGGACGCAATAATAGATAATGAGATTGGCTGGATCCGATTGTGACGTGAATACTTCTGGATCCACCAAGAATTAATTTTAAAACAGGACTCAATAATAAATAATGAGATTGGTTGGATACGTCTGTGCGTCGAATGCTCTAATCACGGGCCCACCAAAAGTTAATTTTAAGACAGGATGCAACAATAAATAATGAGATTCGTGGAGTCCGTTTGTGCGTCGAATGCTGTAATCACGGGTCCATCAAAAATGAATTTTAAAACAGGACGCAATAATAGATAATGACATTGGTTGGATCCGTTTGTGACATGAATACTTCTGGATCCACCAAGAATTAATTTTAAAACAGGACGCAATAATAAAAAATGAGATTGGTGGAGTCCGTCTGTGCGTCGAATGCTCTATTCACGGGTCCATCAAAAATGAATTTTAAAGCAGGACGCAATAATATATAATGAGATTGGTGGGATTTGTTTGAGCGTCGAATGCTTTAATCACGAGTCCACCAAAAATTAATTTTAAAACAGAACGCAATAATAAATAATGAGATTGGTGGAGTCCGTTTGTGCGTCGAATGCTGTAATCACGGTTCCTTCAAAAATGAATTTTATAACAAAACGCAATAATAAATAATGAGATTGGTGGAGTCCGTTTGTGCTTCGCATGCTCTAATCACGGGTCCACCAAAAATAAATTTTAAAACAGGATGCAATAATAAATAATGAGATTGGTGGAGTCCGTTTGTGCTTCGAATGCTGTAATCACGGGTCCTTCAAAAATGAATTTTAAAACAGGACGCAATAATAGATAATGAGATTGGCTGGATCCGATTGTGACGTGAATACTTCTGGATCCAACAAAAATTAATTTTAGAACACGACGCAATAATAAATAATGAGATTGGTGGAGTCCGTTTGTGCGTCGAATGCTGTAATTACGGTTCCTCCAAAAATGAATTTTAAAACAGGACGCAATAATGGCTAATGAGATTGGCTGGATCCGTTTGTGACGTGAATACTTCAGGGTCCACCAAAAATGAATTTTAAAACAGGGCGTAATAATAAATAATGAGATTGGTGGGATTTGTTTGTGCGTCGAATGCACTATCCCGGGTCCACCAAAAATTAATTTTAAAACAGGACGCAATAATAAATAATGAGATTGGTGAGATTTGTTTGTGCGTCGAATGTCCTATCCCGTGTCCACCAAAAATAAATTTTAAAACAAGACGCAATAATAAATAATGAGATTATTTGGGTCCGTTTGTGCGTCATAAAATTGAACTTGGGTGCAATAATAGATAATGAGATTGGCTGGATCCGTTTTTGACGTGAATACTTCTGGATCCACCAAGAATTAATTTTAGAACAGGACGCAATAATAAATAATGAGATTGGTTGGATACGTCTATGCGCCGAATGCTCTAATCACGGGTCCACCAAAAATTAATTTTAAAACAGGATGCAATAATAAATAATGAGATTGGTGGAGTCCGTTTGTGCGTCGAATGCTGTAATCACGGGTCCATCAAAAATGAATTTTAAAACAGGACGCAATAATAGATAATGACATTGGTTGGATCCGTTTGTGACGTGAATACTTCTGAATCCACCAAGAATTAATTTTAAAACAGGACGCAATAATAAATAATGAGATTGGTGGAGTCCGTTTGTGCTTCGAATGCTGTAATCACGGGTCCTTCAAAAATGAATTTTAAAACAGGACGCAATAATGGCTAATGAGATTGGCTGGACCCGTTTGTGACGTCAATACTTCAGGGACCACCAAAAGTGAATTTTAAAACAGGGCGTAATAATAAATAATGAGATTGGTGGGATTTGTTTGTGCGTCGAGTGCACTATCCCGGGTCCACCAAAAATTAATTTTAAAACAGGACGCAATAATAAATAATGAGATTGGTGGGATTTGTTTGTGCGTCGAATGTCCTATCCCGTGTCCACCAAAAATAAATTTTAAAACAAGACGCAATAATAAATAATGAGATTATTTGGGTCCGTTTGTGCGTCGAATGCTCTAATCCCGGGCCCATAAAATTGAACTTGGGTGCAATAATAGATAATGAGATTGGCTGGATCCGTTTGTGACGTGAATACTTCTGGATCCACCAAGAATTAATTTTAGAACAGGACGCAATAATAAATAATGAGATTGGTTGGATACGTCTATGCGCCGAATGCTCTAATCACGGGTCCACCAAAAATAAATTTTAAAACAGGATGCAATAATAAATAATGAGATTGGTGGAGTCCGTTTGTGCGTCGAATGCTGTAATCACGGTTCCTTCAAAAATGAATTTTATAACAAGACGCAATAATAAATAATGAGATTGGTGGAGTCCGTTTGTGCTTCGCATGCTCTAATCACGGCTCCACCAAAAATAAATTTTAAAACAGGATGCAATAATAAATAATGTGATTGGTGGAGTCCGTTTGTGCTTCGAATGCTGTAATCACGGGTCCTTCAAAAATGAATTTTAAAACAGGACGCAATAATAGATAACGAGATAGGCTGGATCCGATTGTGACGTGAATACTTCTGGATCCACCAAGAATTAATTTTAAAACAGGACGCAATAATAAATAATGAGATTCATGGAGTCCGTTTGTGCGTCGCATGCTCTAATCACGGGTCCACCAAAAATTAATTTTAAAACAGGATGCAATAATAAATAATGAGATTGGTGGAGTCCGTTTGTGCGTCGAATGCTGTAATCACGGTTCCTTCAAAAATGAATTTTATAACAAGACGCAATAATAAATAATGAGATTGGTGGAGTCCGTTTGTGCTTCGCATGCTCTAATCACGGCTCCACCAAAAATAAATTTTAAAACAGGATGCAATAATAAATAATGTGATTGGTGGAGTCCGTTTGTGCTTCGAATGCTGTAATCACGGGTCCTTCAAAAATGAATTTTAAAACAGGACGCAATAATAGATAATGAGATTGGCTGGATCCGATTGTGACGTGAATACTTCTGGATCCACCAAGAATTCATTTTAAAACAGGACGCAATAATAAATAATGAGATTGGTGGTGTCCGTTTGTGCGTCGCATGCTCTAATCACGAGTCCACCAAAAATTAATTTTAAAACAGGATGTAATAATAAATAATGAGATTGGTGGTGTCCGTTTGTGCGTCGCATGCTCTAATCACGGGTCCACCAAAAATTAATTTTAAAACACGACGCAATAATAAATAATGAGATTGGTGGGATTTGTTTGTGCGTCGAATGCACTATCCCGGGTCCACCAAAAATTAATTTTAAAACACGACGCAATAATAAATAATGAGATTGGTGGAGTCCGTTTGTGTATCGAATGGTCTAATCACGGGTCCATCGAAACGAATTTTAAAACAGGACGCAATAATAGATAATGAGATTGGTGGGATTTGTTTGTGCGTCGAATGCACTATCCCGGGTCCACCAAAAATTAATTTTAAAACACGACGCAATAATAAATAATCAGATTGGTGGAGTCCGTTTGTGCGTCGAATGCGTAATCACGGTTCCTTCAAAAATGAATTTTAAAACAGGACGCAATAATGGATAATGAGATTGGCTGGATCCGATTGTGACGTGAATACTTCTGGATCCACCAAGAATTAATTTTAAAACAGGACGCAATAATTAATAATGAGATTGGTTGGATACGTCTGTGCGTCGAATGCTCTAATCACGGGTCCACCAAAAATTAATTTTAGAACAGGATGCAATAATAAATAATGAGTTTGGTGGAGTCCGTTTGTGCGTCGAATGCTGTAATCACGGGTCCATCAAAAATGAATTTTAAAACAGGACGCAATAATGGATAATGACATTGGTTGGATCCGTTTGTGACGTGAATACTTCTGGATCCACCAAGAATTAATTTTAAAACAGGACGCAATAATAAATAATGAGATTGGTGGAGTCCGTTTGTGCATCGAATGCTCTAATCACGGGTCCACCAAAAATTAATTTTAAAACAGGACGCAATAATAAATAATGAGATTGGTGGGATTTGTTTGTGCGTCGAATGCACTATCCCGGGTCCACCAAAAATTAATTTTAAAACACGACGCAATAATAAATAATGAGATTGGTGGAGTCCGTTTGTGCGTCGAATGCTGTAATCACGGTTCCTTCAAAGATGAATTTTAAAACAGGACGCAATAATGGCTAATGAGATTGGCTGGACCCGTTTGTGACGTGAATACTTCATTGTCCACCAAAAATGAATTTTAAAACAGGGCGTAATAATAAATAATGAGATTGGTGGGATTTGCTTGTGCGTCGAATGCACTATCCCGGGTCCACCAAAAATTAATTTTAAAACAGGACGCAATAATAAATAATGAGATTGGTGGGATTTGTTTGTGCGTCGAATGTCCTATCCCGTGTCCACCAAAAATAAATTTTAAAACAAGACGCAATAATAAATAATGAGATTATTTGGGTCCGTTTGTGCGTCGAATGCTCTAATCCCGGGCCCATAAAATTGAACTTGGGTGCAATAATAGATAATGAGATTGGCTGGGTCAGTTTGTGACGTGAATACTTCTGGAATTAATTTTAAAACAGGACGCAATAATAAATAATGAGATTGGTTGGATACGTCTGTGAGTCGAATGCTCTAATCACGGGTCCACCAGAAACTAATTTTAAAGCAGGATGCAATAATAAATAATGAGATTGGTGGAGTCCGTTTGTGCGTCGAATGCTGTAATCACGAGTCCATCAAAAATGAATTTTAAAACAGGACGCAATAATAGATAATGACATTGGTTGGATCCGTTTGTGACGTGAATACTTCTGGATCCACCAAGAATTAATTTTAAAACAGGACGCAATAATAAATAATGAGATTGGCGGAGTCCGTTTGTGCGTCGAATGCTGTAATCACGGTTCCTTCAAAAATGAATTTTATAACAGGACGCAATAATAAATAATGAGATTGGTGGGATTTGTTTGTGCGTCGAATATCGTATCCCGGGTCCACCAAAAATAAATTTTAAAACAAGACGCAATAATAAATAATGAGATTCGTTGGATCCGTCTGTGCGTCGAATGCTCTAATCACAGGTCCACCAAAAATTAATTTTAAAATAGGACGCAATAATAAATAATGAGATTGGTGGGATTTGTTTGTGCGTCGAATGTCCTATCCCGGGTCCACCAAAAATAAATTTTAAAACAAGACGCAATAATAAATAATGAGATTCGTTGGATCCGTCTGTGCGTCGAATGCTCTAATCACAGGTCCACCAAAAATTAATTTTAAAACAGGACGCAATAATAAATGATGAGATTGGTGGAGTCCGTTTGTGTATCGAATGCTCTAATCACGGGTCCATCAGAAATGAATTTTAAAACAGGACGCAATAATAAATAATGAGATTGGTGGGATTTGTTTGTGCGTCGAATGCCCTATCCCGGGTCCACCAAAAATAAATTTTAAAAGAAGACGCAATAATAAATAATGAGAATGGTTGGAACCGTTTGTGCGCCGAATGCTCTAATCGCGGGTCCACCAAGAATTAATTTTAAAACAGGACGCAAAAATAAATAATGAGATTGGTGAAATCCGTTTGTGCGTCGAATGCTCTAATCACGGGTCCATCAAAAATAAATTTTAAAACGGGATGCAATAATAGATAATGAGATTGGCTGGATCCGTTTATGACGTGAATACTTCAGGGCCCACCAAAAATTAATTTTAAAACTGGACGCAATAATAAATAATGAGATTGATAGACTCCATTTGTGCGTCGCATGCTCTAATCACGGGTCCACCAAAAATTAATTTTAAAACAGGACGCAATAACAAATAATGAGATTGGTGGAGTCCGTTTGTGCGTCGAATGCTCTAATCACGGGACCATCAAAAATGAATTTTAAAACAGGACGCAATGATAAATAATGAGATTGGCTGGATTTGTTTGTGCGTCGAATGCCCTATCCCGGGTCCACCAAAAATAAATTTTAAAACAAGACGCAATTATAAATAATGAGATTGGCTGGATACGTTTGTGCGTCGAATGCTCTAATCTCGGGTCCACCAAAAATTAATTTTAAAACAGGACGCAATAATAAATAATGATATTGGTGGAGTGCGTTCGTGCGTCGAATGCTCTAATCCCGGGCCCATAAAATTGAACTTTAAAACAGGAAAGAATACTAAATAATGTGTATGGTGGGATTAGCTTGTAGCGCGAAGGCTGGATCCCCCAAAAATGAATTTGAAAACAGGGCGCAAAAATAGATAATGAGATTGGCTGGACCCGTTTGTAACGTGAATACTTCAGGGTCCACCAAAAATAAATTTTAAAACAAGACGCAATAATAAATAATGAGATTGATTGGAACCGTTTGTGGATTGTGTGTCGAATGCTCTAATCACGGGTCCATCAAAAATGAATTTTAAAACAGGACGCAATAATAAATAATGAGATTGGTGGAGTCCGTTTGTGCGTCGAATGCTATAATCGCGGGTCCATCAAAAATGAATTTTAAAGCAGGACGCAATAATAAATAATGAGTTTGGTTGGAACCGTTTGTGCGTCGTATGTTCTAATCACGGGCCCACCAAAAATTAATTTTAAAACAAGACGCAATAATAAATAATGAGATTGGTGGAGTCCGTTTGTGTGTCGAATGCTCTAATCACGGGACCATCAAAAATGAATTTTAAAACAGGACGCAATGATAAATAACGAGATTGGATGGAACCGTTTGTGCGTCGAATGCTCTAATCACGGGTCCATCAAAAATGAATTTTAAAACAGGACGCAATGATAAATAATGAGATTGGCTGGATCCGATTGTGACGTGAATACTTCTGGATCCACCAAGAATTAATTTTAAAACAGGACGCAATAATTAATAATGAGATTGGTGGAGTCCGTTTGTGCGTCGAATGCTCTAATCACGGGTCCATCAAAAATGAATTTTAAAACAGGACGCAATAATAAATAATGAGATTGGTGGAGTCCGTTTGTGTGTCGAATGCTCTAATCACGGGACCATCAAAAATGAATTTTAAAACAGGACGCAATGATAAATAATGAGATTGGCTGGAACCGTTTGTGCGTCGAATGCTCTAATCACGGGTCCATCAAAAATGAATTTTAAAACAGGACGCAATGATAAATAATGAGATTGGCTGGATCCGATTGTGACGTGAATACTTCTGGATCCACCAAGAATTAATTTTAAAACAGGACGCAATAATTAATAATGAGATTGGTGGAGTCCGTTTGTGCGTCGAATGCTCTAATCGCGGGTCCATCAAAAATGAATTTTAAAGCAGGACGCAATAATAAATAATGAGTTTGGTTGGAACGGTTTGTGCGTCAAATGCTCTAATCACGGGTCCACCAAAAATTAATTTTAATACAAGACGCAATAATAAATAATGAGTTTGGTGGAGTCCGTTTGTGTGTCGAATGCTCTAATCACGGGACCATCAAAAATGAATTTTAAAACAGGACGCAATAATAAATAATGAGATTGGTTGGATCCGTTTGTGCGTCGAATGCTCTAATCACGGGTCCACCAAAAATTAATTTTAAAACAAGACGCAATAATAAATAATGAGATTGGTGGAGTCCGTTTGTGCGTCGAATGCTCTAATCACGGGTCCATCAAAAATGAATTTTAAAACAGGACGCAATAATAAATAATGAGATTGGTGGAGTCCGTTTGTGTGTCGAATGCTCTAATCACGGGACCATCAAAAATGAATCTTAAAACAGGACGCAATGTTAAATAATGAGATTGGCTGGAAGCGTTTGTGCGTCGAATGCTCTAATCACGAGTCCATCAAAAATGAATTTTAAAACAGGACGCAATGATAAATAATGAGATTGGCTGGAACCGTTTGTGCGTCGAATGCTCTAATCACGGGTCCACCAAAAATTAATTTTAATACAAGACGCAATAATAAATAATGAGTTTGGTGGAGTCCGTTTGTGTGTCGAATGCTCTAATCACGGGACCATCAAAAATGAATTTTAAAACAGGACGCAATAATAAATAATGAGATTGGTTGGATCCGTTTGTGCGTCGAATGCTCTAATCACGGGTCCACCAAAAATTAATTTTAAAACAAGACGCAATAATAAATAATGAGATTGGTGGAGTCCGTTTGTGCGTCGAATGCTCTAATCACGGGTCCATCAAAAATGAATTTTAAAACAGGACGCAATAATAAATAATGAGATTGGTGGAGTCCGTTTGTGTGTCGAATGCTCTAATCACGGGACCATCAAAAATGAATCTTAAAACAGGACGCAATGTTAAATAATGAGATTGGCTGGAAGCGTTTGTGCGTCGAATGCTCTAATCACGAGTCCATCAAAAATGAATTTTAAAACAGGACGCAATGATAAATAATGAGATTGGCTGGAACCGTTTGTGCGTCGAATGCTCTAATCACGGGTCCACCAAAAATTAATTTTAAAACAGGACGCAATAATAAATAATGAGATTGGTGGAGTCCGTTTGTGCGTCGAATGCTCTAATCACGGGTCCATCAAAAATGAATTTTAAAGCAGGACGCAATAATAAATAATGAGTTTGGTTGGAACGGTTTGTGCGTCGAATGCTCTAATCACGGGTCCACCAAAAATTAATTTTAATACAGGACGCAATAATAAATAATGAGATTGGTGGAGTCCATTTGTGCGTCGAATGCTCTAATCACGGGTCCACCAAAAATTAATTTTAAAACAGGACGCAATAATAAATAATGAGATTGGTTGGATCCGTTTGTGCGTCGAATGCTCTAATCACGGGTCCACCAAAAATTAATTTTAATACAGGACGCAATAATAAATAATGAGATTGGTGGAGTCCGTTTGTGCGTCGAATGCTCTAATCACGGGTCCTTCAAAAATGAATTTTAAAACAGGATGCAATAATAGATAATGAGATTGGCTGCACCCGTTTGTGACGTGAATACTTCAGGGCCCACAAAAATTAATTTTAAAACAGGACGCAATAATAAATAATGAGATTGGCGGAGTCCGTTTGTGCGTCGAATGCTCTAATCACGGGTCCATCAAAAATGAATTTTAAAACAGGACGCAATAATAAATAATGAGATTGGTGGAGTCCGTTTGTGCGTCGAATGCTCTAATCACGGGTCCTTCAAAAATGAATTTTAAAACAAGACGCAATAATAGATAATGAGATTGGCTGCACCCGCTTGTGACGTGAATACTTCAGGGTCCACCAAAAATAAATTTTAAAACAAAACGCAATAATAAATAATGAGATTGGTTGGATCCGCTTGTGCGTCGAATGCTCTAATCACAGGTCCACCAAAAATTAATTTTAAAACAGGACGCAATAATAAATAATGAGATTGGTGGAGTCCGTTTGTGCGTCGAATGCTCTAATCACGGGTCCATCAAAAATGAATTTTAAAACAGGACGCAATAATAAATAATGAGATTGGTGGGATTTGTTTGTACGTCGAATGCTTTATCACGGCTCCACCAAAAATAAATTTTAAAAGAAGCCGCAATAATAAATAATGAGATTGGTTGGAACCGTTTGTGCGTCGAATGCTCTAATGACGGGTCCATCAAAAATGAATTTTAAAACAGGACGCAATAATAAATAATGAGATTGGTGGGATTTGTTTGTGCGTCGAATGCCCGATCCCGGGTCCACCAAAAATAAATTTTAAAAGAAGACGCTATAATAAATAATGAGTTTGGTTGGAACCGTTTGTGCGTCGAATGCTCTAATCATGGGTAGACCAAAAATTAATTTTAAAACAGGACGCAATAATAAATAATGAGATTGGTGGAGTCCGTTTGTGCGTCGAATTCTCTAATCGCGGGTATATCAAAAATGAATTTTCAAAAGAGGACGCAATAATAGATAATGAGAATGGTTGGGCTCGTTTGTGCGTCAAATGCCCTATCCCGGGTCTACCAAAAATAAATTTTAAAACAAGACGCAATAATAAATAATGAGTTTGGTTGGAACTGTTTGTGCGTCGAATGCTCTAATCACGGGTCCACCAAAAATTAATTTTAAAACAAGACGCAATAATAAATAATGAGATTGGTGGAGTCCGTTTGTGCGTCGAATGCTCTAATCACGGGTCCATCAAAAATGAATTTTAAAACAGGACGCAATGATAAATAATGAGATTGGTTGGAACCGTTTGTGCGTCGAATGCTCTAATCATGGGTAGACCAAAAATTAATTTTAAAACAGGACGCAATAATAAATAATGAGATTGGTGGAATCCGTTTGTGCGTCGAATGCTCTAATCACGGGTCCTTCAAAAATGAATTTTAAAACAGGATGCAATAATAGATTATGAGATTGGCTGCACCCGTTTGTGACGTGAATACTTCAGGGCCCACAAAAATTAATTTTAAAACAGGACGCAATAATAAATAATGAGATTGGTGGAGTCCGTTTGTGCGTCGAATGCTCTAATCACGGGTCCATCAAAAATGAATTTTAAAACAGGACGCAATAATAAATAATGAGATTGGTGGGATTTGTTTGTGCGTCGAATGCTTTATCACGGCTCCACCAAAAATAAATTTTAAAAGAAGCCGCAATAATAAATAATGAGATTGGTTGGAACCGTTTGTGCGTCGAATGCTCTAATGACGGGTCCATCAAAAATGAATTTTAAAACAGGACGCAATAATAAATAATGAGATTGGTGGGATTTGTTTGTGCGTCGAATGCCCGATCCCGGGTCCACCAAAAATAAATTTTAAAAGAAGACGCAATAATAAATAATGAGTTTGGTTGGAACCGTTTGTGCGTCGAATGCGCTAATCACGGGTCCACCAAAAATTAATTTTAAAACAGGACGCAATAATAAATAATGAGATTGGTGGAGTCCGTTTGTGCGTCGAATTCTCTAATCGCGGGTATATCAAAAATGAATTTTAAAAGAGGACGCAATAATAGATAATGAGAATGGTTGGACTCGTTTGTGCGTCAAATGCCCTATCCCGGGTCTACCAAAAATAAATTTTAAAACAAGACGCAATAATAAATAATGAGTTTGGTTGGAACTGTTTGTGCGTCGAATGCTCTAATCACGGGTCCACCAAAAATTAATTTTAAAACAAGACGCAATAATAAATAATGAGATTGGTGGAGTCCGTTTGTGCATCGAATGCTCTAATCACGGGTCCATCAAAAATGAATTTTAAAACAGGACGCAATGATAAATAATGAGATTGGTTGGAACCGTTTGTGCGTCGAATGCTCTAATCATGGGTAGACCAAAAATTAATTTTAAAACAGGACGCAATAATAAATAATGAGATTGGTGGAGTCCGTTTGTGCGTCGAATGCTCTAATCACGGGTCCTTCAAAAATGAATTTTAAAACAGGATGCAATAATAGATAATGAGATTGGCTGCACCCGTTTGTGACGTGAATACTTCAGGGCCCACAAAAATTAATTTTAAAACAGGACGCAATAATAAATAATGAGATTGGTGGAGTCCGTTTGTGCGTCGAATGCTCTAATCACGGGTCCATCAAAAATGAATTTTAAAACAGGACGCAATAATAAATAATGAGATTGGTGGGATTTGTTTGTGCGTCGAATGCTTTATCACGGCTCCACCAAAAATAAATTTTAAAAGAAGCCGCAATAATAAATAATGAGATTGGTTGGAACCGTTTGTGCGTCGAATGCTCTAATGACGGGTCCATCAAAAATGAATTTTAAAACAGGACGCAATAATAAATAATGAGATTGGTGGGATTTGTTTGTGCGTCGAATGCCCGATCCCGGGTCCACCAAAAATAAATTTTAAAAGAAGACGCAATAATAAATAATGAGATTGGTTGGAACCGTTTGTGCGTCGAATGCTCTAATCATGGGTAGACCAAAAATTAATTTTAAAACAGGACGCAATAATAAATAATGAGATTGGTGGAGTCCGTTTGTGCGTCGAATTCTCTAATCGCGGGTATATCAAAAATGAATTTTAAAAGAGGACGCAATAATAGATAATGAGAATGGTTGGACTCGTTTGTGCGTCAAATGCCCTATCCCGGGTCTACCAAAAATAAATTTGAAAACAAGACGCAATAATAAATAATGAGTTTGGTTGGAACTGTTTGTGCGTCGAATGCTCTAATCACGGGTCCACCAAAAATTAATTTTAAAACAAGACCCAATAATAAATAATGAGATTGGTGGAGTCCGTTTGTGCGTCGAATGCTCTAATCACGGGTCTATCAAAAATGAATTTTAAAACAGGACGCAATGATAAATAATGAGATTGGTTGGAACCGTTTGTGCGTCGAATGCTCTAATCATGGGTAGACCAAAAATTCATTTTAAAACAGGACGCAATAATAAATAATGTGATTGGTGGAGTCCGTTTGTGCGTCGAATGCCCTATCCCGGGTCCACCAAAAATAAATTTTAAAACAAGACGCAATAATAAATAATGAGTTTGGTTGGAACCGTTTGTGCGTCGAATGCTCTAATCACGGGTCCACCAAAAATTAATTTGAAAACAGGGCGCAAAAATAGATAATGAGATTGGCTGGACCCGTTTGTGACGTGGGTACTTCAGGGTCCACCAAAAATAAATTTTAAAACAATACGCAATAATAAATAATGAGAATGGTTGGATCCGTTTGTGCGTCGAATGCTCTAATCACTGGTCCACCAAAAATGAATTTTAAAACAGGACGCAATAATAAATAATGAGATTGGTGGAGTCCGTTTGTGCGTCGAATGCTCTAATCCCTAAACTACACAGTATAGATGGCTGCGCGTGAGTAGTGCTTTCAAAGAGCTCCAATTAAATGTGGTGATTATAGAAGTTCTGTGTAATATTTTTGAAGAAAATTGCACATCCGCTTGTCAGAATTGTGGACCAGTTCCTCTTAAAATAATTTAAGATATTATAAATTGTGAATTGATAAATTATTGCAAGATATTTCTGTTGTGCATCTGAGGTTACTTGTCTATTCCTACCGTACCAATAAATAGTTAAAGATGGGAAAAACCGATACGAGGAGTAATTCAGCTGAAATGCTAAATAATGAAGCCATGGAACAATTAATTAGTAAGGTATGTGCCAACTTTGCTGATCGTTTGGAAGCTAAGTTTACAAAAAATTTTGATATGTTGAATGAGAAACTTGCAGATGTTAGTCTAACTTTAAAAACCCTAGATCAAACGGTCAGGTCTAACAAATCTGTTATACAGACTTAATAAAAAGTGTGATGATGTGGATCAATATTTAAAGAGAAATTGCTTACGTTTTATTGGTTTTCCTGAACTGGAGAATGCAAAGCTATTGGAATATACCATAAACTTTCTTGACGACAAGTTAAAAGTTACCTGCATAAGTAATGATATTGATTGTGTATATCGTGTTGGAAAAATTAGTATCCCTAATAAACCTAGGGCAGTAATAGTTAATTTTGTAACTAATATAAAAAGAAATGAAGTGTTTTACTCAAGAAAATTATTAAAAGATACTGGATTTCTTGTCTTCGAGGATCTCACCAATTATAGGTTTAATCTCCTTAGCGCTGCAAAAGCTAAGTATGGTAAACGTGATGCTTGGTCTTCAAATGGAAGAATTTATGTTACACACAACAATGAAAGGCGTTTAGTTAACTCAGTTGATGATCTATAATTTTGTTGAAATGGTGCGACTATATCTGTTTTAGTGTATCCTGGTTCTGTGCCTCTCTTTTTTTTTGTGTTTTATTTACACTTTACATTAAAAAAATGTTTCCTTTTCTTTTATCATTACTTATAATTTTTTATCTTTTTGCGTTTATATGAAATGATGCGGTTATAATGTTAATATTGTTTATTCTAGGAAATTATAGTAACTACAAAAATAAATTCATATTCTGTCGTCCTTAGTACACCTGTACCTTTTTTTTTACTTGGTATTTTATTTCTGTTTACTGCTTGTCTAGATGCAAGCTTGTTTTGGACTGTATTTATTTACTGGTGTAGATTGGTAACGATTTATTTTATTTTGCGTCGTTTCTCTTTTACTTATTTTAGCACTTATAGTAGAAATAAATAACCGATTTTTTTGGAGTTCTGAATAGATAAAATCTATTTGATATCTGTTATACCCATTTTACGTGTAAACTTTTGCCGCTTAAACTGATTCAATTGAGAATTTTAAGTGCATAATCTATATATTTTATTTTTTGCCAGTTTTTTACCTAATTTATAATTTGTTCGTAGTAGTATTTTATCTATCATATATTCATTTTAACACGAGTCTATTTACAATATAATGAAAATTGCACATCTTAATGTGCGTTCTTTAATAGGGGGGTTTAATGACTTTATGCAATTAGTATACGAAAATGAATTTGATATTTTAGCTATTTCTGAGACATGGTTGTCTAATGATATCGACTCTGATGTTATTAGCTTACAAGGATATAATCTATTTCGAAAAGATAGAGCGGGTAGGGGAGGAGGAGTAGCTATTTACGTAAAAACAACTTTTAATAATTGTGAGATTGTATCACTTGATTTTTTGCCTAATCATAACGTATTCGAACACTTGTGGATAAAATTTAAGGCGGATCAAAGGACTTTTTTAATTTCTTCGATATATAGACCCCCACATAGTAACTTAACTGATTGTTTAAGCGATCTGAAAGATATTTTGTCATTCGTCACTCCCACTTTTGATGTGATTCTTTGCTTGGGAGATCTGAATATAGATTTATTTAATGTAGATAATTCTATTAGTAACTGTTTTAATTCCTATAATTATGTGCAACTAATTAATGAACCAACGAGAGTCACAAGTAGCTCCAGCACACTTATTGACCCTATTTTTATCAGTGATGATCAACATTTAGTTATTCAGGCAGGTACACTATTAGCTGATTTGATCTCAGATCATAGGATGGTTTATTGCGCTTTAGATGTTAAGACAGTTAAATTTAAATAAAAATTTGTTACTTTCAGAGATTTCTCTAATTTTAACCTTAATACATTTCAAACATATTTTAGTGGGTTGCCATTAGATGATATAATTTATGAACCTGATATCAACAAAAAAGTAGAATTGCTCAATAACTTTGTCATCTCATCATTTGAAATTTTTGCTCCTATTAAAACCGTTAGGGTATCTAAACCGAAAGCCCCATGGCTAACTAACAACCTTAAATTGATCATGGCAGAAAAACAAAGGGCACTTAATAAATACAAACTAACTAAACAGCAGGATGACTGGGAACTTTACAAACGAATTAGAAATTTTTCTTTAGCAGCTTGTAGAGCTGAAAAAAAAGCTTATATAAATAATATATGTCAACAAAATAATTCAAAAAAAACCTGGGCAATCTTAAGTAAATTTAATATTAATTATAAAACTAAGGATAATGGTATACCTAGTCACTTATCTAATCCAAATAATATAAATGATTTTTTCTTGTCGGTTATGAAACCTAATGATACTTTGTGTCAAGACAGTATCAATCACTATGAAAATAGTAAGTATAATGAAATTTAGCTTTTCGTTTTAATATGGTCACTGAACAACAAGTGCATGATATATTATTCAGGTTAAAATCTAACGCTTGTGGAATAGATAACATATCGGCAATAATGTTACAATATGCTAGTCCTATTATCGATATTTACCTGACTCATATTATAAATTATGCTATAGAAGTCTGTTCATTTCCTGAACTATGGAAGGTTGCCATTGGTTGTCCTTTGCCAAAAAAACAAAAACCGGTTGATATGTCGGATATTAGAATAATTAGCATGTTACCGTGCATTTCTAAAATTCTGGAGAAAGTTATGTTTAATCAATGTACAATGTACGAGTTTCTGAATTCTAATGACATATTACCCCCTTTTCAAACAGGTTTTAGAAAATTATTTAGCTCAAGTATGGCTTTAGCTCAAGTTACTGACGATTTGTTGTCAGCTACGGATAAAAATTATGCTAGTGTGCTGGTGTTACTGGACTTCTCAAAAGCATTTGATACTATTAATCATAAACTTATTTGTTCCAAATTAAAATATTATGGTTTTGATCACGATTCAGTGGCTATTATAAAATCTTATCTAACGAATGGGAAACAGCAAATTATAATTCAAAATAAAAGTTCAGATCTGGCCAATATAGAAGCTGGTGTTCCCCAAGGGTCGGTAATTGGTCCGTTATTATTTATTATATATACGACTCTCAAATTTATCTAAGTTTTTCAATTGAGAATATGGCTGCAGCACAGGACAGTATCAACAGTGATTTAGATATGTTATTTAATAAGAGTCAGAAGCATAACCTTAAACTAAATGCCAATAAATCAAATATTATGGTATTTGGTGCCAAATCTAAAATCAATAGCGCCAAGAACTCTATCTCAATTAATATTAATACTAACCCTTTGCCTGTTGTTTCTGCATTTAAAAATTTAGGTTTGATTATTGATGATGACTTTAGATTCGAATCTCATGTTGATAGTCTGTTAAAGAAATCATACAGTTCTATTTATTTATTAGCCGTTACTCGAGTCCGAGTATAAAAATGTTACAGTCGATAGATTGTGTACAATAAAAAACAAGTAAAAGGTGTAGTCTATTGTAATTCCCATTCATCTACGGTGCACACGACTATGGCTATAGAGGCCAATTCGGGAGAGCACATGTCGACCGCAGTCAGGACAAACATAGACCTGGTTAGGTCTTGGATTCGGCCTTCTTGCAGCAACATTTTCTTGATAGCTGGCCACAACCCCTCGCCATTCGGTTCTATCCGCTGCAAATTGTTCCCATTGCTCGTCTGCAATACCGCAGGATTTTAGATTTTCATGGAGAGCGTCTTTGAACCTCTTTCGTTGACCGCCACGCCTTCTTCTACCGCTTAGCAATTCACCATAAAGTGTACATTTAGGAAGGCGGCTATCATGCATACGATGAACGTGACCTGCCCATCTTAGGCGTGCTCTTGAAATAAGCACCTCAATTGGAAGGCTCTTTGCTCTCCTGAGTACTTCCACGTTTGATATGTGATGGAACCAACGGATTTTCATCATACTTCTGAGGTGCCTTTGCTGAAAACGTTCTAATTCTTTCACATGACGACGGTAAGTGACCCAGCTTTCACATCCATATGGAATGACAACTGCTCTGTAGACAGCCATTTTCGTTGATAAAGCAAGGTCGTGGTTGTCAAATACTCTCTCTCTAAGTCCCCAGAGTGCTCTAGATGCAGCGTTAATTCTATTGCGAATCTCGCTGTCCATGTTTGCTTTGTCATTAACAACGTTGCCTAAGTAATTGAACTGATCCACCACTTCAAGAGAATTTCCGTTAAGTGTAATGTCTATTTGGTTCACTTGATGAGGAGTTGACATAATCCTAGTCTTTCCAATGTTGATTTTAAGTCCCAAGGAATCATAGCTCTGGGCATGCACATCTAAAAGTTCTTGAAGCTCTTCCGGCGTAGAGGCTAAAAGTGCACAGCCATCCGCATACTGGAGATCACAAATGAATCGTGTGCGTGTCTTCGTGAAAGCTCCCTATGTTAAAGAGACCGCCATCAAAACGGTATCTGAGACCTATTCCTCTGACTGTCAGTTTGTTGTCAACAATAATTGTTAGAGCAGTAGTAAACAAATTAAAGAGTAGGGGTGCCAGGACACATCCCTGCCTAACTCCAGTGAGAGTTTGGGAAGATTCGGTTGCCTCATTATTATACATAACCTGGGCGTTGTTGTTTGTATGTAGACTGCGACATACTTCCACAAATTTTCTAGGGATACCTAAGCGGAACATAATTTTCCAGAGCACTTCCCTATCCACCGAGTCAAACGCCTTGGTTAAATCAATGAAGGCCATGTGAATTTCTCCTTGATGTTCGAGTGCTTTTTCTTGAAGCTGTTTAAGTGTGAAGATTAAATCCGATGTGCCTCGGTTTGGTTTAAAGCTACTCTGTGTTTCAGGAAGTAACTTTTCCATAACAGGTGTTAGCCTATTTGCCATCGCCTTAGTGAGTATCTTCCCTCCAACAGCCAGGAGAGCTATACCCCTGTAATTTCCACAGTCCGCAGCGCTCCCTTTGTTTTTGAAGAGGTTGATTAAAAGTGTATCACGAAACTCCTGCGGAGCTTGACCACTTTCCCACACGACATCAAACGACACAGCTTTAAAGATCTCAGCTGGGAGTGAGTCGGCGCCGGGAGATTTGTTATTTTTTAGCTGCCCAATGGCGGTTAAGATCTCTTCTGTTGTTAGTGGTTTATCTAAGTCTTCGAAGGTGTCATATTGAGGGATGAGATTTATAATATCGTGATCGGCTTGACTTTGCTGGTTAAGAATGTTAGAGTAGTGTTCCTTCTATCGGGCTCTTATTTCCTGGTCTTCTTTGAGGAGATTTCCATTTAAATCTTTAATAGGGCACATATTTTTCCGACAGGGGCCGTACACTGCTTTTACTCATTGAAAGAAATTCCTGTAGTCGTGTGAATCGGCGTACCTTTGAATTTCTCTGGCCTTGCTTGCCCACCACTCGTTCTTTATTCTTCTGATTTCGCGTTGCGTTTCATACTTAGATTGGGTAAAAGCTTCTGCTTTTGATGAGTCGTTGGGGTGGTTGATAGCGTTTTGGAAGGCAATATGTTTGCGGTCAAGAAGTTCTTGTATAAAAGCTTCATTATCATTGAACCAGTCCTCCTGTTTTTTACTTGCTGCAGTGCCAAGAATTTCCTCACTCGCACTTTTTAAACTGTCTTTAATTTGTGTCCAGGTAGCAGCGACATCTACAGAATTGGTTTCTTCTAGTGCACTCAAATTCTCTTGAACTTTTTGCTTTAGCTGTTCGACGGTTTGTTGGTCACGCAATTTACTAATACAGAGACGGAGTCTACGTTTTACTTGAGTTCTTCGGTGTTTGGGTCTCATAACAATTTTCATTTTAGAGACAACAGGACGATGATCGGTCCAACATTCGCTATCAATGCGCGCCTTTGTAATTTGGACGTCCTTGAGATGCTTCCTACGTACGATAACATAGTCCAGTAGATGCCACTGACCTGATCTGGGGTGACGCCAGGTGCCTTTAAATTTATCCTTTTGTCGGAAAATGGTGTTTGTTATAACTAGATCATGTTCGGCGCATTTAGTTAGGAGTAGTTGACCGTTAGCGTTCATGTTGCCCAAACCGTTCTTGGCTATGATGCCTGGCCAGGTGTCTGCATCTCTCCCTACTCTAGCGTTAAAATCGCCAAGAATAACGAGTCGTTCCGTTTTAGGTATTCTACAGAGGGTTTCTTTCAGCTGTTGATAGAAGCTTTCCTTGGTTTCGCGACTTGCATCCAGAGTGGGAGCGTAGGCGCTTATTAGATTTACCGCGTTGCCATCTGATAGCTCATAGCGTAGCAGCATTAGACGCTCGGATAGGCCTTGTGGTACTTGTGTTAAGTTGGATACAAGTTGATTCCGAACGGCAAATCCTACTCCATGTTGTCTTCTTGAATTGGTGGGAAGACCTTTCCAATAGAAGGTGTAGTACTTTTCTGTGATCTCTCACAGAAAAGTACTACACTAGCCTTCCTCCAAAGTTTCGCTGAGAGCTGCAACGTCAACATTGAGTCGGTGAAGTTCTCTATCTATTAGAGCAGTTCTTCTTTCAGGCCGATCGGTGCGAGTGCTGTCGTTCAAAGTACGAACATTCCAAGCGCCGTAGATGAAAGAATTAGTTTTCTTGGATGTAACTTGTCGGTGTTTTTTCGACATTCGATGAGGTGTCCCTGTGGGCACCCTCCCCCGGAGATCCGATCGGGAGGGTATTTTACCTCCGGATGATTTTGTCCCACTTGAACGCTCCATCATTTTTTTTAAAGCCTTAATCGACCGAAAACGAAGCTGCATTTGAAGTTTTAGCTGGAGCAGGTATGCAACTGACCAGCTCAGTTGCGGAAGGCGAGTGGTGTGGTCCCATGGCACAGAAGGAGACTGCGACGATGGGGTAACCAAACGATTCCAAAAGCAACCTTTGTGTGCGGTAGGTTATTTTTACCGCACTCTTCGTGAGAAGGTGGATGTGCTCACGGCAAAAGGTAAGGGTTATTCCGCCCTTACTCGGTCGTTAGAGCCTCGTTAGTGAAAACAGGGTGCACCAAGTTCAAATTGAACTCATCGCGAAGGTGAGGTTAACAATTGAGTAGGAGATGCTATAACTTGCGCTTCACTACCCCATTACACTCCCACAGTTCTATGAAACTTTTATACTCCAACAGATTTATACTAAATAGTGGTCTAAAAAAAGTTCTTTGTGAGTCTCTTGTTCTGTCTCTGTTTAACTACTGTGATTTTATTTATGGCCCCTGTCTCACGCTTACCTATAAAAAACGCATACAAAAGGTTCAAAATTTCTGTCTGCGATTTATCTTTGGATTACGTAAATATGACCACGTGTCGCAAAAATTAACGAACTTAGGTGGCTAAACATGGAAAATAGAAGACTGCTCCATCTCAAAGTATTTGTTCACAGATTAGTAAATTTAAATGTTAACTGTTCGTTAAAGTCAAAGCTAGTTATGAGATCAGTAGTGTGTAAATGAGAGAGGTTCGGTTCAGGAGCAGGAGCAGTGATCAGTGATCAGTGATCAGATTAGGGGTGGGGGGCAATTAGTGTGGTGGGGGTAAATATGGTGGTGGGGGGCAATTAGTGTGGTGGGGGTAATTAGAATGGTGGGGGGTAATTAGATTAGTGAGAAGTAATTAGAGTGATGGGATATAAGTATGGTGGTGGGAGGTAATTAGACTGATATGATGTAATTAGAGTGGTGGGAGGTAATTAAGGGGCGGGGCTTAGGGGATGGGACGTTAGAGGGCGGGGGCCTATGAAAGGTGGTAGTGGTGGGGGGCAATTAGGATGGTAATTAGATTAGTGAGAAGTAATTAAAGTGGCGTGATGTAATTGTGGTGGTGGGGGGCAATTAGATTAGTAAGAAGTAACTAGAGTGGCCTGATGTAATTGTAGTGGTGGGGGGCAATTAGTGGAATGATCTGTAATTAGAGTAATTGCATGATGGATAATTATTGTGGTGGGAGGTAATTAGAATGTTGTGATGTAATTGTGGTGGTGGGGGGCAATTAGATTAATAAGAAGTAATTAAAGTCGTGTGATGTAATTGTAGTGGTGGGGGGTAATTGGAGTGGTGTGATGTAATTGTAGTGGTGGGAGGTAATTAGGGTGATGTGATGTAATTGTGGTGGTGGTGGGGGGTAATTATATTAGTGAGAAGTAATTAAAGTGGCGTGATGTAATTGTGGTGGTGGGGGGCAATTAGATTAGTAAGAAGTAATTAAAGTGGTGGGAGGTAATTGTAGTGGTGTGATGTAATTATAGTGGTGGGAGGTAATTAAAGTCGTGTGATGTAATTGTAGTGGTGGGGGGTAATTGGAGTGGTGTGGTAATTAGAGTGATGGGATGCAATTAGAGTGGTGGGAGGTAATTAAAGTACTGTGGTAATTAGAGGACAATTACAGGTAATTTAAGTAAAAATAAAGGTAATTGCAGTAAAAATAATGGTGATTAAAGCAATTATGGTCAATCCATCCGTCTAGCCGTTCGTATGCAGACAGTTAAATAAATCTCTATTATGTTGTATTGTCTTATTGCACTTTGTATTTTTTACGATGAGATAACAAACATTCATTCATGATTATATACCTAACCACTTTATTTACCTGCCTTATCCTTATGCTGATAAACAATTGCGACCTATCTGTCTTATCTTTATATCGATCAACAATTATTTTACCTGTCTTATCTTTAGGGACATCTGTCTTATCCTATGCTGATTTATGAGATGTACATTTACGACCTGCCTGTCTTATCCACCGAGATTTTTATCAGTGAATTTGTGAAAGGGGACATTTGCATTGTTATTTCAGTACATGCAGCGTACCCTCTTTATGGCTTTTGTGTACTTAACATCTTGACATCACAAGTGAGGAGAACGTGTAGCTGTTTATTTTAGTTTTTATTTTTTAGAATTGAAACACATGATTTACATTTTCTTATATTATTTATTACCTATTCTGTCACATTACTATTTTCATACTATTTATTACCTATTCTACTACATTACTAACTAATTGTCTTTTTATTTTATCTTGCACCAAAAAATCCACCTTGAACTGATCCATCCAATGCATTATAGGTCAAGTAGGCATCGTGAAGTATAAGTTCAGGGAACTTTGTTTTTCGTGTCTCAAACTCTGTTATTATGTCAACTCTATAGTGTGGTAATAATTAGAATGGTGGGAGGTAATTGTATTCTTCTGATCATGCGTGGTGAGAGTGACTACTAATATAAATAGAATGCTTCTGCATCACACAATTAAAACCTATCGTCGATAAGTCAAGAGCTAGCAAGTGAATGTTGTGCAACCATCCGATAGTAAACAATAATAAATTGACAATATATTTTCATCATCACATTTTGTGTAAGTTGATAAAAAAAATTATCCTTTCTGAATATGTATGATTAATATGTTTGTTTTATTTTATTTATTTTTTTATTTTAGTCCAACTGACAATGTGGATGCAATATTCAGCTCAACGGTGGGTACGGGCAGAAGACATTAAATCGGCCATTGAAAGGTTGTCTTGTGAACTGAGTGACTTAATCAAGGATTCGCAGCATTCATTAGTTTATGATACAAATGTCTTCTACGATATTGAAGAAACTGAACGCATTGAAAAAGATTGCAGGACGTATGCTGCTGGTGCAAATCTATGTTACAAATATTCACGAGGCTTTTTAAATTTGGACGAATTTTGTGAGCATATGATTAGAATAGAATTAAGACACTTTCTATATGACTTAGTGAAGTACCTGCCTAAGGAACTTATTGAAAAATATCAACTGGACCAGTCTGATGGTGATACGGGCAGTTAAATAATTCTCTATATTGTATTTATTGTTAGATATAAATAATTATTATATTGTCATATTGCACAATTATAGTATCTTAAAAAAATTTCTTTGTATTTTCATATATTATGGTGAGGTTAGAAATAAAACAATTATTAAAATAATGCATGTATTTCATTACCTATCTTGATTACATAACTAAGAGGTATACCTTAATAAACCTAAAGAGTTTTTATTCCAATTTTACATTTAAATCTATGATATATTTTGTAAAGAAAGTGAACATTGCAAGAGCATAATGACAATAATTATTATTAAGAAGCCAGTATACAGTACCGAACACGGTAGCTCGGGTAATACCATCACCATCTATTAGACCCTACAATAGTGTACCTAAAGTGTGTTTACTTTAAGCAGAAATCCGCCTTACCTTAAATTTACTTCATCTTATGTAGTTTCAAAACCTCATGAGCTTTGCCTTCATATGCAAAGATACATAACTTCGGCCATCGCGTCGGTCGGCTCAATTACATGAATACTGATCTCCGATTTTGTGTTGTTTTAAATATTGTTTAAAGACTATATGCATACTACTGTATTAGTATTAATCACTATAATTGAAACATATAAGTAATTTATTTTGTCAAACTTATGTAACGAGGTATATGGTAGATAACTGAGTAAATGTTTTCAAAATGTACTCATAACGGGCGCATTTCATGGGGGTTTTGAAAGTACTCTACTACATCACTAAACAAATCACGTTCAAACAAAGTTAGGAATTAGAAAAGAGTATATTTATGCCATTTAGTTTGATACCTGGTAGACGACGCATAAAGTGATAATAGTATGTGGTGTATATTGTCTTGGACTATGTTTTCAATATGTAGGGTTAGAATTACTATCCCGTCGAAGTCTAGAAAATAAATTATTAAAAGGTTTTAAGTATCAACTAAATTCGTGTACATCAAGGCAATTTGATTAGTATTGAGAGCTCGTTACATTGGTACGTGTTTATTTATGCCTACGCACGCCTGTGTTATTTTACACCACCACGTACATTACTCCTTAAAATCGGAGACATTAGAAATTTAGATTGTTGAAATGGCGAACAAAATAATGGGGTCCCATAAGCCCCTCCTATCTATTGGAAACAAAGAAAACGTATATGTTTACAAATAATTTATTTAAAAATAATGAAGTTATCTTCAACGAAGTCGCGAACGGCGTTATCGGTAAAGAGAATTTCATCTGTTATAATAATTTTATAATAGTTTTTTTACTTAACATAATTTTGTACTTGTCATTATTGTGCTCTAACATCAGTTTTGTAACATTCTTAGTAAATAGTTTTAAATGACCAGAGGTTTTAATTTCACTGGGTAAAACATTGTATAAGCGTAAACAATCACTAAACGTACGCTTTTTTTATAATTTTCAATAGATCCCACTGGATAATTGTGCAATTTAGCTCTTAACTAAGAAAGGCGATTAAGATAGGTGTACTCGATTTTTTGTCTATTTTATACATTAAAACGCTAGCAAAACTTTACTGATATGCTTGTGAAAAATAACAAAATAAATGAAAATTACTAAACTAGAATACAAACGTGCATAAATTTAAGTACCTCTGCTGTACTTTAGGCTAGAATTAGAAGGACAACAACCATAACAAACAATAATTACAAGGCGGCTCTCTTTACGGTCTGTAAAAAAGTTTGCATTTAACGAGTAAAGAGAATTTACTCAATAACTCCAAATCTAAAATGTTATACTTCACTTAACACCCATTTACAATTTGATTTTGTATGTACTTCTTTATATTTACTATTTAAATCCATAATTAGAGGGCAATAAGTATATATCTAACTCGCCAACAGAGGTACCTCATATTAATGGCATTTCAAAGCCGTCCATGACTACTGGTTCACTGCTGTCAATCTTAAGTATTTTTAATTTGTTAATGTATTGCATTGTACTATATTTTTATCCTTTTACCTTCGTAAAGATATGGTAGTACTTTATACCACGAAACCAGTAGCCGCCTATTATAGAGTTTGTGAGGTAAAAGACCTTTAAATTTTTCTAATTTCGAACCTATAAAAAATTGTACCTACCCGTAATTTCGTTTTAAGTTGCATTTAAACTTGCATATAATGACAGGTAACACTGTAACAGTTGGGATTCTCTGTTGTTAAATCCTAACATATGAGATCTGTTTACTGCCAGGCAGTGCCAGGCGGTAGATAGAATATCCTTGAAATCAAATAACAATGTTTACGTATCTGTTTGCGGTCAAAAATTTACTATAACAAATAATCTACGTCGACACTAGAGATTTAGCTGTAATGTAAATTCGCAACAAAACGTTACATTTATGTCAAATTTATGTAATAATACGAAAAATAAGTTAAGTAAACATTTGTTGCTCCGCATAAACGACAGCCACTTACAAAAAGCTATGTACTATGTGATGGAGTCGACGTGATCGCGCAAAACAAATAAAAATATATATCATTTACAAAACACCTTATATGCACGACTATGTTGGTAGGCAGAGTGAACTGAGAAAGACGTCTGATATACTTATAATATATGAATTGAAATGGGAAAGAAAAAAAATGGCTTTATATATCCCATCCTATCTACGGAAACCATAGAAAACGCAAGTGTTTAGAAATAATTTATTTAAAAAATGAAGTTCTACAACAAATGAAGTATGAAGTCCTAAAAAGCGTGTGTTATAATTTTAGATCAGAATAGATTTTTTATTTAGCATAAGCTATTCACAATAGTAATATAATTTTGTACCTAGTCATTATTGTGTTGTAACATCTATTGTATATAGTTTTGTAAAACGTAGGAGCGTAAACAATCACTAAAAGTTGACAATTTTTATAGTTTTCAGCTGATCTCACCGGATAATTGTGCAATTTAGCTAGGTAGACACTAGATTTTTGTCAATTCTAGATATTAAAACGTTAGCACATCAATTTCAGGAAATTTTATAGATGAATTCCTGGCAGATTTAATAAAAAGTTATTATAGCCGCTAATTAATACTAAGTCAATTAATTTAATATGGTAATTACTTTTACACAATTAATATCGATATAATATGCTAATTTATCACTCAATTAAATCCATTATTGTATATTGCATTAAAAATAGCTTCTTTTTCTGTTCTATGTACTTTCAAAATTTTTAACTGTATCGAGACTGCCAATATAGAGGTCGATGTAAGTACTATTTACAATAGGTATATGAAAGACATAGTGTCTACACTAATAGATCTTGAAAGATAAGACTCTCATGCTACCTATATAAGTAACGAATCTTGGAAATAAATAAATAACACAGAAATTAGACAACCCCCAATTCCAGAAGCCAGAGCTAGTGCGATTGCCCTATCGACCAGACCAGACAAATACATTTATATATAGAACAACGTTGATTGTGCGGCATATAAACTAATGTTAGTATTATTAGAAAAGCAATCTAAGACGACGAGACAAATATAAACTTAGTATATACCTACATAAATCTTTTTACACAAAAAGTTTTCTAAAATGGGTCAGCAAAAGGTAGTTTATAACAAACCAATTTATGTGGGTTTTTGCATCTTGGAATTGTCAAAGACGGTATTGTACAACGCGATCAAAGAGAGTTTGGGGATAAGACGTCTCTTTTATACTGTGATACTGATAGTTTGATTCTAAAAATAATGACAGAAAATTTGTATGACTTTATACTAGATAACCGGGACAAATTCGATACTTCAAATTATCAAGACGGAAATATATTTGATATCCCGAAGGATCCATCAATTTCAGGAAATTTTTATAGTTCAAAGATAAGATTATATGTGGTATCAATGTCTAACTGACTCTTCAAATAGTAATTTTGTACTATATTGTTTCGGTTGGTTGAGAATAATTTTAATAAAGCGCTTTGTCTGTTATCTCTATAAATTTGCCGCAATTACAAATTAATATGTTGTTGCAGTCATGCTATGTGATATTTATATTGGTTTGACCCATTGTATTCGGCGAGAAAGTGATATATTTTGTTTTTTGTATTCAAGGACAATAAGTTCGAATTTGGCCATTACCATTGCTTGTTTAATGTTTACGACTTCTAAAATCACGTAGTCATAAATTTTTATGCCATAAAATTCTTTAATTGTCTACCTTTGACAACCGGGCTCATCCATTTAAAAGTACAATGGTGTCATCTTTAGTAAATCCTTAGATGCTAATCTGTAATTTAGATACACATTTTTTTATAGACACGTATCGTTTTACCATAGAAGAACTTTAACTTATGGCTCCAAGAGGACATTAAAAAAGAGGTGAAGTACTCATGACTTTTTGATTACGTGAATATACAGATTAATAAAAATATTGATTCCACCCATGAACAAAGAATTCGGGGGAAATTACGTCATTTGCTGCCTGTAATACTGACACTAATAAATTATTATCTAATTGTGATAAATAACAATATTTACAAGAATTTTTTCTCTTCTATTATATCTAACTCAATAAATTGTCCTTCTGTTTAAGACATATCTGTATAAATATTATTTTATTTACTAGGTCTTTAGGATTTAACTCCGCCATTGCTGCGAGTAATACATCTAACTTATCGTTTTCCACAGAACTATGCTCAACATCATTTATGGCAGCCATTAACCGCCGCATGTTTTGTTCTGATTCGGTTTTAAAAAAATTGTATATCAGAGCGACCCCACGGTAAAGCCTTTGTTGTAATGGGAATAAGAAAACGTTTATCGTCGTGGTAAGACAAAGCTACTTTATTCTTCATTCCTGTATAAATATCATGCAAAACGCTGCGAAACGTGTTAATTTTTCTAAATACTACACCACCTTTTTCAACAATTTGTCTGTAATCATGTGCCGATAGCTCTTTTTGAATAACTAATCTTTTCACGCCTTTGGCTTTCTTTAGTTCTTTACCTACAGATCGTACGTGATATGCTTTTGCTCCGGTACCATAAAACTTATTATTGGATCTGCCGGGAATTCATCTTTAAAATTTCCTGAAATTGATGGATCCTTCGGGATATCAAATATATTTCCGTCTTGATAATTTGAAGTATCGAATTTGTCCCGGTTATCTAGTATAAAGTCATACAAATTTTCTGTCATTATTTTTAGAATCAAACTATCAGTATCACAGTATAAAAGAGACGTCTTATCCCCAAACTCTCTTTGATCGCGTTGTACAATACCGTCTTTGACAATTCCAAGATGCAAAAACCCACATAAATTGGTTTGTTATAAACTACCTTTTGCTGACCCATTTTAGAAAACTTTTTGTGTAAAAAGATTTATGTAGGTATATACTAAGTTTATATTTGTCTCGTCGTCTTAGATTGCTTTTCTAATAATACTAACATTAGTTTATATGCCGCACAATCAACGTTGTTCTATATATAAATGTATTTGTCTGGTCTGGTCGATAGGGCAATCGCACTAGCTCTGGCTTCTGGAATTGGGGGTTGTCTAATTTCTGTGTTATTTATTTATTTCCAAGATTCGTTACTTATATAGGTAGCATGAGAGTCTTATCTTTCAAGATCTATTAGTGTAGACACTATGTCTTTCATATACCTATTGTAAATAGTACTTACATCGACCTCTATATTGGCAGTCTCGATACAGTTAAAAATTTTGAAAGTACATAGAACAGAAAAAGAAGCTATTTTTAATGCAATATACAATAATGGATTTAATTGAGTGATAAATTAGCATATTATATCGATATTAATTGTGTAAAAGTAATTACCATATTAAATTAATTGACTTAGTATTAATTAGCGGCTATAATAACTTTTTATTAAATCTGCCAGGAATTCATCTATAAAATTTCCTGAAATTGATGTGCTAACGTTTTAATATCTAGAATTGACAAAAATCTAGTGTCTACCTAGCTAAATTGCACAATTATCCGGTGAGATCAGCTGAAAACTATAAAAATTGTCAACTTTTAGTGATTGTTTACGCTCCTACGTTTTACAAAACTATATACAATAGATGTTACAACACAATAATGACTAGGTACAAAATTATATTACTATTGTGAATAGCTTATGCTAAATAAAAAATCTATTCTGATCTAAAATTATAACACACGCTTTTTAGGACTTCATACTTCATTTGTTGTAGAACTTCATTTTTTAAATAAATTATTTCTAAACACTTGCGTTTTCTATGGTTTCCGTAGATAGGATGGGATATATAAAGCCATTTTTTTTCTTTCCCATTTCAATTCATATATTATAAGTATATCAGACGTCTTTCTCAGTTCACTCTGCCTACCAACATAGTCGTGCATATAAGGTGTTTTGTAAATGATATATATTTTTATTTGTTTTGCGCGATCACGTCGACTCCATCACATAGTACATAGCTTTTTGTAAGTGGCTGTCGTTTATGCGGAGCAACAAATGTTTACTTAACTTATTTTTCGTATTATTACATAAATTTGACATAAATGTAACGTTTTGTTGCGAATTTACATTACAGCTAAATCTCTAGTGTCGACGTAGATTATTTGTTATAGTAAATTTTTGACCGCAAACAGATACGTAAACATTGTTATTTGATTTCAAGGATATTCTATCTACCGCCTGGCACTGCCTGGCAGTAAACAGATCTCATATGTTAGGATTTAACAACAGAGAATCCCAACTGTTACAGTGTTACCTGTCATTATATGCGAGTTTAAATGCAACTTAAAACGAAATTACGGGTAGGTACAATTTTTTATAGGTTCGAAATTAGAAAAATTTAAAGGTCTTTTACCTCACAAACTCTATAATAGGCGGCTACTGGTTTCGTGGTATAAAGTACTACCATATCTTTACGAAGGTAAAAGGATAAAAATATAGTACAATGCAATACATTAACAAATTAAAAATACTTAAGATTGACAGCAGTGAACCAGTAGTCATGGACGGCTTTGAAATGCCATTAATATGAGGTACCTCTGTTGGCGAGTTAGATATATACTTATTGCCCTCTAATTATGGATTTAAATAGTAAATATAAAGAAGTACATACAAAATCAAATTGTAAATGGGTGTTAAGTGAAGTATAACATTTTAGATTTGGAGTTATTGAGTAAATTCTCTTTACTCGTTAAATGCAAACTTTTTTACAGACCGTAAAGAGAGCCGCCTTGTAATTATTGTTTGTTATGGTTGTTGTCCTTCTAATTCTAGCCTAAAGTACAGCAGAGGTACTTAAATTTATGCACGTTTGTATTCTAGTTTAGTAATTTTCATTTATTTTGTTATTTTTCACAAGCATATCAGTAAAGTTTTGCTAGCGTTTTAATGTATAAAATAGACAAAAAATCGAGTACACCTATCTTAATCGCCTTTCTTAGTTAAGAGCTAAATTGCACAATTATCCAGTGGGATCTATTGAAAATTATAAAAAAAGCGTACGTTTAGTGATTGTTTACGCTTATACAATGTTTTACCCAATGAAATTAAAACCTCTGGTCATTTAAAACTATTTACTAAGAATGTTACAAAACTGATGTTAGAGCACAATAATGACAAGTACAAAATTATGTTAGTAAATGTTAAGTAAAAAAACTATTATAAAATTATTATAACAGATGAAATTCTCTTTACCGATAACGCCGTTCGCGACTTCGTTGAAGATAACTTCATTATTTTTAAATAAATTATTTGTAAACATATACGTTTTCTTTGTTTCCAATAGATAGGAGGGGCTTATGGGACCCCATTATTTTGTTCGCCATTTCAACAATCTAAATTTCTAATGTCTCCGATTTTAAGGAGTAATGTACGTGGTGGTGTAAAATAACACAGGCGTGCGTAGGCATAAATAAACACGTACCAATGTAACGAGCTCTCAATACTAATCAAATTGCCTTGATGTACACGAATTTAGTTGATACTTAAAACCTTTAATAATTTATTTTCTAGACTTCGACGGGATAGTAATTCTAACCCTACATATTGAAAACATAGTCCAAGACAATATACACCACATACTATTATCACTTTATGCGTCGTCTACCAGGTATCAAACTAAATGGCATAAATATACTCTTTTCTAATTCCTAACTTTATTTGAACGTGATTTGTTTAGTGATGTAGTAGAGTACTTTCAAAACCCCCATGAAATGCGCCCGTTATGAGTACATTTTGAAAACATTTACTCAGTTATCTACCATATACCTCGTTACATAAGTTTGACAAAATAAATTACTTATATGTTTCAATTATAGTGATTAATACTAATACAGTAGTATGCATATAGTCTTTAAACAATATTTAAAACAACACAAAATCGGAGATCAGTATTCATGTAATTGAGCCGACCGACGCGATGGCCGAAGTTATGTATCTTTGCATATGAAGGCAAAGCTCATGAGGTTTTGAAACTACATAAGATGAAGTAAATTTAAGGTAAGGCGGATTTCTGCTTAAAGTAAACACACTTTAGGTACACTATTGTAGGGTCTAATAGATGGTGATGGTATTACCCGAGCTACCGTGTTCGGTACTGTATACTGGCTTCTTAATAATAATTATTGTCATTATGCTCTTGCAATGTTCACTTTCTTTACAAAATATATCATAGATTTAAATGTAAAATTGGAATAAAAACTCTTTAGGTTTATTAAGGTATACCTCTTAGTTATGTAATCAAGATAGGTAATGAAATACATGCATTATTTTAATATTTGTTTTATTTCTAACCTCACCATAATATATGAAAATACAAAGAAATTTTTTTAAGATACTATAATTGTGCAATATGACAATATAATAATTATTTATATCTAACAATAAATACAATATAGAGAATTATTTAACTGCCCGTATCACCATCAGACTGGTCCAGTTGATATTTTTCAATAAGTTCCTTAGGCAGGTACTTCACTAAGTCATATAGAAAGTGTCTTAATTCTATTCTAATCATATGCTCACAAAATTCGTCCAAATTTAAAAAACCTCGTGAATATTTGTAACAGATTTGCACCAGCAGCATACGTCCTGCAATCTTTTTCAATGCGTTCAGTTTCTTCAATATCGTAGAAGACATTTGTATCATAAACTAATGAATGCTGCGAATCCTTGATTAAGTCACTCAGTTCACAAGACAACCTTTCAATGGCCGATTTAATGTCTTCTGCCCGTACCCACCGTTGAGCTGAATATTGCATCCACATTGTCAGTTGGACTAAAATAAAAAAATAAATAAAATAAAACAAACATATTAATCATACATATTCAGAAAGGATAATTTTTTTTATCAACTTACACAAAATGTGATGATGAAAATATATTGTCAATTTATTATTGTTTACTATCGGATGGTTGCACAACATTCACTTGCTAGCTCTTGACTTATCGACGATAGGTTTTAATTGTGTGATGCAGAAGCATTCTATTTATATTAGTAGTCACTCTCACCACGCATGATCAGAAGAATACAATTACCTCCCACCATTCTAATTATTACCACACTATAGAGTTGACATAATAACAGAGTTTGAGACACGAAAAACAAAGTTCCCTGAACTTATACTTCACGATGCCTACTTGATCTATAATGCATTGGATGGATCAGTTCAAGGTGGATTTTTTGGTGCAAGATAAAATAAAAAGACAATTAGTTAGTAATGTAGTAGAATAGGCAATAAATAGTATGAAAATAGTAATGTGACAGAATAGGTAATAAATAATATAAGAAAATGTAAATCATGTGTTTCAATTCTAAAAAATAAAAACTAAAATAAACAGCTACACGTTCTCCTCACTTGTGATGTCAAGATGTTAAGTACACAAAAGCCATAAAGAGGGTACGCTGCATGTACTGAAATAACAATGCAAATGTCCCCTTTCACAAATTCACTGATAAAAATCTCGGTGGATAAGACAGGCAGGTCGTAAATGTACATCTCATAAATCAGCATAGGATAAGACAGATGTCCCTAAAGATAAGACAGGTAAAATAATTGTTGATCGATATAAAGATAAGACAGATAGGTCGCAATTGTTTATCAGCATAAGGGTAAGGCAGGTAAATAAAGTGGTTAGGTATATAATCATGAATGAATGTTTGTTATCTCATCGTAAAAAAATACAAAGTGCAATAAGACAATACAACATAATAGAGAATTATTTAACTGTCTGCATACGAACGGCTAGACGGATGGATTGACCATAATTGCTTTAATCACCATTATTTTTACTGCAATTACCTTTATTTTTACTTAAATTACCTGTAATTGTCCTCTAATTACCACAGTACTTTAATTACCTCCCACCACTCTAATTGCATCCCATCACTCTAATTACCACACCACTCCAATTACCCCCCACCACTACAATTACATCACACGACTTTAATTACCTCCCACCACTATAATTACATCACACCACCTTAATTGAGTCATCCCCACCACAATAATTACATCACACCACTACAATTACCTCCCACCACTTTAATTACTTCTTAGTAATCTAATTGCCCCCCACCACCACAATTACATCACGCCACTTTAATTACTTCTCACTAATATAATTACCCCCCACCACCACCACAATTACATCACATCACCCTAATTACCTCCCACCACTACAATTACATCACACCACTCCAATTACCCCCCACCACTACAATTACATCACACGACTTTAATTGCTTCTTATTAATCTAATTGCCCCCCACCACCACAATTACATCACAACATTCTAATTACCTCCCACCACAATAATTATCCATCATGCAATTACTCTAATTACAGATCATTCCACTAATTGCCCCCCACCACTACAATTACATCAGGCCACTCTAGTTACTTCTTACTAATCTAATTGCCCCCCACCACCACAATTACATCACGCCACTTTAATTACTTCTCACTAATCTAATTACCATCCTAATTGCCCCCCACCACTACCACCTTTCATAGGCCCCCGCCCTCTAACGTCCCATCCCCTAAGCCCCGCCCCTTAATTACCTCCCACCACTCTAATTACATCATATCAGTCTAATTACCTCCCACCACCATACTTATATCCCATCACTCTAATTACTTCTCACTAATCTAATTACCCCCCACCATTCTAATTACCCCCACCACACTAATTGCCCCCCACCACCATATTTACCCCCACCACACTAATTGCCCCCCACCCCTAATCTGATCACTGATCACTGCTCCTGCTCCTGAACCGAACCTCTCTCATTTACACACAACTGAGATCTCACATTCACAATGTTAATGTTAGACAAAACAATATTTTCACTATTCCTCACCATTCTACCGCTATCTTTCAGAGAAGTTTCACGTACAACGCTGTTAAATCGTACAATAAAATTTCTCCTTGCATAAAAAGTCTTAAACTCTGTAGATTCAAGTATAAACTAAAACAAGACTTACTATCTGCTCAATGACTCTTTGTGTAGGGAGCACTTTGGCTTGAGTTAATTTTTTGTATTTTTTTTCTTTTTCTATTCTCTTGAGTTATAAATTAGTTTGAACAGCTTTTATTTGAAAAGTGAACTTCTGCCTATTTGCTTCTTGTATACGCTGTCATAGCATAATTTGAAATAATACATATATATATATATATATATATATATATAAATGTCTTAATTGCATGTACTTAAAATTCAACAATTAATCAGTTTATTCAATAAATATTTAGTAATTATTATGTCGCCCACTGCATGTTAAGTGTAAGAATAGCCATAAGCTAAACTTCGCATGTTGTGGGTAGTTAAACCCCAATATAAATTGCTTTTATTTCTATTATCTGTTGTAATTATATTCCTTGTTTCAAGTTGTTGCTTCTTAGTGTAATTTTATGTTAATTATTGGGAAAAATAAAGACGATTTAATATTATTATTATTATTATAAAATTGAACTTGGGTGCAATAATAGATAATGAGATTGGCTGGATCCGTTTGTGACGTGAATACTTCTGGATCCACCAAGAATTAATTTTAGAACAGGATGCAATAATAAATAATGAGATTTGTTGGATACGTATGTGTGTCGAATGCTCTAATCACGAGTCCACCAAAATTTAATTTTAAAACAGGATGCAATTATAAATAATGAGATTGGTGGAGTCCGTTTGTGCGTCGAATGCTGTAATCACGAGTCCATCAAACATGAATTTTAAAACAGGATGCAATAATAGATAATGAGATTGGCTGGATCCGTTTGAGACGTGAATACTTCTGGATCCACAAGGAAATAATTTTAAAACAGGACGCAATAATAAATAATGAGATTGGTTGGATACGTCTGTGCGTCGAATGCTCTAATCACTGGTCCACCAAAAATGAATTTTTAAACAGGACGCAATAATAGACAATGAGATTGACTGGATCCGCTTGTGGCGTGAATACTTCTGGGTCCACCAAAAATTAATTTTAAAACAGGACGCAATAATAAATAATGAGATTGGTTGGATACGTCTGTGCATCGAATGCTCTAATCACAAAAAAATAATTTTAAAACAGGACGCAATAATAAATAATGAGATTGGTGGAGTCCGTTTGTGCGTCGAATGCTCTAATCACGGGTCCATCAAAAATGAATTTTAAAACAGGACCCAATAATAAATAATTAGATTGGTGGGATTTGTTTGTGCGTCGAATGCCCTATCCCAGGTCCACCAAAAATAAATTTTAAAACAAGACGCAATAATAAATAATGAGATTGGTTGGATACGTTTGTGTGTCGAATGCTTTAATCACGAGTCCATCAAAAATTAATTTTAAAAGAGGATGCAATAATCAATAACGAGATTGTTGGGATCCATGTGTGCGCCGATTGCTCTAATCCCGGGTCCACAAAAAATTAATTTTAAAACAGGACGCAGTAATAAGTAATGAGAGTGGTGGGATCCATCTGTGTGTCGAATGCTCTAATCCAGACTCTACCAAAAATGAATTTTAAAACAGGACGCAATAATAAATGAGATTGGTGGGGTCCATTTGTAAGTCGAATGCTCCAATCCGGGGTCCATCGAAAATTAACTTTAAAACAGGATGCAATAATAAATAATGAGATTGGTGGGGTTTGTTTGTGCGTCGAATGCCCTCTCCCGGGTCCAACAAAAACGAATTTTAAAATAGGACGCAATAATAAATACTGAGAATGGTTGGATCCGTTCGTGTGTCGAATGCTCTAATCACGGGTCCTCCAAAAATTAATTTTAAGACAGGACGCAATAATAAATAATGAGATTGGTGGAGTCCGTTTGTGCATCTAATGCTGTAATCACGGTTCTTTAAAAAATGAATTTTATAACAGGACGCAATGATAAATAATGTGATTGGCTGGATCCGTTTGTGCGTCGAATGCTCTAATCACGGGTCCACCAAAAATTAATATTAAAACAGGACGCAATAATAAATAATGAGATTGGTGGGATTTGTTTGTGCGTCGAATGCACTATCCCGGGTCCACCAAAAATTAATTTTAAAACACGACGCAATAATAAATAATGAGATTGGTGGAGTCCGTTTGTGCGTCGAATGCTGTAATCACGGTTCCTTCAAAAATGAATTTTAAAACAGGATGCAATAATGGCTAATGAGATTGGCTGGTCCCGTTTGTGACTTGAATACTTCAGGGTCCACCAAAAATGAATTTTAAAGCAGGGCGTAACAATAAATAATGAGATTGGTGGGAGGTGGGATTTGTTTGTGCGTCGAATGCATTATCCCGGGTGCACCAAAAATTAATTTTAAAACAGGACGCAATAATAAATAATGAGATTGGTGGAGTCCGTTTGTGCGTCGAATGCTGTAATCACGGTTCCTTCAAAATTGAATATCTAAACAGGACGCAATAATAAATAATGAGATTCTTGGGATTTGTTTGTGCGTCGAATGTGCTATCCCGGGCCCAGCAAAAATAAATTTTAAAACAAGACACAATAATAAATAATGAGATTGGTTGGATACGTCTGTGCGTCGAATGCTCTAATCACAAAAAATTAATTTTAAAACAGGACGCAATATTAAATAATGAGATTGGTGGAGTCCGTTTGTGCGTCGAATGCTCTAATCACGGGTCCATCAAAAATGAATTTTAAAACAGGACCCAATAATAAATAATTAGATTGGTGGGATTTGTTTGTGCGTCGAATGCTCTACGAGTCCATTAAAAATGAATTTTAAAGCAGGACGCAATAATAAATAATGAGAGTAGTGGGATTTGTTTTTGCGTCCAACGCTCTAATACCGGGTCACAAAAAGTGAATTTTAAAACAGGATGCAATAATAAATAACGAAAGTGACAGGATCCGTTTGTGCCGCGAAGGCTCTAATCCCAGGTCCACCCAAAAAACCAATTTTAGAACGCAATGATAAATACTGAGAGTGGTTGTATCAGTTCGTGTGTCGAATGCTCCAATCCTAGGTCCATCAAAAATGAACTTTAAAACAGGACGCAATAATAAATAATGAGATTGGTTGGATACGTTTGTGTGTCGAATGCTTTAATCAAGAGTCCATCAACAATGAATTTTAAACGAGGATGCAATAATCAATAATGAGATTGTTGGGATACATGTGTGCGCCGATTGCTCTAATCCCGGGGCCACAAAAAATGAATTTTAAAACAGGACGCAGTAATAAGTATTGAGAGTGGTGGGATCCATCTGTGCGTCGAATACTCTAATCCAGAGTCTACCAAAAATGAATTTTAAAACAGGACGCAATAATAAATGAGTTTGGTGAGGTCCATCGAAAATTAACTTTAAAACAGGATGCAATAATAAATAATGAGATTGGTGGGGTTTGTTTGTGCGTCGAATGCCCTCTCCCGGGTCCAACAAAAACGAATTTTAAAATAGGACGCAATTATTATTAGCCGTTACTCGAGTCCGAGTATAAAAATGTTACAGTCGATAAATTGTGTACAGTAAAAAACAAGTAAAAGGTGTAGTCTATTGTAATTCCCATTCATCTACGGTCCACACGACTATGGCTATAGAGGCCAATTCGGGAGAGCACATGTCGACCGCAATCAGGACAAACATAGACCTGGTTAGGTCTTGGATTCGGCCTTCTTGCAGCAACATTTCCTTGATAGCTGGCCACAACCCCTCGCCATTCGGTCATGTCCACTGCAAGTTGTTCCCATTGCTCGTCTGCAATACCGCAGGATTTTAGATTTTCATGGAGAGCGTCTTTGAACCTCTTTCGTTGACCGCCAAGCCTTCTTCTACCGCTTAGCAATTCACCATAAAGGCGGTTATCATGCATACGATGAACGTGACCTGCCCATCTTAGGCGTGCTCTTGAAATAAGCACCTCAATTGGAAGGCTGTTTGCTCTCCTGAGTACTTCCACGTTTGATATGTGATGGAACCAACGGATTTTCATCATACTTCTGAGGTGTCTTTGCTGAAAACGTTCTAATTCTTTCACATGACGACGGTAAGTGACCCAGCTTTCACATCCATATAGCAGTGTTGGAATGACAACTGCTCTGTAGATAGCCATTTCCGTTGACACAGCAAGGTCGTGGTTGTCAAATACTCTCTCTCTAAGTCCCCAGAGTGCTCTAGATGCAGCGTTAATTCTATTGCGAATCTCGCTGTCCATGTTTGCTTTGTCATTAACAACGTTGCCTAAGTAATTGAACTGATCCACCACTTCAAGAGAATTTCCGTTAAGTGTAATGTCTATTTGGTTCACTTGATGAGGAGTTGACATAATCTTAGTCTTTCCAATGTTGATTTTAAGTCAAAAGGAATCATAGCTCTGGGCATACACATCTACAAGTTCTTGAAGCTCTTCCGGCGTAGAGGCTAAAAGTGCACAGTCATCCGCATACTGGAGATCACAAATGAATCGTGTGCGTGTCTTCGTGAAAGCTCCAAAGCGCCCTATGTTAAAGAGACCGCCATCAAAACGGTATCTGAGACCTATTCCTCTGACTGTCAGTTTGTTGTCAACAATAATTGTTAGAGCAGTGGTAAACAAATTAAAGAGTAGGGGTGCCAGGACACATCCCTGCCTAACTCCAGTGAGGGTTTGGAAAGGTTCGGTTGCCTCATTATTATACATAACCTGGGCGTTGTTGTTTGTATGTAGACTGCGACATACTTCCACAAATTTTCTAGGGATACCTAAGCGGAACATAATTTTCCAGAGCACTTCCCTGTCCACCGAGTCAAACACCTTGGTTAAATCAATGAAGGCCATGTGAATTTCTCCTTGATGTTCGAGTGCTTTTTCTTGAAGCTGTTTAAGTGTGAAGATTAAATCCGATGTGCCTCGGTTTGGTCTAAAGCCACACTGTGTTTCAGGAAGTAACTTTTCCATAACAGGTGTTAGCCTATTTGCCATCGCTTTAGTGAGTATCTTCCCTCCAACAGCCAGGAGAGCTATACCCCTGTAATTTCCACAGTCCGCAGCGCTCCCTTTGTTTTTGAAGAGGTTGATTAAAAGTGTATCACGAAACTCCTGCGGAGCTTGACCACTTTCCCACACGACATCAAACAGTTTTTTGAGGTAGGGTATAAGCTCTGACGACACAGCTTTAAAGACGCAATAATAAATACTGAGAATGCTCGGATCCGTTCGTGTGTCGAATGCTCTAATCACGGGTCCTCCAAAAACTAAATTTAAAACAGGACGCAATAATAAATAATGAGATTGGTGGTGTCCGTTTGTGCATCGAATGCTGTAATCACGGTTCTTTCAAAAGCGAATTTTATAACAGGATGCAATAATAAATAATGGGATTGGTGGGATTTGTTTGTGCGTCAAATTCTCTATCCCGGGTACACCAAAAATAAATTTTTAAACAATACGCAATAATAAATAATGAGATTGGTTGGATCCGTTTGTGTGCCGAATGTTCTAATCACTGGTCCACCAAAAATTAATTTTAAAACGGGACGCAATAATAAATAATGAGATTGGTGGGATTTGTTTGTGCGTCGAATGCACTATCCCGGGTCCACCAAAAATTAATTTTAAAACACGACGCAATAATAAATAATGAGATTGGTGGAGTCCGTTTGTACGTCGAATGCTGCAATCACGGTTCCTTCAAAATTGAATTTCTAAACAGGACGCAATAATAAATAATGAGATTGGTGGGATTTGTTTGTGCGTCGAATGTCCTATCCCGAGTCCACCAAAAATAAATTTTAAAACAAGACGCAATAATAAATAAAGAGATTCGTTGGATCCGTTTGTGCGTCGAATAATCTAATCACAGGTCCACCAAAAATTAATTTTAAAACAGGGCGCAATAATAAATAATGAGATTGGTGGAGTCCGTTTGTGCGTCGAATGCTCTAATCACGGATAAATCAAAAATGAATTTTAAAACAGGACGCAATAATAAATAATGAGATTGGTTGGAACCGTTTGTGCGTCGAATGCTCTAATCACGGGTCCACCAAAAATTAATTTTAAAACAGAACGCAATAATAAATAATGAGATTGGTGGCGTCCGTTTGTGCGTCGAATGCTTTAATCACGGGTCCACCAAAAATGAATTTTAAGACATTACGCAATAATAGATACTGAGATTGGCTGGATCCGTTTGTGACGTGAATACTTCAGGGCCCACAAAAAAGTAATTTTAAAATAGGACGCAATAATAAATATTGAGTTTGGTGGAATTAGCTTGGACCGTGAAGGAACTAATTCCGGGTCCACCAAAAATGAATTTGAAAACATTACGCAATAATAAATAATTGGTGGCATCCGTTTGCGCCACGAGTCCATCAAAAATGAATTTTAAAACACGACGCAATAATAGACAATGAAATTAGCTGGATCAGTTTGTGGCGTGAATACTTCAGGGTCCACCAAAAATGAATTTTAAAATAGGGCGGGCGCAATTATAAGTAATGAGACTGTTGAGATCCGTTTGTGCGTCTAATGCTCTAATCACGAGTCCACCAATAATGTATTTTATAGCAGGACGCAATAATAAATAATGTTATTTGTGTGATCCGCTTGTTCGTCGAATGCTCTAATCACGGGTCCACCAGAAATGAATTTTAAAAGAGGATGCAATAATAAATAATGAGATTGGTGGGACCAATTTGTGCGTCGAATGCTCTATCCCGGGTCCGCCAAAAATGAATTTAATAACAGGAATCAAAATAAACAAGGAGAGTGGTGGGACGCGTTTGTGCCGCGTAGGCTCTAATCTCGACTCCGCAAAAAATGAATTTTAAAACAGGATGCAATAATAAATAATGAGAGCAGTGGAACGCGTTTGTGCCACGAAAGCTCTAATCTCGAGTCCGACAAAAACGAACTTTAAAACAGGACTCTGTAATAAATAAAGAGAGTGGTGGGATCCATGTGCCGCGAAGCTTCTAGTCTCGGATCTACCAAAATAATGACGGTACCCGTTTGTGTCGCGAAGGCTCTAATGACGGGTCCGCCAAGAATGAATTTTATAACAGAACGCAATAATAAACAATGAGAGTGGTGGGACCCGTTTGTGAAGCGAAGGCTCTAGCCCTGGATTCACAAAAAATGAATTTAACAACAAGACTCAATAATAAATAATGAGACTGGTGGCATGCCTTTGTGCCGCGAAGGCTCTAATCTCGACTCCGCCAAAAATGAATTTTAAAACAGTACTCAATAATAAATAATGAGAGTGGTGGGACCCGTTTGTCTCGCGAAGGCTCTATCCCGGGTCCGCCAAAAATGAATTTTACAACTGGGCGCCATAATAAATAATGAGAGTGGTGGGACCCGTTTGAGCCGCGAGGGCTCTAACACCGGATACACAAAAAATGAATTTAACAACAGGATTCAATAATACATAATGAGGATGGTGGGACGCTTTTGTGTGGCGTAGGTTCTAATCTCGAGTCCGCCAAATATGAATTTTAAAACAGGACGCTATTCTCTAATATTTATTATTATAAATATGAGAGTAGTGCGACCCGTTTGTGTCGTGAAGGTTCTAACGCCCGATCCGCAAAAAATGAATTTTAAAACAGGACGCAATAATAAATAACGAGAGTGATGGGATCCATATATGCCGCGAAGCTTCTAGTCTCGAATCCACCAAAATAATGGTGGGACCTGTTTGTACCGCGAAGGCTCTAATCACAGCTCCGCCAAAAATGATTTTTTTTTTAAAACAGGACGCAATAATAAATAATGAGTTTGTGCCGCGAAGGTTCTAATCCCGAGTCCGCCAAAAATGAACTATAGAACGGGACGCAATAATAAATAATGAGAAAGGCGGGACCCGTTTGCGCCGCGAAAGCGCTAGCCCCAGATACACAAAAAATGAATTTGATAACAGGAATCAAAATAAACAATGAGAGTTGTGGGTCGCATTTGTGTCGCGTAGGCTCTAATCTCGAGTTCGCAAAAAAAATGAATTTTAAAACAGGAGTTGAACTTGAACTTGGTTGAACTTTCACATCTATTTTGGAATACTTTGCCTACCTCAATATTGCAGAAGTTCTCAACCAATTTTATTAACAATTAATTAATTTTTTAAACATTTTTCTCTCCAAAACTATGGACTATAGACCCTATGTTATATAAGACTTTTTTGTTTGTCTGGTCGTTCCCCATTACCAGTTTTTTTAATGACATGAAACTAATTATACCCTGTATACACCCATCCAAATAGCCTCCGATGAAAAATTCGGCAAACGCATTCTAATGACGTAATAATAAAAATTGATCTGTTATACACGTGGGTTCGTATTCGCCTCCGATTTTTTCGAAGACGCCCCCGTTTTGGAGTTGTACTCGATTTTGGAAGTGTATAAGCCATTTTGCATATATATATATATATATATATATATAGATAGTGTTATGTACTTCCGGGTGCTCTCACGAGTCACGGTTGTCTGAACGACGTTTCGGCAGAATCTCATCTGCCATCTTCAGGTTCTCACTGAAACTGGAGTCTACCATCGACGCGAGAGAGCACCCGGAAGGAAGTACAATAACACTTCATTTAACACCCGCGAAAACCTAAAAGACAACATATATATAATATATAATAATAATAATAATAATAATAATAATAATAATAATAATAAATCGCCTTTATTTAGATTTCAGTCTTGGCGGAGTTCAGTCTAGCTGCTCTACCACTCAACCAAGACAATTCATACAATAAATATTAACAATAGAAAATATTATATAGTACAAGAACAAAAAAAAATCACAAAAGATAATAAAAATAACAAAAATATAGCCATTCACAGAAAACAAAGAAAAGCGGAAAAATGACTGGTAAATTAAATTAAATTAGGTCATTGTTTATCTAGAAACAGCTTTTTACTTTATTTTTAAAAGAAGACATCGACAGTGACTTTAAGTCCTCTGGTAAAGAATTGTTAAGTGGTTACTGCTTGATAGGAGAAAGATCGTTGGAATAGGGCAGTCGTATGTTGGGGTGTGGTAAGTTGATTAGTATACCTCAAGTTTCTATTATGGATGTAAGTTCTCGGGAGTAATTTACTTGTTGTATGGTCTCTGTATTGCAATCCAAAGACGAAACGTACACATGAGTTTTGCACTTTTTGTATTCGCATGGCGGTATGAGCATCTAGACAGGGGCCATAAACAATATCACAGTAATTAAAAATTGACAGTATCAACGTGTCACATAATCTAATTTTAATATTACGAGTAATGCAATGACGGTTGGCGTATAAATTTTTTAGTAAATAATAAGATTTTTTAACAAGAGTATTCACATGGTCAATGAATCTAAGTTGGATATCTATTTTTAACCCTAAACATTTTATTTTATCTTGATAGTTCAACTTTTGTCCATCTACCTGTATAGAAACATTGTTTATGGCCCTCTCTCTATCTTTGAAATTGCCAAATAGAATAACTGATGACTTTGTACTGTTAATATTGAGACAGTGATTTTTTGATATTCTTACTAATGATTTAATGTCGTCGTTAATATAATTTTCCATGTGGAGAAATTGTTCAAATGCGCTTTTAGAGGGCGGAATATTAAAACATAATATTTTTAGTAGCAAACTCCCCTATAAAATCCTCATTTTACTATAAGGAATGTAACCAGACTGCAACCAACAGCTACTCTCCGGGCTATGTGCCCCGCCGAGCGCTGAATTACAAGTTACAAGCCTGGCGCGTTAAGTGTAATAATTGCATATTACCATCAAAACGCTAATGCTTCGATTGCAACAAACACCGACCGAAAGACTGATCCTATTTAAAGGAGCTCTCTAAAAGCGCATTTGAACTATGCTAAGCCCAGTCAGGCTATTTAATTTTCGATTGCAACAGACACTGGACCGCTAGATGGCGCCTGCTGACTATTTTACATGTCGCTATCTCAAAGATACCGAAATGTACTAAATAGTCAAGTGATCCTCGTGTCGGTCGTCACATGCCTACCTTGCACTGACGAGAGCCAACAGCTCTAAACTGCAGTCTGCAAGTGGTGTGTGACGACTGGCACGAGAGCTTCTTTAAATAGGATCTGTCTTTCGGCCGGTGTTTGTTGCAATCGAAGCATTAGCGTTTTGATGGTAATATGCAATTATTACACTTAACGCGCCAGGCTTGTAACTTGTAATTCAGCGCTCGGCGTGGCACATAGCCCGGAGAGTAGCTGTTGGTTGCAGTCTGGTTACATTCCTTATAGTAAAATGAGGATTTTATAGGGGAGTTTGCGACTAAAAATATTATGTTTTAATGTGGAGAAATTGTTCGATGCTTGAGGAGAAATATAAGTTTGTATCATCAGCATAAAAATGAGAGTTGAAATTTTGCAAGACTTGTTTGAAGTCAGAAGTGTAGATTATAAACAGTAATGGTGCCAAAATAGACCCCTGTGGGGCTCCGTGGGTTATATTATTGGTATTTGACATTTTACCGTCACTGATTACGCGCTGATTTCTATCAGTTAAATAAGATTTAATTAATGAGTATGCAGAACCATTAAAGCCGAAATGTTTAAGCTTCGCGCATAAGAGTTGGTGATTCATAGTGTCAAAGGCTTTACTATAGTCTAATGATACTAGTAAGGTTACGTTGCCCTTGTCCCGACTGCTAATAATATCATCAGTGATTTTTAGGAGCGCGCTTGTCGTGCTATGATTTTTCCTGAAACCAGATTGGTTATCAGAAATAATTGACTTAGTTAAGCTGTATATATAGATTTGGTCATACAAAGCTCGTTCCAAAATTTTTGAGGTTACTGGTAAAATATTTATGGGCCTTAGATCAGCAAAAGTATTTGCTTGACTAATTTTACTGAGTGGTATAATGAGTGAAGATTTCCAGCTCCTTGGGAATATACCATCTATGATACATTTATTTACTATAAAGGTGACTATAGGAGTGAGAAACGGTATACAAATTTGTAACATTTTTAGTGTGATCCCATCGGATCCCATTGCATTGGTTTTTATATTCCTTATGTAGTTTTCAACCTCGACATCTGTGATAGTGTTAAATGAAAAATTATTTGTAGGATGAAATAAATGTGTACAATAAAAATCGATAGTGTAATCTGGAGGGGGGGTGATTAATTGGCTAACTGACGCAGTAAAGTAGTTATTGATCTCATTCGGATCATTTAGGTGATCTGGTAAATTATTTGCACCCTTTTTTTTACTATGTCAAATAATCTAAGAGTATCCCATAGTTTCTTGTTATCATACTGATTTTGAACAAATTCAATATAGCTTTTTTTTTCATTTCGTATGGCAGCTGTAACCATATTACGTATATTTTTATACTGTTCCCAATCACCAGCATCACGTGTTCTTTTAAATTTAGCCAGGGCATTCTTTCTGGTTTTAATCATTAGCTTAACTACGTCAGTGAGCCATGGAGCCTTTGGTTTGTTAATTCTGACGGTCTTAAGAGGTGCATGAATATTAAATAAAATAGTGAGATAATCTGTGAATACTTCTACTATTTCATTACAATCATTTAGCGAGTATAGATTATGCCAGGGTAAGGGTCTAAGGTCGGCATCGAAATTATCAAAATTAAAATATCTAAAATCCCTGAAAGTTCTATAAAATTGTTTCGGTTTGACTGTTTCGATAGATAATTCGTAATACACTAAACAATGATCAGATATATCATAAGTCTCTAGAGTGTTACAGGTCCGAATAAGCTCATGATTACTAATAGAAATTACGTCGATTAGAGAATTATTGTGTGCATTAACTCGAGTAGGCTCATGATTAACCAATGAGAGACCATATGTTTCCAGAAATTCTGTAAATTTAATACTATTATTATTGACGGTGTTTAGTAAATTAATGTTTATATCCCCAGTTAAGACAATTTCATCCACTACGGGAGTCAGATAAGATATAGAATTTTCTAATTCATTAATACCATCAGAAACATTCGTACCCGGGGGTCTGTAAATTCCCCCAAGAGCAAAAGTAATATTAATAATTTTGAAACTGCTATATGATTTGCAGGAAACAACTACTCAGCGGGCAAATACCCCGACCTGCATTGAATTACACCTTACAAATCATGAAAGAATGTTAGCCAATATCATTTGTCAACTCCCTGACCAGACATAGACCGGTTTCGAACTTATTAGTTCTCATCAGTATGCCATAGGTCATGGAACAGACAAATGGTAGTGGCCAACCTGCTAGTTTTATACAAACTATAGTAAATTGAGTAGTAGTGAGAGGTATGTGAAACCTCTCAAATGGTCAATAGTTACTATACACCATAGATGTCTCCATGGGCGTATAGCGACTTGCGATTTTGCAAGTACCTGAGAGCGGCGACCTTTCAGTCTTAGGTGGACTTAACCTACTGTTATAATATATGATTTGCAGGAAACAATTACTCAGCGGGCAAATACGAAAACGGTCTATGTCTGGTCAGGGAGTTGACAAACGATATTGGCTACCATTCTTTCATGATTTGTAAGGTGTAATTCAATGCAGGTCGGGGTATTTGTCCGCTGAGCAGTTGTTTCCTGCAAATCATATATTATAACAGTAGGTTAAGTCCACCCAAGACTGAAAGGTTACCGCTTTCGGGTACTTGCAGAATCGCAAGTCGATATACGCCCATGGAGACATCTATGGTGTATAGTAGCAATTGACAATTTGAGAGGTTTCACATACCTTTCACCACTACTCAATATATATGTATATATAGATGTTCCGAGAAGCTTCCGCGGTCGTTGGTATGAAAAATGCTAGGTTCTCGGGTTGAACCGCGTCTGAGACTGTTAATGTCTCGACGTGAGATCTGGGGAGTAGGCAGATGAGACCTCGGAATCGAACCAGTTCCACGAATTCCTAGCATTATTTTCTTTGACAATTTTTTCTTGACCCACTTTTTCTCTTGAAAATGGCTCCAAAACGGGAGCCGAAACTTCGAGACATTAACAATCTCAAACGCGGTTTAACTCGAGAACCCAGTATTTTTCATATATATAGATATATATATTAAAATATAATATTTCAGTCGCAAGCTCCACTATAAAATTCTTACTTTACTATAAGGAATGCAACCAGACTGCAACCAACAGTTACTCTCCGGACTATGTGCCCCGCCGAGCGCTGAATTACAAGTTACAAACCTGGCGCGTTAAGTACAATAATCGCATATTACCAACAAAACGCTAATGCTTCGATTGCAACAAACACCAGCCGTTGGTTGCAGCCTGGTTACATTCCTTATAGTAAAGTAAGGATTTTATAGAGGAGCTTGCGACTGAAATATTATGTTTTAATATTTCTGCCCTCTGGAAGCACACTTGATCTATGCTAAGCCCAGTCAGGCTATTTATTTTTCGATTGCAACAGACACTGGACCGGTGGACGGCGCCTGCTTACTAATTTGCATCTCGCTATCATAAAAATACCGAGATGTCCAAATAGTCAAAGGATCCTCGTATCGTTCGTCACATGCCTACCTTGCACTGACGAGAGCCAACAGCTCGAAACAGCAGTCTGCAAGTGATATGGGACGACTGGCACGAGAGCTCCTTTAAGTAGGATCAGTCTTTCGGCTGGTGTTTGTTGCAATCGAAGCATTAGCGTTTTGTTGGTAATATGCGATTATTACACTTAACGCAACAGGCGCTCGGCGGGGCAATAGCCCGGAGAGTAGCTGTTGGTTACAGTCTGGTTACATTCCTTATAGTAAAGTAAGGATTTTACAGAGGAGCTTGCGACTGAAATATTATGTTTTAATATTTTTTTTTTTTTTTTACATTTATTTAACGTCGGCCTATTTCCGCTACTGAGGCCTAACACCGACGCCTGTAGACGAGCTACCCCCAACCAGGAATTTTTGCCGAACCTCTTCCCTTAAGAAGAGTAGGGATCTTTTACTTGCCTAACATTTAATAGACAAGGGACCGACGGCTTTACATCCCCTCCGAATGATGGTATATCCCCTATACAACCCTCGCCTAAGGTTGTATAGCTTCCGCGCATACACTGATATACAAGCCGCTGGAAGATGTGTGAGGCGAGGACGCGGTCTTCGTTGGAACGGTCACCCATTCCAAGTACTAACCGCGCCTTACGTTGCTTTACATCGCATATCGAAGTATGTACATAGTAAAGACGCACCCACGCTCGCCCCTGTTTTAATATTTCTGCCCTCTGGAAGCACACTTGATATATATATATATATATATATACAAAAACATATATTGTTATTATACATGATTTGCAGGAAACAGCTACTCAGCGGGCAAATACCCCGACCTGCATTGAATTACACCTTACAAATCATGAAAAATTGGTAGCCAATGTCATTTGCCAACTCCCTGACCAGACATAGACCGGTTTCGAACTTATTAGTTCTCTTCAGTATGCCATAGGTCATATGAATGCGAGGCATTGGCCCGCAGAAGATATAATATTTACGGGCAAACACAAACAGACCCGCAAAGCGTTAAAACTCGCCCATTCGTAGACCTGTATCACCTTGTCAGTGGCACAGGAGTATTAAAATGGGCAGTGTAAATCGGAACAGGGAGTGCACAATAAGCCCAAGAGGCTGCAGTGCCCTCGGAGTGTTACAGACGACCCTGTGGGGAGGGGTTTTAGTCAGTAAGAGTCTGACACTGACCCAACTTAGGTTGGGAGCCCATGAGGGTTTCCCCTCCTCGTCAAAAAAAAAAAAAAAATGCCATAGGTCATGGAGCAGACAAATGACAGTGGCCAACCTGCTAGTCTTATACAGATGTAAATGCATTGAATTACACCTTACAAATCATGAAAAATTGGTAACCAATGTCATTTGCCAGGTCGGGGTATTTGCCCGCTGAGTAGTTGTTTCCTGCAAATCATGTATAATAACAGTATATAGGTTACGTCCACCAAGGGCTGAAGGTCGCCGCTCTCGGTACTTGCAACTCACTGCAACCTCACTAAATTTTATGTTTATTATTAGCCGTTACTCGACTCCGAGTATAAAAATGTTACAGTCGATAAATTGTGTACAATAAAAAACAAGTAAAAGGTCTAGTCTATTGTAATTCCCATTTATCTACGGTGCACACGACTATGGCTATAGAGGCCAATTCGGGAGAGCACATGTCGACCGCAGTCAGGACAAACATAGACCTGGTTAGGTCTTGGATTCAGCCTTCTTGCAGCAACATTTCCTTGATAGCTGGCCACAACTCCTCGCCATTCGGTTCTGTCCGCTGCAAGTTGTTCCCATTGCTCGTCTGCAATACCGCAGGATTTTAGATTTTCATGGAGAGCGTCTTTGAACCTCTTTCGTTGACCGCCACGCCTTCTTCTACCGCTTGGCAATTCACCATAAAGTGTACATTTAGGAAGGCGGTTATCATGCATACGATGAACGTGACCTGCCCATCTTAGGCGTGCTCTTGAAATAAGCACCTCAATTGGAAGGCTGTTTGCTCTCCTGAGTACTTCCACGTTTGATATGTGATGGAACCAACGGATTTTCATCATACTTCTGAGGTGTCTTTGCTGAAAACGTTCTAATTCTTTCACATGACGACGGTAAGTGACCCAGCTTTCACATCCATATAGCAGTGTTGGAATGACAACTGCTCTGTAGACAGCCATTTTCGTTGACAAAGCAAGGTCGTGGTTGTCAAATACTCTCTCTCTAAGTCCCCAGAGTGCTCTAGATGCAGCGTTAATTCTATTGCGAATCTCGCTGTCCATGTTTGCTTTGTCATTAACAACGTTGCCTAAGTAATTGAACTGATCCACCACTTCAAGAGAATTTCCGTTAAGTGTAATGTCTATTTGGTTCACTTGATGGGGAGTTGACATAATCTTAGTCTTTCCAATGTTGATTTTAAGTCCCAAGGAATCATAGCTCTGGGCATACACATCTAAAAGTTCTTGAAGCTCTTCCGGCGTAGAGGCTAAAAGTGCACAGTCATCCGCATACTGGAGATCACAAATGAATCGTGTGCGTGTCTTCGTGAAAGCTCTAAAGCGCCCTATGTTAAAGAGACCGCCATCAAAACGGTATCTGAGACCTATTCCTCTGACTGTCAGTTTGTTGTCAACAATAATTGTTAGAGCAGTGGTAAACAAATTAAAAAGTAGGGGTGCCAGGACACATCCCTGCCTAACTCCAGTGAGGGTTTGGAAAGGTTCGGTTGCCTCATTATTATACATAACCTGGGCGTTGTTGTTTGTATGTAGACTGCGACATACTTCCACAAATTTTCTGGGGATACCTAAGCGGAACATAATTTTCCAGAGCACTTCCCTGTCCACCGAGTCAAACGCCTTGGTTAAATCAATGAAGGCCATGTGAATTTCTCCTTGATGTTCGAGTGCTTTTTCTTGAAGCTGTTTAAGTGTGAAGATTAAATCCGATGTGCCTCGGTTTGGTCTAAAGCCACTCTGTGTTTCAGGAAGTAACTTTTCCATAACAGGTGTTAGCCTATTTGCCATCGCTTTAGTGAGTATCTTCCCTCCAACAGCCAGGAGAGCTATACCCCTGTAATTTCCACAGTCCGCAGCGCTCCCTTTGTTTTTGAAGAGGTTGATTAAAAGTGTATCACGAAACTCCTGCGGAGCTTGACCACTTTCCCACACGACATCAAACAGTTTTTTGAGGTAGGGTATGAGCTCTGACGACACAGCTTTAAAGATCTCAGCTGGGAGTGAGTCGGCGCCGGGAGATTTGTTATTTTTTTAGCTGCCCAATGGCGGTTAAGATCTCTTCCGTTGTTAGTGGTTTATCTAAGTCTTCGAAGGTGTCATATTGAGGGATAAGATTTATAATATCGTGATCGGCTTGACTTTGCTGGTTAAGAACGTTAGAGTAGTGTTCTTTCCATCGGGCTCTTATTTCCTGGTCTTCTTTGAGGAGATTTCCATTTAAATCTTTAATAGGGCACATATTTTTCCGACTGGGGCCGTACACTGCTTTTACTCCTTGAAAGAAATTCCTGTAGTCGTGTGAATCGGCGTACCTTTGAATTTCTCTGGCCTTGCTTGCCCACCACTCGTTCTTTATTCTTCTGATTTCGCGTTGCGTTTCATACTTAGATTGGGTAAAAGCTTCTGCTTTTGATGAGTCATTGGGGTGATTGATAGCGTTTTGAAAGGCAGTATGTTTGCGGTCAAGAAGTTCTTGTATAAAAGCTTCATTATCATTGAACCAGTCCTCCTGTTTTTTACTTGCTGCAGTGCCAAGAATTTCCTCACTCGCACTTTTTAAACTGTCTTTAATTTGTGTCCAGGTAGCAGCGACATCTACAGAATTGGTTTCTTCTAGAGCACTCAAATTCTCTTGAACTTTTTGCTTTAGCTGTTCGACGGTTTGTTGGTCACGCAATTTACTAATACAGAGACGGAGTCTACGTTTTACTTGAGTTCTTCGGTGTTTGGGTCTCATAACAATTTTCATTTTAGAGACAACAGGACGATGATCGGTCCAACATTCGCTATCAATGCGCGCCTTTGTAATTTGGACGTCCTTGAGATGCTTCCTACGTACGATAACATAGTCCAGTAGATGCCAGTGACCTGATCTGGGGTGACGCCAGGTGCCTTTAAATTTATCCTTTTGTCGGAAAATGGTGTTTGTTATAACTAGATCATGTTCGGCGCATTTAGATAGGAGTAGTTGACCGTTAGCGTTCATGTTGCCCAAACCGTTCTTGCCTATGATGCCTGGCCAGGTGTCTGCATCTCTCCCTACTCTAGCGTTAAAATCGCCAAGAATAACGAGTCGTTCCGTTTTAGGTATTCTACAGAGGGTTTCTTCCAGCTGTTGATAGAAGCTTTCCTTGGTTTCGTGACTTGCATCCAGAGTGGGAGCGTAGGCGCTTATTAGATTTACCGCGTTGCCATCTGATAGCTCATAGCGTAGCAGCATTAGACGCTCGGATATGCCTTGTGGTACTTGTGTTAAGTTGGATACAAGTTGATTCCGAACGGCAAATCCTACTCCATGTTGTCTTCTTGAATTGGTGGGAAGACCTTTCCAATAGAAGGTGTAGTACTTTTCTGTGAGAGAGCCTTCCTCCAAAAATCGAGTTTCGCTGAGAGCTGCAACGTCAACATTGAGTCGGTGAAGTTCTCTATCTATTAGAGCAGTTCTTCTTTCAGGCCGATCGGTGCGAGTGCTGTCGTTCAAAGTACGAACATTCCAAGCGCCGTAGATGAAAGAATTAGTTTTGTTGGATTTAACTTGTCGGTGTTTTTTCGACATTCGATGAGGTGTCCCTGTGGGCACCCTCCCCCGGAGATCCGATCGGGAGGGTATTTTACCTCCGGATGATTTTGTCCCACTTGAACGCTCCATCATTTTTTTAAAGCCTTAATCGACTGAAAACGAAGCTGCATTTGAAGTTTTAGCTGGAGCAGGTATGCAACTGACCAGCTCGGTTGCGGAAGGCGAGTGGTGTGGTCCCATGGCACAGAAGGAGACTGCGACGATGGGGTAACCAAACGATTCCAAAAGCAACCTTTGTGTGCGGTGGGTTATTTTTACCGCACTCTTCGTGAGAAGGTGGATGTGCTCACGGCAAAAGGTAAGGGTTATTCCGCCCTTATTCGGTCGTTAGAGCCTCGTTAGTGAAAACAGGGTGCACCAAGTTCAAATTGAACTCATCGCGAAGGTGAGGTTAACAATTGAGTAGGAGAGGCTATAACTTGCGCTTCACTACCCCATTACACCCCTTTATGTTTATATATATACATATATATACATATATATACATATATATTTATATATATATATATATATATATAAACATAAAATTTAGTGAGGTTGCAGTGATAAGGTATTTTGGCCAATAAAAAGAAAACTCTTTGTTATTGTCAAGCTTTCGCTAATGTTTATTAGCTTTCTCAAGACACTAACTTGAGGTTAATTTGATAAACATCTCTTATCTCTGAGCTTCAGCATAGTTTCAACTGAGTCCATTTTGTAAATTATTTTAAATGAAATTTTAATCATATTTTATTAATATGTGTAATTAAACTTAAGTTAAATGTTTTATTAATAACCATAGCAGTGTAGCTATGTGTGTGGGATCGACCACTAGTAACATTTTAAGTAATTTTCCCTCACGTGTTTCGACGCAGGTTTATCAAATTAACCTCAAGTTAATGTCTTGAGAAAGCTAATAAACATTAGCGAAAGCTTGACAATGACAAAGAGTTTTCTTTTTATTGGCCAAAATACCTTATCACTGACTGCAACCTCACTAAATTTTATGTTTGTACCTTAACTAGTCAGTCAAGACTACCTTTCTAATATATATATATATATATATATATATATATATATATATATATATATATATATATATATATATCATCTGCGCTTATGTGTCTGCTTTCAAACTAAAAAAAGTTCATTAAAATATATCATACAGTTTCAAAGATATGGCGAAGTGAGTAATAAAAAGTACGTTTTTTAATTTTCATAAATTTTACACATTTTTCGATTTAAAAAAAATCGGTACCGTTAAGAAAAGTCGTAAATGACCTTTTCGGATGACCAGTGACATATAATGTCATGAAAGTTCATTTGGTTATACCTCAAAAAAAAAAATGTGATACAATTTTATTCGTTTTCGCTCCACTAATATAGATATGGTTAAACAAATTCCTCTTGATTATATGCATTTCGTATTACTAGGTGTTACTAAACGCATTCTAACATTGTGGTTAAAAGGTAGCAAGAACATTCGACTTACTCAGACACAAATAGAACCAATAGAGAAATTGCATCTCGAGTCACGCAAATATATTACAACTGATTTTTCTAGAAAGTCTAGAAGCTTAAATGAAGTTGAAAGGTGGAAAGCCACCGAATTTCGATTATTTTTGCTCTATATTAGGCCAGTAATTCTTAACAACATCCTAAGCCGTAAAGTTTATAATTTTTTTTATCATTAGTTGTCGCAATTCGGTTATTAAGTAAAAAAGAGAAAAATGATAACAATATTGACTATGCCAATAAACTTTTAATATATTTTGTAGAGAAATTTAGTCAGGTTTTTGGTGCGCAATATGTGTCATATAATCATAATTTAATTCATTTGGACATAGACGTTGAAACTCATGGTTGTTTAGATAGCTTTGGCGCTTTTAAATATGAAAATTTTATGTATAAATTAAAGAGACTACTAAAAAGTTCAAGGTTACCTACTCAACAGATTCATAATAGATTAATAGAAGGAATAACTATAGAAGATAATACTACTGGACAGAATAAACAGGAATACTTGAAAAATAATTAAAACTGTTGTTTGCTGGCCGATGGGCAAGTTGTGCTTATTGAAAAATTTACAAGACAGACTAATACTTTATATTGTTCTGGGAAATATTATCAAAAATATGATCCACTTTTTGAAACTCCTTGTAATTCCACAATTATTGGAACTATCAGAAAAAGAGGAATCATTTTGTGTTGATTTAATTTAAAAAAAAATTGAGATTGCCTTTAGAAAATAATTTTGTATTAATTTATCTTCTTCATTATTGAGTGTTGAATAAAAACAAGTATTCTAATGCCGAGTAATTTTTCAAGATATAAGCAAAAATTTGGTGTTCTTATTCATGCTGTAGTTGAAAAGTTTAAGCATTCAAATATGAGATTACTATACTAGGCAAGCAAACATTTTATGACCACTCCTTTTAGAACAAAATTTGAAAATAACATTTTTTTTGCAAAGAAATTATTTACCAAATAAAATTAAACGAATTTAAGATGAATGTAAAGAAGTTGATATTAACTTGATTTGTATAATAATTTACCGAACATCGAATCCAATATTTCGTCTGATATGGCATTTATATAAATATCATAATATTTTTAAACCCTGATTTTCTATGAAAATACAATCAATCATTGACACTTTTTAGTCTTTTAGCTGATGAAATAAATTTTGAAAATGGAAAAGAACTCCGAAAAGAAATTTGCTGTTGTATACCTAATATCAGAGGATATCTACTCTGAAGTATCTTTAAGTTGGCTGGATGGAGACAAATGTTGGTGGCCCAAAACAATTAATGCACGTGTGAATATGAAAACGATAAACCCGATAAAAATACATGGAATCTTTATGACGTGAAGATCGATAGGTACTGTTGTAAGTTGTATTACTTTTGACTCTTAAGCGTAATGAGGAATATAATAATAAATGTAAAAATAGTGGATTAGTTCAACCCGCCGTGCCGTGCATCTCCCAAAAAATCTACATGTAAAGAACTTAAAGCTTGAACTAAAGCAAATACTGATAAAAAAGGCTTACTATACGATAGAAGAATACTTCTTAGATAACACTTTTACATAAATATGCGTCCTTCGTTATCGTAAAATAGCATGTTTGAGATAAATTATTACATCTAATATTTTATTTTATAAATTGCTTGATAAACGGTTTTGGTTAGGCTTTTACTCTTATATGTATTGTTTGCGTTTGCGTGTTTTTTAACACTGTTCTACACCCATATGAGTATTTTTGTAAAATATTACATAGGATAAATAAAGGATTATCTATCTATCATGATTATGTATGAAGAAAGAATTTAATAGAAATTTATGTTTCTATCGCATTCCTTCCTCATACATAGCTATGTATGTATGCGGTTGAATTGCTCTACTATGCTTTTACATTTATACTGTATGATAACTATACTTCATCCAGCGACCATAGATAACTGAGCCACTCATCAATATTATTTATGTTTTTACCAATAATCTCTAAAAAACACCAACACACAATGATCACCGATCAGACCAGCAGACAATATAATTAGTTGGTTGTATTATGGGTTTTAAAAATTCAGCCAATGGAAACATATTCAAATATAGCTCTATCTGTGGTCGTCGGATGAGGTATAGTTGTCACTAAAAATGCATGAGACTTATTTATACACTTTTATTAATGTCATGAAAATCATATTTGAAAATTATAAATAATACCCACGCATTGTTTAACTGAATGGTATTTTAAACATTTTTCACCTAAAATAAGTTACTGTTCTGGCAGTTTAATTAGAAAGAGAGAGAGAGAACATATTTATTGTGAACAATTCTCAAATGGCTAACGACTGCCACAGTTTAATTTATGGCGTTTTTTAAACTTTAATATGATTTTCATGTCCATTGAGATTGATTTACATAGAATTCCATTTTTCAAGCTTTCTGGTTCAATTTTGATTTCGAAAAAACTGTGTAAATGTAATTCAAACCTCTATCAGATAAGATTAAGAAATATACAGGGTGCTATTTAAAAAAAACATAGTAATAACGTACTTTCGGTTAAACTGGAAGTACATTTTTGAGTTTCGTTGGGTCAAAAAATGTATTTTTATGTCAAGTATTCTGTACCCTATTTTCAAATTTTTATCTTAGTGGTGTACTTGGTCTCCTGGACACCTGATTATATATGTCTATGGTTTTTGCAGCAGAAAAAAATCAGAGAAAATTAGCAAAAGAGATATGAATAATAAATGTTACATTTATTTTCACAAAGAAGGGCTTTGAAAAGAGGCATTTTTTTCATTACGGTTTTGTTAGCTGAGTATATTTAATATAATGGTCTCTTCACTTTAAGCTACTTTAGAGAGTGCCCGTAAAAAAGCTGAGGATCAAGAGTACTCGACATCCAATGAAGGGGAAGAAACGGAAAAGGGAATGAGAAAAGAGAAAATCAATTCTAGTAAATGCAATTCATTAAACAGTTCCTCAGATGACACAATGACTCCCACACCATCACCTAAGAACACAAATAAAAAATCGATACCTCGTAATGTACAACAATCAATTGTAAATGGTAATTGTATTTTTAATTTTTTTTAAAAGACTCTTCCTTATTTGGTATTCTAGAAGTAGATGCAGCAATTGATCCACCACCTATGAGTGGGTAATAACGCAAATAAACCAAATAAGAGAGTGGATTGTGAATCATACATCTCTGATGAAATGCCATTAATTCTTGTGAATGGTGAGTACACTTAATTCTGAATATTTACATACTTTTTTATCACCATTTTGATTTATATGTTAGAAGCAGCTTCAACTATTAATACGGAATCTGAAACCAATATTCCAATAATTTTATTAGGAGAAGACGGCAGTATTTTAGAATCTGCTAGTTCCACTGGCACTGGTAGCATAAGTACTTCCTCAGCATGTGCAAGTGGTAAATATGTTTGCTTTCTCATTCTTCAAATCCGAAATTAATATATACCTTATTTAGTATACCTATTCCAATTATTTTTGGATGTTGTTACGTCAAGATGTTATAATATTTTTTCTACAATCGTTTCAAAACGGTATCTTTTTGATTGTCGATCATTTGCCTATATACTAGTAGTTTCATAAATAATTTATAATATGTACTATCATCTTGACAAATGGAATTTATTATTAAATACTTCACTTTTTGAAATATCTATTTTTATCAATTTTTTTTAACAGCTCAGCTGTAGAAAAATAATGTATGCAACACATATTCAAAAAGTATGTTTTTGGTATTTCGTGTGATATTGACAAATTTCGCTCCCCATATCAAAAACAGTCATTTTTTGCACATGTTGATCTATAATTTTGTTTTGTGCCATATTTTAATATGGCACAAAACATCAATATAATCAAGACCAATAATTTATATACAAACTTTTTAGGAACTTGTACCATGGGTGATTTATACTCTCAAATAGGTAAGATCCTCGCCTCACACATCTTCCAGCGGCTGGTATATTAGTGTATGCGCGGAAGCTATACAACTTTAGGCGAGGGTTGTATAGGGGATATACCATCCTTCGGAGGGGATGTAAAGCCGTCGGTCCCTTGTCTATTAAATGTTAGGCAAGTAAAAGATCCCTACTCTTCTTAAGGGAAGAGGTTCGGCAAAATTCCAAGTTGGGGGTAGCTCGTCTACAGGCGTCGGTGTTAGGCCTCAGTAGCGGAAATAGGCTGACGTTAAATAAATTTATTTAAAAAAAAAAATAGGTAAGATTGTGATATAAAATATATGTGATGTCAGGGATGAGGTGAGTGTCTTTACTAGTATTATATTACATTTTTGGAACAAGGTGGTTAATGATTAGGTTTTTATGGTTGTTTCTTTTGCTTATAGAGTGATTAGCCAGACCTTTACATTTGTCAAATTTCATCGTTCTTCCGAATTCCTAAAAAAAATGTTGGATTTGGTTACATGTTATTTATGATTTACAAACAATACTGCCGAATTTTTTTTCGTTATCTATAATTAGATAGATACAATTTTTTATATAAAATCATAAACTTTTATTTTTATTTTTGCGGAGATACCACTGGGACTTGCGAATGATATTCTTAACACTTGGAATAGTCCTAAAACATTTTTAACCCTCTCTTGCTTGTAGGTGTAGTGCGAAAATATATAGAAAAAAATTTGTTGAAATTTCATTTTCTGGGATCTATTTAAGAACTAATTTCTGGCCATTTTGTTCTCGAGAAATTAAACGTGCTTTGGAAATTTCGAATTTTTTTTTACTTTGATTAAAGTACTTTTTTAAGAGATACGGCAAAATCTTATTTAGAGAAGTTGTTTGGAATTCAGATGCGAGTAAGCATGTCAAATTTTATTGGCCAACTCTGATTTTTTGCCAATATTTACCACTCAAAAAATCAAAAGTTGGCCAATGACTTTAAAATTACTCAATTCTGGATTCAAAACAACTTTTTTTACTAACATTCTGCCATATCTCTTAAAAAAGGTACTTGCAAAAATTTTTTTTTTCAAATTTCCAAAGAAATCCAAAGCCGTTTCGGCGATATTGTTTAAACATGTAACATGTAAAAAAAATATCTAAAAATTTTCTTAGAAATTTGGGAGAAGATGAAATTAACAACAATAAATCAGATTACTATAACATGCATGGATACTCTCACCTCGTCTTGCAGTTAAAAAAGATATGCCTATCGAATCAAAAATATATACACGATATAAATAAAAGACTAAAATCAATGTCACAAAATGAAGGAGACTATGCCGTTGATAGCCATATGAATTTACTTCAGGAAAACATTCCTCTAAAAACGATCGAAAATCTGGAACAGCTTGATAAGGATCTTGAGACAGAAGATATGAAAAAATCTTTTGTAAGTATTGCATGTATAATTAGTTTGTACTTAAATAGATTAAAATTACTCAAAATTGAAGTGATATAGCAGAAACTTGTAAACAAGATTTCTATACTTCTAGACTGTAGAAGTTTCAACTTTAAATATCCTGTCAGAAAGTTTGTCATTGTGATGTTTTCTATTATTTATTTTTAGGTCAAACATATAAAGGTTACTGGAGGCTGAGATGGAAGAGACCATCTCTACCGATGCCTGTCACTAGTGTTTTGAACGAATTGACAACTCGCTGTTCATGGCATGGTCTAAGGGGAAACTTCAGGCTGAATAACTTAAACATGACGAAGGTTATTAGAAGTGAGCAATAAGTAATTCGGGACAGTAATAGTATTTAACTGATAAAATGAAAATAATACAGGGGTAGTTCAGAGAATTATAATAAATATCACCATTTAAAATTGTTGTAGAAATCTACAGTTATTTTTTCTACTTCATATTTTACATAATTTTTTAGATGTAAATCTAGTTTTTCTTTTCCAGATGTAATATTCTGTAAGTATAAAGAGAGTATTACTCTAAGTGACATCGAAAAATTTTATGGGGAATGGTTCCGGCTAGCAAAACAAACGTTAATCCGTGAAAGGAAATAAGTCGTTCCGTGAATATACATATTTAGATAAATATAAGAAATTTTTTGTATGCCGGGTGTCCACATGATCAGTGTGACCCCCACTCACGATACACTTACAACGGTATGTCCGCCTGAAGGCCCAATTTCGTTCCCGTTGCGCATGACGTAGCGTGCGAGGGAGTCTTGCCGAAAATTACAGTTTTGATAGTAGATTTTAAAGTGTGTTAAAGTGTTCTTGGCGCTGAGTAGCTTAATTATTATTCGTTTAGTTTTTAGTTATTGTTATTACAGTTATTGGAAAATGCCGAGTTGTCCTGTTACATTGTGTAAAAATTATAATCAAAAAACAAATGGGACAGATATAAAATATTTCAGATTTCCCACAAATTCAGATTTATCGAATGAATGGATTGTCGCATGTAAGAGAGATGATAAAATAAATTTGAAAAATGGTAAGTATTTATGATAAATTTGTCTTTTCATTGCACTTTATACTGAGGTTGTAGTTACGAAAAAAATATAATAAATCGAATATACCTGTGGGACAAATTAAATTATAACCTATAATTCATTGTTAAATAACTAATTTATTTGTGATCGGATTTTCATGAATTTTTATATATGTTGAGGACTGAGTTATTTTAAGTATGATACTAAAATCGGATGAAACATTTATCAAAGGGTAGGATCCAGGGGCAAATTCTTAGAACAATATTTCTAACCTCTATATTAGTATTGCTTCAAAGACTAGGTAGACATTCTATTTTGACCATCAAAAGATTTCTTTCACACGAACTAGATGTTTTTTTTGATTTTAGCATGTATCTGCTTGATTCATTTTGAAGAGAGTTGTTTTGAACTGCCTTTAAAGTACAGGCTTCTAAGTTATGCCCCCGCTAAAAATAGCAGAATTTTAAAAAGTGATGCAGTTCCAACATTACATTTGCTAAATAAAAATAAATGTTCTATTAAAAAATCTGGGGAAAGATTACAAAGATTATGTAAAAGAAAAAGCCGACAGGAAGTAAAGGCTCTATTAGAAGCTGATGTAGTTATTTCTCAATCTGATTCAGAAACAATAGGATATATGGCGCATACTCAGGAAGGCCTAGATGCAGATAGTGATCGTGGTGTTAAGAACCTTGAGTTGGATAGCGACCAAAGGTGCATGTAAGTATTATTTACTTCCGTTTTACTAACTAGTGGAAAGTAACTTTTGAAACATTGCTTTTTAATATTTTTCTTTAAACACATACAAATTAATATACAGTGAATACGTAATAAAGTTTGAAATAAATTCACTAACATTTTTTGCTGAAAAACGTCTTGCCGTCGACTTTTACTTTCTATTGCATATTAATGGATTACTGTTTACAAATTTCAGAGTATTGGAGAACACTATACAAGCTTTAAATGAGGAAATCAATGCACTGAAAACGAAAAATGTCGAACTTGTTGAGAGACACCTGAAACAAGAATCTTGTATTGTAAAGTATAAAGGTATACTAGCGACACTGTTCACACCTGGCCAAATTAAAAAACTTTTTAATCCGAATAAGAACGCCGGGATTCATTGGTCATCAGCAGATATAGCGTCTGCAATTTCATTGAGAAGCGTAAGCCCCAAAGCATACAGATATCTGCGAGCCAATAATTATCCCTTGCCTGGTTTCTCAACTTTAAGAACATAGGTGTCGAATTTTGAGCTGAATCAAGGTTTATTGAAAAATGTCAAAAAATTATGTGTAGAGTATAGATGTGTGTATGTGATAGATGTAAAATCAAGCTGCTTTGAAGGTTTTTCTTGTGAAATAAAATCTGATTTTTATATCACACTGTCCAGGGGCTTCTCAGGAACTGGAATTTAAAACAAGAAGTGCATTTGACTTCGCATTATAAACGAAAATCCCAAAATTCCGGATTTTGAATAATTATACAAAGCAACAAAAATCACAATTATCCTATCAAGAAGTGTGTTTTTTTTCTTTCTTTCTTTATCAAATAAACATAAAACCTATTAAACCAATTAATATACAGGACGGACTTTACAAATGGATACTAAATTTAAATGCTGCAAAAAAGAATTTAATAATTATTATTGTGTTACCTGCAATAACATCTTTCACAAAAGTTGTTGGAGCAGGAAAAGTCATCTCACTATATTAGAAGGACATAAAATATACTGTTCAAAAATATGTGCTCAAAAATAGATTGACGAAGAGAAACTCATTGATGAGTTCCACTTAGAAATAAACAGGCTCACTAAAGACAACGAAGAAAAAGACATGTATATAAATAAAATGAAAAGGATTTTGAAAATGATGTAGCTGAAATTGAACAAGATTATGTGACTGAACTTAACCAACAAAAGACACTCATCAAGAGTTTAACTAAAAAACTTGAGCAATTGGTTCAAAATAAGAAAGATCTTGAAGCCAAGATCAGTAATGATAATACAAAATTAGAAATATATGAAAGAGAGATAAAAAAGTTGCACAGTGCCAACGAAAAAATTGGTGAAGAAATCAAAAAATTAACCATAGTAAACAGACGTATTCACATAGAATTAAATAATTTTAAGAAAGAAACAAACACAAGCATGGTCAGAGATACAGGTTAAGAAAGAGTGCATAAGAGTTCGCCTAGTGATAAAAAATTTGTAAATTCTGGAAATAATGTTGAATCTAAGAATACTGACAGAAATATTGAATCTAACAAAATATTGTTATTATGTGACGAATACGGCAGTAACTTGAATGTGTTATTAAACCGGATGTTAAATAAAGATCTATTTAAAATAGAGACAATTAAAAAGCCTGACGCTGGCTTTGACGGTGTTATAGAAGATATTGAGGCTCTGGCAAGAGGTTATTCATCAGCAGATTACATTATCATAGTGGCAGGAACTAATGATTTTGCAAATGATAGATATCCCTTATTTAGAAATATACATAGTAGAATAAAAAATTGCACCCAGACAAACCTAATTTTTACAACTATACCATTTAGTCTCGATGGGAAAAATAACAGATACGTTAATAAATTTAATAACAAATTAAACGAATACTTGTTTAAATTAAATAAATGTGCCCAAGGAAACATAAGCCTAGTGGATATCAACACTAAATTTGGTGCTTCATTAAGTAAAAAGAAAATAGTTAATAAGTTAGCTTACTTGATCAAGAAGCCAAATAATAATAACAAAACACTTATATTTGTGAATGCTAATAAAATAGTAGACATGGCAGGTTGTGATAAAACTAGTGTTATAGATATTTGGGACAAAGTAAATGGGCAGTGAGTTAGAGGGCAGTGCAGAAGGAGAAAAGTCTATTGCAGAGGAAATTCTGGAAACCATTACCATTATGGACCATACAGAGACAACGACAGTGAGGGATGTCACACATAGTGACAGCGGAAGTAAAAGTGATAATCAGTGTGAAGATGATCTTTTTTTATATCCAAGACTGTCACAAATAATTTTTGCTACTTAGAAAATTTAGTCGATAATGACAATGACGACACTAATTTTAATCTTTATAATGTAAGTTTTAATATTTGTCATGTTAATGTGCAAGGTGTTTTAAATAATTTTAATCTAATCGAGTTACTGTTAATGAATAAAAAAATCGACATTCTCTGTATATCGGAACATTGGTTAAATATAAATAACATTGTTAACTTTCATCTTCCCGGATACAAATTGATTTCAAATTTCAGTAGAAAAGAGCATATACATGGAGGTTCTCTTATACTAACACATCCTAACTCTGCAGCTACTGAAATACTAGTAGTAACTAATCTAGCTGTTGAATGCCATATTGAAATGTGTGCGGTGGGCTTCAATTTGGGCAATAAAATTATCATAGTATCAGTATATAGACCACCTAATGGCAATATTAATGTATTTTTTGATAGTCTGTCACAAGCACTTAATATTGCTTCAAAAAAATGTAACTTTATCATTTTATGTGGTGATTTTAATATCAACTTTAATGACAAATGTACAACCACACAGACACTTGAGGATTTATTTAATTCATTTGAATTTAATATGACTTCGACTGAAAGTACCCGGATTTTTACAAATAAAAATGGGCACACTAGTAAAACTTGTATAGACTACATGGTTACAAATATTCCAATTGATATGTTTACTAGTGAGTTATTTAATGCGAACATTGCTGATCATTTGGCACATTTATTGAGTGTTAATACTATTAGCCAAGCATCTAATAAAACAGAAAGTTGTATCATCAGTTATACAAGGCGTAATACAACAGAGAGTAAGATCTTACAGTTAAATAATTTGTTACGTAAAGTAGATTGGTTTTACTTAGTTTGTTGTAATGTAAATGATGGTTTTAACTTTTTCATGAGCACAATAGTACATTATTTTAATATTTGCTGTCCGATTGAATACATTAATAAGAAGACGATATGTTCAAACAATAACACAAGAAAAAGCTGGGTAACTAATGATATACTAAATAAGGGTGCTGAACTAAAAAACTTATTTTGGCTTTCAAATGGGCTAAACTATCCTGAACTTAAACTGACATATCAAGTAAAGAAAAGGGAATATAAAAATAAAATAAAAGTAGCTAAACAACACTAGACAAGATTAAGGAAACATGGAATATTATAAACATGAAACTCGGAAGGTGTAAAGAAAATAATAAAAATATAGTTCTGAAATATGATAAGTACATATCTGACCCTTCCCAAGTCAGCGAGTTTTTTGCTTTACATTTCTCTACCACAGCTGAATATAAGATATCTGAACATTTTGGACAAAACCTATCACTGCCCTGTACCACATCGGCAAACACAAAATCGGATTTTTTTTATTGAACCTGTATGTGTACAAGAAATTACTGACGTAATAAATCAATTAGAAAATAAAAATTCTTCTGGGGTAGATGACCTATCGAATTCTATTCTCAAAAATATTAGCGAGAACATTACATTGCCTTTAGTACACCTAATTAATCAATCGTTTTGTCAGGGATGTTTCCCAGATATTTTCAAAATCGCTAAAGTCATTCCTCTCTTTAAAAAAGGATGTCCTGCAGATATTGATAATTATAGACAAATTTCTTTATTAAGTAGTTTATCAAAAGTAATAGAAAAAGCTATCTATGTTCGTCTTTTTAATTATTTGGAAAAAAATTGTATCTTCATCTCAACATGGTTTCAGATCACGTAGACGTAGACTGCGTCTTACCATCTGTTGGATTATATTTATTCAGCTATGGACTCCGGCGATTATGTAATTTCCATGTTTTTTGACTTGTCAAAGGCTTTTGACACCATACAGAGTGACATCCTAATAAAAAAATTATATAATCTAGGAATTAGGCATATACCTCTAACATGGATAAAGTCATATTTGGAGGAACGAACATTAACAGTAAATTATAATAACATAACCTCAACTATTCACAATGTTAAACTTGGAGTCCCCCAAGGCTCTGTCTTGGGTCCGCTGTTGTTTATGTTATACGTTAATGACTGTAATGAAGTATACATACTACAGGAATACTGTATACTTTCATTCCAGTTTAACTTATTTTAATCATGCATGGATCAAGTAGTTCAGTTTTAGATTAGTTCAATACCTGATTAGTTCTTTTGTTAACTTTTAATTCTAACTTCACCAGGCCGCAACTTGCGTGCCGTGTGCATTTCGTGCCGGGTGCAAAACCACGTGACCGTGATTTTTGGGTATAAAATAGCTAGCCAGAAACCAGTAAATTCAGAGCTTGACTTTCACCTTCCTCGAGTGTGTTGAACTGAGATAACCGGAAGCTCAAGTTTCTCCGGCGTCGTGGCAGCCGCTGGCCAAGTATCTGTTAGGGAGGATCCGAGTGCGTTGAACTGGACCTCCTGTCAGATTGATTCGAGTGTGTTGAACTGGATCTCTCCTGAAACAGATTTCTTAGTCGCGTCTGTTATGTCCTGGAACTTCGATTAGAGAATTGGGGTTACGACGACGTACATAGAGGAAATATGTTACTCTCTCTTTCTCTCTCTCTCTCTCTCTCTCCGATTACTATGATGTACTTATGTAATAACAAGATTGTCGCAACCTAAGCCATAAAAGATATGGCCACGCTGTACATATAATTATTTGGAAAATAAATGTCTTATTTTGGATCTGGATTTTAATTAATATTAACATTGAACCCTGGAATAATCTCCAAACCAGCTACCCGAGCAAAACAAGCAACACATGACCTTCCAAATTTTATAGACGGCCACGTGACCATGTATGCTGATGATACAACTATTTCAGTTTCAGCAAATAGCATGGATGAAGTTAAACTGAGAGCAGAACGACTTACAAATCAATTATGTGCCTGGTGTGACAGAAACAAATTAATATTGAATAAAAACAAAACAGTTATTATGAACTTTTATATTAGAAAACCTTTGCCTCCAAACTTTAAAATACTTAACATCAAAATATTGCATGAAACTAAATTTCTTAGTAACTTTCTCGACTTTACGTTATCGTGGGATATTCATATTGATAATGTTTGTAAAAAACTAAATAAAGCATACTTTGGAATTCTGCAAATGAAAGATACTCTAAATGAATGTGGTCTGCTAAACATTTATTATGCCTTGGCCTACCCACACATTTCATTAAATATACTCAGCTGGGGATATGGAAGAGACAAAGATAGAGTGTTTATTCTTCAAAAAAGGTTAATGCGTTTAATTTTTAATATTAATTTTAGAGAAACTTGTAGAATAATCTTCAAACAAAAAAATATATTAACTGTGCCATGTATATTTATATTTAAATGTATACCAAACTAAATATAAGTTATTTTAGACAAGTTTCCGATACACATGAGTACGATACAAGACATGGCAAACTATTAAGAATTCCTACGCACAAAACATCTACATTTAAACACTCTCCAAAATACAACTGCGTTAATTTATATAATGTTACCTAAACACTTACGCGAAATAAGCTGCCCCAAATTATTAAAAAAAAAAATTAAAAACTTTCTATTACAAAATGCTTTTTATAGTATAGACGAATTTGCATCCTGATAATTTTTTCTCTATGTTATATTAATATTATTATTTTATATCACTTGACCGACTGATATGTTCTTATATCTATTGTATTTATATGTGTTTGTCTATTTATTGTAATGTCTTATTTAATATTGTTAGTATTAATGTGTTTCGTTCTATTTATATATATATATATATATATATATATATATATATATATATATAAATCAAGAATAAAATTCGTGGGCAAGCCCGCAGAAATGACAGTGCAACCGTGTACACGTGTTTCGGACTTTTTGGTCCTCATCAACACGGTGTAGCTAAGTTGAAAGGATAGGCACAACTTAGGAAAAAACGACACAAATGGAAACCACTGACAGGAAGCCAGTTGCACATTTGTGGCTGCAGTCGGAAGACCTTGAGGTTTCAAGGCAACAACCAACATTGCCACGGAGGCAAACTGTAAGCCGCCTGCGTGGAGTTCCATAGCCCAAGGTAAAATACAAAAGGAAAGGTTCAACTTAGCTACACCGTGCTGATGAGGACCAAAAAGTCCGAAACACGTGTACACGGTTGCACTGTCATTTCTGCGGGCTTGCCCACGAATTTTATTCTTGACTTATTGTCCTGTTCCCGCGATAACACCTTTCCTTTTGTATTTTACCTTGGGCTATGGAACTCCACGCAGGCGGCTTACAGTTTGCCTCCGTGGCAATGTTGGTTGTTGCCTTGAAACCTCAAGGTCTTCCGACTGCAGCCACAAATGCGCAACTGGCTTCCTGTCAGTGGTTTCCATTTGTGTCGTTTTTTCCTAAGTTGTGCCTATCCTTTCAATTTAGCTACACCGTGCTGATGAGGACCAAAAAGTCCGAAACACGTGTACACGGTTGCACTGTCATTTCTGCGGGCTTGCCCACGAATTTTATTCTTGACTTATTGTCCTGTTCCCGCGATAACACCTTTCCTTTTGTATATATATATATATATATATATATATATATATATATATTAATTTTCTTTTTAAAATGACTTGCCATATATACTGTAAAGTATCATAAATGGTTAATAAAGATTATTATTATTATTTAATGAAAAAGAAGTCGGCAAGCCTTAAAGAAAATGAGCGGTTGTGTGTCATTTCATTTGATGAAGTGCATCTTTCAAATAAAATTGAAATTGACAAGAAAAATGAGTCGGTAGTGGGTCCTCACAAGTCCTGTCAAACAGTCATGGTCCGTGGGTTGATTTCGAATTGGAAACAACCAATCTATTACCAATTTGACCAACCAATGAAAAAGGAGATATTGGAAGACATTATTGCAGAGTTATATTCGGCACAATATACTGTTGTTGGAATTGTTAGTGATATGGGATCAGCAAATGTTGGTTTGTGGTCCAAACTCAAAATAAACGAAAATAGAAATTTTATGCAGCATCCCATTAATCCTTCGCTAAAAATTTTCGTTTTCGCTGACGTTCCGCATTTATTAAAGCTTACTCGATGATGGTTTCAATATTGACGAAAACATAATTAATGTTGATTTTTGGGATTGTCTGCTCAATATTTCCACTACAGAATTAACATTCGCACACAAACTGACACAGGAGCATTTAAATGTGAAAGGATCTAAGCGTCAACGTGTTCGTCCAGCTGTCCAAATGTTTTCAAATTCTATTGCTAAAGTCATGGAATACTGTGGAAATAATGGACAAATGCCAAAAAATAGTAATTGAAAGAAGGCATCTGAAATGACTAAATTCTTTAATGACTGGTTCGATCTGTTCAATTCAAAAACAAAATTTGTTCAGAATTGTCCTGTAAAAAACTCATTTGGAACAGACTTACCCAAACAGAAGGAAATATTAACCCAAATGTCCGATACTATCAGGTCTATGAGGGTTGGTACTCACCAAAAACTTATTCCGTTTCAAAAAGGAATCTTACTTTCAAATTCATCTTTAGCCGATATGTACGACTATTTACATGAAAAATATGGTATTGATTATATTTTAACCTTTGGACTGAATCAGGACGTTTTAGAATATTTCTTTGCTTATATTAGAGCAATGGGAAGAGTCCTAATGACCATCCATCTCCCTTGGATTTCAAATACAGTTTAAGATGGTACATTTTGGGTAAAAATTTTTCTGCAATTTTTACAGAAAATAGAAACACCATTGAAAGTAACGAATCTTGTTTAGTTAATGGAGTTGAAGATGTTACTCAGGATGCATGTGGAAAGGAGATTTGTTTAACACAGAACATGTTAGCTACCTTAACAAAAAATAATGACATGGCCAACATGGAGCCCGAAAATGAAATTATTATTTCACATTCATTTGTACCGCCCCTGTACTTAGAAGAAGAGGAACCACTTGATAACGAAACACTACAACTCCTCGATGATTATGAGGTAAAAGAAAAAGTAAACCAAGAATCTCTCAAGTATATAGCGGACTTTGTCGCATACAAATTCAAACATAAATATAATTTGGGTATTCCAACTCACAAACTGGATACCCAAAAATCACCTGACTGATTGCAGTTTATTTCGACAAGTCTTCTACTTCATCCACATTACGTCTTATTTGAGGCAGCGCAGAAAATGGAAACAGAATTTTTTGCCATGCATGGAAGTTCATTATCAAAAGAACAGAATATATTCCGGTTATTGGCAGAGAGAACCTTATCTAAACTACAGAATAGTATTCCCTTAGAAGTAATGCTGTGCTTATGCAGGACGCGAACTTATATAAGATTAAGGGACCTTAATAGAAAAATAAGTTTTCAAAATTGCCAAAGAAATTTAAACAGAAAAATGTCTAAACTGACTAACTTTAAGAAATAATACAGTATCATTTTTTATAATGTAAATAAATGTTATATCACAATACTTTTGTTTATTTAATCTCCCATAGCTGAAACATTTACATGCTTATCACAAAAAGAGCCATAAAAAGTGTAAAGGTATAGAAAACTGTCAAATAGTCCGTTCTTGACTAGTACAACATATAACCGATCTCAACAAAAAAAAAAAAAAAGAAACAAGAAACTAAACAATATAATTTAAAAATTTTGTTTTATTAAGACAAGTTATTCTCTGAAAGATATAAAAATGACTGGACTAAACAGTATCGCCTATAATTCTACCATTTATTACCTGTTGATGACTGGGTCGTTTTTTGCGATTTAAGTGGTAAGCAGTGGAGCATTAATAGCAGTAGTCTGAGTTTTTATTACCCCTTTTTGTAATGTAATAAGTAACAACTGAAATAGGTAAGTATGTGCGATACACTATACCATGACTGGTATTCCTTACAACAGCTCTGTTATATGCCTTTATTCATTTAAAGAAAGCATTTTACATACTTTCAGCGGAGAATTACGTTTTTCGCGATAGAATGAAATTCATTTATTAAAATCGGCATTTTCGTTTGGCATCCTAGTAATACGCGTATAAAAGTGGCTGGTTTATCTCGCACATGACGTCACCCGCTGCATAAGCGGTTGAAGCTACATGCGCACTGCGTTGTAAGTGTATCGTGACCCCACTGTTTTCTTTATTTTTGAAGATAAAAATTTGAATTTAGGGTACAGTATGTTAGGTATAAAATAGCCATTTATATAATCAGTTGGGAAAGATGACGCGTTTGTCTCTGTGGGATGAGCGTTGGCGAATTCCACAAGTAGCAGGAATTTCACAAAAAAAAAAAAAGATTTTTTTCTAGTTTTGAGTTTTTTTTCGTTTAAAAAAATATTACAAAAACATCAATAAAAAAGATGTGAAAACTTTTAGTTTTCGTAACAATTTGTGAAAAGTATGACATTAGATACATTTTTGACTTATAACCCAGTCGCCGAAGAAAAGATCGAGTCGATTGATAGAATAGAAATTAAACTTTGTGGATACGGGTTTTCGATGGTGCTCTTTCATTTAAAATCTTAAAAATACTTGTTTTTAAATGAAAGAGCACCCTCGAAAGCTCTTATCCACAATTTCATTTCATATTTTATCAATTGACTTGGCCCTTTTTTGTTCCCTGTCGACTGGGTACTATAACCAGACAATATACACCTCTGGTTTAACCGAAGGTATTACAAATGTTTTTTATTTTTAATAGCACCCTGTATATTTTTTCAGATTGAAATTTAAATTACCTTTACAATGGTAATGGTACAAGTTGAACTAGAAATCAAAAAGGAGAAATGACATTTCAATCCAGCGGCCCTATACTCATATTGAAGTGGTGCGATAAGCGTGAAATACATATGATAACAACAATGCACAACTTCCAAATGTCTGTGACAAAAAAAAAAAGATTACAGAACAGGTAGGCTCGTCATGAAACCAACATGCGTTATTGACTAGAACTTGAACATGGGTGGAATTGATCAAACTGATATGCTTATAAGTTCAATAGAGTCCGTACGCAAAAGTATAAAATGATACAAAAAGCTCTTTTTTCACTTCCAAGATATGGTTATTATAAATTGCCTTGCATTGTACAACTATATTCACGATAGCAAATCGTCAGTTGCTAATTTCCAGCTAGAACTAACTCGACAAATTTTTTAAAAGAATGCCGATCCAGAAGCTCCCACCACTTTACCAAGGCATTCACAGTGCGAACGCCCACTACGACTTTTAGCTAAATATTTTATTAGAAGGGTTCTTAGACCAACCCCTAGCTCTCGACAACCAGTTAGAAGATGTATAGTCTGTGCAACAAATGAGAAACGAAGTGAGATTACATATCAATGCGATATTTGCAACGTTGGGCTCTGTGTGTTACCATGTTTTGAAACGTACCAGACTAACAAAATTCTATAATTATTGAAAATTTTTTATACGAATTTTATTTATTTTATCTAGAATATATTTTGGTTTCGTTACTTCTTGTGATTGTTTTTTTATAGTCTGGTCGATAGCCGAGTGGGTTAAGGCGCGACGTGGCAATCGCGATTAATCACACGGACATCGCACCACAATGTTCCAATCCTGGCTCCGGCACCGGCACTGTCAGAGGAAATGGTTGTATGTCCGAGTTTTTTCAATGTGTAACCCCCTTCCGCACAAGCCCTGGTTTCTGGAATTGGGGGTTGTCTAATTTCTGTGGTGTTTATTTATTTATTTATAGAATAAATAGACAAAATATTAGTTTTATTACGAGTGTCGTATGAGTTTGTATGCCTACGTCATTTATTACGAGTGTCGTTTATGTACGGCAAAGCGAAAAACGTGCATATTGAGGATACACTATTTATCAGACGCTACCGTGATGAAAAGGTTAATTTCTTGAATATATATTCTAACATATAAGTTTGTATTTACTTAGGTAGATCAGGTTTCAAGTGTTGATAATGGATAATCTTGAAAAGGAAGTTCTGGAAAATAATGGATTGGAGAATATGAAAAGGAGTAAGGGGTCCGAACCTTACATTCCGTGAAAAATTGTTGATGCTAAACACGGCTGCGAAGAATAAAAATATATTAGAAAATAAAAAACTGACCATGTGGCTTCACAAAATAAGGTCAAGGCGTGGCAGAAAGTATTGGAATAATTTAATTCATTTGTCCCTAACGGATGCTATAAAAGAAGCATAGAATGCTTAAAAATATTATATATAACAATGAGAAGAGAATAGTAAGGAAAATTTCGGCAGAAGAAAAGAGAGCAACATTTGGTACAGGCGGAGGGTCCGAAATAAAAATTCCAAAAGATGACTCTTATCACGAATTACTTTTTGTCAGTGATGAATGAAAGGGCTGTGTATGTCTACAAAATCCATTCGATAGTGATGCTTCTTCTTCAAAGCAATTATCAATCAATGATGAGGGTGGCGCAATATATTGGAATTTCGAAATGAAAATAATTCAAATATTGATAACGCAGATTCTATTGAAGTTATTGTTCAAGATGAGCACCAAGATGAAGTAAGTTAATAATAATTTTGATTTCAGTTCAGAGTAACATTTTAGTGCCTATACCCTAGTTTGAAATTTTTTCTCGATATTTAGGAAATTTTCATTGTAAAAAGTGGCAATTCTGAATTTTTACAAATTTTAGACAGATAACCAGAAAACTTAGTACCGTTAGTAGTGCTTTAAGAACCAAACTACATGCAAGTAGTGTGACCATTGGCAATACAGGGGATGGTGGCTCTGAGAAAAGTAGTACGGTATTCATGCAACTTACGTTTTTTTACATAATCTTGTTTTTATTTTATATATCAATTAATAAACATAATTGTTCACAAAATTCGAGATTTCTCTTTTACTGTTTTTTTTTTTAATAAATATTTCTTGTATACCAACTGCGGGCTCCTAAACAGAAAACACATCTAAACAAAAAAATAATTCTGCCAGATGCCATCCAGCAACAACTTGCACCTCGGTAAGAACAGTCACATAACTCAAAAAAACGCCCATTTTAAATTTAGAACAGAGATAAATGTATATAGCTGTCCTCTACGTGCTAGAAAAACGTCACTTTTCTAATTCGAAATTGATCCGCTAGAGCAGAATTGTGTCAGTTTTCTTTTTAGGCTAATTTATATTTCAAACGTGCTTTTAGAGGGCGGAATATTAAAACATAATATTTTTAGTCGCAAACTCCTCTATAAAATCCTTATTTTGCTATAAGGAACGTAACCAGACTGCAACCAATAGCTACTCTCCGGACTATGTGCCAAAACGAGCGCTGAATTACAAGTTACAAGCCTGGCGCGTTAAGTGTAATAATTGCATATTACCATCAAAACGCTAATGCCTCGATTGCAACAAACACCAACCGAAAGACTGATCCTACATAAAGGAGCTTGTAACTTGTAATTCAGCGCTCGGCGGGGCACATAGCCCGGAGAGTAGCTGTTGGTTGCAGTCTGGTTACGTTCCTTATAGCAAAATAAGGATTTTATAGAGGAGTTTGCGACTAAAAATATTATGTTTTAATATTCCGCCCTCTAAAAGCACATTTGAACTATGCTAAGCCCAGTCAGGCGGCTATTTCTTTTTCGATTGCAACAGACACTGGACCGCTAGATGGCGCCTGCTGACTATTTTACATGTCGCTATCCCAATGATACCGAAATGTACTAAATGGTCAAGTGATCCTCGTGTCGGTCGTCACATGCCTACCTTGCACTGACGAGAGCCAACAGCTCTAAACTGCAGTCTGCAAGTGGTGTGTGACGACTGGCACGAGAGCTCCTTTAAGTAGGATCAGTCTTTCGGCTGGTCTTTGTTGCAATCGTGTAACGAAGTATTTTTCATTACCGAAATATGTATAAAATATCATTATTTTCTGGAAAATATTTTATAGTTTTGTACCGCCTTAGGCGAATTCATTTGAAATTAATTAATTTCTAGAATCCCCGAGTAGGTATATCAGATTGTAAAGTACAGATGAACTCAGGTGGGGAAGCGACGAAAAGAGTTTCTACATTTCAGACACGCCAAACCACGCACGAGTCAGTGCCTTCCCAGGGACCGACCGCGTTAGTTGTGCAGAGCTCTCCGTCCTGTGGTACCAGAGTAAGGTAAATTTGCTAAGTCCACAAATTCATCGTGGCATTATCCGAAAATATTTTAAAATATTTTACAAGTCCGTTCGACGTCACTTATGTGACGTCACTCCTTCAGTACACAGGAATAATTTAATTATTCCGCATTTAGTCTTCTGGCTGCCGTCCTACGAGGTACACGTGCCTGTTGTTGGCTCTGGTGCTGTACTGAAAATATTACAAGTCCGCAATTCAGGTAACATCTAAATTTGAATTATTTTTCCACAAAGTCCACAGTCCACAAAGACATTTTCAAATATTTTACGTCACAGTGATCTACCGCGCACCTATTTTCCGCTGTTTCTCCCACTCCTTCATCTCTGAAGGCAGTAATTAAATTCACACCGACCAGTTAGTCTTCCCAGTCGACTCAAAGCCAGAAGACGTGTTCGCGCTAAATATTTGAAGCCGCCAGGTAACATTCATTTTTCTAAGTCCGTAAAATCTGTATTTGCAATAATTTTCTAAGTCCACAAATCCATCGGGGAATTATTCTTCCAAGTCCACAAATCCGTAGTGGGATTATTTTTCTAAGTCCCCAAAATCTTTCAAATATTTTGTCAAGTCCGTCTGACGTCACCGTGATCCATCACGCATCTGTTTTCTGCTGTTTCTCCCACTCCTTCATATTTGAAGGAAGTAATTAAATTCATACCGTGTAGGCAGTCAGCCTAATTGACTCAAAGTAAGCAGACGTGTTTCCTCCGAAAATCCAACTTCAGGTAAATAATACTTGACACATATTAATTCTGAACCGTGGAATTTGTCGCCTGAGTCATTTAGTATTAGATTTTTTGCTTGCTCCTCTCGGCCTAAGTAACTTATAGATTTTAGTAGTTGAAGTAGATTTGTACATATAGGTTTATAGTAATATACTGACTTTATTGAAATACTCTGAGTTTTATTGTCTGTGTGTGAACGTCTAATTTCCTATATATTGACCCACTGGAATAAACTTTCTCCACTTGAGCTGCTCAGCCTCGCGTACTCGGCTTGAGGGTAGTGTGTCCTATCACTTAAACTAGGACTGGCGCCCGAGTAATTCGAAAACTTGTTTCCGAAGCTCGTGTGTCAAAGAGTGGCCGCGCCTTTTCTCCACGTCAACGTGCGAGGTGGAGAAAAACGCGTCACAATCGAAGCATTAGCGTTTTGATGGTAATATGCAATTATTACACTTACCGCGCCAGACTTGTAACTTGTAATTCAGCGCTCGACGGGGCACATAGCCCGGAGAGTAGCTGTTGGTTGCAGTCTGGATACGTTCCTTATAGCAAAATAAGGATTTTATAGAGGAGTTTACGACTAAAAACATTATGTTTTAATTATATTTGAGTCTCGTCCTCAAGATCACAACTGTAGTACCTCCACTTTCCGCCAGATGTCATCACAAATTTTTAAAGCTGAAAACCCTTTAGCCCTTGATCTCCCTACTTGCTAACTCCATGCTCTTACCCGGAGCCAACTTCACTTCTCTTCTTTGTGTCATGGTGTTACCACGCTTTCTACAACAAATTGTGTTTTATATGAAAAAAAAAATGTACAAAAACTTGAGAAATGGTCGACGCTCTCATGATAGAGACATCAGAGTCGAAAGTTCTGGAAGTAGCGATGTGGAAGTATTTACAAGGGCTAGTGCGGCCCGGGAGCAGCTGTGTCGCTCTTCAAGGCAGTCCTCGATTGAACCCGGTGAGGGATCTCGAGTTTTCTTACCACAACAAGAAGAGGGTGAGTGTCATATTTATGACCACACTTTTTCACCTTATCTAATCTGTCTAGCCATGTCGATATGGCGGGATAGAACACAGAGAAAGCTCTGTAGGCTCGTATGAGTAATTGCTGGGAGCATAGGATTCCAGAGGGAAATAATAATTAATGTAACTATTGAATTGCATTTAGGCTACCTTCAGGGAGCCTCGCCCTGTTGCTCCACTTCGTCGCTACAATTTTCTCCTCAATGCAGATCCTGAACTCTATACATTTCAGTTATACAGTATCCTTTTATTTTTAGGGGAATTATCTGCAAGCGATAGGTGCAAGCTCAAGTAGCAGCTGGCCTGGCAGCCTTAGGTAAGGCTTTAACCATTCTATTCGAGCCGGAAGAGGAGGGGGGGTGGACATAAATTACAGGTTATAGAGTTAATCAGTGATTCGTCCAAGCTGTTGGCTGATGTACACCACCAGGATTCCGACTCTAGACGAAATTTAGTCAGTTTAAACCTCAAAAAGGACTTATTAGGCACTATAAATGAAACAGGAGTGGGCGGATGGCTTTTTGGAGAGAATCTAGGAGATCGTGTTAAGGCGGCCCGAGCCATAGAGCGATCTGGACAAGATCTCAAAGATTCTTCCACTAAGATCACCAATAGAAGGAAGAAAAAAGAAAAAAACCAGGGGACCTTTAAACTACCGAGGCCCGTCCAGGTAATTGTCAGGAAGCCGCCTGGGCGGGCAGAAATACGACCGCAACCGTCATCCTCGAAGTTATTACCAAGACCGCCTGCCCTCATCGAAAAACAGAATACAAGAGAGGATGAGGAGAGACAACCGCCGACAGTAAACGTAAGTTTTCAAGCTGGGATGCTTAGTCATTATTTTTTGCCTGGAGAACCATCACTTCTGATCCTGTTATTCTTTCTTGGATTGTGGGGTACAAAATACCTTTTAAAAGACGAGTAATGCAAGCCTCTCCACCTTTGCAACCTCGCTGCTCCGAGAAGGAAAAATTGTGTATTAATTCAGAATTATCTAGGCTACTCAGTATTGGTGCTATTAGGAAATGTAAGCCTTGTCCAGGTCAGTTTCTGTCAAAATATTTCCTGGTCCCTAAACGGGATGGAGGAATGCGTTTCATACTCAATTTGAAAAAGCTGAGTTTCTGTCTATACAACATTTTAAATTAGAGGACAGACGGACAGCGTGTAGGTTTCTCGTGGTTGTTTCATGGCTACTCTTGATCTTCAAGATGCATATCTAGTCATTAACATTGATATTGATCATAGGAAATATCTACGTTTTCAATACAACAATACTCTCTACGAGTATACTTGTGCACCTTTTGGACTAGCAACAATCCCCTATGTTTTCACTAAGCTAATGAAGCCAGTGTTATCAATTTTGGGGGTTTTTGTCTATCATCTATCTTGACGATCTTTTATTGATAGGGGACACAAGAGAATCTTGTTTACTAAATATTAAAGAATCCAGCTCGTTTCTTGAAAACCTAGGTTTTACAATAAATACTAAAAAATGTCAGATGCTCCCTACTACCTGTTTTCGCTTCCTGGGTTTTTTGTTCGACTCGGTAAAAATGTCTATCAGTCTTCCTCAAGAAAAATGTACAAAAATTGCCAGACTTATAGACAAATTTCAGAAGAGGAAAATATGTTCAATACGAGAATTTGCTCTGTTCCTGCGGGGGTCGTGGTTCGTTTTGAGGGTGATTTAGGGTAGTGGGTGGTAATAAGGAAAATTTACGAAGTAAAATACAAATAGCCAAATTTATTACACTGTAAAAAAATATCCAAATATGGGTATACACATACATATATATAGGACGCAAGAGTAAAAACAGTTAACTAATATTATACAAAAAAAAACACTGGTGGTTGACGCTAAAAATAAAGTTTGCCGCCGGTCGTGATCACGTCTGGCGTGCCATTTAAGTCTGGGCACTTATGCGTATTAGCCTAGCGTAATAATGACTTTGTTAAACACATAGAATTATAAAAAAAGCTTCAAAACTACACAAAACGAAGAAATGCAAGGGCTAAAATCGGTTGCGTAACCCAAGTAGTGGTACCTAATATTTTAAAACTCCACTGTTACAAATTGGCAAAAACAGTAGGTAAAATATTAGGTTATTAAAAACAATTCTGTACAAGGAAAAGAGTTTGTCCGCAAATGGCGCAAGTAAATAAAATCAAATAATATATAAAATATTGGACACTGACAACTACTTGTATAAGAGGAAAATATTAAAAATATTAATTGTAAAACGATACGCTTACAGTTGGCTGCCGGATGGTGATATCCTAGGCGTGCTCCACCAATCTGGACTCCGCTCTCACTGCAAAACGAGCCCTACTTCTTAGCTGCCACTCGTATATAGCCACAGCAAAATTGGTTGGCGATAAGGCTGATGACCGGGGTTGATTGTGTGAACTGATGACAAGAATCAATGCTAAAGCTGGTTTTAAAAAACCCTACAAAGAAGAACAAGTCTTAGACACTATTTCTCGCGGCAAAAAAAAAATGGATGATTTCGGGAAATAAAAATAATCTGAATATAAGAAAGAAGATAAACTTATTTGGGGGTTGTTTATCGGCTTAAAGTAGCCTTCTCGTCCTACGAGAGAGGTATGTAAATGACGTCGCAAAAACTTCAGCTGGAGGCGGCTCGGGGCGGCCGAAAGTAAGGAAGAAAAATCCAGCAAAGCTGCTCCCGCGGCAAGAACAATAAAACAAACACACCAAAGGAAATTAGGTTCGTTGCCACTTAAAAAAAACCTTTCCACCATAAATCCCCAAATTGGGTAAGCACAAAATAGCTGCAGAGGCAAAGGTCTCTTCCTTCTATTTACGAATCGCCCAAACTGCGTACCCCGCTATTAAAAAACGGGACTCCAATAAAAACCCAGGGAATTCAAAAAAACTTATCAGCGCTGTGCCGGACTAACGTATTTCTATAGCCGTCGCTTCTCTGTAAATATCCACTTGTTAAAATTAGATGACCAACTATACCTATAAAATCAAATGGTAATAGTATATTTCAATTATGTTGCGGGGCCATAAAATGGACCGTAACAATTAGCGTGTGGGGAAAATCCAAATCCTGAGATATTTCTTCCACTTCAAGGAGACAACGTCGATACTTTAACTACAAGCCAGCCTATACAATTGTCCAATACTGTTACTGAATCCACTCCAGTATATAAAGGTGAAACGAGTGGAAGTTTCGCGTGCATTGAAAATGTCAATGTTCCTACGGTTAAAAAAGTTAATGCTTTAAAGGAAGATTGGAAATCATTTTCTGATGAAATCTTGACACATCTTGATAATGATCCAATAGCCTTTTATCCAGCAATTTCCACTTTCTTAAAAAACAGGCAGAGGTGTGCTAAAAGTAATAATTCCCTTATATCAGGGTTGCATAATTCTTTTAAGTACCATGGAACAACTCCCAAATTCAAACGTCTAGGTGTAAGAAAAGGGGAAATGATAAGTGTGCAGCCAACAAGTGTTGCTAGAAGAAAATCTGCGATGGGTGGCAAAAAACATTCCTCAGCTGGTAGAAAGGATAACAGCTTGGCAAAGAGAAAGTCTAAAGCACCCCATTCTCTACAAAAATGTGTTAATATGAATATCGGAGTATGTGAAAATAAGTTTAAAAAATGATCCTTATTTTAAACATTACGTTGATTTGTTATTTTTTTAATCAATAAATACATAGGTAAGGTACTCTTATTATCAAAAATATACCACATATATATTTTTTATAAATTAATAAATGTAAGTAGTATAGAAATGGGCATTCTGTGACAGCTCCTCCCACCACTATTATTTTCCCCCCACCCCAGACCCCCACCACTATCATTTTTTCCCCACCACAGACCCCCCCACTACTATTTCCCCCCACCACTATTATTTTCCCCCATCACTACTATTTTCCCACCACCACTATTATTTTTCCCCCACCACTACTATTCCCCCCACACCACAGCTCCCCCCACCACAGCTCCCTCCACCACAGCTCCCCCCGACCACCAAAGATCTCCCCACCATTGATATCCCACATATCTTGGGAAGGGGGAATGTCATAGAATTCCCATAGGCTGGATCATTCAAAAGAGAAAGGGACATGCTATATGACTGACTTTTTAAGGTATACTAATAATATATATATATAATTGAAAATAGTGAGGGGGAATTAAATTTGTAATAATAGTTGTGGGTGTGAATTTATATCATTGCAGATCAGTGTATGGTGACGATAATACCTCCGTACACCTTGTTTTAAATACGAATAAAATGTGCCTGGACGACTTTTCAATTTGTCCAACAAGTAATGGGTATAAAAGCTTGGAGGAACGTTTATTATCCTTTAAGAATTGGAAAGGTGTTGTAAACCCTGTAGACCTTGCTCTGGCAGGATTTTATTACATAGGTTATGAAGATGTCGTCCGCTGCTTCCATTGTAGAGCTGAAATTTATAGATGGAAAATTGATGACATTCCCATTAAAGAGCATTTAAAGTACTCAGAAGATTGTTCTTATGCAAAATTGATCAAGGTTGGATTGCTGCAAGTTAAAAAGGAGGAGGTGAATAAACATGTAACAAGAACTGATTTAATTAGTTGTATGATAGTCTTCTCATGGCTTTTGAATATTACCTTAATCTTACATACACTAGTTATTTAAGTTATAGTATTGTAATATAAATCAATGTAAATTGTTATTGTTATTTTTAATGTGCCACCCTATAAAATTAAAGAGTTTTATAGAAACTGTTTTTTTATTCCAATTGAAATGGGAAATTTATCACAAAATTTTTAAGATTTTCCGAACATTGTTCAATTGAAATGTCTTGGTTTTTTAATTTAGAAATCACATTGTCTAGCCTCTTTCGCTGCTTTTCCAATTTTCTCATTTCTGTCGACAGTGAGGTTCTCCTTTTTTGACATTTTCCAGCATATTTCACTGACTCCACTATTAACGATTTTCGTACTTCTTGGATAAACTTTGTTTTATTTTTATCCACCTCTTCTTGATTTGCGTCACATTTTCGTTTAATTTTATTTAAATAGTTTGTAAAAAATTCATCTTCCGAATCAGATTCACTTCCATTTTCCGAATGTACCTTTGTTTTTTGAAATGATAAGGTTGATGCCACCGCTGATGTTGATGTGTTCACTATCGGACGAACGGCCGAAAAACTACCCTCATTAACCACCATGTCGGAATCCACAGATTCTGTCGCTTGAATGGAATTAAGCTTTTGACACACTTTTTCCTCGAATGAAATATCTTCGTAGAGTTCATCAGGTGTTAAGGTAAGTTTTCGATTTCGAACCATTTTGTTTGAACACATTTTTTTTCAACTTCTAAACAATATAACACAACACACAACACAAAGAACTGCACGCAAGAGAGAGACTGGAACAAATACGTTTTATGATAAAATGATAATTTATGGGTAAATAATTTGCAAAGGCATATATGATATATTTGTGATGAATTGGCATGTACGGTTAGATAGATATGTAAATAAATACTGAGTAGGTATTATGTGTCAAGGTTACTTATTTTACTATAGCAGATAATTTGTTACTGATGAAAGAAACCATTATACCCAAGTAATATGATAGTTGCTGAGTATACAAAGTAGCAACTGTAAACACATTAACATCAACACTCTATCCCCCTCCCTCACCCAGCCTCCAGACGAGACCCCCCTGCCCCCTCACCCCCCCAACCTCCAGACGAACCCCCCTACCCCTCACTCTCCGGACGAACCCCCCCCAAGTTTAGGTGGGAAATGCTACTACATACATCAGACAAATGAGATTATTATTGGTAACCTTGAGTAACCTTTGAAGACTACATTATTTTATAATATTAGGAAGAGATGGAATATATAATTATTAATAACATAACATGTTGTCATTAATATATGACGTCATTTGACAATATATTTATGTAATTATTATAAACGTTTTAATAAAAAAGCAGACAGCTTCGCTCGGGAATCGATCGCTCAACCAATTACAATTTACAATTTAAAATGTTTTATTGAATAATATCTACATGTCAAATTCTATTTTATTTATATCATTCATATTCAGTGTACAATATCTATGTTATCCCGACGCGTTACAGATGAGCATCAAGCTCAGAAACGAGACGGGGGGCCGATCTTATGCCAAATGATAAGAATAGAATTAAAAATTAATAAAATAAAAATTGTTTTCCAAAAAAGGTTAAACTAAATATCAGTTTTTATACAACATGTTTAAGGAAAATAAAAATTATTGAAATTCTATCTGATACATTAAAATTATATAATAAACTCGCAGGAAACTCATTGTCGAGAAAAAACCTGCTTAAAAAAAATATATATTCACAATTAAAAACGCACCGATGATTTCAGTGGTATACAAAAATAAGAAAAATAAAACAACTATTTGAAATAAATTAAAATAATATTTTTATTAAAACAAGTATGTATAAAATGTTTCAGGGACACATCAAATCATCATAGTTCCACTTGAACCTGTAAGAAAATTATAAGTTTTAAAAATTATGTTATCTATCCGAATAAATCGGAAGATTTTCATGTATGAGCTTATGGGTGTGCTCAAAATTATGATGTTCCCGTATGTCTACCATATTAGTGGTAAGCGGGGAATTATGTATCTTTGTTTTAAAGAATTTTTGGGAAGTTTCTATTATATAATCCCTGATTAGAGGGATGTTATACTCTCTATGAAACGTTTCAATAGGAGTATACCTATTTGTGCTTGTAAGTAATCTAAGGATTTTATTCTGTGTCTTTTGTAGTCTATTACATTGCGCATCTGAAATTGTGTTCCAAGACGCGCATGCATAGGTAAGGATCGGTTTTAGCATAACTTTATAAAGGGTTAACTTGTTATCCTTAGTTAATGTGCTCCTTTTGTTGACTAATGGATATAGTCGACTTAAGGCAGCATACGTACTATTTATTACTCTGGTTATGTGAGGTCCGAAGCGTAGTCTCGTATCCAGGGTTACCCCTAGATACTTGACCGTGCTCCTTTCCTCAATAACCTTGTCATTAATTTTAATTTTATTGAAGGTTTTAATGTTTGTAAACTTCCTGTGCATCGTAATGATTTCAGTTTTTTCTGCGTTTATTTTTATTTTCCACTTTTGGTGGTATTTTAGTAGTGTATTTAAATGGTACCTCACTTTTTGTAGCGCCGTGACGGCATAAAAAGACCTGGCGTAAATTGCCGTGTCGTCGGCATAAAGTATTAAGTCTGTTGACTGGCTTGTCGGCGTGTCCGCGAGGTATAAATTATACAACAGGGGCGACAGTATAGCCCCCTGCGGAACGCCAGCTGACATGCGTTTAAGGGCCGAGTGGGTACCATTTATATTTACTATTATTTGCCTGCCAAACAAATAACTTTTCATTAGTGAAACGATATGCACAGAAAATTTACAAACATTTTTAAGTTTAAAAATTAAGCCGTTGAGCCAAACCGAATCGTAGGCTTTTTCAATGTCCAACCTCTGCACCAAACCAATTGTACTATCTAAGTGTTTATAGATCATATGCTTAGTCATAAAAGAATCCTATCTCGGGCGAGGTCAAATAGATGCAGGAATGCACGCGAAATTTCCGATTAAGATTACACGTTATCTATCTATATGACATTGAACTGAAATATTTCTTTTTTATTATTTTGTGGCAAACTTACCACCTGTATAAATTAAAATATATCTAAGAGGAAACATAATCAAATACGATGTAGTATATAATATCGAAATTTATTAATGGCAATAAGAACAATATTTCTGTTAACAATAGGTCGACGCTGTAAAGATACACGATCAAAATTAAAAATTAAATCAAACTTGGAGATGTCATATATAATTATTAAGAACATGGCAGTATTTTTTATATAATTACTGTTAAATGGGGGGACCCTCACGCTGTCAAAAAATGGGTGCAGAGTATTTGACAATCGGCATACTTCGGAATATTTGACAATCGACCCATTTCAGAATATTTGGCAAATGACCCACTTTGGAATATTTGGAATTGACCCATTTTGGAATATTTTAGCAATTGGCTCACCACTCCGTTTTATTTTTAATCTATTTACACCAATTTTGAGCGTGGGACTTCGCTTCCCATGAGAATAATCGACATAAGTTTTAGAAATATGATTACGATACCACCTATTGACCAATTCACAAACTTTTTTAATATATTTATTTTGTAATCATTCATATATTATGATGTCATTTGATCACGTGACAGGAATGAACATAAACATATCATATCGCATATAGTAGACAACACTCAAATCCAAAGTCAACGGCTCTCCGGAAGAGAGTTACACATTTGAAAAAAATGCAGACAACATCCATTACCTACATACATTGCCAGTGTCGGTGCCAGGGATCCCCAAAGCATAGCAGTATCACACCAGAATGAATTTGTCACATAACGCGCTCTAGCCGACTGAGCTACCGTGCCGGATTGAAGCAAGGAATATTTTTCCTCCTAATGAAACGAAATACAGCTTGTACAAGTATGGTAGATTGCTGATTTTGAAAATGAAAGGCAGGATGTGCAAGTAAAATGATCTGCTGACTTTGTAAATACAATGAACTGCTTACTTTGCTAGTTCAATGACCTATCAAAATTGCAAGTGTAGTCAGATATGTATTCATGCTTAACAAGTTTTTGTATATTTGTGAATGTAATATATACCATGTTTTTCATAATAAAACAAAATTACTTCAAATTCTATCCTGTGGTGTATAGGTTCTTTCTGGTCGTAAATATTTCCGGCAGAGGAGCTATAACGTCATATTTCTGTTTTTTTTTGCTTATAACTCGACAGTACATCAGTTTATAGATATATTTTAATGTGCAAGGATGTTAAATAATTTTCCGTATATCATATAAGAAAAAGTAGATGAAAATTAGGAAAAGGAGGTAAAAGAATTTACCACATATCAAAACAAAGCTTAGTTTAGGGTGATTTTTTTTTCCAAGTCATGTATTTCAGTTTCAATATGTTAGAACTTTTATATTTTTTAAGAGCCATTAACTTAAAATATATATACTGAAAATATGAGAAATGATAATATCTTTAATTAAAAACGGCTCTATTTTTACATTTTTTCTAATAAAGATGCATAGGTACATAGAAAATAATGAAAACTAGATTTTTCTTAGGGTTTTCAAAGAGAGGCAGAGATCATCAAAGCACAGATTATGTACCTATTGATATGTAAAGATTCCTTCCAATTCAAAAACTGATTTTATAAATATAAGGATGTGTTAAAATTCTAACTTAAAGTATAAATTTTATTATTTTAAAACTAACTCAGTTTCATACAGTCTTATTTGGTACTGGCAAATTTCTAAAATAAAAAACTATGACATGAATAACAATTACAAGGTAACATACGTTAGGTTATGTTCTAAATTTAAAAGCAAATACATATTTTTATAAAAATGTGATAGGACCGATTGAAAAAAAGTGCTTATTATTCGTTGAAACCTGCATTATAATTTTTTACCTTATGAGATCTCATTTACTATTGTTTTCCTATATATCGATTTTTAAGTCGAATAGTGGTTTTCTTATGGGGTACTCTTATATTTGTAGGACCTATATATATTTTATTTAGAGGGGTGGTAGCACAGTTGTTAGTACGTTTAACTTTCACTCTGAGCATACCTAGGGAAGTGGATTCGAGCCCCACCTACTGTAAAGTAATTTTCAACTATAAATTGCCCCCCCCCCACCAAAAAATGGTTCGGATCCCACTATAAGCTGTAGGGCCCCGTCTCCTTTACTTGAAAAAGTTTAGGTTTAACAGGGTCATTCAAGTGATCTGGAGGGCGGTTGAAACATGTCTTGCTAAACATTTATTAGACTTTCTGAATGATAATCATGCACTACCATAAGCACTACTTAGTTTTGGAATTTCGCTTAAAATGTTCTATCAGTTTCAGTATGTTCACATTTTACATTGAACATAAAACACTAATTGTTTTTCAAATCACTATTTTTCATTAGAATCTTTAAGAAGTACTGAATAGTTTCTTTCTGAAGGTAACGGATGCAAGTTTCAGAGCAACGGATCTTACATATTTTTGTTCAAAACTTTTATGAATTCAAAGTACATATATGTATTTATATTTCCTGAAATTTAAAAAAATATTGGGCAGAGACTGTAATATGTAATCAATGGATTCGTTCATAAACGAGGGAGATAAAAACATGATATGAATATCTTAAATATAAGAGAAAAATAATTTTAAGAACGACTTTTCAGCTAACAGGTGTTTAAATTTTTAAACGTTTACAGAAGTTCTTGTGTAATTCTTTACTATATACTAAAATAATACATTCCTTTTGTATGATGCTAAAATATAAAAACAACTAATCTATTGTCTTCATCTTATTTGTAATTCGTGCTATAAATTAAAGCTTTAACCATATGTGATAAGATAAAATAAACATTCTCATCCACAAAATTTCTTTAATCATAAGAGAATATTATTTTTTATATATTAGTTTATTTTCCGCTTTTGAATAAGTATTTAAAAAAAAATCTACACATCTAATTCCTAAGATAGTTAGCTTTCGAAGAAGCTGTTTTGAATAAAAAAATCTAAATATCATCTAATCAACTAGCGGATTGAATTACTTTACATACATATATACAGTCCTTAAAAATAGCGTCAAGTGTTTTATAAAATATATTGTGATTTTTTATTCCTACTACAGATATTTTCCAGAACATCTTTTTTTTACATTTCGTTCACAAAGAGTCGTTGATTCTGTTAATTTATTATATAAAATTTTCTCAGATTAAGTACTGGATACATACATACATACATACAAAAAATTACTAATTTTAATTCCTAATAAGTTTAAAATTCTTAATATACGGGTCTTAGGGATATACCGGGTGAGTTATTGATAACACGTATATTTGAAATTAGTTTTTTTTATTAACAATGTTAGTATAACAATTTTTATTTATTCTACAATGTGTAACATTAAAGCATTTACTGGGAAAAAATATAATGAAGTGTAGGTTCTGTAACATTTCCAAATCCTCCTGATTCTTTAATTTTACTTGGTCCTCGAGTGATTACATTTGAAGTTTTACACAAATTCTTCTGGCAAAATAAAGACTGCTTGTGATTTTTTATTTATTTCAACAAGTCTACAGTGTTTATAAATTTCTGAAAAATTTATATACAGAGTATTTTGATAATAAATAATACTTGACTTTAATTACAATTTTTATTTAATACGTGAAAACGGATGTAACTTTCTCGTGAATGATTTTTCTTATTCTCAACACCTGCTCTAGCGTCATTGAAAGAAGAATTCTGTAGATTTTACCTCTTTCCAACGCGTCGTATACCACTTCCATTAATTTATCCACGAAATTGTGATTCATGATACTCCACAGTTTCAGCGTCAGGTACTGGTGGTGGAGAGGGTAGTAATTTATCTAATAATTCCCATATCCCAAGTATTTATATATACATCATATTTCAGACCCAGGCGGATATTAATGCGAATCATATCGACGATGGTGTTTGGAGGGGAGCGAGGGGGTGTTTGGGGGGTGCGGGGCGAGGGGAGAGGGTTGGGGGGTCTCGTCTGGAGGCTGGGTGAGGGAGAGGGATAGAGTGTTGATGTTAATGTGTTTACAGTTGCTACTTTGTATACTCACCAACTATCATGTTACTTGGGTATAATGGTTTCTTTCATCAGTAACAAATTATCTGCTATAGTAAAATAAGTAACCTTGACACATAATACCTACTCAGTATTTACTTACATATCTATCTAACCGTACATGCCAATTCATCACAAATATATCATATATGCCTTTGCAAATTATTTACCCATAAATTATCATTTTATCATAAAACGTATTAGTTCCAGTCTCTCTCTTGCGTGCAGTTCTTTGTGTTGTGTGTTGTGTTATATTGTTTAGAAGTTGAAAAAAAATGTGTTCAAACAAAATGGTTCGAAATCGAAAACTTACCTTAACACCTGATGAACTCTACGAAGATATTTCATTCGAGGAAAAAGTGTGTCAAAAGCTTAATTCCATTCAAGCGACAGAATCTGTGGATTCCGACTTGGTGGTTACTGAGGGTAGTTTTTCGGCCGTTCGTCCGATAGTTAACACATCAACATCAGCGGTGGCATCAACCTTATCATCTCAAAAAACAAAGGTACATTCGGAAAATGAAAGTGAATCTGATTCGGAAGATGAATTTTTTACAAACTATTTAAATAAAATTAAACGAAAATGTGACGCAAATCAAGAGGTGGATAAAAATAAAACAAAGTTTATCCAAGAAGTACGAAAATCGTTAATAGTGGAGTCAGGGAAATATGCTGGAAAATGTCAAAAAAGGAGAACCTCACTGTCGAAAGAAATGAGAAAATTGGAAAAGCAACGAAAGAGGCTAGACGATGTGATTTCTAAATTAAATAATCAAGACATTTCAATTGAACAATGTTTGGAAAATGTTAAAAATTTTGTGACAAATTTCCCATTTCAATAGTTTATATTTTTTCTATTACTTTTGTTATTTACCTTTAAGTTAGTTATATTTTTGAATATCTGTTATGTAAGTATTCTGAAATAAACGGATTAAATTATATATGTGCATTTTTAATTTGCTAAATAGTAACCTATATATTCTCTGAAAATTGTTTACTTCATAAAAATTGTATGCAGACATTCCAATATAATCGCAATTTAACTTGAACTTGAAATCAAATACATGTGATTAAATATGACCCATTTATAACTTAATGAATGGACAGTCAAATAGATTACCAGAGAACATATAACAATGTGCATTATGGAAGAATTCTTTAAATAGACAAATTTGCAATCACTATAAGGTGACCAAATAAAAATAGCTTGAAATTGATATTTCTTACCATGTAACAATGCACTTTATATTTTGATATAAAAAAACACTGTTTCTATAAAACTTATAGGGTGGAACATTAAAATAACAAAAATTTACTATCATTATATAGGGTGAACAAATAAAAATACCAATTTGGAATAAAAAAACAGTTTCTATAAAACTCATTAATTTTATAGGGTGGCACATTAAAAATAACAATAACAATTTACATTGATTTATATTACAATACTATAACTTAAATAACTAGTGTATGTAAGATTAAGGTAATATTCAAAAGCCATGAGAAGACTACCATACAACTAATTAAATCAGTTCTTGTTACATGTTTATTCTCCTCCTCCTTTTTAACTTGCAGCAATCCAACCTTGATCAATTTTGCATAAGAACAATCTTCTGAGTACTTTAAATGCTCTTTAATGGGAATGTCATCAATTTTCCATCTATAAATTTCAGCTCTACAATGGAAGCAGCGGACGACATCTTCATAACCCATGTAATAAAATCCTGCCAGAGCAAGGTCTACAGGGTTTACAACACCTTTCCAATTCTTAAAGGATAATAAACGTTCCTCAAAGCTTTTATACCCATTACTTGTTGGACAAATTGAAAAGTCGTCCAGGCACATTTTATTCGTATTTAAAACAAGGTGTACGGAGGTATTATCGTCACCATACACTGATCTGCAATGATATAAATTCACACCCACAACTATTATTACAAATTTAATTCCCTCCACTATTTTCAAATCAATAGACATGTCATTCTAATAATACATATTAGTATACCTTAAAAAGTCAGTCATATAGCATGTCCCTTTCTCTTTTGAATAATCCAGCCTATGGGAATTCTATGACATTCCCCCTTCCCAAGATATGTGGGACATCAATGGTGGGGAGATCTTTGGTGGGCTGTGGTGTGTGGGGAATAGTAGTGGTGGGGGAAAAATAATAGTGGTGGGGGAAGAGTGAGGGTCTGGGGTGGGGGGAAAATAGTAGTGGTGGGAGGAAAATAATAGTGGTGGGAGGAGCTGTCAGAGAATGCCCATTTCTATACTACTAATGAATTACTAAATAAAAAAAGTTGCTGTTTTCTTTTTTTCCTCAGTACATTAAGATGCAATTTTTAACCGCAATGTTACCTATTTGGATGCTTATCTCAAAGAGAGAAATAGTAAACGTTCTAGACCTAGACCGTCTGCTGTTACTGTCGCCGCCGAAACCAGTTCGGAAATCTAGCGCGTCTGCGCTTACTGAATATGCTACCCGGACCGTCTAATAAATTATTTCGAGAAATGTTTGTCCAAGAGGACTCCTTTAGATACCAGAATTTGATTTCCAAATCAAGTAATCATGTCAAATCAAATGTCGGTGCTAGCTAGCGAGTAGACGTACGCTGTGCAGCTCCTGTGAAATATAATTTCAATAGATATAACAGTTAAATATTAGTTTTGATAAGTGTATAGTAGTGGTTGTGTTGCTGTGTTCTTGTGCCTTCCCCGAATTTACTTATTCAATTTGGAAGCAAAAATTTAACAGTAAAGGACGTTAATGCACGGGTCAAAAAACTCAATGACCAATTCCTTAGAGGTATGCAAGAGTTAAAAAATCTGTACTTAAATCCGCCAAATAACAGAAGAACAACTAGTTCAAGCTCCAATGATGCACAAAGCCTTAATATTCATGTCGCAAAAATACAAGAGTTTGAAGAAAGTATTAATGATTCAATTATGAAACTAAAATCTGACGTTGAAAAACTAAAAATGGAATATACCACGTTAGACAATAAAGTAAATAATATGAAGTTGCGTAATAATTATAACTATACATGGTTTAAAACAAAACAATGTTGATATATACGAAGATGTTTTAAATTTATTCAAGGATAAAGTCAATGTACCTGTGGAAAAAATCGATCTAAACATATGTTATCGTTTTGGCAAAAAAGATCAAAAAAATAAAACCTATTGCTGTGTGTTTTACTCATTTATGGTTGCGAGACTTGGTGTATTTTAATAAGAAGAAACTGTATGGGTTTTAACCGTTATTCGGTTGTAAATATCCCAAATGAATAATAGAATAAATAATGGACTGTATTTCTTAAAATCGAGTGGCATAAAACTCACCTCTGAGATTTCTGGTGCTCCCGGTTTTGCCGGCCGGCTCTTCCTTCTTCGATGCACAAATTATACAACACATAAATTTTAGACACAACAAAGTTAGAACAATTATTATTGAGCGAATAATATACAAAATTTTGCGATGAACAAGTGACTTTTTCGTCTTATTCGAAGTTCGTTCTACACCACATTGCAAAAACGCGAAATGTAAAAAACTCTGAAAAAACTTAAATGATAGGACTTAAATATATATATGTAGGAATGAATTGGATAGACAACCAATATTACAAGGCTAATATATATGGTTTGCAAACACTTAAATACAAAAATAATTAATAACTACGTAACATACCGCCCGCCAAAAAGGCGTAAGCGTTTTTTAGTCCGAAGACGCGAGAAGGGGGCACAGCTTGACCAATGGACGCTTGAAGGTGCCATTCTTGGTACGCACTGTGGCCACTCGTATTACCCCGTCCGCACCAGGAAAAACCTCAACGATACGACCTAGATGCCATTCCAAAGGAGGTGCTTGATCATTTTTTAACACCGCCATATCACCTGGTTTTATTAAAGCATTATTGGAAGTCCATTTGGATCTCTGAGTTAATGTGTGGAGATATTCTTTATGCCAACGTGACCAGAGGTCCTGATGCAGGCGTTGCAATAACTGCCAGCGAGATAATCGATTTATGGGCACGTCTTTCAAATTTTTGTCAGGGAGACAAGATAAAGGCTGTAAATTTAAAAAATGTGCGGGAGTCAAAGCCGAGAGATCATGCGGATCTAAGCTTAATGGCGTAAGAGGGCGAGAGTTAAGTATTGCTTCGGTTTGTGTCATCACTGTATAAAATTCTTCATAGGTTAAGAGCTGTTGACCTATAATGCGTGATAAGTGAAATTTGACAGATTTAATGCCAGCCTCCCAAAGACCGCCAAAATGGGGGGCATGTGGAGGATTGAAGTGCCACTCTAGGGATTCTGTCGCCGCAGCGGATTGCATTAAAGATCGAAGCTGCTTATCAGCGCTTACAAAATTTGAACCACAGTCACTATAAATATGACTGGGACGACCACGTCGTGCGATGAATCGACGTAGGGCTGCCAAAAAAGCTTCTGCGGTTAAGTCTGATGCTAATTCTAAATGCAGTGCTTTAGTACTCATGCAGACAAACAGACATAGGTAAGCCTTGAAGGTTTTCGCACCTCTCAATCTACCCATGGTGATATAGAAAGGACCGCCGTAATCCACACCTACATGGGAGAAAACAGACAATTGTGAGACTCTAAAGTGAGGTAAGTCGCCCATAGCAGGCTGATAAGGCTGAGGACGTCGACACCAACAAGTGTGGCACTTAGAAATTGCTGTCCGTACTGCCCTACGAGCGGATAGAATCCAAAAATTTTGCGCTAATATGAATTGAAGGGTTTGACAACCGGCGTGTAAATATTTTAAATGACACCATTCGATCAGTAATGTGGTAAGTCGACTACAGCGTGGAAGCAAATATGGATGTTTCTTATCATAGGAAAGCGTAGAATGGCGTAGGCGACCTCCAACGCGAAGCAAACCAAATTCATCACGGAAAGTACCTAGCTTACGCAGGGATTTGGATATTTTCAAACCTTTTTGGAGCCGATCAAAATCGGTAGAAAAAGCAGTGCGTTGCGTATGCTTAATTAACAGACATAAAGTATGATTTAATTCTACTTGCGTTAAATGACCACGTTTCTTAGAAGTGGGAGATCTACAATTATGAATAAACCTGAGAAAATAAGATAAGATGCGTTGAAGTTTGAAGAAAGAAGAAAAGCGATTGAGAAATGTATCGAAGAACAGATCTTCTGTTACGACGACATGTAAAGTAACTTTTCTTTCTTCAGATAAAGCTTCAGAAGAAAGTATTTCTGAGTGTATAGGTGTGGCCCATGAAGAACTAGGCGCATATAAGAAAGAAGGTCCTTTCCACCAAAACGCGTTATCTATAATTTCTGAAGGAAAGGCTCCACGAGAGCCGATGTCTGCCGGGTTGTCGGACGATCGGACATGTCTCCAGCAACTAGGAGCAATCCAATTTTGAATATAACTTACACGATTACTGACAAAAGTTTGCCACCTATGTGCAGAAGATTTAATCCAAGACAAAGCAATGGTAGAGTCTGACCAGGCATAAATCTCGCTGAAATTAACCTTATCACGATAAGTTTTAATGACAAATGACATCAAATCAGATAAAATTACAGCTGCGCATAGCTCCAAACGTGGTATTGAGATACGCCGCAATGGAGCGACACGAGACTTGGCGATAACAAAATTAATAGAAATTACTTCGTCGCCATTGTATTCGAGAAGGTACACTACACTACAATATCCATGCATGGACGCATCACAAAATCCGTGTAGCTGATAGGAAGACTTAATGTCGCTGAGAATGCGACGCGGTACCTGGACACGTGACAGGAGGGACAGCTCATCTAAGAACCGTGTCCATATCTGGCAAACATCGTCCGGTGGCGGGTCATCCCAGTTGAGCCCAATATACCACAGACGTTGAAGGATTCGTTTCGTTAGAAACGTAATAGGCGTTAAAAAACCCAAAGGATCAAATATTCTCGCTAGTTGAGATAGAATTTGACGTTTTGTACAAGTTTTTTCTGTAGGCGCTACTCGATATGAAAACTTATCCGAAGAGGGTTGCCAGTATAAACCTAAAACTTTCAATCCGTTTCCTTCATCCCAAACATGCGGGTCATTAGCTAAATACGAAGGAGGTAAATTAGCGAGTAATTTTGCTTCATTACTCGCCCATTTGCGCAACTCAAAACCTCCCTGTGCTAGAAGACCAATTAATTCTGTTTGTAAATTTTGTGCGGGCTGTAGGGACGGACTACCTGTTACGACATCATCTACATAGATATCAGAGCGTAAAATGGAGGCGGCGTTAGGAAAATGAAATTCTGCATCATCAGCCAATTTCAAGAGGGTTCGTAAAGCTAAATAAGGAGCCGAAGAAATTCCGTAAGTAATGGTTTTTAATCGATAATCTTGTACAGGATCTTCTGGTGAAAATCGCCATAAAATTCTTTGGTAATCTGTCTGCGCAGGATTAACCCATATTTGTCGGTACATTTGCTTAATATCCGCGGTAAAAACGATTTTATGTAAGCGAAAATTAAGCAGTATTGTCACAATATCTTTTTGAAGTTTGGGCCCTATATAAATAGTATCATTCAGCGTGGGCCCGGAAGGCAACTTAACTGATGCGTTAAACACTACGCGTAATTTTGTTGAAATTGATTCTGGTTTAAGAACACAAGAATGTGGCAAATAAAAATTGGTATTGGAATTAGGAGAAGCAGATACAAGTTCCATATGACCCAGATCTAAGTACTCTTTCATGAAAGAAGCATATTGTTTGTATAAATTCGGATTTTTTAATAAACGTCGCTCTAACGCATATAAAAACTGTAGGGCGATGGCGCGTGAATTTTTAAATTTAGGTGCAGGCTCGCGAAATGGTAAGTTAACAATGAACCGACCGTCTTTATCACGAGTAGTTGTATTACGAAACAATTTCTCACAAAAATCATCATCCTTTGAAATAGCGTTGTCATTAGGTATATTTTCTAGCTCCCAAAATCTTTTTAAGACAAGATCTAGCGGTTCAAGGTCAGTGGTACAAAAAAATGAAGTTATTTGTGGCGACAAATTGGCTTTGACTTTGCCCGTTAAGACATACCCAAAAATTGTGTTAAGTCCCATAGGCTCATCCATATTTCCAGTAATGTGACCATTTAATAGAATTTGCGGAACGACATCCGCACCCAAGAGTACATCTATATCCCCTGGTTTATAAAAAGTGGGATCAGCTAGCGTTAAATTGGAAATATGTGTCCAAGAGTACTCTTGAAGTTCAGTAGTGGGCAATGCATCGCAAATTTTAGGTAAGATTACAGCTATCACCTGTACTTGTGGCGTACATTTGCCTACAGGACGACAAGTAGTGCTAATAGTACTGGAATCTATGGAGGTTTGCATAAGTCCGAGACCCCTTACTGATAAGGACATTTTAGAGCGAAACAGCCCTAATTTTTTACTACACTTTTGTGAAATAAATGTTGTTTGCGATCCTGAATCTATTAAGGCCCTAAACACGTGGAAATTACCCACACTGTCGGAAAGTTCTATTAAAGCAGTGGACAATGAAACTCCGGTATTATGCGAATTCAAACCCGTTAAAGAATGGGCCGTAGCAGTGGGAAGCGTGAGCGCAGAATTTATGACAACTTCAGAATTCGAAGTAGATGAGTCACCCTGTACAGAACCACCCTGTATGGCACTACCTTGCATGGCAGGCGATAACGGAGTTCTATTTTCAAAGTGCAGCAATGTATGATGACGTTTGTTGCATTTTCTACAAACTGAACTTGACCTACATGTCCGTGTAGTGTGCACCGAGCTTAAGCAATTTGAACATAAATTTTTATTTTTAGCGAATTGATATCTCTCGTTGGGCGATTTTTTTATGAAATCAGCGCATTTGTATAGTGGATGAGTCTGACTGCACAACGAACAAGAAGGCACAGATTCTGAATTTGCAAAAAATACAGAACTATTATGGCGGTCAACATTGGTGCGCGTTGAACTACCTTCAGGCCTTTTAAATTTAGCAGATGAACTGGAAAAAGAAATATTCTCCAAAGCGCGACATTGATGATCTACAAAATCAGTAAGAGCTTTATAAGTTGGAATTTCTGTTCCCTTGAGTGACAGTTCAAACGCCGCCACTGTATCGTCGTCCAATTTATCTAGCATTTTATTTAATAACACAAAACCCCACTTATCTACAGGCAACTTAAGGTTTTCAAGAGCGTTTAAATTTTCTCGAAAAACGTCTAAAAGGCGTCGAAGAGACGATGCTGTGCGCGAAGAGATTTTTTAAAGTTCTCTATTTCCCGCCAATGCGAAGTAGCTAATAACCGTTTATTGGTATAGCGAGCTACTAAATTGTCATAGACTATTTGATAATTATCATTTGAAAGCGGTAAACTTTTAGCTATTGTTAGAGGAGGTCCACTTAAACACGAAATTAGATAATTAAATTTTTCTATATTACTCAAACATTTATTACTATGAACTAAGGCATCGAACATATCTTTAAAAGCAGTAAAAGCACGTAAATCACCCTTAAAGGTCAAAAGCTCAATATTAGGAAGATTAACATTAGATTTAACAAAAGAAGAGGGAGATTGGGTAGCTTTAATCTCAAATAATTCCTCAAAAATGACTTTAATTGCATAGTACTCTTGATTAAAATTCTCCCTGACCTTTTGCTCACTAGCCATGTCTGCACCTTCGACCCCCGAGAGCACACTCATTAAATTTGCGTGATGTTGTTTAAACTCAGAACTGATTTCCGAGATATCCTGATACCTAATTTTGAACTGTGGCCTAGAGGCTTCATTGTCAATCGCCGCTTGGGCAGAATTATATAACTCATGTAATATTTCAATGGCTTCCTGACGTAATATTCGAATTTTCTTAATATTTTTTTCCATGTTAAAAATAAACTAAAATATGAATGAAACGGTAGACTTGTAAATAGATACTCACGCCTTTTGAGACTGAGTTTTTTTAAATAAATTGTATTAAAAAGATTATAGCGATTATGCGAGCAAAGAATAAATTTATTTGTAAATTTTTGTATTAAAATGTTTGCAAAAAAAATACAAATGACATAAATGTGCGTTATTTTCAAAAACTAATACCTATCCAATCCACTCTGTAACATGTATTTAAGTATAAAATTTCTAATTAGTACTGCCGTTTAATCAGGCTCGAAGTGAACCAGAAAAAATGTATGGGTTTTAACCGTTATTCGGTTGTAAATATCCCAAATGAATAATAGAATAAATAATGGACTGTATTTCTTAAAATCGAGTGGCATAAAACTCACCTCTGAGATTTCTGGTGCTCCCGGTTCTGCCGGCCGGCTCTTCCTTCTTCGATGCACAAATTATACAACACATAAATTTTAGACACAACAAAGTTAGAACAATTATTATTGAGCGAATAATATACAAAATTTTGCGATGAACAAGTGACTTTTTCGTCTTATTCGAAGTTCGTTCTACACCACATTGCAAAAACGCGAAATGTAAAAAACTCTGAAAAAACTTAAATGATAGGACTTAAATATATATATGTAGGAATGAATTGGATAGACAACCAATATTACAAGGCTAATATATATGGTTTGCAAACACTTAAATACAAAAATAATTAATAACTATGTAACAGAAACTAAAAGGAACGCTCGTTCTACTTACTGAAATGTTGACAGCAGATAACTTAACTCTTTTTAATAAGGCGCGCGATATGATGGGCAACTCTGTGTGGACTTACCGTGGCCGAATCTATATCATGGGGTCGAATGGAACGAGGCTTCTCGTCAGGTCTGAAAGTGATTTAAACAAGAATGAATCTGCAGATGTGTCAGTGATTTCAAATGTATCAGCTGATGAGCAACATCCATTAAAATTTTATTTCTGATAAATTTGCTCTTTATATTTAAAATAATTTTATGGCATATAATCCATAAAAAAATTTTAAAAAAGGCATATAACTCACTATGTTTGTTTTGTTTTTCTTTTTAAATGAGTGGTATGGGTATTATTTACCTTTTATCAATATATAAAATATAGATATAGAAGGACGTTAAGAAAATGCAGTTCATTGTTTTTGCCTTGATACTTGCTGGTCATGAATTATTTTTATTGTTTTCTTTTTTTGTTCATAGTAGAAATATACAATTGTAAAATAAAAACCTTTTTCTGAAAACTTAATTTTACTCTCTTTGTATAAAAATGGAATAACTTTTTATCAGTGAATAATAATAACATTGTATCAAGTACTTCATTGGGATAGTTTGAATTGTTTCTCTTATTATTTTATTAAATTTAAACACTACGTGTTATTTTTTTTGCTTCATAGAATACTTAATAGTATGTATATTCATCATTTTGTACTGACCACTTATCATATTTATTTAAAAAAAGTCTTAATACTATAAATAAAATGTACGTGGAGCTGCTATACTCACGTTATACTTTGCTTAGATAGGATATATATTAGTTTTGTTCTTGTTAGTCTCTTTACTTCTCAGCTATGTTGTATATTGCGCACATTAATGTGCGATCACTGCTTTCAGGTTTTCATGATTTTGTTGCATTAGTTCAGCAAAATAAGTTTGATATTGTTGCTGTCACTGAAACTTGGCTGTTGGATGTTGTAGCCACGGAGACTGTCAATATACCGGGTTTTATCTTTTTACAGAAACGATAGGACAAGTAGAGGTGGAGGAGTTGGAATATACGTAAAAAAATCTATTGTAAGACAGATACTAAATTTTGATTTCAATTTAAATAATTCATTTGAGCACATATGGATTAAATTTAAAATCTCCCACAAAATATTTATAATTGGCACAGTATACAGACTAATGTCAGGGATTACGTAGATAATCTAGATAGTATACTATCTTTTGTATACCCTACTGCAGATGTTGTGTTATGTCTTGGTGATGTTAATGTAGACCTGTTTATTAAAGTTAATAATACACTTTCTGAGTGTTTTGATTCATATAATCTTACTCAAATAATTAATGAACCTACCAGAATTACAGCCAGCCAGCACGTTGATTGATCCAATATTTATTAATGATACAAATTTAGTTGTGGACGTGGGGACAATTAATGCTGATATTTTGTCTGACCATTTGCTGGTGTTTTGTAAAGTCAATTCGCGCGTTAGCAAACAGAAACAAAAAATTATAACAATAAGAGATTTTTCGAATTTCAATCATGATAGCTTCTTTCAAGAACTATAAAATTTACCATTAACTTAATTGTGGATATGGACATTAACCAAAAAGTAAATACTTTCAACCAATTCATTGTCACATCATTTAATAATCATGCTCCTTTGAAAACAGTTAGTGTCCAAACCCAGGGCACCCTGGCTTACTGTTAACCTAAAGCTATTGATGAAGGAAAGAGATAATGCACCTCGAAAATATAAACGGTCAAAGCTGTTAACTGATTGGGAATATTACAAATAGTTGCGCAATTTTACGTTATCAAATGTTAGATCGGAAAAAAGAGCTTATATAAATTATGTTTGCCAGCAGAATTATTATAAAAAGACGTGGGCTGCTCTTGACACTTTCAATATTAGAAATAAAAACAAATACAATGAACTACCCGGTAACTTATCTGATCCGAATAGTATTAGCGATTTTTGTTCTACTATATTACAACAGAATAATAATAATTGTGATGAAAGTATACAGTTTTATAATACACACACATATGATAATAATATCAGCTTTAATTTCGGTTTGGTTACCGTGGAGAAAATTCACGAGTATTTATTTTCCTTTAAATCCAATGCATATGGAATTATGCTTAAATACTGTAGTCCGTTTATAGATCCTTATATAACCCGTATTATCAACTGCTCGATTGAGTCATGTATATTCCCGGACCTATGGAAGATTGCCATTGGCTGTCCTCTCGCTAAAAATTCTAATCCTCAAGACTTCTCGGATCTTAGATTAATCAGTATATTACCTTGTATATCAAAAATCTTTGAAAAAGTTTTTCATGATCAAATGTATGAGTATATAAATGAATATAAAATTTTACCATCGTTTCAGACAGGCTTCAGGAAACATTATAATACATGCTTAAGTTTAGCTCAAGTTATCGACGAGATTATAGCGATTTTATTTATGGCCCTTGTCTAGATAAAATTCATGAAAACAGAATTCAAAAAGTACAGAATATGTGTTGTAGGATTATTTTTCAACTTCGCAAATTTGATCATATTTCACATAAGATTAAAGAAATTGGGTGGCTTAATATGGAAAATAAACGAATTATGCATTTTGCCTCGTTTGTTCAGAACTTGCTAGCTAAAAAAGTAGAATCTCCTTTGTTAAATAAGCTTATACCAAGGTCGAATGTGCATAGCCGTGACATTAGGTCTGCAACAGGGTTGACTATGCCTCATCATCGGACAGCCATGTTTCAGAGATCATTTACTTATAATGCTGTAAGCATTTACAATAATGTTACAGATGAACTAAAAGTCTTAAAAAGTGACAGTTTCAAACGTAACTTAAAAGGACATCTACTATCCAGACAATGAACAGTGATTGTGCAATATAATAGTGTGCATTAAAATGTGTAATTTTAATTTTATTTATCTATATTTAATGGCGCCGTTACTAACTAAAATCAAAATGTTTCTGTGACACGTATTGTTTTTCTGTGTTTTGCATTCTTGACTTAAGCCATGCACTTTCTCGGCCGAAGTCTGAAAAAATTCACCGACCCCTCGCGCACGCCGTTGGGGTTCGGCTCTGTGGGGACCCGGACCTGTCCCGGGCCCATTGCTGTTGGGGATCGGCTCGGTTAACGGGGATGAAATTCATCACCTCCCATTAATCCGGTGGATATTTCGATTTTCTATCCTTCATCGTTCAAAAACTTTCTGGTAATATGGCATGTCTGGAGAATTACCGTCCTCTGGATGATCTTCGCGAGGCCTCTAGGTAGATTAAGTTGCTCCAAATAATTCAAGAACTTCTTCGTCACCACGCCTGTAGCCGAAATTATGATAGGGATAATTCGAACCTCCTCTAATCTCCACACGTGTTTAAGTTCTATAGCCAAATTCTGATATTTGTTTCTCTTTTCCATCTCTGTTTTTTGCAGGTTGCTGGTTAGGATGCATGCAATATCAATAATAGTGGCCTTCTTGTCTTTCTTTTTGATCACCAGGATGTCAGGGCGGTTGTGATCCAAGGTTCTATCAGACTGTATTGGTCTATCCCAGTACAGCAATGTTTCCTCGTCTTCTAAAACAGCTTGAGGTGTGTATTTATAGAAGGGCGGTGGATTAGTAATGAGTCCTAAGTTAAGTGCCAATTCTTTATGGATGATTTTCGCCACCTCGTTGTGCCTTCCCAAATACATTCCCGTAGCCAAAGCGGGGCAACCTCCAGTGACATGTTCGATAGTTTCATCCACTGCCTTACACTTTCTACACACACCGTTCACGCCGGGGACTTTAAGAATGCACTTTTCATCATTTCTAGTACGGATAATGCTATCCTGAATGGCTGTTATGAATCCCTCAGTTTCTGGGTGTAACATTCCTTTCTTAAGCCATAGGAGCGTGGTCTCCTTGTCGATCTCTGGATTGTTTAAGGCATTGGGAGACTTTCCGTAGAGTACCTTGTCCTGCCATGCTGTTTGAATATCCTCGTTCGTTCGTTATTATTATTATTTATTTTTTTATTTTATTTTTTTACAAAAAAACCAGTCACCCTACTCTGTGGCTCCGACCCTCACAGAGGGGAGCTGGTTATACCAATAGCCACTCCCCACGCCCGTGGGATGAGTGACTACCGGGTCCGTGAATCGTGTGCCCTGAGTAGACGTAATGAACCGAGGATGACAGCTTTCTGCATTCTGCCGGCTAAGATCGCTGCCGAATCTCGGCATGCCGGCATGATCTTTAGTTCTGAAAGCAGCGTCTGTCGCATTCCACCGAGGGCTCCTATAATCAGTACCACTATTTTAACTGGATAAAGCCTGAGGAGTTCGAAGAGCAAATCTCGATATTTTGTCCGTTTTTCCTCCTCTTTCAAGACAATGTTGCTCTCAGCGGGAGCTGAGAATTCCACGACATACATTGTCTTGAGTTGGTGGTCGAGGAGTACTATGTCAGGCTTGTTGGCTTGTATTTGCCTGACGGTGGAAAACGAGTAGTTCCAATAAATTAGGCACTTCTCATTCCCCACAACGGACTCAATATCCCCCGGAGCGTAAGGCAGCACTGGTGTTTCGTCTATCTCATACGAGTGCCTTAGATGATAGTAAAGCACTCGTAATGCTGCGTCGTGTCTGTGAATATAGGCCGAGACTGCGTATGTCGGGCAAGCCGACAGTAAGTGCATTACAGTCTCCTGCGCCCTGCGGCAGGCCCTGCAGCCGGCATCAGGGACCTCCATAGCCATGACACGACGTTGATAGACGAGAGTGTTAAATACACCATCCTGGCAAGCCATTATGAATCCCTCGGTCTCAGACTTCAGCCCAGCTGACCTTAAGAAGGCGAAGGTCAGCCTTTCGGATAAGCCGAGGTCTTCTATATTTTTATAGAAGACCTGCCTTAAAGAGAAAAGCTCCTACCTCTGCATTTTCATGGTCTCGGACCATGCAGAGGAGGGGATGCGAACTCCTGATGACCTTACATGCTCCACCCAGAACCATCCTGCTATGGAGACTCTCCAAGCTCAAGAGTCCACGGCCTCCCCGATGTCGTGGGAGATATAACTGTGGAACGGACGATTTAGGATGCAAGCTCCTATTGAGATGCATCTTCTTGCGGGTTACTACATCGAGTTGACGCAGCTCTTCTCTAGTCCACCTCACTACTCCGAAAGAGTAGAGAAGGATCGGAACGGCAAGCATATTTGTAGCAGACACCTTGTTCTTCCCCGACAGTTCTGAAGACCAGATCTGTCGGAGTAGGTACTGATACTTGCCGCGGAGAGCGTTTTTCACTACACTCACTTCTTGGGTGGAGCGTTGCTCGACACCCAAGTAAGTGTACGACTCTCCGGCATCTAGATGGTGTAAGATGCTTCCGTCCACGAGCTGCGCATCCTCACCGCATCGTCCTTTCTTGAGATGGATCAGTGCGCATTTGTCCAACCTGAACTGCATACCGACAGCCTGCGTGTACTCCTGTATCACCCTAAGGGACTGTTGGAGATCCCTCTCTCCAGAGGCATAAAGTTTAAGGTCATCCATATAAAATAGATGGGTGACCTTATGCCTCCTGTCGCCGGGGGCACCGCAGTTGTAGCCACGGGTTTTCCGGAGCGAGACGGATAATGGCAGTAGTGAGATGCAAAACAGAAGGGGGCTGAGGGAATCTCCCTGAAATACTCCTCTTCTGAATGTTACTGACTCTATTTGGACTCTATCGTTACCCGATGTTATGGTAAAGCGAGTCCTCCAGAGTGGCATCAGTTCTTCAATACATCTCACTACGGGACCGGGTACCACAAGACATCGGAGCAAGTGAACAATGAGCTCATGTGATGTCATGTCAAATGCCTTGCGGTAGTCGATCCAGGCCATAGAGAGGTTCTGCTTATACCGCATGGAGTCCTGCGTGACACATCTGTCGATCAGCAGGTTCTCCTTGCAGCCAGCGACACCTCTCTTCGACCCTAGTTGCTCATATATCCGTTCGTAAACCGGTTCAACTGCGTGGAGCACCCGCATGTACAAAATGCGTGTAAACACCTTGTAACATGCGTTTAGACAGGTTATCGGTCTGTAGCTCTTTGGGTTGGACAAATCTCCGTTCTTGGGGATCGGCACTGTCCGCCCCTCAACAACCCAAGAAGGGATTTGCTGCTCCCCATTCAACCAGGAATTAAAAATTCTGACCAAATGGTGGTGGGTGCTCGATAACTTTTCCACCAAAAGTTATTTATCCCATCGGGACCTGGAGCAGCAAAGTTCTTAGAGCCCTCAAGAGCCCTACGAACCTCTTTTGGGGTTATTGGTTCGCACACTTCCTGTGGTTGCTGAAGCCTTTGACAAAAGGCTTCAAAGTGTGCAAGGGCAGGAGAATCTCGGTTGAGTGGAAGCCTCTCCTCGTACAGCGTTTTCCAGAAGTTCTCCACCTGATCTGCAGTCGGCGGATTGTCTACAACACGCGGAGGCGGTTGGAAAAGGCGCGAGGGCTTCTCGCGGAACAGTTTATTTTCCGCAAGCCCCCTCGCCCGCCTCATTAGTGACTTTTGCAAGTCACTAGTATCCGTATCCTGTCGAGACAGTGCTGTTTGGTGGTTCGCAGCACTGCCTCATTGAGTGTGTGATGGACGCGTCTTAAGTTGGGGCTAATCGACGCACTTTAGGCGTGAACGGCCTGTTGGCCGCCATATAGTCCATCACACATTGGATACGGGATGCGTGTTGCCTCGCCGACCGGATCTTGGCTTCCATCTTTTTTATGCGCCGCTGCGCTCTCTCCTGTGGGGAAGAGGTATTTCGCCTCTCCACCTGAGACGAGCGTTGAGGAGCGACATACACGGCACAATTTATGTGCCAGATGTCAGCCTCTTCTTGTAGCGCTGTACGAAGTTCAGCGTCCACTCTGGCCAGGTCTTGTGGCCCGATGATTTTCAGATGGTGTAACCCCCTTCTGGTACTGAGGCCCTCTGGTATTGGCGGAACGAGGAGAGCTACGTCCTCAACGTGGCGGCTCTTCGGCCACCTCATTCACCGGTCCAGAAGCAGCCCTCACGTAGCCCCTACTACGAAGGTGGGATACATAGTCACGCAGATTTTGTGGCGTGAAGGCGCTATGCTCTGGAAGCCTCTCACACCACAGAGCATGCATCCGCGCCATGTACCCCCTCCGCGCGGGCTCACTGCTTTCATAACAATGCAGAAGCTCATCCCTCAGTTCATCCGTCCACTCAAAGCGTCCTTGAACATTGCGTTAGTCGTCAACGGGCGGTCTATCCGGTTGGGCCCCACCACCTTGCCCTTGACCCCTATCTGAACGAGGTCGATCGTGGGGGCCCTGTCTTTGGCCTGCCGGAACCAAAGGTTAGAGCCTGTGGGTGGTTAGCCCAGCAGGCCCACGACCGACACCAGAGGGGAAGATGCTTTCTCCTCCCGGATGCACTAGGGCTGCCGGTTCGGTTTTGCACCCCTAGCTGGAGTAAGTGGTGGCGCTACTCACCAAAGGCTTAATAGATGGAAGTTAGCCCCTCCTGCTTATATTATTATTATTATTATTATTATGTATTTATTGAAAAGGACTCCAACAAAGAGATGCCTGGATCGAGTCATGATGTAGTTATGCAGGAAAACTCCGAAGGAATTTTAGGTTAGCTAACTAATTTATTCTTGTTTCATTTTACAATAATCTTATCGGTTATAAAAATTGATATGGATTATAAGTTTTTTATTGGTATAAAAATTTTCTCTTTTTTTCTAGATTCCATTTCCAATCAAGAAGTGAGTTATCACGAAAAAGATTTTGAAAAGGTCTTTGCATGATGATGATAGCTTTAGTGACTTTTCTCCAGATGAATCTGAATACCTTCCTACTAGTTCTTCAGATTCTGAAGAAGCAAATATCAGAAATTCTTCCTCAGACTCTGAGGCATCAAATAATAATAATGGAAGAAACCAGTTATCGGGAATGGAGGAATATCCAGAAATGACTAAGAAGCCTCGAAGAAAAAAAAGGCAACCAGAGAAATATCCGAGAAATATTAGAAAAAAGAATAGACTTCAAGGAAAAGAATACGTTTCAACAAAAGGGGTAATGATGCCCCCTTGCAAGGAAACATGCAGATTAAAATGTTTTACAATCTCTGAAGCTGAAAGAAAGAAAATTTTTATGGCATATTACGAAGTAGGTGACTACTCACGTCAACGTGACTTCATTCATGCAAATTCGGAAAAAAGTGTGAAAAAAGTTAAAACAACGCGAGACGAGTCCAGAAGAAATTACTCAATTAATTATTTTCTTCCGATTGATGGAAACAGAAAAAAAATTTGTAAACCTATGTTCCTAAATACATTAGGGATTAAAAAAGGTGTTGTCGACATTGCTCTGAAGAAGCGATCAAAACAAAATATTGCCGCGTCTGATGAACGAGGTAAGGGAAATAGTAAATCCTTGGATTCCACTACAATCCAAGACATAATGTCTCACATACAACGTTTTCCATGCGTTCCATTCCATTACTGCAGAGCCAGTATTAAGCGAAAATATTTGGACTCTTGCTTAAATTTAGCCACCATGTACAGAATGTACGTCCAATGGTGCCAAGAAAATGCAAAGCCAACGGCACAGTTATGCACCTACCGAAATATTTTTAAAGATAAGTTTAATCTGGGGTTTCATACACTAAAAAAGGACCAATGTCGGGTCTGTGTGAACTTTAGAAGTGAAGCTAATCCAACAGAAGAGATGAAGAAAGATTTTGAAATACATCAAAAACTAAAATATGGCGCTAGGGAGGCAAAACGTCTGGACAAACAAGCTGCTGTTGACAACGATAAAATTGTCAGCTGCAATTTTGACTTGCAACAAGTTTTTCTGTCTCCTAGTGACCCCACCAACAATGCCTTGTTTTATAAACGCCGATTATCCACTTATAATTTCACTGTTTACAATGTTGCTACCAAACAAGGGGATTTTTTTATGTGGCACGAAGGGCAAGGAGGTAGAGGCAGTTGTGAAATAGCGACGACTGGTCATAGTCAGATGGAGTACAATTCTATGCACTCCGCCGTTGGCACCGAGTTTAAAAGAGTTGGTCGGCACAAAAGACCAAATACCTAATAATTCCCACGATGTATACGAAATACCTTGCTCAAACTGTCCCCAAACCTACATTGGACAAACCAATAGACGAATTAACAATAGAATATATGAACATCGTCTTGCAGTTAGAAAATCCGATCCCACATCATCACTTGCCCAACACCGCCCTAACAGGCCATAATATAGACTTCGATAACACCAAAACCAAAGCACATTTTTCCAGAAACCGCGAAGCAATTGAGATTGAAAACGTCCCAATTGTCTAAACAAAAGGGATGACGGTCATCGTCCAGTTGCTTGGAAATCATTGATCTCCAGACTAGCCCCACAATCTTCACCCACACCTCATAATCCTGATAGCAGCCGTTCTGCTATGATGCCTCCATCAAGGGACCCTCAACCCCCCACCATTCTCCCACCCACAGACAGCTTTGGTATAAATAACACTTCGTCAGATACGGCCAGCGAGTTCGCTCGAAGGAGTAGGCAGATTGAGGCCTTAGAGACGGATCGTTGTGATCTGAGGAGTAGGCAGATTGAGACCCCGGAATCGAACCAATTCCACGAACTCCTAGCGAGACATTAACAATCTCAGACGCGGTTCAGCCCGAGAACCTAGTATTTTTTTCATATATATAACATATATAATGTATATATAGATTAACATAGTACAAAAAATGCAACAAATATATTATTCAATTGGCATAATACCACATAAATAAACAAGTGCGGAGCAAACTACTACAATTTTATCAATTAATGCAAAATGTGTGTCACTTTTCTGCGATTACTGACATAAAAAGTATGATTTGTAATTTTAATAAAAAATAAATTTTAAGAAACATTTTATTTTTGTTTATGTATTTAAAAAAACATTTCAGTTCTATACAAAAAATATGAAATAACATTATTCATAATAAATAAAACAACTTATACAATACGTTATTTATCTATATTATGGAAAGTTTAACACAAGTTCAAAAAGATAGAAATATTACACTGGAACCGGTAGCAAAGGCACTGGAGGAACTAACAGATGATAAATTTTATATATATATATATATATATATATATATATACACTATACTACTTTATTCTTCTTAATTGGGTTAATGTTTTATTATGGCAAAGATTTGAACAACTTATTGAATTATTTTATCGTTTTATTTAATCATACGGCATACTTGTTAAAAAAAATTATTGGTTTTAAAAAAATGTTTTTATAATTACTAACGTAGTACCAATGAATAAATATGGCATGTGATATATCGTTGAAAAGGGAGGAAAATACTCTATTTAATGGCGCCATTTCCCGCCCGTTTCAAAATAATTTTTTTAACAGCCTGAAGAGTAAATTTCAAAATAGAATAGAATGGTTTTGAACAAAATTAGATAGAACCTCGTTGAAACACTCTGTTTTGCAAAAAATTTTCGCCTTAGAATTTTTCTCGTATCTCTTCAAATAAGGGAGATATTTGGCCTAGACGTTTTCCGCATTTTCGATATTTTCCGCCATAACTCTTAAAGTAGGCCATGGATTTCAAATGTCTTTAAATCATTTTGTAGGTTATATAAATCAGCACAATTTTCGTAAAAATATTTTTTTTGTACGACCGATATTAAGTGAGATATTCTCGAGTGCCCTGATAAAATGGACAGCCTGTATATAATACTTGTGACACACTGTTCGGAAGATGATTAAAACTGAGTTACTTTTAATTTCCCGATGAAGCCTAGCTTGGTTAGCAAAACGTGAATTGAGTAGTGTATTTAAGTGTAGTATTCAAGTGTTTGTGCAAACTATATAATTTTTTATGGTTATGTAGTATATGTATCCATTTTACCATTGTGGTGGTACTACACGTTTCTTGTTTCGAATTTGTAGCTAGCTGTTTTGTATAGGTACAGTATCGAAAATGAATGAGTATTATACCACACAAATAACATTGTAATTTTTATATTTGTGACGTACTGTAAAAACAGATTTTTTTTTATCATTTATGAATGACTTATCCTATTGTTATTTATCTTTTTAATCAGTTAGCTTATCATCGAGATTGTATTGATACATTATTTTAAATTAAATTACAAAAGGTATTTAGTTGTTTTGCAATGTAAGGTATTGATAAATAATTTGGTGAAATTTTGAAACATGAGTTGGTTACAAGAACAGAATAAAGCACGTGAGGATTACAAGAATGAAGGAAAATATCAACGAAAAGTAACGCTAAAAAGCATATTTTGTAATAAAACGGTTAAAGGTTGGATATTTTTAACGATATTTGCTACTGTTGTACCCATTTTAGTGTATTATTTGGTTATAGATCAAGGTACATATAAAACTAAAGACTCATATACGTGTTTAGTCCAAAATACATTTAGAGTGTCCTGTGGAAAGATTAATATTACAACAAATGAGTGTGAAAATATCCAGTGTTGTTTCGATAAATCTACTCGACAATGTTATCATTATTTACCATCCAGATATTCCTATGATTTAAACAAAGATACCAAGGAATATGTGGCGGCACAAACTACCACACCTTACGGTACGAATTCTACGAAGAAGTTACAGATTTCTATTAATGAAATCAACGAGAACAAAGTAAGCATTATTTTACATGAATCTAATACAAATATACAAGGGAATAGTACAAGCGGTAATAAACATTATAAAGTGAACTTGATAGAAGAAAAACTTATGATTGAGGTTTACAGAAGTAACAATGAGGATTGTTTATTGTCTACTACAAAAGGTCCCTTAATTGCTTCAAATAATTACTGGGAATGGTCATTTTATTTAACAAACCAGTCCCTATTTGGTTTAAATCAAACTTTCATCAAGATAAATGAAAATTCCACTTTTACTAGGATCATTTATAAAAATAAAGATGACCATTTTACTTTACCTGTTATTTGGGCTTACCAAAATGAACAATTTCATGGTGTTACAATAAAACATGATGGTCCATTAGAAATCACAATCGTACCATCCAATCTAGTAATCTTAAAAAGTCTGACAGGTGAAAAAATTGAATTAGAATTATCCGTTGGGCCTACACCAAAACTTCTGCATGACCAGCAGTTAAATGGACATAATTTACCTCCATATTGGGCATTGGAAACACATATGTGCAGGTATGTTGAATTAGAAAATATCAAGTATATAAACATAAATCAAGATATTTTAAAGTTAAACAATTGACAACTTATCTTTACATCCTTTTTCCCATAAAATTTCTTCTTTTGATTGTTACATGTAAAGACTAATTAATTTATGACAACAATTTTTTAATAAAGAGTTAGCCATTATTAAACAGATAGCTCTATCCCACAATTACCAAGTATCGTTGATATACAAACTTCTCCTTAACAGACAAAACAAAATAAATCAAAATTTAGTTTATAGTGGGGGCGGTAGCACGGTGGTTAGCGCGTCTAGCTTTTTCTCTGAGCATGCCTAATGAAGTGGGTTCGAACCTCACCTACTGCAAAGTAATTTTCAATTATAAATTACCCCCAAGAAGTGGTTAGAATCCCACTATAAACTGTAGGGCCCCGTCTCCTTTACCCACACAACTCCAGGCTTAAGATGGTAATTGAAGTGATCTGGAAGGCGGTTAAAATATTTATAACATTTATAATGCTAGTAGTGGTGAGAGGTAAGTGAAACCTCTCAAATGGTCAATTGCTACTATATACCATAGATGCCTCCATGGGCGTATAGCGACTTGCGATTTGCAAGTACTTGAGAGCGGTGACCTTTCAGTGCTAGGTGGACTTTACCTACTGTTATAATATATGATTTGCAGGAAACAACTACTCAGCGGGCAAATACCCCGACCTGCATTGAATTACACTTTACAAATCATGAAAGAATGATAACCAATATCATTTGTCAATTCCCTGACCAGACATAGACTGTGGTTTAGAACTTATTAGTTCTCATCAGTATGCAATAGGTCATGGAACAGACAAATGATAGTGGCCAACCTGTTAGTTTTATACAAACTATAATAAATTGAGTAGTGGTGAGAGGTAAGTGAAACCTCTCAAATGGTCAATTGCTACTATACACCATAGACGTCTCCATGGGCGTATAGTGACTTGCGATTCTGCAAGTACCTGAGAGCGGCGACCTTTCAGTCCTACGTGGACTTAACCTATATACATATACCTATAAACTATATAGTTTGTATAAAACTAGCAGGTTGGCCACTATCATTTGTCTGTTCCATGACCTATATGGCATACTGATGAGAACTAATAAGTTCGAAACCGGTCTATGTCTGGTCAGGGAATTGACAAATGATATTGGTTACCATTCTTTCATGATTCGTAAGGTGTAATTCAATGCAGGTCGGGATATTTGCCGCTGAGTAGTTGTTTCCTGCAAATCATATATTATAACAGTAGGTTAAGTCATCATATATTATATTTATAATACTGTTAACAACAACTCAGATTTACCTTCTTACCACACACTAACCTTCTAGACTTCATAGACAATATTTCGTATAAAATAGCTAATTGCTTAAAAAATCATTTCACTATTTCCTTTAGGTCGTCGGTGTTTACCGAAAACCTATTTGTACATAACAAAGGCAAACTGGGCCTTCTTGATAGATGTGGTGTTTACAAACTGTTATGCAACTCTCGCAACGCTACCTACGTAGGATGCACATATAGAAATTTTAAAACAAGGTTAAAAGAGTAGTGGTGAGATGTAAGTGAATCCTTTCATATGGTCAATAACCAACCAATAATAAAAAAAAACATAAATAAATTGAAACGCTCTCGCCGTCATCCTGCGTATACACTCACTTATGGTTTACAATTGACCTCGTTACAATCATTTAATTAAAAAAAAAACTAAACACAGTTAAAATTTCAAATACATATTAAGTTTTGCAACTTACTGGAGATTTACTAGCAAGAGCGCTTGACAATCGCGTCCACTCCGGAGCGCGTTACTCCGTCGTCTTCGCTGCTCGTTCCGCATCTCTATGAAAATGTGGCAGACCTAACTCCTTAAACAATTTTTTACCTAATTTAAATACACAGACAAATCAATTTATTTCAGAACAGACAATAGTTTGAAACAAGTCAAGACAATCCTTACGTGATATAACACAATATATAGTACTTAACAATAAAAAAGAATATAAAACATTAAAATTAGATTCTATGTAAGAATCTTACTTACGTTACATCTTAACATTCAATAAATACATGTCTAGAGTATACAGAACTCGCCAACTATTGTGTATAGCCCAATATCCCGCCCGGATATATTTAAAAAGTTCTGATTTAAGGTAATTAATTAAAGTCGTTTATACTTTTTTTGTGTTCGGGCAGATGGTTATGAATGGTTATATTCATATACAGGAATAATAATGTTACGTGTTTACAATCTCCAGCAAACACGCTGTATGTAGGTTCAATAATTACAACAAGAATCTTCACAAACCACTGATTTATTATTCACTTAATTACAGTAAGTAAGTCCTTATACACATTAGTACACACTAATTACAAGTTCCATCTACTATAGTCTCACTACTAAAATTCACAACTTATTACTGTTCTTATTCAATCTGTTCACCTGCTGCTCTCCTATCAAAACTGTTCCAGTCCGCCGATCCAGTCCCTATATATATATATATATATATACTCGCGTCGAATGTAGTAGAATATTCCAGAATGTTCCGGCATAACATTCGCGACTTTTCTGGCGCCGTTCGCGAACTTTCTATGGTTCCAGTGGCGTAGTCATGCTCATAACAATAACTTTCCTTTTCAATTAAAGTTAATGAGTGGCGGGATAATTGTAATTATTTTTTCCTCTTGTGTTGTATTTGTGACTTATTGGGTCGATATTAAATTTTTCCGGATGTCTTTTAACAAAATAATGCAATGGAATATGTACCCACATATGACTGTTAACAATTCATACTTTCAAAATACTCCCTCTCAGTGAAATTCATTCTCAGTATTATACGAATAGCCTTTTTGTATCTTAAATATTTGCTGTATGTTTGGTGAATTTCCCCAAAAGAGTATGGCAAATTATAGTTTTTGTAATCCATGTATTTGGTTAGAACTCCAAGCACATAACAGGCAGATGATAATTTGTTAGAAGTATTTTCAATATGGTAATTCCATTTTTAGCATGAATGTAAATACCCAAAAGTTTTGTACAGTTAGTTGTACATATCTGAGTATTTCCTAAGCTTATCTTATCAGAAATATCAGATTTATAATGCGTGTTTCTAAAAAAGATGCATTGTGTTTTTCACTGTTTAAAGATGATTATTTGAATACCACATATTTTGACAGAATTGTTCATTACTTCGAGTACCCAAACACTGGTATACTTTCTCCTCTAATTAGAACATTGTTATCGTCATCAGTGTGAAAGCAGCAGCCAAAGATAGCAGCCAATTTACACGATCATTCCCGAGCGGTACCATCGATATATAAAATTTGAACCTAAACAATAAACATCTTTTAGACTGTTACGATGATTTTCATTGTAAGCAAAAGGGTTTGAGAAGCCATCATCGACCATCACAACATAAAAATACCGTTCTAAAACTCCGCTGCGAAAATAACCCATCGCAACGCAGGCGCGTGGGTACAATTAACCCTAAAATTAAAATTAATAATTTAAGGAATTAATTATAAGTTTGGAAATTACTGATTTTGTAAAAAATACTGTTTATTTGTACTAAAACTCCACTGTAGAAATAATGCCCCACAACCCAGGTACAAGAGGGTAAACCGCCCCTAAATATACAGAAAATTAATAATTCCCAAACCGCATTAGATTGAAAATAACTAAATAACGTGAAAAAATACTGCCCGTATATACTAAAACTAGGCTGAGAAATTATTTACTGGCAAGCCAGACACAAGAGTATAAACGGCCCTTACATACAAGGAAAATTAATAATTCCTAATCCGCATTAGATTGGAAATAACTAATAGCGTGAAAAATATTGTTGGGATATACTAAAACTGGCCTGAGAAAATATTTACTGGCAACCCAGACACAAGGGTACTGTTGTCGAAGCCAAAAAAGACCAACAAAAATAATTTTAAATTAATTAAAAAAGTCACAATTTATATTTTTTAACATGTTCATACAATAACATCACAGCGCGGAATAAATACGACGCAATAAACGCTCCAAGACTATATCAACGCTTATAATCCCGTCCGCCTCGGCATGACTGGGCGGGGACGACACGACGCAGCAGGCGGTCCCAGCCGCTTATTCGGCGCGCGACGTTCAGAACGCCAGCCGACCTAACGCTCAGAGCTCCGTCCGCCCCGATGTCTACAGGATCGCGGCGAGGTTTCAGCAGCAGTCAGTTCACTCCGAGCACTCAACGAGATAACAACTACCAGTTCACTCCGAGCATTCATCGAGTCAACATCAACAAGCAGTCTACAAGAACTTCAGCCATTCTACCAGAACTTCAACCATTTCTTCAAGAATTTCATCCGACGAACCGATACACAGTACGGCGTCTCAGATACTAGTCCCTGCCCTTTATCTGAACCCTGCTGGCGTTAGGAGAAGGACCATATCCGTCAACACGACGCGACTTTCAACCGTTCAACGATATTATTTATTTGTGTTAGCTAGTAAAGTTAGGGATAAATACCAAATTAAATTGTGCAACGACGTCGACAGAGTTCTGCTTAACGTTACTATTAATTGGAACACAGACTTTTTATTTCTTCGCATCGATATTTACCAGGCAAAAGCGCCTGTTCATTTGCACAAAGTGGGGTACCTTGCACCAAAAGCGGTGCATGTGTATGACAGCTTACAAAGTTGCAACAAGGGGGTAGCAGCAATACCCACCGAAATCCAAAAATCGTCAAACCACTACAGAACTTCAGAAATCGGCCCTGAGAACTCGTCCACACTCACAGATCTACGATAACACTACTGTCGAGGCTGCTGGCGCCCATAAAACTTCAAAATTCGCAGTCTCCGATAAAAACATTTTTTATTTTTTCACAACCACAACCCTCGTTTTCGTAGACATGGCACCCAACGTGGGGCGCCATGTCTACGATTTAAGGGTGTGGTTGTGAAAAACTTCAAAATTCGCAGTCTCCGATAAAAACATTTTTATTTTTTCACAACCACACCCTTAAATCGTAGACAGTACAAACCGCCCTTACATGCAAGAAAAATTAATAATTCTCAAACCGCATTAGATTGGAAATAACTAATAACGTAAAAAAATACTGTTGGTATATACTAAAACTGGGCTGAGAAAATATTTACTGGCAACCCAGGCACAAGGGTATAAACCGCCCTTACACATAAGAAAAATTAATAACTCCCAAACCGCATTAGATTGGAAATAACTAATAACATGAAAATATATTGTAGGTGTATGCTAAAACTGGGCTGAGAAAATATTTACTGGCAACCCAGACACAAGGGTATAAACCGCCCTTACAAACAAGAAAAATTAATAACTCCCAAACCGCATTAGACTGGAAATAACTTATACCGTGAAAAAATATTGTTGGTGTATACCAAAACTGGGCTGAGAAAATATTTACTGGCAACCCAGACACCAGGGTATAAACCGCCCTTACAAACAAGAAAAATTAATAACCCTCAAACCGCATTAGATTGGTTATAACTAATAACGTGAAAAAATATTGTTGGGATATACTAAAACTGGGCTGAGAAAATATTTACTGGCAACCCAGACACAAGGGTATAAACCGCCCTTACATGCAAGAAAAATTAATAATTCTCAAACCGCATTAGATTGGAAATAATTAATAAAGTAAAAAAACACTGTTGGTATATACTCAAACTGGGCTGAGAGAATATTTACTGGCAACTCAGACACAAGGATATAAACCGTCCTTACATACAAGAAAAATTAATAATTTACAAACCGCATTAGATTGGAAGTGACTAATCTAATAACATAAAAAAATATTTTTGGTGCATACTAAAACTATGCTGAGTAAATAATTACTGGCAACCCACACTCAAGAGTACAAACCGCCCTGAAATATAACGAAACTTAATAATTCATAAACCGCACTAGATTGGAACTGGCTAATAACGTAAAAAGTATTACTGGAACATACTGAAATTATGCTAAGAAAATAATTATCTTCAATCCAGACACAACGGTATAATCCACCTTTAAACAAAAAGAAAATTAATAATACCCAAGCCGCACTAGATTGAAAATTACTTATAACGTAAAAATATGTATGCTGGGAAAATAATTACTGGCAACCCAATCAGAAGAATACGCCTTTAAATAAAAAAAATAATAATAAAAATTTCCAGTAGAAAGTAATTAATAACGTAAAAAATATTGTTGGTATATGCTAAAATTATGATGGGAAAATAGTTAGTTAATTGCCAATAACTTGGAAAATTCATCTTTGAAAATGTTCTTCTAACTCAGACAGAATGTTATAAACCACGCTTGGTGTGATAGTTATTTCCAATCTAATGCGGTTTGGGAATTATTCATTTTTCTTGTATGTAGGTGCGGTTTATACCCTTGTGTCTGGGTTGCCAGTAAATATTTTCTCAGCCCAGTTTTAGTATATACCAACAATATTTTTTCACATTACTAGTTATTTCGAATCTAATGCTGTTTGGGAGTTATTAATTTTTATTGTTTGTAAGGGCGGTTTATACCCTTGTGTCTGGGTTGACAGTAAATATTTTCTCAGCCCAGTTTTAGTATATACCAACAATATTTTTTCACATTATTAGTTATTTCGAATCTAATGCTGTTTGGGAGTTATTAATTTTTACTTGTTTGTAAGGGCGGTTTATACCCTTATGTCTGGATTGCCAGTAAATATTTTCTCAGCCCAGCTTTGGCATAGACCTACAATATTTTTTCACGTTATTAGTTATTTCCAATCTAGCGGTTTGGGAGTTATTAATTTTTCTTGTTTTTAATTGCGGTTTATACCCTTGATTCTGGATTGCCAGTAAATATTTTCTCAGCCCAGTTTTAGCATACACCTACAGTATTTTTTCACGTTATTAGTTATTTCCAATCTAACGCGGTTTGGGAGTTATTAATTTTTCTTGTGTGTAAGGGCGGTTTATACTCTTGTGTCTGGGTTGCCAATAAATATTTTCTCAGCCCAGTTTTAGTATGTACCAACAATATTTTTTCACATTATTAGTTATTTCGAATCTAATGCTATTTGGGAGTTATTAATTTTTCTTGTTTGTAAGGGCGGTTTATACCCTTGTGTCTGGGTTGACAGTAAATATTTTCTCAGCCCAGTTTTAGTATATACCAACAATATTTTTTCACATTATTAGTTATTTCGAATCTAATGCTGTTTGGGAGTTATTAATTTTTACTTGTTTGTAAGGGCGGTTTATACCCTTATGTCTGGATTGCCAGTAAATATTTTCTCAGCCCAGCTTTGGCATAGACCTACAATATTTTTTCACGTTATTAGTTATTTCCAATCTAGCGGTTTGGGAGTTATTAATTTTTCTTGTTTTTAATTGCGGTTTATACCCTTGATTCTGGATTGCCAGTAAATATTTTCTCAGCCCAGTTTTAGCATACACCTACAGTATTTTTTCACGTTATTAGTTATTTCCAATCTAACGCGGTTTGGGAGTTATTAATTTTTCTTGTGTGTAAGGGCGGTTTATACTCTTGTGTCTGGGTTGCCAATAAATATTTTCTCAGCCCAGTTTTAGTATGTACCAACAATATTTTTTCACATTATTAGTTATTTCGAATCTAATGCTATTTGGGAGTTATTAATTTTTCTTGTTTGTAAGGGCGGTTTATACCCTTGGGTGTGGGTTGCCAGAAAATATTTTCTCAGTCCAGTTTTAGTATATACCAACAGTATTTTTTTTACGTTATTAGTTATTTCCGATCTAATGCGGTTTGAGAATTATTAATTTTTCTTGTGTGTAAGGGCGGTTTATACCCTTGTGCCAGTAAATATTTTCTCAGCCCAGTTTTAGCATACCCTTACAATATTTTTTCACGTTATTAGTTATTTCCAATCTAATGCGGTTTGGGAATTATGAATTTTCTATATATTTAGGGGCGGTTTATCCTCTTGTACCTGGGTTGTGGGGCATTATTTCTATAGTGGAGTTTTAGCATAGATAAACAGTATTTTTTACAAAATCAGTAATTTCCAAACTTAATTAATTCCTTAAATTATTAATTTTAATTTAAGGGTTCATTGTACCCACACACCTGGGTTGCGATGAATTATTTTTGCAGCGGAATTTTAGAATGTTATTTTTATGTTGTGATGGGCGATGATGGCTTCTCAAACCATTTTGCTTATAATGAAAAATATCGTAACAATCTAAAAGATGTTTATTGTTTAGGTTCATATTTTATATATCGATGGTACCACTCGGGAATGATCGTGTAAATTGGCTGCTATCTTTGGCTGCTATCTTTGGCTGCTATCTTTGGCTGCTGTTTTCACACTGGTGTTATCGTTGGCATAGCTTATCATTGTACTTTTATATTATTTAATGCAATAGGTGAATCGTTAACAAAGATTACAAATGACAGTGGTCCGTCCATGGGTATTCCCCTGTGGAACACCCAAACTAGTGAACACTATTTGAAAGAGACCTCGGAAAAACCCTTTGGGATCTTGTAATAATGGAGTAAAAATAGCCCAAAACAAGGCGATATAGAATTTCATAATTTTACATGGAGCAACGCGACATAAAAAAATAAGTTTGTTTTGGTGAAACTAAGAACACCCTCAGTTTTTCGGTTCGAGTAGGTGGGGGAGTCCTTTTTTTTCGCGAAAAAGGGGTAAATTGGTCATTTTTAAGAGTGATTTTTCAGCTTTAATTTATTTTGGACCCTTTAAAATGTTAGTTAAAAAACGAGCACGGGACCCTTTTATTGTAGATGATCAAGGAACCTCCAGTTCAAATTTAGTGAAATAGTCGGCCGAAAAAGCGACAAAAATGTTTTAAAATATTTTTTTAAGGTACAACCACATGGGTCCTTCACAGAATAATAGATTAGGTCCTTGGCTATCTGAAATGGCCAATTACAACATTTTTTGGGAGGTCCAACTTTTTTTATTATGAAAAATGTTATAAATCTGTCAAAATTAATTTTTACTACTTTTTCACATATCCCTCACGATATCTCCGGAACCTATTGAGATAATCAAGATTTTTTTTCGGTCGATAAAGGAAACGTGAGCGGAGGTCACTGAGTTAATTTAGTCTTTATGAGAAACCTAGTTTTTTGTAAAATTAGGTAAAACTTTAACGTTTACTTTTCTTACAACACTTTTTTCAGTAAGCGAAAAACGTTTTTGTTTTAAGGAATTTTGACATAGTGTATGCTTATGAAATGAAGTTAACACATCAAGAAAGTTTTTGAAAAAAATGCAGTACTGTATTGTTTGTTGTTATTGTTACTTGAAGTTAAGTTTCTGAGGGCAGGATACTTCATGAAGACACGCTCGCCCGGTTCTACTGTCCATTAATCAGTATGCAATGGGTGTTATGCGTGCATGCATAAAATATTGTTTTTAACATCTTTAATATAAATTTCATTTTCATAAGGACTTAGCAGGTTTTACTTATCATTATTTACGTTGCACATTATTTAAATTCCATATATTTATACATTAGAACTTAATATTGGAATTAAAAAAAAACGAGATAATTATTTATTTTATAATACCATGATAAAAATTTTAGTAACTCATTAGGAACTTGATTTTCAAACTATCTCTGGTTTATATCACCTGGAGTAGGAAAACAACTTGCTGGGGTAATTTTTTTCTTTAAAATACCCAAAATAATACTAATAATACCCCCGCTTTGTATACAATTAGAATTTTGTTTTCTTCAAAAGTCTGATGGGAATGTTCACTTGATTTTATTTTGATAGAAGGTTGACAGTCAGAGCTGATTGTCTCTGATTCTGATGGTATCACTTTGGACTTTTATTGACTGGAGAGTTGTGGTAGCAGCAGATTTATTTTGACAAGCTTTGATATTTCGTTTGCCTTTGTCTGCAGGCGTAGCTCGACTTCACTCTTTTTTAAATAAGTTCTATATTTATTAAGAAATTAAAACGTCCAGTCCACGCATATCAAAGGGATTCTGTAGGATAAAAATGTACCGGCCGTTTGTCAACAATATATCGACTGGACTGATAATAAGGTGGTAAAAAAATAGAGAAATATATAACGTATCCAGAGAAAAATCGTACTATATTACGTAAAATGACCTATTCAAATAAGAGACTAAAATACACGTCAACATCCTAATAAACCAAAAAATGTACATTAAATTACTTTTAGTCGGATGGTTATATTTACTGGACAGTCAAAAAGCGCAACAAAAACTTTACGTACTAATTATTAACGCCAGTGAACCATTCGGCATGAACTTATCAAACGAGCCGACGTAAATTAAAAACCTATAAAACCGATTCAATTTGCACGCGAGATAGTACAGAGAGTAACGGTATTTTAATGCGGTCGTAAAGTTTTTGTTGCATTTTTTGACTGCCCAGTAAATACACACCCGACTATATCTGTCTGCACGGATATTAAAGGCTTTTTGGCCTATCTATCCTAATTCATTACATATTAAGCACATTGCCCGAATATTGAATTTCTCTTTATTGCATCTTAACGAAGACAATGACGCATTTTTAATGTCACTGAATTGGGAAACATTTTTGCGATTTTGCAAACTAACATAGGTTTGTCTGCAGGCTATATTATGAAATTTCACTTTGACTTTTTCACATAAAATATTTTCCTTTTGTTGCAAAATCTTTTCGGTCTTGCCTTTTTTCCGCGGCACATATAATTGTTTTGAATCCTTGCAATCTAGAATTTTGTGTCACTAATTTCTTGTCTTCCTTCAAAGTTTGGCCACAAAATAAACATTCCATTGTTAAGCACTAAATAATATGTAAAAACTCAATAAAAACAAATATTGCTTATTCGCATTCACATTACACAAAGAAAAGTTTGTTTTCAACGGGCAATATAAGATACTTGTACCTATTACTTGCGTGGCGCTGCGGTCGGCGCATCTATGATCTCATAGCTTTAAATAACAAAATTTCGAAAACTATAAGTTGTAGAGAGGTTTTTTTTAAAAAAAACTTCCTTGAGATGTAACCTTTATTTCATACACAGATGATATGGCAAAATTCCTTAAAATAAAAAAGTTTTTCGCTTACTGAAAAAAGTGCTGCAGGGAATGTAAATGTCCAAGTTTTACCTAGTTTTACAAAAAAATTAGATTTTCCATAAAAACGAAATCAAATCAGTGACTTTCGCTCACATTTCCTTTATCAATTAAAAAAATAAATATATATTTTTCAATTCATTCCGGAGATATCACGAGGGATGTGTGAAAAAGTAAGAAAAATTAATTTTGACAAATTTGTGGCATTTTTCGTAATAAAAAAAATTTTACCTCCCAAAAAATGTTGTAATTGGCCATTACAGATGAAAAAGGACCTAAACTATCATGCTGTGAAGGTCCCATGTGGTCGAAGGTAAGATATAATTTTTTTTTTCGATAATTCACTTGATTATTATTAAACTTTTTAGATATATTGATTATTATTTTATTTTATTCATGTTTTCTTTTTCTAGTAGTTGTACTAGATGTGCTACTGCAAGAAGTGCCTACTTCCGAATCGGTAACTGGGATTTGGAATATTTCTTCACCCTTGTCATCGCTAAAGTCGTATACATCTGAGATATTCCAAAATTGACTTGAATTGAATTGATGGCAGCAAACAACAGATCACGATAAGGACTGATAAAGCTCCTCATCCTAATCAATTACTCAATATAATTGCTTGTGATTGTAAGATCGGTTGCACAACTAAACGTTGCTCATGCAAAACCGTTGGCGTCACAGCAATTCATGCCACAATGGAAGGAATACTCTGTGTCAAAATGCAGATAATATTGTTAATGAAGCTGTGGTTGATGAAGAGCCTAAACAATTAAAAATTAGTCCTGATATTTATGATATTGAAGAATTCGAAGATGATAATTATGAAAAAGATGTTTGTACTTCAGAAAATATCTCAGATGTATACGATTTTAGCAATGAGGGGGGTGAAGAAATATTTCAAACTCCAGTTACCGATTCGGAAGTAGACACTTCTTGTAGTAGCATATCTAGTACCACTGTTAGAAAAAGAAATCATGAACAAAATAAAATAATAATCAAATGTTTAATAAAAATCACGTGAATTCTCGAAAAAAATTATATCCTCGAAGGTTTTTTTAAATCTAAATATTTAAAACTTACTCACAATCATTTTTTAGTATTGATATTGAAATTTTTATAATGAATAATTCCACGTATACTTGTGCGCGCATACGTATAATACCGAAAATGACAGGAAATCGCCGCGCGCATGAAAAATGACAAAAAATCGGCTAAATTAAAAAAAAGTTATTTTTTAGTTACAAAACGTGAAAGTACATAAGAATACTTGCATTTTGTTAAAAAAAAAAAAAATTCGTACGACCATTTGGGCAAATTGGGGAAAGTTTTGAAAATGTTGTGGGATTTGGACTAAAAATGGAATCGCGGCCAAACTGTTGGATGTTTTTTGCTAAAATTTGGCAAGCTATTTCTTGGTTAAATAGGTTAGTTTCTTCTAAAACTTCAACAAATTCGGTTTAATTTTGGCCAAGTTAGCAGTTATTCAATTTTTGACGTTTTTTCAGTATATTTATATAGATATCGTGGGAGGCGGTGAACCGATTTTCACGAAATTTGAACTGAAGGTTCCTTGATTATCTACAATAAAAGGGTACCGATATCGTCTTTTAATTAGCATTTTAAAGGGTCCAATATAAATTAAAACTGGAAAACCACCCCTTAAAATGACCAATTTACCCCTTTTTGCGAAAAAAAGGGTTCCCCCACCTACTCGCACCGGAAAACTCAGGGTATTCTTAGTTTCACCAAAACAAACTTATTCTTTATGTCGCGTTGCTCCATGTAAAATATTCTCTGAAAATCTAATTTTATTCCAATATAAGGTATGATTTCATCCAAGTTAATACCACTCCTCTAATTCCATACTTATATAATATTTAGTAAAATATCGTGATTTAGACAATTGAAAGCCTTGGAGAGGTCAAGAAACAGATAAGTCCCCCGCTCTCCAAGGCAGTCTATGTTGTCTCTGTAAATTCAAATACGGCAGTTTCGATAGATTAATGCTTATGATATCTGCTAAAGGAGAAGCAGATATGTTATACAACTATTTATTAGGAAAAGGGGTATCGATCTATTCCACAATATGAATTATTTTTAAAGTTTTTTGCTATTTGGTGTAGTTCTTCTTCACTTGCGGGTTCTAGGTACAATGATTTAATATTATAATTAATTTCGGTGAATTACCATTTTGAATGTTTTTTTTTAAAGGTATTAAGCAGAATTTGTAAAATGTAGCTAGTAACTTCTTCTAGCATTTTCCGAACATGTTAGAAAGATTTACCCTTGAATTATTGCCACTTGTTAGCTCTTTAATGATTTACTAGGTAACTTTTGATTTATTATCTTCTGAGTTTAATCTTTTTTGATATAAGTGAATTTCTGGGTTTCTCAGCAAGTTATTATAATGATGTTTTTGTATTCAGCTTCAAGCTTCATATTCTGTAGAGTATTTTGACAATATACTAAAAATATTTAATTTTTCTGTTTTCTTTTATAAAATTGGAATATAAACATAAAAATGGTGCATGAATATGCTTATGGGGCGAGCGTAGCTGCGTCTTTACTATGTACATGTTTAATAATAATAATTATAATTATAATAATTCTCAGTAAGCAGGAGGGGCTGACTTCCATCTATCAAGCCTTTGGTGAGTAGGGCCACCATTTACTCCAGCTGGGGTGCAAAACCAAACCGGCAGCCCTAGTGCACCCAAGGGGAAAGCGTCTTCCCCTTTGGTGTCGGTCGTGGGTCTGCTGGGCTAACCACCCACAAGCCCTAAACTTTGGTTCCAGCAGGCCGAAGACAGGGCTCCCACGATCAACCCCGTGCGGTAGGGGTCAAGGGCAAGGTGGTGGGGCCCAACCGGACAGACCGCCCGTTGACGACATTGGCAATGTCCAAGGACGCTTTGAGTGGACAGATGAACTGAGGGATGAACTTCTGCATTGCTATGAAAGCAGTGAGCCTGCACGAAGGGGATACATGCTGTGGCGTGAGAGGCTACGAGAGCATGCCCTTTCACGCCACAAAATTTACGTGACTATGTATCCCACCTTCGTAGTAGGGGCTACGTGAGGGCTGCTCCTGGACTGGTGAATGAGGTGGCCGAAGGGCCGCCGCATTCACCGGTTGAGGACATGGTTCTCCTCGTTCTGCCAACACCAGAGGGCCTCAGTACCAGACGGGGGTTACACCACATAAAAATCCCCGGCTCACAAGACCTGGTCAGGGTGGATGAAGAGCTTAGTGCAGCGCTACCAGAACGGGCTGACTTCTGGCACATAAACTGTGCCATGTATGCCGCTGTTCAACGCTTCTCTCGGGTGGGAAACACTGCTTCCCCACGGGCCACAAGACCTGGCCAGGGTGGATGAAGAACTTAGTGCAGCGCTACCAGAACAGGCTGACTTCTGGCACATAAACTGTGCCGTGTTTGCCGCTGTTCAACGCTTCTCTCGGGTGGAGAGGCGAAACACTGCTTCCCCACAGGAGAGGGCGGAGCGGCGCATACAAAAGATGGAAGCCAAGATCCAGTCGGCGAGGCAACACGTACCCGTACCTAATGTGTGATGGGCTACATGGAACAGGCCGTTCACGCCTAAAGTGCGTCGATTAGCCGCCAAGTTAAGACGCGCCCATCACACACTCAATAAGGCAGTGCTGCGAACCACCAAACAGCACTGTCTCGACAGGATACGGTTGCTAGTGATTTGCAAAAAGTCACGAGTGAGGCGGACGAGAGAGCTTGCGGAAAATAAATTGTTCCGCCAAAAGCTCTCGCGCCTTTTCCAACCGCCTCCGCATGTTGTAGACAATCTGCCGACTGCAGATCAGGTGGAGAACTTCTGGAAAGCGCTCACAAGAAGTGTGCCAACCAATAACCCCAGAAGAGGTTCGTAGGGCTCTTGAGGGCACTAAGAACTTTGATGCTCTAGGTCCCGATGTGATAAATAACTTTTGATGGAAAAAGTTATCGAGCACTCACCACCATTTGGCCAGAATTTTTAATTCTTGGCTAAATGGGGAGCAGCAAATTCCTTCTTGGGTTGTTGAGAGACGGACAGTGCTGATCCCCAAGGACGGAGATTTGTCTAACTCAAAACACTACCGGCCGATAACCTGTTTAAACGCATGTTACAAGGTGTTTACACGCATTTTGTACATGCGGGTGCTCCACGCAGTTGAACTGGTCTACGAACGGATAAATCAGCAACGAGGGTCGAAGAGAGGTGTCGCTGGCTACAAGGAGAACCTGCTGACTGACATATGTGTCACGCAGGACTCCGTGCAGTATAAGCGGAACTTCTCCATGGCCTGGATTGACTACCACAAGGCATTTGACATGACATCGCATGAGCTCATTGTCCACTTGCTCCGATGTCTTGCGGTACCTGGTCCTGTAGTGAAATGCATTGAAGAACTGATGCCGCTCTGGCAGATTCACTTTACCATAACATCGGGTAATGAGAGAGTCCAGACGGAATCGGTAACATTCAGAAGAGGAGTATTTCAGGGAGATTCCCTCAGCCCCCTTCTGTTTTGCATCTCACTATTGCCATTATCCGTTTCGCTTCGGAAAACCCATGGTTACAACTGCGGTGCCCCCGGAGATAGGAGGCATAAGGTCACCCATCTGTTTTATATGGATGACCTTAAACTTTGTGCCGCCGGGGAGAGGGATTTACAACAGTCCCTTAGGGTGGTACAGGAGTACACGCAGGCTGTCGGCATGCAGTTCGGGTTGGACAAGTCTGCATTGATCCATCTCAAGAGAGGACGATACGTAAACTACGGAGAGGACGCGCAGTTCGTGGACGGAAGCATCTTACACCATATAGATGCCGGAGGGTCGTGCACTTACTTGGGTGTTGAGCAGTGCTCCACCCAAGAAGTGGCTGTAGTGAAAAACGCTCTCCACTGCACATACTCCAACAAATTTAGTCTTCAGAACTATCGGGGAAGAACAACGTGTCTACTACCAATATGCTTGCCGTTCCGATCCTTCTCTACTCCTTCCGAATAGTGAAAAGGACTCGAGAGGAACTGCGTCAATTCGATGTAGTAACCCGCAAGAAGATGCATCTCAATATGAGCTTGCATCCTAAATTGTCCGTTCCACGATTATATCTCCCACGTCACCGGGGAGGCCGTGGACTGTTGAGCTTGGAGAGTCTCCATAGCAGAATGGTTCTGGATGGAGCATGTAAGGTTATCAACAGTTCGGATTCCCTTTTCTGTATGGTCCAAGACCATGAATATGCAGGGGTAGGAGTTTTTCTGTTCAAGGCAACACGCAGAGTAGCCGATGAACTCGATCTCATTTTCAACGTTGAGCGGGATAATCCCGACTCTGTCACCGAGTTGGAACCAGCTCTGCGAAAAGCCCAAATACAAACTGCAGAACAAACCATCTCTCTGCAGATTCATTCGGATAAGCAACTGCATGGCATCTTCTATAAAAACAGGAGAACGTGACTTATCCAAAACGCTGACCTTTGCTTTTCTAAGGTCAGCCGGGCTGAAATGTGAGACCGAAGGTTTAATAATGGCTTGCCAGGATGGTATTTTCAACACCCTCGTCTATCGAAGTCGTGCCTTGGGTATGGAGGTCCCTGATGTCAGCTGCAGAGCCTGCCACAGAGCGCCAGAGACTCTAATACACTTGTTGTCGGCTTGTCCGATCCGACATATGCAGTCCCGGCCTATATTCATAGACACGACGGAGCATTACGAGTGCTTTACTATCATCTAAGGCACTCGTATGGGATAGACGAAACACCAGTGCTGCCATACGCTCCGGGGGATATCGAGTCCGTTGTGGGAAAGAAGTGTCTAATTTATTGGAACTACTCGTTTCCCACCGTCGGGCAAATACAAGTCAACAGGCCTGACATAGTACTTCTTGGCCACCAACTCAAGACAATGTATGTCATGGAATTCTGGGCTCCCGCTGAAAACAACATTGTCTTGAAAGAAGAGGAAAAACGGACAAAATATCGAGATTTGCTCTTCGAACTCCGCAGACTTCATCCAGGCCATACTGTTAAGATCATGGTACTGATTATTGGGGTCCTCGGTGGAATGCAACACGCACTGCTTTCGGAACTTAAGATCACACCGGCATGCCGAAGCTCGGCAGAGATCTTAGCCGGAAAAATGTAGAAGGCCGTAGTACTCGGATCGCTATGTCTACTCAGGGCACACGACACTCGGACCCAATAGTCACTCACCCCACGGGCGTGGGGAGTGGCTATTAATACTACCAGCTCCCCTCTGTGAGAGTCGGAGCTACAGAGTAGGGTGATTGGTTTTCGGTAAATAAAAAATTATTTCCCATAGGACCAGTACAAAATAGTACAAAAGAGGCATAGGATTCGTCAAAAGGTGAAATCCACTGTAAATGAATTCACAAGCTAAATATTAGATATACAGGTGACATGTAAAAAGTTATTCCTGAACGTGGAAAAGAACATATATATTATAACAGCAAGAGACTAAAATAAATTATACATAAAACAATCTATACACAGGTACATACATGCAGGTATCGAATAGGTAGAATATAGGTATCGAATAAAATGACATTAAGAATATACACTTTTACTAATAACTAAAATATTCGTCAAGACTGTAAAAACAATTTTCCATTAGGAAGTTTGAGACATTCTTTTTACATCCCTATAATACGAGCTTTTTTCATAGGTTGTTAAGTGATGAAGAGGAACTAATAAGTCACTACCTCTGCGTGTTGAATAGTTGTGGCAAATTTTGGTTTTCGTGAATTTGTCCATATTTTGTCTTACATAAAGTAGAATTTCCAAAATATATATACATGACAGGGTAAGAAGTTTTAGATCTCTAAATATATTTCTACATGATGTCCCTCGAGGGACACCAACCATGTTTCTAATGACCCGTTTCTGAATTCTAAAAACTCATCTATCTCATATATAAGATGATCCCCAAAAAAGGATTCCGTAGGACAATCTTGACACAAATTGAGAAAAATAATAGGACCTAACAATGAACTCATTCGTAAATACCCTTAAACTATATATGGCATAGCAGATCTTTGACAGTTTGTTACATAAATTGTTGACATGCGTTTCCCAATTTAAAGAATTGTCAAGGTGTATACCCAAGAATTTCGCATCAGTTACTTGTTGTACTGATTTTCCGTTGATTTTTAATAATTGACTTTTTTTTATTTTACTATTTCTCGGTGTGAAATTAATAAAAACAACGAACTGAACTCAGTTCGAGCAACGAGAAGCAGCAGTAGGCAGCTTTCAGTGAGAACCTGAAGATGGCAGATGAGATTCTGCCGAAACGTCGTTTAGACAACCGTGACTCCTGGAGGAGTCGATCATCGACGCGGGAAAGCACCCGGAAGTACAGCAACACTTCATTTAACGCCCGCGAAAACCTAAAAAACAACATATATATATATTAAAACATAATATTTCAGTCGCAAGCTCCTCTATAAAATCCTTATTTTACTATAAGGAATGTAACCACTGCAACCAACAGCTACTCTCCGGGCTATGTGCCCCGCCGAGCGCTGAATTACAAGTTACAAGCCTGGCGCGTTAAGTGTAATAATCGCATATTACCAACAAAACACTAATGCTTCGATTGCAACAAACACCAGCCGACAGACTGATCCTACTTAAAGGAGCTCTCGTGCCAGTCATACCACTTGCAGACTGCAGTTTCGAGCTTTTGGCTCTCGTCAGTGCAAGGTAGGCATGTGACGAACGACACGAGTATCCCTTGACTATTTGGTACATCTCGGTATTTTTATGATACCGAGATGGCGCCTGCTTACTATTTTACATCTCGCTATCATAAAAATACCGAGATGTACTAAATAGTCAAGGGATACTCGTGTCGTTCGTCACATCCCTACCTTGTGACGTGACTTCTCGCCGGTGGTCGGGCATCCTCGTGCCCAATCGGTGCCGCAGAATGCCGTGGTTCTCCTTGATTGGTCCGCGCGGTTCTCCTTGATTGGTCCGCGCTCGGCTCTGACTCCTCGTGATAGGTCCATACGTAAACATAACATAGAAACAATATTTAAAACAGACCGAAAAATCAGTGCAGTCCTCCGTAATCCAAAATCAAAAACTACCCTAGAAAATCAAGGAGTAAACGAAATCCCGTGCCGAGATTGCAACAAATCATACATAGGGCAGACCAACAGACGTATTAGTGTAAGAAAGGAAGAACATGAATGCAGTACGAAAAGAGGAGAAAACATCGTCCCTAGTACAGCGTGTAAAATCCACAGGATACAAAATAGACTTCGACATCACCAGAACAGTAGCTAATATCGAGCATTATAGGTCAAGGTTACCAGAGAGGCCATATAGATCGAAAAAAGACCACAAAATCTTAATAAACAAGATGATACGCAGAGATTGCCCAGTTCCTGGAAGCCCGCTCTTATGGGAAAATACGTAACCGAAAACACACGACGATCCACCGTGGACGAACCAATCAGAGGAGGCATGTTCAAGTATTGACAAATAGTGAAGAAACACAGCAACCTGCCCGAAACCTACCACGAGGAGTCAGAGCCGAGCGCGGACCAATCAAGGAGAACCACGGCATTCTGCGGCACCGATTGGACACGAGGATATCCGACCACCGGCGAGAAGTCATGTGGAACGTGACGTTTCAGTGAGGCCACTTGTCGGGTTGGCTCAGGCGCCCGCCATGCCTACTACAGGTGGTGGGGGACCGGTAACGCGTAACCAAACGCGCAGGCGCGCCCTAGGCTGGAGCATATATAAGGAGCCGCACAATGCGGGGAATGTCAGTTCAGTTCGAGCAACGAGGAGTAGCAGTATGCAGCTTTCAGTGAGAACCTGAAGATGGCAGATGAGATTCTGCCGAAACGTCGTTTAGACAACCGTGACTCCTGGAGGAGTCGACCTTCGACCTGGAGAGCACCCGGAATTACAACAACACTTCATTTAACACCCGCGAAAACCTAAAAAAACAACATAATATGTCTCTACGAGGAGAAGACATTCCACCAGACCAGAACCTTTGAAAAATTGAGGTCAAACAGAGGGAAACTTCTTTGCAACCTTACATTCCTACAACGCTGCAAAGATGAAAACATCGTTCCAAAATGTATGCAGCTGACGTTCCATAGAAATGACCATCATACTAAAAGGATTCTCAGAAGAACCAGCTTCGCATTACTTAGGGAATCCATTCATGATACGAGGCGCACATTGGATAGGATTAATAGACAGCTACTAGATGTGCACCTATATTTGAGTAGTATCATCCATCCTACATTATGGACTATTATCGACCAACTTGCAGAGTTTCGAGCCGAGATGACGTTATCTTATGTACGGAGAAACAGAAGAGGAAATTTGATCGCCTCCAACTCCAACAGAAGCCAGTTAAGAAAGTCGAGCCGCTGGAACCCACAAGTGTAGTCCACAACTTGTCCAACTATTCTCTTGATGAGGCCGCGTTAAATGTCCTAGCCAAAGGGTTTAATTTCGCAATCCCACCAGCTCGTGTTCCAGTAGAATATATAATTTGTGGAGTAGAATCAGCAATTTATAATATGGATAACAACGTAGCTGAAACTGTACGCCAAGATGCATCACGTATACTGAGAGCAGCAAGGGCACCAAAGAGAAATATATCACGTGACGAATTAAGGGCATTGAAAGCATTACGACAAAACCAGAACATCCTAATCTTGCCAGCAGATAAACGCAATGCCACTGTAGTAATGAATAGCAGGGACTACCACAGTAAAATAGAAAAACTACTGGAAGACACCGCATACCAAGTGATTACTACAGATCCCACTACGTACCTGGAGAAGACCACCAAATCCAAAATTAAAGCCAGCCCTATCGACGATCAAGTGAAAAACCAGATTATACCGAGAGAGAAATCTTCAAGGTGTCCCAAATTAGATTATTTAGATTAGATATTTAGAATCAAATAATTTATTTACTAACAGTCAATTTGGTTACAGAGACAATAAATCCACTGAACTAGCAACATTACAATTTATTCAAAAAATCTACCACTACCTTGATAAAGGCAAAAAAGTAGCTAGTCTCTTTTTTGATCTGACGGCCGCTTTTGACTCAGCTAATCCGATATTTCTGGAGGTTAAACTGCAAGCGATAGGACTAAATGAAAATATTCTAAAATGATCAATTTTTTATCTTGAAAATCAGAAAATTTTAGTTGCAATGAACGTCTAATACCGTCAATATGGAAATCGGGGTAGCTCAGGGTTCCGTCATCGGTCCACTATTATTTCTTATTTTTATCAACGACTTAGCAGATTATATATCAGAAGGTGAAGTACTTATGTACGCGGATGAGACATCTGTCATAATCCATGGTGATACGATAGAACATCTAGAAAACAGGACTGCTTTAGCCATTAAACAGATTGAAGAAATTGATTGTTATAGAAATGCATTAATTATTAATATGAAGAAAACAGTATTTTTGTATTTTACAACAATAATTCCAGAATAAAATATTTGTGACAGGTTCGACATTAAATTTTAACCCCCAAATAGATAATCCTTGTTCTAAGATAGCAAAAACAACATTTGCCATCTTAAATTTAAAAATAAGATTAAATATTAATATGTTAATGACAAAGTCTTTGTAATGCAAAAGCGAATTATGCGAATACTATTTGATTTAAATTATAGAGAATCATGTAGATACATTTAAAACAAAAAAGATAATGACAGTTACATGCATTTTAAAAATTTCTTGTTTTATGCACAGAAACTTAAATAAATTCAAAACGAATATTCACGATATTCGATAAACGATATTCAAAGTTATCCCACTAGAAATGCTCGAGAAATACATATTAAGAATTTCAATCTTAGCAAATATCGAAAATCACCCCACTGTGCAGATAGTTATATATATAATAAACTTCTTGCAAAATTCTTTTAGGTCGTTTAGAGGCAAATTGAAAACATTTTTAATGGCACATTGTTTCTATAATATGGCCGAATTTTTCAATGGGTAATAGAAAATAGTTTCATGATACCTACGTAACAATCCTATAATAGTCATGAGTCATGTCACGTACCTCTCGAAGTACCTTTTTAAGTACCTTAGTACTGAAGTACCTTTTTATGTAAATACATCCGTTAGTTTTTGTTAGTTTTTTATGGATATTATGGGTAATTTTGTTTGTTTTTTACACTACACACTTTCTTATGACATATATATATATATATATATATATATATATATATATATAATATGATAGTTCTTTTGTTTTTTATATTTTGTATATACTTCTCGACATTTTAATATGTAAATGTATCTATTAGTTTGTTGTCTACGTATATTTTTTGTAATTTCATTTTGTTTTATACACTATAAGTTTTCTTTATAGTACGTATATAATACATAATTCCTTTATTTTTTATTCCAGGAAACATTTCTATAGCTTTTTTATTTTGTACATTGCCATGACAAAGCCAAAAATGTTCATGTAACATGATTTATGGTGTATAAATGCTATTCTATTCTATTGCACAACATTGCGCAATAGTTTTGCAAGTTTAAATTTCGGAAATAAAAATAATATAAAAAAATTGGCAATTAAAAGAATAAATTGTCAGTATAAAAACGAAGTTTGAATCGATTCGGGTTTAGAAACTATTGAAGTTTGATTGTCAGGGAATTTAATAATTTTGAATTGACCCTGTAAAGTAGTCACGCAGGTCCGACGTTTTACGGTTGAAAAGCGAGCTAAATGGAACGGAAATAAGTTTGAAATCGGTAGCAAGGGGAATCCCGATATTGTATGTTACGAGGGGCGATTGATAAGTAGTGAAAGGACCACGCACATTTCTTAGATAAAAGTGGTTTCGGTCAAATAAGCTGAAATTCGAATATGTTGTACTTCTTGTCGTTGTGAACAAGCGCCTCAATGGCCGACCTCCGAAAATGGGCAGTTTTTGAGCTACACTGTAAAAAGATAGTATGGATGATGGTGTGTATTTACTATGAGATTTATTTAAACTGCATCGTAGCGGGGATATGGCTCAGTGGCAGCAGCGCTATTCTTAACATACTTCGCAGTTGTGCGTATATAGTGTATACGACCAGAATTGAAACCGTATAAAAACTAAAAGCCGGCGAAAACAGCCGGCATCTCTTTATTGTTTTTCTTATGACAAGCATTTCTGTCTACCTCCGCAACAGATGCCGACTGCTTTTTCCGGTTTTTAGTTTTTATATGGTTTCAATTCTGGTCGTATACACTATACGTGTTAATGCGAGCGGTGTATTTGCGAACACTTCCAACAGATGGTATTCTCGACTGCACTTCGCATATGTACACGAACGAAATTAATCGCACGTTAAATAGCACTTGGCAACATCTCAGTTTCGAAAAATATCTAATTTCACTCTGTTAGGGATGACAGGACAGCAGTGTCGACTGACATTTCTTGATTGTTAGCTCATGTTAGTTTGTTGTAGGTTATATTTGTATTCACAAAGAAAAATATTTGTTTGCTGATAATTTATTGTATAATGGAGACTCCACGCAGAACTGCTAATGCTTCTACTGAACAAAAACGGTTAATACTGGAATTTGTAAAGAAAAATTCAAAACTCGCGAAAGAATTTCCTCAAAAAGATGACCAACGTAGAAAATTGGAGGAGGGCCCAATGAAATAAATATATTTTCAATGTTCGCAATACCTATATCGTAAATCGTCCATTGTCAACAACTTTTTGATTTATACCATATCACGAACATAATAAATTTAAAGATTTAGAAATAAAAAATTAGGTTATGTCATCGTTCGCATATTTACCGATTGTCAAAATCCACTCGCTTTTTAATGCGAATACTCGAATGTTTTGCGAATGATCAAAAATATCTAGTATGAATTTTCATTCGCATTATGGTGGTATGCGAGTAACTTTTAAAAATGCGAACAGTCAAGAATAACGCTGCAGAGCGTTCGTTTTGCATGTGAAACGCCCCGGGTTCAATCACTGGTATCACCAGAATTTTTTTTATGTACCATTCCTGTTTAATTACTATCATTTTTAAAACTGCATATATAATTTTACAACCATAATTATTATTAAACTAAAAAATTAAAGAACATGATATAGTTATACGTTTAGGTACGTAGTATTACTGGTTATCATTATTATTCACGGGGGCGAGCGTAAGTGCGTCTTTACTATGTACATACTTCGGTATGCGATGTAAAGCAACGACAGGCGCAGTTAGTACTTGGATGGGTGACCATTCCAACGGAAACCGCGTTCTCGCCTCACACATCTTCCAGCGGCTTGTATATCAGTGTATGCGCGGAAGCTATACAACTTTAGGCGAGGGTTGTATAGGAGATATACCATCCTTCGGAGGGGATGTAAAGCCGTCGGTCCCTTGTCTATTAAATGTTAGGCAAGTAAAAGATCCCTACTCTTCTTAAGGGAAGAGGCTCGGCAAAATTCCTGGTTGGGGGTAGCTCGTCTACAGGTGTCGGTGTTAGGCCTCAGTAGCGGAAATAGGCCGACGTTAAATAAACGGATAAAAAAATAAAAAATAAAAAATAAATTATTATTCACAAGTAAAAATACATTTGCAGAAGTACACACTGGCTTTTTTTCCAGTGGTTGGTTATCTTATATTTGTCTAATCGAAAATTCTACGTTATTTGAATTTTAGAATTAATTAAAAAATAATAGTAGGCCTATAGCCTGTCTAAAATTAAACGTTTTGATATTTGAAAACATTTTAATAACGACTTGTGTGTTTATTTGTTACAACTTTGGTATTGTATTATAGTTAACAATAGAAGAAATTCTATAACAAGCCTCTGACTTTGTTAAAAATCCAGACGTGTTTAGGTGAAGAGTAAACTGTTACTTATGTAACATTGGTTTGCAGTCACGAGCAATGGTTAGCATTTCTGGAAATGAAAATGAGCTCAAGCGTCAAATTGCAATTCGTCGTCGTGAAGATGTTAACTTACCACCTCGAGATATTGAAGCTAACTGTTGCATATGTCTTAATTGCAATCGAACTGTCAATGCCTAGATTGATGAATTAGCATGTGATCCTGATTGTTTGAAATTAAACGTTTTAAAGCAGACCACAAATAATTCTTGTATGTTTTGCAATGGGTTACACAATCTAAGTAGGCTTTCTGTCGAGTGTAGAGTTAAAGTCTTTACCATAAAAAATATTTATATACCCGAATCAGCTCGCTGCTGTCATCATCATTTAGACGCCAATGGACTTGTTCTACGAGTTCTGTTGGAGGGTTTGCAATTTTATAATAGACCATATTGCTTAAACGGTGCACAGTTTGCAAAATATTTTACAGGTTTTACGTCGATCAGCTAGAATTGATGAGCCCGATTTTAACGATGAAAATAGCTTTACAGAGGATGAGTTCCGGTCCATAAGCCCAATAACACGCCAACAATTTCAAAATTTGTGTACATATTGTGATCCTGTATGTACTACACTGTATTTTGGCCAGGTACATGTGAACGGCAACTTAATACCGAAGAAGCTAATGATTCCAGATTGATTACCAAAACGAGGTGGATAGTAGGCACGTAATGGTCACAAAATGTTTTTAATTTTTTTGAAAAAATCATTCCTACGCACCATGCTATTAATATCGGCGGAGACTTTTATCGGATTGCTGGAGCAATACTTAATAAATATCGAGAGCCAATACTTATGAAGGGAGCAAACGCAGAACTAGCTCAAATAATGTTAGAGAAATCTCAGACACCTAACGTTCTTCAAGCCAGAGTTCAAATAGACAACCTTCACACTAGAAATGCAAGATGGGTTCATTTAACTGAAAATCATATACCCCTTTTTCCCAGACTTAATTTAGGTTATTTAAAGGGGCTGATAGTAGGAATTTATCAAGTCAACTTGGCACCTGCTTACGTTCAAGATAAACTACAAAAATAGGATTCAGACAGATTTGAATATGATGAACTTGGAAATGAACCAGGTCTAATCAGAGTGCGGATTTATTCCCGTTTCAGAAATGCAACCAAATACCAACTCTGAATAGCATATCATATTGATGACGATGTAATCCAACAAGCTAACGAACAAGATTAAGTTGATGATAATGAACCGATCTTAGAGTATTACTGCACTTGTAAAACTCGAGCTAGAACACTTGTTTCATGTGCACATGTTGCAAGCGTATTGTGGTTCTTAGGATATGCCAGACATCAGCCACGAGTCAAATATCCTAGCACCGCAATGCTTGCAAATATTATTGATGCAGGTCAGACGGCGACAAGAGGATATACATCCAGTAGCAGTTATGGAGCAGGAATAAAAATATAATCCATTTTAATTATGTCTAATGGCCCTGTTCCTTAATTTTTTAGTTTAGTAATAATTATAGTTGTAAAATTATATATGCAGTTTTAAAAATGATAGTAATTAAACAGGAATGATATATAAAAGAAATTCTGGTGATACCAGTGATCGAACCCACGATGCAGCTTAAACAAATCTCATAATAAATATACACCATCATCCATACTATCTCTTTACGCGCCAATATCCATTGGCTGGATGTCGGTCTCGATAACTAGGGCCGAGTAGGACTATTACTCTTTGCACCTAGATTATCTCTGTAGACCTGGACCGGCCTTCGTGATAGGTGGGCCCGCGTACTTCTACCAGACCCAGCTCACAAATGTGAGATGTGTCGTGGTATTTTCTGCGGACCTCTCCTGGTCCTGGCTGTTGAACCTCGCTGGCTGAGGTATCTTCTGGCGCTCTTCTTGTCTTGATGTTTTCTTTCTTCGCCAGCTTGTCACCCCCGGGGGTAGTCATCGGTCGAGTTGGGTTTAGGAAGTTTTGGCTGGGACTGACTGCCGGTACGTAGGACATCAATTGATATCCTACCCCGGATCGTCGGAAAGGTAAGAATGAGCTGTGTAGCTCGGGAGTGTGGAGACCTAAGTGCTTCTTTTAGCACTTTCGGTCTCCACGGAGCAGGTAGGACAACGGGCGTCGGACGGTATGTTGTCCGACGCCCGCAAGGAGGTTGGGTTAGGGTTGAAAACGTCATGTCTCTGGTAGTGGTGGTCCGTCCTGGCGTATCTGAAACAGATCTGTTAGTGGGAAATACAGGTTATACTTACCCGTTGTCCAGTAGCTGAACCCTCGGTCGCTTGTGCCTCGGGGCGTCGGCGGGGTCGTAATCAGTGGCCTGTCTGATCAGCGGGTTCCCATGCTCCTCGGCTTGGGCGTACAGCTTCTTCGCTCGTTCCCGGATGACTTCAGTGACCGTGGTGTACTCCAGGTCTCTGACGATGTCTGCGGTTCTCACGTACCATGGGGCGTCAACTACCGTCCTGAGGGCGATGTTCTCCACTGCCTGGATTCTCTTCATGTAGGACTTCGCCTGGTAGCCCCACGCTACCGAGGCGTACGTCAGCTGCGGCCTGATGAGGGTCTTGATAAGCGTGAGCTTGTTCCTCAAGTTAAGTCGGCTCCCATTTCCCGTCATTGGGTAGATGAGGGCTCTCGTACGTCGGGCCTTGGCTGTGATGGCGTCCGTGTTTTGTCTCCATGTTAGGCTTCTGTCCATGACCACGCCAAGGTATTTGACGGTGTCGTGCCATTGGATGTCCTCGCCGTTCATGGAGACGTGTCCTGTGGGAATTTCTTTCCGCACTCGTCTGAAGAGGATGGCTTGGCTCTTGTCTTGTGTTGACTGCGACTTTCCACTTCGTGCACCATTCTTCCAGGAGTGTGGCCGCTTCCTGGAGTTTTCTGGTTACGTCTCTGGCCTTCCAGGATCTGGCAATCAGGGCGGTGTCGTCTGCATACAGGGCTAGGGCTGTATGGTCGGTCCGGGGGAGGTCCGAGGTATAGATGGCGAACAGGTGCGGTGACAGCACCGATCCCTGTGGAACTCCCGCCTCCACGGTCCTGTAGGTGGAGAGTTGGTCCGAGATTTTCACCCTTAGCAGTCTGCAGTGTAGGTAGGATCTCACTAGTTTGACGAGTTCGATGGGGTAACCCATACTCATCATTTTAGCTAAGAGACCGTCGTGCCAGACCGTGTCGAATGCTTTGGCGACGTCTAGGAACAGCGCCGCGGTGACTTGACGCTGGTTGAACCCCTTGGTGATCTCCTCGATGAGGCGAAGCACTTGGAGTTCCGTGGAATGTCCTGTTCGGTATGCGAACTGTTCATCCGGGATGATGTTCAGCTCTTCTGTCTTCTCTGTTAGCCTCTTCAAGACGACCCGTTCTGCAACCTTGCTCATGGCTGGGAGGAGGCTGATGGGCCTGTAAGAAGACGGGAAAATTAGTTCTTTCCCTGGTTTAGGGATCATAATGACCTCGGCCTTTTTCCACCTGGCTGGAAAGTGCCGTAACCTTAACATCGCGTTTACGATGTTGACTAGCGCCGCTACTCCTTTCCTGGGCAGCTTTTTGAGAGCGATGTTTCCTATCTTGTCACATCCCGGAGCTTTTCTCGGCTTTAGGCTCCTCAGGATTTCCTTGACTTCCTCGGGGGTAGTCGGACGGATGTGGTCGTCATCTGGCAGGCGGCGGATCCTTCGTACTCTGCGTTCGACGTCGTCCACCCAGTCCTCGTCCTCGTCATCGAGCTCGTTCTCTCTGCACTGCAGTTCTAAGCTGTCGGCGAACGCCTCGGCTTTTTCCTGGTTAGTGTAGACGATCCCTCGCTCTCCGTGAATCGGGCGCATAGGCTTCCTTCGGTTTCGCAGGGCACGTTGTGTGTTCCACATGCTTCTGTCCTGTGGATCCAGTGACTCAAGGTGGCGTTGCCACCCCTCCTGACGGTGTTCCTGGAGGGCGGCTTTCACTCTTCGGCTGAGGACATTGTACTCCCTTCTATCGGCGGGGAGCCTGGTCCCCGCCCGTCTCTTGGCGCTCCTTCTGTCCCTTATCAGCTGCCTGGTGACCTCTGGGAAGTTTGCCATCGGTGCTGGGTGCCTTCTTACTTCTATTTCCGTCGTGCTGGCCCTTATCGCTTCCAGGATCTGCTCCTCTAGGGTAATGATGGCCCTCTCAACGTCCTCCACGGTTTCTAGCCTGGGAATTTGTGCGATGTACTGCTGCAGGTGCTGCCGGTACGATTCCCAGTCCGTTCGTCTCTTCGTGAAGGTGGCGTTGTCCTCACTCGCCTGTCCTCCTAGGGTTAGGAAGATCGGGTTGTGCTCGGTAGATCCCTCCGTTCTGGTGGTGATCTCTGCCTCGAAGGTCATCTCCTTTAGGATTGCGATGGCCAGTACATCTGGCCTGTGTCTGCCGTTGTCGAAGGTGGGCTGGTCCGGTCCTACCACCATCAGTTCGCCGGCGTGCTGTCCCAGGAACCTCAGCAGCTCTCGTCCTCGAGTGTTGGTTATGCCGCTGTTCCATTCCTGGGATTTGGCGTTGAAATCGCCAATTGCGACGACCTGTGTCCTGGCGGGCAAGATTGCGTCCAGATCCCCCTCGGTAAGCGTGCTGCGGGGTGGCTGGTAGCATGAGACCACTTGTATGTCGCCATTTCGCGCTGTGGACACTACTACGGCGGTGGCGTTCATGTTTTCTAGCTCAGGCAGTACTGTCGGATGGTGGGCTATGGTTTTCTTCACCAATAGGGCCACTCCTCTCGCGGGTCGCTGAGGATTGTTTACCCAGTCCATCCTGTAGGTGTGGTATCCTGGGAAGTTGATCTCCTTGGCCGGGGTCATCTTGGTTTCCTGCAGTGCCATGACGTCTATGTCGTACCTGGTCAGGAGCTCTTCGACTTCAAGTCTCCTTTCTCGCAGGCCGTTGACATTCCAGGCCGCCATCTGCAGGACTTCCGGTTTAACCTGTAAAGGCATTACAGATTAGTTAAATTTGGCATTTGTGCAAAAAATGCGCTCATCGCTGAGCACATTTGTTGCATCTGTGCGAGCACCGCTGTGAGGTTTTTGGCCTCTGGCGATGCTTGTTGTTTTGCGGCAGGGACGGTGTTCTGTCCTGCCTTGCCCTGGGCTACTCTGGCGTAGCTTGTGCCTGGCGCTACGCCGCCCTTCTGTGTTGAGGTCATCGTTGGCCTCTGTACCGGCCTTTGGGTGGCGCTGGCTGATTGTTTGGGGTACTTTGGACACCCCCTGTAGCTGGCCGGGTGGGCCCCCTGGCAGTTCGCGCACTTGGCCGGTTCGTCTGCCTTCTTTTTGCACTCCGTCGTCCGGTGTGCCTCGCCGCACTTCACGCATTTCGGCTGCGCGGTGCACCTGGATTGGCCGTGGCCGAAACGCTGGCAGCGGTGGCATTGGGATGCCACTACCTTGGCTCGCTGTCTCTCAGTCCTTACAACTAGAGAACAGCACCTCGTTACTTGGAGTATCTTGTCCTGGTCCTGTGGGACTAGGACAAGCATGAGGGGCACCTCCTGTTTTGTCCGTCTTGACATCATTCGCTGGACCGCGGTAGGTGCGAATCCTTGGTCCTGGAGGTCTTCTGCCACCTCTTTGCAGGTAACGCCGCTCGGGATCCCTCGAATGACCACACGTAGCTGCCGTTCCTCTGGCAGGGCATACGTGTGGTACTCCCTCTTTTCATTTGCGAACATCCTTGTCATCCTCCGATAGTCCTCGGACGTCGCGGGCTCGATGGAGATTCCCTCCCCGGTAACTTTGGCCTTGTTGAAGTTTATACCGGTTTCGGTTAAACGACGGCTCACCGTTGTCCACGTCTCTTTGTTTCGCAGCACTACCGGGGGTACACGCTGGCTTCTTGTCCTTGTTTGAGGAGCCTCGGTCTCCTCTTTCCGGGTTTCTTGTTGGGGGACGCTAGCCTCCTGCTGGGGGGCTCTGGATCCCGATTTGCTCTGTCTAGGTGACTCGGACTCGGGGGGGCACTTGAGGGGCTCTTCAGCCACCTTCTTTGCCGCCTTAGGGGCCTCTTCGTCCGAGTCCGTGTTGGCAGCGGGCGGATTTTTTCTTTTTCGTGTTTGCGATTCTCCCCGAATCGCACGCAGAAGCTCTTCATGCTGGGACTTCTGTTCCCTCTGCATCTGCTCCAACCTTTCGGTGAGCTCATCTATTTTCTTCTTGAGAGCATTGTTCTCCTCTGTGAGACGCTTTATCGTCTCCTTGTCGTCCCTTGGGGTTGGGGGGCCCCCTCGGGAGCTACCGCTCTGGGACGTTTCGTCTTCACTGTACTCCATGTTACCGTCCTCCACGGTAACGTCGTTGTCGGTTTCCTGTAAGGGAATACCTATATTATTATAGGAAAAAGTTATGATTAATAACAGAAAATGGTGTCTTGAAAAAGACGTGTGAACTTCCTCTTCAACACTATCGACGTCACTGGGGCTTCCACTTCACTGTGCACTCTGATGGCTCGGTGTACGTCCGTACGCTTTCACTTCTCGATGCACACATCTCTTTACAGCGTAGCTCAAAAACTGTCCATTTTCGGAGGTCGCCCATTGAGGCTCTTGTTCACAACGACAAGAAGTACAACATATTCGAATTTCAGCTTATTTGACCGAAAGCACTTTTACCTAAGAAATGTGCGTGGTCCTTTAGAAGATAAAAACGGTTTATAGAAAATTAATGAAACGAAGTGAAACGTTGCGATTATAGGTACTGATAGTAGTTTTGACCTTGTTGATGATCATAGGGGGGCGGTATTTTTTAGGTTTTTTTTAATGTTTTGTACGTAAAATGACTAGATTGAATGTTAAAAGTTCGGTATCGGTGAATTTAGGTTATTTTAGAATTATAGAATATTCGTGAATTTTTTCAGATTTTATTGACCTTGAATGTGCGGTTTTTTGATGTTTTTTGTGGCTGGATGACTTTTTTTTTTCATGGTTTGCCATGGTTAGTGAATCAATGTGTTTTTTTGTTAGTTTTTCAATTCTTTGTGTTTATTTTTTCGCTTGTGTGTGAAATATATTATAACAATACCCAGGTGCCGGGTACCAAAAGTATTTCGGGAAGTGCACGAATGAATATCCGGAGAGCATTTTGGTAAAAATAAGACCTTGGCGAGAATACGGGAACGATTTTATTGCATAAATAGCAGTCAGAATGTAGAGGCTTGATGTCGTAAATGCAAGGTTTGCGCAGATGCCGCCATCATAGGGTCACCAGTGGTGAACGAATGATGGCTCGATATAACCGTAACATCAGTTCAGCTGGGGGTGTTGTAGTATATTCCCGGTACTATAAGAAAATGGATCAGAAAAAATCCTAAAAATCACTTTCGGTCTGGTCTGTTACCTCGTAATGTCAAACTATGAAAAAAAAGTAACGATCATTTTTGTTTCATCAAAAAAATACATTTCCCAAAGATAAAATCTGAAAAAAAATCATAGACACTCGATAATTCTCAAATAATCATATTCCATTAGCAAAGTCACCAAAAAGTTCCAAACAGTAATTTTACAGACACAACATTAAAATTTCACCGCCTTAAAAATACCAGCCCCGTATATCATAAGATCACCTTCAATATACTCCCCAAACCGCGGGTCGGAATATTTTTAATTCCCTTCGTAAATACTTAATTGTGACGCCTTCATGTGCTTCATTGACTTTGAGAAGACATTTAATAGGGTACAACACGAAAAAGTGATTGAGATATTAAAAGCAACTGGAATTGATGACAAAGACCTATACTTCATTGCTAATCTCTACTGTGGACAAAAGTCAAATCAAAGAATACAACGGAAGATATCATAATAAAAAGAGGCGTGAGGCAAGGGTGCATATTGTCACCGTTACTTTTCAATGTTTATTCCGAAGTAATATTTCGAGAGGCACTGTACAACGTATAAAATAATAAACGGAGTTGCAGTGAATAATCTGCGTTATGCAGATGACACAGTACTTATGTCAGACAATACTGAGGAACTCCAGCTTCTCTTGGACCGAATAATCAACGTATGTGAAAATTATGACCTCAAACTGAGTGTCAAAAAAGCTAAACTAATGATAGTGAGCAAAAGAAAAATTAATGGTGAACTGTGGATTGGGACATAACGTTTAGAAAGGGTACATAGAATGAAATATTTGGGACCGCTTCTAGTTGATGACTGGGACCACTCGATTGAAATAAAATCAAGAATACAGCAAGCAAGAACAACATTTGTGAGGATGAAGAAGGTTATCTGTGGACATGCCCTAAATATGGAATTGAAGATAAGGATGGTTCGCTGTTATGTATTCTCCGTCCTCTTGTATGGAGTGGAGTCTTGGACTCTTACAGAAAACACCCTTAAGAGACTTGAGGCTTTTGAGATGTGGGTATATCGACGTATGCTACGGATAAGTTGGGTAGACCACGTTACAAACATAGAAGTAATTCGTAGAATGGGTAAAGATAAGGAAGTAATTAATACTGTGAAAAAGAGGAAACTATCATACTTTGGCCACGTAATGACACATCCAAAAACATATAATACACTACATCTAATAATCCAAGGTAAAATCAATGGAAAGCGAGGCCCAGGAAGAAAAAGAACGTCCTGGTTGAAGAACTTGAGACAGTGGTTTGAGAAGTCAACAACCGCGCTTTTCAGAGCGGCGGTTAATGAAGTCAAAATAGCGAACATGATCGCCAACATTCGTTGAACGGATACGGCACTGCAAGAAGAAGAAATACTTAACTTTCTCATCGCCCCTCGTATATAACATTCGTCACTTCATTTTCGTAAGCCATACGTTCTCGTCGCCCCCCTGTATATGACAATCGTCGCTTTTCCCCATTCCTAGATAACGTTTCTTTCAAGAACTTTCTCATCGTCCCCTGTATGCGGCTTTCGCAACCTTTTCAATCCTTTGATAACTTCTCATCGTCCCCTGTATACGACTTTCGCATCCATTCACAATATCCAATTAATCTTTATTGTCTTTAACTTTCTCATCGCCCCCCATATACAACATTTGTAACCTTTCTTAATACATTGTTTCCGCTAGCTTCGTCCTGCCTGTCTACACGGGTACGCAGATTGTATCCACTTAATACTACGTGCGTGAACTTAACGCTACACTACGGGCTCATGCGATATGTTCTCCAATTTATTCACAGTAAAACCTTCAATAACTTTTTAAACCAAATCGATTCGGCCATAAACCATATATCAAAAGATTCGTCTTTTTATGCCTTACACGGTCATATAGATTTCATTTCGAAATTTCAACTTTTTGACAGTATTGCGCAACATTACGCAGTCGATTACTCATCTTCGCCAGGACGGAGCGATTTCCAGACTTTAAAACGGGATGCGTGACTCGCGAAGCGCGAAAAACGCAACCATTCTGAAACATATAAAAGTCCTTTGTAACAAGCGAATGCAAGTTCCATTCCGGAAGTGATTTAAGTGTCTAAAAATTATCGCGAGTGAAATAGTTTCTCTTGAACAAAGTAGTGTTTAAAAAGTTGTGATTAATGAATTTCGGTTTGTACGAACAACTTCCTATTTTTCGAGCTTTATTTTTATTCCAAACTCTCCGTTACGACTTCCTTGGCGACACCAAGTCAAAAACCGAATTTCTTTCTCGCCCTTTTCTTTTAATTATATTTTTATCTACTCTGCGATGCTCTCGCGCATCAAATCAAATCCGCACCTAGTGCCCTAATTTTACAAAAATTTAGAAACAATCAACTCTGCCTCCGCACATAAATAGAAAAGTGATTTTTAGAGTAAGATAAGAACCCGAAATAATATTCTAAAGCCAGAATTGTTATTGTCGAAAAGTTACTAATTTTGAGAACTGTAACAAAAATCGAAATAAATTTATTAAACTTAAACCGTCGAATATTTTTCATTTCTATAAATCAAAATAGTAATTACCGTTAAAACTAAGTGCTTTTCATATAGTCACCACATACAGAAGTGTCTACAAATTTTCAAATAATTTTAATTCAGTGACTCAGAAACCAAACTAGACTTTCAAAAACAGTGCTACGTCATAATTTCATATACAAAGTGTTCTTATTTCACCCTATAAAAAATATTTAATTAAAAATAAAGTGATTCAGACTTTCAAATTAGACTTTAACGTTTCTAAAGCACCAAACGCTTAATACACAGGGTGTTGGTTTCCACCCGGACACTTTACAAAATACAGTGAGCTATCGAAAACTTTTAAATTTAGAGTCAGTGCAACTCCAGACACCAGGATAATATACAGGGCGTAGCTTTTGGCCCTGTCCAACATCTTCAAGTGCACCTCCCCCCCAGCCTTCTCCTTACGCCTTACCCCGACAGAAGGTATCGACGACTAGAACTTTCACTGCACTTACTGTTATCTAACACTTGTTAATATTACTTCCTGAAAGTAGAATTTTTGTATTACTTAAATAAACCCAATTGAAGCACAAATATGGAAAAGGAAGAGTATTGGGGTAAAAATTTGTATATCGGGTGTTTTGGAAAATGTTAGTTGTACATATAATAGAAGGTTAACAGAAATAAATAACGGTCCATTCCGCTAAGCAAGAAACATCGCAGAAACGAAGCTTTCATGATATTTTGTTACAATGTGAAGGTCTACTCCAAGTATCTTTGATATTATAATAACCTCTGAGCATTGTTATATATCCCACAACTTAACAAAATCCTTTTGATAAAACATAAAGGATGTCTCTTTTAAAAAATTGCTACTTCTTCAAACGACGCTGGAGTGCAACAAAAATTACCAATTTATTGCCATAGTACTTCCTTAAAATGACGTAGAGTGTTATAGTACATCCCTTGTACTATAAGAAAATGAAATTAAAAAGATCCTAAAAATCACTTGTCAATCTGATTTTTTACCCCACACAGTCAAACTATGAAGAAAAAGTAATGTTAATTTTTGCTTTATCAAAAAACCACAATTTCCTAAAACAAATTCTGAAAAAATGCAGTTATTCGATAATTCTCAAATAATCATAATCCGGCAGCAAATTCACAAACAAGTTTCAAACTTAAATTTTATAGCCCCGACATTAAAAAATCGTCGCCTTAAAACTACCGCCCCCATAGGCACTAAGATCACCTTCAATATACTCTCCAAACAGCTGGTCAGAATATTTTTAATTCCTTTCAGAAAGTTTTTACTTTTTCATCGCCCCTCGTATATAACATTCGTCACTCTATTTTCATAAGCAATACTTTCTCATCGCCCCCTGTATACAGTATCCGCAGCCTTTCTAAATTCTTTGCAGATTTGGATACCCCTTACTTTCTCATAGCCCCCCGTATACAACATATGTAACCCTCTTAATTCTTAAAACAGTTTCCTTTCGCTTCATTCAGTCTGCCGGCACCGGCACGCAAATTGTATCCACTTTAATAATACGTTGCATTACGGGGTAATCCGATATGTTTTCGATTTATCGATATAAAAACCTTCAATAACTTTTTAATCCAAATCGATTTCAGTATAAATCTTATATAAAAAAAATTCGTCTTTTTATGCCCAACACGTTCATGTAGGTTTCATTTCAAAATTTCAACTTTTTACAATATTGCACAATATTGCGCAATATTATGCAATCGATGAGTCATCCTCGCCCGCACGGAGCGATATCCAGACCTTAAATCGGGATGCGACTCTCGCGGGACACGGAAAACGCAACCATTCCCAAGCACATAAAAGTTCCCTCTTACCAAGCGAATGGAAGTTCTGTTCCGGAAGTGATTTAAGTGCAGTGAAGTATCGCGAGTGAAATCATACTAGAATTTCCGGAGATTTCTGAAATAACTTGTTTCTGTTTTCGACGGCTAGATAGCTTCCTATTTTTCGCGCTTTATTTTATTACCAGAAAAGCTCCGAACGAATTCCTTGGCGTCACCAAGTCAAAAACGTCTTTTTGGCACTAAGTGCCTTAGTTTTTAATTACATTTCAAATCTATTCTGCCTTCGCGCATCAAAACAATTCGCACCTAGTGCCCTAGCTTTAAGAATATTCAATTAATCTATTCTGCCCTCGCGCAAAAACCAAGTGAATTTTTCAAACTTTGTAATCTATTCTGCCTCCGCGCATGAACTAAAAGTGATTTTTAACACCAGACTACGAACCCGAATAAATTTTCCAAAAGCCAGAATTATTACCTATTGTCGAAGCGTTGCCCTTTTAGAAACTGTAACGAAAATTGAAATAACTTTAAAACATAATATTTTTAGTCGCAAACTCCTCTATAAAATACTTATTTTACTATAAGGAACGTAACCAGACTGCAACCAACAGCTACTCTCCGGGCAATGTGCCCCGCCGAACGCTGAATTACAAGTTACAAGTCTGGCGCGTTAAGCGTAATAATTGCATATTACCATCAAAACGCTAATGCTTTGATTGCAACAAACACCAGCCGAAAGACTGATCCTACTTAAAGGAGCTCTCTTGCCAGCCGTCACACACCACTTGCAGACTGCAGTTTCGAGCTGTTGGCTCTCGTCAGTGCAAGGTAGGCATGCGACGACCGGCACGAGCATCCTTTGACCACTTGGTACATCCCGGTATTTTTACAATAGCGACATGTAAAATAGTCAGCAGGCGCCATCTAGCGGTCCAGTGTCTGTTGCAATCGAAAAATAAATAGCCTGACTGGGCTTAGCATAGTTCAAACGTGCTTATAGAGGGCGGAATATTAAAACAGAATATTTTTAGTCGCAAAGTAGCTGTTGGTTGCAGTCTGGTTACGTTCCTTATAGTAAAATAAGGATTTTATAGGGGAGTTTGCGACTAAAAATATTATGTTTTAATATTCCGCCCTCTATAAGCACATTTGAACTGAAATATAACTTTGTTAAAATTAATCCGTAGAACATTTTTTTCAAAATCAAACTAGTCATTTCCGTTAAAACCAAGTGCTATTCAAAACATCGCCATATACAGGGTGATCAAGAAGTATATACAAAAATCAAAAACATTTCAAATTTTTCAAATAAATTACCAAAGTGAATCAGAAACCAGTTTAGACTTTCAAAAACAGTTTTACACCTGGAAATCATATACAGGGTGTTGCAATTTCACCTGACAAAATCTTAAAATTTAAACTAAAGTGATTTTTGACTTTCTAATCGAACTGTAAAGTAACTAAAGCTCAAAACGCTTAATATACAGGGTGTTGGTTTCCAACCGGACACATCTTAATAATACAGTAATCAATCAAAAGTTTAGAATTAGAGTAAGTGCATCGAAATTATCAAAGTTACATATACAGGGCGTAACTTTTGGCCCTGTCCAACATCGTCAAGTGCAACCCCCCCCCCCCTTCTCAAATCTACAAATTAAGTGCATCAACGGCCTCAGGAGTCTCAAGCTAAAACCTTCAAAACAAAAATCGATTATTTTTGTAAACGTTCGAAACATCATTGTTACTTGTTTCTATAACATTTATGATTTGTTTAAATGTATCCAATACATCCCTCCAATTTTAGATAAGCTTTTGTATACACTCTTGTGACGTGTCGCTTATATACAGCGTGTCTAAATTTTAATGAAAACTTCTGATATACTATACTTTTAAGCAAATAGCAATAATATTTTTTAAAGGTACTGTTTGATATATATCCTTAGATCAAATTTCTCACGGTACCATTGTAAAAAACTATTTCTTTTTGCTTGAAACAGTATATTTTGAAGTTTCCATTAAAAATTAAACACCATGTATGTGACGACAAATCACAAAATTATATACAAAAGTTTATCAGTGCATAATACCTTCTGATGATTGAATGAAACATAAGGGTTTAGACTCATCTTTATTATCACAGTTAACTCGTGTACATTAATATAACACTTTCTAATATTCCCAGTAAGCACATGTGCTACCTATACGTCAGTTGGGAGGAAAAAAAGGAAGTTTACCCGTGCGGCCCTAACTTAGGTGCCGGTTCGCAGGTTGCCACGTACCTTTCATCCTTCATAAAGATTTTTCTGACAATTCTAAATTTCTTATTGTATACTATTAGGTACTTATGGAAATATAATTATTTCAGGAAAGGAGATAATGCAAATTTAACTGAATTGATTGATGAATATAAATTACGCAAAGAAACACGTAGTGATTGTATACATGAAAATTTGGTGATGGCAATTATGAAAGATAATGGAAGAAATGTTGATGGTATAAAAAATATTGTGACACAAATAAAAGAACAAGGCATTAACATTTTATTATCAGTACCACCTCATGTGAGTATATAAAAAAATATGAATTATAAAGTAGATACTTATTGTGTTAATTATATTCTCCCTAATCACTTCTGAAAATATGTGCATTTTCATTCATATTCAACTTTTAGGATAAATCTATTCATTGTATATAGTGAACCTACCTAATGTCTAAAATGTAGGTAAGTTGGCACATTTTGTTTAAATTCAATGAGATTATAAATGTGTGAAAGTTCCTTAGACTATTCAATATAACGAACTGCTAATACATTCATGAAAAGTATTCATGTTATTTCGTTGTTTGGGATAGAAAATCGCACTATCTCTTTCTTGTAGGAAATGAGAGTGCGCAAGTGTCGTGATAAACTTTGGTCGAGTCCTAACCACGTTGCCAAATTTACGCATATTTCTCCAGACAGTGGACATTCATATTTTAATGAAATTTGGATAAATAATCTGCAACTCAGTGGTATTTTCTTACAGATTTGTCCCTAAAAGAAACAAAATATTATCGCCCATATTAACCTCAATTTATAGTCTGTCATCACGGTTTAACATGCAGTACCTATATACCTATAGTAAATTAATTTATATTTATTTTCTATGGTGTATTTTAAATTAGACGGAAACGCAGTATAAATTTTCGATAAAAATGAAACAACCAATATCGTGTGCTTTGTCTATATGTCGGAATATTTTCAGCACATTGGAATGTATACGCCGTGGTGTAGTTCATAAAAACGTAACAGCACATTGAATGGTCTAAGAAAGTCCTCACAAGAGAATAGAACACTTTTCTCTAATCTCAATAATATCTGAGGTAATTATTTGAAAAATTCCCGCTCTCAGAGACATGTTTAATAACAATCAGATGAACTGAAATAGAAATTTAACTGGTTTTAGTCCAGCTGCTGATACATTTGAAGGAAAAACCCAAATCTTTTTTTTTTGCACGCGATATTACTCATGTTCAATAATCTTATGTGTTGAAAAAATTTCTAAATATTCAGTTTTGGAATTTTATATGGCTATTTTGTTGCATCCTTTCACACGAATTCTCATCCAAAAACAAAATTCGTTGAATCCGCAAAACTACAGAATCGCCTAGTATTTATTACCGGGAAATAATCTCCACCTTAAGAAAAAAAAACAGTTAGAGGACACCTTTTGACAGATAATACTAGGGATGGGGTTACTAAATAATAGGGATAGGACACCTAACCACAGGGTGTAGCATAGTTTTCCGCTCCCGGTTCTTTGAAACTGTTGTCTTTTTATACATTATGCAAGCTATGTGTACATTCAATGTAAGTTTAATATACTGATGAATGAAACTAAATACTGTCATGCCATTACTGAGTGAATAGTTTACATTAATCACCTTGTTCAGTTTGTAGCACTTGGCATTAGTGATGGATATATTTTGAATGAAAATAGAAGTGCATTTTTCTTGAAAACTGTTGATTTCACAAAACTCCTGAAATACCCAGCATATCAAATATATATATATGTTATAGCTCGCGTTTCGTAGCTAAGTTTTTAAAAACAATTTTATTTATTTGTAGAGAGTCAACGTTGACTCTTAGAAATAATACAGTAATAAATGTTAAGCGTTTAATTTAAAGTGAGTATGATAACTAACTACAGAAATGTCTCGCGGTTCTATTTATGACATTTAGATGCAGTGTCATCTAAATGATGAACAAAGAAAAGCAAGCAAGCGATTCAGCATAATCGTGAGAGGTTAAAATGTAATATAATATAATATAATACTTTGTAAGCGATAAATGATAGCGGGAATTTGTTATCTACACGTGGTTGAAATATGATATTATATGATAATATGAAATGAAGCAAAGTCACGTATCGTCTTGTATACGGTGGCTCAAATACTATATAACAACTTCCCCCTTAACGAAAAAGTTGCTGTTATACAGGAACTTTTGAAATTGAAGAGATAATAAAATAGTGAGTGAATACAATACAAAATAATAAAGATAAAGGTAAAAATATACAAAGGTTAAGTTAATAATGCGAATGATAAATCATAAGTGAGAGTCTATGTTAACTCGATGTCATCTCCTTCTTGGGGTCTGATAACGGGTCGCTTTCTTGGAGGGATGAAACCGGGAAGTTTCATAAATGGTTTGCTTCGTCCTGCAGAGGGTGAAGGGGCGTCATCTGTAGAGTGTTGGATTTTCAGCATTCCACGTCGTCTTTTCGTACACTTACAGAATATGTAAAGTAGAATTAGGGAAACAACAAATGTGATTGTAAAGTACGTGAACCAAGATACATGTTTGTTCACAAATGGTTCGTTTATAAGATCATCTAGGTCCTTTGAATATTGCTCCAGTTTGGTTTTGGCAATGTCCAAATCTTCTACGTTTAGATTGTTTAACTTGAGAGGTTTTAATTTTGGTAATTTAATTTTGTCGGGCATTTGATTGCAGCACTCATAAGGAATTTGGATGGGATGAGAATTGTCTTTAATGTCTGAAAAGTCTTTGGCACTAGCTTGTATTCTGGTGATTCCTACAAAGGCGTAACATCCGGGCTGTAGTTTGACGATTGAATTTTTGTTGATTAATTCGGTTATTGAATCTCTTTTTGGACAATTGATGGTGATGTGGAGTGGTTCGGAGTTTATTATTAACCATGTGTTGTCTTCAAGTTCTTGAACGTTGTATCCTTGACCAATGATGAAGGATGTCTGGCAATTTTCGGGGAGTTTAGTCAACTGTTTCAGGATTCTGGCTTCACATATGGCATTTTGATCGATAGGGTATGCAAACAGGTTTGAGCATAGTTTCGTTCCAAAGTATAGTGGTTTGCATTCATTTAAATTTGAAATTGGTATGTACATCAAAGAATCATCGTCTCTCGCGATAAACTTTTGTGAAATAGATAAAATGTGCAGAAGGCCAGTTCTGTTATCAAGAATTGGGATCGGGTATAGGCGGAAGGTATTGTAATTTTGAGGTTCGACAAGGGGTATTTTTAGAACGAATATTAAGTTAGAATCTACTTGAAAAGCTTGTAACTCAATAATGTCTAAATACTGAGCGACTGCTGATAATTTAATAGGTAGAGGCAAATTGTTTCTTTGTAAACTCTGAGAAATCTCTTGTAATGCTGTTACTAAATGGTCAGGAGTTATTATTGACGAATGTATAATTTTTAGTCTAGCGAATGTTATGGCATTCAAAATACCGTTTAAATTGTCTTCAATGAATAAATAACTTGCCATGAGTTGTTCGCAAATTTCTAAAAATCTTAATTTTGTGTGGATATTTTCGATATCCTTAGTCATATCTAGAATTGAGGTTTCGATTTCTTTGATATCCTTATTGAAAGTTTCTTCGTCGATTTGTAGTTTTTGAATAGTTGAATTAAAATTTTTGATGACTGAAGTCGTGACAGATATTTGATTTTTGATTAAATTTTCGAGTTGGTGTTCGTCATTATTTAGCTTGTTGATGCAATCAGAATAGTACTGACCATCTTCTGCGTCTAGATTTCCAGTTATCGATTTGAAAATCGTTCCGATACCGTTTAGTATTCCTCGTCTGTATCTTTTTGTGTCTAGGTAAACTTCGTTAAATTTTGATTGTATCGATTGAGAGATTTGGGTTAATAAACTGAGATGCGTTTTTACATCGCCGAAAAAGACATTCATGTAATGGTATGTTGGGTCGAGTGTGTTGTAGAGGGTTTGTAAGATTTTGTCGTTTTTGTCAAATGCTGTTTTAAGAGTCGATATGTTTTTATGTACAAGTAGAGTCCATTTCTCGTTAGAGATTACTATGTCTGTGTCTCGGTGGTAGTACACTCCGATCGTGTTGTTGATCGATGTTATTTTATACTGGGCAAGTGCTGATCCGAGCAGCAGCAGAAACCTGAAAATAAATTTAATTTTCAGTATATGGTTTCATTCGGTCAAAGTTTACTTTAGTTGTTTGGTTCGTTTCGAGATTTAGTAGCGTAGCGGAATTTTGAAAAATTTCTTTAATTTCGAACGGACCGTTGAATTTATCTTGTAATTTGTTCTTTATTTGAGATTCCTTAACGTATACTTTGTCGCCAACATTATATGTGGGGCGATTTTCGGGGACGTTTTTATCAAACCGAACTTTGGCTTTTTGTTTTTGAGTTTCAGTTCGACTTCGAGCTATTTTATAATAGTGAGAAATGCGATTGTTTAAATCTCGGACATATTTAGTGATTAACTCTTTTTGATTGTATAATGTTTCCGGTGGACGAACAGATGTATGACCAAAAACTAATTCGTATGGGGTAAATCCGTGAGTTTTATTTACAGAGTTATTATAACAGATTACTGCATACGGTAAAATGGTAAATGGGTGTTCATTCGGGTTTTCCGTTTTGTTAGCTCTTATCATTTCGGCCAAGGTTGCGTGAAATCGTTCAATTGAACCATTTGACTGGGGATGTCCTACACTCGAAAAAGTTAATTTTATATCGTATAATCTACACAAATCTCTTAATAAATTGTTATCGAATTCTCCTCCATAGTCGCAATGTATTCTTAATGGAGTACCATAATGTTGAAAATAAAGCAGTAGCGTATTTACTACAGATTTGGCGGATTTATCGGGGACTGCGTAAGCTTGTGTAAATTTAGTCAGTTCGTCGCGAATAGTCAGGGCATAATTGCGCGTAGGGAATTCAAATAAGTCAATGTTAATTCTTTCGAATGGTGTCTTTGGTGTTTCTGTAATTACCAGTGGACTACTTAAATTTTTTCGACAAACTTTCGTTTTTTGGCATGTTTCGCAGTTTTTGATAAAATTTTCGACATCTTTCGTTAACCCTTGCCAATTATACTTGTTTTTGATTCTGCGTATTGTCTCGTTTATTCCGCGGTGCAAATTATTTTTTCCAGTGTGATTTTGATCGAGGATTATTGGGCGTTGGTCTTCGTCGGGGCATTGCACTAGATTTTGACAAATGATTAATTTTAGGTCTTTTTCCGCAAAAATGAATGAGAGAATTTCGAGTATTGGGAGGTCCAAATTATTTTCGACATAGTAGGTCTTAGAAAGATCTAATTTATTTTGATTTTTATACAACGTTAAAAACAAGTGTTCTATTACAGATTCGGGATCGAAAGGTACAGCGATAATATAATAATTTCTATGTCGGGTTGATTTACTAGAGACAATATTGATTGTACTGTTGTCGAATTCGGGATTTTCTTCGAAAATATCTTCTATAATTTGGTGATGGAGGTCTGTTAAGTTATTTTGCCGAAAGAACGTAATTATGTTTTTATTTTCTCGATCTAATAATTGTTTGTTTGAAATTTCGATTTTCGAGTAATCTATTAGGGATTTTGTCTTGTATAGTCTAGAGAATGTGTCAAATTCCTGAGCGATATGTTCGTTAGTTATTTCGTTTTCGTCATTTAGGCTTTCGTCATCGTCTGTGTTTTCGTTAGCTGCTAAAATTTTAGAATAGAATTTGGAACAATCGTTAAAGTGGTTTATTTTGATTCTGGACAAGGCGTCTGCGTTTTTGTTTATTTTGCCGGGTTTGTATATGACCTCGTAGTCATACTCTTCAAGTTTGAGGCGCCAACGGGCTAATCTGCTACCCGGGTCCTTTATTGAAAATAACCAGGTAAGTGGTCTGTGATCGGTGATTAGTTTAAACTTTCTGCCAAACAGGTATGGTCTAAAATGCTTTACTGACCACACGATAGCTAAGAGCTCTCTTTCTATCGTGGAGTACTTAGTTTCGGCATTGCATAAAACTCGGGAGGCATAAGCGATAGGTAAATCTTTACCAATGGGGCCCTGCGAAAGCACGGAACCAATGGCGAATGCACTCGCGTCTGTGGTTAATAAGAAAGGCTCGTCGAAGTTCGGGTAAATTAGTATCGGAGTTGTTGTCAAGGTTTGTTTTAAGTTTTTGAATGAATTCGTACAATCATTGTCGAAATTAAAGGGTATGTCTTTTTGTAGTAATTTAGTCAGAGGTTTTGATATTTTAGAGAAATTGGGGATAAAACGTCTATAATAGCCTGCTAAACCCAGGAAAGATTTAATTTCCTTTTGGTTTTTGGGTTGAGGAAAGTTTAGGATTGCTTCAACCTTAGCAGGGTTTGGTTTTACACCGTCCTTGGTGATGAGGTGTCCTAGGTAGGCAACTTCTTTCCTAAGAAACTCACACTTGTCGGGCTGTATTTTAAGGTTAGCTTTCCTTAAACGTTGAAATATTTCGGTTAGTCGGGTAATATGTTCGTGAATCGTTGGGGAATAAATGATGATGTCGTCCATATAGACGAGGCAACGTTCGTTTTGGATACCTAGTAGGATATTGTCCATAACCCTTTGGAAAGTGGATGGGGCGTTTTTAAGACCGAATGGCATGCGAAGAAATTCATAGTGGCCATTCTCTACAGAGAAGGCAGTCTTTTGGACGTCTTCGGGATTAATTTCTATCTGGTGGAACCCAGAGGCCAAATGTAGGGTTGTGAAGTATTGGCATTTTCCTAGTTGGTCAAGAAGGTCAGATATGTTCGGAAGGGGATATTTGTCGTCAATAGTCAGTTCGTTAAGTTTTCTGTAGTCGACTACAACTCGCCATTTTTGTTTGCCAGAGGCGTCAAGTTTTTTTGGGACTACCCAAACTGGGGAGGACCAGGGAGAAATCGAAGGCTGGATTATGCCTTGGGCTAACATTTTTGAAACCTGTGACTTTACCTCTTGCTTATGAATTTGGGGGTAACGATAAGATTTTGTGAATATCGGTTTGGCATTGTTGGTGTCAATAGAATGTTTAATTTCGTTTGTGAATGACAAGTTATCTCCTTCTAGATAGAATATGTCCGAAAAATTTAGACAAAGTTGTGTTATTAAATCAGTTTCTTCTTCGTTCAAATGTTCTAAGCGTAATTGATTTTTAATTTCGAAATTTCTGTCTATTTGTTGTTGGTAGTCTGAGTTTTGACAATTTAGATTAAAGATTGCCCTAAATTTTTCTATTGGTTCGAGTTTAAGGTTTGACAAATCTACAGTTTTTGGAATAGCGTTTGCGTTTATTACAGATGTTAAAAATTCTCCGTTGTTGTCTATTTTGACGATAGCGTTGGGTAAGCGTACTTTTTCGTTTTCTTGGGCTACCAGTATAGCCTCGGTATTTCGTAGGTCACATTTTAATTTGAATATTTTTTCCGTGCGTGGTTCAATGGAAATTAAGTTTCGATTTTTTATGGTGTTTAAACCGCGGGTTACGCTTGGTTGCGATGGTAAAATATCAGTAACTTTGAATATCGGTACGGTTTTAAAATTCGTCACTAATTGTTTATTTTTAAAATCTATCCTGCATTCGTAATGTTCGAAAAAGTCCGCGCCTAAAAGTCCGTCAAAGTCTATGTCTAGATCGTGAATATAAACTTTATGAGGATCACTTGTGGTAAATGGTATGAGAACAGATTCATTAATATTAATCTTTTCGTTCGTTATACCTTGAACAATCACATTTTCAGGGGATCGGCGCCTGTAGTTTTCAGCTGTCCTAGGTTTAAAAACTGAAATACCGGCGCCTGTGTCTAGCAAAATTTTAAATTTACCGGTTATGTCTTTCATGTAATAGAGATTTTTTGAGTTGACAGTTAGCAATGCATGCGAAAGAATATTTACATGAATTTGTGTTCCGGGAAATTCAGGTATGGGTTGAAACTGTCTTTTAGAGTCATCGTTTGGATCTGAGTTTCCAATTCTGCTATTGGTTCGGATTCCTGGTTGGGAGGATGAGTTAATTGGTTGGAACCTTGGTAAAAATCCTGAGGATTAGCGGTATAATCCTCATACTGTTCAGACTGAGAATTATAGTTTTCTGGGAAATTTTGATTGGTTTCGAAATTATAATTTTCACAATTGTCTTGTTGAAGTTGGTAATTTGGGGAGTAATCGGTAGAGTAGGTCTCATATTGATTGGAATTATCAATGTAACTATCATAAGGTTCATAGTTCAAATGATGGGCCTTTTGTTGATCGTAACGATTAAAGTTTGGATTTGGTTGGATTGCAGATGGTCTCTGCTGATTGAAATTCGGGTTTGGTCTGATGGCTGAAGGCCTATTTTGCTGTGGAAGATTAGATTGATTATTTTGTGGGAATTGCCTGTGAGTAAATTGATTATTTTGCGAAAAATTTTGGAAGTTTGAATTTCTTTGGAAGTTTGGTCTTTGAAAGTTTTGGGACGTTGATGGCATAAATTGTTGTTGTTGCCTAGTACGGCATTCACTTACAGTATGCCCAATGCGATTGCAAAATGAACACATTTTCTGTTGGAAAGTTGAAATTGGTCTCTTTTGTTGGGGAGGAATTGGGTTTTTAGCTTGGCTATTTCTCGAGAATTTTTGTGACTCAAAATAAGAGAGTTGTAGTTCTCTTTTAATTCGATTAATAGCCTCCAACATATTTTGTGGATTGCCAGCACGTATAATTTTGCCTAAATTTGGTTCTAAGCCTGTTAATAAATTATTTAGCGTCATAGTTTCGACTAAATCACTTTGAGATTTCTTCTGTTCTTTGGACAAAGCTTGTTTTTGGATTGCGGCATGCATTTTTGCATTGTGCGTTTGCAACCGTGATACAAAGGTTAACGCAGATTCGTTAGGTAATTGATGGATGCGTTGTAGGTCAGTGATTAGAGACGTTAGGTCTCTAGAATCTCCGAAGTGCGCTTCTAATAAGGATTTTATTTCTGCATATGTAGCCGGATTTCTAGAATTTATCAATTCGGCAGCTTTGCCACGCAATTTATTTTTGATATGAATAGTCAATAATAACAACTGGTCATTAATTGCCATTCCTTGAGCATATGTACAAGAATTTAAAAACGTTTGTAGGTTGATGGGGTTTCCATCGAACTCAGGTATTATCGAGAATATCTCTGAAAGTTTATAAGCCTCAATTTGTTCTTCGATTTGAACGGTGGCTTCTTGTTCTGACATTTTTGTTGCTTTTAGTTACAAACTATTGAAGTTAAATTTGAAAGATTTTCTTGTCTGTTTGTGTATTAGCTGTATAATACACACAAGTACGTATTAGCAGTATAATACGCTTCGATGTCGCTTTAAAATAAAATGGAATTCGGTGAGTGTATTAGCTGTATAATACACACGATTACGTATTAACAGTATAATACGTATGAAATAAAACTAATTATGTCGTTTGGGGAATAATAAGGGTAAAATTGATAGCAGAACTGTTTCGTTTTCGTTGGGTGTATTAGCAGTATAATACACTTAAATAAATTGCGAAATGTGAAAAATAAAAATAGCAGTAATAAAACGTGATGATTCTTAAAAATGACTTACGTAAATATCTTCATAGGTAGGTTCTTTCCTCCGTCGAGGGATTGGGATCCGCCACCACTGGTGAGGAAGGTCTCCTTGTTCTTGTAGATCACTCGCACTAGTTAGGCACCCTTGTTGAGATGTTCTCCTTGTTCTCGAACGTTTCACTACAAGTTAGGCTTCTTGTTCCAGGGATGTTTAACGGATCCTACCGACTGCGCCAATGTTATAGCTCGCGTTTCGTAGCTAAGTTTTTAAAAACAATTTTATTTATTTGTAGAGAGTCAACGTTGACTCTTAGAAATAATACAGTAATAAATGTTAAGCGTTTAATTTAAAGTGAGTATGATAACTAACTACAGAAATGTCTCGCGGTTCTATTTATGACATTTAGATGCAGTGTCATCTAAATGATGAACAAAGAAAAGCAAGCAAGCGATTCAGCATAATCGTGAGAGGTTAAAATGTAATATAATATAATATGATACTTTGTAAGCGATAAATGATAGCGGGAATTTGTTATCTGCACGTGGTTGAAATATGATATTATATGATAATATGAAATGAAGCAAAGTCACGTATCGTCTTGTATACGGTGGCTCAAATACTATATAACATATATATATATATATATATATATATATATATATATATATATATATATTGTGGTGTTTTACTTTTATTGAACTTAATAATTTGCAGTACTAATCAAACTTTAACTTTGTTTTTTTTAGATAAAAAAAAACTTTAAAATCAAAAGATCAAATTAAAATCTCTTACCTTTTGATCCGAAAGTATGTCAAAATATTTAATGGGCCTGCTAGCTTATCTTTTCCTTCAGGAGCAGGTTCAAATTCAGTTCCTGTTTTAAAATAAAATTTTATTAAAGTAAAATTTTTAATCTGATATAAATAATTTATTTTCCTTGATATTTAGATAATTTAGCTTTATAAAAGGTTCGAAAGTCTAATACACTATTTAAATTTTAATATACAACCTTGTCCAAAAATTAAATACACAAAAGCCTTCCTTCTTCGTAGCTACACTCTTCTCTTTCCAAATCCAACAATTCTCCTTTCATTAATTCTTCACCTTATCTCGTCCTTATCTCCTCTGCAACTCCTATCCACAATAACACCTCTACCTTCTTATTTACAGTCTATTTTTACTCTTCTTCGCTGATCTCCACAATTTCTGACTTTCAATTCAATTTCAAATTATTATTTATTATGTTTCTTCTTCACTCACTAATTTCCACTTGTTCTTTTTTTTTCTTAAATTTGTTTTTCCAATTTTACAACCTCTCTTTTATCTGTTGTTTGTTGTGCTATATCACTAAATATCAAAGTACTCAAAATAAACAAAACAAAACACCATATGAATTTTGATTAATTTCATTCCAAACATTACCTAACTTAAACCTTCTTGTCTTTCTCCAGGAAAACATTTACCAACTATAAAAATAAAATTTCCTACTTAAAAGAAATGTCATAATGACTTAAATGTCAGAAATTATTTCAACAACAACTTAATAACTACCAACATAGATGTCAGTATCAAACTTACTGTTGACATCAAATAAAAACTTTAAAACTATTAAAACAACTCTAAACAAGTATTAACATTCTAAAACACATACCTTTCGGATCTTTAGCTAATTTAAATAAATTTTGAAAACCATCTAAAGGAAACAAACAAATTCAAACCCTGATTCAGCAAATAACGCAAACATGCAATCTTCGTAATCGTCCAATATGCAAATACATATCAATATATATATATATATATATATGAAGTGTTGTTGTACTTCCGGGTGGTCTCCCGCGTCGATGGTCGACTCCTCCAGGAATCACGGTTGTCTAAACGACGTATATATATATAATATATTAAAATTGATTGAAATAAACAAAATAAATATAATTGAATTAATATATTGAATCTAGAAAATAATAAATTAAAGATAACGGGTCCGGTAGAATGAAATATCCATTTTCAAAGTTAGTTCATGTCAAAATATAATGAGCTATACATTTAAATCAAGTCGCCATGTTTTCGCGATAAATGGAAATTTAAAACAGTTGTCAAAGTGTTTGCGAGAAATGTCAGTTTAGCTGTGAATATGGAGCGGAGCGTTGGTCAAATAGACCAGGTGCAGAGTCGGAAAATCAGTCCAGTTCTGATACAGTAACACAATATATGTTCCCCTACGTAATTTTTCGCGCTGAATCGATTGCGTGAGGTCCTAACTCCCCTAACTCTCTAGTTTAATCCCTGTTGGCTAACAACCACCCCTGAAAGGTATTTTCCGCTATTTGCGATGCAGGACTGGTTTCTTTTTCATTTTTTCCCATAAATATTCTGAAATGATAGATACCAGTCCAGAAGCCCAGGCGAGAAGCCGCAGAGCCGGGCGGAGGGAATGAAATTACCCCTTCCGACGAAAACTTGGTTTACTTCTGGTACAGAAACACGATATATGTTTCCCCACGTAATTTTTCGCGCTGAATCGATTCCGCGGAGTCCCAGCTCCCCTAACAACCCCCGGAAATCGTTGTTCGCTATTTGCGATACGGGACTGGTTTCTTTTTTCGTTTTTCTTTCCCAGGAATATTCTAAAAATGATGCATACCAGTCCAGAAGCCCGGGTGAGAAGCCGGGGAACCGGTTGGAGGGGATGAAACTGCCCCTTCTGACGAAAAATTGTATTTCATTGATGCTGTGCGATAATTTTTTTCTGCACTATGAAAAAGGCCACGACATTGATGTATTGACATGGATATACATATATTATTAATACAGGCACGTAATATACATACTTATATACATAAACGTTTATATACATAGAGAGAAAGAGATAATTTATTAGCATTTCTTGCTATACATAGACAATCTAAGCTTACAGATCACTACTATTTTAAATATCTACACAAAAATATAGAATATATAAAACATTCATAATACTACATATTTAGAAACAAGTCTTAACATATTAAACATAATATTTTTAGTCGCAAACTCCTCTATAAATCCTTATTTTACTATAAGGAAAGTAACCAGACTGCAACCAAAGTTACAAATCTGGCGCGTTAAGTGTAATAATTGCATATTACCATCAAAACTCTAATGCTTCGATTGCAACAAACACCAGCCGAAAGACTGATCCTACTTAAAGGAGCTCCCTTGCCAGTCGTCACACACCACTTGCAGACTGCAGTTTCGAGCTGTTGGCTCTCGTCAGTGCAAGGTAGGTATGCGACGACCGACATGAGAATCCTTTGACTATAGTACATGCCGGTATTTTTACAATAGCGACCAGCAGGCGCCATCCAGCGGTCCAGTGTCTGTTGCAATCGAAAAATAAATAGCCTGACTTGGCTTAGCATAGCATAGTTCATTGAACTATGAACCGCTGGATGGCCATTTCGTAATTTTTCCATTCTTACTTTTCGATCAACCCCTGTATACGTCAAATCACGCTCCGTGCCTCGAGTCTCAAAAGTCCAAATATCATTTCACCAAATTTCCCCAATCCAATTGCTATTATAAATTTCCCCCCATTTTCGATCACCCCTGTATAATAGCATACAAGCATACTATATCTGCGCTCAACTCGATTCGTAACCGTATTGAACTTTTTAATATCGGGGTCGAACCAAATTTTACACACAAAACTTCAAATAACTTCTAAACAAAAATAGATCCGACTTTCGTTCAAATTTTAATAAATCCCCCTTTGCATCGCCGATTTTTCCATATAAATTTTATTTTCAAATTCAATAAATTTCAAGTATTGCGCAACATGTCGCAATCTATGACTCATCCTTGCCCGCACGGTGCGATTTCAAGCCTTTCCAGCTCTCCGCGAGACTCGACGGGGCGAGAAAAACGAAACTTTCTTGAATTAGTATAAATACCGGTGCATCGCGAGCCGAAGTTAAGTTCAGTTTCGGCAGTGACTCCTAAGTTTAGTTTTCGCGACGTGAGAAAGTGGAACAAGTTTCTTAAAAGTAATTTTAGTGTAATAAGTTTGTGTACTAGTGCTTCGGTCCGGTTACTATTTAACTGAAGTTGTAGATACCCACCGTCTAGTCAGGCTTTCTTAACCACCTATCCTAGCAACTTCTCGTGACTAGCTGTTCCGATCTAGCTTCCCAGGCCGAAACCTGGTTAAAAAGAGTTAGTTTTAAGTAATCGCCTTTAGTGCCCCTATTTTCTTTTTACATTTAATATTTCTATTTCGTCCCAAGTGACAATTTTATCCCAGCCGATACGGCTAAGTTGAATATAACCCCAAGTGAATTTTTCTGATTTACCAAGCAAATTAAATATTTTCATAAATAATTTCAATAAATTCTACTGACAGAATTTATGTTGTCGAATAGTTTCAAATCATAAAAAGAAACGTTGTAAAAATAAATAATCTACCATATACTTTTCGAAACTCTGTTCACGAAAAGTTTAAATAAATAATTGTTCGTTCGTTTTAAAACAAAGTGTTATTTTTTCGAGAACTTTGTATACAGAGTGCAGTCGTTGACCCTTGCAAAAAATATTTAAACTATACAATGTTCAACAACAATAAGGTTGACACTACAGTGCTTCAGCTGATCCAGAGTACAACTATACAGGGTGTAGCGTTGACCCTAACCTTCACCACAGAAAGCAAACCAGAAGACTTCTCACAACAAAATAAAGTGCTCGAACGCCCTCAAGGGTCTCAGCTCTAAACTCCCACAGCTCCAATTTTTTATTTTCCCAAAAAAAGGGCCTTTTCGTGTTCACAAGGAAGACCGTGTCCTCGCCTAGCGGCTTGTGTATCAGTGTATGCGCGGAAGCTATGCAACCTTAGGCGAGGGTTGTGTAGGTGATATACCATCCTTCGGAGGGGATGTAAAGCCGTCGGTCCCTTGTCTATTAAATGTTAGGCAAGTAAAAGATCCCTATTTTTCTTAAGGGAAGACGTTCGGCAAAATTCCTGGTTGGGGGTAGCTCGTCTACAGGCGTCGGTGATAGGCCTCAGTAGCGGAAATAGACCGACGTTAAATAAATGTTAAAAAAGAAATACCTATATTTGTAAATAATGGAAAAAAATTACCATATAGCATCGATAAAATACAATTTATCGTCGGAAGGGGTAGTTACATCATTTTCAGAATATTTCTGGGGAAAAAACGAAAAAGAAACCAATCTCGCATCACACTCAGCAAAAAAACGCGTTCCGGGGGTTGCTTTTCGGCCAATAGGAGTGAAACTAGAGATTTAGGGAAGCTGGGACCCCGCGCAATCGATTCAGCGCGAAAGATTACGTAGAGGAATATATATCATGTTACTGTATCAGAACTGGACTAATTTTCCACTTCTGCACCTGGTCTAAAATATTAATTAAAAAGTGGATACACAAGTTTCGCAGTACTGTTTCATGTGCCAGAGAAAAATCAAAAGGAAGAACTCGTTCTATAGGCTCACTTGAAAGTGCTGAAAGGGCAAGAGCAGCTGTGCTACGAAGTGCTAAACGATCTGCAAAACGACAAGCATTAGCACTCACTATTTCGAACCATAGTTATCGCCGCATTCTGAAAGACTTACACTTCCATCCCTACAAAACTCAAGTCTTACAAAAACTTCTGCCTCAAGATTTTGAAACGCGTTGATTTTTGGGAACGTTTCGCGAAAATTGTCGTGCTAGGCTTCAACAGTGTCAGCAGCGAGGAGGAGGTCATTTGATTGATGTAACAAGTATTTTAAAATTAAATTTCCATGTTTCCTCAAGAACCTTCTTTTTATCTTTTGAATAAAAATTTAGCCATTAATAAAAACAACTCGATTTATATGGATACTTCATTCTGCCGAAACCGTTATTTGCGGTATATAGAATACCCGCATCATGTCCATCGCATTAGGATGGATCGAAAAAAAAGAGGGAATACTTAGATAGTGAAAAAAAGTTGAGTGTACCTATTTCTAACATACACTTTAAATCACAATCCGATCAGACGATTATTTTTGCCGCCGCAGTGACCTTGAACAAATATATTTTTTGCGATCCGGGTAGTATGTAAAAAAAATTATTAATTCATTTAAGCTTATGTTTAAAAGCACAACCCGATCAGATGATTATTACATCGTTACATTACTATTATTACAATCGACAAGTTCTGAGAAAAAGAATACCTACCTATTCGTTAAATAGAATACCATCGTTAATGTTCGGAATATCTCGAGTATCTACACTACACATTTAACAGGAAACGACCAGTTTGATGCAAATGTGAATTAGCATGGTATGCATTACGCAAGTATTAAAATTTATTATTTTCTGTTATTCAAAAAATTATAATTTTCTCTAGTGTTCCGTGAATAGTAGATTTTTAGTTATGACGCAGCCAAATTTAGGGCCAAAAACAATAAAGACTATAGAAAGAAAGTCGAGTGTCCTATATTTAGACAAACCTTAAGATTTAAATTAGTGTATTCTCCCAACATATGAGCATGTGTTAAAATATTACCAGTTGATAAAGTAAAAAATGAAGCAAATTCCGAAGGAACCTACTCTTTTAAGGAAATTTTTGTAGAAATGGCTACAAGATTGGAAAGTTTATGACAGAGGACTTCTACCTATTCCCACTTTGTCTCGAAAAAAAATTTTCGATATGATCAGTAATTATAACAATAAATACAAAACAGTTAATACAATTCCATAAAAATCGATAGCATACAGAAACACATAAGAAAACAGTTGATGCATTTAAGAGAGAAACTTTTAGTGACTTTATACCATCTTTATACATTTACAAGATAAAGAGTCACAGCCAGAAATGTCAAATAATTTAGTGGGCTCTTTCATAGAGGCATCGCCTTTTTTCTTGCGTGTTTCTGCATGCTGTTAATTTTTATGGGATTTTTTTAACTATTTGTATTTATTGTGAAAATTACTAATCAATTTAACTAAAATTCTTTTTCGATACAAAGTGGGAAGCCTTCTGCCATAAACTTTTCAAACTTATAGCCACTTCTGCGGAAATTTTCTTAAAGGCAGGTTCTTTCGCACTTTACTTCTTTTTGTGCCCTATCAACCGGCAATATTTTAGCACATGCTCATAGTTCTTTTCCTTTTGATGTTATTATCTTTACTGGGACTTGGTTAAGTGATGGTTTCCACGATTCAGAACTGCACATGAACGCCTATACCGTCTTTAGAAAAACAGATCTGTTGACACTAGTACTTGCTCTAGAAGAGGTGGTGTGCTGATTGCAGTACATAACAGTTTTTCTTGTAATCTTTTAAAAGGTTCTAAGGAAATTGAGCAGTTGTTCCTCTCAATTAAAAGCAACAATAATAAAATTATCTTGGGGTGTGTCTAGATTCCCCCAGGTCACCTAGCAATGTGTATACCTCCCTTGCTGAAAACTTATATAATATTGCAGACCAACACAATACTCAGATTTGTCTTTCGGTGACTTCAATCTTCCTAATGCTACATGGATCAGCGCTAACTTGAGCTCCTCCGCGACGTCAGCACCAAATACTCTACAGCAAAGTCGAAGCAACAGAAATTTTATCTAATATTTGTGCCTTCCTGAATCTTTTCAAGTCAACAACATCCGTAACGGCAAAAATGTTACCCTTGATTTAGTTCTCTCTCAAAATGAATCAACAACAGTTCATCTATGTGATAAAGTGTTAATACCTCCAGATGTTTATCATCCTCCACTATACGTTGTCCTCAAGCACCTAAAAGACTCTGCTGAAAATGATACCCTCGCTGATGGTTTTATAGTTACTTTAAATCAGCCAATTTCAATGCAATTAATGATTATTTAAGCCAGTTTTCCTGGGACGAGTTATTTTGTGCAAAGGCGTAGAAGGGCCACAACAACAAAAACATTTTTTAAAGGTAGAATTCTGACTTTCATCTAAGAATTCTGACTTGTAACTCAAAATTCCGATTTTTACCTAAGAATTCTGGCTTCTATCTCAGAATTCTGACTTTTATCTCAGAATTCTGACTTTTATCTCAGAATTCTTACTTTTATCTCAGAATTCTGACTTGTAACTAAAAATTCTGGCTTTTAGTTCAGAATTCTGAGATAAATAGGAATAGGAACATATAGACAGCACGAAATGATCAATACCCATCTGTTGATTTCTCTAATAATTTTTTTCTCTAAAATAAATAACAATCCCGAGAATATATTAATTCACTTCTCAAAATCGCTACATATAGATGTGGTGCTCACCCCCTCCATTAACTGAGTGGGCGAAAAAAAAAAAATTATAAAAATACAAAATAATAGAAAAACTAAATAGAAAAAAAATAAAAATAAGGTAACGTTTGTTGCTGCCACCACCCTGTAATATTACAAGGAAATTAAATTAACCATTTAAGGTATGCGTGCTTCGGGGACGTTAGTCCGTAGCCCTAATTCTGAAAGAGGGTTTCTAAGGTATGATGCTCTAGAGTAAAACACTTGTAAAAAGTATAAATAAAATTTAATAAGAAAAGTTAAATTTCGGTGAAAATATATAAACAAAAAAAAACATTTACGATCTCTTTAAGCGCCAACACATTATACATTTAGAAAGAGATTACATACAAGAACAACAAATCAATTACTATGAATTTCAAAAGAGAATAGAGCATTTCGACACTCGGGTATCACGTTAAAACGAAACCCTTCAATCAAGATAAACGAAAATACAATTAGATGGATCTCACCCATATCCTGATGTAGTTCCACTCACTGACACACTCGTTACATTAATTTAAATATAAAACAAAACAAGCACCATTGACATATCAAATAAATTTTTAAGTTTCTTCATTGCTTTCAAATTTTAAGAACAACAACGTTACTTTACTTCATCGCGCCTCATCGTCGTCTCTCCTTTTCTCGCGTCTCTACACATCTACAATTTTGCTGTCTCAGCAGTCTGTCAGACTATCGTATCTACATAGGGATATACATGGTGGACCAATTACATATCGATATACCGAGTGGCACAATACTCCCCCCAAAGAAAAAGATTGCCTACTTTCACAAGTAGCAGTCTTTTCAACCAAATCTACCTAACTAGAGGGACCAAAACGCCCTTCACTCACATCATGAGGAACAAGGTGGAAGAAAACTTCCCTATCATTTCTTTCATTCGAACTATAATAAAATGTTATCTATATCTACAAACTAAAAAGCAGGTATACACAACCCCAAAAATAATACTAAAACTATTCATCAGTTATGACATATACAGTTAGTTTCAAGAAAAAAAAAACTAAATTAGCGATGTCTTCTATATTCATTTCCCATCCGAACTCACGAATAGCATAGTCGTAGACCGCACTCGGGATGATCGACTGTTTGTTTCGCGTAACCACATTATACCCGCACTGGCGCAGACCTCTTTTCCTTCTCCGTCCAGTGTAGACTAGGATAAATTCCGGCTGAGTTACTAGCTGTGGTTGGGGGCTCCTTTTCTGGTATAGCATCCTTAGGGCTTTCGGGGGTATCCACAGACGGTTCATGATTAATGTTACTATTATGGTGGTGGACTACCCACATTGTTAAGGTGCTCCATAAACTGGCTAGAAGGGTAAAACTAAATCCGACTAATTTATATAAATGGAAGCCATTAATGAAAACTCCTATAATATATTTAATTCCTCTGCAAACTATATAGAATCCCATGATTCCACTAAAAAATATTCCCACATCGGTGAACCATCCCCATACCTGCTGTAGGGTGGATCGCGCTAACTTCTCTAGATCCGTTTTGTCGAAAATATTTAAGGCTGAATATCCTTGATTATTAACTTCAAACCCAGCTACTCGTCTAGCAATGATATTTTCTACGGCTGACCTTTCGAAACCAAAAGTAAGACTTCTTTGTGCTTTATTAATTTCTTCCACTGTGTAAACGCCACTGGAGCTTATAGGTTGGATAGGAGTGAATTTTAAGCGTTTCTCGGGCTCGACTTCAATTCTTCTATGAGGCTCGGAAATAACTGGATGCGGGGTTAAACCTATCCACTGGCCATCAATCTGGTACAAAGGGGGTGTTAAGGGATTACATTCGATTTCTTCTGCATGTAACTGAATAACATGAGTTACGGCTGACATAAAATATGACTCATTATTGATGGAAATTGGTAATTCATTGTAGCACTGGTCCGTCCTTCTAATTTCTACTTTTCTGGGGATACATTTCATAATATATAGGACTTCTCCTAAAACTCTTCCAGTATAACCAATATTTTTACTAACTAACATCCCAATGGCGGCGGGAGTTAATGGAGCCATGGTTAAGCGATTAATAAGTATTTCTCTATGCACCATACATCGGCGATATACAGTATCACTGTAAAGATTTTGAACGGTACGTTTGTAAGCCTGTTCCACATACATGAACTTACTGTTTACATACATCATCAAATTAACATTTTGTACAGGGTGTTTCGACTTATATTGTCTTCCTCTATCTCCTCGAGTCTCATTTATTACTATTATTTGGGGATGTTCTGTGGTCCAGACGTTTAAATTGCAAATGTCATCCTGTTTAACTAAGGTTAAGGCAAATACTTTGGTATTTTGTTCCACAACTAAATATTTCCTTAATTTTTTCTCTGTCACCAATCGAGCGGTACCCTGATATAACATTGTCAATGCTTCCTCGCAGTTTTTTCCCATATCTAAATCCCATGTAGTTTCTCCAAAAGTTGAATCAAAGCAATATCCTTGGACATAAGGACATGTAACACCACCTAGTAGGCTGACCTCGTTTTCTCTTAATTTTACTGGTGCTATATAATCTTTTATAATGATTTTTATCGTAGCAATAACGATAACATTATTCCACTCGTTCCCTCTTTCGACATAGTTTCCTCCGTAGCAACCGCCTTCCGTGTCTACTGAGCCGGCAATAGTAATGGATTCACTAGTTGTACCATTCATCAGAATTTGACTAATAAGTCGATTAAAAATTGAGAAGGTTCGATAACGATGAATGTCTTTACAAGCGTCACTTCCTAGCGGATGAATGTAATTGTAAAGTCCGTTTTTCACTAAAGAGCTGTGACTATGCATGCCACAATACGCGATTAGACGTGTCACTTCGACAAGACACGATTTTACTGCAACCTGTTTAACTTCGTCCTTTTGTAACACGGTGACCTTAATAGCGGTCTCGGTATAGTCCGACACTGGGTTTGGGCAGGGTGTAACGTTCTTAATCGAAATTACCGAAATGTTAATGTTTGGGTCCATGCAATCGTATGCAACTAACGCAACACTTTTATTTACGGAGCACAAAACAGTCAATAGTATGAGGGACAACATATTAAAGATAAACGTACTAACAATTAAAACAACAACACAAATAGCAAATGATATACATACATATAATTGGGTTGCTTATACCTCCTATAATCACGACCATGTGAGAGAGTAGACTGTCACTAAGATCCATTATAAAGACGATTTCACTATCGGCAAACTGTTTACTAAGCTTAATTCGTGAACAATCAGGCATCTATACTTTCGATGCAAGTTTAAAGAAATGTGTAATTTTTCCCTGCAGTGAAATAGAATTCATATATGTGTTATTTTACAATTATAACATTTTGGATTGTAACTCGGTCTAACCCCATCATAGGTGTATTTCTAAAATAAAAAGGCAACTTACATATGCCGGAAAATTAAAAATTAGGTTTATTAATTCTACAGAAAATCTAACACGTTAAAGATTTAGCCTATCCGGTGGCTTACGAATACGGGTAGAACGTCGCAACGGCTGTGGTACGTCCTCATCCCTAACTTCTACGATATCCTCTAAGGGATTATAATCTAAGCTTTGACTAAAAGGTAATACTTGTAATGTATTTTGATAAATGTCGTCCTCAACCTCTATAACTTCGAGGTCACTTATATTCTCATCAACTAAATTACCTCGGTCCTCTTTATCTAGGGTTGAATCTATTGTATCCCCTGCCTCGATATCGGCTAAATGACATAGCTTAAGCTTATTAGCGTGGACGACTCGATCCTTCCGAGTATATAGTCTTCTAATTTTAAAAGTAACTGGCCCCTTTTTCTCTATAATTCTAAATGGCCCTACCCAAGGTTTGCGTAGCTTTCTTCCGGGTCTATGTACTATATCGAAGTCATATTCACTCAAAAGTAATGCCCATCTTGCTAATCTGGAAGTAGGATCTTTAAGGTTAAGTAACCATTTTAAAGGTCGATGATCTGTTACAATAGTGAACTTTTTACCGTAAAGAAACCATTTATGAGCCTTTATTCCTGTAATTATGCCCACGCATTCTTTTTCCGTAACTGTATAGTTTCTCTCCGCTTTATTAAACTTTCTACTTGCAAATGCGATCGGTTTTTCAAACCCGTTTCTTAATTGACTTAAAATACTACCTGTTCCAAAATCACTAGAATCAGTAGCTAAAATAAATGGTTGATTAAAGTCTGGATATATTAGTATCGAATCTGAAGTAATAGCTTTCTTTAGTATGTCAATTGATTGTATCACTTCCTGAGTAATTTCAAATTTCTGACCTTTCTTCGTAAGATTAGTTAGAGGTAACGCAACCTCTGAAAAGTTTCTAATAAATTTTCTATACCAACCGGCCAAGCCTAAAAACGCACGCGCGCCAATATCCATTGGCTTGATGACGGTCTCGATAACTAGGGCCGAGTTGGACTACTACTCTTTGCTCCTAGATTATCTCTGTAGACCTGGACCGGCCTTCGTGATAGGTGGGCCCGCTTACTTCTACCAGACCCAGCCCGCAAATGCGAGATGTGTCGTGGTATTTTCTGCGGACCTCCCCTGGTCCTGGCTCTTCAACCTCGCTGGCAGAGGTCTCTTCTGGCGCTCTTCTTGTCTTGATATTTTCTTTCTTCGCCAGCTTGTCACCCCCGTGGGTAGTCATCGGTCTAGTTGGGTTTTAGGAAGTTTTGGCTGGGATTGACTGCCGGTACGTAGGACACAGTAAAGGTGTGTCCTACCCCGGATCATCGGAAAGGTAAGGATATGAGCTGTGTAGCTCGGGAGTGTGGAGACCCTAAGTGCTTTTTTAGCACTTTCGGACTCCACGGAGCAGGTAGGACAACGGGCGTTGGACGGTATGTTGTCCGACGCCCGCAAGGAGGTTGGGTTTGGGTAGAAAAACGTCATGTCTCTGGTAGTGGTGGTCTGTCCTGGGGTATCTGAAACAGATCGGTTAGCGGGAAATATAAGTTATACTCACCCGTTGTCCAGAAGCTGTACCCTCGGCCGTTTGTGCCTCGGGGCGTCGGCAGGGTCGTAATCAGTGGCCTGTCTGATTAGCGGGTTCCCGTGCTCCTCTGCTTGGGCGTACAGCTTCTTCGCTCGTTCCCGGATGACTTCAGTGACCGTGGTGTACTCCAGGTCTCTGACGATGTCTGCGTTTCTCACGTACCATGGTGCGTCGACCGCCGTCCTGAGGGCGATGTTTTCCACTGCCTGGATTTTCTTCATGTAGGACTTTGCCTGGTAACCCCACGCTACCGAGGCGTACGTCAGCTGCGGCCTGATGAGGGTTTTGATAAGCGTGAGCTTATTCCTCAGGTTGAGACGGCTACCGTTTCCCATCATCGGGTAGATGAGGGCTCTTGTGCGCCGCGCCTTGGCTGTAATAGCGTCCGTGTTCTGTCTCCACGTTAGGCTTTTGTCCATGACCACACCAAGGTATTTGACGGTGTCGTGCCATTGGATGTCCTCGCCGTTCATGGAGACGTGTCCTGTGGGAATTTCTTTCCGCACTCGTCTGAAGAGTATGGCTTGGCTTTTGTCGGCGTTGACGGCGACTTTCCACTTCGTGCACCATTCTTCCAGGAGTGTGGCCATTTCCTGGAGTTTTCTGGTTGCGTCCCTGGCTTTCCAGGATCTGGCAATTATTGCTGTGTCGTCTGCATACAGGGCCAGGGCTGTGTGGTCGGTCCTGGGGAGGTCTGAGGTGTAGATAGCGAACAGGTGCGGTGACAGCACCGAACCTTGCGGGACTCCCGCCTCCACGGTCCTGTAAGTGGAGAGTTGGTCCGAGATTTTGACCCTTAGCTGTCTGCGGTGCAGGTAGGACCTCACTAGTTTGACGAGTTCGATGGGGTAACCCATACTCATCATTTTAGCTAGGAGGCCGTCGTGCCAGACCCTGTCGAACGCTTTGGCAACATCTAGGAACAGCGCCGCGGTGACTTGCCGCTGGTTGAACCCCTTAGTAATCTCCTCGGTGAGGCGAAGTACTTGGAGTTCGGTGGAATGTCCTGTTCGGTACGCGAACTGTTCATCCGGGATGATATTCAGCTCTTCTGTCTTTTCTGTGAGCCTCTTCAAGATGACCCGTTCTGCAACCTTGCTCATGGCTGGGAGGAGGCTGATGGGCCTGTAAGAAGACGGGAAAATTAGTTCTTTCCCTGGTTTAGGGATCATAATGACGTCGGCCTTTTTCCACCTGGCTGGAAAATGCCGTAACCTTAACATCGCGTTTACGATGTTGACTAGCGCCGCTACTCCTTTCCTGGGTAGCTTTTTGAGAGCGATGTTTCCTATCTTGTCACATCCCGGAGCCTTTCTCGGCTTTAGGCTCCTAAGGATTTCCTTGACTTCCTCGGGGGTAGTCGGGCGGATGTGGTCGTCATCAGGCAGGCGGTGGATCCTACGTACTCTGCGCTCGACATCGTCCACCCAGTCCTCGTCCTCGTCATCGAGCTCGTTCTCTCTACACTGCAGTTCTAAGCTGTCGGCAAACGCCTCGGCTTTTTCCTGGTTAGTGTAGACGATCCTCCCTCGCTCTCCGTGAATCGGGGGTATAGGTTTCCTCCGGTTTCGCAGGGCACGTTGGGTATTCCACATACTTCTGTCCTGTGGATCGAGTGACTCAAGGTGGCGTTGCCACCCCTCCTGACGGTGTTCTTGGAGGGCGGCTTTCACTCTTCGGCTGAGGACGTTATACTCCCTTCTGTCGGCGGGGAGCCTCGTCCTCTGAGCCCGTCTCTTGGCGCTTCTTCTATCCCTTATCAGCTGCCTGGTGACCTCTGGTAGGTTCGCCATCGGTGCTGGGTGTCTTCTTACTTCTGTTTCTGTCGTGCTGGCCCTTATTGCTCCCAGGATCTGCTCCTCTAGGGTAATGACGGCCCTCTCAACGTCCCCCACGGTATCTAGCCTGGGAATTTGTGCAATGTACTGCTGCAGGTGCAGCCGGTACGATTCCCAGTCCGTTCGTCGCTTCGTGAAGGTAGCGTTGTCGTCACCCGCCTGTCCTCCTAGAGTTAGGAAGATCGGGTTGTGCTCGGTAGATCCCTCCGTTCTGGTGGAGATCTCCGCTTCGAGGGTCATCTCCTTTAGGATGGCTATGTCCAGTACGTCTGGCCTGTTTCTACCGTTGTCAAAGGTGGGCTGGACTGGTCCTACCACCACCAGTTCGCCGGCGTGCTGTCCCAGGAACCGCAGCAGTTCTCGTCCTCGAGTGTTGGTTACGCCGCTGTTCCATTGCTGGGATTTGGCGTTAAAATCGCCAATTGCGACGACCTGTGTCCTAGCGGGTAGAATTGCGTCCAGATCCCCCTCGGTTAGCGTGCTGTGGGGTGGCTGGTAACATGAAACCACTTGGACGTCGCCGTTTCGTGCTGTGGACACTACTACGGCGGTGGCATTCATATTTTCTAGCTCAGGTAGTACCGTCGGATGGTGGGCTATGGTCTTTTTAACGAGTAGAGCCACTCCTCTTGCGGGTCGCCGAGGTATGTTTACCCAGTCCATCCTGTACGTGTGGTATCCTGGGAAGTTGATCTCCTTGGCAGGGGTCATCTTGGTTTCCTGCAGTGCCATGACGTCTATATCGTACCTGGTCAGGAGCTCTTCGACTTCAAGTCTCCTTTGTTGCAGGCCGTTTACATTCCAGGCCGCCATCTGCAGGAATTCCGGTTTAATCTGTAAAGGCATTACGGATTAGTAAAGTTTGGCATTTGAGCAAAAAATGCACTCATCGCTGAGCACATTTGTTGCATCTGTGCTAGCACCGCTGTGAGGTTTTTGGCCTCTGGCGAAGCTTGTTGTTTTGAGGCAGGGACAGTGTTCTGTCCTGCCTTGCTCTGGGCTACTTTTGCGTAGCTAGTGCCTGGCGCTACGCCGCCCTTCTTTGTTGAGGTCGTCGTCGGCCTCTGTACCGGCCTTTGAGTGGCGCTGGCTGATTGCTTGGGGTATTTTGGACACCCCTTGTAGCTGGCCGGGTGGGCCCCTTGGCAGTTCGCACACTTGGCCGGTTCGTCTGCCTTCTTCTTGCAGTCAGTCGTCCGGTGTGCCTCGCCGCACTTCACGCATTTCGGCTGCGCGGTACACCTGGATTGTCCGTGGCCGAAGCGCTGGCAGCGGTGGCATTGGGATGCCGCTACCTTGGCTCTCTGTCTCTCTGTCCTTACGACTAGAGAGCAGCACCTCGTGACTTGGAGTATCTTGTCCTGGTCCTGTGGGACTAGGACAAGTACGAGTGGCACCTCCTGTTTCGTCCGTCTGGACGTCATCCGTTGCACTGCGGTAGGTGCGAAACCCTGGTCTTGGAGGTCTTCTGCCACCTCTGTACAAGTAACGCCGCTCGGGATCCCCCTGATGACTACACGTAGCAGCCGTTCCTCTGGCAGGGTGTACGTGTGGTACTCCCTTTTCTCGTTTGCGAACATCCTAGTCATCTTGCGATAATCTTCGGATGTCGCGGGCTCGATGGAGATTCCCTCCGCGGTAACTTTAGCCTTGCTAAAGTTAATGCCGGTTTCGGTTAGACGACGGCTCACCGTTGTCCATGTCTCCTTGTTCCTCAGCACTACCGGCGGTATGCGCTGGCTTCTTGTTTTTGTTTGAGGGGCCTCAGTCTCCTCTGTCCTGGCGTTTTGTCTGGGGACGTTAGCCTCCTGCTGGGGAGCTCTAGATCCCGATCTGCTTCGTCTGGATGGCTCTGGGGGGCACTTGAGGGGCTCTTCAGCCACCTTCTTTGCCGCCTTAGGGGCCTCTTCGTCGGAGTCCGTATTAGTGGCGGGTGGGTTTTTCCGCTTCCGCGTTTGCGATTCTCCTCGAATCGCACGCAGAAGTTCTTCGTGCTGGGACTTTTGCTCCCTCTGCATTAGCTCCAACCTCTCGGTGAGCTCCTCTATTTTCTTTCTGAGGGTTTCGTTTTCCTCTGTGAGACGTTTTATCGTCTCTTTATCGTCCCTTCTGTCATCCCTTGGGGTTGGGGTATCCCCTCGGGAGCTACCGCACTGGGACGTTTCGTCTTCACTGTAATCCATGCTACCGTCCTCCACGGTAACGGCGCTGTGGGTGTCCTGCAAGGGAATACCTATAATATTATTGGGAAAAGTTATGGTTAGTAACAGTAAAAATGGTGTCTCCAAGTGAGGGAGACTTTATTTATGCCACTTCACTGTGCACTTTCTTGGCTCGGTACGTCTGCACTCGGTCACCTCTCGATGCACACTGTCACTGTCTGTGGGGCTTCCACTTCGCTGTGCTCTCTGATGGCTCGGCACACGTCCGCACGCTTTCACCTCTCGATGCACACTGAAAAAAAAAAAAAAACGCACGGACATCTCTTACATTTTTCGGTATCGGATATGAATTTATGCACTCAATTTTCTGTGGGTCTGGCTTAATGCCTTCTTCAGAAATAATGTGACCTAAGTACTTGACTTCTTTTAACAAAAATTTACACTTACTAGGTTTTAATGTTATGTTTGCGTCAATAAGTCGTTGAAATACTAAAGCTAATTGTCTAATATGATCGGCTACCCCCGTTGAATTAAAAACAATAATATCATCTAAGTATACCATACACATTTCTGTGGTTAATCCTGCTAGCATAGCGTTAGCAAATCTTTGAAATGTTGAGGGGGCGTTTACTAACCCAAACGGCATCCTAGTATATTCGTAGTGTCCATCCGGTGTGCTAAAGGCTGATATTTCTATCGCATCCTTCGATAAAGGGATTTGATGATACGCGTTATTAACATCGAACGTACTAAATAAATTAGATTTACCAAAAAGTTCCAAAGTTTCATTTAAATTTGGCAAAGGGTAGAAATCGCGCTTAGTTACAGCGTTTAATGCTCTATAATCGATACACATTCGAATTTTATTAGTCCCATCCTCATCCTTTTTATTTACAATAACGACGGGTGCGCTCCACGCGGATTGTGAATGTCTAATAACCCCTGACTCTAATAATCTGTCAATTTCTTTTCTTAAAATTTCCCGTTGATAGTAAGGTACTCTATATGGTTTCTTAGCAATAGGCAACACGTCTTCGGTTATTATTTCATGTTCTACATCGTAAGTATTCGATAAAATTCTATCCCCTTGACTAAAAACTTGTCTATATCGACTAATGAATTCACACAATAAATTTCGAGTATCTTCATCTAAATGAGTTAAATCAAATTCATCCTGAATCTCTCTATAATCTGAAAGCTCAATTTTATTTATTTGTATGTTAGCCTTCGAAGAATTTACTTCTTCCCAAAATGGTTCTGCACTCCCTACAACACATTTTCCTTTTAAAGTAATAGGGAATGGATTCAAATTAACTACTCGTACTATTAAATTTTGCGGTCCCATTAAGGTACGTGCCGCGTGAACGCCCTGTATATTTAAATTTTGTGGTTCGACTAAAATCGTATGGCAACTCAAATCTTTCCGCAATTGGATAACACAACTTGTCTCACACCGGCCAGGTATAACAACATCATCCGCTAATATAGCATCACATTTAATTCGTGGTTTATTTGTCCCTAAATTCCTTGCATTAAAACATTCATTTTCAACGGCACATTCGTAGTCGTTTTTAAGCTGAAATAAATCATTCACATTGATACGCGGTAACCCTGATAATTCTATATTTAGATTGTTTGTTAAATACGAATTGCTGACTCCTTGAGAATTACCTGATCTCATATGGATCGAATCTTGAACATTTTGTAATCGCCTTATGCCTTGCTTAAGATAACTTTTATTTTCCGGTTCAATATATGTATCGTTTCTTAAATTTAATTCCGATTTATGTATACCTGGATACTCAGAAATCTCATAATGTTGTAGTTCTTGTTCGCCTTTGTCAATTTCTCCTGGGTTTACGGTTCGGCCTATTACCTTTTTACTATACTCATATGAATCTATTTTTTCTATATCACACGAGAGATTATCGTTGCAATTAACCTCCTTTTTACCTGTTTTACCTTTAGTTTCATTGTATATAATATCACTTACTGACTCCCTGGTATTTGTTACATGTTTATTATCTTTATTGTCCGTGAAATATTTCACCTCGCGGTTATTCTTGTTATCTTCGACTTTTTCCCCAATAATACTAGTGTTACTGTTCTCAATATTATTATTTTCTATACAACTATGATTCACCTCGCGTTTATCTGGCTTACTACTTATTTCCTCATTAACAATATTCTCCGCAGTACTCAATATTACCTTATTAATATATTCCTCATTACTAAAACTCATTTTTTCTTTATCTATTTCACCTTTATTTTCCTCATCAATGCTACTATAATCACCACTGTTAATATAACCATCATCAGTAACCAAATTATTTTTCCCTTTATATAAATCATAACTTTTTCCCTTAGTTATCTGTTTGTCATCGCACTCCCTCGATAGAGCCTGTGCCGCATTTAAACAAATATCGTGCCTACCGACAATTTTCTTATTTTCCTCATCATTATTACTCCAATTATCGTCACTATCCGTTAACCTCTTATTATGTTCCCCTATATATCTATCATAGTCTTCTACAAAATTATCGGCAATTACTTGTTCTTCCCCGTACCCTTTCGATCGAATCCGCACCGCAGTAAAACAAAAATCGCCTTCCTCCTCACTGTCTTTGTTAATAATCTGTTCTCCACCGCAATCTATCGAAAGATTCTTTGCCGCGTTTCGAAAAGAATTATTTTTATTCGCATTTTCTCTATTTTCCGTAATACTAATAAAATTCTCATACTTTATTATATCTATTTCTAACGGTTCACTCAACTGTGCGCCCTCATTATTATATTTTCTTTCCTCAACGTTTATTTCCTCATCAGCATCTCTTAAATTCTGTATAGATAGGAGCGGTATCTTGACATTACATACGCTCAGTACATTTTTATCATAACAAATATTAGCTTTATTTTTTACCAAGAAATCTCTACCTAAAATTCCCGCGACGCCCAGTGGTACTTGGTCATCACAAATTATTAATTCGATCTCCCCTATATAAAAATTATTAAAACCGAGTTTCGCTATAGTTGTACCCAAAATTGGAATATTATGGCCTGTAACCCCAGTTAATTTAATATCCGCCCTTTCAAAAATTTCACTATTTTTATCTACATAACTTTCTTTAATTATAGAAACAGCCGATCCGTTATCTACTAAAAATTCCCTTGGGTTATTATTTATAAAAATATTTACGTAACCTGGCGAGTTAATTGTATTATAATAAATTTGAGGTATTTGCATAGCGTATATATTGTTTTCTTTTGCCCCAAAATCACTTACTAATTTTAATTCCGCGTTCCCTCTCGAGGCACTATAGGGGGAACGGCTTGAGAGTTTAAATATTGCCCGTTATTTGTCCCCAAGTTTGAATTTAACCCTCTAGGTATAGCTCCTGCACCTCCTTGTCCCTGATTCTGCGTACCTATACTAGCACTCACGTTTCTACCTGTTCCCTCGTTAAAGCGTTGCTGATTCTCCCCGTAATTATTCTGTCTCTCCTCTGTCCTATAGCCTATATTTCTCCCTCGTTCATAATGAAATTGTCCCCGGTTTTCACTAAAATTACGGTGCCCTTCCCTTGTCTTATAATCTGTATTTCTCCCTTGTTCATTGTTAAAATATCCCCGATTTTCACTGAAATTACGTTGTCTTTCCCCTGTTCTAAAATCTGTATTTCTCTCATAAGTATTTGTTTGGTTATTTCCTCGATTTCCCTGATTATAGTTATAACGGTTTTCATGAAAATTTTGGCCCCGACTGCCCTGAAAATTCTCACCCCTGTTCCCAAAATCTCTGAAATTATTCTCCACACGGCAGTCTCTAGCATAATGTCCTGACCTACCACATTTGAAGCAACTTACATTATTAATATTTGATACCTGAGATTGGCGCGGTTTCAACATTATCTCATTTAGTTCCTCTTGTCTCGCGAATTCTTCCGCTTTATCTATCGTTAAATTCTCCTCTCGCATGAATACTGTACCCACATTTCTTAATAAATTTTTATTCAGCCCTGTTGTGAATTGGTTCAGCACTAATTGCTCTACTTTTTCAGTTAACCCGGGTTTCTCGTTATCGCTTGCTGTGGCCAAATCTTCCTCCAAAATTAAGACGCCTAATAACTTAACTCGAGTGGCATATTGATTTACCCCTTCGTCATGTCTTTGATAACATTTATTTAAATTATTCAAGGCTTGTCCTGGTATTATAACTGGCGAAAACCTTTTAATAAATTTCGCTTTAAAATCTGTATATTCCAGCGCATCTAATGTAGGGTCGGTTTTAAAATAATCATACGCATCACCTACCAGTCTGTATTTAACGATTTTTAAGGTCGTTTCCTCACTCCACTCATCTAACTTAGACCTCTGTTCGATTTTTTCAAAATACCTTTTAACATTATATTTGCCTGAAAATTGTTCTACCGTGTTTGCAATCATTCCCCAACTCATTTTTTGACCTGGCGTTATAGGTTGAACCTGAGGTGGTTCTGGTGTAATATTCATTTTTAAATATTTCGTTAATTAGCTAACTCAATATTCAAAGTCAAATTGCAAACTAATATTATATAACTATAAAAATTGCAAATTTTATTTATAAGATAAAAAAAATATTCTTTTCCGAAAAATACTGAAACTTTCTAAAACTCCAGAGGATCCTATTCCCTTCTCTTTCAAAATTTTAATCTCACTTAGCTGCCACCATTGTGGTGCTCACCCCCTCCATTAACTGAGTGGGCGAAAAAAAAATTATAAAAATAATACAAAATAATAGAAAAACTAAATAGAAAAAAAATAAAAATAAGGTAACGTTTGTTGCTGCCACCACCCTGTAATATTACAAGGAAATTAAATTAACCATTTAAGGTATGCGTGCTTCGGGGACGTTAGTCCGTAGCCCTAATTCTGAAAGAGGGTTTCTAAGGTATGATGCTCTAGAGTAAAACACTTGTAAAAAGTATAAATAAAATTTAATAAGAAAAGTTAAATTTCGGTGAAAATATATAAACAAAAAAAAACATTTACGATCTCTTTAAGCGCCAACACATTATACATTTAGAAAGAGATTACATACAAGAACAACAAATCAATTACTATGAATTTCAAAAGAGAATAGAGCATTTCGACACTCGGGTATCACGTTAAAACGAAACCCTTCAATCAAGATAAACGAAAATACAATTAGATGGATCTCACCCATATCCTGATGTAGTTCCACTCACTGACACACTCGTTACATTAATTTAAATATAAAACAAAACAAGCACCATTGACATATCAAATAAATTTTTAAGTTTCTTCATTGCTTTCAAATTTTAAGAACAACAACGTTACTTTACTTCATCGCGCCTCATCGTCGTCTCTCCTTTTCTCGCGTCTCTACACATCTACAATTTTGCTGTCTCAGCAGTCTGTCAGACTATCGTATCTACATAGGGATATACATGGTGGACCAATTACATATCGATATACCGAGTGGCACATAGACAATATGAAATATTTAGAAAACAATACCAATCTGCTTGTTTCTCTAATGGCTAGAGCGGCTAGGACTTGCAAAACTTCCGAGGGGCGGAATATAATAAACATTTTTCAGGTATTTGAATTCGGTCGCTTCGGCAGTCGGCATCGCTTCGGCCGAAACATACAAATAAATTCTTGACAAAACTCACAAATTAGCTACGCAGTTAGACTTGGCCGCTCTAGCCATCAAAGAAACCAACAGATGTGTATTATTTTCTAAACATTTACAGATTTCGAGAAATGAATTATTAAGTTTTTGGGAGTTTTTAGATATTTTCCTCTTCTCTGGAGTTTTGTAAGTACTGGAGGCACTAGCCATCAGAGAAGCCAATAGATGGGTATTGATTTCTAAAAATTTCGTGCTACCTAAATGTACGAATCTCTAGAAACAAATTACTATATTTTTGGGGTTGTTAATTAATATATTTTCGGGTTTGTTAATTATTTTCCGCACCTCGGCAGTTTTGCAAGTCCTAACCGCTCTAGCCATTAGAGAAACCAACGGATGGGTATTGTTTACTAATTAATATATTTTTGGGGTTGTTAATTATTTTCCGCCCCTCGGGAGTTTGTCAAGTCCTAGCCGCTCTAGCCATTAGAGAAACCAACAGATGGGTATTGTTTTCTAAACATTTCGTGCTGTCTGTATGTACTGATTTCGAGAAATGAATTAATATATTTTTGATGTTGTTAATTATTTTACGACCCTCAGGAGTTTTGAAAGTCATATTCGCTTAAGCCATTAGAGACACCAACAGATGGGTATTGTTTTCTAAATATTTCGTGTTGTCTATATGTACCGATTTCGATAAATGAATTAATATATTTTCGGAGTTGTTAATTATTTTACGTCCCTCGGGAATTTTGCAAGCCTTAGCCGCTCTAACCATTAGATAAACCAACAGATGTTTATTGTTTTCTAAACATTTCGTGCTGTCTATATGTACCGATTTCGAAAAATGAATTAATATATTTTTGGGGTTGATAATTATTTTCCGCCCCTCAGGAGTTTTGCAAGTCCTAGCCGCTCTAGCCACTAGAGAAACCAACAGATGGGTATTGTTTTCTAAACATTTCGTGATGTGTATATGTACCGATTTTAAGAAATGAATTAATATACTTTCGGGCTTGTTAATTATGTTACGCCCCTCGGGAGTTTTGCAAGTCCTAGCCGCTCTAGCCACTAGAGAAACCAACAGATGGGTATTGTTTTCTAAACATTTCATGCTGTCTGTATGTACCGATTTCGAGAAATGAATTAATATATTTTCGGGGTTGATTATTTTTCGCCCCTAGGAAGTTTTGCAAGTCCTAGCCGCTCTAGCCATTAGAGAAACGAGCAGATGGGTATTTGTTTCTGAACATTTCGTGCTGTGTATATGTACCGATGTTGATAAATGAATTAATATATTTTCGGGGTTGTTAATTATTTTACGCCCCTCGGGAGTTTTGCAAGTCCTAGCCGCTCTGGCCATTAGATAAACCAACAGCTGGGTATTGTTTTCTAAACATTTCGTGCTGTCTATATGTACCGATTTCGAGAAATGAATTAATATATTTGCGGGGTTTATAATTATTTTCCGCCCTTCGGAAGTTTTGCAAGTACTAGCCCCTCTAGCCATTAGAGAAACCAACAGATGGGTATTGTTTTCTAAACATTTCGTGCTCTTTATATGTTCCTATTCCTATTTATCTCAGAATTCTGAGATAAAAATCAGAATTCTGAGTTACAAGTCAGAATTCTGAAATGAGTCAGAATTCTGAGATAAAAGTCAGAATTTTGAGTTACAAATCAGAATTCTGAGATAAAAGTCAGAATTTTGGGTCACAAGTCAGAATTCTGGGATAAAAGTTAAAATTTTGAGTTGCAAGTTAGAATTCTAAAATAAAAGCCAGAATTCTGAGATAAAAATCAGAATTTTGAGTCACAAGTCAAAATTCTGGGATAAAAGTTAGAATTTTGAGTTGCAAGTTAGAAGTCTGAGATAAAAGTCAGAATTTTGAGTCACAAGTCAGAATTCTCAGATAAGAATTAGAATTCTGAGATAAAAATCAGAATTTTGTGTCACAAGTCAGAATTCTGGGATAAAAGTTAGAATTTTGAGTTGCAAGTTAGAAGTCTGAGATAAAAGTCAGAATTCTGAGATAAAAGCCAGAATTATGAGTCACAAGTCAGAATTTTGAGATAAAAATCAGAATTCTGAGATAAAAGTTAGAATTTTCAGTTGCAAGTCAGAATTCTGAGATAAAAGTCAGAATTTTACCTTTAAGAAATATTTTTGTTATTGTGGCCTTTCTGCGCCTTCGTAATTTTGCAATAGATCCCTTAATGAAATTGTTGATATATTCTATAAAATAATGTACACTGCATTTGATTTATTTGTTCCACTAAAGAGAATATCATCAAAAAGTTTCCTCGTTGATATATATAGTACTGAGGCTTAAAAGCCACATTCTCAAGAAAAACATGCACAAGCAATATAAAATAACTCGTTTCATTGAAGACTACAATGTTTTTGCTAATCTGCGATCAACTTGTAAAAGATTGACTGCAAATTGTTACAATGACTATGTTCGCTTAATGGAATCTTCTTTACATAGTAATATGAAGAGTTTTTGGAACTTTGTCAATTCACAACGCAAAACTAGTGTTTTTCCTAATGAGCTACCTTATAATAACTTAACGAGTAGTTCCGGGATTGATAAAGCAAATACGTTTGCTGAATATTTCTCCTCTGTTTATTCTAAAAAGTCTAATGAGACCCTTACGACCCTACTCTCAACTAACACATTGAACATCTCAAATTGCTTTATTAGTATATCTGACATTTATCAGAAATTGGATATCAATAACAACTTGACAACATACCTCCGATCATCCTTAAGTACTGTAGTTTTATCCTAGCTAGACCTTTGTTTTTCATGTTTAACTTGTCCTTTGAAACTGGTGAATTTCCAAAATTCTGGAAAGTCAGCTTTATTACGCCTATCCATAAATCTGGAGATAAAGGAGACGTAACTAACTACAGACCCATCTGCATTTTGAGTGCTATTCCAAAACTATTCGAAAGTCTTGTTTCTGATTTTTTGACACCACAAATTGACATCACCATCACCGACAATCAATTTGGTTTTCATTCAGGAAGATCCACAGAATTAAAATTACTCACTTACACTGACTTCCTGTCACTTCCTCTTGAGAATGAATATCAGGTTCATGCCATCTATACAGACTTTGCAAAGGCTTTCGATAGAGTTAACCACCAATTTTTACTGGACAAGTTGAAATGGTTCTTTTTTTAAATGGTTCAAAAGCTACCTACTTGACCATACGCAGATCGCTCGCGTAAACAATTTCAGTTTAAAAGAAATTCAAGTCACGCCAGGCATACCACAAGGTTCTCACTTGGCATTGCTCTTTAATTTATTTATAAATGATATTCACGAGTGTTTTACTAATAGTAGTTTCGTCTTATTTGCCAACGATCTTAAATTGCAGATTGCACTGAAGACTGCAATAAATTACAAACAGACTTGAATACCTTATCGCATGGTGTCACCATAATGGTATGGAACTTAATGCAAGTAAGTGCCATACTATGGTCGTTCTAATGCAACAAGGATCATTTTCAATGTATCTATTACATTAATAACACATCCCTTGATAATGTTACTGTTATTAAAAACCTGGTTGTAATACTTGACCCATCATTAACCTTCACATCTCATATTTCTCAAATTGTTACCAAATCATTAAAAATGTTAGGTTTCATTAAACGAACTTTATGCGATTTTGCTAATATTACTTCTATTAAGCTACTTTACTGTTCACTTGTAAAAAGACCACACTATGCTTGATCTGTTTGGACTCCATACTATAATATACACATACAGAATTTACAAGTACAACATAAATTTTTACGCTACATCGCTTTTAAATCAAATAAAAATCTTGATTATGTAAGATAATGATCTTCACATCAATTCTCTTAGAGTTCGCCGGAAACACAGAGATCTTAAATTACTATTTAACATAATGAATTCTAATATGTTTCCTGTCCATATTTGCCGGAAAGATTTGGCATTCATGTTCCACCAGGAACTACCCGTTTAGCTATTATGTTTCACGAACCAGTTCATCGAACCAACTATGGGTTCAACTCATTTGTTGCAAAGTCCTCTAGGCTAGCCAATAATCACAGTGATTATCTTGACTTCTTTACAGATACACCAAGTTTCTCGCTGCAATTAGCAAACTGTTCTTTTTAAACTCAACGTTAAGCATGCCATATTCTCATATTTTCTTTTATTCGATGACTGACATCCATATGTATACATGTAGGTATATTTAGCTATATTTATATTTATTTTGTGTATGTTTACCCTAGGAATGTACTAATATACTGCTATTTTCTTATGTGTTATATGCACTATTGTGAATTTCAAATTGTGTATTTTATTTTTTAAATTGTATTTTAGAAATAGGCTTAGGCCCAAAAATAAATAAATAAATAAATAAATAGTTCATTTAAATCTCCTGGTTTACCCAACATATGACAAATGACTTTAGTTCTAGTCTTTATTGTTTTTGACAGTAAATTTGGTTGCGACATAACTATTTGCCGCGTGGAAGTGCAGTTGGCAATTCGTCGTGTTGATCTCGGAGCTGTTGCCCAGAGAAAACGGGATGTTGTCATGCAAACACGGCATGTACCCCCTGCGCAAAGATTCTCTGCTCTCGTAACAGGTCAGCAAATCATCCCACAGTTCCCTTGTCCACTTAAAGCGTTCCTTCAACTTGTCTTTGACCGCCATCCCAAACAAGCGCCTAGTCGGAGCACGGCCGGATAATTTCATTGGCTACTGTGCTCCCGCTAAATTACAAATATATGCCATCTTTGAGTTGACAACAGAACTGTGCAGAGAGATCACAGGAACAGAAAGTGGGCCACTGTGATTCATATCATTAGTCATTGATTACACTGCACTTGTCTTCCGTTTTCACACTTCACTTTTCTCGGCTACCACGCGTTGCTTGTATTATTTGTTTGTAAGTTAGCAGTAATATTTAAACAATTAATTCAATGGAAAATTTTTCAAGAATTGAAGGTGGCAATAATAATTAATACTAGCATATTAGCCTAAGTTTTAAAAAATATAAATAGTAATAATAAATTTCAAAATATATTTGTTAAACTTGTATATATAACTATATATTTTAATGTTAGGTGAAGCAGAAGAGCATTTTTACGAATGTTATCCTTTGTATTTTTATGTATACTACACAATAAATATTTTCATTTTATTTATTTATTTTAATTGACACCTGCAAACAGTACAAATACCATTTACAGGATGGGACAATATGCAATTAATTTAAATAGGTACTAACTGTAATAAATATAAATATTCTAAGTTCAATGTGAATGTACATATATTACACAAAATTTGCAGTCTCTACTATTAATCATACCGTAATTTATTAATGGTAATTATACTTACAACAAAAGAAAAATATGTATTCTTATGTCAATAAGATGTTAACGGGGATAAATTAATTTTGTCTGAAAATATTTCAAAATAATTGTGTTGATTTTTATGTGAAGAATAATATTTCAAAATGTTTGTATGTAGGATACATAAATAAAAGCACACTATTCTTCTCCAGATTTGAATCGAGGACATGGAAATTTAAAAGACCGATATCTCTATTTGTAGTTATCTGGTTTCTAAATTAAATTAATAAAACATTTCTAGTAGTTATTTCTTATCCATATATGTACTACTGTGGCCGAATTAACGTAAGCGATTGGTCTTTCCATTGTAACTAAAGGTCTATTCGCAGGGACGCATTAATCAAAATATATCTTTTTATTAGTCATTTTTCTTAAAAAAGTAAATACCATCCCACCAATGATTTCTTATCAAAATAATATAATTGACATAACTCGGTAAGATAAAGACTCCCATTTACAAAAGGAAATTTTTCGAAAGAACAGACTGCTTGATAAAAAATTGATTCCTTTAATTCGGCTCCATTGAAACATAACTTGACATAATTGTGCACAAATGTTATTTTTCTGAAATGTGATGTTTCCAACAAAAACATTAATAATTGGACTTATTCATATGATTTAATTCAAAGTACTAAACATTTCATCCTTCTTTCAACTTTAATTTAGAACAACCAATCGTTTTTTCTAACTGTAAAAAAGGTTTAGTTCAATTCACAACATACTAATAACAAAATATTAGTACGTATTATAATAATCTCATATTTAAATTTGCCGCTGGCAAATCCTAGAACAATTTCAATCGTTTTTTCTAACTGTAAAAAAGGTTTAGTTCAATTCACAACACACCACCATAACAAAATTCTAGTACGTATTATAAAAATCTCATATTTAAATTTGCCGCCGGCAAATCCCTTATACGACCAATAATATTTCCATGTGGTGAGACCAATGACATGATCCGGCCGTGCTCCGACTAGGCGCTTGTCATCCGAATGGGGTCAATTGTGAGGGTTCTTCGGTCAGTGAGAACCAGAGTCGTGGTTCACGAAGTGGTTAGCCCTAAGATCTACGTCGGACATCTGCCATTTAAGTATATATATACAGGGTGTCTCACCGGGAACTGAATCGATCGATATAGAGAAAAGTACGCATCAGAAAATTTTGAAAATTTAGATAATTACTAATGTCGGTGTGGCCGGGTGTGGCCAATCCAACTAAAATAATTACAAGTAGCTGGCACTTCCGCTTATACCGGAAGTCGATACCAACTTGCTTATTTCAAATGGAACGCCCTATATATTTTAGGGTTTTCGAAAAGAGCATAAAATTCTGAGTCGAAAATATGTAGCATATCCGATATCTAAACCTAGCCGTTTTAGAGATATTTGACATTTTATAGAAAATTTGACAGGTGCAACGTTTTGCAAGAACCTTTATAACTTCTTCGTGTAAAAGATTCTCATTTGCTTCTTGCCACATAAAAAGAACACAAGGGGAACTACGTTCCACAACTGAAATAAATTCAATAATACCATGTCAAGTGTTCCATTTATCGTGTTACATTTTGTCAATTTCAAACCGCGAAAATTTGTTTAGGTCAAATGGAACACCCTGTATTTTTTTACGTCAAGTTGTATTAAATTGAATTCTCTTTTTTCTGATATTAGCATTGTGAGGGTTAAATTTATAACTTTTTGAAATATTTGCGATTTTATTAGAAATCCATGAATTCTTGTAATCATTTCGTCAAAATAGCCATGATTAGAAACAATCAGTCATTATCTTATGTCAAAAAATGCCAGCACATTTAAATTATACCAACGAAAACTTTTTAAATTTGTTTATTATTTATGGAGAATGAGATAAAGTAATATCAAGAACTTGCAGCACATTTGCTACTCGATATCCACAAAAACGCAAAATAACACTAACACTGTAACATGCGTTTTAATCGAATTGAAGGTATGGCATGAACTAAAATAGCAGCGATAAGATCAATTTAAAATATGATTTCATTTTAATTTAATAATTGCTCAAAAGTCTGCCTTCGAACCTCGACACATTTTTCGCACCTTCGGATTAGTTCCTCATGGGTAGCTCTTCTAATTGAATCGTGTGATATGTTTCGAAATGCATTTCTTACTCTTTGCATACAATTTTTAATGGTTGTTAATGGGCTCTCATAAGCTTTATTTTTAATAGTTCCCCAAAAGAAATAATCCAGAACTGATAAATCGGGCGAACGAGGAAGCCATAAGAAAGGTCCATTATTGGCAATCCATTGATCATAAAAAGTTTCTTGTAAATAATTATTAATTAAATATGCGTTATGTGGGGGAGCACCGTCGTGCTGATAAAAAATGTTTCTATGTTCGGCGAGAGGTAAATATTCTAAATAGTTCTTATTCAAACTTTGTAAGATATTCAGATATCTTTCGCCTAAAAAAAAAAATTTTCCTATACATATTAGCAGAAGAGAAAATTTAATTTACCGTTTAAATTTTCCTGATAAAATTGTAATGCCACCACTCTATCGTTTCTTATGGTACAGTAAACATTGAACTGCCAACTTTACTAAAAGTTTCGCTCTCTGAACATATGAGGATTTGAGTCACTCCAATAATGCGAATTGTGTCTATTAAAAAGTCCATTTTTAGTAAATTTTGCTTTATCTGTCCATATAATATTTCCCAAATAAGAATCGTGACCCTCAGACCTTATTAGAATAAACTCACAAAAATTCTACCTTCTTAGGAAATCTGTTTCTTTTAATCCTTGAACCATATGGAATGAAAATGGGTAAAACTTATGTTTTAATAAGATTCTGTGAATTGAATCATTGCATAATCCCGATTCCAGAGCGGCTGTCTTAATGACATCCTTGGAAATGCATGAAAATATCCCAGAGTGACTATTTCAATGTTTTCGTCATCAACAATAGGCTTTCTTCTTTGCATTTTTGCCTTGACTGAGCCATAGTTTTTAAAATTTTCCAGTATGCGTTTTACAGTGTTTGGTGACGGTTTCCGTTTTTCTGGATATCGAGTAGCAAATGTGCTGCAAGTTCTTGATATTACTTTATCACATTCTCCATAAGCAATAAACAAATTTAAAAAGTCTTCGTGGGTGTAATTTAAACGTGCTGGCATTTTTTGGCATAAGATAATGACTGATTGTTTCTAATCATGGCTATTTTGATGAAAAGATTACAACAATTCGTGAATTTCTAATAAAATCGCAAATATTTCAAAAAGTTGTAACTTTAACCCCCACAATACTAATATCAGAAAAAAGGAAATTCAATTTTACACAATTTGACGTAAGAAATACAGGGTGTTCCATTTGACCTAAACAAGTTTTCGCGGTTTGAAGTTGACAAAATGTAACGCGAAAAACGGAACACTTGGTATGATATTATTGAATTTATTTGAGTTGTAGAACGTAGTTCTCCTTGTGTTCTTTTTATGTGACAAGAAGCAAATGAGGATCTTTTACACGAAGAAAGTTATAACGGTTTTTGCAAACCGTTGCACCTGTCAAATTTCCTATAAAATGTCAAATATCTCTGAAATGGCTAGGTTTAGGTATGGGATATGCTACATATTTTCTACTCAGAATTTTATGCTCTTTTCGAAAACCCTAAAATATATAGGATGTTTCATTTGAAATAAGCAACTTGGTATCGACTTCCGGTATAAGCGGAAGTGCCAGCTGCTTGTAATTATTTTAGTAGGATTGGCCACACCGACATTAGTAATTATCTAAATTTTCAAAATTTTCTGATGCACACTTTTCTCTATATCGATCGATTCAGTTCCCAGTGAGACACCCTGTATAGAATATAATAGGACTAACAAATTTGGGCTTCAGGTCCCCTCTATATCGCATGTGCACACGCTTTATAATCACTTATCAAACCACCTAGAATCTGCCATAATAGCCATTATCAATTCTCTAATAGTCAAGTCAAAGAACTGCTCTTATTTCATCAATAATGTCCTAGTTGTAGTGAAAATCTGTTATTATTAAACTTAAACCATGTATGTTATTATTATTTCTGCTTATATTATCTATTGTATCTGTATTATTATCTATTGTATCATAAATCTAGACTATTTATGTTTTATTGTGCATTAGGTCAAATTACCTTGTAAATGGGATTTTCCTGTTAGATAATAAAGCTTATTTAGTTCTTGGTTTGCTATGCCTTTGACTTTTTTGCTTCAGACTGTGACTCTTATGACTTTATTTAAAGAAATTGTTTGCGGTACATTAAACAAATAGATCGCACATATTCAGTATATGATTATAGTGAAACCGGAGCAGGAGTTTCGTGATACACTTTTAATCAACCTCTTCAAAAACAAAGAGAGCGCTGTGGACTGTGGAAATTACAGGGGTATAGCTCTCCTGGCTGTTGGAGGGAAGATACTCACTAAAGCGATGGCAAATAGGCTAACACCTGTTATGGAAAAGTTACTTCCTGAAACACAGAGTGGCTTTAGACCAAACCGAGGCACATCGGATTTAATCTTCACACTTAAACAGCTTCAAGAAAAAGTACTCGAACATCAAGGAGAAATTCACATGGCCTTCATTGATTTAACCAAGGCGTTTGACTCGGTGGACAGGGAAGTGCTCTGGAAAATTATGTTCCGCTTAGGTATCCCTAGAAAATTTGTGGAAGTATGTCGCAGTCTACATACAAACAACAACGCCCAGGTTATGTATAATAATGAGGCAACCGAACCTTTCCAAACCCTCACTGGAGTTAGGCAGGGATGTGTCCTGGCACCCCTACTCTTTAATTTGTTTACCACTGCTCTAACAATTGTTGTTGACAACAAACTGACAGTCAGAGGAATAGGTCTCAGATACCGTTTTGATGGCGGTCTCTTTAACACAGGGCGCTTTAGAGCTTTCACGAAGACACGCACACGATTCATTTGTGATCTCCAGTATGCGGATGACTGTGCACTTTTAGCCTCTACGCCGGAAGAGCTTCAAGAACTTTTAGATGTGTATGCCCAGAGCTATGATTCCTTAGGACTTAAAATCAACATTGGAAAGACTAAGATTATGTCAACTCCTCATCAAGTGAACCAAATAGACATTACACTTAACGGAAATTCTCTTAAAGTGGTGGATCAGTTCAATTACTTAGGCAACGTTGTTAATGACAAAGCAAACATGGACAGCGAGATTCGCAATAGAATTAACGCTGCATCTACAGCACTCTGGGGACTTAGAGAGAGAGTATTTGACAACCACGACCTTGCTTTGTCAACGAAAATGGCTGTCTACAGAGCAGTTGTCATTCCAACACTGCTATATGGATGTGAAAGCTGGGTCACTTACCGTCGTCATGTAAAAGAATTAGAACGTTTTCGGCAAAGACACCTCAGAAGTATGTTGAAAATCCGTTGGTTCCATCACATATCAAACGTGGAAGTGCTCAGGAGAGCGAACAGCCTTCCAATTGAGGTGCTTATTTCAAGAGCACGCCTAAGATGGGCAGGTCACGTTCATCGTATGCATGATAACCGCCTTACTAAATGTACACTTTATGGTGAATTGCTAAGCGGTAGAAGAAGGCGTGGCGGTCAACGAATGAGGTTCAAAGACGCTCTCCATGAAAATCTAAAATCCTGCGGTATTGCAGACGAGCAATGGGAACAACTTGCAGCGGACAGAACCGAATGGCGAGGGGTTGTGGCCAGCTATCAAGGAAATGTTGCTGCAAGAAGGCCGCATCCAAGACCTAACCAGGTCTATGTTTGTCCTGACTGCGGTCGACATGTGCTCTCCCGAATTGGCCTCTATAGCCATAGTCGTGTGCACCGTAGATGAATGGGAATTACAATAGACTACACCTTTTACTTGATTTTTATTGTACACAATTTGTCGACTGTAACATTTTTATACTCGGACTCGAGTAACGGCTAATAATAATAATAATAATAATAATAATAGTGAAACCAATTTGGAAAAATTACGCAACTGTCTCGTGTACTTTTAAATGCATGTTAATAATTCAAATGACCCAAATTATAATATTTAGATATTATGATTTGAATTTTATTTTTGCTAAGTATATTTTTGTGTATATCCCATTTTTTATTTATTTTTTATGTAATTTTTAGGTCTTTGTAAATTCGACATTATATAATACAGCAGAAAATTTAGATATTCTTTATAAATACAACCAATCCGTTTATAAAGGAATATTCTTTAATGAAGAAGTTGCATATCCGGATTATAGTCATTTAGCTATACAGTCTTATATGGCAGATTTCAATAAGGTTCTTAGTGCATACATGGAAATGAATACTATTGATGGATTCATCCTGTATGACAACTGGCCAGTAAATAATAATTATACGATGGATAATACAACATTTCCGTATCTTCCACAGGTAAAAATCTTTAATACCTTTTTCTATTTATACCATGAGAATTTTTAAAATATATTTCTATTTCTATAGGAACTAGAAAAAGCTATGTCAAATACCTTACCATGGAACACAACTGTAAATAACGGATCCACTTTCCATATACAAAATCATAACTCATATGGTGCTGCTCAAATTATAGCCTATGACAACTATTATAACTCGACTAAATCTGAACTTCTCATCATGTCGGCTACAAAATTATTTGGACAAATCCAACCTTCCATTATTGAAAATATAAATGCGTCTTGGACAAATCTTCAGGAATACTTGGATGACATGTTATTTAACAGTATTATAGGTAATCATCTGGTGAGCATTCCTGTATGTGGAGATACAAATAACTTCAGCAGTTCTTTTCAAGAAACATTGTGTATCCGTTGGTACTTGGTTGCGGCTACAATGCCAATGTTTAAAATTTCATCTACACAACCATGGAGGGATCCAAATAATTTAAATACAATATTCGCGCAAAAAACAGCTCAATTAGCTATTGAAAGACGTAATATGTTACTTCCTTACTATTATACATTGCTAAGCAAAAATGAACCTGTAGTAAGGCCGATGTTTTATGATTATTATGAAAACACGACAACATTTTCTCTAGAAAGTCAATATATGGTTGGCGAAAATATTTTGATCGCTCATCCATTTTCTGCAGGTAGAACAAAGCTCCAAATTTACTTACCAAGTAGAATTGGAATATGGTACGAACTTTGGGCTGGAGAGATGTATAATTCTACAGATGATCCCTGGGTAAATATCAATATAGTGGAAACGGATTTTGTGGGTTTTATTTCACAAGGAAGCATCATACCGTTAAAGGTAACATATTTTATTTTGAAAAAAATATTATTTCCGTCTCATAATGATTAAACAATATAACACAATATTGGAGTAATTGGGTTAATGTTACTAAGGAAAGTGCTAGACTGTCCTGCTACTTGATTTTAAAAGAAACTCCCTTTATACAAAAAATATTTTATAGACTCTTATTGAGAATTATAAATGTTCTTTGATAATACAAAAATCAATTTGTATGTTAGTAAATAAATACATATGTCCATATAATTTTAAGAGGGTTTTAAGTGAGTAAATTCAAATATTATTATAAGGATACCTTTGTGGTCATTGCATGCATATTAGCAGGTAAAATACATTCGTCTAACTAAGGTTTACACTTGGAAGTCTCAGAAATAATAACTAATTAGGTTATTTTATATAATTGATGAACATTCGTGGAATAATTTTGTGTTTTGTTTTTGATTTTTTTTACATAATTGTTAATATTTCTAACATGAATACATTCTCATGTTGCCAGGTTGGTCGACTAAAGGTTGCCCATATAGTATGTTGTATTTTTATTTCTGTGTCGCTTATTAAAGGTTGCCACACTTTTGTACATTTTTTTTCAAAATATCTGTTGCTTCTTGTATTCACTAATCGATTTTTTTTCAAAATCAATAGAGTCTTCGTCTAGCTGACACATACTTACTATCCAAGTTGCTAATGCACATCATCATATGTGGGGTAGCACGGATACTAACATTAGAGGTGAGTGCCTATTTGAATATTTGTTCGCTAACAACATCGACATCATCAACAAAGGTAATGAACCCACCTTTATGAATGCGGTCAGGAAAGAGGTTCTAGATATAACTCTCGCGGATCCACTCATAACTGATTTTATAAAAAACTGGCATGTTGCAGACGAGCCTCCATGTCGGATCACAGACACATAAGATTTGACTTGGAGGCGGCTGTAACAAGCCTCGGGGAATGTAGAATACCCAGACTGACGGACTGGAGTGTTTATAAAGAACACTTAAGGGCGGAGGTCGAAGGCATAACACATTCCATCGATACAATAGAGGAATTAGATATAGCCTCATATCAACTACAAAACATCATGACATCATGTTATGAAAAAAGCTGTCCCATTAAACAGCGGGCAGTCCAAAGAGATGTCCCCTGGTGGAATAGGGATCTCAGCTGTCTCAGAGCTGAGACTAGGAAAGCTTTTAACAGAGCTAAAAACACTGGAAACTGGGAGGACTACAGGAAAGCCCTTACGGAGTACAATACAGAATTGAGAAGGTCTAAAAGAAGATCATGGAGACGGTTCTGCGAAGGGATAGATGAACTAGCCCCAGCAGTACGCCTACAAAAAGTCCTTGCAAAAGACCACTCAAATGGAATAGGGCTACTCAAAAAGCCCGATGGTAAGCATACCGAGAGTCAGCAGGAAAACATAAGGGTGCTTTTAGACACTCATTCATAATGCATAATTCAGGGTGAATTTCTACAGGACTACTTGGATGAGGATGTTCATCGTCCTACTAGAGAAAGAAGACGCCTGGCTAGAAAAATATTCACCCACAATCAAATTAAATGGGCAGTATCAACCTTTAAACCCTTTAAATCACCGGGCAGAGATGGTATCTTCCCTGCCCTACTTCAATACGGAATTGAGGAGCTTGTCCCATGCCTGAGAAGTATATTTATAGCAAGCTATACACTGGGGTATATTCCCCAAGCTTGGAGGGAAGTTAAGGTGGCGTTTATTCCGAAAATAGGCAGATGTCCACCAGACGAGCCTAAGTCGTACCGCCCCCTTAGCTTAACCTCATTTCTCCTAAAAACAATGGAGAAACTTTTAGACCAACACATTAGAAGCGAAATCCTTACAGGAACACAACTTCACACAAAACAATTTGCCTGTCAACCTGGCAAATCGACAGTAAATGTTCTACATTGCCTGGTTCAAGGCATTGAAAAGACATTTACAGCAAAACAAGTGGCTATGTGTGCTTTCATAGATATAGAGGGTGCTTTTGACAACACCTCCTATGAATCCATACAAAAAGCCGCGGAAAAAAGGGGAATACAGTTACCTACAATTAAATGGATACAATCCATGCTCAAAAGCAGAATTATTACTACAAGTGTGGGGGATGAGTTGGCTACGGTGACTGCAGTCAGGGGTTGTCCACAAGGTGGAGTCTTATCACCCTTGCTGTGGTTAATGGTGGTCGATGATCTCCTACATAAAATGAGTAATTCAGGCTTTAACGTCCAGGGATATGCAGATGACCTGGTCGTTACCGTGAGAGGCAAAAATGAGGTCAGGATTTCCAACCTCATGCAAATTGCCTTAAATATAATATCCAAACGGTGCTCGTCAGAGGGACTCAATGTCAATCCGAGCAAAACAACTATTGTCCCGTTCACTAAAAGGAGAAGACACAGTCTTAGAACTCCTGTACTGAATGGGACGATAATAAATTTTTCCAGTGAAGTCAAGTATCTTTCGGTTGTCAGACCTATGGTAACCTATGCATCATGCGTATGGTGGCCAAAAACAGAAGAAAAAACAGCACAGGGAAAGTTGCAGAAACTGCAACGCCTTGCCTGTTTAGGGACTACAAGAGCAATGCACTCGTGTCCCACAGCAGCTATGGAGGCTATGCTTGACCTACTTCCCTTGCACTTACATGTAAGGAAGGAGGCGGCACTCAGTGCCTTACGACTGCACCAGGCACATAAATTCAAACCAGGTGATCTGGTTGGTCACGTAAGAATTCTGGAGGAAATCCATCTGAAGTCCATGACCAAACCCACTGACTCAATGCCAGTCAAACAAGACTTTGACTGCCCGTTTGACGTGCTAATTGAAAGTCGTCAGACGAGCAAGATGGGGTCACTGCGATTGGAACAGGGGTCACTTATCTGGTATACAGATGGATCCAAGATGGCTGAAGGGGTAGGAGTGGGAGTAGCAGGGCCGAATTGTAGGCTATCCAAAGCCCTCGGAAACACCCTAACCATCTTTCAGGCAGAAATTTATGCCATAGATCTGTGTGCCCAGGTATGCCTAAATAAAGGCATCCGAAGGGCAAAGATCTACATACATCAGATAGCCAGGCGGCACTAAAGGCTCTAAGGTACCTTTGAATCTAAAATTGCCTGGGAATGCAGACAATCCCTGAAGCAACTGGCTAATAACAACAAGGTTACCTTGATGTGGGTGCCAGGGCATGAGGGAGTACAAGGAAATGAACTTGCTGATAGCCTTGCAAAAAAAGGAGCTGAAGCACCGTTCATTGGACCCGGACCGTTTTGTGGCCTAGCCAAGGGACATATAGCGGAGGAGATCCAAGAATGGGAAAAGGATCAGAAAAAGTCCTACTGGAGGAATACTCCAGGCCAAAGACAAGCGAAAAAGTTTATAACTTATTAGGCCACAAGGCTTCTCGAACTGGAAAAGTCCGAATTAAGGCTAATCACAGGCCTTCTAACTGGCCACTGCCCCTTGAGATACCATCTCAAGAATATGGGCAAGGCGGTAGATCATCAATGCAGATATTGCGATACTGCAATTGAAACTGCGGAACACATACTTTGTGAATGCAAGGTGTTAGCCCCCACTAGGCTAAAATTCCTAGAACAGGCGGAATTAACGCCGGAAGAGATAGGGAAATTAGCCCCCAGGAAAATCACAAGCTTTGTAAAAAGTTTGGGAATCCTGGGATAACCACTAGATGTAGGGTAAATCACAAAAGATCTTTTAGATCGAAATGAAGTAAGGCTGTTCGAAGCCAAACGACCCCGTAAAACAATCTACAATCTACTATCCAAGTTTCAGAATTGAAACAATTTAATAATTGCCCTTTTATTTATTCACTTGTCGTGCTTAACAGAAAAATGACAGATGGATATATATTTCGAATGTTGTTTAGAACTTGAAAACTAACACAATGATAGGAAAATTTGTTTCAATGAATGATATTGACAGTTTTAGAAAAATACTTAATAAGTTGAGTTCACAGTTCAGTTTGTAGTTTTCGCGAGATCAGCATATTACTTATTTAAACAATTTAATTTTTTAGAGCATTTTTCATTGGAAATCTATGAGTTCTAGCTACGAGACAAACGGAAAGGATGAAAATTGTCTGTTGTAAGGTGTACAACGAATATTTATAAAATAGAATTCGCTCCAATTATTATTATTATTATTAAAGAGAAATTAAATAAACAAATTATTATTTCTCTGAAAAAACGGACAAATTTCAATGAAACTTAGGGAAAAATGTAGATCTCACAAAGTAGTTACTATTTTCAATTAAAAAATCAAATCAGTTTGCCTGGCTTGCCGAGTGGTCAGGTCAAAATATAGGCTCTAGTTTAACAGCTGGAAGTAATAAACATTTAAAAATGTACCTACTTCGGTTCTTAGAACTTATTTCAGCTTCTTCTAGCTTGTTGGTTAGGGTGTCTATTTTATTTTCGAGTTTACTTGTACTGTCTGTAATTAACGTTTTCAGTTTTTCATATATTAATTAGTTCACTATTTGGCACTTCTGACATAAAGATATGCACCTCCGTTTTTGATTGCTTAAGTGATTTTTATGGTGGTAGGTATACATACGCATACACTTTCACATTCACAGTTAAATTTGAAGAACCAATACCGCTAGCTTCCTATATCTCCTTTGCACTAAACTTAGGCCAAGACCAAGATAGCGTATCGCGAACCTTCTACTCATGCGCCAAACTTTTGGCGGTCTGTTTTCAAGGTTAGTTTGGTGTATGCGTACTATCAAATTACAGATGTACTCCGCTGTGACAATATTACTCTGACATACATTATTAAAAGTTCCTTAGCACTAATTGCAAGTTCTATATGCTTGTAATGCGGCTCTGAAGATGTGGACTTTCCAATACAGTATTCATTTATAGTTACAAATAGTTTATGCTATAACGAACATTCTAAAATTGTTTTTATTAATTTTATACTTGTCGAAAATTATAATACGCATCCTGATTTAACCATCTGTCAAGGATCAGTACATGCGCATAAGTTATCCAATTACCTAGAGTGTTGGCTTAACAACATATTATAAACTAGCAGTTTTGGTCAATAAGTACATGTGACAAGCCTATATATGGCTCAATTTTATAGCCAACTCGACTGATGGTTGGGAGGTGAGCGCACTTGCCTCTCACTCAAAAGTTCCGGGTTCGATCCCCGGTCGTGGTAGTGGAAAATACTGTGAGAGGGATTTTTCCACTATACGCGGATATTGAATGTGTGTCCCTTGTCTCTAAATGTGTAGCCCCCTCCCACACAAGGCCCTTCTAGAGCCCTCCAGGATAAAGGGGGTCGTCATTACCTGTGGTGTATTTATTATTGTTATTTACACATATTCTAAATTAAATTTTAAGAAAATTAATGTAAATCTATTTATCATTTAAGAACTCGGCTCATAAATAAGTTGCCTTTCTCAGTTTCTTCATCAAACTTAAAGTACAGCATGAGAGGGTACAATGAAAAACTATTCTCAAAACACAAACATGATAACCGTAATCTACGCCTATGTACAAACAAACTTACATGTGAAATGAGCGAGATTCTTTCTTTTTGTAGGTACTTAAACAAACTAAACAACTTTTAGTCCTTTTTGCAGATGATCAAACCGCATAAGCATAAGAGTATATTATTCAGCGAACGGTAATGTATTGTATCAATAAGTTCGTTGATGTAATAAGATATAGTCATTTTTCCTAATCGAAAAGTGAGTTCTTGACTTAAGGGCACAGCATCAACTATGTCTGATCTTTTTTACAAGCAGCACATTTCGGTGGTAATGTAGATGTACATTTTTTTTTTTGGGTGATTATCAAAGTATTTTACACATTTTGATTCATTATTGCAATTTTCTGTTGCACGATCAAATGACAATTTTCATAGCTGTGGGGGAGGAGCTAGAAGCTTACTGGGGAAATCTATAAAATGTTGATACTTAAAATAGAATCTTCAGCTAGAAGAGTTTCAAAACTCTACTGATGATATCAGAACTGAATAAATTGGCTGTACAAGAATATGATGGAAATTTATCATTGGGGGGATGATTTTCTACAAGTACCATCATTTTTTCCAGTGAATTTTCAATGTAAGTAGTCATTACTGTGAAGACAGTTTTAGTGTTAACTATAATAAGTCTTCGATTAGGATACAGTTTTTCCCAGTCTGATTAAATCCACCCTTGTAAAATTCTCCCTTGATGTTAAATATGTTTGGATTATTTTGTTGATGATTTCTTTTTTTTTTTAGGACAAAGATTACTTGTGTTTTTATTTGTTGTTGGCTTTTGTTTACTATGGTTGCTTCTGAAGTTGTTTTTGGAAAGCAGTTATCTGTGGTATTCTTTGTTGTATTAGATCGTGGATTTTCAAGTCTAATTATATTTATATCAACTTGAGTTGTTTTTGTGTTTTTTTGCAATTTTAGACCCATTTCTATCCTTGCAGTTTCTTTTTTATTATCTTTGTTGTTCCAGTATATATTACACCACTTTCACTTATTTATTTCAATTACACTGTTGGAGGGAGGGTATGATAAATAAAAATCAAACAATAAAAACAGATATAAATAAATCACAACTATATAATATATATATATATATATATATATATATATATATATTGGCATTGGCTACCATTCATGATTTGTAAGGTATAATTCAATGCAGGTCTGGGTATTTGGCCCGCTGAATAGTTGTTTCCTGCAAATCATATGTAAAATCATATATATATATATATATATATATATATATATAAATGTATAGGTAGAAAAAGAAAAAACAATACAATCATTTTAAGTATAATTCCTTTTTACATTATTAAGGCTGCAAGAAAATATGTCTAATCGACTTCCTGCCAGGTTATAATTATTACACATTGTATTACAAGTGAATATTGAAGAACATTTGTACACGCAGTGGAGAGATAGAAAGTTTGTTATTACGGGCAGTTATTCTAAGGACATGAAAGTTTAATTATGTTACAATATCTGGACAGTCGATTTTATTGTGAATGATTTTAGACAGAAGTGCTTGTGAGTTATACTCGCGCCTCTAAATGAGACTCGCCATTGAATGTTTTTCAAGCAGTTCATTTTGTGGTGCGCCCATTATCGATGTGAACATTGTAATGGGGATACCATATAATTGCAGTCTATTCAAGTTTTGATCTTATCATTAAGTCCATCACGTTCGCTAAACATTTTAGAGTAAACTAATAATATTCTTTAAGCAGGAGCTATAAAATGCCGACTGTCCTCTAATTGCTGCTTCAAGACTGCCGCAATGAAATATATTTTCTCAAGAGAAACAGCATTTTTTAGGAAGCATTTTTTTTCCCCTTTACACCTAATTACTTTAGGAAAACATTTTATTGCCATTTTTTATATCAATTCTAATTTGTTTTCTCTTTCTTTCAGGTTGATAATATTTTAAATTTAATTATTGGAATGAATTGCACACTCAGTCTTTGTGAAGCAAATGGGATTTTATTTCAAGAGAGCTATTTAACTTTTTATTCCAATGAAACTACACTTACAATTTCTGATATTCCACAAGCAAATTGTAATTATACACTGGGAAATATAAGATTATATTTTTATACAAATGTCACAGGCAGTGTAAAATATTATAATAAAAATGATGATCTATGTACGGGAGAAAATAACATCATTCTAAATTTTGAAAATGAGAGTGAACTATTTATGTAAAAAATATTACTAATTTCATTAAATTATAGTTTTTATTTTTATTTTCATTTTTTTCTGTGTTTATCTATTTCTTTCTGTTCGTCTAATAAAAAGTCTTTTTTAAATGTAAATCTCCTTCGACGAAATTTTGCGGAACTGCAATGAAATTCGACTGGACTTGGAAAATATCTTGCAGCAACCACGTGCGACATGTAAAAATGCTTTAGGGGGGATACTCTCGGAAGTACAATAAAAATACATTTAGATTTTTTTTTTATTCTAAATTCTTTGGAAGTACCTACCATACAAAGTAGGTGCACGTTGTTTCATCATTACCTTTTCTAATAATAGTTGTCCCCATTAGAAACTATAATGAAATTTCATGAATTGTTAGTCCCTTGAGAAAGCCTCAGAAGGGAGATTTTCGAGGATGTCGAACCTTCAATTGACAAAGTTAGCAGTCGATTTTGGCAGAAAACTAACATGTTTTATGCTGTATTTGCCTACATGTGGTTCCTCAGTGATTCGGAACAAATGTTGCCCTTTTATCATGTACTGGATACATAGGACCCGCTTTGTCAGAACGCATGAATATAAGATTCTAATCTGTTACGGATCAAGCACCTTTAAACACCCGCCCGAATTAGTGAATTTATAATACGCAATAAAGAGAGGCAAGCGAATTAAGAAGCCCACGAAATAGAAAATATCAAACTTTTAAATCTTTTTGGTGTGAGTCAATTGCTCTAACGTAAGCCATTGGATGGTAGCTGAAAACTTCATTGCCCGATGTCGTCCAAATGCTCACTATTGTGGTATGGACCGATATCTTTGTTAACCTTCTACATTTCTATATATTGTACCACTAATAATTTTTAAAGACTATTGTCTTTAAAAATTATTATATTATAATATACACATTTTTACCTAAATCCTGTCCATTAATATACGAAATTCCCTTTTAGGAACTAAAATTAAGAAGTATTACACAATAAGATAAGATGAGAAAATTCTTTATTGCTAGAAGATCATCAAGGATACAGCAACGTCAAAAATAGAAGAAATTAATACACTATTTTCAATAACTACATAATACTTATACACACACATAATAATAATAATAATAATAATAATAATGTTACGTGTTTACAGTCTTTAGTAAACACTCCGTGGGTTCAAATAACTTGCAACAAGAATCTTCACTAACCACTTTTCTTCTTAAACTTGTCAACTCTTGTCTAACCTAAAAACTCTCTCTGTATACTAGAACTGTACCGTATACTTCACTGAACTGAACTGTTCTTTATACTTCACTAAACTGTACTGTTCCCCCATCTGCTGGATTCGCCTCTTTATATACACACTTGAAATGTACCAGAACCCTATTCCATAATATTCTGGAATCCTCCATAGTTTTCTACTATGTACTAGATGATTGTTCGTCAATTGGCTCATAGACGGCGCCACCCTACTAGTCAGGGAGTAACAGAATAACAGGTTTCCCTTCACCTTGAACAGAGACTTAATCACATCTTTCCCCGTTAGAGGGCAGCACATAACACTGCCCCCTCCTTAAGCCTGAATGTCCCGGTCAGGCAATTCAGATACCCCAGCATACTTTGCCAACCTGTCCAGGTGCACGATCTTCATCTTGGACTTCTTTCTACGTTGAACCCTATAAACAACGTCGTTGATCCGAGTGATGACAGAATACGGTCCTTCCCAAGGTGAGCGAGGCTTCGAGAATCCTTCTTCACTCCGCTGTGGGTTATACAGCCAAACTGAGTCCCCCACCTTGAATCCTGCCGAACTGGCATTGCGGTCATATCTAGCCTTCATTCGGTCACCACTCCCTGTAGGTGACCTCTTGGCAACCACATTCGCACAAACATTGCAACTGCGACACCAAGCCTCTACATCCTGACAGCTATTTACCCAGTAAAATCGTTCCCATACTCTAGCCAAGGTCTTATTTCTGCTAAAGTGCTCTCTGGATATTCCCTTGTGTACTTCCCGAAGTACTTTTGGTACTCGGCACCTGGGTATCAGCAACCGCATGGTAACTTCTTTCCCATCCGGGCTCTCCCACGCTCTCCGTAATAGTCCATCGATAACCCTAAGGGAATCCCATTGCGCCAAAAAGCCTTCAGTCCAACACTTTTACTGGAAACGTCTTTCCATTCCGGGCGGATTCCTTTTTTTTCGCCTTCAACATTGGTCCAATTTCATCGTCGTTCAGTTGTTCCTCTCTTAGAACTTCCTTTGTCCAGTCCTTCGGAATTTCTATCTTAACTGCCTTCACTTCTGCTATATCCTGCTGCTTCTTTACATTCTCGGCATTCACTTCCTTAGGGCTCCTCTGGTGACAGTACCTCTTGACATGCCCCAATTTGCCGCAATTATAACAGCGGATTCCTTTTGTCAGACCTCCAGCACTTCGCTGCTGCTTCGGCTCCTGTTTCGGAGGTTGCGGTTCCTGTTTCAGCTCCGGTCGCGAACTTAATTCGTTTAGTACTTGTGCGACCATTTTCTGTATGTCTGTTAGCATAACAATCAATCTCCTCTTATCAGAGCGGACTTCCTCTTTCTTTGCAGTGTTTACTTCCCCAGGATTCCGTTTTCGACACTGTCGCATCATATGTCCTGGTTTGCTGCACTGATAACACCGAATCACCTTCCTTGGCTGTCCATCGCTCTGTTCTCTTTCCCGCTTCCTTGGAGCATCTGGTTTGGTCATCAACTGGCTTATCATTTTGTGCAGGTCAGCCATCAAAGATTCCATATTTGATTTTTTTAAATGGTTCTCTTCTTCTACTTTCATGGCTCGTACTCTCGGATGTAGAGTCTCTTCATAAGCGGCTTCAACTTCGAGGGCATGGATCAAGGCTTCGCAACCAGTCTTAGCTCGAGTTAATCTAAGGACTCGCCTGATCTCCTCATCTCTTATGCCATCAATGAAAGTACCAACTGTTAATTGTTCCTGGAATTCTTTGGGTGCATCCGGGTAAGCCAGGTATGTCAGTCGCTCAACAGCTGCTTCAAAATCTTGTAAACTTTCCCCAGCCTTTTGTGTGCGTGATTTGAGCTGAGTCCGGTATACTTGGGCAAGGTGTTGGTCGCCACATCTTAGATCTAGTGCAGCCTCCAAAACTTTAAAATCCCGTTGCTGCGTCACTGGGATAGTCTGAAGCAACTCTGATGCTTGACCTCTTAATGCTAGCACCAATGCCATAGCCTTGTCTTCATTGCTCCAATTGTTTGCGCATGCCGCTGCCTCAAATTGTCTTTTGTAGGTTGACCAAGAAGTTTGACCATCAAAGGAAGGCGGTTGTAATCGAGGACCTGACGATGATAATACTAACTGGCCTCCTTGCGCTCTTAACTGTCGCTTGAAATTTTCCTTCTATATCGGTAACTTTCCCTTCAACGCCAGTAACTTTTTCCTCAACGCCAGTAACTTTTTCTTCGACACCAGTAACTTTTTCTTCGACGCCAGTAACTTTTTCTTCGACTGTAGTCACTTTTCCTTCAACGTCGGTAACTTTTCCCTTAATGTCACTAATTTCTCCTTCGACGTTACCAACTTTTTGTTCAACTTTATCTACTTTTTCCTTGACTTCATTGGCTGACAGGATAGCATCTTGTTGCACCTGTATAATTTTTCTCAATTCTTCCTTTTCTTCTTGACGTCTTCTTTCTTTTTCTTCTTCACGTCTCTCCTGTTCTTCTTTCTCTTCTAGACGTCGTTTTTCTTGTTCTTCTTTTTCTTTCTGACGTCGTCTTTCTTTTTCTTCTTGGCATCGTTTCTCTTGTTCTTCTTTTTGGTCTAGCATCATTTTTCTAAATTGCTCGAACATGTCTTGCATTTGCTGTTCGGCAGCCATGCTTCTTGTTTCCATCCAAACAATTAACTCGAAACAGCACGAACAAGTCTTATTTAAAGTCTATATCACTTCTCAGTTGAAAGCACTTAAAAACTACACTAATTTCTAAACAGAATGTCCCAGAAATTTCCTCACACTAGCACAAATAAATCGTGTCTAATGTCTATATCACTTTCCAGTTCAACTCACTTCACTATCTCCAGTGGTTTCCAAATAGAACACTATGGAACTTTGTCGAATTCTTCAGAAATTCTGTTGCAATTCCGATTCTGACACCAATTGTTACGTGTTTACAGTCTTCAGTAAACACTCCGTGGGTTCAAATAACTTGCAACAAGAATCTTCACTAACCACTATTTTATTAATCACTAAAATTACACTAGTAAATACTTAAAAATCACACAACTAATAATAACTTACTCTATTATAAATTCACTACTTTTAAAATACTATTTACTTTTCTTCTTAAACTTGTCAACTCTTGTCTAACCTAAAAACTCTCTCTGTATACTAGAACTGTACCGTATACTTCACTGAACTGAACTGTTCTTTATACTTCACTAAACTGTACTATTCCCCCATCTGCTGGATTCACCTCTTTATATACACACTTGAAATGTACCAGAACCCTATTCCATAATATTCTGGAATCCTCCATAGTTTTCTACTATGTACTAGATGGTTGTTCGTCAATTGGCTCATAGACGGCGCCACCCTACTAGTCAGGGAGTAACAGAATAACAGGTTTCCCTTCACCTTGAACAGGGACTTAATCACATCTTTCCCTGTTAGAGGGCAGCACATAACAATAATATAACACACATTTATAAAAAAACAAACATTTTTAAAAAAACAGACATTTGGATGGCAAGCAATGACGAGAAATAGCCTATAAAATGTTGTGGTTTATATTTTACTGCCGCCAACAGCCGAATGAATAGTAGCATTTAATTTTTAAATATTCGGTAATTGAATTTGCAAACCTGTTTAAATCAGAAATCTCTTTGATATCAGTATGCTTTGATAGTAGAATAGTATGGTCCTTTCTCAAAAAAAGTAGAAGTGTGATTTGGAATTCTAATTTCATTACTCTGCCTAGTAGATACAGACATGTCGTATGAATAAAATTCTCTATTCGTTGGAAATAACTGTAGGTTTTTTTAACAAATTTTACTAGAGATAGGAAATACAATGAAGGGACAGTTAGACATCCAAGTTCAGTAAAAAAGGGCTTGCAAGATGTTCTCGGACAAACCTTTAACCTACATCTTATTATTCTTTTTTGAGTGATAAACATTTTTTTGCATTAGGTGAGGAGCCCCAAAACACGATACCATATAGGATAACAGATTGTACACAGGAAAAGCAATATATTCTTAAACCATCTATTGTAACCTGATCTCTAAGGCAAGTAGTATAACCCCACAAATGGAGCTTAGTTTTGTGTTAAGTTTCTGAATATGTACATCTCAACTCAAGCAGGTGTCAATATAAACTCCCAAGAATTTAATACTATTTAGATTTTCTATAGATTTGGTCAGTAATCTGCCATATATTCATTTATGATTTTGATTTCTGAGGCTGCCAAAAACTATTAGATCAGTTTTTGTTGTGTTTAGTTTTAGAGCGTTTTCATTACACCAATTTACCATTCCTTCTGAAATATTTGTTAAGTTTATTGATAAATCTTGTAAATTTTTATTTGCAAGTGTCACAGATGTGTCATCAGCAAATTGATAAACTGTTTCAATATTTAGTTTGTCTGAAAGATTGTTTACATATTATAGAAAAAGAATCGGGTCCCAATATAGAACCCTGAAGAACACCCTGTGTAATTCTATTGAACTCAGAATAATATTGAGAACCATCATACAAACAGTTTGTTGGCGCCCTGATAGATATGATTTTATAAGTTTTAGGCATACTCCCCTCCCAAGCAGCACAAACATGCTATTTAGCTGAAATAACCAAAATGCGGCCACAAAAACGTTTTAATGGCTTCCATTTAGTTGCATTTTGGTTTTACAATTTAGTTGCATGAAATTTAAACACTAAAACGTTATAATCGCCTTTTTTTTGCTATATATTGGTTATTTCTAGTAGCGATAATATGGCCATGCAGATTCGGTTTTAAAATCGATTTAATGGCGTCATGTATGAGCAAGTAATTAAATAGCAACAACGTAAAGTCGTAATACTACTATCTTAGCTAGAAAAATAGCCAAAATATGACTATTTTAGTTAGGCTTTATTTTGGCGATTTTTTAAGCTGTTAATTCCGCAATATGACCGAAATAATAAAGGAAGGAAATTTATTACCAAATGTTCATTTTTAAGGTAATTTTGCAGACATAAAAGCCCCTCTTGTGACTATAAACTCGCTATAGCAGCAAGGTAGATACATAACCTATAAACACATTGTTGACATTATGACAGTTTAGTTTTTATCTACAAAATAAAGTGGGTTGTGTTATGAGGGAATAAATGAATTCTAAAAGAAAATATAAGCATAGTTCCACTTATTATAGAAAACGGCAGCTTCGGCTAAATGTAAGTATCTACTTGATAAATATAATTGATAAATAATGAAACAAAATTTAATTTTCGCTGCGAAAGGTTATTTTGAATGCACCGGCAGAACCTTCAATAAATCTTGGTCGTTCAGGACATCTTCATGAACATAGTTTAGAAAATTCTAATGTAAGTTTATGTTTAATTTTGCTATATGAAAAGTTTATATTTCTGTTATTTTTATGTCAAATCTAGTTATCTGCTACAAAGTTAGAATCTTCGACTTCAGTTACTGAAATCTCGACAAATATTGCTTGCAATGTTGAAGATAGTTTTTCAGAGCAAGAGGAACAGAAGTTTGTATGTCATGACATAACCGATGATGCAATGAATTGGACAAAGACCACTCTAATCGAAGATTTACATGTTTGGGTGTTAGAAAATAAAATAAATCAAGTGGCAACTAACTCATTGCTAAAAATTTTTAGATCTCATGGGAACAGTAATTTACCTAAAGATGCCAGAACTCTTCTAGAAACTCCTCGATCAGTTGAAATTTGTAATATGGGAAACGGACAATACTGGCACAATATTAATGGAATGATAAATCATTTAAGAACAGTTTTTTTTAACATTACTACAAATATATATGTAAATTTAAGTTTCAATATTGATGGCCTTCCACTGTACAATAGTTCAAAGACTGAATTTTGGCCAATTTTATTTTTAATACATGAAATGCCAGAAGTCCCACCAAATGTGATTGGTATCTATTGTGGTGAAGGCAAACCTCATCCTCTACAGAATTTTTTAACACCTTTTGTAAATGAACTGAAGCCAATTTTAGAAAATGGCATTTATGTAAATGAACACAAGATTACAGTTTCAGTTAGGGCATTCATCTGCGATACACCAGCCAGAGCATTTGTGAAAGGTGAGCTTAAAAATAGTTAAATAGAACATCAGCCACTGCACAATAATTTAGAAAGGACATGGCTACAAGGCACTTTGTCATTATACAAAATAAATTACTTGTTTTAGGTATCGTGTACTTCAATCACTCACATGGATGCTCGAAATGTACAACAGTTGGCCAATTTTACAAGGATGGCAGACACATGAGCTTTCCTGATATAAATCAACCTAGAAGGACTAATGATAGTTTCCGAAACAGATCAGATCCTGATCATCATAAGGAGCTCTCACCGCTTGAGGGGTTACCATTAGATATGGTCGAAGACTTTCCAGTGGCAGATTCACTACACTTAATTGACCTTGGCATTGTAAAACGATGTTTAGTTGGGTGGACTTATGGATCATTTAATTTTAAAACTAGTAAATGGAGTGCTTTCGAAATAGAAACCATTTCTAGATTATTGATGGAGTCTAACTCAGGTATACCCAGTGAAATTCATCGGGCGGTAAGAGGATTAGACTGCCTTAAGTTTTGGAAAGGGTTAGAATTCAGAACCTTCTTTCTTTATCTAGGAATAATTATTTTAAAGGACCATACTAGATTTGACGTGTACGAACATTTTTTAGATTTTTTTTGTGCAATAACAATTTGCTCCTGTACAGCATATAAAAATATGTTAAATGTGGCTGAAACTTTGTTAGTGACTTATATTGATAAATTTATAGAAATATATGGAATTGACTCTATTAGTAGCAACATCCACAACCTCAGCCATTTAATATTGGAAGTTAAGAAATTTGGTGATTTGTCCACTTTTAGTGCATATCCCTTTGAAAGTGCACTATATCAAATTAAACGTTTAATTCGTACCGGAAAGAAACCATTAGCCCAAGTAGCTAAAAGAATTAGTGAATTAAATAAGATTCAAATTGGTAATTCAAAACTATTAGATACTGTCTACCCCGCTTTAAAAAATAAGAATGATCTACATGAGCAGGATATATATTTCAGAGTAGATGTGTGTAATGGTTTAAAATTCACAAATAAAGACAAAGATAAGTGGTTCCTGACTAAAAACAATGAAATTGTGCAAATGATAAATGCAATCAATATCCAAAAAAAATACTACATATTTGGAAATGAAATGAAAACAAAAGAATGTTTCTTTGAAAAACCAATTCGCTCTTCTTATCTGAATATATATGTGACAGGTGATGAAATTAATCCCCCAAAACTATTTTCACTAAGTGAAATTAAATGCAAGCTTGTATCTGTAAAATATCATAATCAAAGAGTGTTTTTACCTTTGCTTCATACGTTAACTATTTGTTGTAATTTAAACAATATGTAGATATGAATGCAGGATTATATTCACTTATGCTATTTATAAAAAAAAAATTTGTTACCTACGTCCTCATTTTATAGCACATCAATTTAGTCTAATGTTATTTTTTTTTATGTACCTGAAATGGGATATTTTCATTAATCAGATGAAAATGGAAATGCTCAGATTTTAAAAATATATATTTTTCTAGAATTTTTGTACAGAAAATAAAATTATATTAAAAGCTAATCAAATAAAAAAATTTGCTTCATATTAAAGGTATTTATTTTTTTTAAAAACATGAAAGGAAACCTCATATACCATTCAGTGCTAATACTGCTTCATCCACTTCTATCTGCAGATTTCGTGCGGCTTCGTCGTCATTTGTAGCCACCTGTGCCCTGAAATTTGTGTCCATCAGTGAAGTCATGGACTTTAGTCATAGCGTTTATGTATCTTGAGACCAAAGACGATGATATACACTATATAGATAGTCAGCCGCTATATAAAAGTTGGCAGCTCATAAGTCTCTCTCTCTAACACATGAGAAGTGGGAAGTCAACCGTACAGAGAGGTATTGCAGTAAGATGAGAGGAAGCGAGATGTAGCTTAAGTTGAGTTCCCATTTATGGGCAGCAAACAACTGTATAGCGGCTGATGACCACGGTATATATATGTGTGTGTGTCTTTGTTGAGACGTGTAAGTATATCCACATTTATCAAATTACTTTAAGTCTAATAAATATGCAGGTTTATTTTCATAACCTTTATAATGAATAAATAGTTTGAATTTTCAAAAATACATATTATTTGGATAAAACACTAAAATACATATTGAAAGATAAATCAATACAAACTTTGATTGAGCACATCAAAGAAAAATATTAGTATGTTATGTTGATATACTTCTAATTGTCATTTTGACATTTGTTATACCGTTTCAGAACACTTGTAGAAATAAATATTGTAAATAAACAAAACAGTTTCATCGTGAAAAAAAAAACATTAAAGTAGACTCTATCTAGTTAATACTTCAATAAGAATTTAAATTAAAACCTAAAAAATTAGATACACTTACATTTTCTTGTGTTTAATTCTCTGGTTACTATTTTTCAAAATTTTTTTAAAAAATTCTTCACAATTAGATCTTGAAAATCTTTCATCTGCCTTGTTGACCACTACAGAAAATGCATCGACTATTCGATTAAATTTTAAGAAACTTAATTTCTTCTCATCTTTATGTTTGGTTGTACCTGTCCATGAATATCGCAGCAATATTTTTCGTGTAAAAAATGCATCTATACACTTGTATGCTACTTTATTGCCATTCATCTGTCCAGTGGTGCCACCAAGAAGAGACATATGGGAAATCTAAAAAAGAAAACAAAAAGATACGATTATGTGATTATGTAATATCAAAGAATGAAATAACATGCTATTCAGAAAGTGACGTTCTAAGCATCGTTTTAAGGAACCTACCAAAGCTTTCCGAAAGATAGGAGCACCTAGCTTTTCTTCTAAGTTTTCGATATCTTCTACAGTATTTAATGGAAACTCCATATCTAAAATATTTTCTGGTTTTGCTTCTATGTTGCTAGTGATATCTACGTTACGTATTGCCACAAGGAATTTTTGTTCCAAATGATCAAATTTGATATGTAATCCATTTATATCTTTTATACATTTCTGTAATGTCTCTTCTAAGCCAACAACTTTTATAAAAACTAAAATTTAAAAAAGTACGTCATAAAATCAGAACTTCGAAAATATTTAACGTCATTCATGTGCTGTCCATAAAACATAAAACCTACTTTCTTTCAATAGATTCTGAGGTAAATTCACATCATGATCCTCTATATTATCTGTATCTGCTTTATCATCAACCACATGTACTGCAGGTCCGCTATCGCTGCTGTAAGTATTAGATATGTCACCTTCAATATCATTAGAGGCTATTACCATATGGTTTAGATTCACCCTAGGCATAACACTTTTAACAGGATGTCTTCGTTTTTCTTCCTTGTAAAGTTTATCTCTACGAACAAAAGGTTATATACATAAATATTTATGGATTGTTAAACTAATAACACCAACCTGTCCTCTGCATCTGTGTCACTGTATACTGACATCTCACTTTCTATACTTCTGGCCATTATTAAGGTTTTAATATTTTTTCTTTTTATGGTGCAAGGTTGCTGGGACCATTTCGAGTCCGGTTTTGACCGTGGATCCGCCAATAATTTGTGGATATTTTTTGTATTTGGCCAATATAGTTGGCTATTGACCACCCAACTTGAAGGCACCGCACTGAGGCAAATTTCATTATCTTCGAACGTTTCAACTACACAATACATTTTTCGTCGCAGTCTTTGGACAACGTAGCGACAGCCGCTTGACGTTTGTTTGTAAGGTTATGTTATCGAAAATTTTTGGTGGGGAAACAGTTAATTTTCTGGTTGTATCTGTGCAAGGTTTGTAAAGTTTACAAACCTTGGTATCTGTGGTTGTAATTTGGTCAACATTACCAACTAAATTTGCCAATTGGCTAAAATAGCTATATTCTGGCTTATTTCTAGCATTAATATGGAAAATATATACTAAATTATGACAATTTGCCGCCATGTTATCTACCCAACAATAACAAATTAATGACGGCCATTACATTGAATTTTTAATGTTTTATTAAATTAGGGTCTTAAAAAACGTTTCCATGCACTCACTTGATATTTTAATTAGTTTTAATAACCCTACAATCGATATAGAGTGCGCTTCTTAAAAAAATTATAAAATATACATGGAATTATAATTTAATTAAACTTTAAAACAGTGGTATTAAAGAAGCCTCTTCTGTTTTTATGCGTATTTTATGTAAGTTTGCAGAAATAACGCGTGCGTTAATAAAATTTGACCTACTAATCATATAGCAAAGCATTAACAAAGGCATAATATATGTTTTCTTATAATTTTCAAGATGGTAGACGTTGGAACATTTTATTACCTTCATGTTGTTGCCAAAATATAACCACATAGTAATTCCATATTTTATATCTAAAAACGCATATTTTAGCCAAATTTATGACCAAGTATACTTGTGAATAAATAATATCTGAGGCAATTTTATAGCTAAATAATTTCCATAAAACGCCAAACCCCTAGGATTATACTTTCGTCATAAAATAGCCACAAAAGCCAAAATGAAAGTCAATATATGCCCATGACCATTTGACTGCGGTTACGTTTTGACGACCAGAATATTATTCCCCATTTTGACCACCATTACGTCTTTAAAATGTAATAATGCGGTTTTTATAATAGCCATTATAACCAACTAGCCGATTCTTTTAGCTATTACACCATTATGATGACCAAAATATAACTTTTTGTGCTGCTTGGGCTGATTCCATAGCTCTGCAATTTACTTAAAAGAAGCTGATGATCAATTGAATCAAATGCCTTGGAAAGGTCAAAATACAGTCCAGTTACAGTATTTTCTTTTATCAATGTTATCAGTTATATAGTTTTTTTTAATACATTTATTTAACGTCGGCCTATTTCCGCTACTGAGGCCTAACACCGACGCCTGTAGACGAGCTACCCCCAACCAGGAATTTTGCCGAACCTCTTCCCTTAAGAAGAGTAGGGATCTTTTACGTGCCTAACATTTAATAGACAAGGGACCGACGGCTTTACATCCCCTCCGAAGGATGGTATATCTCCTATACAACCCTCGCCTAAGGTTGTATAGCTTCCGCGCATACACTGATATACAAGCCGCTGGAAGATGTGTGAGGCGAGGGCAGTTATATAGTTATTGAAGTCATTTTCCTAAAACAGTATTATTATGGTTATCAGTTCTCTAGCTATGGTAACTAACATACTTTATTGGAGTAAGTCGGTATTTATTAATAAAAAGAATTTGCTGCTAATATTCTGTTACCTTAATAATCTTTATTACGCTTTTAACAAGCTTTATTAAAGATCAAATTGATGTTATTAAAGGGGGCTAACAAAACATTTCTTAATTGATATTATTAGTCCACTACCTATAATAATCGGGAATATTATGTGTACCAAATAAGCATCGAATTAATTTTTTATTCTTGGTAATATTCAGTACTGATCGTATAAACAATCATTCGTAGCAATATTGCGCACAGACAGGCCTCAGCTCTCGCGAGTTGCGGCCATTACATCACATCATCAGTATTGTATTTCGTGTTTGTTCTTGTACTTCCAGTGCCCACAGGATACGGAAGTTAAAGTTATTAGTGATAGCTTACAAATTATTTTTATTGCAGTGGGGCCTAGATGCATATGTATAACTGCATATGAATAAAGTTGTCCTATAAGGTCACCGTCCCAGTTAATATTTCGTGTAATTGCTATTAAATTAACAAAATATAAGCCAACGAGAGTGGGATTAATTATTACAGAAATAAATGTTTCGTAAAATACACACTATGAAAGACCAGTAAAGACTTCTATTTCCTATAAAAGGAAATAAATTTATTGCCACCCATCAAAGTTCTATTAAATTATTTAATACCTGTAGTTTTATTAATTTAACCAAACCAATGAAGCTATCTAATACTAACTAAATGGTCATTTTGTAGTGCTTATAAGAAACTCTAATAAATTCAGCATAATAATGATAATACTGACCAGCTTTTCAATTTGCAGTGGTAGGTGAAGCATTCAATAACCATACGAAAATAGAAAAACTGATGGTAACACAAACGTTATTATAGAAATTTCCATGGTCCTTAATAACCGTTAGTAGATAGTTTTAGGAAAATGACTTTAATAACAATAGCAAATGACTCTGCCTGTCCCCTATTTAATTGAAGTTTTATGAAAAGGTTATTGAATTTTTAATAACGGCTAATAGATTTTTCTCTCAGTGTGTTATACATGATCCTATATATTATTCTACTATTTGTTGGTGACTTTGTAGTTATACATTTTTTTTCTCTTATTATATTTAGTGTACATAATTTAATATTTAATTCTGTCAAGAAATTGACTGGCCCCCCAGAGCTTACAAGTTAACAACTCTTTCTTCAATATAAACTGTTGGTTAAGTTAAAGTTATTGAAAGAACCTACGGTCCGCCTCCGAACAGGAGAGCAGCCGGTGAGTGCGTAATCGAAAAGGCCATTTCCTTACGGTTCACGTCACAACACAATTGATCTATAGAATTTCAATCAATTTCTCAATGAAACACTCAATATTACCTGATGGTGATCTATAAATAAAAATTATGATAAACAATTTTTTGTTCATAACAAATTTACAACAACAATATTCTATTTGTGTTTCAATTTGAGATGGAAGACTTGCAACTGCTGCAATTTCCAAACCTTTTTTTTGCATATATTGCTGTCCCGCCACCTCTCTGATCCGTTCTGCAACTGTTGTCAACTAGGTTGTACCCATCAAGCGTCATCCTTGCAAGTTCTTCTTTCTTAGCCCAGTGTTTGGTTGCACAAAAAATACTTAGGAGAGTCTCTGACAATAACATGTTTACTTCCAGTAATTTATTTTTTAGGCTTCATAAATTAAGGTGCATCACTCTTAAATTACTGCTCGTGGTAGGTTTCTAGCGATAATGGTATTTACTTTTATCACGACTTTTCATATTTTTTTACCTTATCCTGGATAATGCCATTTATAAAAAATCACCGCCGCTTTGCAAAAACTTACGGTGTTTAGTAAAATCAAATCTTTTTATTCCAATATTTGCAGGCCAAAACTGGGATCATCTAGTTCATCTGGGATTCCTAGTTAGGGGGAGCTGTGACTACAAAACGTTTAAGCCTGTTTGGATCTGAAGGTAACTCTCTAGCATCCACTGTTTCATTTTAAAACGATTCCTTTTTTAAATAAATTTAACTCTCATGTCAGTTGTAACGTGCCTTTTCACCCTATTTATATATAGCCGAACTTTCCTGTCCTCGCCAGAAAAACCATTATCTTTTTGTTCTTCGGTGACTAATCCATTTCAGAGTCTCTTTTTTATGGATCTTCTTTGGTGCCTGTGTATTATGAAATTAGTGTCATTAATTCTGGTTGTTTCCAAATTTTCACTATTAGCTTCAAGATTTATCTTCTAAGGGGCGAGCGTAGGTGCGTCTTTACTATGTACATACTTCGGTATGCGATGTAAAGCAACGACAGGCGCGGTTAGTACTTGGATTGGTGACCATTCCAACGGAAACCGCGTTCTCGCCTCACACATCTTCCAGCTGCTTGTATATCAGTGTATGCGCGGAAGCTATACAACCTTAGGCGAGGGTTGTATAGGAGATATACCATCCTTCGGAGGGGATGTAAAGTCGTCGGTCCCTTGTCTATTAAATCTTAGGCAAGTAAAAGATCCCTACTCTTCTTAAGGGAAGAGGTTCGGCAAAATTCCTGGTTGGGGGTAGCTCGTCTACAGGCGTCGGTGTTAGGCCTCAGTAGCGGAAATAGGCCGACGTTAAATAAATGTATAAAAAAATTTAAAAAAATTTATCTTCCATTATTTGCTTCTGTTTATGTTCCAATTCATTTAAGTTTGAATTTGTTTGTTTTGGATTGTTTGGGTGTCACTGATTCTGATTTATTTACATTATGTTGGGTTTTTATTTGATAAGAAGTATTAGAAGTGTTTGCTTTTTTGTGATTTATTTTTCTATAGATTGACTTTGTACTATTTTGTTTATGCTTTCTAATTCGCTTATTTCATTTTTAATTAAATTTAGATCCTCAAAAACGGCAGAAAATCTCTTTTCGTGGGTTACGAGAGAGTTTATTTCATTCTGTTTTTCAGCAGAATCCTGTATATATTGTGATTTATTTAATTTTTCTTCTGCAAGTATCTTTTTGATTTTTTCTTCAACTCTTACTAATTGTCGTTTCAATTTGGTATTTTCCATCTTGAGTTCATTATTTTCTATTTTATTAGTTGGTCTTTTAAATTAGAGAACGATGATGATTGATCTTCATTTTCTAACCCTTCATTACTTGGATTTTCTATATTATTTATTATAGTTGAGGTGTTTGAGCTGATATTTTCACTTCACAACACAGCACTATCATGACACAGTTTGTCACATATTTTACATTTAATAAACGTTTGACACTGGTTTATTACAATAATTACACTGCTCTTTAACTAGCACATCCTTATCATCCCCCATCTTGAATTTTCAGTGTTAGATGTAAGACAATGTAATGATGTTCCAGTTGATATCATCTGTGGAGTACTGAGTACTGTTGAGCAAAATCGAAGTAAGTATAAATTTTTTCTTTTTCGTCTGTCTGAGTTGGGTCAAACATATCACAAGCAAATGTCCTCTAGATTAAAGGACTGTTAACTACAAAGGATAGCTTATCTACACCGACTCATTTCCCCAAGGTCATACGCTGCTTTGGCCAGGTTCTTGCGTCGACAACAGTCCTCGTCTGCTAACTTGCCCCTCCTGAAACCCAGGAAACCCCCTCATGACCCTGCAATCTATAGACCTATATCACTGCTAAATTTGTTATATAAAGTTACTGAGAAAATTATTCTCAATATAGTTAATAAACAAATCAATAAAAAAGGTCTCATACCAAATCCAATTTGGTTTCAGAGAGGGACACAACACATTGTTTGCTTTGTGCAAAGTGGTGCAAGACAGAGATAAGTTATAATAAAAAACAATGTACTATAGCACTCTTACTTGATATCAAGAGCGCCTATGATACTGTGTAGCAGAATTGCCTTATTGACAAGCTAAAATGTATCTGTAAACTCCCAGACTATTTGACATTTTTCATTACAAGTTTTATCTCGACCCTCTACATTACCGTAAGAATTGGAAATGCTTATTCATCTCATAAAAGGTTGTCGGCTGGCATGCCCCAAAGGGCAATCCTTTCTCCCATCATTTTCAACCTGTACACTTCCGATATACCTTCCCATCCGATGACTAACATGCTACTACACGCAGATGATCGTCATCTATGGTCTTTCTACGTCCAGACTGCTGCCCAGAAGATACGATATCATCTGAACCGACTATTAGACTATTACAACGACTAGAAAATTACAGTAAACGAGGACGAGACAGAGACAATAACTTTCAATAGAAAATTTACAAGCATACACACAATAACCAAACTTAAAATCAATGACAAATTGATTAAGGAATGGAACTCGGCCAAATATTTAGGGCCATCCTGGATAAGAGGCTGAGTTTCGGATCTCAGATTACTAATGCACTTAACCAGATGTACGCTTCACTTAATTGCCTCTACCCACTGGTAAATAAGAGAATCAGACTAACTGTTATGAACCGCGAAATCAAAGACTAAAATATTTGAAGGACCAGGCAAACCTTTTGTTCACCAACTTTAAATAATAATTACAAGTAAGGGGCCGTTACCTTTGATGGCAATGAACATCCGAGAAAACGTCCAAAGATCTGGTTACTTCACGTTCACTTCTTCCGCCAGGTACCTGGGTTGATCCGAATCCAAAGGGGAGGAACACCACCGCATAAAACGTATATAAAACTATTAGAAAACGGGAAGAGCGGCAAGGCGCGTCTTTCACCACAAGTTCTAAAACCAATTCTCTTCAAACGCGACAAGACGCGTGTTTTCACTATTAAAGTTAATTCGATTCTTCTTACTAGTTGTTTTCAGCCGTTTTTCGCTCATGCGTACTTAAGTCACGCGTTGATTGGCCCATAAAGTTTAAGAACAAAAGGGGTAAAATATTTTAAAAATACCGCGAGAACGGAACATACCGCCCACCAAAAACAACGTTAGCTTGCCATGTTGCTTTTTTTTTAAACGAACAATTAAAAATAAAGGAATAATACACAAAAACGAAAATAAAAGTAAAAAAGGAGTAAACTAGTTATCGTATAGGTAATGGACACAATTTGACACAAGGGCGTTGTAAGATTCCCTGTGTAGTAACCGTAGCCACTCTGCAAATCCCATCACTGCCAGGATGTAGCTTGGTAATCCTACCTAGTCTCCAGGAGAGGGGAGGTGTAGTTTCACTTTTAATAAGAACAAGAGTTCCAACATCTAATTTTTCCAATGTACTAGCTTTAAACCATTTTCCCTTTTGACACAATTGGTGTAGATACTCGTCACTCCACCTTTTCCAAAAGCTTTGGTTCATTTGCTGGATCAGTTGCCAGCGTGATAAGCGTGATATACTCAAATGAGTCAGATCGGGGTCTGGGGGCGCCGTGAGAGGCTCAAGGGTGAGAAAATGACCAGGGGTCAACGAACTAAGGTCATCTGGGTCAGAGCTGAGGGCACACAAGGGGCGCGAGTTAAGCAAAGCCTCAACTTGCGTAACTAAGGTATATAATTCTTCGAAGGTTAAAATTTGAGAGCCTATCACACGATAAAGATGCGTTTTGACAGACTTGATGCCGCTCTCCCAAATCCCGCCAAAGTGTGGGGCGGAGGGGGGATTGAAATGCCATGTAATTGCCTCACTTTCTGCGGCTAACTTAAAATTTTTCTGTAACTCACTGGGCTGCTCCAGTAAAATTGGTTCCGCAATCACTGAAAATGTGAGAGCACCTACCACGACGAGCAATGAAACGACGAAGAGCTGCTAAAAACGCTTCACTAGTTAAATCTGAGACAATTTCGAGGTGAACTGCTTTCACTGACAAGCACACAAATAAACAAAGATAAGCTTTGGAAGTCTTAGCTCCTCTGGTGTGCCGGGGCACAATATAAAACGGACCACCAAAATTCACACCAACCCTTGAGAAGGCCTTGGCTTGGGAAACACGAACCTCGGGAAGATTTTCCATAGGGCACAATAACGAAGGAGGTTTGACTCGAAAACAGCGATAACATTTAGACAAACAGCGACGGATTTTACTACGAGCACCAAGAATCCAAAAATTCTGCTGCAGCAAATAAAGAGTGGTATTCAAACCAGAATGCAGGTTCTGAAAGTGGATTTGAAAAATTAATAATTCAGAAAGAACATGAGTATTAGGAAGCAACGCTGGGTGCTTAGCTTCAAATGACAAATTTGCACGAGAGATTCTACTTCCAACGCGTAGAATTCCTTGTTTATCTAAAAAAGGGGACAGTTTCAAAAAAACTTTAGGAAGCCTTTTATTTGTACGAAGGGCCATAATTTCTTCCGCAAAAGACTGCTCTTGAACAGATTTCACGATACACAAGAGAGCTTGATGAAGCTCGGAATGAGACAACGCACCAGTCTGCCTTTCTGGTTTTCGACAATTATTGCAAAACCGCCGGCAAAAGGCTACAATACCTTGTATTTTACGAAGAGAAGAGAATCGAACAAACAAAGATTCAATCACATTAGGTTGAATTTGAGCAACTAAAACAGTTTTCTTTTGTTCTAAATCCACAAGGGACAAGAAGTTCCTTTGTCAAGATTTACAATTGGCCAATCCATTGAGGGTAATTTTAGCCAAGTGGGACCCGCCCACCATGAAGGAAAGTTCACAAACTCCGCGGGGAGCAGGCCGCGAGAGGCACAATGCGCAGGATTTTCGGAAGACCGAATGTGATGCCAGCATTCAGGAGCTAATCTGTCTTGAATGAACTCACTCTATTTGAGACAAAGGTTTTCCAACGATGTGGAGAAGATCTAATCCAACTCAAAGCTATGGTGGAATCAGGCCACGCAAAAACACTTTCAACTTCCAGAACCTGTAAGAAGGTTTCTCTAATCCATACAACAAGAGAGGATAACAAAACCGCTGCACATAATTCCAAACGAGGAATCGACAATGTACGTAAAGGTGCAACCTTAGACTTTGCACACAAGAAAGAAACACTAACGTTACCATTGGGATAAGCACATCGTAAGTAAGCTACACAACAATATCCTTGCTCTGAGGCATCACAAAAGGCATGGAGTTGACACACTACGGAGGTAAGATCTGTAACAACTAGTCTATGAATTTGCAACGCAACGATACAAGACAGCTGAGACTTATATTGCTGCCACTTGGAGACAACTTCGGGGGGAGGAAGGTCATCCCAACCCACACCTAAAGTCCATAAAACCTGAATAAGACGTTTAGCGACGAATGTCACAGGAGACAAAAAACCAAGGGGGTCGTATGTCCTGGCGATTTCGGACAATATTGAACGTTTCGTACAACTAGATTCACGGGGATTCACAGAAAAAACAAAAGAATCCAATGAAGGCTGCCATTGAAGACCAAGTACCTTCATACAACTATCCTCATCATGATCAAATGATAAACTCTGCTTCAAACAATGACTCTCAGGGAGGTTTTCCAATAAAGATGGGTGGTTACAATACAATACAATACAAAATTTATTAATCTTTTGCGCCACTGGATACAGTGGATAAGACAAGTCAACAATACAAAAGTATAAAAAATACAAAAAAGATAAAATTACATACATATACAACCTGTTATAAAACACATACACATTGTAAAACATATTTCTACACTGACATTTAATAACTAGGTAAAAGCTAGATAAGTATGAGGTACAGTTAATTACATGGTGTCTAAGTTGTTTAGTGCCTCTGTGAACTCATTAATGGTGTAAAAACACTTTTTGAGTAAAAATCCTCAGTTTTTTTTTTTAAATTGAATAGATGATAGTTCTTTCATACATGTTGGAAGTAAATTATACAATTTAGTGCCTGAATATATTGGTGATCTTTTGTATTTTGAGTGGTAGTGTTTTGTGATTTGGAAATTGTTTTTGCCTCTGGTATCAAAGTGATGTACTTGAGCATGAGTTAGAAGAAGATCTTTGTTGTCATGTACATAGGTTAAAATTTTTATTAGGTAGGTACTAATTAGTGTTAAAATTTTTTGTTCGCAAAAAATATCCCTGCAGGATGTGCGATAATTTAAATTGAAAATTAATCTGAGGATGGCTTTTTGTTTTATAAATATTCTGTTTGCCTTTGTAGATAGTCCCCAAAAGCGATGTTGTAGCTCATTATTGAGTGAAATTTAGCATAATACACTGATACCAGCGATTTAGTGTCTAATTTATTTTTTAAGGATTTAATTAGAAAATGTATTTTGTTTAGTCTCTTAGCTGTGAAATCGATGTGGTCATGCCATGAAAAATGTGCATCAATCATTGTTCCTAGAAATTTTGTTGAATTGACAGTGTTTAAATGTTTACTGTGAAAAGAAAAGTTGAAATTATGTACAGTTTTTGTGCTCATTCCAAATTCAACACAAATAGTTTTTTCTAGATTAATAATGAGACGATTATGTAGACACCAGTCACTGAATTCGTGTAAGGTCGTGTTGGCATTTACAAGTAATTTTTCAGAAGTTGTTCCGGATAAAATAATAGAAGTGTCATCTGCATATATAAATACCTTTCCCCTTGTAATATTGTTGGGGAGGTCATTAATATATAATAAAAAAAGTAACGGACCAAGGACGCTACCTTGCGGAGTTCCAGTATTTGTTTTATACATGTCTGATTTTACATTACCTTGTTTTACATGGAAGCATCTATTAGTGAGATAAGAGATCAAAAGTTGGTTAATGTTTCCTCGTAAACCCAGACTTAAAAGTTTTTCGGACACAAATTCGATGTTAAGCGTGTCAAAGGCTCGAGTTAAATCAAAGAAAATGCCAACGACAATTTCTCCGGTATCAATTAAATTATGTATGTGTTGGGTGAAAGAAAGTGTTGCTGTTTCTGTGGAATGATTTTTTCTAAATCCATGTTGACAGTCCGTGAGAAGATGAAATGTTTCAAGGTAATTGTTTATCCTTTGAGCTAGAATAGTTTCGATGATTTTGGAGAAAATACTTATTAATGAAATGGGGCGGTAATTTTCAATATTTGTTTCATCTCCTTTTTTTAGTATGGGTACAATGATAGCAAGCTTAAGCAAATCTGGGAATTGCCCATGCGTGATGCATAGATTTGCCAAATGTGCAATGGGTTTTGCAAGTATGCTACTACATTCTTTGACTATTTTTACAGACACTTCGTCATATCCTGTACTTTTTTTATTCGGTAATGATTCAATGACCCTTAATACCTCGTTTGGGGTAACTGGAGTGAGAAACATATTACAATCAACATTGGGGGATGTGGTACATTTTTTAGGTATAATGTCATTAAAATGTGTTTTTATTTTGTCCTCTATAATGGAGGAGAAATATTTACCAAAAGTCTGCGCCACTTCAGTTTCATCAGTGATAATTTTATTATCATGGTTAATAGTTATGTGGTTCACGGTTTTCTTAACATTTGGATTATTAACTATATTCCACAGTGTTTTGCATTGATTGCTAGCCTGTTTAATTTTTTGCATATAAAACGCTTGCTTTTCCTTCTTAATATCATTTTCAAGAGTTTTTTTTTTGTTTTATATTTATTGTTTATGTCTTCAGAGTGACATTGCTTTCTTAGGTAGTTTAAATATTTTAGGTCTTGTAATTTTGTTGTCAGGGAAGAAGTGAATGTGATTTTATGCTGTTGAGTTGTCGTGTTCTTTTTTGTCGTTCTTGGAAAAGCAGCTTCAAAGCACCAGTGGAAGTGTTCCCAAAAGGAACCATAGGCTTCGTTAATGCTAATATATGTTGTGCTGTAAAAATTGTCTATAAATATTCTATCGTTAGTAAACAGTTTTTTGAATTCAGATATAGAAAGTTCACTAATTTTTCTAAGTTGTGAGGTAGCCCCAATGTTGTCATAAATCTTATTCTCAGTATCATCCCTCCAGATCACCATCTGTGCATGATGATCAGAAAGTCCAGGATCGAAGTTGTCACATACTAAGTTTTCTTTGCTTATATTAGTTATTATGTAGTCAATGCTGCTCTGTGTTAAACAGTTGCCCAGGCTTGCTACCCTTGTAGGTCCATCGAAGAGGGAGATTAGACCGTGTGATTGAACTATATCTTCTAGCATTAAAGTATTTAGTGACTTATTCATACTGTCTATGTTAAAATCACCGCATATGAAAACGTTTTTATATTTGTTTGTGACTCTTGCTAACAAGTTAGATAGTTGTATTAGAAAGATATTTATATCACTGTTGGGAGATCTGTAAAGGCAAATTATGCAGGTGTTCTTTGAATATGTTATAGCAGCACATTCAAATGATAGGTCAATTGACAAATCACAAAGTTTTTTTATATTTTTACACTTACTTGCAATGTTATGTTTTGCAAAGATCACTGTGCTGCCATGTGAATGACTTTGACGACAGTAGTAACTTATTTGCTGATACCCCATGATATTTATTTGTTCTATTTGCGTTTGACATGCCCAGTGCTCACTAAAGCACAGAAAAGCAGGGTTTAATATATTTACGAGAAGGTCAATTGTATTTATTTTATTCATGATGCATTGTATGTTGAGGTTTAAAATATTTTGACTAGATACTTCTACCTGTAATGAGTTCACATTGGCATTGTTTTGATTAACTTTTTGATTGTTTATGTTTTCAGTGATACGGGAGGAGTTTTCTGAAAATTTTTAAGTCCTTTAGGATCATACTGTCGAATAATTGTTTTGCGTTTGTTTCTTCAGAGAACACCTTACTCTCATCTGACTGACTGACACCAACTTTAAATGCTGCAATTTCATTAGAAAAGGTTTTAAGTTTGTCACACCGTAAGACTTTGATGCCTTGCTCATTCAGGTGGTTAATAATATCGTCCTCAGATGTATCCGGTACCAATCGAGAAATAAAAATCCAGCTTAAGGGGTCAACAGCTGACATTATTACTGTTTTCGTTTCTTCCTATGATTGTTTTTTGTTTATGCCTCCTGTTATTTCTGGGGAATATAAATCCATCAGTGTTGTTTTCTTTAGTATCATTATTTCCAGGGATATAGTGCATGTCGTTTTCCATTGATTCCTTGGTGCCATTATTTGAATCACAGTTTATGTCATTTTTAGGAGAAGTTTGTCCCAGGTTTATTATTTTCTCCATTATTTGTTTTTGTTTACTTTCTAATATATTTAAGTTTATTTCTTGTGATCTTTGTACTGATGTGTCAGGTAGGTCCTTTTTTGCTACTATGGTGTGTTGACGTTTTTTATGTGGAGATCCTTCCTTATTTATGGAGCTTTTTTGTTCTGTGTTATTTTGTATGTTTGGTTTTTTAGTTTCATTACTATTTAAAAATTTGTTTAATGTTGCCTTCATAGTATTTAAGTCTTCTGTGTATAGTAAAAACTGTTTTTGGATCTCAACTGAGATAAATTCCTGGATTTCGCTTCCAAGTAATATGTTTTTTCCTGGTAGGTGGTTGACTTTGTTTGTTAGTTTCTCATTTTTATAGGCTTCATTTTCTTTTTGTAAAGTATTGATTTCCTGCATTAACAGGGTGATTTGGTCGGATAAATCTTTATACGCTGTTTTAATTCACAGTTTTCGATTGTTAGTTCTTCATTTGAGGTTGTTAAGGACAATATATTTGCTATCTCAGGACTTACATTATCTGTAGTTATTTGGTAAGTTAATTTGGAATCACAACATGTAACTCGTTCAGCACAGCTATTGTGATAAACATTTTTACACTTTGGACATTTAACGTTTTTTTTTTACTGTCTTTTTATTACAATAATTGCAGAGCTCTTTCAATACCATCAAAAACGAAATGTTGCTAGACCATTTCCGAAGTTCAAAACATCCGGAACCAAATAATTCTATAACTTGTCTCTGGAGTTCTAGGGCTGCTTCCAGCGAATTAGCACCAGAGACTAAGATCCACATACAAATCGTTTTTGATGGCTTGTGAGGCCAAAGGAAATTCAGAGCGTCCTTCCTCGGCTAATTGCAATAGGGTGCGAATAGCAAGAAAAGGAGCTGAAGAGAGACCATAAGTCACAGTATTAAGTCGATAAGTTTGCACAGGGTCTGACGATAAGGACCTCCAACGAATCAGCTGAAAGCGCTGGTGTTCTGTTGCAACTAAAATTTGACGATACATTTGCCTCACATTACAAATAACAGCAAAAGGGTGTACACGAAAGCGAAGAAGAATACTAGATATGTCACGCTGAAGCTTGGGGCCAATTAGTAAGAAATCGTTGAGAGAAACACCATTTGCATCCTTTGCGGATGCATCAAATACTACACGAATCTTAGGTTTATTATTGTCAATTTTAAATACACAATGATGAGGGATAAAGTAAGAGCTTGCATCTTCAGTAGACACTTCAAGAAGTGTCATATGACCGAACGTTAAATAGTCTTCCATAAAATTCACATACTCAGAATGAAGCAAAGGATTGCAAGCAAACGTACGTTCGAGAGACAACAAGCGACGATCGGCTAAAACACGTGAGTCCCTGAAAGTGGGTTCTCCAGATTTGAAAGGTAAAGATACACCGAAACGCCCACTAGGCAATCTAAAATGTGTCTGCTTAAATATGGATTCTGCTTCAAGACACGTTCGCGCCCGTCGACGCTTCGAAAGTGTCTTGAAGGGCAAGGGATATATAATAGTACTTGACACCTTATTAAATCTGGGGCAGACGGCGCTAAGTACACATATTAGCGCCTTGAAGGGCAAGGTATATGTATGTTTAAAAATAATACTTAACGCCGTCTGCCCCAGATTTAATAAGGTGCCAAGTACTATTATATATCCCTTGCCCTTCAAGTCACTTTCGAAGCGTCGACGGGCGCGAACGTGTCTTGAAGGGCAAGGGATATATAATAGTAATTTAACACCTTATTAAATCTGGGGCAGACGGCGCTAAGTATTATTTATAAACATACATATCCCTTGCCCTTCAAGACACGTTCGCGCCAGTCGACACTTCGAAAGTGTCGTGTCGGTACTTTAGATACAATTTTGTAAATGCATGCGCATCGGGTTGACAGTTGTATAGTTTTGAGTAGCTGTTTTGTGATGTTTTACAAACTATCTTTTTATTTTTATGTAAAAGAAAATGAGTTTTCTGCCATAAGTGAAGGGTTTATTGTTCTATAAAGGCTATAGTGTGATCTTAATAAGGAAAGAGACGATATACAAGTGCTGTTGGTGTATAAATTAGCACATGAAAAAGTGCGTGTCATAAGAAAAATTTTCAAAAATTTTTTTTGGAGAAACGGCAAAAATTCGAGGTTTCCGTTCTCCTTTAGTATTACCACTAAATTCTCTGTAAAGGTATCTACAAGGCCACGTAAATCCTTTAGATTTTCTGACGTCAAAGGACGGTAATTTTTCAAAATATGCCAATGAGTATTAGCTAACAAACGCTTATTTGAATAGCGCTCTACTAAAGCTTGATATGCTACAATATAATTTCCTACTGCCAAGGGAATAGATTTTACTAGAGTAAGGGGTTCGTCTTCTAATGAAAGTAAAAGATATTGAAACTTTTCAATTTCATCCAAATGTTTTTTGTTATGAACCATAGTATCATACAAACTCTTAAATGATTGCCAAGAGAGAGGATCTCCGTTAAACTTTCTTAATTGTAATTTGGGAAGTTTAACATCTGTAGAATAAGTAGCTACACTGTCTTTCGACTCTAAGATAGGTGCCTCAAGAATGGGCGGGAATATTGACTCATAAATAACACGACAATCAAAATACGCGGTTTCTAAATCTTTTCTAATAATATCTTGGGTTGCAAATTCGGAGTCACCTGACTGTAACACAATTTTTAAATGCAACTTTTTAAATTCAGTATACAAATTTTCTATTGAGTCAAATTTGATTCTAAATAACATTCGCAAATTTTCATCTTCCTTAGCCTTTTCTGCTAATTCTGAAATCTCTTATATTCGAGAAACTACAACTCTCCTTGCCAAGATTGCTTCTTGCAAAGTAGCCATGACTTTTTTATAAGATTCAACAAGTTGACAAAACAAATAAACAAAATGTGTGAGGTTACAACTACACATAAACGTCAAAACCGTCAAAGTCAAAACGTCAAACTAAAATCCCTAAATTACACCAAGACTTGGATTGGAATGTCAAGGACAAACAAAGTTAACAGTAAACACATAAAAACCTGTCTACCGAATTATGCGCGGGAAACGCGATCAATTAATACACACAAATTACACGAAATTATTACGAATTCGGGTGAATCAATCACGCCACGGTAAAATGAAAGTATGAAATTCAACAAAATCACTATTCAAAGGTAATAAAAAACAACACGAATTCTATAAATTTCGCAAGCAACGCTAACGAGCTAACGCCGTCACTAAAGCAAACTGTAAAAAACACGATTAAATTAATCCAAAGGACCGTTTCTAATTCGGAACGAAGACCAAAATTATGTTATGAACCGCGAAATCAAAGACTAAAATATTTGAAGGACCAGGCAAACCTTTTGTTCACCAACTTTAAATAATAATTACAAGTAAGGGGCCGTTACCTTTGATGGCAATGAACATTCGAGAAAACGTCCAAAGACTGGTTGCTTTACGTTCACTTCTTCCGCCAGGTACCTGGGTTGATCCGAATCCAAAGGGGAGGAACACCACAGCATAAAACGTATATAAAACTATTAGAAAACGGAAAGAGCGGCAAGGCGCGTCTTTCACCACAAGTTCTAAAACCAATTCTCTTCAAACGCGACAAGACGCGTGTTTCCACTATTAAAGTTAATTCGATTCTTCTTACTAGTTGTTTTCAGCCGTTTTTCGCGCTTGCGTACTTAAGTCACGCGTTGATTGGCCCATAAAGTTTAAGAACAAAAGGGGTAAAATACTTTAAAAATACCGCGAGAACGGAACACTAACAATGGACAATGAAATAATGCTTTACAAAGTGATACTCCGACCTACACTGACATATGCCTGCATTTTGTGGAATTTTATTTCCGACATGCAGCGCAAAAGACTACAGACAACGCAGAACAAGATACAGCGATTATTAACTAACTCCAACAGATATATTTCGATCGCTGAATTCGGAAGGCTGGGGTCCCCATGATGAAGAAATTCATCGTTGGGGGTCTCCAAAAAATTTTTCTAGGGCAAAATTCAGCGATCAGAACTCACCAGGCATATTATTATTATTATTATTATTATTATTTTTACATTGAAAAGCTGTTATACTTGTAACAAGTTAACAGGTTGTGCACCTGGAATGCTGACAAATATTTATAACATGTAGAAACTTTGATATGGCATATGATTTCGATAACTTTTCCGCAAGAATCAAAAAGGGCTCCACTTTGAATGGCCGTAGCATCGTAACGGTTCACTTTAGAGACAAACGGTAAAGAACTTTTTTTATAGCAAATTTACTCTAGATGATTTTTTATAATAGGTATTTTGTTGATAAAGTTGATGGTTTGGGAGATATTTGCAAAAAACAGAAAAATGGTACCTTCTTAGGGCCAGAAGGGCCAACGCCGACTTCGCCCGAGGGGGAAAACTTGAGAGAGTAATATCTGGGTCCAAATAAAGCGATTAAAGCAATTTCCAGCTTTCCACTAATTATTTCCTTATTGAACTACCTGTCGCCTGGCCTAAAAGTACAGTAGTGGTTTAAAAGTAGTGAATTTATATTAGCTGTGTGATTTTTAAGTATTTACTATTATAATTTAAGTGATAAATAAATCAGTGGTTTGTGAAGATTCTTGTTGCAAGTTATTTGAACCTACAGAGTGTTTACTGAAAGCTGTAAACATGTAACAATAATTTGTGAATATTCCCGATTTTATAAATTTGTAGCATATGAAACTGGTTGTTGCCTTCATTGGTCTAAGCAAACATAAATTAATGGGGAAGGACTTAACTTTTTGTATTCGTTGAATGAACTGAAGATGTCATAAAAAAAAACAAACAGGATGATTTCTTCAGGGTTGCTTGGGGCTGCCTCCTGAGTATCCAACCAAAAGATCACACTCCTGGTACGATTTGCGCTAAAGGGGTGGTTTCCTAAACATATTTTTAGAGCAAAGATCAAATTCTGAACAACTTTTCATTATAAGTTTTTTTTGTATCTCTAATACTTAAAGAGTTGCTGTGCATTATGTGACAAAAATTGCGCATATTGCAGGGGTGGTCTTGTAAACATTTTTTACAAAAAAAATTACCTTAATGAAAGTTGAATGGAAATTATTAGGAAGATAAATGAATATTGCCTGCGAATTAGTGTATGCTGTCATTAGTAGAAAACTAAACTCGTCATGCGGAGAAAATTTTTCTGTTGCAATGTGCTATTTTACTTTGAAATAAATAGACGCGCCTCCAAAATTCCTTGAAATTGATAAGTTGAAAATTATTTAAAAACACGTTTTTTAATTTTTTTCTATAGAATTATTTTACAATGATAAACCACGTATTTTGACCACCCCATAAGTGATGGCTGTAAATATTTTGCAAAGTTTTTCTTTCAAGTAATAAAAAGTTAATTATACCTCAAATCGGTAACAATGGCCGCCTTGTCATATTTACTTTTAGAAAATACAATACGGTTCCCTATAAGTATCCAAAGAAGGTCACTACAAAACCAGTTATAAATTCTTAAAACAGCACTTTGGCTGTGTAGAAGTAGTAGTAAAAGACAAAATTCTCGGGCAGGTGAATTTACTTTGATAGAAATCCACGTTTTGTGTAGGGAAGACCGGGAATGGTTGGCTACGGGGGATGGTTGGCTATGGGGGCTGGTTGGCTATGGGGGCTGGTTGGCACACTTCACATATTTCCATTATCAGAGCTGTGTCGAATCCTCTGAAAATGGATTCGAATCACGAATCCGAATCATCGAAAAGGATTCGAATCACGGGTACTACGTTCGGATCCTTTTTGTAGAAAAAAATGATTCGAATCACAGGATTCGATTCCTCTTTTCGGATCACGAATCCGAATCCTCAAGTTAACTTCAGAATTATTGTTACAGTTACACTTATTAATTTATATTGTAATATTATGGTGAATATTTTGGTACTTTGCTTGATTATGTAACATATGTAGGTGATTGATTGATTAAATAAAAAGAAATTAATAAATTGCACTATATTTTAACGTTAAGCTTACGCTATTGAATTGGTTGGGGCGTGATAAAAAGATCGATAAATCAATTTTTAAAAAGTCGATGTTGCATTTTTATTTTAAGACATGGTCAGGACTATCTAATTTATGTTTTTCTTGTAAGACTTAATTTTAAAATTTGTATCATAAATAAAACATATAGAAGTCAGCAGTATTTTAGGCATTAAACCTTCAATATCGGCTAGACTTTAATCAATATATGTATTAGATTCTAGTGAACGTTGAATGCCTAAAATACGAGCTAAAATACGTCTGCCTTATATGCGTTCCATTTCCATATTGTTCCATATTTCTTACAACTTTTAAAACTAAGTTTTACAAGGAAAAACTAAAATTAAATAGACTTGAGGAAATCTTAAAATAACAACGAAAACGTTGACTTTTTAAACATTGAAAAATAATATAATGTATAGAGAAAGTAATCGCTTTATTTTTTTAAAAACAGACAAAATATCCGAAATTATCAGAAATATTTTAGTCCGAAAAATGTCCGCACCACCTAAAAAACCCGCAAATCGGACTGTTGCCAACAAGTATCTACCAAAATGCATGCTATTTGCCTGTCAATATGTTACAATAGGTTCTTACCTTCTTGACTCCGTGTGTGGCTTCACGCTCCCTGTACTTAAAAAATATTGGAACCGCAAAAAAAGTATTCGAATCCAGGATTCGAATCCTTTTTCATTTGTCTTACGAATCCGGATCAGGAATCCTTTTATATGAAAGTATTTGAATACCGCTTTCGAATACTCAAAAAGGATTCGAATCCAGAATGATTCGAATCCTATCCAGCTCTGTCCATTATTAGTCTCTAGAGGGCAGCGAGGATCTATTTGTAGGTTGGTCTAATGTATCATCAGTCACCTATTTGTAGTGTGTGTGTGTGTGTGTGTGTGTGTATGTCTTCCATTAACTGTGGGGATTTCCACCTGCAAAAAACCAGGGCTTTGGGGACTATCCCAATTGTGGGACTTACACGCGTCCCCACACTTATTTTCCATATTTTCTGGGCAGCGCCAACGTTGCTGTCAATAATTCTTATCTGGAAATGTTCACCATTAAATATTTCATAATACTGCAGACTATTTTCAACATCACATTACTGATATTCTCAATGTGAACCAAATTATGACCAACCTCACAATTTATGTAAATTTCACGTTGTTGGATATGCATAAGCTATGAGGTCTTTAAACATAGCTGATAATAGCACCCTCTGCACAATTTTCCTAGTATTAAAATAATTGTGTGTGTTTCTCATATCAGGTTAACTCTGAGGACTCATCCTCGTTCATTTTCGTTTATTATCGGATCGTTCTTATTATATTAAGGTAACAGATATTTTGACTATTGCATGAGTTGAGTTCACACACTTTTCTTATTTACCAGTTTGGGGTCTGGCATTCGCTTAAAGATGGTAATATAGTTACTTCCATGTCCAGTGGCAGTGTAGTAACGTAAAAAAAATTTCCTGTCTGTCGGTCGGTCTGTCTGTAACTTTTTTTGTGCGCACTTTTACTCTGGAACCGTTTATGATATTGAATTGAAATTTGGTACACTTATGTATTGTAACGAGATCTGCAACTAGATTATATTTTGATCTAATTCCGTTGAAGGGTTCGGGGGTAAATGGGGTAACAAAGGTTAATAGGCAAAGCAAGTAGGTAAGAGTCCATAAAATTGCAATTTAAGTCATGTATGAAAAGTAAACGTCTAAAAAATTTTTTTTGCATCCCCCCCCCTTCACTATCACCCCCAATACCACCCCATACTATTATAAAAGGGAGTAAAAAAAATTAAAATGTGATTTAGTGTGTATACAAGAACGAAACATTTGAAAAAATTACTTTGGCATTAGCTACCCCCTCTACCACCCCCATTGCCACCCCCGCCCTATTATTAAAGGGAATAAAAAATTAAATTGGGATTTAGTCTGTATACGAGAACTAAGAGACTCTAAAATTTTTTTGGCATTAGCCACCTCCTCTACCATCCCCATTACCACCCTATTATTAAAGCGAGTAAAAAACTAAATTGGGATTTAGTGTGTGTACGAGTACCAAGGGCCTCTAAAATTTATTTTGGCATTAGTTACCCCCTCTACCACCCACACCCTAATGTTTAAGAGAATAAAAAATTAAATTGGGATTTAATGTGTATACGAGAACCAAGGGCTTTTAATTTTTTTTACATTAGCTACCCCCTTTACCACCCCCACTCTATTCATTGGGATTTAGTGTGTATAAGACTTGGATACAAAGTCTGGATGTGGAAGTAGTGATTCCTTGGGCAGCGGTTTTTTAGGTATTATAATGATTAATGTGATTTCTGCCAAATATTATTTAAAATACTTTAACTTTATATCGGGTGCACTCTTTCACAAAATCACTTACAATATCAATATACATGTTGATATTTAAGATATATTCAAAAACATATTAAAGTATTCTAATGGTGTAAGATTACATCATATAAAAGAATACTTTTTTGTAGAATATTAAATTGCCCAGCCATGTACGTTTTAATAAAACATATTTTTTCTTGATTTAGTATTCAGTCAGATAATTTCGAAAATATACTTTTTTGTATTCTTTCTTTTTTACTGCATCTTGAAAAAACAAAGAAACTATTTTTTTATTATTACTGTAAAAATGCGCATCCTTTGATTTTGGCATCAAGATCCTGGAAGGATAAAATATTTTATATAAAAAACTATAACACAAAACTAAATAAACAGCAAAAATAGATTATTTTACAGCTTGTAAAAATACTAACCATCTACATGTTTGACATTTTTTCAATATTGGTTTTTACATCTTGTACTACTAAAATTTGCGTTTCTAATGTCATGCATTTGGAAATAAATTGTTTTAATACTCTACCAGAAGTCATCTTCCTTAACTACCTTACCTTCAATCTTGGGACTAGACAGACTCATCAATATAGTCTATCAATGATGGACTTTGAGAAATTTTGTACACTTTGTTGTAATAATAAAATAAATTAAAAAAAACAAATCTTTATTTTGTATTTTGATACTGTGATAAAAACTATAATCTAGAGGGCTGAACATTTTAGGATATTAGATTAAATGCTAATATACTAAAATGTTTAGCCGTCTAGATTATAGAGTATTTTTCTTTGTTTATTCGTGAACCGTTACAATTATTTTATTTATTTTTTATTCTTCTATTTCATTCATGACAATGTTTATAGACTATACATTATTTACAATACACACATTTTTTAGGAGTTATGCAATAACTACTTTAACTGTTGGGTTATTTATACACATTTCTATAATCTCATTAATTGTAAGGACAGTCCTCATGACAGTTGTGAGTGTGTAATCGGTTATTATTAAGAAGTACATAAGGAAATCAATTTTAAAGATATGTTTACACGTATTATATATTCAATAAGATGTGGGGTCGTTGTAGACACAACAACTACTTCACATTAACTGTGGGGTAATGTTTACACATTACAATGGCTTCATTAAGTTTGGGGACATTGCATACACACTAGCTACTTTACATTTACTGTGAGGTCATTTATACACATTTCAATGATTGAGTTTACTGTGAGGACAGTCCCCAAACGTTTGCATGGAGTGTATTCGATTATGAGCGAGTGCATCAGTAAACCGATTAGAGCCCCGTGATCACCAAAAAATGGTTAATCATGTAGCGGTCGTAGTTTCCAAGTCCCCACAACTGAGTATTTTGCACACGTCTTCACAACTTACGGAAGATATGTATGTGTGTGTGTGTGCGGACGTACTCCTTTTAAATCGGTAAATGAACTGATGTTTTTCTATCATCAAAGTAAATATTCTCGAAGTAGGTAAATGTCTTTTTACGTATTAGCCAATGATAATTATGTTAATGTTTTATACTCTTATTAAAGTATAGGCTATACACTTTTGTTTTGTAAATCCGGTTCAAGTAAATTTGTCAGGCTTATGGAGCAATGGCGTTAAAGAAGTTTTGAGTAGCATTGGGGTTCGTAGGTACACAGTATGTCAGGCTTGGTTGGCACACTGGCCAACCAACCATGTTATTTTTCAATACCTACACCCTATAATATATATATACATACATATAATTATATTTTTTAGAAAAAACGGTAAGACAACGGATTCGTAAATCTACAAGGGCAAGTATGCCTTCTGATATTATTTTGAGACCAGTTAAGGAAGTTAAAATTAATAAAAATAGCATCTGATCAACTGCAACAAAGTATGGCATACCTTTTCGTTCTTTAACAAGGTATTGTGCTAAAATTCCCGAGGTGGAGCTAAATAAGGCAGACTGCAATTTTCCATTCAGCTACCAACCAAATAGAAAAGTATGTAAAGTCAATTTTGATTTTTAGGCAACAAGTTTTTACGAAGCCATGGCCTATTGTTTTTGATGATTTTGCATTGATTGCAGATATTTTCCACCTCCGAAGAGGCAGAGTTAACTGACTACTTGAAGAGAGCTTCAGATACGTACTTTGGACTTTCCTCGAGAGAAGTTGTAAGTTTGCATATCAATACATTGTGTACTTAAAAAGACCAATACCTAAATCATGGCTATCCATGGAGATGGCGGGTCCTGATTGGTTTACCTCTTTTTTAAAAAGAAATTCAACACTACCCATTCGAACCCCCGAAGCCACCAGTTTGGCCACAGCTTCAGCATTTAATATGCATGTCAATGCTATTTTTGATAATTTGAAAATAGTTATGAATCGTTACCATTTTAAACCGTGTGACATATGGAACATGGATGAAACTGGCATTACAACAGTCCAGAAACCAGATCCTGTTGTTGCCAGGAAGGGATTTAAACAAGTTGGCAAAGTTACTTCTGCTGAGAGAGGCACTTTGGCGACTCTCGCCATATCTGTCAGCTACAGGTAATTCAACTCCAGAAACCAGATCCTGTTGTTGTCAGGAAGGGATTTAAACAAGTTGGCAAAGTTACTTCTGCTGAGAGAGGCACTTTGGTGACTCTCGCCATATCTGTCAGCTACAGGTAATTCAACTCCCCGTTTTTTGTATTTCCACGAGTACATTTTAAAGATTATTTCCTAACCGGAACACCAGCAGGAAGCACTGGTTGTGCTAATGGCTCCGGATGGATGAAAGAGGGATTTTCTGGAGTTTGCTAAACATTTCGTTAGAAATTTCAAATGCACCAAAGAACAGCAAGTATTATTGTTGTTAGACAATCATGATTCACACTTTTCGATATACTTTGAACTTTCTAAAAAATAATGGAGTCTGTGTCCTGCCATTTCCGCCCCACTGCAGCCATAAACTACAACTGCTAGATAGAAGCGTATATGGACCTTTTAAAAATGTTAATACGGCCTGCAATGCCTGGATGAGGAACCATCCAGGCTCCACCACGACTATTTATGACATTCCTGGAATTGTCAACACAGCACTACCTTTGGCTGTGACTCAGAATAATATTGTTAATGGTTTCAAGGTGTCGGGTATTTTCCCATTCAATCGTTTAGTTTTTTTTCCGAGTACGAATTTATTCCTAGTACTGTAGCAGACAGACCACCTTCAAAAGCACCGAGTCGTAATCGAGCAATCCCGAATGCTGTAACTCCAGAAAAAAAATACACAAGTAGAAGACTGGACATGTGAACTGGATAAAAATGACACACAGATAATAATAATAATAATAATTTATTGATCTGAGAAACAGCACTGTTTATAGATGTCATTTGATAAGAAATACAGTAGGTGCTATAATTAATTAAAAGGAAGATTAGAAGTAATTGCAAGAGAGCTAAAATAGGTAAAAAAAAACAATAGTATTAAAATGGACAATGCACAGTATTAAAAAAGATACACAGTAAGTAGTGGTAGGTTACAATTACTCACTTAAATTTCACAAATTGGCATTACAATGAGAATAAAAGTCGTGTATATTGTAGAGACAGGCATTGATTAAAAATCGTATTTAAATTTTTTTACATTGAGCAGTTTCATATTTATAGGCAGGGCAATATAGAATTTTAGACCACTAAATTCGGTTTTTTTAAGTCTTGTGTATGGACAAACCAAATCTTCTTTATGCCTTGTGTTGTAGTCATGCACTTCACTAAATGTTTGAAAGTCACTTAAATGCTGTTTTACATAGAGGGCATTTTCATAGATTATTAAAGAGAAAACTGTCATTATGTTTAATTGTCTAAATAGTGGTTTACAAGAGTCGTAATGGCTTTTCTGAAGTATTCCTCGAATCGCTGCCTTCTGGAGAATTAGAATTCTTTGGATATGGATATTAGCTGCGAAACCCCAAGACAATATTCCATATTTCATTTGAGAGTGGAATATGGCATGATAGCAGGAGAGTGCGGCTTCAGTATTTACAATAGTGGTAATCCTTCTGAGCATAAATACTATGGAGGAGAGCTTTTTATATAAATTGTCTTTGTGGTTGGTCCATGTCACTGAGGTATCTATGTTAATACCTAAAAACTTACAGGATTGGTTACTAGTTTTATTTACCGAGAAAGTCATATCATCAGTTTTGTTTTCATTGAGGAAGAGTTCGTTGTTGTTGAACCACAGTTTAGCTGTTGTAAGCATAATTTCACTGATATCTTCCAGTTTTGAATTTTGTGGAGCTTTAATGCTGAAAGTCATCTGCATACATTAGGGTCATTAAATTTATGCCGTTGGCTTTCATATTATCTGGTAAGTCATTAGTATATATAACAAACAGGAGGGGGCCCAGGATCGAGCCTTGGGGAACTCCTCGTCTCATATATAACGGTGTGCTATTTGTTCCATGGCAGTGTACTATTTGAGATCTATCTTTTAAGTAGGATTTAAGTAGTTGAAGTGCTGGTCCCCATATTCCATAATATTCAAGTTAATGGAAGAAAAAACAAAAGCTGGATTACGCAAGAAGTTAAAGAAGTGAAAGAAAAACTACTATTTCTACATTCAATATACAAGAACAATCCCACAGAAGGTAATAAAAATGAGTACAAGGCCTACAAGAAAATATATAATAACTTACTCATTAAGGCCAAGCAGCAACATAATACTGCAACAATTTCCAACTCGGACAACAAGTGTAAAACTACTTGGAGTATAATAAACAATGAAACAGGCAGGAAATACAAACAGCAAAAAGTTCCAGGTGAAAATCTTACACCAGACATTTTAAATAACTTCTTCAGACAGTTCATGGTAGAATAGGAAAGTTTCCATAAATCTTAGTGTCAGCTGAGTTTGCTGTATATACCTCCACCCATTGTTCTTTCTCTAAGAGATTTTTGAAGTTTTGAAAATTATTCATACTATAATTTCTCCTAGTATTACTTGTGCTGATGTCTCCACTCACTTCTGATGTTTTTATATTTATTATTTGCGCTTTATGGTCTGAGACGAGAAGATTTAGTGTTTCGGCGTCGTATGTATGGACATTTGTGAATATGTTATCAAGGCAAGTCTGCGCATTTAAGTGTTCATGAGTAAGATCGAATATTGTTTGTTTTAGCTCAAAGGTGTTTACTATATCGAGGAATTTACTTCTGTTCATACTATGCTCCAAAAAGTTGATGTTAAAGTCCCCTGTAACGATAACGTTCACGTTTGCGAATTGAACCAAGTATTGGAGACCAGACTGAAGTATGTTTTTATTATTATTATTATTAGCCGTTACTCGAGTCCGAGTATAAAAAATGTTACAGTCGATAAATTGTGTACAATAAAAAACAAGTAAAAGTTGTAGTCTATTGTAATTCCCATTCATCTACGGTGCACACGACTATGGCTATAGAGGCCAATTCGAGAGAGCACATGTCGACCGCAGTCAGGACAAACATAGACCTGGTTAGGTCTTGGATTCGGCCTTCTTGCAACAACATTTCCTTGATAGCTGGCCACAACCCCTCGCCATTCGGTTCTGTCCGCTGCAAGTTGTTCCCATTGCTCATCTGCAATACCGCAGGATTTTAGGTTTTCATGGAGAGCGTCTTTGAACCTCTTTCGTTGACCGCCACGCCTTCTTCTACCGCTTAGCAATTCACCATAAAGTGTACATTTAGGAACCAACGGATTTTCATCATACTTCTGAGGTGTCTTTGCTGAAAACGTTCTAATTCTTTCACATGACGACGGTAAGTGACCCAGCTTTCACATCCATATAGCAGTGTTGGAATGACAACTGCTCTGTAGACAGTCATTTTCGTTGACAAAGCAAGGTCGTGGTTGTCAAATACTCTCTCTCTAAGTCCCCAGAGTGCTCTAGATGCAGCGTTAATTCTATTGCGAATCTCGCTGTCCATATTTGCTTTGTCATTAACAACGTTGCCTAAGTAATTGAACTGATCCACCACTTCAAGAGAATTTCCGTTAAGTGTAATGTCTATTTGGTTCACTTGATGAGGAGTTGACATAATCTTAGTCTTTCCAATGTTGATTTTAAGTCCCAAGGAATCATAGCTCTGGGCATACACATCTAAAAGTTCTTGAAGCTCTTCCGGCGTAGAGGCTAAAAGTGCACAGTCATCCGCATACTGGAGATCACAAATGAATCGTGTGAGTGTCTTCGTGAAAGCTCTAAAGCGCCCTGTGTTAAAGAGACCGCCATCAAAACGGTATCTGAGACCTATTCCTCTGACTGTCAGTTTGTTGTCAACAATAATTGTTAGAGCAGTGGTAAACAAATTAAAGAGTAGGGGTGCCAGGACACATCCCTGCCTAACTCCAATGAGGGTTTGGAAAGGTTCGGTTGCCTCATTATTATACATAACCTGGGCGTTGTTGTTTGTATGTAGACTGCGACATACTTCCACAAATTTTCTAGGGATACCTAAGCGGAACATAATTTTCCAGAGCACTTCCCTGTCCACCGAGTCAAACGCCTTGGTTAAATCAATGAAGGCCAAGTGAATTTCTCCTTGATGTTCGAGTGCTTTTTCTTGAAGCTGTTTAAGTGTGAAGATTAAATCCGATGTGCCTTGGTTTGGTCTAAAGCCACTCTGTGTTTCAGGAAGTAACTTTTCCATAACAGGTGTTAGCCTATTTGCCATCGCTTTAGTGAGTATCTTCCCTCCAACAGCCAGGAGAGCTATACCCCTGTAATTTCCACAGTCCGCAGCGCTCCCTTTGTTTTTGAAGAGGTTGATTAAAAGTGTATCACGAAACTCCTGTGGAGCTTGACCACTTTCCCACACGACATCAAACAGTTTTTTGAGGTAGGGTATGAGCTCTGACGACACAGCTTTAAAGATCTCAGCTGGGAGTGAGTCGGCGCCGGGAGATTTGTTATTTTTTAGCTGCCCAATGGCGGTTAAGATCTCTTCCGTTGTTAGTGGTTTATCTAAGTCTTCGAAGGTGTCATATTGAGGGATAAGATTTATAATATCGTGATCGGCTTGACTTTGCTGGTTAAGAATGTTAGAGTAGTGTTCTTTCCATCGGGCTCTTATTTCCTGGTCTTCTTTGAGGAGATTTCCATTTAAATCTTTAATAGGGCACATATTTTTCCGACTGGGGCCGTACACTGCTTTTACTCCTTGAAAGAAATTCCTGTAGTCGTGTGAATCGGTGTACCTTTGAATTTCTCTGGCCTTGCTTTCCCACCACTCTTTCTTTATTCTTCTGATTTCGCGTTGCGTCTCATACTTAGATTGGGTAAAAGCTTCTGCTTTTGATGAGTCGTTGGGGTGGTTGATAGCGTTTTGGAAGGCAATATGTTTGCGGTCAAGAAGTTCTTGTATAAAAGCTTCATTATCATTGAACCAGTCCTCCTGTTTTTTACTTGCTGCAGTGTCAAGAATTTCCTCACTCGCACTTTTTAAACTGTCTTTAATTTGTGTCCAGGTAGCAGCGACATCTACAGAATTGGTTTCTTCTAGTGCACTCAAATTCTCTTGAACTTTTTGCTTTAGCTGTTCGACGGTTTGTTGGTCACGCAATTTACTAATACAGAGACGGAGTCTACGTTTTACTTGAGTTCTTCGGTGTTTGGGTCTCATAACAATTTTCATTTTAGAGACAACAGGACGATGATCGGTCCAACATTCGCTATCAATGCGCGCCTTTGTAATTTGGACGTCCTTGAGATGCTTCCTGTACGATAACATAGTCCAGTAGATGCCAGTGACCTGATCTGGGGTGACGCCAGGTGCCTTTAAATTTATCCTTTTGTCGGAAAATGGTGTTTGTTATAACTAGATCATGTTCGGCGCATTTAGTTAGGAGTAGTTGACCGTTAGCGTTCATGTTGCCCAAACCGTTCTTGCCTATGATGCCTGGCCAGGTGTCTGCATCTCTCCCTACTCTAGCGTTAAAATCGCCAAGAATAACAAGTCGTTCCGTTTTAGGTATTCTACAGAGGGTTTCTTCCAGCTGTTGATAGAAGCTTTCCTTGGTTTCGTGACTTGCATCCAGAGTGGGAGCGTAGGCGCTTATTAGATTTACCGCGTTGCTATCTGATAGCTCATAGCGTAGCAGCATTAGACGCTCGGATAGGCCTTGTGGTACTTGTGTTAAGTTGGATACAAGTTGATTCCGAACAGCAAATCCTACTCCATGTTGTCTTCTTGAATTGGTGGGAAGACCTTTCCAATAGAAGGTGTAGTACTTTTCTGTGAGAGAGCCTTCCTCCAAAAATCGAGTTTCGCTGAGAGCTGCAACGTCAACATTGAGTCGGTGAAGTTCTCTATCTATTAGAGCATTCTTCTTTCAGGCCGATCGGTGCAAGTGCTGTCGTTCGAGCGAGTACGAACATTCCAAGCGCCGTAGATGAAATTAGTTTTGTTGGATTAAACTTGTCGGTGTTTTTTCGGCATTCGATGCCCTGTGGGCACCCTCCCCCGGAGATCCGATCGGGAGGGTATTTTACCTCCGGATGATTTTGTCCCACTTGAACGCTCCATCATTTTTTTTAAGCCTTAATCGACTGAAAACGAAGCTGCATTTGAAATTTTAGCTGGAGCAGGTATGCAACTGACCAGCTCGGTTGCGGAAGGCGAGTGGTGTGGTCCCATGGCACAGAGGGAGACTGCGACGATGGGGTAACCAAACGATTCCAAAAGCAACCTTTGTGTGCGGTGGGTTATTTTTACCGCACTCTTCGTGAGAAGGTGGATGTGCTCACGGCAAAAGGAAAAGGGTTATTCCGCCCTTACTCGGTCGTTAGAGCCTCGTTAGTGAAAACAGGGTGCACCAAGTTCAAATTGAACTCATCGCGAAGGTGAGGATAACAATTGAGTAGGAGAGGCTATAACTTGCGCTTCACTACCTCATTACACCCCCGAAGTATGAAGTATGTTTAGCATTTGGTCAATGGATGCATTTATTGGAGATCGATACACCACTAAAATAATGGTATTAAATTGTTTTAAGTGTATTGCAGTTATTTCACAGGTTTTTTCAACTGATAGGGAAGTGATAAAACTTAAGTCATGGCTTGTGATATATTTTCGGACATAAATTGATACTCCACCATGTATATATGTTTTTCTACAGAAGTAGCTCGCTAAGTAGAAGTCGGTGAAATTATAACTTTCTATTTCATTTTCCTGTAGCCAATGCTCTGTAATACATAAAACGTGTATGTGTTTTGATTTGGGTAGAGACTCTTCTACATTTAGTAGTTTGTTTCTAAGGCACTGTACATTTAGATGTAAAATGTTTAGTTCGCTTTCAGAAAATTTACACATATTTTGATTTTTATGCCGTACACCGTCACTAGTTGGTTCATATTTTGTGTTGTTTAGATTTATTTTTTTGGGGATAAAAAATGGTCACTTATCCTTTGTGTAGATTGATGTTCTTTTTGAGTATTATCTAAAAATTGTCGCCCTCTATAGAAATCGAAATGAGTGAAAGCTATCCCTCGTGGCCAAAATTTTTCATCGTACACGACATTTATGAGGTTAGGATCAACTCCTACTAAGAAGCAATTATTGTCTTTTGTCTGATAGTAAGTTTTGATTTGTTTTACTGAAACCTCATTTTCATCAGTATTAGATTTTTTTGATATATATTTTTTTACCTGATCTTCTGTTACGTTGTCTTTTGCTTTAGATACAAATATCCATAATTTTCTATTTTTTGGGGATTCTTGTCTCCCTTCAAAACCATAATCCAAGTTTACATCTGCATGTGTTTCTGCAGTTCCGATTTGCTTTTTCCTTCTGGCCTTCTTGCTCGAGGCTTTTTGGGATACTTCTGTCCATACATCATTTGTTGGTTTCTGAGTAGATTGCTCCAGAGGTATTGATTCATTAGTTCTAGTGTTGGATTTGATGTGTGGTTCCGATGTATTGTTGATTGGTTTAGCTTTGGACTTATTTTGTTGATTGCTTGGGTTACTTTCTTTCCATTTATTGATTACTTTGTTCTGTTCATGTTTTTGTTGTTTAACTATATCTTTAAATAAAGGCTTTATGGTGGTATTTGAAGGAGCTTCGGAAAATAATTTGACTAAATCCGTGTTACTTTCTCTAAGAATATGTATTTCTTCTTTTACTTCGATCACCTCTTTTATTATTAATTTTAGAATAGTTTCTGTAAGATCCACTTGCATTTCTTTCTGAAACTTTTTAAATATATCTTCCATATTATTTGATTTAGTTTGCACTTCCAGAAGTTGTTTCAGTAATTGTTGGTTTTCTTGGAGCAGTTTTTGATTGTTTTCAATATTTTTCGCATAAACCAGTGTGCTTTTGTCACATTCTGGACAAAAGAATTTTAGTTTTCGCTGCTTGGAGAGTCCCATACAACGTTCTTCTGTTTTTGGCAAAAATCACATTGAAAAAATGATTTTTGGTCCAATATCTTTTTACACTTTGAACAATTCATTTTTTAGGTTTTGTAAATATTTCTATGAGAGCACATAGTTTAAGAGAAGAAATTATAGTTATGGTTTATAGATGTAGTTTTTAGTATGCAATACTATTTTATTTTATTAGGTTTATTTTAAGTACGGTCCTGGTTTGATATTTGGATGGGATCTTTCACACTGTTTTTATCACGCTTCTTTATTACACTTTTTATTCTCTATGAAGATAAGATATTAGTTGACTTGATGTTTAATTAATAATAACATTAAATTTAATTATGTTGTAGTAATATTTAACCATAATAAAATATTTACCACTGCATTGATTGTGCTTTTTGCTACACATTGATATAAACTTTTATATTTAGTTTCACTTAAAGACTATAAAATAATACTTTTTAGAGGACACAGTAAACACGTGTCAACTTTATACCACTGCTACACTTAACTATATATTTAATGAACCTGGCCCTAGTACATCTACTTGTGTTATGTCCCCTCTGGAAACCATTAGTCCTTTTCCTAAGGCCCTGCAAAAAAAGCCCAAAAGTTACAAGAAAGAAAAATGCACTCGAGGATGAAAAAGCAGCCTCAAAAAGGAAACTGGAAGCAAAGAAAATGACAAATAAAAAAAACAAAGAAAAGTGAAAAAAATAAAGAACACGAGGAAGACCGATGAAGAAGAATGGAAACCTGAAGCAAGTAGTAGCAGCAACGAAGATTGTAGATTGGGTGGGAATTGCAAATCCTGATAACTTTAAAGAACTTGAGTGTGATCCTAAAAAAGATGACTTTGTGTTAGTTGCATTATTGGACGAAACAAACACACGGTCAAAAGAAAAATTTTTCATCGCAAAAATTAAATTATTACCCAAGGAGAAAGAGAGTGGGGGGAATATCAGTCTTACGCAAAAGTGAGAAAAACGCTGGAAGTTTTGTCTTTCTCCTTACCTAGCTACTATAAACTATGAAGATATAAAATTAATTCTTCCCCCTTCTTCTTTTGCAGGAGGTACAGAGATTGCAGTCTTTCCTTAAGTTTGATATAAATTTTTGTTTCTTAAATATGGGTTAATAAATTAGATTTAAGTAGTGTTTTCTTCATTTTCTAAAGCATTTGTATATAATCTATATTAGGGCTGACATAAATGGCATTTGGCTTAAATAACTACATTGCTGTAACATTTTGCTTTAAAAACCTTTAAAACTCAATGCTATAAAGCCATTGTAGAGAAATCGCTAAGCTGTAAAACAGATGTATAAATGTTAGAAAGAGGTTTATACAACTGTTATAAATACGCGTGGTGTGTATCTGTATAATAGACTTTACTAAGCCTCTTATAAACTAAAAAAAAACTGTATAAGATGCATTAATAAAGAAGCTTTATATTCATGCTGTGAAAGCATTTTACCAGCAATCTTATTCTGCCGAGTTACTTTATAAGCAGTTTAGTGTTGAATAAACCTCTAATATAACCAATTTTTTGAATAAGTTGCTATAATGTATTGTTTATAAAGCTTTAAGCATAATAAGATGATGTATTACTTGGGTGTCCTTCTAATTATTAAAGTTTCCGTAAATCCTTTCCACATTTGAACGTCAATTGTAGTAAATGTATGATACATAATTGCTAAATAAAGAAATAATTAAAATATATTTACTCTATTCTTTTTCTACTTAAAATATAGATAAATTAGAATATAATTAAAATATACTTAAAGTATTTCACTTAACAATTTTTCAATTACACGAAGTAGTAAGTTTTATATAATTAAAACCACAGGAAGCGAGATATTTGCGAAAAACCGATTTGTGACATTTGACCCTCAGTATCTTAAGCCGTGGACACGAAATTTTATAAGACTTGAGACAACTTTTAGAATGCCACAGTAAAGGTCTATACAAGTTTATATACAGGTTTACAGCTTATTATCTCTCATTCCGAGGTGAAACTCCTAATGTGACTGGAGTACAAAGATATTGTACTTTACTATAATAATTAGCTTACTCAAAATAAACAGAAAAAAATTCAGTAAAAAATATATTTTATTTCAACAATAAAATAAACATTTTGATTTCTAAACATCTATAATATCTACAAAATTTCTGAAATATAGCTTAGATCACATCAATGTGAATAAGATAGGCATACAGCAATTTAATGTATCATTTTTAAGTCTTCTAAACCTTGGCCAAGGCAATTGCAGTCCTCGAAGGAATATAAACCTAAAAACATAAATCTTGTAATTTATCACTTTTTAGACATTTTCTTGAGCAAAAATGTTGAATGCAAAATATATCTTATAATGGTCATACAGTTTTTTGATCTTTTATTTATTAGCACAATAAGTCCCGGTAATGTAGTGTTAATGATAAAGAACCTATCATCATGCACAAAAAACCAACCAGTTCTGTGTCATGAAAATCTTTTCAGAAGGATTTTCAAGAACTACAATGAAGTCTGACTGAAATAACTATACCGTCTGTCTATTTTACGAAGGCCACACCAAATGTCTCGCTTAATATCTATTGTAGAAGAATAAAGTTTTCGAAACAGTTATCCCATTTTTTGTAAGCTATATTTCAGTAAAAAGAAATTTGAAATCCATAGCCTACTTTGTGAGATACATTACAATAACCTGAAAAATAGGAAAATCATAAATGGTTATAGCTTCCTTATTTGAGGAGATACGAAAAAAGTTAAAAGAATGAAAGATGACGGCAAAGAGAATAAGAATTATGTGTATCAAAAAATTCGAAAAACGCAGTTCGCTTTGACATATGCTCTTGTGCAAAAATTAAAAGAACAAATCTCAAAGTAGGCCACAATTAATTCCGTTTATTTTTTCTCTTTCCAATGATATAAAGCATGTCAAAAAAATTTTAATTGATAGTGTCAATATTTAATATTTTACGAAAACCACAATTTATATCTATTGTCTGAAAGTTATTTGTGGTATTCTACGAACATTCTTTCCTATTATTTGGGTTTTCTACCACATGTATTATTATCCTCTTCAAAAACAAATCACCAAATCTACAAAATAATAGAATTATTGGAAAAAAGCCTCTGCGCCCGTGACGTTTACGCCAAAGGAATAGTCAGAGGTTATGTTTTGCAAATAATATAAATCGGAATAAACACAGAAATAATGTATTTTGCTGACATACACATACACAGCAAAAAAGAGTTCTTCCAAAAAAAGCTTTGAAAACGGAAAGACTACTTTCCGAAACGTCAGCCGGGATCCCGAAATTTCGTGATCCCGGGAACCTGGAACTTTTTCTCAGGTATTTGATACCCGGTATTTACTTTTCAATACCGGGATTTTCGAGACAAATGATAGTAGGCCTTATAATACCGAAATATTCGGTATTTTCGAGATTGATTTGTTTACATCGATGACCGATGACAAAATCACAGCGCGGTATGAGTGGCACGATGTACGAGTTACAACAAGTTTTATATGCGCTGCCCGCTGCCGTCTTAATAGTTAGTTTAAACGTATAACCTAAAACAATAAATTGTGTTCAGTTATCACCTTTGCGTTTTTGTATATTGTGTAATTCGGAAAGTCGAGTCTTTTATAATAAGGTATATATTTTTTATATTTCTTAATGTTACGTTAGTTGCATGGCGTATTCTTGTTGTTAATAGGTCAAAGAAAAGGTAAAACATAAAATGGAAAAAAGCACGGACGAGAGCACATTTTGTGTAAATGAGAAAAAGGCTCATTGTTCGAAATCTGTGTGGAATTATTTTTTAAAACAAACCAACGACGAAGCAGCCCAATGCAGTCAATGTAAAGCTATTTTAAAAACTAAAGGTTGGTCTACAAGAGGTCTTGATGTTCATTTGGCCAGTAAACATCAGATTAGTCTACGCGACAATAATATTAATAAACCGTCAACTTCAAAATCTAAACAACTAAATTTAGAAGAAATTGACGAATCAGTCCCTACTAAACAACGAAAGCTGACGGATTTTTTTCTTTCGAAGGAAGATCAATCTCTCGATGCTGTGCTCGCCCGCATGACGGCAAAAGATGGTCTTGCGTTTCGGATTTTTGTAACATCTGAGGATTTACGGGATGTTCTGAAGGCAAAAGGTTTAAGTGTGCCTACCTCGGCGGGTACTATACGCAGTAAGGTTCTGCACTACTGCGAAAAAGTCAAAAATTTTATTCGTTCTAAAATAGCAGCGGTAAAAATTGAGGGTGAGCGTTTTTCTCTTACATTTGACGAGTGAACCTCGAATTCTAACAAACGCTATGTTAATATAAATCTCCTCCAGGGAGCTGTGATACCTTGTCATTGGTGGAGGGGCTCAAGTAGCTGCGATGACCCTGAGAGCAATGCCGGCGGGAGTCTTGCAAATGGCTCCCAGTAGGGTCACCCAAGCCGGTAAGGTCGAAGGAGAGCAGTGAAAACTAAGGACAGCTCAACCTCAGGATCCACACTGAGAAGTGGGGTAACGGGAAATGGCCCACCCGGGTTTAATCCGAGCTACGAGTGAGCTGTGCCACTTACTCGCTAAATACCGTAATTACAGCTCACACTTCAACGACCTCTGTGGAAATGAAAAAAAATGGCACCACAGGGAAATGCCGTTTCGAAACTGTGACCGGGGGACTTGCCTTAACTGACCGGACCACGAGAAGAAAACCTCTATAACAAACCGATAGCAAAGTCGTTAAAACCTGTGGATACAGGGCGACGTTCACAGTATGCAGCCTTGTCCTCGGAACGGGCGTCAGCCGAGGGCCGACCGAGATTACGTCCCGACTCGTGAGAATGGCTATGAGTAGTAAATTGAAACAAAATGTAACAGGGCAGACTAGTATCAACAATACAACAAGGAATACCTTGCGGTTGGTGACCACTAGTCAAACAAGAAGGAGTAACTCTGTGTCAGAAGACACCCTTAGAAAGAGGAAGCAATTTGATACTTCGATAGAGTTTACAGATGATAGTGCAAATCCTTACAAGAAAAAGGAGAATCCGGTAGTGTTTGTTTTGCTGGAGGCACTGGACTGTATAATGAAAAATCAAAATATCTTGGGGAAGCTTGTGGAGAACAATCCTAACATCAACAAGGAGATCAAAGAGGCTGTAAGTAGGCTAAAGTGTAATGTAGAGACTATTAATAGAAAAACCGTTAGAGAATGGTTAGATGAAAATAAATGGGAGACGATAGAAAAACAGACGTATGACACAGAATGTCAAACGGATAAGGAAAATGCTGACAGACAGGTCACCAGGGTCGATGTGGCAACACAAGCAGGTAGGGAACAGAATTTCTGTTCTACTCCGCACCCTCGCCAGATCCCCTCGATGAAAGAGAACAGGGATGCTATCGGCGAAATTAAGAACTTAGCGAGTACAAAAAGCTGGCTGATCGAGAATGGTCCCCACAGGTCTATGAGAGGGTGTCAGATAAAGTAGGAAATCCGGTTTGGGAAACGGAGGAAAAGGACTTGGCATTATGCGCCGATGGAAGTGATCTCCTGGAAAAGGGGATAGGTAGGCAATTTAAACTAAGATTTCCTAAGCTGGTCAACATCGAGCATGACAGAGGAAATAAGGAAGGCTTCACGTATGTTAAGTACGAGACAAGCTCTGAAATGGCAGGGAAGACAAGTGAAGTAGTTAAACGCTTTGTTTATCTAATAACGATGGAAGATACACAAGAAGGCATCTACAAAAATATAAAGAAATGGAAAGAATGGTTGGTGGCGAACAATCGAAACAGAGTGGCGCTTCCTAGAACAGAAAGGAACTGGGAAAGGGTAAAGAAAATGGTAGAAATTGCCATGAATGGCACAGAGATAAATGTGGTGGTGTACTCCCCTCAAAATAAAGGAGGAAGTAACAAGGAGGAAATGCCGCACAAAATGAGAGGGGTACAAGATACTCCCATTGCAAGGGCCAGAAATACCGGAGGAAATAGAGCAAGAAAAGATAGGGATATTCTATTTCTTAGGGAAGGAGTGTCATATAAAGACCTCCTAATGAAAATCAAAGGGGTAGACCTAAAAGCCATGGGAGTGGACGTGACAGCCCTGAGAAAAACAAGGAATGGCGAGATGTTAATTGAAGTAAAGGGTGGTAGTGGTGCCGCAAACCCACTAAAGGATGTAATTGAAAAAGTAGGCGGGGTGACGGTAAGAATGAAAAAAGCAGGAAGGGTTGTAACCATAAGGGATCTGGACGCCGCCACTAATAGAGAGGAAGTTGGGAAGGTGATAGCAGAAGAAACGAAGCTAAAGGAAGAACAAATAGTCGTGGAAAGACTGAGACCAGCATTTGGAGAAAACCAGACTGCTGATGTGAGACTGCAGGAGAAAGCCGCGATAGAGCTGCTCCAAAAAGGAAGTGTGAGAGTGGGATGGATTAAGTGCAGAGTACGTGAGAGAGTGGATGTACATATGTGCTATAAGTGTTGGGAGTACGGACACACTAAAGTGAACTGTAAGGGCCCAGACAGGACGAAGGCTTGCCTTAAATGTGGGAAGGAGGGACATCAAGTCCGAGAATGCAAAGGCAGGGCATACTGCCCTAAATGCGATAAAAGTGGGCATCGTGCGGATTCAGCGGAATGTCCGCTATATAGGAAAGCGCTGAACGGGGCAGAGCGTGAGGAAGAGGGTAGCCTGCTGCCTTCAAAGTGAGGCAGGTTAACTTAAACAGATGCCGGGCCGCTCAAGACCTGTTGTGGGCTGTGGGTAGGCAAACGGGAGATGAGGTCCCCATAGTAAGTGAGCCAAATAAGGCAATGATAGGTAATAACAGACCTGGATGGTATACTGATGAGAATGTGGATGCAGCTATAGGAATTCTGAATAGGACTATTAGTGTATACCGAAGTGGGAGAGGACATGGATTTGTATCCCTGCAAGAGCTGCAAGACACGATCATGGAAGAGGGCAGGAGATCGGGAAAAGATATCATTGTCGCTGGCGACTTCAATGCTAGGGCCCCCGAGTGGGGGATGGAAGAGGTGGATGCTAGGGGCAACCTCGTTGTGGACTGGATGGCGCAGAATGATCTGCAGGTGCTCAACGAAGGCTCGGTGTTCATATTCGTGCGAGGGGAGGGTGGCTCCATTCCGGATATAACATTGGCCTCAGCGTGCGCTGCTAGAAGAACAAGCGGATGGCGAGTCTTGCGAGAGGAAGAGACGCTAAGCGACCACCGCTACATCGGGTACGTAGTGGGACAGCAGGAGAGAACGCCGGTGATACGGGTCAGCGGATGGAAGCTGGGTCTACTAGACAGAGAGGCCTTCAAAGGCTCACTAGAAGAACAGGTGAGAGGTGGCATGGTGACGACGGATGAAACCCTGATAAGGATGGTCTCTAGAGCTTGTGACCAAGCAATGCCCAGAAGAAGAACGGTGAGGACCAAAGGGGGAGTGTATTGGTGGACAGACGATATCAACAATCTCAGGAGGCAATGTGTGGCAGCCAGAAGAAGGTGTGTTAGGGAAAATAGGAGGCAAGGAAGAGAGGCTGAAAACCTAGCTACCCAAGGCTACCGAGAAGCAAGGAAAAGACTCAGAGATGCGATAAAAGATTCCAAAAGGTATAAATGGAGGGAGATGTGTGAGGATATTGACAGGAACGTGTGGGGTGATGGGTATAAAATTGCGACCCGAAGTGTGAGAGCCACCCCTTCCACAATCCCAGGAGAAAGGATAGAGGAAATAGTGGGCGTCTTATTTCTTGCGAGGGAAGAAGTCAGGAGCTTAAGGCTGCTTGTAGCAGCTTGTAGTGAAGATAGTTGCAGAGGAGTATCCCGTGGTCACCCTGAGAATTATGAACCAGGCGCTGGAGAGTGGGGTTTTTCCGGACAGATGGAGGAAAGCAAGGCTGGTATTGATACCAAAAAGGAATAAACCGCCAGAGGAACCGTCTTCTTACAGGCCACTGTGTTTGTTGGACGCATGGAGCAAGTTGCTAGAATACCTTGTATTGGGAAGACTAGAGACTGAAATAGAGCAGAAAGGAGGTTTGGCGGATAATCAGTACGGTTTTAGGAAAGGCAAATTGATGGATGCTGTAAGGAGGATTACGGAGATTGCGAGGGAGGCCATGAACTCTAAAAGGATCTGTGCAGTAGTGATCCTGGATGTTAGAAATGCGTTTAAGACGGCGGGATGGGCTGAGATTGTCAGTAGTCTGAGGAGAATGAGAGTAGCTCCTTATTTGCTCAGAATCATTAAGGGCTATCTGGAGAACAGAAGAATTGGATGGGAGGCAGAAAACGGAGCACACTGGAAGGTGACCTACGGGGTTCCACAGGGATTGGTCCTGGGTCCGACCTTGTGGAATTTAATTTTTTAGTCGGCGTCTGTCGAATGAGAAACATGTCTAGTATGTGTTCCTGTTCTAAATGCAGAAAAGACAATCCAGATACTATCACAGTATGTGAAATATGTGAAAATATATTCTGTGTGACATGTGCTAATATTTCAGCAACTGAAGCCAGAGTTTTTTCATTGAAGAGCCGAGTTCTATTATTTCTATGCAGTGAGTGCAAACCTATCATATCTGAAAAAGTTAATTTAGCAAAACAAATTTTATTATACAAAAAACTGATTTATGACAAAGAACTGTTGATAAGTGATAAACAAAAAATTATAGATAATCTTGAAAATAAAAACAATAATAAAAACAATAGAAACACTACCAAATCAACAGATATAAATAAAGAAATTTCCAGTGGAATAAAACAAAACCTGAAACAAACACTAATACAAAAAGGTATGAAGTGGAGCAAAGAAAAATAATGCAGGATATAATCAATCTAGCTAGTCCAAAACACATAAATACACCTACCCTCTTAGAAAAATCAAACAGATCAGGAGATGAAGAAAATTGGACAGTGGTAAAGAACAAAAGAGATGAGAGAAGAATTAAACCCAGAAATAAAATTATTATAGGGAAAAATACTACATCTGTAGAGGAAAATGGAGTAACAGGAATTGAGAAAAGGATATGGCTATTCATGTCAAAAACTAAACTACATGTTAATGAAGACAAAGTTTTAAAATATCTTACATCTAAACCAAACATGAAAGATCGAAAGTTTATAGTAGAAGAAATCAAAGTACAAAGAAAAGGTAGTAGATGTTTTAAAATTGGTGCAGATTATGATCTGAAGGACATAATGTATCAACCAGATTTTTGGCCCAAAGGGGTATGGGTAACTAGGTTCAACTTTAAAACCAGGCAAACGACATATAGTAGTAAAGAAACCAATGAAAGAAATGAGTCCAATAGAAGGGATTCAAATTTTTTAGGAACAGACACCCCTTAGATATAATTTGCTTAAACATACAGAGCCTATACAATCATAAGGATGAACTGGAATTCAGCGTTTCTTGCTTCAACCCGGTACTAATATTGCTAAGTGAAACTAGAATAACTAAAGATATTGAAACTTTTGAAATTAATATCCATAATTATAATACAATAAGATGTGACTCCAGTAGCAGGCACACTGGTGGCGTTGTTGCATATGTAAGACAAAGTGTTAAGTATTCGATCATTAATAATAAAACACTTGAAAATAATTATTGGTACCTAGGTTTAGAAATAAATGTTAACAATTGTATTTGGAAAGTAGGAGTGATTTATCATTCGCCGAGTTCAAGTGATGGCATCTTTATTGAAGCGATTGAACGTATTTGTGAAGATTCTATATAAAATAACAATAAATTTATAATGTTTGGTGATTTTAACATAAACCATATGAATAACGACAATTTTTATACTAATAAAATTAGAAACACCTTTGAAATGTTAGGCTTAGAGCAAATGATTAATACCCCAACACGTGTTACAAATAATAGTTCCACCCTTATTGATTATATAGTGACTAACCAAAGTAAGTTAAACGTGGGTATATTAAATACAATAAAAGTAACTGATCATGCAGCTTTATATGCGAATCTGGTGTGTGAAAATAATAGGAATCTTAATATACAGTCCATTAGTACACATCACAGACGTTTAGACGATAAAAAAATACGTGAAATTAACATGGAACTTATGGCTACAGAGTGGTCCCTTCTGTGTTATACAGATATTAATAAAATACTTGAAGAGTTCGCGGTGAGGGTGATGAATATTGTTGACAGAAATTCACTACTAATAATTAGTGGAAATAGTAAACGGAATCTCCCTTGGTTTGATTTTGAACTAAAAAATAAAATTAGAGAAAGAGATCAAGCTTATAGACAATTTAAAAAGAGCAATAACGTCAGAAATGAAAACAACATATTCTGGGCAGATTACAAAAAATATAGAAATGAGTTTAATATGTTAAAATTTAAAAAGAAAAAGTATTACGAAGATAAAATTGATACTAACAGGGGAAATCCCAGATTAATGTGGAAAACTTTAAAACAATTAATAAAAGGGGAAGAGCACAGTTCTAATATTAAAACAATATCATTTGATATTAATAACTCAAAAGTTTTAGTTTCTGAGTTTTAATAACTATTTTATTAGTAGCATAAATGAAATTGTCAACAGTGTTAGTGATGTAGGAAATGTAGATATGGTTATGTATAACATTCAAATTAACTCAAATTTAAATGAATTTCAGCCAATTACGATACAGGCGGTTAGTAATATAGTTAAAGATCTAAAAAATAGTTCAGACACCAGCGTATTATTAAATACAAAATTTCTTAAAAGCATTATAAGATCAGTAGGACATATATTACTACATATTGTAAATACATCACTAGTCACGGGACAATTTCCAAATGAGTTAAAACTGAGCACTATAACCCCAATACCAAAGGTAGCTAATACAAATCTGGCCAGTGAATTTCGATCCATAAACACTTTGCCACCAATTGAAAAAATAATTGAAGTGGCTGCTTATAACCAATTAGTGAAGTATTTCAATGATAACAATATCCTTATGCAATATCAGTCTGGTTTCAGAGCCAACCATTCCTGCGAAGCTAGTTTACATCTAACTGTTACTAACTGGCTAAAAGATCTTGATAATGGCAAATATATTGTTGCAGTTTTTGTTGACTTAAGAAGAGCTTTTGAAACTATTGATAGATCAATTCTTTTAAACAAATTATCGAAATATGGAATAACTGGCAATGTGCTTATGTGGTTAAGAAATTATTTAAATGAGAGAACTCAAAGGTGTAAAATTAATAATACTTTTTCAAATAATTTGAAAACAGAGTACGGTGTGCGCCAAGGCAGTGTTTTAGGACCGTTACTCTTCAATATCTATATTAATGATATTAATTTGTCAACAAATTGTACATTTTTAAATTTATTTGCTGATGATACCCTCGTTGTCATATCAGATGAAAATATAGAATAAGCCATTCAGAGAATGAATGTTGAACTAATAAATATTCAAAAATACTTTAATGCTAACAAATTAGTCCTTAATACAGACAAAACCAAGGCGATGATAATAACAACATCATACAAACATGCAAATATTGATATTAATAATATCAACTTACAAATAAATAATAGTGAAATTGTGTCAGAGTTTAAATACCTGGGATTTATTTTGGACAATACTCTGTCATTTAAGAGTCACTTCCAGTATATTCAAAAAAAGATAAGAAAGAAACTATTTTTCTTTTATAGGGTATCTGTTAATTTATCAATGACAAGTAGATTATTAGTGTATAACACAATCATTCAACCTCATTTTAACTACTGTTCATCGTTATTATATTTATTAGACAAAAACAGCCAATCAGCACTACAAAAGCTTCAGAACCGGGGTATGAGAATAATACTACGGTGTAATAGGTATACTCCGATAAACTTGATGCTTGAGGTATTAAACTGGCAATCAGTACATCATAGGTTGTACTACTTCACCATGAAATTTATATATAAAATATTAAAGGGCCTATTGCCTTCTTACTTGAAATCATTTGTCACTTTTAACGGTGAAATTCACGAGTATAATACAAGGTATCGAAATAATATACATATTGAACGGATTAACTCAAAAAAGGCTATGAATTCTATGTTTTTTAAAGGGCTAAATGAATATAATTCATTGTTTCAAAAAATAAAGGATGCAGCAAATTTGGCAAATTTTAAGAGCAGTTTAATCAGTCATATAAAAATATTGTAAAGGTTTTTTTCTCCTTTAGTCATTCCCTTTAATAGTTCTTGCCTCAACATTTTTAAATAGGTAAACCAGTTGTATTAATAGTTATATTTGTGCAATTTATTTTAACATATTTATTTAACTTATATTTGTGTTTTGTTTACTGTTGTATAATAGATTCGATGTAAATTGTGTAAAGTTTTGTAACTATTTATCTTTTTGTAATAGGTTACGTGCCTAAATAAAGATCTTTCTTTCTTTCTTTCTATTGCAGAATTGCAAAGAAAAAATATAAATACTGCAAATCCGGCTCCGCAATTGGAGACATCCCAGATGTCCCTTAAAGTTGCTCTGCAAAAGACTATTAAAGAGAAAATGAATGCGTTTCAACCCAGACTTCAGCAGAATCCGTTACATTTAAATGCAACTCCAACTCAGGAAATCGAATTGTTTGAAAAACAAGGTTTCCGGGGACATAGCCTTTTAAGCTGGCTTATGAATACTTGCTCTCAATTCCCCCAACAAGTGTGGAATCCGAACGCGCTTTCTCTGCCAGCGGTATATTATGTTCCAAAATTCGATCGAGCCTAGCAGATAGTACCCTTGATGCACTGTTATTATTAAGATCATATTTTAATGAAAAATAAAATAGTGTAAAATGTAAGCATTAACTATTAACTGTATTAACTATACTTTCTGTTTACTTATTAAGTTTGTTCAGTGACAATGCTCATTGCCTAGTGCCATTGACCATTATTTTAGTAGTTACATTAGGAATGTTTGTTTAGGATGCAAGATGCAACCCCATAAATAAAAATTAATTATGTCGTGTATTTATTTTTGGCTTATTTCTGTTTTACTGCGATTAGTGCACTTGAAAAATAAATTGCCCGTTATATCTTAAAAAATATATATAAAATATCACTATTTTATAAATTAAAAGTGAATTATCTAAAATCTCCTGAAATTCGGTATTGCCGGTATTGAATACCGGGATCCCGAAACATTTTTTTTTAATACCGATATCCCAGGATTGAAAATTCAGTCCGGTATTACATGCGCTATATATAAGTATATAAAAGCATATATAAGCATATAAGAATATAAGTCTAAAAGCATATATATAGAATATCTAAGAATAAGCTGATTTCGTAAACTATAAATTGCCAAAAAAATGAAAAAGAAGAAAAAATATTTTTAAAACCATGTGGTACATATAGTATTTTAACTACTTATTTAAAATAAAACGGATTTCGATGCTACAAAATTAAAAAAATTTCCCATTTAAATGGGGGAGATAAGCCGAGAGTAAAATTTTGTAAATGCTTGTTAAATAAAAAAAAGGAATGACCCGCTGATATGTAGCAAAATTTTTTTTTTTCAATAGAAATATGCATTATAAGTGGACATGAGAAAATACACATTGGTGCAAAGAGGGTTCTTTTTAAGAAGGATTTTCTAAAAATGTTTGGGTGGATCTTTTAGGAACCAAAGTAATTGGACCTTATTTTTATGATGACAAATTAACCGCTCATAGATACCTTCATTTCCTGCAAAACGAATTTCAAGATTTTCTTTATGAATTAACAGTGGCAGAAGGATTAAATTATTTATATTTTCAACAAGATGGGGCTCCAACTCACACTGCTGTAATATGTACAAATTATTTAAATCAAGTTATGCCAGACAGCTGGATAGGCATCTATGGACCTATTCTATGGCCAGCTCCATTACCAAATATTACTCCCTTGGATTTTTTCGTCTGGGGTTATATTAAAGACACGTATGTCAAAGTGCCCCTGAAAATATTTAGGACATCAAACCCAGAGTTAAAAACGCATGTGAGGCAATTACTCCAGAAATGTTCCAAAATGTAATGTGTGAGGTGTTTCATAGAGTACGTTTATGTATTAGAGGTGCACAATTTGAGCATTTGTAGTTAGAAAAATAAATACACACATTTTCTTTTCAGTATGGTAGTAGATAGTACTGTTATACGTAGTTTTTCGTTTTCTTGGATATTCATTTTGTACTTGTATTTTTATTTATAAGATATTTCTTTATTTGTATTAAATTGTAGTAAATAATTACTGAATTATAATTATTACAAAGTGAATTTTTACTATTATGCATAGCTGATTTTTACGATTCAATGATATGTATTGTGGTTTTCGTAAAATATTAAATATTGACACTATCAGTTAAAATTTTTGTGACATGTTTTATATCGTTTGAAAGAGAAAAAATAAACAGAATTAATGGTGCTATGGGCTACTTTGAGATTTGTTCTTTTAATTTTTGCACAAGAGCATATGTCAAAGCCAACTGCGTTTTCCGAATTTTTTGATAAACATTATTATTCCTATTGTCTTTGCCGTCAACTTTCATCCTTTTAACTGTTTTCGTATCTCCTGAAATAAGGAAGCTGTAACCGTTTGTGGTTTTCCTATTTTTCAAGTTTTTGTAATATATCTCGCAAAGCAGGCGGATTTCAAATTTCTTTTTACTGAAATATAGCTCACAAAAAAATGGGATAACTGTTTCTAAAACCTTATTCTTCTACAATAGATATTAAGCGAGATATTTGGTGTGGCTCTCATAAAATATATAGACGGTATATTATAACTATAACAAAATTCTAGTTTAAATATCCCCTTGGAAACTGCATTTTTTTTAAACTACATAAAAAAGTAATATCGTACTTCCAAAATAAATTTTCTTCAAGTTGTGTATATAAATATAAAACAAACTTCAGATTTAGACAAACATTTTTAATCATTTTAAATCATCATTGAACTTATATGATAAAAATTCATCATACGAGTAAAAAGCTTTTTCGAGCAAGATGGACCTTATTCTTTTATTGAAACCCGGATCTGGTAAGCATTTTATATCGGCTGGTAGTTTATTGAAAAATTTTGGGGCTAAAATTTGAATTCCCTTTTGACTTTTTGTTAGTCTTACGTAAGGTATTGTTAACATATTTTTGTGTCTTGTATTGTAATTATAGTCACGTTCTTTTCTGTTTAAGCCCTGAGTATATAAATTCTTTCTGGCATACAAAAGCAACTCATATATATATTGATGGAAATGTAAGTATATTTAACTCACGAAATTGTTCTCTACAATCAGCTCTATAATTTAAGTTGGCTACTATATGTATTGCTCGTCTTTGTAGTGCAAATATTCTGTTCCAATTTGACGCTTGTCCCCATACTAGAACAGCGTAGGAAAGCACAGAGTGGCATAGTGCAAAGTATGCATTTTTTAGAGCCTCTTTACCTACTTCATCAGCTAGATTTCTCAAAATAAATGTATTTTTTGACAATTTTTTTGATAAGTTTTCTACATGTACATGCCAGGTCAATTTATTATCAACATAAACTCCCAAGAACTTTGTTGATTCCTGAGGATCAGGAACACTGTGTCCTATTTTATCACGTAGTGAGAAGATCATGTGCACTGTTTTATCTCAATTTAATGTGAGTTTATTTGCTTTGAACCAAAGCTCTGCCATTGACTCTACCTCACACGCCACTGCTGAAAGTTGTTCAATGCTATTATTTCGAACCGAAATAGTTGTGTCATCTGCAAAAAGTATGTCACTAGAGTGTTCATTTGAATTTGGGAAATCATTAACATATATTAAAAAGAGAAGTGGCCCAAGTACTGAACCTTGGGGCACCCCATGTATTATTTTTGTTTTATTTGAATATTCATTATTTATTTTAACGGATTGATATCTATTGGTTAAATATGATCTTAATAGTGTAATACTGTTATGGCAAAACTTATATCTATTTAACTTTTCTAGCAGTATTTCATGTGAGATGGAGTCAAGCTTTACTTAGGTCGCAAAATATAGTGCACACATGTTCCCGACCCTCAAAAGCTTCCACAATCAGTTCTAGCAGATCTAGAATTGCAGAGGTGGTATTTTTTGATTTTCTAAAACCAAATTGTTTATTATAAAAGATGCTATTATTTTCAAAGTAGTTCACTATTTGCTCTGCCAAGCATTTTTCAACTATCTTTGAAAAGATGGGAAGTAATGACACAGGCCTACAGTTATTTGCATCATTTGCGTCTCCCTTTTTATAAATAGGTATTACAATAGCCTCTTTGAGGCAGTCTGGAAAGCAAGCTTCTTTAATACACAAGTTTATCAGTTTGCATAATGGCGATATTATCAAATTTTTAATAGATTTTATCAGAAATATATTAAGACCAAACAAATATCTTTGCTGTATTTATTTTTTAACGAATCAATAGCGTCTCTCACATTATTATGAGTTATAAGTTTAAAATGAAATAAGTTTGTATGGGATAATTCAGCATTATGCATTATATCTATAGGACTGATCCCATTATCACCCAACTCTTCCAAAAGATTAAAGTATATACAATTGGAATTGAAACTGGTCAGTTTTAAAGCACAGGACCGTGCGTACTGAACTTGATATTTTGTCCTATATATTTGGCAATGGTATTGAGATTCGAACGGTAGTTGAAACTGTGCAGGCGAGTCCGAGACTGGCAATGTAATCAGCCTGAATGAACCATCTACGACTACACTGGTTTAAAGGTAATAAAACGGACAGGCCTACTAGCACAAAAAAAACTCGAAAATCGTTTCTTTATCTTGGAACATGGAAGTCTAATATCGTGCTGTCTATGTGCCAGTGCAGCGCATAAATACCTATTATAATATCAAGCGTAGGAGTTTAGTTAGTTACTGTTCATATTGTTATGTGCTGCCCTCTAACGGAGAAAGATGTGATTAAATTCCTGGCTGGTCAAAGTGAAGGAAACTTGTTATTCTGTTACTCCCTGACTAGTAGGGTGGCACCATCTATGAGCCAATTGACGAACAATCATCTAGTACATAGTAGAAAACTATGGAGAATTCTAGAATATAGAGTTCTGGAAATTCCAAGTGTGTATATAAAGAGGTGAATAAAGCAGATGGGGGAACAGTACAGTTTAGTGAAGTATAAAGAAGACTACAGTTCAGTGAAGTAAACAGACAGAGTTTTTAGGTTAGACAAGAGTTGACAAGTTTAGGAAGAAAAGTAAAGTACATAATGTTTTAACAGTAGTGAATTTATATTAGATTAAGTTATTATTAGTTGTGTGAGTTTTAAGTATTTACTAGTGTAATTTTAGTGATAAATAAAGTAGTGGTTAGTAAAAATTCTTGTTGCAAGTTATTTAAACCCACAGAGTGTTTACTGGAAAACTGTAAGCACGTAACAATTGGTGTCGGAAGCGGGATTGCAACAGAATTTCTGAAGAATTCGACGAAGTTCCATAGTGTTCTATTCAGAAACCACTGGAGATAGTGCAGTGAGTCGAACTGGAAAGAAATATAGACTTTAAATAAGACTTGTTAGTGTTGTTCGTTAAGTTTTGAATGGAAACAAGAAGCATGGCTGCTGAAAAACAAATGCAAGGCATGTTAGCTGCATTTAGCAAAATGATGCTAGAAGAACAAGAGAAACGACGTCAAGAAGAAAAAGAAGAGCAAGAGAAACGACGTCAAGAAGAAAAAGAAGAGCAAGAGAAACGACGTCAAGAAGATAAAGAAGAACAAGAAAAACGACGTCTAGAAGAGAAAGAAGAACAAGAAAAGCGACGTCTAGAAGAGAAAGAAGAACAAGAAAAGCGGCGTCTAGAAGAGAAAGAAGAACAAGAAAAATAACGTCTAGAAGAGAAAAAAGAACAAGAAAGAAAACGTCAGCAAGAAAAAGATGAACTAAGAAAAATGACGCTAGATCAGGAAGAGCGACGTGAAGAAGAATTAAGGAAAATTATACAGGGGCAACAAGATGTTATCCTTTCAGCCACTGAAGACCTCAAAAGCAAAATTGAAGAGGATATAGGCAGCATAAAGTCTGAAGTAAGTGAAATCAAAGGAAAAGTTACTGGCGTCGAAGAAATAGTTACTGGTGTCGAAGAAAAAGTTACGGGCGTCGAAGGGAAAGTTACCGATATAGAAGGAAAATTTCGTGCAGTTGAAGGAGAGGTAGAGCGACTTAAGCGACTGTTAAGAGAACAAGGAGGCCAGCTGGTATTATCATCGTCAGGTCCTCGATTACAACCGCCTTCCTTTGATGGTCAAACTTCTTGGTCAACCTATAAAAGACAATTTGAGGCAGCGGCATACGCAAACAATTGGAGTAATGAAGACAAAGCTATGGCATTGATGCTAGCATTAAGGGGCCAAGCCTCAGAGTTGCTTCAGAGTATCCCAGTGACGCAGCAACGGGATTTTAAAGTTTTGGAAGCTGCACTAGATCTAAGACATGGCGACCAACACCTCGCCCATGTATACAGGACTCAGCTCAAATCACGCACACAAAACGCTGGGGAAAGTTTACAAGATTTTGAAGCAGCTGTTGAGCGACTGACATACCTGGCTTACCCGGATGCACCCAAAGAATTCCAGCAACAATTAACAGTTGGTACTTTCATCGATGGCATAAGAGATGAGGAGATCAGGCGAATCCTTAGATTATCCCGAGATAAGACTGGTAGTGAAGCCTTGATCCATGCCCTCGAGGTTGAAGCCGCTTACAAAGAGACTGCACGTCCGAGAGTACGAACCATGAAGGTAGAAGAAGAGGACCGTTTAGAAAAATCAAATATGGAATCTTTGATGGCTGATATGCACAAAATGATAAGCCAGTTGATGACAAAACCAGATGCTCCAAGGAAGCAGGAAAGAGAACAGAGCGATGAACAGTCAAGGATGGTTATTCGGTGTTATAAGTGCGGCAAACCAGGGCATATTAAGCGAAACTGTCGGCAGCGGAGCCCTGAGAGAGTAAATGCCGCAATGACTCAAGAGCCGCAGGAAAACTAAAGATAGCCAGCACCTTGGGGGCTGTGCTGGCTGGTGAACACGGTGCCCCCAGAGAGATACGGGTTTCCCAGATTAGAAGAGTCCCGAGTAGTCTGCTTTTGGATGGCTATGTAAACAAAAGGAGATGTATCTTCACTATCGACACAGGTGCCACGTCGTCAATAGTGCGGCCCGGATTTTTATCAGGAATAAAAGTTGATAAAAGCCAAAATGGATTGGTCGTTCGAACAGCCACAGGAGACAGGGTAAGGGTTCATGGAGAAGTTGACCTAGATCTGCAGTTTGGACGCCTGTGCTTTAGTCATAGGGTAATTGTGGCTGACATCACTGATGATTTCATTTTGGGGCTGGATGTTATGGGAGTACAAGATCAATTTGTACTTGACGTGGTAGAACGAGTCCTAAAGATTGGAAATGAAGAATTTATTTTGTCAACAGCAAATGACCGATTTCAAAAAGTGAGGCTACTGACGGCTCAGACAATCAAGATTCCTGCCCGTTCAGAACAAATAATCGAGGCCATTCTGGAAGGAAACTCTGGTGGATACCGTGTTGGCCTTGTTGAAAAAGATGATTCAATTAAGACAGAAAACGTAATCTTAGCAAGAACTCTGACCCGGACAAAAGACAAAATTCCAATTAGAGTGGCAAATTTAAATTCCCACTCGGTGACTTTCAAGGAAGGCGAGGCAATAGGATCCTACGAACCAGTCCAGTGGATAGCAAGGTGCGAGGAACAAGGGGAGAAATGTTTGCCAACCTGTGTAGACAGGGAAGTTGTGACTTTGTTGAGTTCCCAGTTTGAACACCTATCTGAGGATGAACGTAGAGAGGCAATCAAGTTTTTGGAGAAAGAAAGTGCGGTATTTGCCAAAAACACAGACATCCTCACGAAAACTGATATAGTACAGCATCGGATAGACACTGGTGATTCAGCCGCAATCCGCCAACAACCTAGGAGGTTGAGACTAGCTAAACAGGAAGAAGCTGCTGCGATTGTTCAAAAGATGCTACAAGATGGAGTAATTGAGGAATCAACCAGTCCCTGGTCATCACCGGTAGTGTCGACTACCGGAAGCTGAATGATGTTACGAAGAAAGACAGCTATCCACTACCACGAATTGACGATACATTAAGTACGCTGGCAGGGTCACGATGGTTTTCAACTCTAGACCTTCGAAGTGGGTATTGGCAGGTGGGACTTCACCCTGACGACAAGGAAAAGACTGCCTTCTCAACCGGTAGTGGTTTATATCAATTCACCGTGATGCCTTTTGGACTTTGCAATGCGCCAGCTACTTTTGAAAGATTGATGGAATTTGTACTCCGAGGCCTAACTTGGAAGACGTGCTTAGTTTATCTTGATGACGTAATGGTTATGGGACGAAACTTCAGGGAACATTTGGAAAATCTTCAAGAAGTATTTGGGAGAATCAGAAATGCACACCTAAAGTTGAATCCAAAGAAGTGTCTACTATTCCAAAAAGAAGTGAAATTCCTTGGACATGTCGTATCTTCGGAGGGAATACAGACAGACCCGGACAAGATCTCTGCCGTGCGTGATTGGCCAAGACCTTCAAATGTACACGAATTACGAAGCTTTCTTGGCCTCTGCACTTACTATAGACGTTTTGTGGAAGGATTTGCGGATATAGCAAAGCCACTACACCAGCTAACGGAGGAGAAAGTTAAATATCAGTGGACACCGGAGTGTGAAACATCATGGAAGAAGCTGAAAGCAGCGTTATGCAGTAGTCCTGTGCTAGCATATCCCCAACCAAAGGGCCTCTATATTCTTGACACGGATGCTAGCAACTCCGCAATTGGATGTGTACTATCTCAAGTCCAAAATGGAGAGGAAAAAGTAATCGAGTATTTCAGTAAGGTACTGTCCAAACCAGAGAGGAATTATTGTGTAACAAGGAAGGAACTATTGGCCATTGTTAAGTCCGTGGACCATTTTCACAAGTACCTCTATGGTCAACATTTCAAAATCAGGACCGACCATGCTGCATTAAAATGGCTACTGCAGCTGAAAACCCCAGAAGGTCAACTGGCTCGCTGGATAGAAAGACTGCAGCAATATGACCTCACAATCGAACACCAACCTGGAAAGTCTCATAAAAATGCAGATGCTCTGTCAAGAAGACCGTGCAAAGATGACTGCAAGCACTGCTATTGGGTTGAAAAAGCACAGGGCACGGTAATAGTAAACACAGTTCAGGTAGATGTTCCAGATGATTGGACAAAGGAAGTTCTAAGACGAGAACAAATGGATGACAGCATAATTGGTCCTATATTAAGGGCAAAAGAAAAAGGAAAGCGACCGGAATGGAAGGATGTTTCGGACAAAAGTGTGGAGCTGAAGGCATTGTGGGCGCAATGGGACTCCCTTAAGGTTGTAGATGGACTATTAAAGAGAGCATGGGAAAGTCCAGACGGGAAGGAAGTTACCATGCGTCTAGTGATACCCAGCTGTCGGATCCCAAAAGTACTTCAGGAAATATATGAGGGAGTGTCTGGGGGACATTTTGGTATGAATAAGTCACTGGCTAAAGTACGGGAACGATTTTATTGGATCAATAGCCGTCAAGATGTGGAGGCTTGGTGCCGCAAATGCAAGGCTTGTGCAGCCACCAAAGGGCCACAGATGAAGAGCAGGGGCCAAATGAAGCAATATAACGTCGGAGCTCCTTTTGAGAGGATTGCTATAGATATAGCGGGCCCATTCCCAGTGACAGATGATGGGAATAAATACATCCTGGTCGCTATGGACTATTTTAGTAAATGGCCGGAAGCCTATGCCATTCCGAATCAGGAAGCAGTTACTGTTGCTCGAGTTCTGGTGGATAACCTTGTATGCCGATTTGGTGTACCCCTGGAGCTACATTCCGATCAAGGGAGAAACTTTGAGTCGGAGGTATTTCAGAAAGTTTGAGTTGCTGGGCATTCACAAGACTCGGACAACCCCTCTTCATCCCCAGTCAGATGGAATGGTGGAACGACATAATAAAACCATGAAGGAACATCTTTCTAAGGTAGTTCACAAGAACCAGCGAGATTGGGATCGACATATACCATTTTTCTTAATGGCATACAGGGCTGCCATTCATGAGACTACTAAACAGACACCGGCTCGTGTAATATTTGGGCACGAGATCAGACTGCCATGTGATTTGATGTTTCGTACACCAGATAAGAAGCCACTGTCCGTGGATGACTATGCAGACGAAGTTAGTCAACAGCTGAGGAATGTCCACGAGTTGGTTCGAAACCAAGTTAGCATAGCTAGTGACAGAATGACGGCTCGCTATGACCGGAAGGGGACGTCAGCAGGATTCAAGGAGGGAGATCTGGTTTGGCTATATAACCCACAGCGAAAGAAGGGAAGATCTCCGAAGCTTCACCCACCCTGGGAAGGACCATTCAGTCATCACTCGGATCAATGACGTTGTTTACCGAATTCAACGTAGTAAGAAGTCCATGTTGGGGAATCTGAATTGCCTGACCGGGACGTTCAGGCTTAAGGAGGGGGCAGTGTTATGTGCTGCCCTCTAACGGAGAAAGATGTGATTAAATTCCTGGCTGGTCAAAGTGAAGGAAACTTGTTATTCTGTTACTCCCTGACTAGTAGGGTGGCACCATCTATGAGCCAATTGACGAACAATCATCTAGTACATAGTAGAAAACTATGGAGAATTCTAGAATATAGAGTTCTGGAAATTCCAAGTGTGTATATAAAGAGGTGAATCCAGCAGATGGGGGAACAGTACAGTTTAGTGAAGTATAAAGAAGACTACAGTTCAGTGAAGTAAACAGACAGAGTTTTTAGGTTAGACAAGAGTTGACAAGTTTAGGAAGAAAAGTAAAGTACATAGTGTTTTAACAGTAGTGAATTTATATTAGATTAAGTTATTATTAGTTGTGTGAGTTTTAAGTATTTACTAGTGTAATTTTAGTGATAAATAAAGTAGTGGTTAGTGAAAATTCTTGTTGCAAGTTATTTAAACCCACAGAGTGTTTACTGAAAAACTGTAAGCACGTAACAATATTTATAAATATTTACTACTGTATAAAAGGTAAAATATTTTAATTATTTACTAATTTACCATGGCTTTCTGGAGACCATTTGAAACAGAGGATAATATAATAACGCCCGAAAATCTTATCATTTTGTTATGACAAGCATTTCTATTTACCTCCGCCCATGTACAATAAAGAGATGCCGGCTTTTAGTTTTTATACGGTTTCAATTCCAATCGTATATAGTTTACCAGCAACTTCACTAAAAAAAAGTGCTAAACTGATTTGGAGTTAAATTACTATCGTTCTGTATCTGTGAATACGCATTATTTCTTTTTTTATTTATAATTTGCCACATGGTTTTTATCGAATTTTGCGAATTTTTTATTAAGTTCTCATTATTAGATTTCTTGGCATTAATAATAACATTCTTATATTTGGTTTTGTAATCAGTTAATTCCTTTTTGAGATAATTACTTTTATATTGTTTATATAGATCTGACAGAAACATTAATTTCGACCTCATGTCACGCAGGTCTTGGTTGAACCAATTTGAGTCATAAGTTGAATTTGGGTCATGTAATAACAACTTTTCAGGAAAAGCATCAACCATTGCATTCTTTATTTCCTCTATGAATATTTCAAATTTTTCATTACAATCCAGCTTGGCATCATCAATAAATTCCCAAGGTATATTTTCTACATTATTGAAAAATATTTGTTTACCTTGTTCAGTTATTCAGATTTTATGATATCATTAATATATAGTAAGAATAACAACGGTCCTAGTGTGCCACCTTGTGGTATCATGTTATTATTTAATATTCCTCTTCCCCATTTATTTTTGTTATTTGTTCTCTATTCTGTCCACTACCCAACTTAAAGGTTGTAGCGTTCAAGCTACGATTTTTTCGTATTTATATCAATAACACACAAAGAGCATAATTTTGATAAACCCTATATGCGGACATGCACACCACTAATAGAATATTAGTCATCCTGAGTTAATTTAAACCTTTTATATTGTTAATCACTAATATTTTGTTCATATTTACCTTTGTATAACAATATTTATAATTTTACTAAAATTTTCTTTGTAATGTTGTAGCTATTGGCAGTGTTTCTACCTGTGGACCACGAGATTCCCTTATGCAAGACCAACTTAGTTTAAGGATACTTAATTATGGAAAATTAATTATGACACTGAAATATTAGGTTACCTGTGTTTACATAATTTTAGCCATTTAATAAAGCAATTAATATCATTCATTTAGTCTTAGCCTACCTTGTTGAGTAGCAATTGTTACTTATCTTTTTGCTATTGTAAATATTATACATTGGTTTCAATTTATTTATTTATATTTAACCTAACTAATATCATTTTAGATCCATATGGCCATCAGCTGTTAGTGTTAATATGATAATAATATTAAGATACCTAGATAGATGCTACCAACAGAATTCAGTATTTTACTATGTATATGTCACCGACGTTCATTCACAAACACTAAGTTGATAAAGCGAAATAACTAAATTCATAAAAGATCATATACAGAGTATTGGGAATGAATGTCGAACATATAAAATTTTTTAGTTTCAATGCCAATTAGTATTTTGCTTTTACACTTCTTAAATTTATTTAAAATATAAATAATTTTCAATCATGCCGTAATTAGTAATTGTTTATTTGTTAAGGAGTAGTCAATATCTTATCTAGATCAAGAAAAGTAGGTACTTATTTTCCGTTGGTTAGGGAATTTATTTATTTAATATATTTTTGGTTACAACCTGACCGGAAATTTAGTGGAAAGTGACCACTATAGGAGGTTTCTTGGGACAGAGATGTTCGACTTACTCCATTTTCCTTTCTGATACGGCAGTGAAAACTTGATAATCGCGTGCGAGATAGTAATCTATATTTTAATAAATATAATTTTGATCTATCCGCGTACATCCGAGTGACTAACAAGAGAACAGGTAATTTTACTAATTATTTATCCTAGATGTATTAATATTATCACGCTAAGAATACTATTTTTTAGTAAATTTAATTTTTTTTGTATTTTTATAAAACATAACCAATATTTCAGTGCACGTCTAATAAAAATTTTTCTTTTGTCCCTAACGCTAGAGTTCTGCCGAAATTTAGTAGAAATTTCGAAATTAAGAAATATTAACATATTTCGAATTAAATACAATTTAGAATTAATGCAAAGAATAATTCTGCCGAATAAATATGACGATTCAATGTCATAATTAATTTCATCAACGTAAATAATAAATTTCGAGAGTTAAAATTAATGTAACTAAACAAATGTTACGAATTATGCCACAATATATTTAATGAATTATTTCACGAACTTTATGAAGACTTCAGAAAAGTTTCAACTCAAATTTCACCAATTTGTTTAAATTATTCCCAATCTTCGGGATAGTGGTATCCATAGCCTTTATCAGCAGCACTGCAGACCATTCATAGACTGGAGCATATCTCTACCCACCTCAACTATTAACTTTTGTCCAGAATTTTCCGTGAATACCCAGAACTTTAGCAGTAGAAAATAGGTACTTGGCATCTTTCGCAACGGGGTCTTGGGGGCAACAGCTAGAGACATTTCCAAGGTGTCCTAGGAGCCTCACCTATCCATGTAAAAGGTGGTGAGATTCACTTTTCAATTTTTTATGACTATTCAATAAATTTTACATTCATCACTGATTTGCTAATAAATTTTTTTTCTTTGTATGATTTTATTATAATTACTATTTTTCACACAACTTTATATAATTTAGTATATGACAAATTTATTTCTTTAAATATCAATATCAGATTTATATATGTAGTTCGAAAATTCTATTTGAAAATAAATTGAACATTTTTTTATCATTAATTTACTTGTTAATTATTGCCAGGCATTTCTTTTGGATCAACCCGCATTGATCTGTTTTATGACTTAAAAAGGGTGATCTTCAAACCTTTATTTTTGCGGGTGGCGCCTAAAAACTCTTATCTTTTTAAACCCATACCCTTTTAGGTCATAAAACAAATTGGTACGGCTGGTTAATTAAGAGGAATTTCTGGTTTAACCTCTGAACCTCTAAATAGAACCCACGAACCCAGCTCTCCCCAACAGATCGGTTAGTCGTTAGCTCTCTTGTCCTCCCCTTTATTTTAAATTATTATAATTTTTGATAAACAGAAGGCAAGATGTAACAAGGTATGCCAGTTATACCATATCCCTTTAGTTTTTTAATTAATTTTTTCCTTGTAATAGTTTCAAAAGCCCTTTTTATATCTAAAAATTTAGCCCCTATCTTACACTTTTATCCGTTGTTCTTTCCAATCATATAAAATATTTTGTACTGTGTCCTTTTCTAACTCCGAATTGATTTAAGAATAAAATATTATTTTCTATTATATAATTTGAAACTTGTTCATAGACAATTCTTTCAATCAGTTTTTCTATAGTAACTAACATATTGATAGGTCTTAAGTCACTTGCTTCTTTCATATCATTAGCTTAAGTACTTGTATACCTGCAGAAGTTTGATGAAAATTTGCCTGTCTCTATGAACTTATTGTAATGTTTAAATTCCAAATCTAAATGTTGGCGCCAAAGGCGACCACCAAAATAAAGACAAAATAACTAAACAAGTTAAGTTAGTGACAGTTGACAGTAGTAACGACATAGATAAGATGTGATTAGTTGCAAAATAGAAATAAACACCTTTTGTAAGTTTATGAATCTTTATTCGAAATAACAAACATCCGTATACAACACAAAGACGGTACATTGGCGACGAGAAGTTACCTGAAATCAACAGTAGCAAGAGTCTACGAATAAAGGTTGAAAATACATGCGAACCACGTGCTAGACAAGCAACCAAAACTACCACATGGATAATATTTTTGGAAATATTGAAAATTTTAATGTTCATACGGGAATGGAAAATATAGGAGCAAGATGGCAGAAATGGATAAAACGATTCGACAATTTTCTGATTGCAGCAGGTATCTCGGATAACACCAGAAAGGAGGCAAGCTACTCCATTGCATAGGTGAGGAAACTTTTGAAATATTTTGCTCACTCCCTGACCCCCCAGCAGATCCTTCCCAATCCCTAACAAATTATGAAAAAGCAAAATTAAAATTACATAATCATTTTGTACCTCGAGTTAATGAAGAATTTGAAATTTTCAACTTTCGAAAAGCAAAACAGCTTGTAGGCGAAACAATTGATGAGTATTATGCCAGATTATTGAAATTAAGCACAAACTGCAACTTTTCTGATTGAGATCGTGAGATTAAATCACAAATAATCCAGGGTACGACTTCAACCAAATTACGACGATATGCAATGACGGACAATCCAACATTAGTTAAGGTACTAGCACAAGCTAAAGCCCTTGAGTTAACAGAAAATGAAGCGCAACAAATGGAAAACGATACTGAACTGGCAGCTAAGATATATCACAAACCATTTCAACAAAAATACAGACATAACACCAACAATATTAAAAACGGCAAAAACTGTGGAAATCAATGGCACACCAATGGAAGACAATCATGTCCTGCATTTAACATCACATGCCATTTTTGCAAAAAAAACAAGGACATTTTGCCAAAGTATGTTTATCTAAGAAAAAGCCAGGGCATGAATCAACCCAAACAGCCCCTGAAATTGTACAACCCTACTTGTCCCAGCAATCGTTTCAGTCTCATCGTTCAAGATAAGCAGCACATGAACCAACCATCAATCCAAATAAACAAACGGTTAATCAACAATATGTAAATTTTAATGAACAAACACAAATCAATGGTGATAGCTCAGACGAACATTCTTTTCATCTAACAGTAAACAGTATATCCAACGTCCCATCAGTTACGATATCAGTAAATGGAAAAAAATTAAAATTCATCATTGATACAGGCAGCTCTGTCAATATTATAAGTTACACAACTTTTTCAAAACTTCCCAATAAAACCTTAGATCATGATTCCAGCAACATCTATTCTTATTGTTCAAAAGAAAAACTTGAAATTCTAGGCAAGTTTACTACTATATTAAGTCATAACAATAAAAGTATTACAGCAGAAATCCACGTTGTCAAGGATAACTGGCAATCACTGCTAAATTATGAAATGTCCAAGAACCTAAATATTATAAAATTGACGAATAGTATTTCTAAACTTATCGACCTGCAACATGTTAAATTTAAATATCCAGAATTATGTCATGGAGTTGGAAATTTACATGACACGGAAATCAAACTTCACATTGACAATAATATTAAGCCGGTTGCTCAAAAACATAGACGGATACCGTTCCACTTAAGACGAAAGGTAGAAGAAGAACTAAGCAGATTGGAGGAACAAGACATCATAGAGAAGGCTGAAGGTCCTACTCCGTGGATATCACCGATAGTTTTGTACCTAAACATGGAAATCCAGACAACATACATATATGTGTTGATATGAAAGCACCAAATAAATCTATCATGAGGGAAAGAATTTGACACCGACAATAGACGACATCATCACGCGACTAAATGGATCAGTTATGTTCAGCAAGATCGACCTTAAGGACGGTTATCATCAACTAACTCAGACTCAAGATTTATAACAACGTTTTCCACACATGTTGGTCTTTACAGATACAAACGACTGAGTTTTGGCATTAATGCCGCAGCAGAAATTTTCCAAAATACTGTAAGAGAAGTACTTCTTAACATACCAGGTGTAATCAATTTTAGTGATGACATTCTGATATTTGGCACCTCTGTCGACAAGCACAACGAAGCCCTTGAAACAGATTTAAAAGGATTGAGCAATTCCAATCTAACAATTAACAAGTCCAAATGCATTTTTAGCGTATCAAAAATAAAATTCTTTGGTTATGTTTTTTTCAAGAAATGGTATCTATCCAGATCCCGATAAGATAAACAGCATTATAAATCTACAACGACCTGAACACCCCTCTGAAGTTCGCAGCCTACTGGGTATGATAAATTATATAGAAAAATTCTTACCTAGCCTTGCAGAGAATACAAAAATCCTAAGAGAATTAACATTAAAGGAAGCCACATGGAACTGGACAAACAAACATGACGAAGCATTTAAAATACTGAAGAACCAACTCAGAGACGTAACAAACTTGTCATATTTCGATATAAACAAACCAACACACCTCTATGTCGATGCCGGACCAAATGGTTTAGGATCTATTTTGTCCCAAGAGGATAAAAACGACCGAGTAATAGTTGCATATGCGAGTAGAACACTGACCAGTGTAGAAACGCGCTACAGTCAGATTGAAAAAGAAACTTTAGCATGTTCCTGGGCAATACAGCATTTTCATATTTATTTGTATGGGTCTGTTTTTACATTACACACAGATCATCAAAACACAAGATCAGCACCAAGTGCTCGAATAGAACGATTACTATTGAGAATTCAGCCATACCAATTTAATGTGGTACACCAAACTGGAAAGTCAAACCCGTCTGATTATCTGTCACGACACCCAGCTGAAGAACTAGCTTCTAACGACAAAGTTGAGGACTATGTGAACTTTATAATAAACAATGCCATTCCTAAAACAATGACTTTAGAACAAGTACAAACTGAAACAAGAAACGATCCCACTTTAAATCGCCTGAAAGATGCCCTGAAAAGTCACAACCGAAGTGTATGGAAACACCCAGATTTAATCCCATTCAACAAAATGAAGCAAGAATTGACCTATAAACATAATGTTGTACTTAGAGGAACTCGAATAGTTCTACCCCACTCACTACAGAAAAGAGCGATTGATTTGGCTCATAGAGGACATTTAGGAATAGTGAAGACCAAACAACTATTACGTACGAAAGTATGGTTTCCAAATATCGACGCCTTGACAGAAAAGTTCATAAACAGATGCATAGCTTGTCAAGCAGTTACATCATCCAACTGTAGAGACCCTATCACCTCATCACCACTGCCAAATAATGTTTTTGACCAACTAGATATTGACTATGCTGGACCATTTCCGAACGGAAAATATGTTTTCATCCTCGTAGACGAATATTCAAGATATCCAATAGCAGAAATAGTTCCATCCACAAGTTTTTCACACCTTCACACCAAAACTTTCTCCATGTTTGGAATCCCAACATCCATAAAATCTGACAACGGACCTCCATTCAATGGACGAGAGATAAATCAATTTTTATCAGAATATGGGGTAAAGCACATAAAAGTTACTCCGTATTGGCCAGAAGCCAATGGAATGGCAGAGAGATTTATTAAATCTTTTAAAAAATCGTTGATTTGTGTACAACTAGAGACAAATAAGTTTGATTCTCAAATAAACAATTTTCTATTAAATTATAGAAGCGCTCCACATTCAACCACACAGCAATCACCATTTGAAATTATTTTTCACAGAAAAGTCAATAATTCATTACCCATGATCAAAGAAAAGAATAAAAATGGGAAAATAGCAGAAACAGACTATTTAAACAAGAAAAGACAAAAAGACTATGCAGATGAAAAAAGGAAAACCAAACAGCACGAATTTGTTATAGGAAATCTAGTACTATGTAAACAACGTCGAAAAAATAGCCTAACACCAGTTTTTCATCCAAATCCATACAAAATCATAAAAATATCAGGCACAAAATTTAAGAAGAGGAGAAAGAGTCATAGTAAGAAACTCCTCATTTTACAAAAAGTTTTACCCAAATCATACCCAAACAAAACCCTTATTCAAATTCCATATTTATTCCGAGCTCTCGTTTTCAATTCGACATTGCCAAATCACCAGTCACTCAGAACACACATGAGTCAGTCGAACATTCACAAGTGTCACTCCAGAGATCAAATGAGCCACACGATGAGTTACCTACAAATGCAATTCAGCGACAACCTCGAGAAAGTCCCCGCCATAGCGATCAACTCTCCAGTTTACAAGAAATCGAGTTACCTACTACATCCACTCATCAAGTAGCCAACGAAACCATAGACCAGTCTATTGATCAATCACATACAAGCACCGTTCCTGATGATGGCAGAACTATGATTGAAAACCGATCAGACCTTCTCCAAGAAAAATCCCCATCATTGAGATCATCCAGAAAGTTAAAGAAGCCCAAGTATTTGGAAGACTACAAGAGCGACATCGAAAGTGATTAATATATATATATATATTTGTTTTGTGTGTGTTTTATTTATTTTTATTTTTTAAATATCATATTCTTTTATTTAAAGTAGAGGAGAAAATGTAATGTTTAAATTCCAAATCTAAATGTTGGCACCAAAGGCGACCACCAAAATAAAGACAAAGTAACTAAACAAGTTAAGTTAGTGACAGTTGACAGTAGTAACCATGAGATGTGATTAGTTGCAAAATAGAAATAAATACCTTTTGTAAATTTATGAATCTTTATTCGAAATAACAAATATCTGTACGCAACACAAAGACAGTACACTTATGACTAAATTTACAAGTGGTTTTTCAACACAATATATATATTTAAGAAACTCTGCTGTTTTCATTCGGGCTAACCTTATTTGGCAAAGAAAACATGACCTTTTGCACTTCACTGTAGTCAATGAGTTCAAAAGTACTAAGTGTATTGTCTGATGTTCTAATTTTGCTAATAGCATCAATTTGGTTACTTATATGTATGTCTGAAATAATTCATGCTATTAATGTAAATAGAATTTAATCTGACACTCCTGCTTTGTCAATCATAACCCTTTGTCTACACTATTAAAGGTTTTAATACCTTCCATTTTCTTTTGGCTCGTTTTTGCAATGGTCGATTTTATATTCATTACACTAAATTGTTTTTGAACGTGTTCAGATTTCTTGTTCGTGGCTTGATTAATGTGATCAGTCATTGATTATAAACATTTCTTAAAAAAGGATTAACAATTAATGCATGCATATAAAATTTTAAAACATAAAAAAATACCAATGTAATAAATATCGGTAAATTCTACCTTAATCCCTTCATATTTACTTATAAATAAAGATATTAAGATTACCTGAACATAATTTCTTCTACCAGAGTATCCCTCTGGAACAGTAAAAAACTGAACTGAGGTATCAATTCTGCTGTAACCTCCAAATTCCTTCTCATCTGAACACAGCACAATTCGATACTCTCCAGCTTCTTCAACACCAATCCTATAATCGGCAAAACTCTTTGTAGGATGAAAATTAAAAACAAATAGCAATCCAGCTCTTTCAAATGCTATTATTTTATCATCTTCATGTTTCATACTGACATAAGCAGGCTGTGAACTTAACCAACCATATTTATTCTCTGCGTGGTTCATAGCAGAGTCCCAGGCATTTAAATATTTATATTTGAGGATATCATCATCTACCAGATTCCACTGCCTTCTAGCATAATGGTAGGAACTGTTATTGCCCGCACGTGGAAAATCCAACCATTCTGGATGCCCAAACTCATTGCCCATGAAATTCAAGTATGCTTCCCCACCAAGAGAATGCGTTACGAAACGTATCAGTTTATGCAAAGCTATACCCCGATCTATGATTGATGAATTATCTGATAAGGTACTCATATGAGTGTACATTTCTTTATCCATCAACCTAAAAACAAATATTAGACAAATTATCCATGATCTTTCTGTCTAATTCTAGAACTTTTTGTTTTCAATTGCATTTTATAATAATGTACTCGATTCATATTACAAAAAAAGTATAGTACTTTCATAAATTAGGTTTAGTCATCAAATTACAGACACTGGATATCTGCAACTTGTAGATAGCTTCCTCTGGTGGCAACTTATTGCAATCAAAGTTGGCAAAAACTGAGACTAAGTTGTATTTAACAAGATATATAAGCCAACGCAAAGTGGATAGCATAGTCGACGCTGCCGAACACATACAGCATAACCTGGCAATCTTACTCTTACAGAAACAAGAAGTCGCTGCCGTGCCTGTACAAGGAATAGGGGTTCCCATTTTGAGCAAGACATGTAATGCCCGGCATTTCCATTGCTATCATATAAATATAAAGGAATAAGTAGTAGGTATTAAAGAGATAAAAATTTTATAAAATGGATGGACTAGTATTTTATAAAATGGATGGAATGTGGATATGTAAATTTCAACACATGTATAGAAATCCAAAAATTAAAAACATCGAAATAGCAGAAAGAAATGGTCTGATGCAAATTACTAAAATAAGATGTCTTGACAATCTCTCAATAATCAAAAAATAAAATAGAACCAATTTTTATAAATTTTTCGAAACCAATACAAAATCCTGCATTAATCCAACCACTTATCATTAACCTTCTGGTAAATATAAAACATAGAGATGCTTCCCAGAAAGAACGTTACACTAAATTATCCATAACCTTACCAAAGACACAGTGGCACTAAAATTATTTTATAATAAATAATTTTAGTATCCCTGTGTTTATTTAATTAATTATTTTTTGTATTGGTCAATCATACGAAGGCTTCCAACAGAAGCTTTGAATACGGATTTTTTTTCTGAGACACATAAGTTAGAAGTTTATTAAAAATGATTTTTGGAAAATATTTCATCGATTAAATGATGATTTGACGTCTTATAATTTTCAAGTTCCAGTGGTATTATAACAATTCCTCAACTTATCAAAATTAACACATATTTTTATAGTAGGTTGAGGTGATATATGAACTCTTTTGTCCTAAATGCATTTAGATTCTTAATCAAAACTGTGTTTACATACCAAAATGCTATAGTCTTATCTCCGACTAAGGCTTGATCATGTGACTCTGCATAGGCAACGTTGGGTTCCATCCAACGCCTATTAGTTAAAGTATGCACTATGTCCCCTATATTCCAATTTTCATCAGAAGTGTGTTTCAGTAATTTTATCCACATATCTGGTATTGCCATAGCTAACCTAAAGAAAAAATACATGTAACTAATACCTAATAAATTATTTTATTAAAATAATCACAATAAGGTGGTATAACCGGTGTCAACGGATCATGGTAGACCCCCCTTTTTGTCCTTATTTTTTAGAATATCAGAATCAAACTAGGTAGATGTATGACATAACTGTCATTTTTTTTCTGTGCCATGACCCCAACTTTTGATTTCACTCTCCCGTCACACCACCATCTATGCAGGATAAGGCTAATTGAGGAAGACACACGTGCATGTGCGCTTAGGCCAATTTAAAGTCTCGCCCTTCCTCAGAACGGTTTCTTTTTTGTGTCCAACCAGACCATACTTTCAATCGGTATCTCAACAACTATAAAATACGCGATTTTGAGCAGAATTTACAGATAACCCGATTTTATACGACTATTTTGATTCATTGCACCATAAGGCGGTAAGTAAAAAATATCAACTTTAAGATCTCATAACTCAAAAACTGTCCATTTTCCATTGTTGCGGCAATGGTAACTTTTTATCAGTACATCAAGATCTATAACAGATGTGAAGCCCGGCCAAATTCACCAGGCACTAGTTCCCACAAGATTGGTGCGGGTCCTTTCCACCATAGTCAGTTACTGACGTTTTAGTCAACTCCTCATTTTGATCTTCAATGTTTCTACATACATCTTTCGAGTAAGCGCACGATAAAATAAAGAAAACGTATAACATCTAGCGACATAACAATTTTAGTTAATTATCACAGCTTTTATTCATTTTATTGTTAGCATAGTTGAACCGCGAATAAAGTGAAAATATGGGATTGATCGAAATGTCAGTAAATGACTAACAGCCAGTTTCACAATCGTTGGTTAACTAATAGTTAGGAGTTAAGTATTGGTTTATTATAAAAATCTGTTTCCAGTGTCTGGTTAACTTCAAGGTCTTGATTATCTTATGGTTAAGTAAACCAGAAGATGATGTACTGGTTAACTATAAGTATGATAACAATTACTATCAAGTCAATTTTTGTTTTGTAAGAAAGTGATTCAATTTATTTATATGAATGGATTTCGCAGATTATAATGTGAATGCTTACATTGCTTGCAGTAATGGTGAAGAGGTTAAGATGCATAAAATATTTGTAGTTTTCAGGATAATGGAAATTTGATGCAGAAACAAATCTGTGATATATATATTATCTATAAATAATATAATAATAATAATTTCAAGACCATAAAACTCCCAATTAGAAATACTTAGTTGGTATATAACCTAAATTTAATACCTGTAATTTTGTTACTGTAAATTAAAGTGGGCATAAGAAAGAGATCGGATAAGGAAATATTTATTATTTTTCGCCATAACTTTTTTTTTAATACATATATCGGTAAATAGAGAGTATAAGACTACCTAAGTTACTTAGGTAGAACTATGACAGATGTAGTGATATGAATTTTCACTCAATAATTTCAGTTGTTTGCAAAATTAGTCAATTTAAATTTAAAAAATCGGCAGCTACTGGAACCTCCCCACTCGGTGAATCTTTGAAGCCGAAAAGAGCATTAAATTGTGTGACAAAACGGCACTAAACGTAATCCGATCTCATCCAAAACCTTTTCAGATCTTCTGGGGCACTAAAAAAACCCTCAACTTAATGAATTTGCAATCATCTATGCGAGTTATTACCTACATTATCACTCGTTGAATAATATACTATTAGGATATTAACAACTTTAACATCACTTGAACGACTAAGAAAGTCTAGTTATCCTAAATACTACAGATTTATAAAGCAACAAACTGAAAATTGGTAAAGTGATAATCTATAATAAATTCACCAACGAAGGTACAGAAAGCATATGATATTGATATTGTTATATCTACCTTTAAAGCTTGTGACAATCCACTAAAAGTTACAAATATGCCAAAATTTTATTAACATGACATGACACCAATGTTATCGGATGACAAACGATGACAATGACAATCGTCAAAATTTGCTCATTGCAATCCGATCGCTTGCGGCTGTCTTTGTTAAATGAAACATTAGCATTTCAGTAATTTTACTAGATTTTAGAGGAATATTTGTAGTTTAATTCTTCGATTTGTCTGTATATATATTTAAAAACGGCACTTAACATAATCCGCTCTACTTCTAGAGCAGTGAAGAAACCCTCACACGTGAATTGACACGTGATGTTTCACGCCGTAATGGCTACGCGCATCAATCATGTCATGTGAAATGCGATCTATGCCATATTTGCTTTGTTTTTAATTGTTTTCACGGAAACCAAATCGAAAGGGTGGGTGATATATCGTTGAAATCAGAATTTTAACTGCTTTTCAATGGTTCCATTGCAAATTGAAAGTAATTATAAAATAAACAACTTGTTGCGTCAAAATGGCACTAAACGTAATCCGATCTCAACCAAAACCTTTTCAGATCTTCTGGAACACTAAAGAAACGCACACGCAAAGTTTCATTCAAATCCGTTCAGTAGTTTCGGCGCTATCGTGCTAACACACAGACATTTTTCAAAAACCACTTTTTTGGGTTCCTAGGACCTCAAAACGTAAAGATTTGATGTTATCTCAATTTTCGTTTTAGAACCAATTTTAGTAACCTCTCACAATTTTATTGTGGAGAGGTTAAAAAATAGTGCCAATCCTCATATCGTGTAGTTAGAAAATACCTATTATTATTTAAAAATTTGTCGTTCGTAAGAGTAGTAGGCTTTTTTTATTAAGAATTTTTAAATTTTGTTTATGAAGTTGTTTCCTTCCAAAGATTTTACACTTAAAAATAATTTGTTAAAAAATGTTGGGACCAAATGTAGTGCTGAATTCCAGGATTTATTTAATCGCAGGAATTCAATTTTAAGACCGTCTTTGTGCCGTGTGTTAAGATTATGTATATTCTGTGAGGTATTATAATGCTCTCTATTCTTTTTTATGTATAATATACACTCAAAGATATATCTGCAAGGGTCATAATGTTGAGTTTTCTCTATGCCTTTCCAGCATCTGCACGGTAATCTAGTTTTGCTATTATACGAACTGCCCATCTTTGCAGTTTAAATACCGTGTTTGCATATGAAGAGTGTCCCCAACTATGATCGCATAACTTAATACTGGCTGTATGAATTATCTGCTAATGAGCAAATAATAGAATAAATAGAAACCAACAACCTATCGAAATATCAAGCCGGATTTTGAAAAATTAATTCTTGCGACACTCCTTACAATCAACATTATTTAGTTGGAAAGACCGTTAAATGAGAAACAAACCATTGTGGTAGTTTTTTTAGATTTCCGCAGAGCTTTTGAGAAAATAGATAGACAATTATTACTATTAAAGTTAAAAAAAATACGGATTTGGACATAACATTGTGAAATGGACGACCAGTTATTTAAAAACTAGAACACAAACTACCAAATATAAAAATGATACATCCTTACTAAAAGAGACAATATTCGGTGTACTGCAAGGAACCATTATGGACCCAAATCTGTTTGTACTGTACATAAATGACATCATAAAATACGTTAAAAAATGAAGCATAAAACTATTTGTTGATGACACATACTTAGCTGGTGAGAATGTAGACTCGTCTCTAAACATAATAAATACTGAATTTAGAGAAATAGAAAAATGGTTGGACCTGAATAGCCTTAGTTTAAATACAGACAAAACTAAGTTAAAAGTAAATACAGCAGAGTAAACACAGTAAATAACCAAGGAGTAACCATTAATGGTACAAAAATTGAGCAAGTTAATGAATTCAAGTATTTAGGTGTAATTATTGACGATCATTTAACATTCTCCGGGCATGCTCTTTATATTGCTAAAAAAGTTAATTTGATGGGACCTATAGGAAAAGATCTGAGTACATGGACGAAAATAACCATATATAAAACAATAATTTTACCTCATTTCAACTTCTGTTCAACAATACTTTTTCTGCTTAGTAATGCTGAAATAAATATGCTACAGAAGAAACAAAACCAAGCATTACGGATTATTCTAATCTGTAACAAATATACATACATAAAATTAATGCTTGATGCTACGAAGTTACTGGGAGTGAAGCAAATCATAACTTCAAATACAATTACTTTTATTTACAAAATGTTACATGAGTTAGTGCCAAAACATTTATCAGAATATCGTACCGGAGAGACGATCGCCCCATCGTCTGGGGGTATCCACCTGTGGCTGTAAGGAAACCTTTAAAAATAATATAGCAAGTATATTTATATTAAAATGTGCTACCTTTGTCACAACAGAATGTAGTGCTTGTAAATAAGGCAATATGCATCCTTCTCTCCGATTGGTAAATTTGTAAGTCAAGTTCACACAGGGAAAATAGATAAATCATACAGATTCTGTGTGAACTGTGCTCGGCTCATATAATAAAAATATAATAAATTTAAGTGGAATATAGTTTACCAGTGGTTATTTAAATTTGATTTTTATTATTTGTATTGCAAGTACTGTTATTATATGTTATAACAATTACCTTACACTTAACATACCATAAACTATAATCAACAAGATAAATAATTCTTATTAAAGTATATTTAATTCTAAGTGTTTTTTGTAGTACACTTCAAAACCAGTGGTTTTCGAGATAAAGCAAAAAAATCCCCAGTCGAATATTTGGTAACTAGCAAGGAAATAAAAATTCGCTAAAAAGTGAAAGTATACTTTGGATTAACCCCTGTACATTTGTTGTTAATTATTTAAACTAGTGGCCCTAAGTTTAATTTAATAGTGTAAAGTGAAGTAGATTGTGTAGTAATTTATTTTGACGTTTGCTGGCATATAATCAATTTTAAAAGATTTTTGAATGCGCTTGTTAGTTCAAAATAATTGAGAAATTGTATGTGAATCGCCCTATTTATTGTAAATTTTCAGAATATTTCCTTTCGGGTAGTATTCACAAATGAAAAATTTGCCATTACCTATATCTCTAACTAAAAAGAAACCTTTTTTTAGATATACTGACCTATAATTGAATCCTAGACAACCCTCACTCACAGGTCGGCAAGTACCAGGCATTCCAGAAACATCTTCGGCAATAGTAATAGCATCTTTGTTTAAAGTATGTATGACATAGTTAGCAAGCATCAAGTAAACAACCCCTTCTGTATCCACACCAAGATTAAAGTAGTCATCATAGTGACCACCGAAACCTTGTGCAATTCCTCGGGAATGATACAACATAGAAGTTACCCCATCAAATCGAAAACCGTCAAATTGATATTGTTCCATATACCACCGTATATTTGACAGCAAAAATCTCAATACTTCAAATTCAGAGTAGTTAAATAGTTTTGAATCCCAGAGAGAGTGTTCGCCTCTTGGACCTGCATGGAAATATCCAGCATCAGTCCCATCAAATTGATTAAGACCATCCATAACATTCTTACTGGCATGTGAGTGCACAAGATCTAGTAAAACTACTATTCCGAGTTCATGGGCTCTATCAACCAATCGTTTAAGTTGTTCTGGAGTACCATAACGACTAGATGCAGCATAGAAACTAGTTATTTGATATCCAAAACTAGCATAATAAGCATGTTCCATAACTGCCATCAGTTGAATACAATTATATCCTTGTTTAACAATTCGTGGGAGTACATTGTCTGTAAAGTTATCATAGCTGCCAACTTTGAGTTCAGATGTAGCAATACCAACATGACATTCATAGATTCGAAGACTTTTTGGCCGGGGCCCTTTAGGATGTTTAAAAATGTACCTCTGTAAATAAATATAAAAGTAAATATATGTATATCTTTAATAGTAAACACAATGTTTGCAATCCAGTTGCCAAAGGAAAATAAACTTTAAAAAAATCTCAAAATGGCTGAAATTTCAGTGTTTGGATTCTATAAAAATAAAAAGTTTGCACAAATATACATGAAGCTTTTACAGACTCCAAACAACAAATAAAGTTTTGTTATTATCTGGCAAAATTCTGCATAAAAAAATGGTTAAAATGTTCAACCATTTTTTATTCTAATTATCTGAAGTTTGACTCAATTTTTAATGAAAGTTCTAGTAGCTAGGGAGATGGTGGCAATACGGGTATATAATTTTATTGTAGCTGGCAATATGGGATGGAGGTATTGATATAACTGACCGATTAGAGCAGCTACCGAGCTTGGTTACCGATGAGTTTCTTATAGTAATATTAAAAACGAAGCGGTTTGAACTCAATATCAATGTTACTACTAAGGTAAACGTCCACTGATCGGCATCGCACGGACTGTACGCACCGCACAGATAAGACTTTAATTAACTACATAATTTTAAATAGGACTGCGTTCACCTATCGGCATCGCACGAATCGGACCTTGGTATTTCCGATCGGGATTCCGAAGATGCAATCAAAATCAGTTGCGTATCGACACTGCCGATGCTGATAATACCAATACCGACAAGTGGACACAGGGTATCAGTACTTACGCATCAGGATTTTATTACAGGGTAATATTATACTGATTTCTGTTAGTTTTTGGCGTTCGTCTGGGCAGCATAAATGAAATCATGGATGTAGCAAGGTTTATCGCGACCTCCATTATCACCCCTCCATTACCACCCCCAGACTATTATGAACAGGGGGAAAAGAAATAAAACAGCCCAAAAATTTTTTTTGGCATTAGCTGCCACCCCCACCCTGTTATTAAAGGGAGTAAAAAATTAAATTGGGATTTAGTGTGTATACGATAACCAAGGGTCTCTAAAACTGTTTTGGCATCATCTACCCCCTCTACCACCCCATTATTAAAGGGGGTGAATATATCTTAAAACATCTAATAGTACACTGAGAAAACTTGTCCAATTAAACTCTGTTGTGAAAAAATTTAATTAGTACAAGTACTTTTTGCCTGCTAGTGGGTCTCTAACAATAATGGCAAGTAAATCGAGATTTCTGAATGTGACATACTGTCACAAATGAACAATTTTTCTATCATTAATAAATTAGTACACCAGATTTTGGAATTCACTTGCAATGAGTTGTTAATACACCTGATATAACAAAATAGTCACCTATTATTATTAAATTAACATTTCTGAAAAAAATGTACTGCGGTAAGTGAAGGTATATCTACCACAATTGCACTCTTGTTTTATGACAAACGAATGGTTAACTGCTGCAAATGAATTCGCCAATTAAATCCGACCTGCCCCTCCATTAGCTATTAGCTGTCAGTGTAATACGCTGGGTGTATGGTGTATGTGCCTTAGTTTAAATATTTAAGTATACCTATAAAATGGATTTTCACAAATTATTAAATGAGTGGGATTTATCAAACTGTATCAGACAGATTTGAAGGTAGATATTGTATTTATATTTTCTCTTGCATTTATTTATTTGCTATTCTGTCTTTGTCGGCCATGATACTTATGTCGATTATTTTATTTAAGACTTATTTAATAAATCTATTATATATATCTATATATACTACTATACTATGCTAAGCCCAGTCAGGCTATTTATTTTTTGATTGCAACATACACTGGACCGCTAGATGGCGCCTGCTTACTATTTTGCATGTTGCTATCGTGAAGATACCGAGATGTACCAAATAGTCAAGGGATCCTTGTGTCGTTCATCACATACCTACCTTGCACTGACGAGAGCCAACAACTCGAAACTGCAGAAGTAGGATCAGTCTTTCGGCTGGTGTTTGTAGCAATCGAAGCATTAGCGTTTTGTTGGTAATATGCGATTATTACACTTAACGTGCCAGGCTTGTAACTTGTAATTCAGCGCTCTGCAGGGCACATAGCCCGGAGAGTAGCTATTGGTTGCTTATAGTAAAATGAAGATTTTATAGAGGAGCTTGCGACTGAAATATTATGTTTTAATATAATATATAGAATTCATTTTTCCTGTACCCCTTATAGAAGTTTTTAAGGTGTACCGTATCTTCACTTTGGAAAATAAGGCCCAAATCAAATACGAGACAAAATACTAACCTCTATTTTAAACAAGCAAGCAATTTTTCCTAAAAGCCAAGTAAAATTATCTGCAACTTTTATTAAAAAGTCTGTTACTGCATGGTCTTTTTCAATTTTTTTTTTAATTTAGAACGTAAGAAATATACATATATTTTTCAAAGTTAAATGGCTTGATAAAATAAATATTTTACAGCCAAAACCTACATTGGTTCATTTTCCAAAAGTTAAAATACAGGATACCTTAAAATCTTGCATCAACAGCTGGATTTTAGGACAATTTCACATACCCAGCATATTATGTCGCAGTAACGATACGACGTGAGATATCATTGAAGTCACAGCAAATTGTTTTAAATAGAGGCTCACTCATCAAGACAACTGTTGTTTTGGTAAACATGCCTCCTTTTAAAACAATTTGCCCATTGCTGGGGCTTCAAAGATTACTCGCGTGATGGTAGCATCACCAAGTGACTGAATTACGTAATGCCTCTTGTTCACCTGTGGTAAGTCATCAGTTTTAGAAATCTTCATTTATCTACCACAATTAACCTGTTTACCTGTCTCATATAGTACGCAACTTTTTAGCTGCTATAATTAAATTTTCATTTGCCGTTACTAAATTTTCTTCTCAGTGTACTTCAAATGTATACATGCGATATTCGAAAATATTGAAAGAACTTCATATCATCTTGAATTAAATCATGAAATAAAGTTGATATTCTCTGAACTTTGGTCTTTTTATGCTTATATTATGCACCCAGCTTTTCTTTTTTTTCTTTTTGTTTTCTTCTTCCTCTAACAATAAGCAAATTATAATAACATCTTCATTAATAACTGACGACATAACGCGTGCTCTTCTTAACATGAGCTAGTTAACTGCGAACTGTGGAAGGAAAAATGCCTATTCTGACAATACCGATGATCCGGAGCAGTAAACGCAGTGCACAAAATAAATCCAATTTGTGCGATGCATACACCGTCCGTGCGATGCCGATCAGTGGACGCTTACCCTTATAGTTAAAAAAAAAGGCTCTTGTAAATAGGGATTAGCTCCAATAGGACCCGTGCTCTTTTGTAGTGTGGCAAAGCCATGCATACGAGTAGCCAATAAGGAATGGGTGTAAAATAAATCTTTGGAATGGTGGAGGAATCTCCCAAGACAGAGACAGGCCAAAGAGTTCAGTAAAGAACATTCAGCCAAATTTACGGAAGATCTACTAAGCCAGAATAGGAAGGCCATCAGAGTAATAGTAGGCCTTGTAACTTGGCACTGCTGGCTCAATAGACACATGAGTCTAATGGGCCTGGCAGAGGACGCAACATGCAGGTTCTGTCAAGAGGAAGAGGAAACCTCAGTTCACGTATTGTGCCACTGTGAAGGCCTCGCGAGACTGAGATTCCAAGTACTCGGAGAAGAAAAACCAAAGGCGGACAGCTATACAAAAGGGCCTTTATCAAAGCTGTGGAGTCTAGTACAAAGAACAATACTGGATGAGGTACTATAATGAATGTATTCTAGGAGCACCACAATAGACCTGAAAAGGTTGCGGTGGTAAAGGCTAAATAACCAGCTCCTTTGTTAATCTAATCATCTATCACAATAACATTGACATTGACACTTATAAAAATAATAAAATATATTATGAGTGATGCATCACTGAGAACCATATTTACAATGGGAAAATCAGTCGATTACTTATTGTCGGCCACAATAGTACGTGGCATTTGGAAGGTCAAAAATCTGTTTGAAACTTATTTACTTACTATACTACTATATTTAATCCAATATATTGATTTGCTACTGAATTATTTGAAATAAAAGAAAATAATTGTAAAAAAACATTAGAATATTTAAAACAAATGGCTGACACAATAAAATTATATAGGACCATGTTTTTCATTGCATTTTTAATTAATTGTTAATTAAAAACTCAGCAACGTCATACTGACTGAAATGGTTTTTCAGGCTTTTGATTATGACGTTTTTACACTTTTCAACTTCCCTCACATAATAAACTCATAAAAATTTCTGCCATCAACTCCCGAACGATAGAGAAAGACATGAATTAATTAAACATCGTTAATTTTATTATAATAAATGTGATGTTGAGATTTTTGTATAAAAATAATATACAATTGTACAAACTCCTTTTAAAATATATTTTCTTTAATATTCACTGTGTATTACAATGGAATTTACATGATTAAGTCTTAAGATTAATCTCATCATTTCTTTCTTTGAAATTTTCAACCTTCAAGAGGCAAGAACGAGAGTTTTAGTTGAAAGATTTGCAATGCATACAAAACGTATATACATAAATAACTCTGCGGTCACAGACTTTCTGGTTATAATCAAATTACTACCAATTCAACCAAATTTTACTTTAAGTGCAGTTTTCAAGAAATGCTTATAAAAAGCAAAATGCATAATACAAAATTCGCACAAAGTTATTACAGGGAATTTTAAAACGATTAGACCTTCATTCTCATATAAGCTAGAAAGCCATATTATGCTAGTATCGAAAGAAAAATATTCAACACAATGCAAATTGCTCATGCAAAATCGAAAATCGAGACCTGTAGATGTGTAAAAAAAGTTGTAAATTTTTTTATGCATTTTGTATTTTAAATAGATTTTTATTTGTGTTTCACATATAATGCTTTCCTTTGTGTATTATATAATAAGGTACCACTTCATGTTCTTAACTGTGCTAGTAAAGATATATTATTGTTATTAATATGAACAAATCTATATTTCGCCAATATAGGACCTATCAGTGTAATCTAGATATCTCAAGAATATTCATGCCCAATATTGGTTATATTGGGCACATATTGTTCTGAAATTTTATCTCAATATATACAAATGCATATATCATTAATATAGGACCTATCTATATAACTTCAGACTACTACTCAACCATTCAATGAAATAAGTTCAAAATATTATAGTTTCAGATTTTGTTATAATGGTGTATCAAATTTTAAGTCAATAATTTCTTAAAACATTCCAAAGTAATCGTGCGCACAAAAGAAGTTTGACAGACCGACCGACAGATACAATTTTTTCTGAAATTTAAAATCTCGACGTCTCATGACATTTTGAACTTATTTGAACAAAAAAAATTTGGCACTTTTTTACCAAAACCATTCTTCCACTTCACTATACATGGACATGTAAGTAATTCATGATGATGAATTTGTGGCTTTTATATATACCGAGTGTAACAGGATCTTGGTATAACCCCCTTTTCTCCTTTAGTTTTGAAGATAATTGAAATTTAGGATATACTACATACATAATAAGCGGCACTTTTTGACATACAATTGATTTTTTATCACTTCCGACTTAGCCGGAAGTGACACTACCTCTCGATTTTTAAATGGAACACCCTGTACTAATATACAGGGTATTCCATTTTTGAATTCTGCATAATTTTCTGAATCCAACGATGCCAAATAATTGATATTTCAAACATCAATTTTTTTATAATATAATTTTTAGTTTTCCATTTAAGTGTGCCATGATGGTTCCGAGTTATTCTAAATGACCCGTGTAATGCCACAAAAATCGAAATCCCGTTAAAAGCACTAAATTACGTGATTTATGAGCAAATAAAATTCACCAAAATTGTTTTTGGAGCAAAACTCAATTTTTTCAAATGGAATCATATTGGTACCGTGGTACCATTTATTAGTACTATTAATAAGGAATTTATTCATACGTCGTATTAAAATGTGCGATAAATACAAATAAAATTACAGCTAAAAGAAAATAAAAAAATACAATTTTATTCTAATTACCTTGTTACATATAAGGTAGTTTTGGAATACAAAAAATTAAACATTATAACAGTTGTTCAAAATGCTGTCCATTAACGTCATGCACTTCTGAACTCGCATAGCTGCTTCTCGAATGACGTTCGCCAATTCTCATCCTACAAAAACGTGTCATAAGAATGATCTTCAATCTTGAGATGCGTACCTCATGCAGAACAACCTTCCGCGAAAAAAATATTCTAACAGTCACCAGTATATATTTACTAAAAATTCTACTACACATTCATGGAAATAAAATTGAACTAAATAAACATTCTAACATACACACAATCAATACCAGAGGGAAAAATGACATATACCAAAACAAGCATTATCACTCTAAATATGAAAAGTCTCCTTTATACTCAGGCACCCGTCTATATAACCTGTTACCACTTGACCTGAAATGTCTACCTTTCCTTAAATTTAAAAAAAAGTTAAAAGGATATCTTTCCTCAAACTGTTTTTACCCCATTAATGAGTTCTTCCAGGCCATCAATGGAACCTCTACACTGTCTCACTAATTAATGATCCCAACTATTTTTATCCCTTGTTGATGTTATTTTATTATATGTGTTTTATCATTTAATGTACTTTATTATTTAATATCGGATTTTATTATTGTATCTATTCATACCCTTTTGTATTGTACCTGACTTATCTTATCTGCACTCGATGTAGCTTAAAAAATGAATAAAAATGTATTATGTATTAATGTATTATTATGTATTATGCTGAGCCGTTATGCTATTAATTGCTCGTCTTACTCGTAGCTCCAGTCGTCATGGGTTGTAACGGCGGTTGCATATACAATATTTTTTAAATGACCCCCAAACAAAGAAATCAAGGGGCGTTAAATCAGGTTACCTTGGAGGCCACCTCACAGGACCATTCATCGAAATTACATTTTCTCTGAATCTCCGTTGAAGGTAATCAATTACTATCTTTGAATTATGGGGAGGAGCGCCATCTTGTTGGAAATACATTCCCTGTCCTAAATCTAAATGTAACTCATCTAAAATGTCCTCAATCTCATTTTCTAGGAATCTCAAGTATCTGGCACCAGTCAGAGGTCCTTCAAATATTATTGGACCAATGATTCTACTACCGATTATTGCAAGCCAAACATTGAAACCGAACCGCACTTGAAAGTTACCCTCCCGTAATAAATTTTAATTTTCTTGTGACCAATACTTTGTATTTTATCGGTTAAATAATCCCAAATTTGTAAACCTAGACTCGTCCAAAAATAAAATCAGTCCCAAAAAATCATTGTTTTGCTGCACGTTATTATACTGTTGCGTGTTTACAGTCTTCAGTAAACACTCTGTGGGTTCAAATAACTTGCAACAATTATCTTCACTAACTACTATTTATTTATCACTTAAATTACTGATTGATAGTCTGAAGCAACTCTAAGGCTTGACCTCTTAATGCTAGCACCAATGCCATAACTTTGTCTTCATTACTCCAATTGTTTGCGCATGCCGCTGCCTCAAATTGTCTTTTGTAGGTTGACCAAGAAGTTTGACCATCAAAGGAAGGTGGTTGTAATCGAGGACCTGACGATGATAATACTAGCTGGCCTCCTTGCATTCTACAGTCGCTTAAGTTGTTCTACCTCTCCCTTAACTACCTGAAATTTTCCTTCTATATCGGTAACTTTCCCTTCGACGCCAGTAACTTTTTCTTCGACGCCAGTAACTTTTCCTTTGATTTCACTTACTTCAGTCTTTATGTTGCCTATATCCTCTTCAATTTTGCTTTTAAGGTCTTCAGTGGCTGAAAGGATAACATCTTGTTGCACTGTATAATTTTCCTTAATTCTTCTTTCTCTTTTAGACGTCGTTTTTCTTGTTCTTCTTTTTCTTTCTGACGCCGTCTTTCTTTTTCTTCTTGACGTCTTTCTTGTGCTTCTTTTTCTGCCTGAAGTTTCCTTTCTTTTTCTTCTTCGCGTCTCTCTTGTTCTTCTTTTTGGTCTAGCATCATTTTTCTAAATTGAACATGTCTTGCATTTGTTTTTCAGCAGCCATGCTTCTTGTTTCCATTCAAAAACTAACGAACAACACTAGCAAATCTTATTTAAAGTCTATGCCAGGTACAAGTCAAATATTTTCACAAAATTCAGAATAGAATGTTATATAAATTTTCTCACACTAGCACAAAATTAGTCTTGTCTAATGTCTATAACACTTTCAAGTTCGACTCACTTCACTATGTCCAGTGGTTTCCAAATAGAACATTATGGAACTTCGTCGAATTCTTCAGAAATTCTGTTGCAATTCCGCTTCCGACACCAATTGTTGCGTGTTTACAGTCTTCAGTAAACACTCTGTGGGTTCAAATAACTTGCAACAATTATCTTCACTAACCACTATTTATTTATCACTTAAATTACAATAGTAAATACTTAAAAATCACACAACTAATAATAACTTAATCTATTATAAATGCACTACTTTTAAAACACTATGTACTTTACTTTTCTTCTTAAACTTGTCAACTCTTGTCTAACCTAAAAACTATCTCTGTGTACTAGAACTGTACTATATAATTCACTGAACTGAACTGTTCCCCCATCTGCTGGATTCACCTATTTATATACACACTTGAAATGTACCAGAATCCTATTCTATAATCCTTCATAGTTTTCTACTATGTACTAGATAATTGTTCGTCAATTGGCTCATAGACGGCGCCACCCTACTATTCAGGGAGTAACAGAATAACAGGTTTCCCTTCACTTTGACCAGGAACTTAATCACATATCTCTCCGTTAGAGGGCAGCATATAACAATACAAAATCCAATTGCAATATTCCATCCTACGTTCGTAATCACTTTCGTACAAATGCTGGTGCAATTGGTATTTAAAAGATTTATAGTAGTATTAGTGCAAAATTCGGCTTACTGTTTGGTGACTGATGTCCAATTCAAACCCAACTTGCCTTAAAGAAACAGTCTTATCAACTTTTATTCGTGCCAAAACATTAATTTCCGTTCCTTCGTCGATAATGGAGTTTTCTTAGGGATCATTGTTGGTGTGATGTCTGGCAACATTGCCAAAGAAAAATTGTAATACGCACATGCGTGCGCGAATCATTTGGTACTGAGGCTGCAAGGTGTAAAGACATGTATCAATGTATCATTGTAAGAAGAGAATAAAGTTTCACTTTTATTTCTACATATGGTTAAAAATCAACCAAAGGGTGGCGAACATTGCAGTGGCGACAAAGATTATTCGGAAGAATGCGGTGAAACAAGCGGTCGGCTTTTATAAGTGTAAAACACGTGTTCGATTTATAACAAGATAGCTACGGTCACCGGCGTACCCAAATTGTTTGAATTTAATGCTGATGTGGATGACTGGCAGATCTACGCTGAAAGATTGGAACAGCATTTTGCAGCCAATAAAATAAGTGAAGAAAATATTAAAGTAGCGGTACTACTAAGTTCAATCGGACCAATTACATATAAATTATTACGTGATCTAGCTTTTCCTGATCTTCCAAAAAGCAAGACTTTCACAGAGTTGTGCAGCCTACTTAGCACTCAGTTTTCCATTAAAAAAAGTATATGGAGTGAAAGAATAATATTTGATTGACTCCGCCAAGGTGACTCTACCGTTTCCGAGTGGTATGCAAAAATTCGCAGCGCGGCTACAAACTGCAGTTTTGGAGAAGATTTGTCAAAATTCTTAAAGAACAAGTTTGTTACTGGCTTAACAGATAATCAAATATTGGATAGAATGTGCGAAGACGACCACCTGAAACCATTGGATGAATTACTTTCGCTAGCCTAGAAAGTTGAAAAATTGCAGAATGTGAGATACGTAAGTTCAAATTTCCCGCCATCACGAGAGAGAAATTTTCGACATCAACATCATGGACACCAATCACAGCAACATAGGTCAAATCATGTACAATACCAGCTGAGACAACAAGGTTCCGTAAACGAAAATATCCCCAGATAACCAGGAAGGTCAAGTAGCAAAGGACGCTTCGAGCACAAATGTGCGATTCTTATGGAAAACTTCATGAATCAGAATGTTACTTTAAGAATTCAAAATGTTTAAAATGTAATAGAATTGGACACATTGCAAAAATGTGCAGATTTCAAGGTAAACATGACAATTTTGTAAATAAAGATGAGGAAAAACCATTTGCCAGTAAAAATGAAAGTTTTGAGGATAATAATCACTTATATTATTGTACTGAATTGAATAATGTTGATATTACAGATGTAAAAAGTGTTAACTGTAAGGATTTCAAAATTAGAGTACAGATAGATAATACAGATATAGAATCTTTGATTGATAGTGGTTCAGCTATATCAGCGTGTAGTTATGAAACTTATTTAAAATATTTTTCAAATTTCAGGATTAAAACGGACAATGCCATTTTAAGAGGTTACAATGGAGAGACATTCACACCAGATGGGCATATAGTAATAAATATTCAATATATGAATGAAACAGTTCAAACAAAATTACATATCATCCGCAATGGAGGACCCAACTTGCTAGGTAGATATTTTTTAAGCAAATTTGAGGTAAAAATTAGTGCAGTAAACAATATTTCTATAAATGAATATGTAAATAAATTAATAGAAAGCAATTCTTCCTTATTTAGAGATGAAATAGGGAAATATAAATTTGAAAGGGTAACTTTAGATTTAAAAAGTAATGCTAAGCCTGTGTTTTGTAAATCTCGCTTTCGCTTTCCACATGACAGTCGAAAATGAATTGCAAATTATGGAAAATGAAGGTATTATTGAGTCTGTTGAAAATAGTCTATGGGCTACACCCCTTGTTCCTGTGTTAAAGGAAAATGGGACTATTCGTATATTTGGTGGCTATAAAGTTACATTAAGAGTGCGTTTGCATGCCCCCAGTCAATCGGAGCAAGTAATCGAATTGCACTGTCCTATCGATAACACAGAAGCCCAGTAATCTAGACGATGTACAGGACCGTACGAATTGTAATCGCGAAGCGATTTTTGTTTATGTATGTACTAGTCGCAGACAAAACCTCGGTGACACAGAGAACATCTTGAAGTGTTGTGGGTTGCGCGTATTTAGTTGGCATAGAAGACATAACATATAACTTGTTTATTTACATTACATAATATTGAAGCTCTCAAGGCTAAGAATTTCAATTTACGGTCATTTACGGACTCTCTACATACGTTTATATTTGTGCAATATTCATTGAAGTGTGAAAATACTGAAAATTTGTGTATTTATTGCCTGACGATTGATTCATTGATTGCACTAGGTAAGTAATATATTATTTAAAATTTAAATCATGATAACTGAAATTATTTTACAATAATTAGTAGGTTATATTTTGCGTAAATGTCAAATTGATAATACGTACGTTTCTTTTTGTTATCCACTGAATTTCTCAAATGAGTAGTGTCTTTGTGCATATAATAATAATTAATTAAACGAAAGCGGCATAGCCTAAGAATTCACATGTGCTTGTACAGGGTCTCAGACAACGCGTTACTCGATTTTCTTGGTTTTGGATATGAAATTTGAGCGAAATTGAAATAAATGCAAAACATCTGAAATTTAGCCTAAAAATAATGCGACACGGGATATCTTTTCAATTTATGTCCAGCTTTCATCATAAATGCTCACATAGAGTAATAGTTTGGGAGGCCTGGGGTGATTTGTTCGATAAACATTTATAATTGATCATCATTGAAAGTAAGGATGCTGCTGTGAAATGTCAAAGAGTATTTGCAATTTTTTCAAGCGAGCTATAAATAGTAGCTAAATACATACTGTTTGTTTCTTAGTGATTGGACTAATATTTTAAGTTAAAAATGCATTTTTTATATTTTTCTTTTTAGATTTACTGATAAAAGAAAGTACTTCATTATTGGTTATTGTGATCATCTAAGATTAGGATGTCACAAGTCCACATAAAAAGAAGTCAACTAGGGAGAACCTAAAACGAGGGAAAACATTGAAAGAAATTATTAATGGTAATAAAATTGAATTTGAACTTGGAGATCATTGGAAATCGTATTTGTGGGAATCCATTGAAGAGTCAGCAAGGAAGAGTACACGCTTGCATTAGAAAGAAATCAAGTTGATGAAGGTCATAATATCTGGACCAAAGTTTATGTAGATGGTGGATGGAGTCATCACTCTTATAGTCACAACTTGGGTCACGATTATAACGCAGCATCTGGTACAGTAAGTATTTTGATTCATTTTGACTATATATCTTTTGGTGCTTTTTAATTGTAAAATCTATAAGCAATACATTAAATCTGATATCGACATACCAACATAAAAATAATACATCATCGAAAATTCACAAAAATTGAGTGATTTAAAATGTTATTATGAACGGTTAAGGGTTCTGGAATTGGTTGGGAGGGTGGTCAATAAAAATTATTAAACCACAGCACTTAGGTCCTATTGGGCCCCTTATACATCCTCCCTGTAGGTAGACCCTTGCCTAGGCCTCCAACCAACCTAATCTTGCAAAATAGATGGTGATGCTGCCTAGGGGCATCTCCCTTATATCGGTCAAAGTAGGCCAAGAATACATATTGAACCGTCTCACCTTCTTGTTCACAACCTCTACAGAGAGGTGTTTCGCTTAATCTCATACTATGTAGATCTTTTCTTAAAGGACAGTGTCCAGTCTGGATTCCCGTTATAAAACGTAGGTTCCTTCTGGACATTGTGTTACGTTACGTTTGATCTTGTCTTGGCAAGCATAAGTACAGAATTTTGCATTTGTTTTGAAAATCAAAATAAAGTTCAATTATCAGTAGCATTTTTGTTAATTATATTTTGTTTAGTCGAGTAAATTTAGTCGTAACGTTCCTTGTAATTTAAAATTTTTATTAATCACATATTCAACACTAGTTCACATTAAATATAGAAAAGGATATAATTGTCATTTTAATTCACACAGTAAATAGCTTGCATTGTTTGTTATTATTTATATTTCAAATCTATTTTTATTAATTAGCCTAACCTTATGTACTTTTCTTTACTTTATTTGTCGTGACGGGGTTCGACTACTAAACATTCAACTACTGGGAAGTCGTACTCTAGTTATCAATAACTTGTAGTTTACACAAGGTATAGCTTTCACTGGCATGTTTGGCTCTGAAACGAATAAGCGAACATTAGTTTGGTACATAATAAACAAGAAGTATCCTACCTGTACATTGTTTATTCCTAATATTGAATTAGGTTTGTATTGTGCTAAATAATGGGGTATATGTTATCTAGTTATGCAGTTTCTTTGTCATGTCCGGAGTACCTGGAACATCGAAACATGTAGGCAACTAAGAAAAACATAACCACAACAGGCTACGATACTATAATGTCAGGTTAATTAACATATTAATTGAGTACTTACTGTAGTATTCATTACTATACAATTTTTATGGTTTATTCCTTGTGTTGTTCAGTTCTATTGAAGGTTATAAGTTTCGTTGTGAGACTGTCAAATTGCTTGCTAAGTGTATTCAATTAGTTATGGTTGTGCGGCACACGCACCATGGAGTCAGTTCTGTTCTGATCAGTTCCTTTGATATCATTTAAATTAGAGATTGTTTCTATAATTGTTTTCTAGTATATTCTCAATTTAATCTTTTCCTTTTTCATTGAACGAGTAGTAATTTCATAATTCATTGTGGGTTGAATAGTTTGTTTAGTTATTCTTATTTTGTAAAATTAAACAGATCTCGATGTCGTTTAGTTTATGAATCGAACAGTACTCACATCGGTCAGTCTAGCGCTTGCGCTTGGATTTGGGAGTTACATGTTGGGTTGGTGGTAATTTCTCTCTCTTTTCATGTTGGATGTTTGAGCATTGTAGATGCTAAATTTTCCGATACGCTGTGCTGGCAGAAGAGAGTTATCCAAATTTATCTTGGGAATGGTGTGCCATCGCCATATTATTTACTTGTTTTTTGGGATTAGTTTTCTGCTGGAAATATTATCAGCTCTTGCTGGATGGAAACGCGTAGTTGGGAAATACCCTATTGGATGGGTAAGTTTACACGTGTTCATGTCCATTTTAGGTATTAATAGTATTTTGTGGTTCACTTCTAGGTAGTTTATGATGGGTCTACTACGTTCCGAGATGTTTTAATATTTTATTCACACTGGTTTTATTGGGTTAGTCTTCTTGTGGTATATAATATAATATATCGAATATTACTGATGATGGTTATATTACGTCACATCGATGGAACGCTGAGAGGAGGGTCTACTATAGTCGACGAGATTCAGTATAGATGGCGTTGTGAAGAGTTCAAGGTCTAACTACATGGTTACCTCACTCATCAGGATTTTGTTGCAATGGTTTCATTGGTTTCACGTCGTAATCACGAGTACTTACCTTACCACGCTGAAGCTTAAGATAAGTTTCTGTTTATTTTTTTTTAAATTTGTACAATTCAATTTGGTAAATTTGATTTTAACTATACTGTGAATTTTCACTTCACATTTTAATGACTATGAGTCTGGGTATATTGTAAAAAGGGGAATTAATTAAAGACATGATGTAAACTACATGCAATTGCATTTGGTGAATATTATTTGGTTATTCTAATTATAATTTACTGTTTTGGTTTCTAAACTAGAAAACTATTTTGTTTATAGACACTTCAAATTAACATACCTTCTTCATAGAATTTATTGGAACATTTGTGTTCAAATTTCATTCATGTAACTTGTAGATATACTTATGTGTGTATATATTGTTAAAAATTTGTTATTGACTTGAGATCTCTGACTGTCTTGGAATAAAACCATCTTTTTAGAACTTGATAGCGACTTATTATTTTGTTAAATGAACCACTTGGTAATTTAGTTTACTTATTGATTTAAACATTTAATAATTATTTACTCTTACCTAGGTACAACTTTAGGCCCGTTCACTTGTGAACGTGGAACCCCAAACCTGAGAGGACGAGTACTAGCCGAGGTGTGGTAGGGTTAGAAGTCTTATCAAAAAGCTGGTGGTTAAGAATTTTAGCCCCAGTTAAACGTAACAGTTCTTAGTCCAGTTTAAAACCTAACAATTGCCAGGTAGTTCATTGCTGTACTCTTGTTGGAATATTTTAGTAGTTCCCTAGCAAGCTGACAGCTGTTTGTTTCATCCCACAACTTCTTGAATTCATTGTGGGTGTTCTCTTTAATTATTTGTATTATCGCTGTGATAGGTAACAGACTGCCCTCCAAGGAGCTGTGCGACCTTGACGTGGTGGAGGGCTTAAGTAGCCGCAATGATCCTAAGAGCTATATCGGCGGGAGTCTTGCAAGTGACTCCTGATAGGGTCTCCCATGCCGGAAAGGTTGAAGGAGAGCGGTGAAAACTAAGGACAGCTCAACCTCAGGACCCGCACCGAAACGTGTGGCTACGGGAATTAGCGCACCCGGGGGCAATCTGAGCTACGAGTGAGCTGTGCCACTCACTCGCTTAACACTAACTCCGGCCCACACTTCAACGACCGATGTGGGAAAAAAAACTGGCACCACATTGGAATGTCGTGTGGTAACTAGGGCCAGGGGACTTGCCTTTAATGGCTGGTTCGCGAGGAGGCAACCTCTATAAAAGAACCGACAGCGAAGTCGTTAAAACCTGCAGGGCACCAGGCGCACCTTGCAGTATATAGCCTTACCCTCAGGATGGGCGTCACCTGGGGGGTTTGACCGTGTAGAACGACCCAACTCGTGGGATGAATTATGGGTAAACCAAAGAAAACAGAGGAGAACCAAAATGGCAAAATGGAAATGGAAGAAAAGAAAGATGGTACCACTAGGGGCACAACTGACTTCAGCAAGCCTGTGTTATTAACTTTGACGCCGATTAGTGGAAATAAACAAAAAGTCGGAGAGGGAGTAGCAACGGTTTCCGCTCAGAGTAAAGAAGACTCTCCCTTTGCAAGGAGAGAATCTTTGAAGAGGACTCCCCCGGGCTTAAGGGAAAGGTCCTGGTCCATGCAGGATCATGCGACAACAGAAAAGCCTGGGCAGAAAGAGGAGCAGCAGAGGGAAGTAGTTGATGAGGCCTCACCCCCTCCGGATCAATTCCTGTTGAAAAAGAGGAAAAGGGACGTGAACAACGAGACATCGGAAAGGGGATCCCCCAATATGGAATCTCTGTACCAAGCAGTCAAAAAAGTGACTACTGAAATAGGGCATTTACAGGCGTTAGTAAAAGTAAATGCTAACACGAAGTGCGAGATCAAAAAGAAGATTAGCGATCTAGGTTATTATGGACTACAATTAGAAAAGGTCTATGAGAGGGTAGCAAATGAGAGCCAACCTAAAGCTACAGTGGAAGTAACGACGCAGACTGAATACGTACAGTCTGAGGAGGATTTGATAAGCAAGGGGGTAAATATGAAACCAGAGATGAAAGAAGAAGGGATACAGACGGATATCCCCATGGCAAGGGTAAGAAGTGCTAAAATAGTCGAGGAAATAAGTACAGCTGTCAGAGAAGGGAATAGTTTCGAAGATTATAAAGAACTGGTGGAAAAAGACTGGCCTGCCCAGGGTTGAGGAGGCAGAAGGGAACCCATTATGGGAAACGAAAGAACGCGATCTGGGATTGTGTATCCAAGGAAGCGAAGAGTTGAATAAGGGAATAGGCAAGCAGTTTAAGATGAGATTCCCCGAGATAGCTGAGCTAGACAACGATTCACCAGGAAAGGAAGGAGTCATGCACATCAAGTATGAGACAAGCTTGACAGTGGATGCTAAGAAGAGTGAGGTCAAGGAGCGTTTCCTATTCAGGATAATTATGGATAGTAGCGAAGAAAAAACCTTCGTTAACATAATTAAATGGAAGCAGAGCCTGGTGAATAACGGCCGGACAAGGATAGCTCTACCCCGCACGGAGTGCAATTGGAAGAGGATCAAAAAGATGATCGAGTTCGTAATGTCTGGCACGGAGATTAAAGTAATTAGCTACTACCCGCCAGAGAAAAGGGGGGAGAAGCAGGAGGAAGAGACCACACGCAAGGAAGTCAGTATTCCTGAGAAAGTGAAGGGAAGAGTGCAGACTAGGGGGAGTAACGACAGACAGGTGTTGTTCCTTAAACAGGACGGGGTGGAATACAGGGAGCTTCTTAACAAAATTAAGAAGGTTGATATCAAAATCCTGGGGACGGAGATTACAGCACTAAGGAAGACTAGGAAGGGTGAGATGCTCATCGAGGTCAAAGGTGGGAAAGACGCTGTCTCGCCATTACAGAATGAGATCGAGAAGCTAGGGATCTCGATAAAGTCTAAGGGAGCTGGCAAGGTGGTAGTCGTGAAAGACCTCGACGCTTCTATCACCAGTGATGAAGTCCGGAAGAGTATAGCAGAGGAAATGAAGATCATGGAGGAGGAGGTGGTCGTGGAAAGGCTCAGACCATCCTTTGGGGAAAATCAGACTGCCACGGTAAGGCTACCCACGAAGGAGGCTATGGAATTGTTAGAAAAGAAAAGGATGAGAATAGGATGGGTGAAGTGCAGAATAGCGGAGAGGATAATAGATACAGGGGCGGATAAGAAGTGCTACAGATGCTGGGGGTATGGCCACACCAGGGAAAACTGTACTGGCACTGACCGCTCGAAGAACTGTCTCAGATGCGGGGAAGAAAACCACCAGGTTAGGGAGTGCACTGGGCCGACCTTTTGCCCCATTTGTAAAAAAGGGGGACATAGGGCGGACTCAAGAATGTGTCCATGGTTCTGGAAAGCTCTGGGGGGGACTGAGCAAAATGGTGGTGGGGAAAATGCTTCGCGTTCAACGTGAAGCAAATAAACCTAAATAGATGTCGGGCTGAGCAAGATCTTCTTTGCGCGGCTGCAAAGCAGAAGGGAGTGGGGGTCCTTGTAGTCAGCGAACCTAATAAGGAAATGGTTGGCAAAAAGCGGCCTGGATGGTATGTCGATGTTAACAGGGATGCTGCCATAGCGATCCTAAACCGAGAAATTTGCGTACACAGGAGCGGGAGTAGGCATGGATTCGCCTGGGTGGAGCTAGATGAAGTGATCATATTTAGCTGCTACTTCTCACCCAATGCCGGCATAGCGGAACTGGGTAACTCATTGGAGGAGCTCGGAAGGGCCATGAGAGCGAACAGGAAAGGGAGGAGAGAGGTGATAGTGGCTGGTGATTTTAACGGTTGGTCTCCAGAATGGGGCATGGACCGGACTAACGAGAGAGGAATGGTAGTCAGCGAGTGGATAGCCAGAGAAGACCTGCATATACTAAACGAGGGCACGGCCTATACCTTCGTAAGAGGAAATACTGGTTCCATTCTAGACCTGAATTTAGGTTCGGAAGGGGCCGCCAGGAGAATTACTGGATGGAAAGTTTTAACAGCAGAAGAGACATTAAGTGATCACCTCTATATTACTTACGATATAGGGCAGAAACAAGTCACTCAGATGGTGAAAGGCAGAGGCTGGAAGCTAGGCAGGTTAAACAAGGAAACATTCAAAAGGAGTTTGGCGGAGTCCTTCCGAGAAACCTTGAATGAAACGGAGGAAACCCTCACCGATGCGGTTACTAGAGCCTGTGATGCAGCAATGCCCAGGAGGGGAATCAGAAGATTGAGAAAGGAGGTCTATTGGTGGAAGGAGGAGATCGCAACTCTCAGAAGAGAAAGCATCGCGATCCGCCGGCAGGGGACAAGGCAGAATAGGAGAGTAGAAGCGCCTGGGGAGAACCTGTATCTGGAGGAGTATCGAAATGCCAGAACTTGAGAGAGGCTATTAAAAGATCAAAAAGAGAGAGGTGGAGAGAACTATGTGAGAGTGTGGATACGGATGTCTGGGGAGATGGCTATAAGATTGCTACCCGACAAATGAGAAATTCCCCGCAGGCCCTGCCAGCTGAAAAGGTGGCTGAAGTGGTGAGCGCTCTGTTTCCAGAAAGGGACATAGTTAGATGGAGGGCGGTAGAGGTGACTGCGGTCCCACCGTTTACGGAGGAAGAACTTGAGGCAGCATGTTCCAGGCTCAAAAGTGGGAAGGCGGCAGGCTTAGATGAGATTCCGCCTGAAATAGTTAAGCTGGTTACGGAAGAGTATCCAGGGGAGATTTTAAGGGTAATGAACCGCGCTCTAGAGAGGGGGGATTTTCCGAGCAGATGGCGGAAGGCTAGGGTCGTCCTGATCCAGAAAGGAGGTAAGCCGGCGGAGGAATCATCATCTACCGACCGCTATGTTTACTAAATTCAATGGGCAAACTTCTTGAGTACTTGATACTTGAGAGACTGGAAAAGGAGATAGCTGAGAAGGGGGGCTTATCTGAAAGCCAATTCGGTTTCCGGAAAGGACGATCGACGGTCGGCGCCATTAGACTACTAAAGGAGACGACCGAGGAAGCCCTAGCCGCAAAGAGCATATGCGCCGTCGTGACACTGGACGTCAAAAATGCCTTTAATTCGGCGGGTTGGGCGATAATTGTCAGAAAGATGCAGAGTATGGGGATAGCCCCGTACCTCGTAAGGGTTATTATGAGCTACTTCGAGGAGAGGATGATCGGGTATCAGACGGAGGGAGAGATTGTTTGGAAGAATATCACGTGTGGGGTTCCGCAGGGTTCGGTGCTTGGGCCGACCTTGTGGAACATTATGTTTGATGATGTCTTCCGATTGCAATGGCAAGATGGTGTGAAAGTCATCGGTTATGCGGACGATCTGGCCATAACGGTGACTGGAAGGGGGACAGTCCACATAATGCAGGCGGCCAATGAGGCCATCAGAAAGATCGAGGGATGGTTAGCAAGGATGCAGCTCGAGCTAGCTGCTGAGAAAACGGAGTTCCTAGTTATCACCAGGAAGAGAAACCTACCGCCCATGAAAGTTAGGGTGGGGCCAGTGGAGATACGCCCAGGTGACCATCTGAAGTACCTAGGGGTTTGGCTGGACTCTAAGTTGAACTTTGGCGTTATGAACTTATGGCCAACACTCATGGACCGAGAGCTAGCAAGAGGAGATTGATGTGCAGCGTCGTGCACTCTACCTTCTTGTATGCAGCCCCGGTCTGGGAAAGTATGATGAAAGTGGACAGGACGAAGTGTAGGATGACCAGGATCCAGCGTTGCGCTGCGATAAGGGTGTGCAGCGCATATAGAACTATCTCGTACGAAGCGGTATTGGTGGTGGCGGGGATTCCCCCTCTGGATTTGATGGCCAAAGAGCGGCTGGAAGTCTATGAGGGAGTTGCGAAGGCAGAAGCCAGGGATAGGCTGTTTGAAAGGTGGCAGGGGCGATGAGAGGTCGCACACAAGGGAAGGTGGACTAGACGCCTTATTACAAATGTAAGGACGTGGATGGAAAGGAGACATGGGGAAGTGGGGTATTATCTTACCCAAGCCCTGAGTGGACATGGGTGCTTCATGGAATACTTAAATGATATTGGTAAGATTGATAGCCGAGAATGTATATATTGTGGGGAGGCCGACAACGCGGAACACACTGTGTTCGTATGCAACAGGTGGAGGGAAGAGAGGCGGCGCGGTGGGGCGCCGTTATTGTCCCCGGACGACATGATAGAGAGAATGCTGGAGACAGAGGAGAACTGGAGAGAGGCGGAGAGAGGCGGAGGAGGCGATAACTTGCATTATCAAAAAGAAGGAAGAGGATGAAAGAGAGATGGGGCTGACCCCATGGAGGAATTCATAACAACTCAAATGACCAGCTGGTTTGAAGATAAGCGAAAGCAGTTCCAAACTAGTCGGAAACACTAGCGCTAGACACTAAGCTCAGGTGCTCATGATGAGTTTCCCCTTCAAAAAAAAAAAAAAAAAAAAAAAAAAAAAAAGTAACAGACTGGCCAGGCCTGGTCCAAAGATACTTTGGCCCGCTGCCTTCTTGGCCAGTCTGTCGGCAACTTTGTTTCCACTACACTGTGCATGTCCTTTCACCCAGCATACCAGTATGTAATTCATGCTGGAGGCATCCACAAGTGCTTGGTGACATTCCCATACTGCTCCTGTGGTAATTTTGTAACTTCTCAGGGCTAGTAATGATTGTTTACAATCTGTGTAGTTCCTAATTGTTTTGCCCGTAGTTTGTCTACGGACAATCTCTTTTGTAGCTATGGTTATGCTGGCCAGTTCCGTATGTTTGATATAATGTAGTTTTTGCACCTTTATGCTTTCGATTTTTAGTTTTATTTTATTGAATATTATTTGCAGGTTACACCGATAGAAATTGGGAACACTGAAATACGTAAACAGACGTAAAACAACAAAACCAGACAATCTACTAAAAACTACCTATATTAGGATTGAAGTATGCTGAGTCTGATGCTATGAAATATGGTAAAATTAAAGGAGCATTTGCTCTGCAACAGTTTGTTGCACTGAAACCCCAGGCAAAAATTCAAAAAGCAGTCATATTCATTTACGAAAAATACGAATATTTGGCTGCCTCTCCTGATGGTTAGTTTACAAGTGTTATAAAAATATTATTATATACAGATTTACTAAATGAATAATTCTAAAGCATACCGGTTGGAGCAATAGTGCACTCGAGTTAGAGTTAACCAAGACGATTGTACAGGACTGAGTGCCATTTTTTTTCATGGAATGCTATAAATGCCAGTGCATTTTTAGAAGCCTCTTTCTAGACTCTTTTCACTTCTATATTATTATTGACTATCTTCCAACCATTGGAACGTAGTGATTTTTTTTGTTGAAATAATGCTATCTGCAGATGCATGTTAAAAAATCGCTACAGTCGGCATTATGGATTTTAAGAAAATTTTTTGTAAATATCAGTTATGAGTCGATGTTTTTGAAAAATTTTCACTTCCTAAAAATATGCAATTCCCAAAAATCGGTTTTCAAGTTGGAACTATTGAATTAAATTTTCTCAATTTTTTCAAATGGAACACCCTGTATATTTTTGAACTATATAATGTAGGAGCGAAAAATCAAATTTTTTTTGTATGTACATCTCTGGCTATTTCTAACCATTTTCGATTTATTGAGCAATAAATTCAAGAATAAGCTTAAAAAATTATGTTCTTTTAAATAATTGAACAGAAAAAATTATAATAAGTGCTCCACATGTTGCCCATTTTGATTGATACACATCTGTACGCGTCTTTGTAATGAAGTTTCTACTGTTCTACATTCCAAAATGTGACGAAAAGAATGACATTGCTCTTTGGTCGATCACACCGGGAGTTTTAAAAACGGTTCATTTCAAAGACGCATAAGAGATGTGTCAATCAAAAAGAGCAACATGAGGAGCACTTTTTGTAATTTCTTCTGCTCAATTATTTGAAAAAACTTCTAATTTATTAAGTTTATTCTTAAATGTTGTACTTATTGCTCAATAAATTGAAAATGGTTACAAATAGCCATAGAGATATACAAAAATAATGTTAGTTTTTCATTGCTACATCATATGGCCGAAAAATATACAGGGTGTTTCATTTGAAAAAATTGAGAAAATTCAATTCAAAAGTTCTAAATTAAAAAATAATTTTTGGCCACCCTGTATATTTTTGGGAAGTGAAAATTATTCTGGACCAATTTTTTTAAAATGCATTTGCAGATGACATTATTTTAGCAAAAAAACTCACTACATTCAAATGGTTGGGAGATAGTCAATAATAATACAGGAATGAAAGTTGCCTAGAAAGAGTCTTCTCTAAAAATGTAAGTACTGATATTTATAGCTTTCTATTAAAAATAAATGGCAATTGGCCCTGTACAATCGTCGTGGTTGAACCTGAATATTCAAATTAAATTTTCAATTATGTACTTTTTTCATCCCGATTCTTTGATTTGTATAGAGACTAATTAAAACATACTTACATAAATCAAGTTATATATCAAGATATTTATTTACAGGTCTTGTAGGTGCTAATGCAATAATAGAAATTAAATGTTTATATAAGGTTTATAAATCTGGCAAGTCCTTGGAAGAAGTTGCTAAAACAGATAAAACTTTATGTGTAAATGTAACCGATGGGAAAATTAAATTAAAGAGAAATCATAATTATTATTACCAGGTGAAATATAATTTTATAGTAGGTACATCAGGAGCATTTGACAATATGACTGTTTCAGATCCAAGGGCAGTTAAATATAGCAAATAAAGACTTATGTTTTTTCGTAATATATATAAATGACCAACAACCCCTTTATATTGAAGTTATTCTTAAAGATAAAAAGTTATGGGAAAATGTGATGTTACCTAAATTGAAAAAATTTTATGAAAACCATATGCTGGAAGCAATTGCAAATAGGAATATAAAGTTCAAATCCGATCCATTTACTACCTAGAATTTTGGAAATGGGTATGGAATCCATAAACTAACTGTAAATGTATAAGTACATACGCTTTGAATATATGTTGTAGGTTTTACATTCAGCACAATGCCAACTAAATACAAAATAACCCACCGACAAAGAAACTATATATTTAATCCATCTGCAAAACAATACAGTTTCCTGTCTATTAGAGTCCAGATGTAGGAGAGGAGATATAAGTGAAGTCAGCCAATGAAATGATAAAAACAAAAATTCTTCATGGGACTCTCTAAAAGAAAACATATACGAGCATCATTGGAAACACATTTATAGTTTATGATTTTCTCTTTCCTTATTATTCTCTTTTTTGATAGTAATTAATTACGGGGACAATCGGTGTGTGCAAACAATCTATTATGACAAATAATCTATTATGGACAATTAGAATGATACATGTGTTGCAAAATGTCTCTTAACACACTATCAATATTTGAAAAAGAAAGTGGAAACATTTCAACGTTTTCCTATAATTGGTGTGGCTAGGTGTAGGGGAGCTTGCACCTTTTTCTATTTGTTTATAAGATGCCTGTAAAGAACTGGATTCACATGCAGGACACAGTAATAGTAAGAGGACGTTTTACTAACTATGGTATATTAAGGACTCAGATTATCGTGCTTTGGCTCTAACTTTGAGAAAAGTTTTTGAAAAAGGAGCATTCCGAGACAAACAATGACTGGCAGCAGGATTACAAACGCAAACTTGAAATGATCAAATCCAAAGTAGTGGAGGCAGCCATAAAAAGACTGAAAAGTAGTAAAGAGGTTGCGATTGAAGCTGATGGGGAAACAGCTTTGGTGAGGCTATCAGACGTGGCATGCGACAAAGATTAATTAGAATAATAATGCGTCACAGACAATCTCCCACCATATTGGGTTATGAAAAAGAATAAAGTGGAAACATTAAACTATCTTGCAATTGGTGCGGATAGGGCCAGGTGTAGGGGTGGTGGAGCCTGCGCCTCGATAAATCAAATTCATGACAAAGACAGAGCATTACATCTTTTAATATTGAAGCTGAAATATATTAACCCTAGGGAAGTAATTTTGCTCGATAAAACTTGTTCAATATTTCGAATATAGTGAAAATTATTTATCATTCCAATGTTTTCTTTGTTTTTTTTTTTAGGTGATTTGGACGAACTTTACGGAAAAGTGTAAATGGAAACATTATTTTTTTAAATTTCAATGAAATGGCAATTTATAGAGGTTCTCTGGCAAACATGACATGGAAGAAGTAAATATTGATTTAGATTTATTACATTATTGTGATATGTACAAATATGAAATATTGTATACCTAGTTTAATTATTGTAGTATCTTTCTGTAACTTTCTTAGTGTTCATAGAAAAAAGATCATTGGTATAATTTGATATAAGTATAGCTTGAATGATAGTACGTATTTAGAACACCAAGAAATGTACAGATATTATTCGTGTTTGCGTGTAATAATGTTTATAGTTATTTAATAAAGAGGAAATTAGAGAGCCATGTAGAAACTTTTCTGTACACCCTTAGTAAGTATCAGCACTACAATGGAAAATAAAACAATTACCTTTGAGCATTTCCCATTTCAAAAACAATGTTTTAGTATTCTATGATCTAAGAGTGCTATTTTAATTGTCATTTTTGAGGACTAAAGTGTAGAAAGTGGGTTCTGTCCCTCGAGGAGTATTAAGAGGTCTGTACTTTATTCCTTGAAAATGATTATTACAATAGCAGTAGCGCACTGTTAGACTGTGGAGTGCAAAAAATGAAATAATTTGTACGAATATACCACAAAGTGAAAGTGCTTTTTAATTCCTCCTGTAATTAATCCTTCACACTCAAGTGATAAAAAATGCACTTTGTCCCTTGGTATAATTATTGTACACTATGTATAGTAATGGTATTTTTAATAGCAGTGTCACCAACAGATAGTTATTGAAAATGTGTGAACAAAAATAAATTAGAACTATTTTGCAGACATCAGTTTCACTAAAATCGACAATCGTACATAATTTATAACCTTAATTAGTTCCAAGATTTAATATACCTATTATTCACATATTAATTCAGTAATTGTGCAGTAAGTTATTTGAATGAAATTGTATTGTTCTAATATAATGAATACAACTAGTGCATATTTCTCAATTTTTTTACTATAAAATGTTTTGATCATAAAAACATAGTAACTACTCGGTAACTACCTACTTTTCTTCAGAGAAACAAGGAAAAAATAAAAATATATATAAATAGCCATTACTTCATTTGGACAGATTTTTTCGTATTGTGGTAGAGATCAAAGTATTGTAGAGGAAAACGATAAATGAAAACGGTCACAGACGTAGTGGGGAATAGAGAGGGTAGTGGCTATGCATAACGCATAGCTGTTTGTATCACATCATGTTTTACGTCTTTTATGTCGCGTGCATTAGAATGAGAGAGGTCAGGCTTGTGCTGTTTGCCAACTAGCACGAACGACATGTGAGATATGGTACTTCAGAGGCGGACTTGGTTTACTTTCATATACGGCGGAGTGTACGGGTGTAAGTGCAATTAATACATTAATACATTAGTTTATATTTGTCTTTTTGCTGGTATGTAACTTATTTATTACAAAAATGAGTCGATCGAGTGATTGTGAGTGTGAAAGTTATAGTGATTTCAGTGATAAAGAAAATAAAATTCCAAATGAGTTTCAAGGGAGAAAAAAACGGCATTTAAGCAGTGACGGGAAACAAATTTGTTTAAATGTGTATAATACTCTTTTACAGCGACAAACTAATGACTTTAACTTGCGTGATTTAGATATATTAAGGGAAACAGAATCTTTAACCCACGTTCCCTATTCCACATTGTACAAACTAGTGAAAACAGGTGTTACCGAAAGAAAGCAACGTTGCGACGCTGGTATATCAAAAATTTTAGATCCATCAATAGCAAAACTTTTAAAAAATGTAATTTATGATGCATATCAGAAAAATGAAATCCCGACTGTTGACGTGGTAGACAGAAAACTAAAGGAAATGGATTGTCCTTTGAAATATACGACAAGAACTTTAAGGAACTGGCTGAAAAAAATTGGATTTAAATTTAAAACAATTAATAAACGCGTGGCGATTATGGAAAGCAGACGAATAGTGGATTGGCGACATTCATATCTAGAGGAGATTAAAAAGTTCAGAAGGGAAAATAGAACAATTTATTACCTAGATGAAACTTGGTATGACACTCACGATACCGTAAAAAAAGGATGGACTGATGGAACTAAAAAATGTCTACCACAGTCATTGCCTCCAAATAAGGGGACTCGATTGGTTATATTACACTGTGTATCAGGTGATGGATGGGTAGATAATGCATTGAAACTATGCGGGAAAAACATGGAAGAGTGTAACGTGGATTATCACAAGAATATGGAGGGAGTAATTTTTGAAAAATAGTTTGAAAATACTCTAATTCCAAAATTAAAGCCAAATAGTGTTATTGTTCTTGACAATGCGAAGTACCATTCAAGAGAATTATATAAAATTCCTAATAAGAGTTCGACTAAATTGGAGTTGCAAATTTTTTTAACGGATCACGACCTATATTATATGGACAGTTATACTAAAGCAGAATTGTTGGAAGTCCTTCATACGAAAACATTTGAGAAGAATTATGTTATAGACAGTATAGCTGAAAGATTTGGCCACAAAGTTTTAAGATTACCACCATATTATTGTATTTTCAACCCAATAGAATTGATTTGGGGAAAATTGAAAAAAAATATCAGAAAAGGAAATACTTTTCCAAAATTCGACAAAAAAGTGATAGAGTTAATTAAAAACGAAGTGTCCAAAATTACCAAGGAAGATTTGGAAAAGAGAATTGCCAAAGTGATTAGAATTGAGGATGATTATTTGAAACTTTGTGAATTTAATAAAAATGGGGGAAATAAATTCATTATAAATTTAGAAGAGGATAGTTCATCATCTGAAAATGAAGAAGAGGGGGAGAACGCACAGGATTCTGAGGAAGAAGTGATTGTGATGACTTGTGATTGAAGAAGTGGTAGTGATATATATATAAGTTTATTATTTGTGTCCGTTTTTGTGTTCAATGATAGTGATCGTGATATCAAGCTTATTATTTATGTCATTTTGTGTGTTCGTAAGTATTTTAATCTATTTTTATTTATTTAAAGAATTCAATTATATTTAATTTTATTTATTTGGAGAATACATATTTTATTTACGAAAATTTACTATTTCGAGTTTTGTTTCTGTTTTTAGAGGTTTATTGTTATTTTTTAATTTATTTTGAGAATACCTATATATTTTTTTACTGTTACTATTTTAAGTTTTTTTTTGTTTTTAGATGTTTATTGTTATTTATTTATTTTGAGGATACCTATATATTTTTTTACTGTTACTATTTTAAATTTTTTTTGTTTTTAGAGGTTTAGTTTTATTTTTTTGTATAATTTTCTTTATCCTGTACTAATATTCTTTACCCATCCTATCATGGCAAGATATGCTCATACCTCCCTGTGGTTCTTGCTAGGTAGTAACAATTTACTCAAATATTAAGTGAACTAGGATACTGTAACTACTGTATAGTCAGTAGTGTAAATTGTTGCCAGCTAAACTGAGCCCACACAACAAAAGCCAACGCAATTTTCTTATGGAAAAGTGACTTCCGTTAAATTGGTTGAATTTTTGATATGTTGTGTATCCTATCTCTGTATCAAATGCATCAATGTCTCAGATTTGTTTAATAACACCTAAACAGTATAATTGATTGTCTTATCATATCATATGACGTCATAGCAGGTCATGTCGTGTCACAGAACCTCATAGTGGTCACTTTGAATTTTATTGTGATCTGAGCACCTAGAAGTAAGAGAAAAGAATGTTATTTAAATCATAATGTTCTATGACACGATATTACATGCTATGACGTCATATGGCGTGACGACGTTTGAGATTATATGATGTAATATTTCAATAAATAAACCATGACAGTTATGAGGTGTTTTCAAGCCACTGTGAGACCCTAGAAGCAAAAAAAAGAGTACTGATTTAACCCAGACCCATACACCTCAAATAAACGATAATTCTTACTTTAGCAAGCTTTATCTCAAGACTGTGAAAGTTTGTCAATTTGTGCCAATTGAGACATTTGATCAGAGAGATGGGATACACAACATATCAAAATTTCAACCAATTTAACGCAAGTCACTTTTCCATAAGAAAATTGTGTGGTCCTTTAAAAGCGTAAACAGACATACGTACACAATATAGTTAAGTCCGGGCCTGCCTTCTTAGCGTCTCACCTCGCACCCCCCCTCTCAATTTCCTCTTTCCCGCACTATACTGTTAATCTTAATAAATAAAAAGTACCCAAAAATATATAATCAGCAATAATTTTAATGATAATGTCGTTTCTTAACATCCAAATAATTAAACCAAGTTTTAAGCTTTATTTCAACACTGTAAATGAAAATTTATGAGCCCGACCCTGCTTTACCGTACGTGAAGCAATGCCATCGCTATGCTGCTGCCATCTAGCTCAACTATTTTACACGAAATTTAGCAATTTCGTATTCGACATTAAACTTTAATATAAGCAAATATTATGCAGACTTTTCACTTTTTTTCATGTTATTTTATTTTATACTACATCGTATTATATTTTATTTGAATATTTAAGTCCCATTGTAGAATACAAAATAATGTATGGTGAATTTGCCATGAATGAGTGGTACGTTCGCGTTGAATGATCAAGGAGCAGAAAATTTTGAAAACTTAATTTTAACTAGGATTACAATATAAAATGTAATAAGTCCTTGTCTTAAGTTTGCTAGTTTACATAATGAAATCAATTCTGAATTCTGTTGGCTCGTTTTTGAGATGAATGTAAAATAAGAATGAGGATATTTTACGCACCATTTGGCCTTGGTAACGCACCCTTAAATAAAAATATCGAAGATGTCAAATATCTGCTACCACGAGTAGAGGAGGTATTTGCACAGTTAGGTAAAGGTCAATATTTTTCAAAAATTGATATTCGTTCAGCATATAATCAAATTGAAGTTGATGAGGAAAGTAAGAACTTATTAACGTGGAATACTCACCGTGGTTTATATAGGGTAAATAGACTAGCTTTTGGCATAAAAACGGCAACAAGTATGTTCCAAAGAATCATAGATCAATTGCTTCAGGGTTTAGATGGAGTAGTTTGCTTTCAAGATGACATTGTAGTAACAGGTAATACTGAGAATGAGCATTTTAAAAATTTTGAAAAAGTGTTTAAAAAATTAGAAAACACTGGTTTCACTTTACGAAAAGAAAAATGTTCGTTTTTCCAATAGGAAATTACATATTTAGGTCACAAAATCAGTCGTGAGGGTATAAAAAAATGTGAATCAAAAATAAAAGGTATCCTAGAAGCTAAAGTACCACAGAATGTAAGTAAAGTCAGAAGTTCTTCAGGTATGGTTAATTACTATGCTATATTCATACCTAGATTGTCAACAATATTAAATCCGATTTACAATTTATTAAAAACTAGGACAAAATTTTTTTGGTCAAAACAATGTAATAAGGCATTTAACGAAATTTAAAAAATTATAGCATCCGATGAAGTTTTGGTTCATTTTGACCCAGAGTTACCGATCATTGTCACAACAGATGCAAGTAATGTAGGTATTTCGGGCATATTATCAGTCATGAAAAACGGAAAAGAATGAACAGTAGCTTGTATATCCCGCACCCTAACTGAGAGCGAATAAATTACCCAACAACTCATAAAGAGGCATTAAGTATAATTTGGAGTTTGCAGCGTTTTTATCAATTTTTATGCGGAAATAAGTTTATTCTTCGTACCGATCATAAACCATTATTAGCAATTTTTGGTGAGCATAAAGGCATCCCACAAATGTCAGCCAACAGATTACAACGTTGGGCTGTTTAGTTATCTATGTTTAAATACAATACAAATACCTCCTGCCTGCCCCGGCAAAGAAGTCAACAGAATTAGAAGAAACATTCATAAATTTCAGTGAAACCCAAGATGCCTGGCCTATCGATAACGAAAAAGTTGACAACACTGATTGATGACGAGTTAAAAGAAGTAATGACGTATGTTAATAACAACAAGTGGCCTCAGTAAACCCTATTACGATCGAAGTGATGAACTCACTGTGGAAAACGGTATTATTTTATGGTCACATAGAGTAATCATTCCAAAATCATTAAGAAAACAAATTCTGGCAGAAATTCACACATCACATTGTGGAGTTGTACGCATGAAAGCAGTGGCAAGGTCTATAGTTTTTTGGGCAAATATTGACAGAGACATAGAAAATGTGGCAAAGAATTGCAATGCATGTTTATTGAACAAACAAGACCTGCCAAGATCAGATTTGACGACTTGGCCAACAACACAACAACCTTAGCTCATATTGATTTCTTGGGACCACTAAAAGGAAACATGTTTTTAGTAATTGTTGATTCGTTTTCGAAATGGGTTGAAATATTTCAGATGCAGCAGACAACAGCGAGAGAAACGGAAGAAAAACTAAGAAAAACTTTTGCAAGATTTGGAATACCAAAAACAATTGTCAGTGATAATGGTAGACAGCTTGCTTGAAGTAGTATAAAACATTTTTTTAAGAAAAATGGTGTCAACCACATCACAATGCCAAGATATAACTCAAGAAGCAATGGTTTGGCTGAGAATTTTGTAAAAACAATAAAACAAAAAATAAAAATATTTCATTGTTGTCAAAGCCACCTTAGTTACTTCTTAACATTTAATTAGAACAAAATTGTATTTTCTTATTTTCTTTTAACTATAATTTTGTTTGTATTTATTGCACATTTTAATACGACATATGAATGAATTCCTTATTAATAGTACTAATAAATGGTACCACGGTACCGATATGGTTCCATTTGAAAAAAATTGAGTTTTGCCCCGAAAACAATTTTGGTAAATTTTTCACGTAATTTATTATTTTTAACCTGATTTCGATTTTTGTAGCAATACACGGGTCATTTAGAATAAATCGGAAACGTCATGGCACACTTAAATGGAAAACTAAAAATTATATTATAAAAAAAAAATTTTTTTATACATTTATTTAACGTCGGCCTATTTCCGATACTGAGGCCTAACACCGACGCCATTATAAAAAAAATTGATGTTTGAAATGTCACTTATTTGGCATCATTGGATTAAAAAAATTAAGCAGAATTCAAAAATGCAATAATATACAGGATGTTCCATTTAAAAATCGAAAGTTAGTGTCACGGAAGTGAAAAAAAAAACAAATTGTATGTCAAAAAGTGCCGCTTACTATGTATGTAGTATATCCTAAATTTCAATCAATTATCTTCAAAACTAAAGGAGAAAAGAGGGGTATACCATGATCCTGTTACATCCAGTATATAACTATGCTGCATAGTCTTCAACAGGTAGAGTCCATTTTGTAAGTTGCTTTTAAGATGAAATTTTAATTAGGTTTTATTAATGTTTTTTAAAAAGGTAAGCTTAATGTTAACTGATAATTTTAAATATGCGGAATTTGCCACTTGTATTTGTTACAAAAGAAATCCTTTTTGAGATATGTAATGAAGCCGTCTTATTTAAATGACCTCAAGTTAATGTCTTGAGAAAGCTAATAAAGAAAAAGCTTGGCAATAACAAAGAGTTTTTTTTTACTGGCTAAAAACCTATCACTGACTGCAACCACAATAATTTTCCTGTTTCTATCTTAACTAGTCAGCCAAGACTACTAAAATTTTTTATATACAGGGTGAGGCAATAGTGCGTCGGACCTCGATATCTCGAGTTCTACGATAACTAGAAATTTTTAAAAAAATTACAAGTAAACTTGATAAAAAAGTCTAACTGGAAATTATTTTCGAACATACAGGGCGAACCAAGACGAAATTACAGGACCAAGTGCCTCTTCTAAAATGGAATACTATGTTCTCAGTACATTTTTTGAAGCCTCTTTCTAGGCTTTATTCATTCCTATATTAGCATTGAATATTTCCCAACGACTTGGATGTAATGAGTTTAAAAAAAATATATTCGTTTTTCATTTCTACATCACGTCGTTGAAAAATATACAGGGTGTTCCATTTGAAAAAATTGAGATGTCAGTTTAAAATGTTCTTAATTGAAAAATAATTTTTGGCCACCCTATACATTTTTAGGAAATGAAAATGATTCAAAAACATTAATTAGATGTCTCGTAACTGGTATTCACATAAGTTTTTCTTAAAACCCGTAATTGTGACTGTGGTGATTTTTTAAATATCCATCTGCAGATTGCATTATTTCAACAAAAAAATTCATTACATCCAAGTGGTTGGGAGATATTCAATGCTAATATAGGAATGAATAGAGCGTAGAAAAATGAACTGATATACATAGCATTCCATTTAAAAAAAGGCACTTAGTCCTGTAATTTTGTCTTGGCTCGCCCTGTATGTTCGAAAATAATTTCCAGTTATAGTCCTTTTTATCGAGTTTATTTGTAATTTTTTAAAAAATTTCTAGCTATCGTAGAACTCGAGATATCGAGGTTCGACGCACTATTGTCCCACCCTGTATACAGGGTGATTTATGTAAACATGCGGAAAATAAAATGGTATACAAGTCTGTTATGTGGGAAAGCTCGTGTAAAATTTTAAAGCAATCCGAGGTAATTTATTATATTTTTTTGCATTAAAACCTGCAAAGATACGCTTCTGAACGGGTCAGTTATGCTATCTCGACACGTTCACACATGTGTCGTTTGTTTGTTTAGCAGGTAATATCAGCTGTCTTAGTTGTCTAAGGTCAGTGCACCACGCGTTCACTGTTCAGTTCAGTGACTCTTCGACTTCCGTTTAGAGCATTTCCCATTTTTGTTAAATTTTAAACTGTATTCGCAAATATCGATTATGCCAGAGTTCACGTCGCAAGAGTACTGCGACATGATATTAACCTATGGTGCAATGAATGAAAGTTTTGCAGGGGCTGTACGAAAATACGGGAGAAAATTTCCACATAGGCGCAAACCCAATGAGAGAAAAAATTTAAGTGCAACGAATTCGATAAACTGCCACAAAGATGAAAATTTAGCTAAGACAACATCTAATGATGCTGAAACCCAAGCAATATTTTTCCTCCATGAAATTAAAAATGAATATTGATAAACAATGTGTTAAGGATATCGAGATCCTCGTTTCGGTCGTCTCAGCCTACATTGCACTGATGAGAGCTGACAGCTCGAAACTGCAGTCTGCAAGTGGTATGGGACGACTGGCACGAGAGTTCCTTTGAATAGAAATTAGTCTTTCAGCCGGTGTTTGCTGCAATCGAAACATTAAGCATTCTGTTGGTAATATATAAACCACATTTTTTTAGCACTTTCGTATTAGGCCTGAAACTAAATAAACCCACTTACTTATTTAATTAATATTTACATTTCAAATCGTCATTATTAATATTTATTTAATGAAAATGGGTTATAGTGAGGCTGAAAAAGTCGAAATATTTTCCCTTTATGTGAAAAATAATATAAATAAGTGTGCCGCAAGAAGTGAATATATGACATTGTATCCGAATCGAGCGATTCCTAGTGTAAACAGGTTTTTGAATGTTTATCGTCATGTAAATAAGACCAATAGTTTTTCGAGAGAACAACGTAACGTTACAGCAAACGAGGAAGAAGATCAAGATATATTGTTATACTTTGAAGGTAAAAAAATAATTTATTATAAAAATAGATCCATACCTTATTTTAATATTTGTTTTAGAAAATTCGGTTAATAGTTTATTTGTCAGATCATGCTCCACGAATTAGATGAAAATCCTAATTTTTTTTAAAGAAATTATGTGGACAGATGAGTCAAGTTTCTCCACAGCAGGAGTTCTTAATAGAAAAAACAGACGTTCCTGGGAGAATAAAAACCAAAGACAGAGAAAGGTCATCAAGCAAACAAAAAAATCGAGTAGAAAATCCATCCACATTTGGTGCGGAATTTTTCAAAACAAAGTAGTTGGGCCTGTAATTTATGATTTTACTTTGACACAACAAACACATCTCGAAATTATGTTACCAGTGGTAGATCGTCTAATTCAAGAATTCCCTATGGACTCCACGTAGCGTTTTAGAAGTTCGGGAACATTTAATCAATTTCCCATTTGGATAGGCAATGCTGGGACTATTCGATGGCCACCAAATAGCCCTGATTTGACGCCATTAGATAGCTTTTCATGGGGGTTTTTAAAAGACAAAATCAATTTTAATTATAACTACAATCTTCACGCCATTAAAGCCAAAATTCAAGAAGAAATTAAGTAAGTAAGTTTACTGAATAGGGCAAACCTAATATACATATTAAAGATATGTTTCTTCTTATAAATACAATAATAACAAATAAAAATAAGACATAATATATAGACACAAGTACAAATACAAACAACTACCCATACTTAAGTAAAAGTGGCCCAAGTGGCATAAAAACAAATAAACTATGATTATATATCAATTTAGTTATTTTAAATATTCATTGAAAGCAGTTTTAAATGTATTAATATTGCTACATTCCTTTAAACTATTTGGCAAATTGTTAAATTTCCGTAGACCTTGTATAAATAATGTACTCATATATTTCCTATAATTTCTATTTTGTACATGTAGATCATCGTGTCTTCTTATTAAATAATTATGAACTTGGTTATTAAACACATACTGATTAAAATATGAAGGGAGTTAGTAGTCCTTTTATAATTTTGAAAACAAAAATCAACATAAAATATCTCAAACGAGTTCTGACATTAAACCAATTTAACATCTCCAACATTACGGCAATTGATGTTTACTACATTTTAATATAATACGCATGCCCCTATTTTGTAACTTCTGTAAAGCAGCTACACTGTTATTATCTAAAAAATATAGAATGCTTGAGCAATAGTCAAAGTGAGGCTGAATAATTGTTTTAAAAACTGTAGTATTAGTATTTATTGAAAGAAAGTTAGCCACTCTAGAGAAAAAGATATTTTTTTTATATGTTCTTCTGCATAAAAATAAAATGATGTTTCAGTGAGAGATTACTGTCAATAATAAAGCCTAGATATTTTATTTCAGTAACTATTTCTATTTCTAAATTTATTTCTAGTATATATTAATATTATCAATATTTATCTTTATCTTTTATCTATATGGCTTAGTGATAATCATTTAGCCTTTAGTTTTATTAAATTTAATTTCAATTTGTTAGATAGATAGATAATACTTTATTCATCACATAAAGTTTATACAAAAGTATAAGCTTATAGGACTAGTCACAGATAATTCAAAGAAGAAAATGAAATAAAATGTAAATACAATGAACAACATGATACATATATATGCTAAAATACAAAACAACTAAGAGTGTAAATATTCATCTATAGTAAAAAGCATTCTGACTTAAATATATATACAACACATTCTTAAAATCATTAAAATTTTGTTCCAAGTTTTTAAATTTGTTAAAACATATAATTCCCTGGCCTGGTATAAATGTGAATTTTGACCTACACCAAATCTTGAAAATGGTTGGTATAGATTGCCATTGTTACGTGTGTTATGATTGTGCACTGAATTATTTTTTAAAAGGAGATGTTCTTCCTTTTTTACATTTAACATTATCAGATAGATATAAAGACAAGGGTCTGTTAAAATTGACAAATCCTTAAATAATTGTTTACATGATGTTAATGGATGATTTCCCATCATACATCTTATAATGTTTTTTTGTTTCATAAGAATTTTATTTATGTCAGCTGAGTTACCCCAAAATATTAAACCATAGCTTATGCTAGACTGAACTAGACCAAAGTATGCTAATTTCAAAATATCAAACGTTACAGTGTTGTGTAATTGCCTAAAAATAAAACAGACGGTACTTAATTTAGATGCTAGTTGTTCAATATGTTTTTCCCAAGTCATTTTTTTATCTATAATCACACCTAAGAAGTTTGTTCGTTTGTTGTATTGATTTTGTGTTTAATTTAATAAGAGGACTAAAGTTTAATGTTACATTTTTAGCGAGAAATGACATATAAAATGTTTTACTTGTATTTACAAGGAGTATACTACTAATACACCATTCATGAAATTCATTAGCACATTGTTAGTTCTAAGTACAGAATTTAATAGACTATTTTCTGCTACCAGAATGTTAACACCATCTACATACATAATTAATTTGTTTGGAGACGTACAGGAACAAGTAGTCATTTATAAAAATCAAAAATAATAGAGGGCCCAGAAAGGAGCCCTGCGGTACACCCGCGAGGACATATCTTAGCTTCTGATTTAGACTACTCTATAATAGCAGTATTAGTATTAAGGTAAGCAGATAATTTTACTAGTTCTTCATTCATCCTTTCAATTGCAACATCAACATCACTATGACATATTGCAATAAGTGTATCATCTGCAAATAAATTCACAAAACCACACAATAGAGAATAACTTATGTCATTTAAATAAATTATGAATAACAATGGGCCCAAAACACTTCCTTGCGGTACACCGGTGTCATTTATTTCTAAGGGAGATATGGCATTGTTTATTTTTATACATTGAGATCTATAGTGCAAGTAACTTTTGAACCAGTCAAGAACTGATTTCTCCAATACCATAATATTTTAATTTATCTAAGAGCATCTTTCTGTCAATCGTTTCAAAAGCACGCCTGAAATCTAAAAACACTGCAACAAGGTATTTATCTTTATCAATTTCTTCATTCCAATTTGCAAAAGTTTCACATGAATTTTTAGACCTAAAACCAGATTGATTTCCTATAAACAAATTATTATAATTGAAATATTCCATTAGTAGAGAGTTAGAGTATTAATTGGTCTAAAGTCACCTGCATTGTTAGAGTTTAGAATTTTACCAACTGGTACAATAATACTACATTTTAATGAACTAGCACTTCCCCTCTACACAAGAATGTACTGATCAAATGTAATAGTACATGTCCCAAACATAATATTTTTAGTCGCAAACTCCTCTATAAATCCTTATTTTACTATAAGGAACCTAACCAGACTCCAACCAACAGCTACTCTCCGGGCTATGTGCCCTGCCGAGCGCTGAATTACAAGTTACAAGCCTGGCGCGTTAAGTGTAATAATTGCATATTACCATCAAAACGCTAATGCTTCGATTGCAACAAACACCAGCCGAAAGACTGATCCTACTTAAAGGAGCTCCCTTGCCAGTCGTCACACACCACTTGCAGACTGCAGTTTCGAGCTGTTGGCTCTCGTCAGTGCAAGGTAGGTATGCGACGACCGACATGAGAATCCTTTGACTATAGTACATCCCGGTATTTTTACAATAGCGACATGTAAAACAGCCAGCAGGCGCCATCCAGCGGTCCAGTGTCTGTTGCAATCGAAAAATAAATAGCCTGACTTGGCTTAGCATAGTTCAAATGTGCTTTTAGAGGACGGAATATTAAACATAATATTTTTAGTCGCAAAATCCTCTATAAATCCTTATTTTTCTATAAGGAACCTAACCAGACTGCAACCAACAGCTACTCTCCGGGCTATGTGCCCCGCCGAGCGCTGAATTACAAGTTACAAGCCTGGCGCGTTAAGTGTAATAATTGCATATTACCATCAAAACACTAATGCTTCGATTGCAACAAACACCAGGCTTGTAACTTGTAATTCAGCGCTCGGCGGGGCACATAGCCCGGAGAGTAGCTGTTTGTTGCAGTCTGGTTAGGTTCCTTATAGTAAAATAAGGATTTATAGAGGAGTTTGCGACTAAAAATATTATGTTTAATATTCCGCCCTCTAAAAGCACATTTGAACTAGTACATGTCCCGTCACTTCAAATATGGATTTTAAAAATTTTGTATTTAGAGTAATATTTACATTAGATTTATTGTTTAACGATGACACAATAACTTTAAGTTCCTGTAATGTTAAAAGTTTAAATTCATCAAACTACTTTCAACCAAATTATAACCAATAGAAGACTACTGACCACCATTATTTATAGAGTTTATAATATCATGAATGCTATTAATAAAGAATTGGTTAAACATATGAGCTATATTTTGCTCTCTGTTTGCCACTATTATGTTGTTATTATTTTGAAATCTGATACTCTCAGCCACAAATGGTTTATTTTCAGGTTTAATAAGGGTGTTTAATGTTTTCCACATCATTTTACAGTCATTATGATATGCATCAATTTTTGGCTCGAAATAATTTCTTTTCTTAAGTTTAGAAAGACTCACAGCCATATTTCTTTTCTGTTTGTAAATTATCCATAAATTTGATTTATCATTATCAGTACAATTCTTGAAGTTACGATATGCCATATCTATTTCCCGACATACATGTTTTAATTCAAAATTATACCATGGTACTTCAGTAGTCATTTTCAAAATGGTGATAACCGGAGCAATACTATTAACAGTAGATTCACATTCAATAAAGTAAGAACCATAGATATAATCCACTTCAACTGAATCAAGAGGCCAGTCCTTTTGAATCAATTGTAAACAAATTTGATGCATATTTTCAGAGTTTAAATTTCAAAATGTTATAAGCACAGATATATTATGGGTTAAGTTTGACACAGGTTTAATTGTTATAATAGAATGATCAGTGATCTTAGGCCAGTCATGTACTTTACATTTAACAGTATTACTATTTGTTATTACTAGATCAATTAGAGTATTACTTAAATTAGTACAATGTGTGAATTCATTAACAATTTGTTCAAGACCAAATATTGCAATCATCTGTTTCAATTTATTACTATAAAAACCCTTTTCATTAAAATTAATATTGAAATCCTCCACCATAATATATTTATGTTAAGTGTCACTACTTATTTCATCATACCACTCTTCAAAATGATCCAGAAATATAGGTATAACTGCACTTGGTGATCGATAGACAACTCCAATTCTCCACTTAGTACTATTTAATTCAATAGTGACAAACAAATTCCAAAAGATTCCCATAAGCACGCATTTCTTAACTCCATAGTATTTAATACCATGACGAATATATATCAAGACTCCACCAGTATGGCAGCTATTAGAATCACACCTTAATAAATTATATGTATTAATGTTCAAAATCAAGCACATCCTCTGTAGTTCTACTCACTTAATAAAATTATTGATGGACACAGTTCAAAAATTTTACTTTTTAATTCATCTTTTGGGGAATAAAACTTTGAATATTCAAGTAGATAATTTGTTTGTAAGATAGTATACTCGGTTACGTAATTAGTTTTTTTGGCTATCTTGTTTTCTTATCAACAATAGTTGGTACGTTATTAATATATTTAATGACTTTATTATTATCACCTTTACTCTTTAATTCATCTAGTTTAGTTGTCACATTTTTATAAAATTTTTGCTGCATTTTTGTTTTATCTCCATATATGCAAATATTTGTCACTTTATTTCTGTTTTTAATAATATTGATAGTGCAGCCTTGGTCCGGTAAGACTACTTTCACAGCTCTAGTTTTACCTTCACTATATTTACCCAGTCTAAACACCTTTACATTATTTACCACAGTTTCCGTTAATTCAATAATCTCTCTAACTTCCATAGTATCATCTTCAATTCTTTCCTTAGGGTTCGATTTACCAGACTCAGCAATATTCAACATAATAACATTTGAAGCCCTAATTTGTCTTTCATTCAGCTCCTGAATAAGTTGTTCACTTGACACAATATTATCATAATTTTGATTTAGATTAGAAATTTGACCAGAGGTAAGTTTATTACTTAATGTCTTCATTTCATCTAACTGGTTCTGAAACTCGTTGATTTTTTTTATCAAAGGTAATGTACACAAGTGGTTTCAACAGTATCTCAGTAACAGGTTGCAAATTACTAAGATTGGAAACTCAATATCTAACTCTATAAAAAATAACATTGGGGTACCTCAGGGAAGTATTCTTGGGCCGCTGTTATTCATAATTTACTTAAATGATATAAATAAAATAGAATGCGATTTTATGAATCTATTTGCGGATGATACTTTAATATCTCACTTTATCTACTTTAATATCTCACCGAAACAGTGGCTAGAATGAATAAGGTATTAGACAAAGTAAATAAATATTTAAATATAAATAAATTAAAACTAAATGTAAAAAAAACCAAGGCTATGACCTTAAATACATCATATAAACTAAGCATAAGTAACTCAGATGCACTCAAGCTAAAAATAAATAATGAGGAAATTCAATGGGTAAAAGAAATTAAATATTTGGGGGTTATAACATGCAAGAGTCACAGTTTATAAAACAATTATTCAACCGCATTTTGATTATTGCTCTACAATACTGTCTACTATCTACTGGATAAAAATCAACTACAATTTTTACAAAAATTGCAAAATAGAGGCATGAGAATAATTTTGAGATGTAATAGATATACACCGATAAATTGGATGCTTCAAGCATTAAATTGGTTCTCTGTTGAAAAAAGGATATTTTACATGTGCATGACCTTTATTTTTAAACTTTTTAAAAATATGTTACCAAATTACTTTGATGGTTTCACAATAAGAAATAATTTTGTACACCAACATCATACAAGAATAAGAAATAATTTTCACATAAATAGAACTAGATATATGAAGTCAATGAAATCATTATTCTTTAGAGGTTTGAATGAATTTAATAAATTACCCAATGATATTAAAAATAGTACTAGCGTGAACATGTTTAAGAAAAAAGTTGTTTCATACTTAAAAATAGAAATTAATATTTAAATGTTATTTAACAAAATTTATTTTCAATGTTTATCACTGTAGTATCTAATATTCACTGTTATTTGTATTCCTTTTAATCTATATATTTACTTATTTATTTTTAAGCTATATATTTATTTTTTTAAATCTATATTTATTTATTTATAATTGTTATATCTCTTTATGTGCATGTGTATAACCAATTAATATGTAGCGTTTGTATATTAGGGTTTCTTTCCTACTTAATAAACATATTATTATTATTATTATTATTAATAATGGGACTTGCCGAAGCTCTTGCTCACACTCAAGACAAATAAATAATAGCTGTCTTTTTTCATCCGTAGAAATCTTGTTTCAGTTGCAGATATATCCTCACATTTTTCACATAGCTAACTCATACAACTGTCACACTGAAATAGCTGACAATTATCTAAAAACTTACACAGAAACCATAATAACGCTATTTGCAATATTTTCCTAAACTTAAGAAGACGCTATGAGCTTTGCATTGAAAATAATAGTTGCGACTCTGAACAATTTCTTTAATTGATTACTTATGTAGTTTTATTTTATTATAAAGAGTTTTCTCTTGCTTTGTAAATCTGTTTTCTAATAAATTAAATATGACGTTAATTCTAATATATTAATTATTTACACGTGATTATAGTTAGGTCATATATAATTTACATGTTGAAAATAGCATTTTTTATACGTGAAAGCGTTTCACATACTGTTTGCGTGCGTTAAAGATTTATCACACACTATGTGAAATCAATAATTTTCAAGCGTAATTAGTAGGGTGTGTGTAGTTGTCAAAATTGAATAAACAATAAAATTATTATTTTCTTGGCCTACCTTATTATTTTTGTTTCACTTGTGTTTTGACATGCATGGCTCACTCTTCTTGCAATAAAGCAGCTCATTTCCATTTTGAATGTCAAATATGTCGAGAAATATTTAAGATACACCTATACAATATTATATATTTGAAATCAGGGGAAAAAGGGCTTCTCGCAAATGCAATAATATATAGGGTGTTCCATTTAAAAAAACATATATTTACTTCGTATCACGTGACTTATACATATTGTTTTTTTTTTTAATCATGTTTCAATAAAATATAGGTAAGATCCTACAACTTTTATACGAAACTTTTTTTCTATTTTCAATAATAACAGAAATAAAGGGGGTCAATATATAGTGAATAACCCTGTGCCGATATCAATTTACCAACACTGTCCCATTAATGCGTTTCCACGTTGGACTTATATCTTAACATAATACTGGGGAAATATCATAGTGATATATTGTTCTGATATAAAATTATATTAGACTAACATAGCAAACAAAATCTGTGGTTTACATGTTAGACATATATGTGGAAGCAATATTTTTCCAAAATGTTTGTGCTACTGAGGTTTGATTGTAGATTAGTATTTTTAGTTGAGATATTTTTTTTGTTTACAATGAATTTTAAAAAAATATTAAGAAACATGGCTTAAAATTATTTTAAAAAATCTTTGTTGAAATGGTAGTAAATTACTTAAAAATAAACTACAATTTTAAAAAGTATTTCATAACAAGTGACATAATTCTACAGGATGTTGACTTTTAAATGTAGGTACATAACATTTAGCCATCTTAATAAATATCTTGAATTCAAATTTGTTATTGTAGTTCTACTAGCTTCATGTATCCAACAAATTTAATGAAAGTATATCGAATATTTTCAGAGATAAAGTCTATTTGTTTAAAATCTCCAGGTCTCGAACATTTTATTTATTTGCAAGGTAACTAACAATCCGCTTAGCTTTACAACCTGCTCCTATTGTTTATAATTTTCTCATAAACAATTTCCAATTTTTACAATTTTGCGGTCCAACCACTAAAAATAGAGTTATTCACGAAATGCAGTGAAGAAGTGTTAATTTGTTGTTAAAAAAATTATATTCCTGACGGATTTGATGCTACACAACTTAACTATGGACCTATTTTGATCTGAACGTATGGTAAAAAAAAAAAACACGAGACCTGCATAAGACAATTCCTTTTTCAGGTATTTTCAAGTCTAGTTTGCCTTTATTGTATTTGTATGAAAAACTTATATTTAAGTAGTTTGTTTACACTTAATATTAAAAGTTTTTTAAATTTTTTAAATCACCTCAAATACAAACAAATATGAACCATATAAATATTCAGCTAACCAAGCCGATCAGCAGGCAATCCGAGGTAATTTGGAGGCAATCCAAGGCAGGGACGTATTTATAAATTTTACGCCCCAGTGAGTACTCGGTAGCAAAAGTGAAAAAACTATGGGCTGCCGATATCAATTTACCAACACTGTCCCATTAATGCGTTTCCACGTTGGACTTATATCTTAACATAATACTGGGGAAATATCATAGTGATATATTGTTCTGATATAAAATTATATTAGACTAACATAGCAAACAAAATCTGTGGTTTACATGTTAGACATATATGTGGAAGCAATATTTTTCCAAAATGTTTGTGCTACTGAGGTTTGATTGTAGATTAGTATTTTTAGTTGAGATATTTTTTTTGTTTACAATGAATTTTAAAAAAATATTAAGAAACATGGCTTAAAATTATTTAAAAAAATCTTTGTTGAAATGGTAGTAAATTACTTAAAAATAAACTACAATTTTAAAAAGTATTTCATAACAAGTGACATAATTCTACAGGATGTTGACTTTTAAATGTAGGTACATAACATTTAGCCATCTTAATAAATATCTTGAATTCAAATTTGTTATTGTAGTTCTACTAGCTTCATGTATCCAACAAATTTAATGAAAGTATATCGAATATTTTCAGAGATAAAGTCTATTTGTTTAAAATCTCCAGGTCTCGAACATTTTATTTATTTGCAAGGTAACTAACAATCCGCTTAGCTTTACAACCTGCTCCTATTGTTTATAATTTTCTCATAAACAATTTCCAATTTTTACAATTTTGCGGTCCAACCACTAAAAATAGAGTTATTCACGAAATGCAGTGAAGAAGTGTTAATTTGTTGTTAAAAAAATTATATTCCTGACGGATTTGATGCTACACAACTTAACTATGGACCTATTTTGATCTGAACGTATGGTAAAAAAAAAAAACACGAGACCTGCATAAGACAATTCCTTTTTCAGGTATTTTCAAGTCTAGTTTGCCTTTATTGTATTTGTATGAAAAACTTATATTTAAGTAGTTTGTTTACACTTAATATTAAAAGTTTTTTAAATTTTTTAAATCACCTCAAATACAAACAAATATGAACCATATAAATATTCAGCTAACCAAGCCGATCAGCAGGCAATCCGAGGTAATTTGGAGGCAATCCAAGGCAGGGACGTATTTATAAATTTTACGCCCCAGTGAGTACTCGGTAGCAAAAGTGAAAAAACTATGGGCTGATAAATAAAAATTTACACTTTGTTTATACAGTTATTTATTATTCTTAGAAAGTGGCATAAACATTTGAGAAAAAGTTATGAAAAAGTAAATAAAAATAATTTTTTTAAACATATCATTTTACAATAATTGTTTGTGATGTGCCAAATTGTTAGTGAAGGAATCAACTACATCATCATAGTTTAATGATTTCGTCAAATCGGCCTCTATATTAAGAATAGCTAAATAATTATTTAAACGCTCTTCATTTATGTGAGAGCGCATGTAATTTTTTATTCGTCATAGGAGAATGAACGTTCTGCACTTCAGTTTGTCACTGCTGTGCCGGTGAACATACGTAACGTAATATCTATGTACGGAAACACCTCTTCCAGCTTGTTTTCTCTGATCAAAGTCCCTAACTGTCTCAAGCTCTTTGGTTTCTTTCTTTTTTCGGATTTTATGTAATATTTGAAAAGCACACATTCATCTTGCAGACTGCCTGCAAGGTCTTCCGGATAGAGCCTTTGTAACTCTTTGGGGCTATTCCTTATTTCTTCTGCTCCTTCTTTTTCCTCAAGTCTTAAAAGGAATGAAAATTTGTCATTAATATTGTCATAAGCCATCTTTCGCCTTTTTAACGCACTTAAAAGCTGATCGCAAATTGGAAAAAATGCGTGCACTCAAAAATGGTCACTTGATTGCAATTACACTTCTCCCTCGCGAGATTCGTCATACCTAAGTTTCCTCTTGATGGAGCGTTTTTGGAGTTTATATATTCATTAACGTGAGATTTCCCGAACCCCCGCATAGTCTCCCCGTCAGAGAGCCCTTGACCACACGCGTTGCCATGCCACAACGAGTGAACCTCGTCTAAATAGTACACAGCTAGTTGCACAGCTAGTACCTACTTACACACAATTATCTAACTTATATGTAAAGAGTAAAAAAATTTAAACGGGTAATAAATGGATGATTTCATTATACCAAAATCTTTTTTATACGATAGCCGGAGACGATCTGAGATGCCCGTCAAAACCTAGAGGGACGGCCCTCCGGCCGCCCCCTACGCCCTTAGGTAAATACGTCTCTGATCCTAGGCGATATTTCTCCCAGTTTTCACGTGAGTTACCCCCCCTTTATATAATAAGGTGACAAATAGAGGCATGTTCCACCACTACAGATGGAACAATACATATTTTAAAATTAAGTTGAAGATAAATCTATACATAAGTCTTGTATATGACTGTGAACACGGAATATACAAGAAACTTTATATAAGAAATTAAAAATATCCAGTCTTACTTCTGTTTGTGGTGGATTCCATAACTTCTGTTTATATATTGTTCCCTTGTGTTTTGGAGGTTCTTCAACATATGTGGCATATGGAGACAATCTATCTTCTTTTGAACCTGCATGTGTTTGCACCACAACCTAAGATAAATATTATAATTAAAATAGAAATGACCCAGAGAAATGCAAATCATTTTATTAAGATTTAAGCGATTTTACATGCAATGTATACATTAATGAATACCATTTTTTTTAACAAAAAAAAACATTTTAAATAATTTTCATCACGTAGTCACATAGAAGTGTTAGAACATTCTGAATCTTTATTCCAGTTACATATACACAGTAAAGGTAAGGGTTGCCAAATAACATAAAATAGATTCCACTTTTAACAACCTACATTCCATATTATCTTATGGATTTTCTGCAACCCAAACCAAATTTGTATTGATTAGTTTTTAGTAAACAAAAATGCCTAATGCAATTTCTTGCAAAATAAGCACATTTTTTATAAATATACACCACTCTAAAAAAATATTTGTTGTTTGTCCATAACGAAAGTTCATTGAAACCACCTCTGTAGCTGAAATTGGTTAACTAATAATTGAGATATGGAGGAGGGGCTATTTCTAGTACAAGAAGCCATTAAATACCTCAAGTACAACAAACATTTGGGTAGTGATGGCATTCCAACGGAGCTGTATAAACAAAGAGGACAGAATTTGGTTATTTCATCTGGTAAATTATTAAGGTCTGTGAGAATGAAGAAATGACACTTTATAAATGTAATAAAACATACCTGATTAACAAAGCATTTTACAGCTATAGGAATTTTTAAATACAGCGGTTGAAATCGCTAATTTTAAGTTGTATTATGTAAAATTGATCTTACTGGCATTATTTGCAATATATAAAATAAGTTATATGTTTCGTTTGTGTTTCCTTTTCATATTCATATTCTAGTCCACTGGTAATATGTGGGCTAGTATGTGGGCCGAGAGCAAAACACTTAACTAGTAACAGTAACCACCAAGATTAGCTCATTCAAAGGAATTCATCACATATCCTTTGAAATCAAGAGCTAAATTAACTAAAACTACTAGATTTAAACAGGTCACCCCTACCGACTCTAATTGGCTTCTACAGGGTGTTTTTGAAATACAGACAAATATTCCGATTCATCAATCGTCATATTTTTAAAATCCGCAAATAATATTTATTTATTCAAAAACAGACAGATAAATAGAATAAATTTTGTATTTTACAAATAATTATTGATTATTAACGAGTTACGCCACTCATCAGTTTCCATGGTACTTGACCGTGAACTTGTTGCTTATTTTTAGTGCACCGTCGCCGAGAAGCTAGTAGCGGCCGTCGCCGTCAATAGTTTACGTACAAGCCTTTACACGTTAATAGCGAATTACTATATTTAAAAGTTTTTAATGGAGAATTTTACAAAAGTTGAGTGGACAAACATTGTACTTTGTTATTGTGCAGCAGGAGAAAATACCCATTAAGCTTACATACATTACATGTGTCAGCTGTTCAACTTTTTTAACCCATTACTCATGATAGGGGTCGTAGGTGACTGGATGAGGAAACACTAATGTTAGATGCTGTCGAAGAAAATCCTGAAATAAGTATTTATAGGCTTTCTGCACAAACTGGAGTGTCCGAATTTGTAGTGTGGCGCACTTTTAACGAATACGGGCTGCATCCTTATCACATGCAGAAAGTGCAAGGCCTACAGGCCTGGAGATGAGCTTCAACGGCAAAAATAACTAAATACCAACTTTGCGTGTGTGTTCATTTTCAATTATAAGTATTTATAATTTGATCATTTTGTGCCAATTTGGCAGCACTGTACACTCGGCTGTAATATGGGTGAATAATTTACGTTATGCGCGTCGGAATTGGGGTGGATAAAGATGAGTCTAATAATTTCTTTTCCTTTGAATTTTTTAATTTAAAAAATGGTATTAATCTTCACACTCCATTGGGAGTCACATAAAAAAATACGGAGTCCGTGGCTTTACAGTAAACTTAATTTTGACATTTATACAAAACGGACAACAATATGTAATTTTCGACTCTAAAAAATCTGAGATTAAAACCATAAAATACGGGGTGCCGCAAGGATCTGTACTTGAGTCCCTGCTTTTCATTATTTATATAAATGGTTTATCAAGTTACATGGATAATGCAGAAGTATTTCTGTATGCAGACGATGCCACATTTCTACCACATGAAAAAGACAAGAGAGCAATTGATGTACCGTCTAGGAACACAATGTCGAAAGCGATTGAATATTTCAATTCTAACATATTATCTCTAAATCAAAACAAAACTCAAAATATTGATTTTTTAAAAAGTTACGGAAATGAAGAAGAAGAAGAACTTAGTGTGTGCTTACTAGGTTTTTGCATGGATAAAGATCTCACCTGAAGGAACCATACTGAGGAGGTATATAAAAAATTTCTAAATTACGATTTGTCTCGGGTAGATTGAGAGACAATGTATCTAAAGAAGTACTTAAGATGGCCTATCACGGACTAATTAATTGCCATCTCACATATTAACCACACATATCCTACAAGAAATATGAATGCCTTAAGAGCTCTAAATCATAGAACTTTACTTTTTGAAATGTCGCCTAAATATTTGTGCATAAAAATTTACAACGTCTTACCGGCTGAGCTAAAAGATACCCAGAATATATATAAATTCAAGAAAGATTTGAAGAAGCTGCTGGTAGAAAAATATTACTATACATTAAATGAATTCTTCGCAGTTTAACAACTTCTGAATGTCTGTATAGGGAAATTTTTGTCAATGTTATTCTTATATATTTGTTTGTTCTCTTGTTTTATTATACTTTGTTTTATACATTTATTTGTGATAATGTATATATCATATGTTATGTATTATGACGATTAAGCCTATGTTACTTATACTACAAATTGTTGCTTGTGCTTGACTTGTCCAATGTCATTCCTGTAATGACCCAAAAGGAAATAAAGATATATTCTATTCTATTCTATGGAGTTTTGACATGGGGAGCTTCCCCAGGAGCACATAATGATTTCTTATATCAAAAAAGGATTGTAAGAGAAATAGCAAACGCGGGATGCAGAGATCATGCACGGCCTATTTTCAGGAGGTTGGAAACTTTACCTAGCTTATATATACTGGAAGCTATTATACAGGGTTACTGGTAATTCGATACATTCCTTTGGAGATGTGATGGGGCATGATCTAAGAAGTAAATTTAGCCCTAACATATATTATGCAAAACTCAATAGTTTTTGAGATATTTAATTTTTTTTGTTTTTCTCAAAAAGTAGATCTTAATGTCCTAAAAGTTAATTTTCGAAAAATCTATTTGACATTTTTAAATTTTTTTTTACTGGATTACTTGTCCAATATTATAGATATCCGTTTGGAATGAAAAATATCTGGAAACATTTCGATCATGTGAACATCTGCAATAAAAACTTTAAATTTTTTTTTTAAATCAGCTATGAAATTTACCTATTAGGTTTTTTCAAAAAAATATTAACGTAACACGCGTATAAATTATTATAAAAACTGCCTTATTTCAATAGCTACCTAACAAGGTACAAATGTTCAATGTACCCTTAATAGTTCTAAGAAAATACTAGTAAAAATAACACAAGTAGTACGAATTTTATTTTTAGATAAACAGTAAAAAACATTTTAAAAGTAGAGTTTAATTCTTCATTAATTTCAAAGTACTTTATTTTTTATATGTCTTGCTCAAAATGGGAGCCCCTATTCCGTATACAGACACGGTAGCGTCTTCTTATTTCCGTCCTTGTTACTCTGGTTATCAGATTATGCCTTATGTGTTGGGCAGCATCGACTATCCTTTGTCTAAGGTTTTCTATAGTATTGACTGGTGTGCCATAGACCATCTCCTTCATATGACCCCATACGTAATAATCAAGGGGTGTTAAGTCAGGGCTTCGCGCTGGCCAAGGTATTGGGCCCGCTCTTCCAATCCAACGGTTAGGGAAACATTGATCAAGTAACTGTCGTACTGTTAGCCGATAATGTGCTGGACAACCGTCGTTCTGAAACATCATTCGCAGTCTGACGCCGAGAGGAACATCTTCTAAAATCACCGCCAGATCATTTCTTAAAAAATTTTCATAGATTTCCCCGTTTAAATTTTGAGGAAGAAAGTGTGGCCCTATTAAATAGGGGCCAATGACTCCCATCCACACATTAATAGAAAACTTCATTTGGAAACTAGTTTCACGTGTTAACTTGGGATTTTCCTCTGCCCAATAATGTAGGTTGTGGAAATTTGTTATACCCTCGCGATTAAATTTCGACTCGTCCGTCCATAAAATACTTGTTAAAAAATTTGCACTTTCTGCATCTGAATTTAACATAAAGCGGCAGAATTCCACTCTCCTTTCAGGATCACCTTCCTCCAAGCCTTGGACAGGGGTATAGTGGTAAGGATGACATCCAACTCTACGTATCTTAGACCAAACTTTCCATTGTGACGCTCCAGTTAGTCTTGCGACTTTATTAGTTGAAATAGTTGGGTCTTCCTCAAAATACCTCAATATTTCTTCCTCATCATCTGGTTCATAAACGGGAGGAGCACCAGCGTCACTTCTTCTACATTTCACGGAGCCAGTTTCAGCGATATTTCGATATGCCGTACTGAATACACGTGCATTTGGTAAGCGGCAGTTAGGGTACCAAAGACCATATTCTCGACGAGCTTCAGCAGCGTTGCCGCCACAGTATCCACAGACAAACAAGATATCAGCGTATTCTGTGTTGGCATACGCGGCCACAGCACAGAAAATACAATAACAACAACTACGAGCAAAATCAAAATCTTCGATAACTAATTTAACAAGGCCAACAAACTTAAGGGACACGGAGATAAGAATGTCAGTTAATGACATATATGCACAAACGTCAAAGTCAAGGACTGACCGACTTAAATGAAAATGAACGATTAGTCGTTTAATAAATTCCGCCACCAGCATTATCTTTACTAATTTTTTATTAGAACTATCAAAGGTACATTAAACATTTCTACCTAGTTAGATAGCTATTGAAATAAGGAAATTTTTATAATAATTTGTACGCGTGCTACATTAATATTTTTTTGAAAAAACCTAATAGGTAAATTTCATAACTGATTTAAAAAAAAAAAATTTTACAAGTTTTTATTTTAAATGTTCACATGATCGAAATGTTTCCGGATATTTTTCATTCCAAACGGATATCTTTAATATTGGACAAGTAATCCAGTAAAAAAAAAATTTAAAATGTCAAGTAGATTTTTAGGAAATTAAGTTTTAAAACATTCAGATCTACTTTTTTGAGAAAAACAAAAAAATTGAAATATCTCAAAAACTATTGAGTTTTGCATAATGTATGTTAGATTTACTCCTTAGCTCATGCCCCATCACATCTCCAAAGGAATGTATCGAATTACCAGTAACCCTGTATATACACAACCGGTACACAGCTCCATAAATATGATACGAGAAAGAACCATTTATTGCGTTTACCAAAAGTTAAATTGTGTAAAACAACTAAGCAGTCAGAATTTTTACCTTTGAAAATATATAACACCCTACCAGAGGCTTTTTCAATAAAGAAATTAAAATGTATTGTTAAGAGATCATTGGTGGCCCGGGTCTTTTATAAAATTGAAGAAGTTTTTAAGTACAACTGGTCCGAACCTATATAATAATAATTTAAAAAAACATAGTTTTACTTATGCTAGATTGTATGTAAGGGCTTTTCCTTTTTACTGAGTGTAATTATAAAATTGTTTGTCGCACAAAGAAGATCTAAAGACTGTCAGATTCAATCTTTAGAATCCTTCTGAAGAAGCTGACAGGATGATCAGCGAAACGTCAAGTCAAGTTCGACGACCACGGCAAGACCCAGAAGAAACTACTTCATTAGACAATGGCCGTGAAAACCTGCATTCTACTATATAAAGGGCTAACTTTAAAAATACAACTTTTATTATTCTGAGTAAAATGACGTAAAAGCAAGACAAGGCATAATTTCCTCATATTTAAAATAACGTGTCAATATAACTGATTTTGCAAGGTAAATATTGAGTAGGATGTAAAAGTTTGTAACGGGCAATATTAAAATATATTTAATTTAGGGTCATTTTATGATCTGGCCATGGTAAAATAGTAATATTCAAAATAGTTCCGTATAAATTATTAATTGCATCAAAGGATACTAAACATATAAATAATTTTCTATATTAATTATACTTTTTTCAGTTTTATCAAAATTTAAGATGAAAATATAATTTTAGATAACTATATAAAAATTGAATTTATAAAAAATAAAATTGTACTCAATACTTGTAAAAGATTAAAAATTAATATGCCAAATATTCCAGATTTTTCAAATATTCAGAATTAAATTTACTTCACTTGTTGAAGTAAAACTGTAAAAATTATAATAAGTGCTCCAATCCAATCTTAAACTAATGTGTTACCTTTATTTCTGACAAGTGCTTGATAACAGGTGATCCATCTGAATTTGGTGCCAAGATAAGTTCCCATTTACCATAGTCTAATTTTTTGTATGGATGAGAGTCACGATTCCAACCATCTGAAAAAGACAGATTAATTAATAAATAATCGCAACTTTGAGCATGCTAAATATATTATTTAATGATAATTTATCTCTAGAACATATTTACTTTGAATATCAGAAATAAAATATGGCATGTGTAATTTCTAATAAGATTTAAATAACTGATTGCGTTCTTAAATCAGTAGGGTCTATGAGGAGAGGCAGCAGCTCTCCACCACGAAATCATGTAGTATAAGTTATTAAAACCAAAAGACCACTTTAGAAAAATACTATCTTCTCTTTGTACCTTAACTCATAGTATCAAACATTTTATCAATTTAAAATTCAATTTTCATCTTCTAACTCAGGTATGTCCATTTACTTACTTACATTTACACGCTGTATAATATCAATTTTATTTGACAAAGTAGTTGGGCCTATATTTTATGATTTTACTTTGACACGACAAATATATCTTGAAATAATTTTACCAGAGGTAGATCGTCTAATTCAAGAATTCCCTATGGACGTATTGTCTAGAATGATTTGGCATAAGGACGGAGCAACTCCACATAGTGTTTTAGGAGTTCTGGAACATTTAAATAATCAATTTCTCATCTGGATAGGCAATGCTGTGACCATTTGATGGCCATCAAATAGCCCTGATTTGACATCATTTAGATAGCTTTTTATGGGGGTTTTAAAAAGACAAAGTCAATTTTAATCATAGCCACAACCTTCAGGCCATTAAAGCAAAAATTCAAGAAGAAATTAACAACTTAAACAGAAACTATAATAACGCTATTTGCAATATTTTCCTAAGCTTAATTTCTATATTCCAAGAACAGTGTCCTGCACAAACATAATTTTTTATATGGATTTTACGCGAACTAATATGCTTTGTAAATCACCAATATATGTCATGTGCAATAACGTAAATAACATATCATCACTTTGTAATATTTATGTGGACAATATTAAGCATATTATTAGTTGCGTTAACTTGGTTTAATTTATTAGTGCATAAATTATTCTGTATTATATCTGTTGACCTTTATATTGGATTGTTTGTACGTAATCAGCTCTTTCCATGTTTTTGAAGTCCACATAAGGTACAATATTCTAAAAAAAAATCATGTAAGGAAAACAGATGCAGCCAAAAAATTATATAATGATTCGCTAATACTCAATTCAGAAAATAAATCTAAAACAGCTTGGTCATGATGGGTCATCCGATAGGCGAATATTCCTACAGTGGCATCTTACATGAACTCAACCTTCTATCACTTGCGCAAGGAAGAGTGCAACTCTAGTTATGCTTTTTGCATAAATTAATTAATGGTAATATTAACTGTCCTGAGATACTTCAGTTGAGTAGCTTTAATTTAAATTATCGTAGAACAAGACATTCAGAACTTTTTAAAATACCCTTTCATCACATAAATTATGGTCAAAATGATCCCATTAGCAGATTACTCCGAACAGCAAATTCATTCCATAATGATATTGAACTCTGTGGCTCGTCACTATACTCATTTAAAAACCAAGTTAAATCTTGTATAAGTAATTTAAATTAGGTCTGAATACATGATGTAGCTGAATTTTATTGTACTTGTAATTATTTTCTTGTTGTTTTATCTATGTATTATTTTAAATTATTTTTATTAAATAATTATTATGTTTTCATTTATTGCACTGTAAAATGACTTAGCCGTATAATTAATAATAAATAAATAAATAAATACTAAATCCTATAACCAGTGTGATAAAGTAGAAAATATTCTTGACACTTTTAAGTCAAATGCCAGTGGCGTAGACAACATCAATCTTAAAATGTTAAAATATGCAATTCCTTTTGCAAGCAAGCCTTGGCACATATCATAAATAGTTCTCTGGAAACTGGTATCATTCCAACAATATGGAAAAAAGTAATCGTCCTGTCCTTATCAAAAGTACCAAAAGCTACTGAACTCAAAGAGTTTCTTCCAATCAACATTCTCCCTGCAATGTCAAAATTTCTTGAAAAAATTGTATCACAGGAACTTATCTACCACTTAGAAGCAAACCAAGTACTACCAGAAATTCAATTAGGCTTTAGAAAACACCATAGTACTAGCTCTGCATTAATGAAAATATCCAATGATTTAACTAAATTTAACTAAAGGTATTGATAACTCGCATGTAACATATCTTATTCTATTGGATTTTAGTAAAGCATTTGATACCATTAACATTCTCTTCTCTTGGCTAAACTGAATTATTATGGCATTAGGTCCACCTTCCTAAATCAAATCAGAAGCTATCTTAGCGACAGAGATTAGACTGTTAAATTAAACAGTAACGTATCAGAAGATGTTAGATGTTAGCTCTGGAGTGCCACAAGGGAGTATATTGGGCTCCGTCCTCATTTTTACATATACTGCAGATCTACTTCATATCGTAGGATATGACTGAAATCTACACCTGTATACAGATGACAGCCAATTAACTATAAAAGTCATGTCCTCCAGAAAACGTTAATCACCTCATAAGTGAACTGAATGTAAACTTGCAGTTATTAAGTAAATGGTCGAATAACCATGGATTAAAACTAAATTCATCTAAAACCGTTGCAATGTGTACCAACACTTTAACCAGTAGAGCAAAAAATTAACAAACAACTGATATCGTGTTAAATAATAGTGTAATAAATCTAAGTAATGAAGTAAACAAGTTATCTTTGACCTTCGAAAATCATGTTACAAAAAAGTGTGTTACTTCAAGTTCAAATTATTGTGGAGGTATAAGTATGTTCTACCAAAGGAAATTAATTGGAGTCTTGTGAATGCTGTAATATTAAGTTATATGTATTATGGAACCTCTGTGTACAACAATTATTTAAACGAAGCATATAAAAACAAAATTCAAAAACTCCAAAACTCTTATTTAAGGTACTCATACATATACATTAGCAAAAAAGAGCAGAAGTCCTCTCTATAATGATTTGAACTATATTATGCATGTTTACTATATAAAATTATAGATTCTAAATCTCCACTTTACTTATACTCCTTACTTACTAGTTAAAAGATCCAGTGCCCATTCCGTTAACATACGAAATGCCGAGTTATACTCAATTCCTCAACATAGGACAACAAAATTTGAGTGCTGCTTTGAATATCATGCATGTATATTAATCAATAAATCCATGGATGTTTTTAACAAACCAACTGTTAATCAATTTAGTTTAAATTGTAAAAATCATTTTTTTTAAGTGAACAAAGATTAAGTTAAACCTATATTGAAAAGTATGTAAAGACACATATATGGTGCTACAACACAATACCTCAAAATTTGAAGGAACCTCTGCTTCTATGTATAGTACCAACAATTTTGAATATAATTTCAGATATCTTTCCTTACCAAACCAAGCGTTCAAAAATAATGTAAAAATCAAGTTGGTTGGTATTTCAACATATTGTAAATTTAGTTTTAATTGTGTATACTCTTTTTAGATATGTAAGTTAGTTATGACCTTTTATTTTGAAAATGTTTTGTTTTTTAGGAAGAGTGGAAGAACGGCATTGCCGAACTCTCACATTTTGTGAAATTGTAAATACTAAATAAAATTTTACTGTATAAAATGTACAATCATTGTGCACAGTAAAATTTTATTCTATTATATTCTACATACTCATTATGTTGTTCTGAACTAATGGTAAAAAAAAACTAGACTCGACTAGGACAGTTCCCAAACAAAATTATTTTGTCTCCATTAAAAAAGGTAAACTGTGTGAGAGCTTGCACATGGTCAGTTGTAGATTATAGTTTCACTTACTGAATTCACCAGTTAAGAAAAGTTGTTGGGCTCCTGGTGCCCATTCTCGACAAACTATGGAATTATCTTGCTGTACGTTAATGCCATAGTAAGTATACGCTTTTGTAAAATTATCCAAACCGCCTCCATTTTCCTCAATTGAATCTTGAAGATCTCGTAGACAAGCATATCTGGAAAAATATTGATGTCATTTTATAGGTGGAGGACTAAGATAGTAGGATGCCGTGGCGACTAATATAATAAAGTAACACAATAGAGTTATGAAGTAGTTTAAACAAGTATCAAAACACTGCACACTACTCTCATATTCGTCACTCATATTGGCTCCATCTGTGGATGATTAAAACTGAATAATATTACTTTGTGATGATTAAAAGTAATGTTAATGTTAATTTTAATTATTCTCAGAAGATGACAACATGGGTAATGAAATGTGCATCGAGTATAGTATTAATACGTAGTAATCAATGTTTTTGTTTGTTCATAAATTCACACCAGAAGTTCCAACTCCACTTCCAAGACAACAGAGTTGAAAGGTGTTCGATTAAACAAGAAAAATTAACACCTTTTGCATTTGTAATAACTTTGAAATATCTCGCTATGATCTCATTTTATGTATCCCGAAAAATATCCTGAAAGACTCCTGAAGCACGTCCAAGTACACCTTACCAAATGATTGTTTCATATGGCTTTGCCAATTTCTGTACGGGTATGGTTGTTATACTGTCAATATTGTTGCAGTAGATAAATAAACATATTAAGAGAATTGTTTTATAAAATGGAGAATGCCCAGATAGTTCCTGTTCCAATTTTAAACAAAATGATTAACTAAAGTACACTTTATTACAATTATTTAACACTCTTAAAAAATCACAGAACAGTAATCATAACATTATAGGTGCTATGCGGGGGCATTTTTATCCAAGTTTTGGCGGAAAGGTAGTACATTCGATGACGACCCTGCACCTTATTGAATAGCAAATTATTTGTTGAATAATGCTTCTGAATGAGAAAAATTTAATGGACAATTGCCTGCTGTCTATAATGAACGTCTTCATAGATTACAAGTCTTGGACCTTTGTGCATTCTTTGTTTTGTGGTGGACATCTATATAATAATATAAACTGCTGGCCACTCGAACTTACACATAGGGAATTTTAGGCAAAATTTAAAGTTCAATATTTTCAACAGGAATGCAAATTTTTGAACTCGGCTTGCAAATTTTAAGAGCTAGTTTTTTTCGAATTAAGCTGCATGACGTATATTTATCGTAGGACCATAAGTTTATTATATACGGGGTGATCAATGAAGCCATGCAAAAAATCAAAAAGTTTGTATGAGTGAAATTTCCGCAAAAAATTTTTTTGGTCGTTGCATTATGGTTCGTTTCTAAGGTAACATCAATATCTCTAGACGGTTTTGTCAGTTTTTGGATTAAGGCCCTTAGGCCTTGTACACACTACTCAACATAAAATTTGGATACCGAAATTTTTAAAATGCTATAACTTGACATTGGATTGACGGTTCTTGATGATTTTTGCGGATTCGGAATCCTTATTTTACGTAGATTTTCTATGGTCTAAACATTTTATTTGAGGGTTGAAATTTACACATTATGCCGGGTCGATAATAAACAAAAACGTAGGGTACGACGCGCTCTAAGGTTTGGCATCATTTAAGTTTTTGTAAAAATAAATTCTCACCTCAAGTTGTTTTTATTTAATGTTCCTCTCACTGTTCTGTCCGAAACTCACACCCCAGTTTGTTGTCTTAAAGAGTCATTCAGTTTTACAGAGTTCTTTGTCCACCCCCAAGCCCATAATTATGATCAGGTGTAATTTCTACGCGACGCGTCAATTTCAAAGTAGGCATTGGAAAAACAAATTTGTTGCTATGCAATTAAAAACTGTTTACATCATTTTAGAAATAATCTGACACATTTCATTGTTATAATTTTGTAAAGTTTAATTAATATGAGGCGTTTAACCACGGCAGAAAGGGAAAATTGCATTCGACTTCTCAACGAAGGAATGTCAAAACAGCAAATTGCGCACATTTACAATGTCAGCCGAAAGACAATTTATAATTTGATCCGCCGCGTCGAAGCTACTGGTGATCATATTTATGGGCATGGGGGTGGACATACAAAAAAAATAAACGAAAGAATTTTAATGAGAGAAACTATGCGGAACAGAACAAAGAACTCTAGAAAACTAAATGACTCTTTAAGACAACAATCTGGGGTGAGAGTTTCGGACAGAACAGTGAGAAGAACATTAAATAAAAACAACTTGAGGCGAGATTTTTTTTTTAAAAACATAACATAATGCCAAACATTTTAAATTATAGAGCCCGTCGCAGAGCAAAATGTGTGCGGTTATTACAACACCATAGAGTGAATAGGCGGGCATGGGCAAATCGGCATGCGAATTGGGGTAATGCAGAGTGGAGCCATTGTTTATTTACTGACGAAACAAGATTTAATTTGTTTCGCTCCGATGGCCGAATTTTAGTTTGGAGAAGGCCAAATCAGCGATATTTGGAGGAAAATATGGACCCTCAAGAAGCATTTGGTGGCGGAGGTGTTACAGTGTGGGGAGGTATCATAAGAAATGGTAAAACCGAGCTATTCATTACCAACCAAACCATTAATGCTACTGTTTATCAGGAGGAAATTTTGGAACCTATTGTTGTTCCAAAAGGAACAACAATAGGCAAAAGCTCGACATTACGGCCCAGAACTTCTATTGGTGGATGACAACGTTCGACCTCACAGAGCGCGAAGGATCACAGAGTTTTTGCAGGCACAAAACATCAATAGGATGGACTGGCCTGCAAAGTCTCCGGATGTTAATGTCATCGAACACGTTTGGTCTTATTTAAAACTTAAAGTAAGATCTCTTGATGTACCCCCTGAAACCTTAGAAACGCTCAGTGAGGCCATTCGTGAAGAATGGGAGAATATTCCACAAGATTTTATAAATAATCTTGTGGACACTCTACCAAATCGATGTCGGGAAATAATATTACGAGCAGGAGGACCAACAAAATATTAGCTTCTCTTTTTTTTAATTAATGTACCTAATTTTAATTAGGTAATTTTAATTTAAGTTTAAATTAAATTCATTTTTAGTTTTTTAGTTAAATTTTTTTTTAATTATTAAAAATTACCAGAATTAGAATTATAAATTTTTTAAGAATTGACTTTTGGCCGTTGTTAAGCAATCTTGTACATTGTAGAATATAATGTAATAAACTTGTTCTTGTCGCTACGTTTTTGTTTATTATCGACCCGGCATAATGTGTAAATTTCAACCCTCAAATAAAATGCTTAGACCATAGAAAATCTACGTGAAATAAGGATTCCAAATCCGCAAAAATCATCAAGAACAGTCAATCCAATGTCAAGTTATAGCATTTTAAAAATTTCGGTATCCAAATTTTATGTTGAGTAGTGTGTACAAGGCCTAAGGGCCTTAATCCAAAAACTGACAAAACCGTCTAGAGATATTGATGTTACCTTAGTAACAAACCATATTGCAACGATCAAAAAAATTTTTTGCGGAAATTTCACTCATACAAACTTTTTGATTTTTTGCATGACTTCATTGATCACCCCGTATATAATAAACTTATGGTCCTACGATAAATATACGTCATGCAGCTTAATCCGAAAAAAACTTGCTCTTAAAATTTGCAAGCCGCGTTCAAAAATTTGCATTCCTGTTGAAAATATTGAACTTTAAATTTTGCCTAAAATTCTCTATGTGTAAGTTCGAGTGGCCAGCAGTTTATTATCGGTTACATAGTATGTAATTTTTTAATTCTTGGCAAGCTGTAGCTTTGGGCCTTCATATCATAAAAAAGTGTTTCAAAAAAATTATGTTAAATAATATTAGTTATAATACTTCATAATAGTACGGCAGCCAGTAACCAACATTTTCGACTTATCGCCTTGTGTTCGTTTACTATTTCTTGGTGTTGATAGTGTGAGGAAAAAATGAAAACGGAAATTTTTAGTGCTGTGTCAAGATATAAAGGGTTAAATTACTGAAAACTGTGAACAGGTGGAAATCCCTGTCGTTGCCTAATGTCCGTCCTGACAATTCTCGTCTATTTCTAAAGATGTTCTACAACAAAAAAATAAAAACGGACGTTTTAATTGTTGCATATACCAATACTTGCATTTCAATTGTGCGTATTTTTTTAAGCTAATTTTGTCACTCCCTAATGTCCGTTTTCTAATGGAAATGATGTTTTATATTATTTACGATTATTATAAAAACAAAATAGACAACGCAAACTCTGACATGAAAAAAACATATAAAATTATAACAGACGCAACAAATGGACATGCGAATATAAATAACAGAAATATTCAGATATTTAATGAGACAAATGTACCATTTGATAATAAAAAAAAAAAAATATGATCGATTACAGTAATAAATACTTTGCGAATATTGTTTTAAACATGTCTAATAATATATCGAATCCTAAAAATCCTGAAAATATTACAACAAATACAAAATGAGTTAATAAAACATATTAATAATTTTAAAAATAACACCAGTCCAGGCGAAAACGGAATTTCAACAGAAGTAATTAAAGATATACATGAATACATCCTTACACCTTTAGAACATATTATTAATTTAATTTTTAAGTCTGGTAACGTACCCAAACAATTTAAATCATCAGTTATAATTCCCATCCATAAATCAGCCAGCAAAAACAACATAAAAAATTACAGACCAATAAGTTTAATAAATATGTATTTGTATGACTGGTGGTCGAGAGGTGAGCACACTTGCCTCTAAAGTTCCGGGGTTCGATCCCCGGTCGTGGCAGTGGAAAATACTGTGAGAGGGATTTTTCCACTATACTCGGATATTGGGTGTGTGTCCCTTGTCTCTAAATGTGTAGCCCCTTCCCACACAAGGCTCTTCTAGAGCCTTCCGGGATAAAGTGGGTCTTAATTACCTGTGGTGTTATTTATTTATTATTATTAATAACTTTGCGAAAATATTCGAAAAATGTTTAAAAGAACGCTTAATTAATTTTTTTGAATAACATAATATATTATCTCAAAAGCAATATGGTTTTAAAAAAGATCATATTAGAACTGACACAATGTGTGAACTTACTGGAACAATAACAGAACTTTTGGATAATAACAAAAAATGTATAACTGTATTTTTAGATATAGCGAAAGCATTCGACATGGTGCCTCATAATAGACTTCTAGAAGTTTTATGACACTACTGGATAAGAGGTCCAGTGTGGAATGTCCTAAACAGTTATCTGACGAATAGAACGCAGTATGTCAAAACAGACAATACTGTAACTCAGAAAATGTCAAAATGGGAATCCCACAAGGTACCGTTCTTGAACCGGTAATCTTCAATACTTATATAAATGAGCTCACAAATATAAAAATAAAAGGAAAAGTTAAATCTTATGCAGATGACACTGTCATTATATTTAGGGTGGCAGTTGGCAAATGGCACAAAAACAGGTTCAAGAAGATATGCAAAAGGTTAAAAACTGGTTAGACACCTTTAAGCTATCATTAAACATAACAAAAACAAAGTATATTGCCTTTTCAATAACTATGGCAAACCGTCCAAATTTCAATACAATAAAAATTAAAAACTTAAGTGAGGAAATAAAATAAATTGATTGTATTAAATTTCCAGGCATTTAGTGGATAAACAATTAAAATGGGAAAATCAAATTAAATATCTAACAAAAAAAGTACGAACCCTTATACATAAGTTCTATATACTCAAGAGATATTTTGAACATAAAACTATTAACAACAATTTATAAAAATTTGGTTGAGTCTATTCTACAATATGGTATATCCATCTGGGGTGGGGCTTATGAAAATACAATGAAACAACTAAAAATAGCCCAAAACAGCATTATAAAAGTAATGTATAAAAAACAAAGATTATATCCCTCCAACTTATTGTACACAGAAACAGACCTATGCAACATACGTACTCTGTACATATTGGCTTTATGCATACATACAAATAAAACTGTAAATTTAAAAAGCCATATATAATATAAATATGAAACTATAAATAAAAATAATTGTAATTTAGAATTACCAGTGTAGTATGTGGCAGCACCATTGTCAACCAAATGTATTCTGTGTTGCCTATGCCTATCCCTATCCGTACACATGTGCAGAACCACTCCTCCCATTATTATTGTACAGACATTTCATATTGGAAATGAATAAAGCAGTTGACAAAGTAACCAGCTTTTATTAAGACATACCTTACCAGAAAAAAAGAAAGATAAAACATGGCGCAGTCGTAAATACGTGTTGTACGGAGCAGCCACGTGTGGAAATTTGAGGTTATTAATAAGAAGAGAAGTTTCCTTGACCTTAAAACTTCTTAAAACTGTAAGATGGATTTTCGGGGCATTAGTATTCAATTTAATTCAAAACTTCTTTATTATATATTGTGAATACAATACATGTGCCGCCCCAGAACCTATTCCGGGGACCAAACTAAAACACAATTTAAAACTTAACCTAAACTCCTTTCACATAAAAGATGAATTAAAATAGGTGGTAACATTTTCTATATCTAACAAAAACAGATTTTAAAAAACTTATAACTAAACTTGGTTTTAGATACTCTCACATTTTTTTAAATTTAATTTTGATGCCAACGCAAGTACCTCAATCTGAACGAGGAACCTTCTGCGAAACGTGTAAATGCCGGGCTGCACATAAGCTGGCCTAAACTTTGGTTTTGATAATTTTGGTTTTTCGAAAATTTTGATTTTTGTTGAAAAATTCCGATGGGAAATTAATTTAGAAACAAAAATGTACAAAAGGAAAAACAAGAAACAAACGGAACAAACATGAACAAACATAAAGGAAGAAAGAGACAGAAAAGATTTAAAGATTCAAAGATATGAAATATCAGTAAAGACAGAGAGGATAAGTGGAAGTTATAGTTGGTGAAGTTTGGCTACAGAGGTTGCCGGAAGATTAGTATGGGTGTCCCCCAAATGGTATTTTCCGGAAACCTATCAGAAAACTGGCGTTTTTGGAAACAACGTTTTTTAAAGTACTTGTTAGCTACGGAAATCAGTAAAAAAGAAGACAAAACCAAAGCTCAACTTCTCATGCTGATTGGTGGTTAAGGGTTAAGAATCTATAACACTTTTTGTTTTGAAGATGAAGAACGAGACAAATTCGACATTTTGATTAAAAAATTTGACTCTCATTTTCAACCTAAGAAGAACTTGACGTTCGAACGATACAAGTTTCTAACTTGTAGGCAAAAAGATGGTCAATCAATCGAGTAATATATTACGGAACTTAAGAATTTATCTCTTTCCTGTGAATTTGGAAATTTAAGAGACAGTCTAGTTAAAGACATAATGGTTTGCGGTCTGCAATGTGAGTCCATGCGAGCAAAACTTTTAAGTGAAAACGAAGATTCGTTGGAGAAGGCAATTAAAATCTGCCTAAATATTGAAAATACCCATGAGCATAATCGGCAGATCACGAATGGATTTGAGAAGGAGTATGCAACAAACCAGGTGGACCAAATTAGAAAACAAGAGCGAGGTGCAGAAGGTAGAGAGTTGAAAGAAAAGCGTAAGTCACTGTCTACAAAGTGTAATAAATCGCATGAATTTGGAAAATGCCCTGCTTATGGTAAAACCTGTAATAATTGTGGTATTTTGAATCATTTTTCTTATTGTTGCAAAAATAAAAAACGTAATATTGGTAATAAAAACATACAAAATTTTACTCGTAATATCCATTTAGTTGAAGATGTAAATTCGAATTGTAATTTTACAGATAACTCACAAGATTGTCTTTTTGTAGGGCTGGTAGAAAAAGCAGTTAACACAATTTCGGAGGAATCCTGGAGTTTAGTTTCAGAAATAGAAGGACATCATATTAATTTCAAACTAGACACTGGAGCTATGGCGAACGTTATACCAGTAAGTGTATAGAATCAATAAAATTGCTCCTACGAATGAAAAACTGTGTTCTTATACCAGAGACCGTCTGCCATTGGTGGGACAGGTAGAATTATCATGCAAAGTTTCTGATAAGTATAAAAAGATTATTGATTATTTCATGTGGTAGATTTAGAAAGCTGTCCAATATTAGGTTTAAAAACTTGCATAGATTTAAATTTAATTAAAAAAGTAGAGAATGTAGATAAAGATTTAAATCCTAGAAAAAAATGACATGGTTGAAAAGTTAACAAAAAAGCATGAGTCTTTGTTCAAAGGTATTGGCTGTTTAGCAAAACCACATAAAATAACTTTAAAAGATAATATTCAACCAGTAGTACATGCAGCTCGAAAAATTCTATTTGCAATAATGGATAACCTAAAAAGAACTTTAAATACCTTAGAAAATGAAAAAATAATAACGATGTTTTGAAAGTGTGGATTGGGTAAATCCAATAGTTATAGTCAGAAAACCTAATGGTAGCTTAAGAATATGCTTAGACCCAAGCGACTTAAACAAAGCTGTGAAAAGGCATTTCTTTAGGATCCCTACCCTTGATGAACTAACTATAAAATTTTCACAATGTCAGTTTTCAGTACACTAGATCTTACTCAGGGTTTTCTCCAAGTAAAGTTAGACGAAGAAAGTTTAAAATCATGTACATTTGCTACACCCTTTGGGCATTACCGTTTTCTTAGGCTTCCATATGGTCTTGTTAGCAGTCCGGAAGTGTTTCAAGAGATAATGATAGAAATTTTTGGAAATATCGATGGTGTAAGCATATATATTGATGATTTAATTATATCAGGTAGAACTATAGAGGAACATAACTCGCGTCTAGGAAGAGTATTTAAAAGAGCATCGGAAAACAATTTAAGATTTAACAAACAGAAATGTAAATTTTCTGTTAGAGAGGTTAAATATATGGGGCATGTCATATCTAATTCTGGTGTAAAAGTAGACGATACAAAAATAGAGGCCATAAAAAATATGCCTCGACCACAAAATGTGGCAGATGTTCAAAGATTCCTAGGTTTAGTGACATATGTTGGAAAATTCGTGCAAAACCTATCGGAAAAAACAGCCCCCTTAAGGGACTTACTAAAAAAAGATGTTATTTTTTTCATGGGAAAGCATTCATAATGAAGCTTTTGAAGAATTAAAAAAAATTGTAAGTAAAAGTCCTTATTTAAGATTCTTCGATATAAATAAACCAACGGTAATATCCGTTGATAGCTCAAAAAGTGGTATGGCAGCTGTTCTCCTTCTAGGTCATTGACGCAAACACAAATATAGTCAAATAGAGAAGGAATTGCTTGCCTGTCTGTTTGGGGCACATCGATATCATCAATACGTTTTTGCCAAGCATTTCACATTAGAGACAGATCATCGTCCTCTATTGAGTATAATTAAGAAACCTTTAAATAATTGCCCACCTAGATTGCAAAGAATGCTTATCCAGTTAAAAAAGTACGATTTTACCCTAGTATATAAACCAGGGAAAGATTAATTCTTGCAGATACCTTGTCCCGAGCGTATGAAAAAAATAAAACTTTTGACGAAAACATAGATCTTGAGGTGGAAGCTCAAGTTTGTCTTATATCACTAAATCTTAACGTAACAGATGAAAAAAGGAAACAATTAGTTCAGGAAACAGATTTAGATGCTAATTTAACAATTTTAAGATCGTACATAAGAAACGGGTGGCCCAAAAATAAAAAAATATTCCACCAAGTATTAGATTTTTTTATCGTTTTAGACATGCACTTTCAGAGATTAACGGGTTGGTATATAAAGGACATAAGTTTGTAGTTCGAGGAGCAAGTAGAAAATATATTTTGGAAAAGTTGCATTATGGTCATCTAGGTATAACTAAGTGCATAGCAAAAGTTAATTTATCATTTTATTGGCCAGGCATGAATAATCATATTCAGGACATAGTCATGTCCTGCCACATTTGCCAGCTAAACACAAACTCACAAATGCCAGGACCAATGATTCCTCACGAAGTTGTAGAACTTCGAGAAATAGAAAAATGTTAGGCAATTAGAAAATTTAGATAACGATGCTGTGATTAGAGTACAACGTAAACTGAAAGGTACTTGAGAATTAGGTAAAATTGTAGAAAAAGTAGGGTTAAGATCTTACAAAGTAATGTTAAACAATGGCTCATGTCTTGTAAGAAATAGACGCTTTATAAAGAAAGTGTATACTCAGAAAATCCCAAAACACAAAACAGTAACAGCAGGCCTGAAAATTACTATTGTGGTGACTATAGATATATTCCAGTTGTACAGGAGGACCCTATATATTATGACGATCAAGATTTAGGTGAACATGTAAATTATGACAATTTAGATTTAGGTAAACGTATGGATGAGAACGAGTTACCAAGTGGTACCGAAAAAAGTTTGTCCAGTCATAGCGACAAGCCTATAAAGAAGGTAACACTGTCGAGTCGAGTAAGACGATCAGGAAAAATTAAATTTTAAATCATATTTGAATCAAAAAACTGCTAAACTGTAATTATTACATAATTTCAGTTTTCAACGTTACCTTACAAAGGGGAAAGGTAACAAATAGAATTATTCTCATCCATACATGTGATATAAGTGTTAAAATTCTATGGTGTATTTATGTATTTTTAAATAATGCCTAATTTATAGTGGAATTTACAAAACATGTAAAATTGTCTGCGATCAAATTTCTTGGTTTTTTATTAGAATTAAGTTTTAAAATGTATTGTGAAAAAGGGCGATGTAGTATAGGCAACACCATTGTCAACCAAGTGTATTCTGTGTTGCCTATGCCTATCCCTATCCGTACACATGTGCAGAACCTCTCCTCCCATTATTATTGTACAGACATTTCATATTGGACATGAATAAAGCAGTTGACAAAGTAACCAGCTTTTCTTAAGACATACCTTACCAGAAATAAAGAAAGATAAAACAACCAGCTGTGAACAAAAACATCAATCTCAGATCTATAAACTATTTTGCGCAAAAAATTTACAATATCCTGCCCCTAAATATAAAGAAAATAAAAAATAAAAAGAAATACCGTCATGAGTGTCAAGCATTCATAAAAAACAATTATGAAATACTTTCAGTTACTCTAAAATGTTTAAATTTATTGTCAATGATCACATACTTTTTATTCCCTTATTTCTGTAAGACATTGTTTCATTAGAAATGTGAAATTTATAGTAAAAATTATATTAGTAAGTAGTAGGTAAGATTCTAGTTATAAGTAGTTAAAGTGCAAAGTCCAAAGATGTTATGTGCTGCTCTCTAACAGAGAGGAGAGTCTAATTACTCCCTGGCTAGTATGGTGGCGCCATCTGTGAGCTAACTGGCGAACCGCCATTTGGTAGTGACTAAGAAAACTGTACTCCAGTACATTCTGGAAAGTTCTACAATGAGATTCTAAACATTCCAAGTGTGTATATAAAGAGGTGAATCCAGCAGATGGGGGAACAGTTCAGTGAAGTATACAGTACAATTCTAGTATACAGAGAGAGAGTTTTAGGTTAGATAAGAGTTGACAAGTGATTTAAAAGTAGTAAAGTACAGTTGTGATTTAAAAGTAGTGAATTTATATTAGATTAAAGTTATTATAAGTTGTGTGAGTTTAACTATTGCAATTTGTATTGTAATGTAAGTGATTAATAAAATAGTGGTTTGTGAAGATTCTTGTTGCAAGTTATTCGAACCTTCAGAGTGTTTACTGAAAACTGTAAACACGTAACAATAATATATTGTGTGAGATATTATATCATTCAAAAAATAAAAATTTATAGTTAAAATTAGATTAGTAAGTAGTAGATAAGATTATAGTTAAAGAGCGCAAGAATTTAAAACCAAAGACTTAACATACGCTACACTTAGCACATACAAACATCTTTGATGTTTAGGTGCTACATTAGAAAGTAAACTAAAACAAATATTAAAGTGCAATTGTATATATACACATATGTACTTTTAAATAAATTAATTAATTAAATGAATATTAAAAAACGTGTGAAAAATATGAACGGACAGAAAAAACAGAACAGCAGAAAAAATTATTTTCCGTGTGGACAAAACATGTATTTATATTTATGTAGTTATGATAAACCAAGTTGCACTTGGATATTGTATTTTGTTGTTGTCAATAGAAACCATTATTATTATACTGACGTATGAATAAATATATCAAAAACTGAATCTATCACTTTAATATAAAAAGAAAAAGAAGTTACTACAGTCCACAGATCCAACATATGGTCCTTCGAGCCGGATAATAATAACTAACAAGTGTTAAAACGTAGGAAGGAAATAATAATAATAAGGATAACTCACTGAAGAACGGAATTCCCACATTGTAGCAGACTGTGCAGTTCAAGAACTCAAGCAACGGCTGCTAGCAGGTAGTACACAAATACAAATAAGAGCAGGGAGGATCCATTATTATTTATTTCCTAAAAATTGTATCTTTCGACTTTGCAAGCAGGTACCAAACTAAATACTTTGATATTAAGAATCATTGCACAAAAATAATAAGGTAAATTATACTGGTGTACCAGTCTCTCCATTATTCACCATCTAGTTAAAATATAATTTACAAGATGCCACAAAAAAATTTAATTAAAAAACGAGCATCTGTAAAGGCTCGATTAACATCTTTTGAAAATTATTTTAATACATTTGAAAATTCAATGCAAGATTTAGATCAGAATGTATGCGAAATAAAATTTGCAGAATTTAAGCAAAGGTTTTATAGGGCTGAGCAAATTATCACACATTTTGACAATGTACAAAATGAGATCGAATGCGTTGCAGAAAACCCTGAAGAACATTACGACGAGCGTGAAGAATTTGAAAGAAAATTTTGTACAGTTATTTCCAGAGCGAGGACATTATTGTCAACGTTAAAATCACAAAAAGATACAATTTCAGAGTTTCCTGTTAACGCGCATTCGAATCATTTTGAAAATGTAAGGTTACCTACGATACAGCTACCTAAATTCGATGGTTCTTACGATCAGTGGATGGAATTTAAGGACATTTTCGAGTCGTTGATTCACTCTAACGGACAAATAAATGATACTTCAAAGTTTCAATATTGAAGGGCGTCATTAGAGGGGTGCGCGGCGCAGGTAATTAAGGCTATTCAGGTAACCGCAAATAATTACGCTTTAGCCTGGGACATTTTATGCGAGCGATTCGATAATAAACGGCTACTTATACAAAATCATGTAAAAGCTTTGTTTAATCATGAAAGTATCACGCGGGAATCTTCCAACAAGATTAGAAATCTTAGCGACGATGTCTCTAAGCATTTACGTAGTCTAAAGCAGTTGGGAGAGTCCGTAGAAACATGGGACACGCTAATAATCTTTATAATTTCCAGTAAACTTGATAATGTTACATCTAAAGAGTGGGAAAGGCACAAGGCCGATTTAAATGAAACACCCAGCTTACAAAATTTAAAAGACTTTCTAAAAAACAGAGCTGACCTGCTGGAAACTGTAGAAGCGAATTTACATGAAAAACGATTTGTGAAAAGGGAACAAACTAGAGGGCTCTACAATTCCAATTCAAAGTCAACGTTTTCATGCATTTTATGCACAAAAGATCATCTCTTATACAATTGTCCAGACTTTCTTCGCTTATCAGTAGTTGATAGAATGTTAAAAATAAAACAATTAAAGGTATGTAATAGCTGTTTCCGCAGTAATCATCAAGCGAGGGACTGTCGATCTCGCGGTTGTCGAAAATGCCGCGGAAAACATAACACCTTGCTGCATGACGATAATCGCACCACAGCGATGACCAAAGAAACGTCAGGGGACACTCCGTCGGAAACTCTAAGTGCTACTGCTGTAGAGGTAGGGCCGTCTTCCACGACTTTATCCTCACGCGCCTTAACAGGAAATGTTTTGCTTTCGACTGCTGCAGTTTATATAGCCGATACAAAGGGTAAACAGCATTTAGTGCGTGCTTTACTTGATTGTGGTTCACAATCGAGTTTTATAACTGATGAATTAAGTAAATTATTAAACTTGCCTAGAACCGAAACGAAGTTAGAAGTTTCCGGTTTAAATAATGCCATTTCAAACATTCGTTACAAATGCAATGTAAAAATAGAATCCAGCCGTAATCATTTTAAAATTGATACTACTTGCTTCATTATTGAACATATCACTAGCAATCTACCGGACTTAAATTTAAACAAATATGACATGAAAATTCCACTAAACATTAAATTAGCTGACCCAAAATTTCACATGCCTGATAAAATTGATTTATTGATTGGAGCTGATATTTTTTGGAATTTATTATGTGTGGGGCAGATTAGTTTAGGTCCTGAAAATCCGGTCTTGCAGAAAACAAGGCTAGGATGGATAGTAGCAGGTCCCGTCAATAATTTCACTAATAAATTACGCTGTCACCTTAGTGAAAATGTCGATATCCAAGAACAATTGACAAAGTTCTGGGAGATAGAGATCAACGCGCAAAAACCATTTTCGGTCGAGGAAAATTTGTGTGAGCAACATTTTGTTACAAATTTTACTCGAGCTCCAGATGGTCGATTTATAGTGTCAATACCATTTAAAGATAAATTAGAAAAATTAGGAAATTCACGTGAAATAGCAATAAAATGTTTTTATCAATTGGAGAAAAAGCTTCAAGCAAATGAATATTTACGTAACTTGTATACAAACTTTTTAAAGGAATATGAAACCTTAGGGCATATGACTAAACAGACTAATCATCAAAATGCTGGTGCCGACTACTACATGCCACATCATGGCGTTTTACGTGAAAAAAGTCTCACCACGAAATTGCGCGTAGTGTTTAACGCATCTTCTGCCACTACATCTGGGGTGTCGTTGAATGATTTGCAGATGAACGGTCCCGTCATTCAGGAAGATCTTATGTCCATTATTTTGCGTTTTCGCATACATCCAGTCATAATATCCAGTGACATAAAGATGATGTATCGACAGGTTCTTATAAAACCTGAACAACGAGTTCTACAAAAAATTATATGGCGCGAAAACCCAAGCGCTCCCTTGGATACTTACAAGTTGAATACAGTAACATACGGGTTTAAGTCCGCGTCCTATCTAGCCATACGTTGCGTTCAGGAATTGGCAAATGAATGCAAACTTACGTATCCTGACATTTCAAAAATTATTTCATCTGACATGTATGTAGATGATCTATTAACTGGAACTGACACATCAGAAAACGCCAAATATATTTGTCAAACAATTTCTAAAATCTTAAAAAGCGGTGGGTTCGAGCTTAGAAAGTGGTGCTCGAATATTCCTAGTGCAATTCAAGATGTAGCAGATTTAGATTCTTGCACAAATATTTTAGAATTTTCTTTAAACAAGGAACAAAATTACAAAACATTAGGATTGTTATGGTCGTGCGAATCAGACAGTTTGATGTATAAAATTAATTTGAATTCGGAGGCACCGACGACTATAGTGAGCAAAAGGACAATTCTATCTCGAATTGCTACTATAGACCCTTTAGGATTATTGAGTCCTTGTATCATAATTGCTAAAATTTTGCTCAAAAAATTGTGGGCAGAAAAATTGGCATGGGATGAGTCCTTACCTAGTCATATACATACAAAGTGGTGCGATTTTCAATCTGAGCTAACTTACTTAAACGAGCTTAATATTCTACGCCGAGTAACATGCGACAAACCCATTTTTATTGAAATACACGGATTTGCCGACGCAGCAGAAGACGCTTTTGGTTCGTCTGTTTATATTAAGTCTATTAATGCGAGTAAGGAAAGTGTTGTAAGATTATTATGTGCTAAATCTAAGGTGGCACCGTTAAAGTTGCTTACCATGCCGCTATTAGAACTCTGCGGAGCTTTAACTTTGGCTAGACTAGTTGATAAAGTACTAAAATCGCTAACTGTAAAAATTGACAATGTTGTATTGTGGTCTGACTCAACCATAGTTTTAGGTTGGCTACGCACCTCACCAAATTTATTAAAACCATTTGTTGACAACCGTGTGGCCGAGATTCAACAACTTACAAAATCCTACAAATGGAGACACGTACCTACAAGGGATAACCCAGCTGACCTCGTGTCTAGGGGAATTAGTCCTAAAAATATTTTGAAAAACGTTATATGGTGGAACGGTCCCGATTGGCTAAAGGGGGATGAAAACATGTGGCCAAACTTAAATCAGTGGGTAGATAGCGAGCTACCTGAAATGAGAAGCAAAACATTCACGCTTACCACAAATGTTGACAAATTTACCTTTGAGAGATTTTCTAATTTACTAAGATTGAAAAGATCTATGGCCTATGTTTTACGATTTATAAGTAATTGTCAAAACCATCGTCGTGATGCTTCCAAGTTAAGCGCAAGTGAAATAGAAAGGGCATTTCAAGCTCTAATTAAAATATCTCAACGTGAATGCTTCCCTGTAGATTATTATAGATTGGCTCATAACAAGCCAGTGAAATCGGATAGCAAAAATTTAAGTCTCAATCCTTTCTTAGACGAAAATGGTATTATTCGTGTAGGCGGTCGTCTCCCAAACTCAAATTTCTCTTACAGCAAGAAACACCCTATTCTGCTGTCCTCTAAACATTATCTTACCAGGTTAATTTTTGAATTTGAACACAAAAACCTTTTGCATGCAGGACCCTTGTTGTTATTGTCTCATATAAGGGAAACCTTTTGGCCTATCTCCGGCCGTAACATGTCAAAAAAGATCGTGCGAAACTGCGTAAAATGTGCTAGGTACAATCCAAAAAATATTCAACCAATAATGGGTAACTTACCTGCGTCACGACTCAAACCAACACTGCCGTTTACCACGACCGGAGTCGACTATGCTGGTCCTTTTTATATAAGAGACAAAAAGTGCAGAGGTAGTAAAAATACGAAATGCTGGATTTCTTTATTTGTCTGTTTCGTGACACGTGCCGTGCACTTAGAATTAGTTTCATCTCTAACCAGTGAAGCATTCATACAGGTATTGCGACGATTTGCATCTCGCCGTGGCAAGCCGTCCGATATTTATTCCGATAATGGTACAAATTTTGTTGGCGCAAATAAGGAAATGCAAGCGCTAGGTAGCTTTCTCGTAGATAACACTACTGAAATTACAGATTTTGCCTCTAATTTAGGAATAAGATGACACTTTATTCCTTCCAATTCACCTCATTTTGGGGGTATATGGGAGGCGGGTGTAAAATGTGTCAAACATCATTTGAAAAGAGTCATGGGCAATGCCTCTTTAATATTTGAGGATTTTAATACCTTGCTTGTACAAGTCGAAGGTATACTCAATTCCCGTCCACTTTGTCCACTATCTGCCGACCCTAGTGATTACAATTCCCTTACACCTGCTCACTTTCTAATCGGAAAGCCGCTAACGACGATTCCAGATCCAGACATGCGGAGTATTCCTGAAAACAAACTATCTCATTTTCAACATTTACAACTGCTCAACCAGCACTTTTGGGAAAGGTGGAGCAAAGAATACGTAGCAGAATTGCAGCAGCGTTCCAAATGGAAGCAAAGTCAAGGACAGCTTCAAATTGGTGCACTGGTTTTAATCAAAGAGAATAATTTACCACCGACCAAATGGAAACTGGGTCGTATTGTAGCTGTTGTTCCAGGGAAGGACAATAAATATAAGCCGAGTGGCATCAATTAGAACCGCAGAAGGCATTATATGTCGATCGTTTTCTAAAATTTGTCCTCTACCTATGAGTGCGTGTTAGTGATTTCGAAATCATGGGCTTTCAAGGCGGGGGGCATGGACAAAACATGTATTTATATTTATGTAGTTATGATAAACCAAGTTGCACTTGGATATTGTATTTTGTTGTTGTCAATAGAAACCATTATTATTATACTGACGTATGAATAAATATATCAAAAACTGAATCTATCACTTTAATATAAAAAGAAAAAGAAGTTACTACAGTCCACAGATCCAACACCGTGGCAATTCAGTAATAAGAGCGCAAAATTTCATATGGCAATGCAGCTGAGTAAAATTTCTCTCCCTATGTTTTTTGGGGTGCTTAATCAAATGTGACTAGTCTCAGTACCCCCCCACCCGCCGGACGCACCCTACAGGCAAAAAACCAGCCCTGAAACGAGAGTTTCATTAATGTCAAAGTACAAACTGATTATTCGATGTCAGTATAGAACCGTGTGTCTACCAAATCCGGACGTGGAAATTCCCGACTTTTTCCTCGGTTTTTTTCCAAGCTTCAATATAACACACTAGTACAAACAATAAAGAAAAAGTAATGAACAAGAAGCAGATTTTTCTAATTATTTCAGTCACAACTCCAAAAGTACAAGAGAAAGCATTAATTTAAAAAATAAAAGTTTCATATCGTATGCTTTATTATCTACAATAAAATTGATTTTAAACAGTAAATAAAGATATTTATTTCACAAATTGACAAAACAAACAACAAAAGTAGAGTACTCAATGAATAAAGCAGTTGACAAAGTAACCAGCTTTTCTTAAGACATACATTCCAGAAATAAAGAAAGGTAAAACAACCAGCTGTGAACAAAAACATCAATCTCAGATCTATAAACTATTTTGCGCCAAAAATTTAAAATATCCTGCCTCTAAATATAAAGAAAATAAAAAATAAAAAGAAATACCGTCATGAGTGTCAAGCATTCATAAAAGATTCAGAGAGTGATACAAGATGGCTGAAAGCAAAGATGTGTGTTTAGGAGTGCCTAAATTTAAATGCTGTAAAACCAAAGCTTTTACACATTTTATCTGTACAAAGTGTTTTAATATTTTTCATAAGAGCTGTCTCTTACGTGACAAATCTGGAATTTTATTTACCAGTGAAAATAAAATAATATGCTGTGGAAAAGATAGTGACTGGACTGACGGAGAGCAGGACTTAAGTATTCTAGAAAAGACAATTAGTGATTTAGATGAGGATAATAAAATAAAAAATCATCACATACAAAAACTAAAAGAGAAATACGAATTGATGACTCAAGAAGCATTAGAAATGGAAAATTCTCTTAATAAAATTATACAAGATCAACAAAACCAGATTGATGAATTAATGCAGGAGATTAACTATTTAAATAAAAAAATGAACATAGAAACAAAAACTGTAAACACCCAAACTGATAAAGTCCTCCAAAAAACTCAGTGTACAAATACATATAAAACAGCCACAAATCCTACTGAATCACAAAAAAATGGACAAGTACAAACAATGAAATTACAAAAGGAAAATGAAACCCTATCTGAAAAAAATAATGTGCCTCATGCTTGCATATCTTCTACATCAACAAATAAGAAAAACATGGTACCATATTCCGAATGTGGCAAATTAGTTATTAAAAATAAGTTCTCTAAAAGTAAACAATTGTTAATCTTGGCAGATGAACTGGGAAAAGGACTAAATATGTCGTTGCGTAAATATGAAAAACTTCAAAACTATGAAATAAATTCATTTATCAAACCAAATGCAACAATAATGTCGGTGATAAAAGGTATGAACAAGTCAACAATGAATTTTACAGTAGATGATTATGTTTTAATAATGGGTGGGAGCAGATTAGAAACAGATCATATCCATCTTTTAAAAATATATGTGTTCAATTAATGAAATGCAGCCATACTAATATTATTGTATCATCTATACCATATAGCAAAAATGATATGATAAACAATTACATTTTCAAATTTAATTCTAAACTAAATGAACTTATACAAAGATTAAATAGAGTCACTGATGGTAATATTATTTATTATGAAATAAATAACACCATGCCCAAAAAAAAAATAAATATTGCTAACAATATAGTAGATATTGTTACTAATGCTAAAAATACAAAGGGCTTAATATTTATTCCAACAAACTGTAACAAAATATACATGGCCAAACCTACTCAAATAGAAGAAAGGAGATCATATACCATCAGTGACGTACCACAAAACATAGGAGACGGTCCATCAGTTATAGAAGATAATGCCTTTCTGGCTTCTCCAGTAGAAGAAAGCATAAATTGTGTTAAAAATGTAAAAGACTCTGGTTTTTTATACCCAAGGCTCTCAGAAATAATATTTGGGACTTAGATAAAGAGGATAGAATCACCGCTCAACAAAGTATGCTTGACAATGTACATATCTGTGTATGTCATATAAATGTACAAGGCTTTCTAAATAATTTTAATTTAATTGCAACATTTTTAGAAGTTAGGAAAACTGATATCCTCTGTATATCTGAACATTGGATAAGCAGATGTAATATTTTGAATTTTTATTATTCCAGATACAAATTGGTCTCAAATTTCTCTAGAAATGAACATATTCGGGGGGTTCTCTTATTTTAGTAAAGCATGATATTGAGTCAACTGAGATCTCAGCTATAACGGGGCTATCCATGGAATATCATATCGAAATGTGTGCTGTAGGTATTAAGTTACTTAATAAAAAAATTATTAACATATTAGTATATAGACCACCAAGTGGAGATATTGATATATTTATTACACATCTCTCTCAAGCTCTAGATATTGCCTCAAGTTAAAGTAATTTTATTATATTGACTGGGGACTTTAATATAAATTTCAACGAAAAATGCACTTCCACAAAGTTATTGAAGGACCTATTCAGTTGTTATGAACTTACAATAACTTGCCCCAATGAAAATACCAGAATATTCACATATAGAGATGGTTACACCAGTTCGACTTGTATTGACTATATGGCCACTAATATGCCAGCAAACATATTTGACTGTCAATTAATAAATCTAAACATTGCAGGTCATTTATCTCACTTCTTATGTGTAAACTCATCTGCCACACATGAAATCAAGTAGAAAATTACAAAATTCTAAAAAAACGAAGCATTACAAGTAGCAATATAGCACATCTAAATGTATTACTCAGTAAGGTTGACTGGTTCTACTTATTTTACTTTAATGTAAATGATGGATTTTTGTTTTTTATAGAAACAATTGTATGGTACTTTAACGAGTGCTGTCCAGTCAAATATAGAGAAAAAAAATGTACAAGTAATAATAATGCTTGCAAATGATAAAAATTGGTTAACAGAGGAACTGATTTAAAGAAAGCACTGAAATAAAAAATATGTTTTGGCTCATGAAACTTCAGATTGTCAACAACTTAAAAATGAGTATCAAATTAAAAAAAAAGAATATAAGAAAAATATCAAAATTACCAAACGGACATATTTTAAAAACAAAATTAATAATTCGTCAAATAAAACAAAGGAAACATGGAACATTATTAATTCTAGACTTGGTAGATGGAATAAAAATATTATACTCAAGTACAATTCAGAATATGTGTCTGAGCCTTACGAAGTCTGAATTATTTGCTTCCCATTTTTCCTCAATAGCAGAAAACAAGATTAAAGAGCATTTTGGTCAAAATATGGTATTACCTTGTACTACTACAATAAAAAATAATAACACATCGGAATTTTGTATAGAACCTGTCACGGAGAAAGAAATTATAGACATAACTAATACACTTAAAAATGAATTTTCCTGTGGCACTGATGATATATCTCTTTTCATTCTTAAGAATATTAACATAAATATTATTGGTCCTTTAGTGTATCTGATTAATCAGTCGTTTTGCCAGGGTTGTTTTCCTGACATATTCAAAATTGCGTGTGTTATTCCACTATTTAAAAAGGGCTGCTCTGAAGACATTGACAATTACTGACAGATATCTATACTCAGAACCATATCTAAAATTATTGAAAGGGCTTTTTATGTGAGATTGATTGAATATGTTGAAAAAAAAAATTTTTTAGCACCATCACAGCATGGCTTTAGATCTGGCAGATCAATAGAGACTGCCTCATGTCATTTGCTAAATTATGTACATTCTTGTCTAGATGATGGAAAGTACGTTTTGTCAATGTTTTTTGACCTATCCAAGGCTTTCGACACTGTTCACTCCGAAAAGCTTTTAAGCAAACTATTCGACCTTGGAATTAGGGATACTGCCCTGAGATGGATCCAGACTTACATGGAGGAACGGTCATTAACAGTAAGCTACAATAATAACATATCATCCATTCATAATGTCAAACTTGGAGTACCGCAGGGCTCAGTTCTTGGACCCTTGCTTTTTATGCTATATGTTAATGACCTTCCTGATTACATAAAAAGTGCTGGGCATGTCACCATGTTTGCTGACGACATGACAATTTCAGTATCGGCAATAAGAAATGATGATCTCCAGTTGTATGCTGAAAATGTTGTAAATTTATTAAGGTCCTGGTGTGATAGAAATCGATTAATATTAAACACGAATAAAACGATGATTATAAATTTTCACATTAGAAGACCTCTACCTATAAATTTTAAAATATTTGATATAGAGCTAGAAGAAATTAAATATCTTGGTACCTCCTTAAATTCTAAACTATCATGGGACAAACATATCGATGACGTGTGTAATAAATTAAATAAAGCTTATTTTGGCATCTTACAATTGAAAGACATGCTAGACGAAAGTGGTCTATTAAGTATTTATTATGCCTTAGCCTACTCGCACATTTCGTTAAACATCATAAGTTGGGGGTGCGGAAGACAAATGGGTAGAGTATTTGTCCTACAAAAAAGACTAATACGTCTTATATTTAACTTAAAGTACAATGAAAGTTGTAGAACAGCTTTCAGAGAAAAAAAATTCTGACTCTCCCATGCATATATCTTTAAATGTCTCATGTACACTAAAAATAACTCATTTTCAAGTTCAAGTTGCAAATACCCATCAATACAAAACCAGACATGGGAAGCTCTTAAGTATCCCATCGCACAGAACAACTTCTTTTAAACATTTGTCATGGTATAACTGCGTTAGTCTGTACAATGCAATACCTGAATCTGTGAGAGAAATAAAGTGCCCCAAGTTATTTAAAAATAAAGTTAAAACCATGCTATTAGAGGGTGTTTTTTATAATGCTGACGAATTTATGTCCGGATTTTCCTAACCTGCTTATACACTGTTAAAACCCGTTTATACACTATTTGTTGTATATTATTTTGTTGTTGTATTTACATTATTAATATGTGTATGTGTGTCTATATATGTATGTATGTATTTTATTTCGCAGAGTAATTTATATACTTGTCTGACATGCCATATGTACTCTATGTATCTTATGTGGTTAATAAAGTTTATTATTATTATTGTTATTATCAACATAAACGTAACTTATTATAAAAAATTAGTACATAAGTATACTTAAGGTGTAAACTAAACCTTTATATCAAGACAAAAATTTAAAATAATGAAAAAACAGTGTATTTACACATCCAAACAAAAGAGATCCAAAGTGTTTACTTGCGAATTGTTTTTAACTGCTCTTCGATGGCTGTAACTTCTTTTTGTGATTCAGAAATAATCTTCCTCTTTTTGCTTTCAAGTTCTTTAGCCATTACTTGAACCTTACGTTTTTCAGCTGCTGCTTTCTGTTTCATTCACGATTAATCACACGCACCACCGGGTTCGAATCCTGGCTCCGCACTGGCACTGTCGGAGGAAATGGTTGTATGTCCACGTTTTTTCAATGTGTAACCCCCTTCCGCACAAGCCCTAGCTTCTGAAATTGGGGGTTGTCTAATTTCTGTGGTGTTTATTATTATCTAGGACTTGCTTCCATCTACTATTGGCGTTTCGCATTGAAAAGAAGCATTTGTTTCGTTACATCGAGAGCAAAAATAACACCAGCAGCCATTAATCATAAAAAAGACGCCATGATAGAATCTTCCTTTAAATTTTCTACAAGAATGTCACCGTTGATCGAAAACCCTCTTTCGAGAGTAACATTACCATGAGATAAAGTAAGGAATAGCTTTACAACTTTTCTAAGATTGCCAGTCTCTGAGCTATTGCTCAAAAGAGACATCCAGAAATCATCCAATCTTTCTTCCTTGGAGTAAGTTTTCAGTTTACTGATAACTCCATCTTGAGAGATGAGGTGTCTATACTCTCTATCAGCATACTGATTTACATTGGTATTAAGCAAGTTAGTATTCAAAAGAATATCAAGAGCCGTAGAAAGTTGTTGTCCTTTTGAAAACTTTACTCTGTAGGGATTCAAAAACGTGAGTGCGCATAGAGATGTGTGTCATTCAAAATGGGCAACGTGGGGAACATTTATTATAATTTTTTCGACCGAGTTATTCGAAGAATCCGCTTTTTTTAAGTTTATTTTTGAATTTTGTAATTATTGTTCAATAAAAAGAAATTGGTTGCAAGTAGCCCTGGAAGTACTTACAAAAAATGCTCGTTTTTCATTTCTATATCACATCGAAAAATATACAGGGTGTTCCATTTGATAAATTTGAGAAAATTCAATTTAAAATGTTCTTAATTGAAAAATAATTTTTGGCCACACTGTACATTTTTAAGAAATGAAAATGATTCAAAAACATTAACTAGATGTCTCGTAACTGGTATGCACATAAATTTTTCTTAAAACACATAATTGTGACTGTGGTGATTTCTTTAATATCTATCTGCAGATTGCATTATTTCAACAAAAAAATTCATTACATCCAAGTGGTTGGGAAATATTCAATGATAGGAATGAATAGAGGCTAGAAAGAAGCTTCAAAAAATACATAGCATCCCATTTAGAAAAAGACACTTGGTCCTGTAATTTCGTCTTGGCTTGTCCTGTACGTTCGAAAATAATTTCCAATTATAGACTTTTTTATCTAATTTACTTGCAATTTTTTAAAAAATTTCTAGCTATCGTAGAACTTGAGATATCGAGGTCCGATGCACTATAGCCCCATCCTGTATACAAAGTGGGATAAAAGTTTTGGTACTAATGCAATAAAGATATGTACTAGGTCAGCTTTTGTATAAAGGATTTTGTATCTCCCTATTTGGGTAACCCTATCTCTAGGAAAATGATAGTGATGATGATGATGAACACTTTAGGGACAGAGATTCCTATTTTTCCACTTGCGAATTAAAAAAAATTGATGCATATTGCCTCCTTGATGCTGGGTGAAGAATTCAAAATTATACTTCGTCCCCATTTTTAACCGTTTCATTTGACTTACAGTGTCGTTAGAGGCATTCAATTTGCTCATAGCTACGCTTTATTTTTACTAACTTTGATTAAATCAGCCAATTGCAGTCGTTGTGCATAACAAATAACTTAACAAAATTTGTTTTTTTCCGTTAAACTATGCCAGATAGTAAAAGGCAAGAAACAAGTATTCGAAAAATGTTGGTATGTAACAAAGGCTTTAACAGAGTTACCACCAAAAACAATTATTGAAATTCTATGACTCTCCAGGTTTGCTATGACTAAAATGACATTAAATTCATTTTTTATCAGAAAAATCTCTTTATTTTTGTTTTTAACATTTACTTTTTATTTATATAACATTACTTTTTAACAAATAAAATAACTTTTTGTGGTTATTTTATTTGTTACAAAATAATATATATAATATAGTGTGATATTTGCATATGGCTCTAACTTTCAATGCAAAATATTTCATTCAAATAGAATTTTGTTCGTAAAATTAACAGAAAGACCAGTTTACCCGCAATGATTTATTTTTTTCATAGGTTAACTTCGCAAGTTAGGTCCCATTTGAATTATAATTTGGTAAAAATCCATTTTAGGTCAAGCAGACCGAGATCGCAAACTCAATCCGGGGCCACACTGGTCGCAATTTGAATATTTTAATGAAAACAACTACATTTCTCACAATTTTAAAATTAAAATATTAATATAATATCAACTCACATTATTCCACAGTTTTATATATACTTTGCCGTTAAGTCTTGTATATCCTTCTCCAACATTTTTGCTTATAATATAGATTGTCATTCTATTTTTCTTTTATTTTTCTGTAATATTTTTTCTCTGCTATTAACTTTCTTTTAAGATCATTAACTTCCAAAGTAGTTCTTTCGTCTTTTCTCTTTTGTTCTAAAGCAAATTTATAATTTCTATTTGCTGAAAGGCAGTAATTTATTATTTTATTATTGATATCTATATTTTCAACACCTCCCCAATCTAACAGTCTGTCATACACAATTCTTTGAGAAACAAGAAAATTTTCATATAAGTTATCTACAACTACACAAAGCATAGCCATGTGAAAAAAGCAATATAATTTTTATTATTTCATAAATATCTCCTGTTCACGTTTACTTAATAGTTTTGTAAAAAATTGGTGGTCTTCTATTCCATTTTCTTTATTAATTACAAATATTCTATCTATTTTCAGATTTGAAATTTTTAAGTTCATGACCAGAATTTATTTTAAATTACTATTGACTGTCAACCCATATTTATCAAAAAAAAATTATATCAAAGGAAGTGGCTATGTGTGCTTTTGTAGATATAGAGGGTACTTTTGACAACACCTCATACGAATCCATAGAAAGAGCTGCGGAAAAAAGGGGAATACAGCCCCGAACAATCAAATTGATACAATCCACTCTAAGAAGCAGAATAATTACCACAAGTGTAGGGAACAAGTCTGTCACAGTAACCGCAGTCAGGGGTTGTCCACAAGGTGGAGTTCTATCACCCTGGCTTTGGTCAACGGTGGTCGATGGTCTCCACAAATTAGTAATTCTAGCTTCCACGTTCAGGCAGACATGAGTAATGATCTCAAACCTTGCAAATTATCTTAAATGGTGCTCGTCAGACAGACTTTGTGTCAATCCGAGCAAGACAGTTACTGTGTCATTCATCAAAAGGAGAAAACTCCTGCTTTGAATTGAACAGTGCTGAACATTTCCAGTGGCATTAAGTATTTGGGAGTAATTTCAGATAAATAACTTCACTGGAACTTGTATTTGGAAAGGATGCTTACAATAGCAGCGATGGCTATTTGGATGTGCCGTAGGCTGTTTGGTAAGACATGGGGTCTGAAGCAGAAAATGACACATTGGTCCTACTTTTTGGTTGTCAGACACATGTGACCTATGCATCATGTGTATGGTAGCCAAAAAACACAAGAAAAATTAGTACAAGGAATGTTGCAGAACGGGTTGCCTGCGTAGGGAAGACAGGAGCAATGGTCTATTGTAACACAGCAGCTATGGAGGCAATGCTCGACCTACTTCCCCTGCATTTGCATGTGAGGAGGAAGTGCTCTAAGACTGCATCAGGCACTTAAATTCAAACCAGGTGATCTGGTTATCACTTAAGGATTTTGGAGCTTATCCATTTTGAGGTCCATGACCAAACCTACTGACTCACGCCAATCAAGCAGGACTTTGACTGCTCCTTTGATGTGCTGATTAAAAACCGAAACGAGCAGCATCGAAGCACTGTGGTTAGAAAAAGGGTCACTCATCTGGTATACAGATTGATCTAAGATGACTGAAGGGATAGGTGTGGGTGTAGCGGAGCCTAAATGCAGGCTATCCAGACACCTTAGTAACATTCCAACCATCTTCCAAACAAAGATTTATGGTATAGATCTGTGTCCAAAAATGCCTAAAAAAAGGCATTCGAAAGGTAGAGATATATATACTTTCAGATAGCCAGGCAGCATTAAAGGCTTTAAAGTCCTATACCTATGTCTGGAAAGCACACATCACAGATCTTTTCTCTAGTCTTAAAACATATAGATAATCAGGTTTTTGATATGTTGCGACTTTAAAAAGGAATGTGTAGTAAAGGTAAAGTGCCCTGTTGGCACTTGTTGTTTTAATCTCCTAAAATTTAGAGTTTGATCAAAAAACAAGCCAATATTTTTAGCTGATTCGACCCAATCAATTTTCACATTATTGACGTTAACTCCTCTTGGCAAATGACATCTTTCTGGCGTTCGTTCCCGATACTTAGTGTTTGTTTTGCTATGACTAATCTTTAGGCTATTAGTAGAGCACCAAACCGTAAACGAATTAATAAAGTTGAAGGATTTCTCTAATTGTGATATGGGACAAGCTTTATATAATTGGACGTCATCCACATGTAAATGTATGTTGCAGTATTTTATGCAGGTAAGTAAAAAGTATACAATGAAAATAGTGCAGGCCTGAGAATGCTTCCCTGTGGTACCCCCTTACTGGTAGTACCTAATTGTGATTTATCATTATATTCCAGTACAGCCTTTTGAATGCGGTTTTTTAAATAGCTACAAAACCATTTTAGTGCAGTATAGTTTTAATTTTGCCACTAACAAATCAGTGTCTATTAAGTCAGATGCCTTACTTTGATCTAATAGGATTGATATTGATGAGGTTGATTTATCTAACTCCAGATATGTCATTTAATACTTTTAAAAGAGCAGTAGAAGTACTATGCTTTTCTCTAAATGCTGACTGGACGACAGGTAAGATGTTTTGGGCATATAAAAAAAGTTTCAAAATTATGGATATGATTTTTTCTAATATTTTTGCAAATGATGGTAGAATTTGAAATAGGGCGTAGACCATTTAGGGATACTAAGAAGATATTTTTGGGACTGGTAGAACATTGGCCGATTTCCACACATCTGAAAAGATTCCATGCTCCAAAGATTGATTATATATATTCTGCAGCACATCAATACAATGAGCAATTATTAAGTTAAGCATTTTTAAATTAATGCTATTGTGCCCTTTTGCTTCAGATTTAATATTTATTATAGCTGTGTAAATATCGTTCTGACTTATTTCAGAAAGGGTAAATTTAATGTCCCAATTCAAATGATTGTTGCTAAAATTATTCAGTGTATCAATACCTACTTTAGGCTGCTGTGCAAGATTCAGGAAATAATTGTTTAACTGATTAGGATCTGAAAATTCTGCTAGCAAACTATTAGATTTATTTTTTTATTTTGTGCACACTATCCATTGAGAAAGGTTTTTCCATAATAGTCTAGCATTGCTTTTATTTTCTCAACTACAAATTGTATGTATGGTTTTTTTCCCACATAATGGCTTCTTTAATATAATTTTTTGATGTCACATAGGTTTCTCTATCTCAATTTTGTTTTTAATTATTTTTTGTGAGCTTCGTCTTTCGTTAAAACGAAATGCTTTATTAAAAATCATTTCTTCAACATTTATTTATTTATTTATTAAAAATCATGTCAATACACACAAATGGCTTACATTCGTCAGCAGTATATGTAATATAAAACGTTAAAATACAAGATACAAATATATAATATAGAATACAAATACATATATAAAATACAAAAAATTAAAAAAAAAAAAAAATACAGAATACAATATAAAATAAAATGTTTATTATTAAACGAAAAGGAAATTATCATCAAAAACTTCGTTTAATGAATAGAATGCCCTTTCAGTAAGATACGTTTTTATTTGCTCTTTATATTGATTTGCAGGTCGGTACTTGATATGGCTTGGGAGTTTATCGTATAATTTAGGTGCATAATAATTTGTAGAGAACTTGCTCTTGTAACATATATACTATATATAACTAATATAAGATTTATACTTATGGGGGGGGGTCTTACAATTTTTACTGAATGTACAGGGTCGTGAATATCAAAGAGTGATGTAATAGCTTGATAAAAATATTTGTTTTTAAATTAATATCCCCAATTGCCTTGATATTATCCCAATCTATTCGACTAACATCAAAATTAAATTGTTTTAAGTTATAATTATTATAATTTCTATACTGTATGATTTTAGGTTCATCTGTTTTTAATTCAAATTTAAGTTTGCAGGAAACAAACATATAATTTGTGTTGTTATGCATGTCTGTTATATCGCAGGATTCGAAATCTAGATCACTAGTTTAGTCACTAATACATATAATATCAATCAATAATTCACTCATTTCAGTTATTCTTGTGCGTTTATTGATCATTTGATTTAAGTTAAGATTTAATAAAACAGAGACAAACTTTCTTACTTCAGTTGAATTTTCACATAATAAATTAATGTTAATGTCCCTCATAAGAATGACTGATTGAGTCTCTAAATATAATTGCTCCAATGTTTCCGATAATATATATAGAAAAGCCACATTCACTCATGGTGGAAGATAAATTACACCAACACCAGTATTTTTAGGATCCATCTTCACTTTCAGCCACAGTTGCTCCAATCCAGTTTCACTAATTTATACTATGTTGCATTTTGAACGCGAAGGCTGTCTTCACATATATTAATAAGCCACTCAACACCCAACTAGAACAGTCGAATCTTGCGATTTCATAATTGGGAATATGTATTTACTTGTTTAAAAAAGTTTCGGATAAGGCTATATAATATCTATATTTCCTTCTAGAAGAAAATTTCTAAAGCTAGCAAAGTTGGTGGTTACGATCGTGTATATTTATATGACCAAATGTAATATGGGATCTTCTAAGACAGAATTCGGATAAATAACTATCATCAACGATATATTGAAATGTTACATCTAGCGCTAATTTCTTTATCTTGAAATCCTGAGCGACAATTAGTTGTAGGGTAATTCACATAAGATTTTTTAGGTCGTAGTGAAGTGAGGTTAACCCAGAGTCAAGTGGCCCCTTAAACAATCTACAATTTGTGTCCATTTAGATTTGGGACACCCTGTATATATTCATCAAGTTTAAGCAAATTAACTTGATTGTTTTAAGAGATACTTAAATTTGTTCAATATCAGCAAGTCTCAAGTATTTTATTTATTTATAAAACAACTAATAATTCCGATTGACCTCCAGAACCTCTAGTTTTGCTCGAAATTTAATCATGCATAAACAATTTTCCATTCTTGCAATTTTGTGATCTCACCATTACAAAAAAACTATATTTACAAGATACTGCTAAAAAAGGCTAGTTTGCAAGAAGAATCATTAAAAAATATATGTTCCCAACTGATTTCATTCTACAAAACTTAACTGCAAACTTGCTTTGAGTCCTGAAGAAATGGTAAAAAAAACCAGACCTGCCTAAAACCATTCCTAAATAAAACTTACTTTGCCTCCACTAAATCATTACAGCCATTTAGACCAATGATTGCGTATGGTTCCACAGTTTGGTGGTTGAAAGGACTACAACAAACCAACTGGCTTCCAGAGACGAGCATGCCTGACAATAACCAGTTCTATAAACACCACACCATGAGGAATCATCCCGGACTTAGACGTGATGCCTACCATGACCAACCACAAGCTACCTTTTAACATCCTATTTCCTGAAAGAGATGAGTGGGATCAAAATAAAACTGACCTACAGAAGGCAGACAATTGTCGGTTTACAGACGGTTCTAAAACCCCTGAAGAAACAAGAGCCGGAATTTACAGTTGCAACCCAAAGGTTAGCATAACTTTTAGTCTAGAATACCGCGACAGGCTGAAATATATGCCATTGAACTGCATGTACGAAGGCAGGAATAAATGCATCCTAGACATAGATCAATAAAGATCTAAGACAGCCAAGCAGCTCTTGGATCCTATCACTGTAACACTAAAACAGTGTGGAACTGCCAAAAGGATCTAACCCAATTGAGCAGAAACTACAAGCTGACTGACTCTGATCTGGATGTCTGACATGGAATGGATCGAAATTGGCCAGAGATTTGGTTCAAAATTTATAGGATCAGAACCAGTTCTTGGCATAACCGTGAGCACTGCAAAAACAAGTATCTTGGGCAGAACAAAACTTTCCACTACTGGCAGGAACTACCAGGATTTCCAGATTAGCACAAACTTGTTCTATGGACGGCTGAAAACTATATATATTCCCTAGAGATTCGAAAATCTGCAGGGTGACCATTTTAGGTAGAGCAGCTTTACCAAAGATGTTCAGGGAACTTACAGTGTTACAAATCGAAATGTCTACAAAACGTCAATTTCAGCTATTAAAAATGGCTTAAAGTACTACCCTCATTGGGTGGGTACTGGTAATAATTGCTAAATGTAATATCCACCAGCATATAGTTGCATACTTAGTAGAAGTGTACAATATATATACCAAATGGCGATACCAAAACTATACTCATAAACTGTGTGTTGCATAAACACAGTTTAATGCAAATCAGAGACTCAAAATTTGTCTGCTCAGACAGAACTACTGTAAACATTCACGAGATAGGCGAAAAAAATAAACGGGCCTTCACACAACCCTTTCAGAATATGCTCGAAAATTATTATGTTTAGACTCAATTTTTAGTTCTAATAAACAAATGGCGTTATCTATGAGTTGTCAACACCCAGCACTGTCTAGATGGCATATATAATACTAATCTCTTCTACAAACTCTACATATAAACTAAACCGGTACAGTAGCTCAGTCGGCTAGAACGCATTATGTGGTAAATTCATGTATATACAGTTAGAACAACTTGCTTGAATCAAAGAAATAACTGACTGATAATTTGCCGTAAATTAAATGTGAAAAGAAAAAATTTGCTGTTCTTTATTTTTTTTAAATGTTGTATATTTTGCTATCTTTATATAAAGTTAGAATAGAATAGAATGGTCTTTATTAGTTCATGTAAATAAATTATAGTACCTATGGGGTGTAGAACATGTCACTGTGCTTAAAATAAAATAAAATAAAATAAATAGACTTTATTGTTCAACAGAATTAATTCCAATTACTGAACAATAACTCATTGAATGCGACATGCAAAGCACCGCCCTGTCAACAACAGCTTGTTGTGGGCGGCACCCTGCATGTCCCACACAATGAGCAACAAAGATTGTATAATTACATGTACAAAGATTGTATAACAAACATATTACATGCACAAAGATTGTATAATTACATGTACATACATCGAAATTATGAAGTGGCAGAACAAAACAGATTTTCAATTTCTCTTTTGAAATTAGGTTTAGAAGTATTAAATATATCCACTGTACTGCAATATTTATTAAAATCATTATGTATTCTATATACAGGAGAATTTAACACAGCATTTGTTCGTGGAATTGGCACTGAAAAAGTATTACTTGCTCTGGTGTTGTTAGATCTAGGGACTCTAACATGTATATAGCTCAGAAATTCGGGATTATCGATCAAGTTGTTGATTATTCCATGAAGATACAAGAGACCTATTATTATTCTACGTTTTTGTAAAGTTAGCAAGCCATAATAATTAACCAGAAATGTTCTCTCATGTAATAAATACACTCCTGTTTCCCTGAAATATTTGCATTTTAGATACCTGTTCTGTACACTTTCTAGGCTATACACATATTTTTCATAATAGGGTGACCAGATAACTGCAGCATAATTTAATTTAGACTGTATGTGTGTTTTATAAAGTATGTCTAAGGGTTTAGTTGTACGGAAACATTTAGTGTTACGTATTACAAAGCCCATTAATTTCATTGCACTATTCTTTACAAATGATATATGCTCATTAAATGTCATTTTGGAGTCGAAGATTACCCCAAGGTCCTTTATGTCATTCTTACGCTCCAAAATAGAGTTACTGATTGTATAATTGAAATTAACAGTATTAATATTTGTTGTGAATGACATTACAAAACACTTTACTTTCTGCCCATTCGCATATATTGTTTATGTCTGCTTGAATTAGTTCACTATCAGTATGGTCTCTAACAGTTCTCATTATTTTTAGGTCATCTGCATAAAGCAGTACTAAAGAATTATCAATAACATTAACAATGTCATTAAAAAATATTAAAAACAGCAACGGACCCAGATTACTGCCTTGTGGTACGCCCGAGGTAGAGATATACGAGTGTAACTTGAAATTGTTGATAAGAACATATGATTTTCTGTTACTGAGATAATCAGAAATAAGCTTTATAAGGTTCGCTGCAAATCCATAACAATTCAATTTTATTATTAATCGTGTATGACATATTTTGTCGAATGCCTTTGTCAGGTCTGTGTATATTGCGTCAGTTTGTAACCGATTATTGATGTTATCAGACAGATATTGTGTCATAATGGATAAATTAGTGACAGTAGATCTTGAGGGCATAAAACCATGTTGATTTTCCGAAATACATTTTCTTATGTCAACAAAAATATTTTGATAGATTATATGTTCTAATGCCTTAGAGGGAGCACATAATATAGAGATAGCTCTGTAATTCGTTATTTCTCATCTGCTGCCAGATTTGAAAATAGGACACACTTTAGCTTCTTTCCATTTGCTGGGAAATTTACCTAACTTAATGCTCATATTAAAAATCATTCCTAGTGGATGACATAAAAATTCTATGCACCCTTTGAATATGTAAGCTGGCACACCATCTGGGCCCATCGCATTACTTTTAATTGCTTTCACAGCTTTAATTACATCTTCATCATTGACATACTCTAGACATATTACGGTGTTACTGTGTGTATAGTGTGATGGCGACGAGTGTACACACAGTTTCACAGTGCTCCTCATATGTGAGTTTTAAATGTTGCAAATCGAAATCCTTTATACACTATGTGTGCATCAAATGTAGCAATGTTTTTCATAAGAGTTGTCTACATCGTTATAAAAAACAAATATCATTTGTAAAAGAAAACAAAGTAATATGCTGCAGTGATTTAGAAGATAGTTCTTATACCCTTGATGACGAAAAAAGTCTTTTGGAAAAAACAATTAATGAACTGACTGACGACTCAGTTATGAAGACACAGTACATACAAAAATTAAAAAGTGAACACGAACTATTTATCAAAGACGCATTGAAACTGGAGGAAGAAATGAATGAGCTATTAAAAAAGAAAGACGAATTTATTAACAAATTAACAAAAGAAATAGATTTGCTCAATAAGAAATATGTGAAGAATACAAAATCTACAAAAACAATTGCCATCCAAACTGATAATCAGGTAAAAACCTCGCCTATTGATATGAATGGTAAATATTCCATTAGCGTAGGTGAAAAATATTCCACTAGGAACATAGCAGATAATAAAATTGTTAGTAGTGTGGTAAATAAAAGAAAAGAAACTCCTCAAAATATAAATATTAACGTAACCAAAATTAAAGTAAACGCTTGTGACAAATCTATGCCTATAGCAGAAGAAACATCGGAAGCAATTATTAAACGAGTATACAGCAAAGAGAAAAAACAAATTTTATTACTTTCAGATGAAAAGTCTGTTACTTGGCAAATCAGAAATCTAATAGATCTGAAGGAATATAAAATAATGTCGATTAAAAAACCTGGGGCTTCTCTAGAACAAGTAATGGGAAACATTGAAGGCTTAATCCAGTCATTCGATTTAGAAGATTATGTAATCATCACAGGAGGATCTAACGATATACAGAGTAGGAAGACACCAAGCTTCCGTCTTCTCTGTAATAAACTTTAATCATGTACCCATATAAATGTACTTTTTACATCAGTTCCATTTATAAACAATCTAAAGTCAAAGCTAAATAATCATATATATAAATATAATCTTAAACTTAATGATTTCTTAAACAAATTTGATTTATACTCAGAAGGTCACTTAAGATATGTAGAAATCAACAGTACGACACCATCATCTTTTAACAGCAGATTGGTTGCTTCCAATTTGGTCAAGTCTATTAAATCAACACGTTTCTGTCAAAAAAACTTGAAGTTCATCCGCACTAATGGCGAACTGACTACCAAGATATCTCCAAGTGAATCCCTCATAGTATCAAATAATGTACTTATTAATACTACGACCAGTATACAACTTAACAGTGACGCGCATGATGTGATCATTCCTCAACCTAATAGCGATAATATTAGTAAAAAATCTATACCAATAGAAAAATCCAATTCTACATCAAATTTTTTATACCCATGCCTAGAAGAGATATCACTTCTCAATTAAATGAATCAATCCCTCAGGAACAGTGTACTGTGTTACACTTAAACATACAGTGTCTTTCAAATAAAGTCAATTTAGTTGAATTACTCCTGAATCAATATGACCCGACATTTTTATGCTTATGTGAACATTGGTTGGGGATTGATAAACTTAATTTTACTTACATTAGTGGTTATACTGCCGTTAGTCAGTTTTGCAGATCATCACACATACATGGTGGATCTGCCATTTTTGTCAAGAATGATATTTTATCGAATTGTAAATCTATACCATATCTTAACCAATTTGCTATTGAAATGAACTTTGAATGTGCTGCATTAGTTTTTAATAAGCAGTTCTGTATTATTAATGTGTACAGGCCAACATCAGGTAGTAAACATTTGTTCTTCGAACAATTGTCATTGTTATTATCCAAAGCTTCACGACACTATAAATTTATTCTTTTATGTGGTGACTTAAATATTAACCAAAATAAAGACTACCTTCCGGCTAAAATTTTAAATGATATTTTTAAATCATTTAACTTAGCCTCACTTGTTTCAAACCCTACAAGAATTGCTAATTTGCCATCTGGCACAGTATATTCGACAATAGATTATGTGGTGACTAATCTTCCTGATCGTGTTAATTGTGTAAATTTTGATCCGGCTATCTCAGATCATTATGGTCAACTTGCATGTTGTAATTTGGAAGGTTTGCAGGAAACAAATGACAGTATCCCAAGCGAGTGTTCCCTAACTTACAGACAAATTAATGCAAGAACAATTAATGAATTTAAATATTTATTTAGCCCCTATGTACTCGATGTACGCCTCTGGGATGTTGATTATATATTCGACAACTTCTGGAATCACTTCATGTGGTGTTTTTCGGCAGCCTTTAACTTTTTCCAGCAGTCTGTACAGAGAACTTGATGAATTAAAATATCTTAACTGGCTACGCAAGCAAACACATAATGAAGAATTTTAAAATAATTATAGGCAATATAAAAACCAAACCAACAAAAAAATTAGGGATGAAAAAAAGGCATACTATAATACCCAAATTAAACATTCCACTAATAAATCTAAATCAATCTGGAGTATTGTAAATAATTTGAATGGCAAAAACTCCCGCAACGGTTTAATTGACTACATTAGATATAATGATACTAACGTTTCAGACAAAAACGAAATTGCGAATATTTTTGGTAATTATTTTTCTACCGCTATCCATGAAAAACTTGACTTCCACTTTAATGGTAACCTTTCCACCAAATGCACTATACAAGAGAACGTCATAAAAATGCCCTTGACCTTCAGTCCTGTTACCGCATATGATGTAAAATTAGTTATAAGTAATTTACCAAATAAAAAGTCTACAGGACTAGATGAAGTTCCAATTAAACTTGTAAAAGAATGTTCAAATGAGCTAGCACCTATACTTGCGGACATCATTAATATATCGGTACTCTTAGGTGAATTCCCAAACTGTCTAAAGGAAGCAGCATTAATACCTGTTTTTAAAAAAGGGGCAAGTGAAAACATAGATAATTATCGGCCTATTGCTCTTTTAAGTGTAATCTCTAAAATAATAGAAAAAGTGGTTGCAAATTTTTGAATTCCTAAATCAAAACTCTGTCTTAAGTAATTGCCAATATGGATTTAGACCAGGTTTATCAACAGAAGCAAGTATAACAGATCTCAGCCAATTTGTTTATGACAAAATGGATTCAGGTGAACGTGTCTGTGGTGTATTTTTTGATCTCTCTAAGGCCTTCGACACCATAGATAGAGACTTTGTAGCTCAAAAATTACATAGTATAGGAATACACGATCCCTTAAATAGCTGGATTTTTTCTTATCTGTCAAACAGAAAAGTTGTTGTAAAAATCGGTACTACTACATCTGATAAGAAAGATAGTTGCATTGGAACTCCACAGGGTAGTGTATTGGGGCCGTTAATATTTTTATTATATGTGAACGATCTGCCCAATCATATATCTTTGGGTAATATCTTCATGTACGCCGATGACACTGCAATAATCGTTGTCGATCCCGATCCTTTAATATTAAGTCATAAAGTATCTACGGTTCTTCAAGAATTTAATCAATGGTGTTACGACAATAGGTTGATGATTAATCATGATAAGACAGTTTTAGTAGAGTTTAGCTACAGACAAAACAATCGGTCTAACCTTAATTTTAATTTTAACGGTTTTCTGCTTACTGCTAGTGAACAAGTGAAATTTCTAGGGGTTAGTCTAGATCAAAATTTTAATTTTTATAGTCAAATTGATCAAGTCTGCAACAGACTAAATAGGGGTTTTTATGTCATTAATTCATTAAAAAATGTTCTTAACAAAGACTCGTTATTAAATGTGTATTATGCACTCATTTATTCAGCTATTGCCTACAGCATTAACGTATGGGGACAATCTAGTGATATTGATAGAGTGTTCATCCATCAGAAAAGGGTTATTAGACTTATATTTAACTTAAGCTACCGTGAATCATGTAGGCAAACCTTTGGAAACTCGAAGTTATTCACTGTAACCTCCATATATCTTATGAAATTGTGGACCTTCATACATAGCAATAAAAGCAAATTTCAAACTAACGGAGATGTTCACTCCCACAATACGAGAAGTCGGAACAGACTCTGCACATTTAAGCACGATCATGAATATTTTAAAAAATCGCCACGCTATGCTGGCATAGTTTTTTATAACAAGCTACTTTTGGAAATTCAAAATGCTAAATCCATAGAAGTCTTTAAAAAAAATTTAAAGGCTCTTTTATTATCTGATGTTTTTTATAACCTTGGGGAGTTTTTATTTTTTTTGAATAATATACATTGACTAGTTCCACCATTTATGTTTACTATTCTGTATCATTTTTTATTTTGTACACTTGTATTTGTATGTATATTTTGTTTTATATTATGTATGTTATGTCATCGTTTCACATTTACTGTGTGTTATATTTTATACATTTTTATATCTTTATATTTTATACATTTATTTATTTACATTTTATATATTTATTTATTTATATTTTATACATTTATCTTTGACAATTTATGCCTGTGACTTACCACATATACAAGTAATGTATCTTAAGTGGTTAATAAAGATTATTATTATTATTATTATTATTATTGAATTCTTTATTTGCATAATGATTTTTGAAAGATTCTATAGAGTTATTCTTTTCACTAAACACGGATTCAAAAAAACTAGCAAAAGCATTCGATATGTCCTGTCCACTACTGAGTGTTTGTCCATTTAGTGTCATTGTCGATGGAATACTAGAATTTCCGCTTTTCGAATTGACAAAAGACCAAAAGTTTTTTGGATCTGCTGTGATTCCATTTTCACAGTTAATTAAATGATTATCATATGCATGCTTAATATCACGTTTAACTGTTGATCTTAGTTAAAATAATTTTAAAATTAATACCTAAGTCCTATTGAGCTTAATTGATGTAAACCACACAGCTATAATAAAATAACTAAAATAAATTAAAAAAATATAATTAAATGGTATGACAACAAAGATGACAAATACGTCGAAAGTATTAAAATTATAAAGTTAAATGTCGGCAACATTTTTTTTTTTTTAACAGCATAAAATATAATCTAATTTTTTCTAATTCATACATTTTAAATATACAAGTCCTTATCCTTGTAGTACTCATCCAGAATGTAGTAGGCCTCCTGCAGTAGTAATTGCTTGAGTTTAGGTTTTAATTTGTTATAGGCAAATTTCTCAATTCTGAAGGAAGTTTATCAAATACTTTAATTATTGAGCATTTCACATTTTTTATAATATAAGTAAATTTTGCTGTTGCATGTGTAAGATCTAGTTTATTTCTTGTGTCATAAATGTGATTTCTATCACAGTCGGAGAAAAGATTCCTGTTTTCTTTAATAAATATCACACTCATATATATAGTATGTTTCTCTCTAGGAACACTAGTTTGCAACTATATGTTTGTTTCATCCCCATAATATTACGCAAACATCTTTTTGGTATAACAAATATTTTGTGGATATCTGTGGAATTCACCGAAAACATTATGCCATATCTGATTCTGCTTTGGCTATATCCGTGGTATACAGTCAAGGCTGCTTTTATATTAACAGTTTGTGAAATTATTTTCAGTGCATACATGTACTTCGATAAGTTTTGTGTTAACATATCAATGCGACATTTCCAGTCAAGCCTGGAGTCAATTTTCACGCCTAAAAACGATACATTGTTTACTGTTTCAAGTGTTAAAACTCCATTAGTTAATGAAATTTCATCATTGTGCTGATAAGAGAATTTGATGACTTGAGTTTTTGTAATATTTAGCTGTAAGTTACTTGAAGTAAAGAATGTCTCCAGATCGCTAAGCGTACTATACATTTTTGTATTTATATCTATGGCATCAGGTTCACTAAATATTATCGAAATATCGTCTGCATACTGTAACATAGTTTGACTTATGATGGTAGGCAGCTCGTTTGTGTAAAGAAGGTGTAGTAACGGTTCTAAGATGGACCGTGGGATACACCTACTGGAATTTCTGACTTTAAAGTGTTTCCTGACTTGTCTGTTTCAACAGTATATTGCACTCTCTTGTTCAGATTTAATTAATTTAACTACATAATCTCTTTAAAAAGAAAATTTATGTATGATGTATTATATTTATTTATTCATTAATCATTGTTAAGTGTATAAATAATTCATTGCATATTAGGATTTTCCTTTTTTTTTTTTTTTTTTACGTCACCCTACTCTGTGACTCCGACTCTCACAGAGGGGAGCTGGTAAATACCAATAGCCATTCCTAACGCCCGTGGGGTGAGTGACTACTGGGTCCGCGAATCGTGTGCCCTGAGTAGGCGCAATGAACCAAGGATGACAGCCTTCTGCATTCTGCCGGCTAAGATCTCTGCCGAATCTCGGCATGCCGGTATGATCTTTAGTTCTGAAAGCAGCGTCTGTCTCATTCCACCGAGGGCTCCTATAATCAGTACCACTATTTTAACAGAATGGCCTGGATAAAGCCTGCGGAGTTGGAAGAGCAAATCTCGATATTTTGTCCGTTTTTCCTCCTCCTTCAAGACAATGTTGCTCTCAGCAGGAGCTGAGAATTCCACAACATACATTGTCTTGAGTTGGTGGTCGAGGAGTACTATGTCAGGTTTGTTGGCTTGTATTTGCCTGACGGTGGGAAACAAGTAGTTCCAATAAATTAGACACTTCTCATTCCCCACAACGGACTCAATATTCCCCGGAGCGTAAGGCAGCACTGGTGTTTCGTCTATCCTATACGAGTGCCTTAGATGATAGTAAAGCACTCGTAATGCTGCGTCGTGTTTGTGAATATAGGCCGAGACTGCGTATGTCGGGTAAGCCGACAGTAAGTGCATAACAGTCTCCGGCGCCCTACGGCAGGCCCTGCAGCTGGCATCAGGGACCTCCATACCCATGACACAACGTCGATATACGAGAGTGTTAAATACACCATCTTGGCAAGCCATTATGAATCCCTTGGTCTCAGACTTCAGCCCGGCTGACCTTAAAAAGGCGAAGGTCAGCCTTTCGGATAAGCCGAGGTCTTCTATATTTTTATAGAAGACTCCATGCAATGGTTTATCCTTATGGAGCTGCAGAAGGATATTGTGTTCTGCAGCTCTAATGTGTGCTTTTAGACGAACGGGTTCCAACTCGATGACAGAGTCGGGGTTTACCCGCTCGGCGTCAAAGATGAGACCAAGTTCATCGACTCCTGTACTGAATGGAACGATAATAAATTTTTCCAGTGAAGTCAAGTATCTAGGAGTAATCCTGGATCAAAAACTTATCTGGAACTCACATCTGGAACGGACTCTTACTAAAGCAACAGCGGCAATATGGACGTGCCGTAGGTTGTTTGGTAAGACTTGGGGTCTAAGACCGAAAATGACACATTGGTCTTATCTTTCAGTTGTCAGACCTATGGTAACCTATGCATCATGCGTATGGTGGCCAAAAACAGAAGAAAAAACAGCACAGGGAAAGTTGCAGAAACTGCAACGCCTTGCCTGTTTAGGGACTACAGGAGCAATGCACTCGTGTCCCACAGCAGCTATGGAGGCTATGCTTGACCTACTTCCCTTGCACTTACATGTAAGGAAGGAGGCGGCACTCAGTGCCTTACGACTGCACCAGGCACATAAATTCAAACCAGGTGATCTGGTTGGTCACTTAAGGATTCTGGAGGAAATCCATCTGAAGTCCATGACCAAACCCACTGACTCAATGCCAGTCAAACAAGACTTTGACTGCCCGTTTGACGTGCTAATTGAAAGTCGTCAGGCGAGCAAGATGGAGTCAGTGCGATTGGAACAGGGGTCACTTATCTGGTATACAGATGGATCCAAGATGGCTGAAGGGGTAGGAGTGGGAGTAGCAGGGCCGAATTGTAGGCTATCCAAAGCCCTCGGAAACACCCCAACCATCTTTCAGGCAGAAATTTATGCCATAGATCTGTGTGCCCAGGTATGCCTAAATAAAGGCATCCGAAGGGCTAAGATCTACATACTATCAGATAGCCAGGCAGTACTAAAGGCTCTAAGGTCCTATACCTTTGAATCTAAAATTGCCTGGGAATGCAGACAATCCCTGAAGCAACTGGCTAATAACAACAAGGTTACCTTGATGTGGGTGCCAGGGCATGAGGGAGTACAAGGAAATGAACTTGCTGATAGCCTTGCAAAAAAAGGAGCTGAAGCACCATTCATTGGACCCGAACCGTTTTGTGGCCTAGCCAAGGGACATATAGCGGAGGAGATCCAAGAATGGGAAAAGGATCAGAAAAAGTTCTACTGGGGGAATACTCCAGGCCAAAGACAAGCGAAAAAGTTTATAACTTATTCCACAAAGAATGCCACAAGGCTTCTCGAACTGGAAAAGTCCGAATTAAGGCTAATCACAGGCCTTCTAACTGGCCACTGCCCCTTGAGATACCATCTCAAGAATATGGGCAAGGCGGTAGATAATAAATGCAGATATTGCGATACTGCAATTGAAACTGCGGAACACATACTTTGTGAATGCAAGGTGTTAGTCCGCACTAGACTAAAATTCCTAGAATAGGCGGAATTAACGCCGGAAGACATAGGGAAATTAGCCCCCAGGAAAATCGCAAGCTTTGTAAAAAGTCTGGGAATCCTGGGATAACCACTAGATGTAGGGTAAAGACAAAGACAATTTATTGGTGCTAATATACATCAGTATTTACACAAGTCAAACATTGAAAAATATATAGTTGAACATTAGAAATCACAAAATATTTCACAGTGTAAAAAATAAGACATTTAAAATTTAAATAAATAAAATTAATAACACATAAGTTATATATATATATAAAATATGAAACATTTTCAACTTCGGTTTCATGCATTATATTGCGGACAAATTACTGTTTAAAAATTCCTGCATGTTATAAAAAGCATTACGCAAAAGAAACCGTTTTACCTTAAATTTAAAGGATTTATATGTGAGTTGTTTAATCTCTTGAGGTAGGGCATTATAACACTTGATGCCCCAGTATGCAGTACCATCTCTAGTTTTTGATAGCCTTAAGTAGTTTGTAGACAAGTGATTACAGTGTCGAGTTTCATATGAATGAATTTCGTCACGAGTTTGAAATGTGCTTAAGTTATTTTTTATATATAGCAAACATTGTAGAATATATGTGCAAGGAACAGTTAATATTTTTAATTCTACAAATTTTGCTTTGCAATCATCTCTGAATTTCAGACCTGCTATTACTCGTATTGCTCGTCTTTGCATGGCGAACACATTAGACATGGAACTAGCATGTCCCCACACTAATAGAGCATAGGATATCACAGAGTGGATGAGGCTATGGTAGGCAGTGATGAGAGTTGTTGATGACACCCGATGCGCCAAGCTGCGAAGTAGAAATATGTTTTTAGCAATTTTTTTATTGACATAATCGGTATGACTCTCCCAAGATAGTTTGTAGTCTATATACACGCCAAGAAATTTAATTGGATCTTGGTTATCTAATTCATTGATATTTCTGAGACTAAAAACCATCGTCTCAGTTTTAGCGGTATTCAGACTCAGTTTGTTTGCCAGAAACCAGCTATATATCTTTGATTCGGTTTCTAACATTGTTTCTAATAGCGTATCTAGGTTAGGAATTACATCCAGTAATACTTGTATCGTCAGCAAATAAAATAGTAGAAGTTGAACCATCTAACGATAGTGGCAGATCGTTTATGTAGATTAGAAACAGAACTGGTCCCAGAACTGATCCTTGGGGGACGCCGGTATTCACGCTAAGTCTGTTTGATTTAATATTGTTGTAAATAACATATTGTTGCCTATTTTCGAGATAAGATTCGATTAGCAAGACGCTGTCATATGAGACGCCATAAAACTTTAGTTTGTCTAACAAGATTTGATGCGATACGCAATCAAACGCTTTAGTGAGATCTAAAAACTTAGAGCAAATGTACTGTTTATGCTCGTAACCTGAGTTGATTATAGTGGTTAATTTGTCTATTGCTAGTGTAGTAGATAAGTTGTTTCTGAATCCAAATTGATTAGGATTAAATAAGTTTCGACTCTCAAAGTGATTAATTAATTGGAATTTTAAGACAAGCTCGTATATTTTACCTAAAGTTGGTATGACAGAAATAGGCCTATGGTGGGATCATCTATGTTATTTTTCTTTTTATAGATTGGAACAACTTTTGCTATTTTCAAGCAATCGGGAAATACCTTGTTAATAATGCTTAAGTTTATTAATGCCGTTAATGGTAACAATATGGATTGTTTGATTGACTTGATTATTCTCGTGCTCATATCATAGACATCTTTACATTCTTTATTTTTGAGGTTATTTATAGTCGAAAGTAAGGACTCAGTGGAAACTACAGAGAAGTTAAATGTATTTGGAGGTACAAAATTTTCAAGAAAGTCCGCATAGGTGTTATTGCTTGGTGGCAATTCATTTACTATATTTTCAGCTACATTAACAAAATAATTATTAAAATCATTTGATGTGATCTTATCAGTAATTTGGTGAGAACTACTTTTACTTCTATTAATGAGTTTCCACATAGCTTGTTGCTGATTGCTATGTGATGCTATATATTGGTCATGTGCTTGTATTTTATGTCTTCTTAATTCCATAGAGGTAAATCACAAAAGATCTTTTAGGTCGAACTGAAGTAAGGCTGTTCGAAGCCAAACGACCCCGTAAAACAATCTACAATCTACAAGTTCATCGGCTGCTCTCCGTGCTGCCTTAAAGAGAAAAGTTCCTACCTCTGCATTTTCATGGTCTCGGACCATGCAGAGGCGGGGATCCGAACTCCTGATGACCTTACATGCTCCATCCAGAATCATCCTGCTATGGAGACTCTCCAAGCTCAAGAGTCCATGGCCTCCCCGATGCCGTTGTATGCGCCGCTACGCTCTCTCCTGTGGGGAAGAGGTATTTCGCCTCTCCACCTGAGACGAGCGTTGAGCAGCGGCATACAAGGCACAATTTAAGTGCCAGATGTCAGCCTCTTCTGGTAGCACTGTACGAAGTTCAGCGTCCACTCTGGCCAGGTCTTGTAGCTGAGGGTTTTCAGACGGTGTAACCCCCTTCTGGTACTGAGACCCTCTGGTATTGGCGGAACGAGGAGAACTATGTCCTCAACCGGTGAATGCGGCGGCCCTTCGGCCACCTCATTCAAAGGTCCAGGAGCAGCCCTCACGTAACCTCTACTACGAAGGTGGGATACATAGTCATGCAGGTTTTGTGGCATGAAGGTGCTATGCTCTGGTAGCCTCTCACACCACAGAGCATGCATCCGTGCGGGCGGTGTAAATAATAGAATCTACTACAGTCCACATTAAGATCTATTCGAATTCATTATGGGAGTTTGCCAGGTGGGTCAAATGAATTAGCTGCGGCATTGCAAATTTTTCTGTGGCAGAATTCCGCAAATTATTGGCGAATTTTTCGTATTTTCTGGCAAAATACCCCCAATTATAATAATAATAATTTATTGATCTCAAGAAAATATAAAATTTTATAGACAAGTCACAAGCACAAATGTCACATAAATTAAAAGAGTAAAATTAGAAATCAAAAAAATGTTTTCACTACAAGGCAATACATTACAACACATTAAAAATTTATTTATTTTTGCAATAACTAGTCAATTTCTAAAAACGTATAATAACTACAATAATAAATTCTTCTTGTAATAACAGACATTTCCATATATTAGATAAATTATCACATAATATATTTTTACGATCCAGAAACGTTTCAGTCATCAAAATCAATATAGAAAAATTCATTTAGACTATATAATGGATTTTTATTTAAGACATCTTTTATTTTATTTTTAAATATTTTCAACGGCAACCTGCGCCAATTCACTGGTAGGGAGTTGTAAAATTTAATACGGCTAATTGTTGGGTAGGGTTGCATATTTTCCATTCGAATTCATGATGAGAATTTGCCGTGTGGGTCAAAAGAATTATTGGTGGCATTGCAGATTTTGTTGTGGCAAAATTCTGCGAATTATTGGCAAAGATGTACTTTTCGTATTTTCTGGCAAAACACCCCCGATAGATCCTAGGAATCCTAGGATAGATCACAAAATGACATGGGAGAAACAAACTGATGATTTATCAGAGAAATTAAGTAAATCCTGCTTCATTATTAGATATCTAAAATCCACTATATCACTTAATATGCTGAAGCTAGCTTATTTTGGTCTGATTCAGTCTAAGATATCTTATGGATTGATGTTCTGGGGAAACTCTCCACATGCTTCCAAAGTTTTTGTAGCACAAAAGAAAATTATACGGTGTATGCTTGGTTTACCTGCTCAGACTCACTGTAAAGAGGCATTTATAGCACTATCAATTTTAACGTTACCATCTCTGTACATATTCTTAATTACAACAAATATAAAAAAAAAGGAAAATATCTTTTTAAAAAATAGTAATGTTCACAGCTATGTTACTCACAGCAACAATCAGCTTCGGGTGCCTTTCTCGAGACTAAGTGTGGGCCAAAATTCTCACATCTTTCAATGCATTAATTGTTATAATAAATTTACCCAACTATTTGGCCAATTCGATAATTTTAATTTATTTAGAAATGCCCTGCTCAAGCACACTCTTAGTTTTATATTTAATTTTAAAGTGTATTGTACTTAATATGTTTCAGTACTGTATGTCATATTGTTGTTATACTTGTATGTTTTATTATTGTTATTATTGTCTGTTTTTTACCTTTATTTATTATTTACCACTGACTTGTCTAATAAATTATACCATGTGTGTAACTTGATATGATGAATAAAAAAAATACATTTATTTTTGGGTAGGATTGCATATTTTTCATTCGAATTGATTATGGGAATTTGCCGAGTGGGTCAAACGAAATTAGCATTGCAGATTTTATCAGGGCGCAATTGTAAATTGTAAATTCGAGCATCTATTCTGTGAGTTATTCGCGTAAATATTGATTGTTAGTGTATTTTGGTAGAATCATCAAATAATAGTTCAGCTGTAAGGTGTGTATTGTGAGGTTTATAGAATTTAATAGCTATAAGAGGTGAAAATAATTATTAAAAGTTATACCAAAATGTTCACAAACAATTAAGTGATCTAGTGAGAAAATACAAAATCAATTATTTGTTACTATAGAGCCGTAAAAATAATAAACAAATAAATAGTTAATGAAAGGCAGCCAGAAAAAAGAAAAGAAAAAGTGACAACAAAAAAAGTATCTCCAATAAAAAGTGACCTAGAAGAGAGATTTTGTAAACAAAGTGAAATTCACAGTGGACTAAATAAATGTTGAAATATAAAAGAATATGGCAGTGTGTGTTCTATGTAAAAAAAATTATGACAGTGACCAACTGTGGTCATGTGACCAGTGCCAAAAGAGAATATGTACAAACTGTTCTAAACTCTCAGCATTGGAAGTTAAATGCATGGAATTAAAAAAGCAAAGAACGCTCAAGTTTTATTGTAAAACATGTCTAGAAATAACGAGTCTCCAATAAAAAGTGACCTAGAAGAGAGATTTTGTAAACAAAGTGAAATACACAGTGGACTAAATAAATGTTGAAATATAAAAGAATATGGCAGTGTGTGTTCTATGTAAAAAAAATTATGACAGTGACCAACTGTGGTCATGTGACCAATGCCAAAAGAGAATATGTACAAACTGTTCTAAACTCTCAGCAGTCGGAAGTTAAATGCATGGAATTAAAAAAGCAAAGAACGCTCAAGTTTTATTGTAAAACATGTCTAGAAATAACGAGCTTCAATAAATATTTAATGGAAGAAATAAGGAAATTGAAAGCAGTCGTTTAACAACAAACTGATAAGATTGATATGTTCACAGAGGAAATGAAGGTGTTAAAACAAAAAGTTGAGCAGTCTGAAGAAAAGAATGCTAAACATAGTAACTATATAGAAACAGTAGTAACAGAAATAAAGAACGACATCGTAATAGTAATTTATCATATGCAAGCGTAACAGCAGGAAACAAGTCAGGAGGAAAGAAAATAAGAAAGACTGATCCAGTTTTAATTATAAAACCAAGGGAGTCTCAAGAGAGTGAGAAAACGAAGAAAGGTATAAAGGAAAAGATTGATCCATCTAGCTTAGGTGCTGGAGTTTCAGGAATTAAAGAAGCATCCAATGGGCAAGTAATAATAAGATGCGACAACAAAAAGGATCTAAAAAAGATTCAAAATAAAATACATGAACAGATGTCTGATGATTATGATGTAAAATCACCAATTTTAAGACGTCCACAAATTAAAATTATTGGAATAGATGAGGATGATGATAACACCGATGAAGGCTTGATAGAGGCCATAATCGATCAGAATTTGACACAACAAGAAAGGGAGGAAGAAGGCTTCCAAATAAGAATTATAAAAAGGGTAAAAAAGAAAAATGATAGACAATTTACGGCAATTGTAGAAACAGATCCGAGAACACATAAAATTTTATTGAATCGGAACAAAATTTTTATAGGATGGTCGAAAGGGAAACCTTATGATTATGTTCATGTAGTCAGATGCTACAAATGCTTAGGCTTCAATCATTTCGCAAAAGATTGCAAAAATAATAAGATATGCTATAAATGCTCTTTACAGCATGAAGAGGAATGCAAAGATAAACAAAATAAATGTATAAATTGCAGTAATGCAGTACAAAAATATAAAATAAAGATAAAAGATAACCATAATGCATTAGATTATAAGTGTCCCTGCTATATAAGAGTTCTAAACAATGTGAAAAGGAGAGTTGACTACTTAGAGAATAAATAGCAATTACCAAAAAGATGTGCAGATGTGATGAAATATTTTAAATGCCACATAATTAATCTGAACGCACAAAGATTTTTACAACATAAAGATGAAATCGAATTACTTATACACAATTGGAAACCTATGATACTCTGCCTAACTGAAACACATGTAACAGATGAAGTTGAACAATCAGAGATTGCGATTGATGGCTACAGATCTGAGATTTGTTACACAGATAGTGTTCATACAGGAGGAGTTATTTTTTATATTAAAACTGAAATTATTTATCAATTCCTGAATAGTTTTATAGTTGATCGAAATATGTGGTGTATAGTTGTGAAAATTCAAATTTAGTAGGAATATATCACTCTCCAAGTGCAAGTTCAGCAGAATTTTTAAGGCACTTTGAAAGGGTAGTAGAAGAGTACAGTTCTAACAGTATGGACACTATTATATTAGGTGATTTTATTATAGATATGTCAATTGATACATTTTACTCAAAACAGTTAGCAAAAATATTGATAGAAAATGGACTTACACAAATAATAAATGAACCAACCAGAATTACAAAAACCAGTGCAACAAAAATTGATCTATTAATAACCAATCAGGACAATATATCATTTAAGGTAAACCATATTCCAAAAATAACAGACCATGCCTATATAACAATAAATTTGCAAGTGTCAGATATTGAAATAGGCAATACTAAACGATTATTGAGAAGTTTTAAAAACTATGATCAAAAGATATTTCAGAACAAACTATTGAGTACTGAATGGAATAATAATATCATAGATTCCAATAGGTTAGCAGAAAATTTAATTAACAATATTACAACCTGCTTAGATGAAGTTTGCCCCATTAAAGAAATAATAGTATCAACGAAATATGGAGACAAGAAATGGATTACAGAAGAAATTATACAGGCAATGAAAGAACGAGACAACAAATATGAAGCAGCTAGAATAACAAATAGTGAAGAGGACTGGAATACTTATAGAGAAAATAGGAACAAAGTTACATCGATGATAAGAAAGCAGAAGCAAAATTATTATGAACAAAAAATAGATGAATGTAAAAATAATGCAAAGACAATGTGGAAAACATTAAAACAAATTTGCAAGACGAAGGGTCATAGCACATTACAATATATTAAATTTAATGATGAAGACATTCAGAATGAGTTAGAGATAGCTGAAAATTTTAATGCGTATTTTATTGATAGTATATCAGATGTTATTCAAAATATACCAAAATATAACATGTATGAAACACCAGAACACAAAAGACAGGATAGATTTGAAGAATTTAAAAAAATAGAAATGAGTGATCTAAGAAAAATTATTTCTTCACTACCTAATAAAATAGGCAGTGATGGAATATCAGCAAAAATTATTAAAACATCATTTGAAGTTATCGGTAACAGATTTTTTGATGTAATGAACAACTCTTTGCAAACGGGAGTTTTTCCTAATAAATGGAAGAGTTCTCTTGTAACGCCAATTCCTAAAGTGGTTAATACGGTATTAAGTGAACAACACAGGCCCATAAACTCATTACCAGTTTGTGAAAAAATCTTGGAATTGATCGTGAAGGAACAACTAATGAGCTATTGTCAAAAAAATAATATAATAATACCAGTACAGTCAGGATTCAGAGAGGGACACTCATGTGAGAGTGCACTACAATGCATATTAGAATTATATTGGGAATACCCCCGATAAAAAGATAGGGTTTGCTCACTTCGAGTTCGTTTGCGTATGATCATTTACCATTGGGCCCGTATATATAAATTGTGGTTTAAAGAATTTCTATCGATGGGAGTTACAATTTTTCTGAATTCCTAGATGACAAACTTCCACACAAGGGGTGGATTCGAGATTGCGTCCATAAATATATATGATATGAGTTCACCATTTCATTGAATGGTTTCATTGAAGCCCCGCTCGGGTCCCCGTAATTGAGCCGTATACATCTTTTAGAAATTTTAGTTATTTATTAATAAATAATTGCCATTAATTTGAGAAGAAAAAGCGCAGATGAATTTTGAGCATAGCTATTCTATCACGGCAAATTAACGGAAAATTCCTAATATGCACACGGTTGTATAAAATAATTTTTAACAACAATTGCATTAGTCGTTTTGCTAACTTTATATAAAGCTAGCAAAACATACAATATTTTTTAAAAATTAAGAACGGCAAATGTTTTCTTTTCACATTTAATTTACGGGAAATTAACGGCAAATTCCTAACATGCACATGGTTGTGTAAAATAATTCTTAACAACAATTAAACACCACCATAGAAATTAGACAACTCCCAATTCCAGAAGCCAGGGGCTTGTGCGGAAGGGGGTTACACATTGAAAAAACGCGGACATACAACCATTTCCACCGACAGTGCCAGTGCCGGAGCCAGGAATCGAACCCGGTGGCGCGACAGCCGTGTGATTCATCGCGATTGCCACCTCGCGCCTTAACCCACGCGGCTATCGACCAGACATTAATTACATAAATAATTGCATTAGTTGTTTTAATAACTTTATGTAAAGTTAGAAAAACATACAATATTTTTTAAAAATGAAGAACAGCAAACTTTTTCTTTTTACATTTAATTTATGGCAAATTAGCGGCAAATTATCAGTCGGTTATTTCTTTGATTCAAGTAAATTGTGTTGCTAACTTTATATACATGGCAAATTCACTCTGGTGTGACTGCTGAAAATTTCAACCTTCTTTATTCATTAAGTTTTAAATAGAAAAATATTTTGAGAATTTCGAAAAAAACGTTTTTTTTTTCAATTTACTCTCCTAACTCAAATTTAAAAAATATATATTTGCAGCAACGGGATAATAATTCGAAAAAAAAAATCTGTGATTGCAAGCACAATTACTAAACTTGTTCCATATCAACTTTAAGAGTCTTCCTGTAACATATTTTTTTGCCTCAGTAACTGAAGAGGTATTAAGAAAAATTTCATTTTGGATACCTATTTAGTAGCATTCTTTCATACAACCAATTTTCTATTGAAGAAAAAAGTTACCTATTCTTTATATAAGAGTGTCCCATTTAAGTTGGCACAACGACATATTTCAAAAATATATTTTTGGAAAAATGTTTTTGACAAAGATATATTTTTTTCAGAATACTTTGAACTGAATACCTTGGTGCACCAACTCCTTGAGATATTCGTCAGCTGGAAAAAGCGAGCTTAAATTAAAGACATCAGCTTCCCCTAGTTAGCCAGTTAAATGAATTACAGTTTTCAGGGATATTTTTATGATTCTTTAAAAAAATTAAATTGATGCTCTTGCATATTTTTTATTTATACATATGATATTAAGCTCCACTAAATAAAATTTTATATTTAAATGTTTGAGCATTCAGATCTTGGGCTTTACTATTTACTAGTTATTATTGGTTCCTTGGCATATAGCCACAGGAATGTGGAGTTACATTTAATTTAATAAACATGCTCAATCAAACATAACGTGTCTAGTAAGAAAATATATATGTTTTTGAGCCATATGGTGTTTGATTATTTTGATCACGTCATTTCAAGTTCTGTCAATCACCTACATTTACCTATTGTCAAAGGATTCATCTCAAAGCCAATTATTTTTAAAAAAATTATGGCCCGTTACTGAGACGATTACCTTCATATCTAAAATTATAACTTTTTATTGTGCAATAAATAATATCAGTGGAATGTGTTATAACAGACAACATAAATAATATCTAAAAACGTGACCAAATATTTTATTAATGGATTAAAAACAACTAGATGTCACAAGATAAGACGGTTATTCAATGATATACAATAAATTATGATCAAGAATATTTGTCCACGGCTGATTTATAATATACCAATTATACTTGTGTTTCTTCAATTATAATTATATACATTATTCATTATTAGCAGTGAATAATCATTAATCACTACTAGCAGGTACATCTACAATTTAAGTGCAATCTTTTTTTACTAGAATTTATGGCCTGTTTCTGAAACGTTATAAGAGTTATTCGTTAACTGTCATAGTTGCAACAATTATTATTGAGGAAATTTATAAGTACTATTTTGAGAATTATGAAACTAAACTAGTTTCAGCAATATGTAGAATGTAAACAATGCCGGCTGGCGTTTAAATTTAATTTTTGACAAGCCATTAATTTGATACACAAGGCCCTACTCAATAAAATATAAAACGAAATTGTATAATAAGAAAACCAAAAAAGGGGCCTATTTTTTTATTTAAGGAAATAAAGTTATCTATACATAAATTCCATAATAACAATAAAAATATTTAATAGCCATGGGCAAAGTATAGTATTCTACTTTATACATAGAACATTATAAAATGAAATAAAATTTCTAGACATTCAGTGATTTGTCTCATTTTTGTTTTTGTTTATTCAGTGTCCTCTTTGACCTTCTCAATGACATTGACAAATGACAATTTAAATTTTTCACTCACCGCCTTCTTATTTCTTTCTCGTATGGGTTTAAATAGGGATCCCGGTCCAACAACGCTTTTATTTCGGGAACATCTACTTCCATAGGATCTAACTTGGAATATTTACCACCCATTATTACTACTAGTCTCTGTAACTAGATCTAATTCGATATCTATCCTGTTTTCTTCTGATTTAAATTAACTCGTAATTCTTAATTTTCGAAATGATCTTTGAAAGTAAATAAAACACTGCACTTTGATGATAAAACTCATAAGGTCAATAATTAAAAACTTACCAAATAGTTAAAGTAAGATAATCAAATTAAAACTAAAATACATTATTTTGAACCTTGACTGACGATTGAAAAAACCCGATAATTTTAAGAACAAGAAACCGGTAATAACAACGACGTTGCCACATTTATTTTTGTACTTCGCTGTCAGAAAGTTTCTTTCTTGTTCATGGTATAGGTTGTTTTTGTTGTTTTTCTGATGTTTAGCCCTACATTGATTCAATTTATTGGGCCAAAGAATATATGCGTTTTTGGCCCATCAGAGAAATTAATAATTACATGAGAGAGGCTGATAAATAGTGATGGGTTGTTATTTAAGAATTTGTTATTTTATAACAGTTATTCGTAAATAATAGACTGTTATTTCTGTTCGAAAATAACAGATATGCGATCTGTTATTCGGAAAACAGCATCAGATGAAACCATAGGCTCTCTACTGTGATGAAACCGCACGGACTATAAAATTTTTTAAAAAAATACTAGATCTGTTTCTGACGACAACATATGAAATCGCATAGACTATTATGGGACAACAATAACACATTGTCTACACCCAAGCACTTGGTCTACGCCGTGTTCTGTTTTAATTGTCAAGTGACGAGTGATACTCAATACTATATTCATGATGAAAGTCTTGCAACAAGTTTAATTTGTGTTCGATAATTGGATGCAGGCCCGGATAGGACCGGCGGGCACTCGGGCAAATTCCCGGTGGGCTGGCTTACGGGGCCTAGGGCCCGCCAAAAAATACAAGTTTTTAAGAAATTATTGTGAACGTTTTCAGATATAAGAATTGTCACGTAAGTATAGTTGATTAAACAAAGTCAACTCCTATCAGCATATCAATTTGCTGTCGTTGAATGGTGATGTACAGTCGCAGAGCAGGATTGTGTTGTTTTTAATTTATTTCATGACGATGCATGCATTTTAAAAATGCTTGAATTTATTATTTTTCCATAATAACATTATATAAGTTGATAATATAATAAAATAGACTCATGGAAAAATTCGTAAATATTCGACATTAAAATTTGAGCTAGCTTTTATGTAAATGAAATCACGTGACTGAAAATGATTTCATAAGATGCTTAGCGTATTAATCTATAGGCACAGCATTCCTTTTAGATGTTTCAACATTTCAATAATAACAACGTGACGTCATCTGGTACATACGACGTCGTCACTCGTCACTTGGCACGGAGAGAGCGTTTCAATGGTTTTATATTCACCCAAAATACCTAAATAATTTTTTTTAGCCCTCAATTTTAACAAAAAAAAAAAAAAGGAATGCGAGGAAGCATATTTTTCTGTCGTCTATCTATCGGCGATATAAAAAAATAACGTACGCAACTTCCTCATTGATTAATTATTACTGTAGTGAAGAAGTGTAAAATAAATAGTAATTATAACAAAAAACGTCACTATAAAGGCGAAGCCGAGAAAAATCGAGAAAAAAACAGAAGAAACTATTAATTGAAGCAGCACAATGTCAGAGACTAACAAATTTTTTTACAAAATCTCAACCCTTACCATCAATATCTGCTGATTCGGGACTTTCAATCCCTCAGGAGAAAACAGATATTAAAACCGAGGTAATGCCATTGGTACCACCTTCACGCTTTAATATATCTTCTGCTCCTGAAGAAGACTATGAGGAGGAAACTTTCAATCAAACTCATCAGCAAGAGGAAACTACACTACATCATCCTTTTAATGTCTGTAGAAAATACACTTTTAAACAAACTAATAAAATTTCGATATTCTAGAGTGTAGCAGTAACAGCTCCGGTCTTAAAAAAAAATCTTACTTTTATTTGAACTACCTATGTGATAGTTTTCCAAAGTTATTATTTTTATTTATATCATTATATATTCTATTTTATAGTTTTGTTATGTTGACGAATGAATAAATATTTTGTTATTTTATAATTTTGTCATTTATTATGCAAAATATATACCTATATACAAATATACATATAAAAATTACGTATTTTTTGTACCGATTATGGTTATAAAAAAATGGACTGGGGACTGTCAAAGAAGTTGTCCGGTAGCAAAACGATTTCCAGTCCGGACCTGATTGGATGTTTAAATTTAAAACATGTTTTATGAGAATAAAATTATTTATTTATTTTATTTACATGTACTTACCTTTATACATATTTGTAAAAATTACCCGTTGCTTTTAATGCATATCATTTTGAAACGTAAAAACATTCCAAATAATGAGTATAACTTTTTCTTTCATTTTTTTCTTATAAATCTGAAATGTATTACACCATTGTTAAAAATTATACAGTGTGTGTATATACGTAAAATATTCGTAATAAATTCATTATTTCTGAATACTTAAGCACACTTTACAGTTTGCAATTTTTATTGCCGGCAATGTTTCTTATAATTTGACTTTACACTTGTCAATCCCACGGAATAAAGTGGCAATTGTTTTAAAATATATCTTTGAAATAAACTGGTATACCATCTTAAGAGATAGAAACTGATGTTAGGTTTGATTTTCCTTTGACAGCTGTTAGGAAGAATATTTAGGTTCAAGGATTGTTTGTTCCTTGATTTGGGTTATCTGGTGTTGTGATTTTGCAATGTTGATCTTTAATAAAACAGCAAAAGTAGCAGCAGCAGCAGCAAGTATATTAATACCCTGTTCTGCAGTAAAAGCACCAATTTCTGTCAGTTTCTTGTGTCTCTGCCAATTTTCTAATTTCTATAACGTTGGCAATATAAAAATCACCAAAAATATCACCAGAATTGCAACCACAATACACAATACAATAAAATTAGGATAGGTTCTAATTTCTGCAATGCAAGGAACATGGCCACAGTTAGTTAGTAAAGTGGCTTTTGCGAATATATTTGGAAAATCCCCGGACAGGTCGATTTTTATTATTTTGAATTGCGCATCCTCTGCTTTGATTTTTTAGCTATGACGTCATCGTTATGCTTTTTCACTTATATAACGTCATCTGCTTTTTAAAAACGAAATACTCTGTATATTTTTCCATTTTTAGAATATCTATCATGTCTATGGAAACCTGATTTCAAAGACCTATATTATACTACTTAGGGTCTAGAGTTCATAAGTTTGGAACTTTTTTTATGGTGGAGGGGAAATCCTACATGGACAAGCGGAGCTAGGGTCTGCCGCGCCGGGTAGTGTCGGACTCCTACCGATTAAAACCCCTCCTGGATCAGTGTTTCCACGTAACCTGGAACTGCTTTCGCTTTCCATCAGGCCACGGGTCATTCATCTTGTATTGGTGTTAATAAAATTTCCCGCGTTTTCCCTTACATCCCCCATCTGTTAAAACAATTAGGGGTTCAGGGCTAGATTTCTTCATTTTCCTTTGTCCTCATTATTCGATTTAGAACATGTGCTACATTTTCCCATTTCTCCTCCGATTCCAGCATATACCTAATTAGGTTCACAGGGTTCCAATGGTCTCCTGATCCCTCGGTCCGCCTCCACCGGTTGTAGTAGAACACAATATGTTCTGCGTCGTCATTCTCCCCACAGTACACACACTCCCGTGTGTCAACCTTTCCTATATCAGAGAGGTATTCAACAAAGCTACCATATCCCGTGAGAGCCTGGGTGAGGTGGAAGCCCATCCCTCTCCATCCACGTTCTTATATTTGGAATAAGTCGTCTTGTCCACCTCCCTTTAGTTGAGTTGTTCCAACTAGTCTGCCATCTTTCGAGGAGTCTCTCCTTGCCTCTTGCTTCCCCGTCCCTTCATATACCTCTCTTCTCTCCTTGGCCAGTAGATCTATTGGGGGAACCCCCGCTAGCACCAGGACTGCTACGTACGACACAGTTCTGTAAGCACTGCAAACTCTGAGTGCTGCACTCCGCTGTACTCTTTCAAGCCTCCTTCTGGTGCTCTGTACCGCCATCGAACTCTCCCATTCTGAGGCTACATACAGTAAAATGGAATGCACCACACTGCATAATATCCTTCTATTGCTAGCCTTGGGCCCATACGTGTTACTCATACGCCTCCCTAACGCAGAGACGGTTTTCCCAGCCTTTTCTGCTGTCTTCAGTGCATGCAACCCATAGGTTAGCCGCGGGTCTAACCATATTCCTAAATATTTTAAGCCCCTGCTAGGTCTAATCTCCAGCTGCCCTACCCTTACTGTGAAGGGTGGTAGAATTCTTTTCCTCGTAATTATGATGCACTCTGTTTTCTCTGGAGCTAGTTCTAATTGCACCCCATTTAACCACCGCTCTATTCTCCTAATGGTTTCATTTACCCCTGCCTCTATTCCATCCACCCAATTTCCTGTAGCTGTTATGGTCAAGTCGTCGGCATACCCTGTCACCGTAAAAGCGCCTGCCAGGGGCAGCTGTAAGACGTCATTGAACATTAAATTCCACAGGGCCGAACCCAAGACCGATCCCTGTGGAACCCTGCAGGTCACCTTCTTCCAGTGTGCGCCGTTTTCTGCCTCCCATCCAATTCTTCTGGTCTCCAGATAGCTCATAGTGATTCTGAGCAAACTAAACTGACTAAACTGTGCTACGGGTTTCACGTACATGAACAAATAGATACGTTGGATCTTAATGATTATCAGATATTACGTAACGAAATCACTTGGGCTACTGTAGCGTAGCAGATATCGTAGGCACTGACTTACCCGGAAAGTGATGTACGTGCCTACGATAAAATTTCTCTAGCTCAGACTATCTCAGGGCGTTAAGCCCAAGCTTACATAAACTATGATAAATTATTAGTTTACTTACTTAACAAATCACCGAGTTTTTCCATATGTAGTGGTCGCAGACGAAATAATGACACTTTCTTTAAAAATGAAATGCACTATATTAAACAATTTACAGATTTAGGTTCTCTAGCATGTAACCTGGCGATGTTCACAAGTGTGGCAAATTCTCGATTACTAAGTTACAACGTTAATAAAATGCCTCGTGTAGCTACACATCGGTTTACAATGTCCTCAAAAATTGTCATAGATTCTGCCAGAAAGGTTTGATTTAAAGAACCTCCTTAAATATATGCATAAAATCTTTAAATATGTACAAGTTAAAAATGTAAATTAAGATCTGATATCCAGCCGAACCACTGAAGGTGGTCCCCGGTAAATAAAAAAAATACAACACAACACACTTATTCAGGGTGGTACGATACCGAGTCCGGACGTGGAAGAACTGTAGCCCTACAGAGATGTCTTCGGGACACAAGAAATGGACCCAAGGATGGGGTTGATGGTAGCCTCACCAGCCCTGGCACCTTCAACTGTGTGTGAATGCCCCGTCCGTGGAACTCTCACTGACGTGTGTAGAAGCCGCGTCCGTAGAACCCTCACTGATGAGGGAACAATCCACCAAAACTCCTGGAAGCCACAGTCGGATAAATGGGGTCGAGTCCGCCTTTCAGGTTGACACGGTATTTCCAAAGGAAAGCCTTGTGTAATTAAATATCCTGCTTTCACAGATAAAATTTACTCACAAACACAAAATATTCCGCTAAACGGAACAACAACAGATTGAGGAAATTTTCTTGTGTTGATAATTCTAAAATCCACCAGGATGCCTTGGATAAAACCGAGGTTGGAAGAATTACCAACTAATTAACACCAACCATGCCAAAAACAATGGTTGCTTCCGTTTCCTCTGCTGATCACGTGTCACAAATATATCGCCCTCCCGTGGAGAATAGCGAAATGTGTTTCGGACGTGTAGCAGTTGTTATAATGCGGCCCACAAAACGCTAAAGCGTATGGTGGGTCGCATACGCTAGAGGTCCGTAACAACTGACCCACCCTCCTCAAACTACTGACAATCTCAACCCATCCCACCATGTTAAATGCATTTCTGACATCCAGGGTCACTACTGTACAGATCCTCCGAATACTCGATTCGATGAGAAATATATATCTAACAATTATAAAAGTGGTAGATTTTCCGTCAATATATGGGATTAGATATCAGCATGTGGTCCTGGTGTTTTGTGACATATTGAGGAATGATTTAATAGTGAAACGTATATTAAGATTTTAGACAATATTATGCTCCCTTCTGTGTCACAATTATTTCCTAATAATGAGTTCATATTTCAACAAGACAATTGTTCCGTTCATACTGCTCATACCGTAACTAACTGGTTTCAAGATAACAACATCAATGTTCTTAACTGGCCCAGTCATAGTCCAGATCTTAACTACGGGGACTATTCATAAGAAGTGTCCAAAAACGAAATGTGAGACCACGGAATGCCGAAGAATTACTGGAAATAGTAAATAATGCATGGGAAAATATTATTACTAATGATTATTGTATAAGGGTATTTAATTCTATGCCAAACAGACTTATAGAAGTTGTACATAAAAATGGTGCAATAACGAAATATTAATAGTTAGTTTCTTGTTAAGTAGGATATCCTTTGTCCTTGGTACTAATCCGGAATTATCTTCCTCTTCGCCACAAGTGACCAGGGAGGTAAATCTGGCATGAGCTTGGGTTTCACGCACTGGTACTGACGCCCCGTGATGTGTGTGTACTTCTGTGGGTGGATATGACATCTATCCTCAGCTGTGGATGGGTATCAAGGGTCGCAACAAGCTCCGTCACAGGCTGCAGTGATGCAGAATGGGAGGTAGCGATACCCAACGTCCTGGAGCTATACTAGGATTAACAGCGTGGAGACGGGGACTCAGTCGCTCGGGTGCCGGAATCGTCTGACTAGGGTCGGATGGTTCGGGCGTGCGAGGGGCTGGAGCTCTGTCGTGGAAACCTGCCTAGTATAAACCCTGTGGAGCAAGTGGGTGGTTGTTGAGGATTGCTTGCTCCACGTGGGGGGTCTGCCTTAACCAGCCGACCAAGTGGATGGAAGCCACAATAAAAACTCCTCCCAAGTCAAAGGTGGAACAGCATAAGCCTGTGACTGTGTGACTAAGGGGAAGCTTAGCCGCTATTATGCGGACTCCAGGGCACCTGACGCACCCTGGTTTAAATAAAGTTTGCCTGGGGTATGCGGGGCACTGCCTCAGGTAATCCTTATTTCCTCCGCTACTCGTGGGACAGAAAATGACCTCTTCAATGAAAAATATAGGGGCCGGTACACCCCCAATTGTACCAACAGAGGCTGAAGAGCCTATGGAACAGGACACTGGTCCTGACCTAACGGAGGAAGCTCTCCTCCAAAGTAGCGGTGACGAGCTCAACCAAACCTTACGTGCTCCAAAACCCAAGGGGCAGAAGGTGAAGTTGAGCGGAGCCGCTAGAAAAAGGTTTAAATTCCTGTTGGCAAAGGGCATGCCAATAGCTGAAGCCCGGCAACAGGCATTGAAGCCTTACAAAACAGGGAGTGGAAACTCTGAAAAAGGGCCAAAAAGGCTCCGTTCAGAGGAAAATACCCCAGAAAATAATCCGCGAAAGCGGGTAAAACAACAAGAAAGGGCCACACCAGGGCCCTCAACATCGGCCGCAAGGCCCTCCTACGGCCAGGTCGCTGGAGGTATTAAGGTGGGGGTTCTCTCCACCAATTACCCTACGGACCTGTTGACTACGGAGCAACAAAAAAATATCCAGGATTCATTGCTGGATAAAATTCTGGAGCTGAAGAAAGAGGCTGGTATAAAGCCCAAATTTCATAGCTCCAAATTTAAACCGGGTTGGCTGGCTCTAACTTGTGCTAATAATGCCACAATACAGTGGCTAAAAGGCATAATAACAGAGCTAAAGCCTTGGGAAAACGCGTCACTAAGAGTCGCTGAAGAGGATGAAATGCCTCACACGGAGATTCTGGTGACAACTTTACCACCCGATAATCAGGACTTCTCAAATGAGAAAATACTGAAACTCTTTGAGGCACAAAATGAAGGCCTTAACTCAACTGAATGGAGAGTGCTTAAAAGAGAAAACAAAAGCAACTCCATTGATAACCCTCTCGGCAGACTCACAGTCTACCGAGATACTCAAAACAATGGGCTACAGGATTAGCTACAAGTTCGGCCAGTTACAGCTGAGGACGAGGAGCAAAAAACCTAAAGCCCCAAAGGAAACCCCACTGGGAAAACGGCCTGATAAACAGGACCAACCCAGGGGGGAATCCAGTCGGCCGACTGAAAAGCCTGAGGCTACAGGCGATGATAGTGCCCTGCCGAAGGCTAAACGTAGGCCAAGTACACAACCTACGGGCAAAAAGACAGCGAAAAGGGGCCATGAAAAAGGCCCCTCGCTGTCATAGTTGCCCTAAGCAACATAAAGTGTCTCCAAATAAATCTCCATCATGCAAGGGCAGCCTCAAGTGTGCTTAGCAGGAGATTTATTAGGGAGAAATTAAACATAGGGCTAATCCAAGAGCCCTGGGTTCACAGAGGACGGATTAAAGGACTTCCAACACAATCATGTAAGTTAATTTATTCTACCTTGCATGACTATAATAGAACAGCTTTGTTGTTCGATAAAAATATTAATTTTGTTCTCCTTTCAGAATTCCTAACAAGGGACCTGGTTGCAGCAGCAGTGGAAGTGCCTACGGAAAGGGGAAAAAGGCAAGTCATAGTGGCATCGGCCTACTTTCCCGGCGAGGAAGGAAATCCACCCCCAGAGGAAGTAAGAAGCCGCAGGAGAAAGAACAACCCCTACATAACAGGCGGTGATGCTGATGCACATCATCATATGTGGAGTAGCACGGATACTTAACATTAGAGGTGAGTGCCTATTTGAATATTTGTTCGCTAACAACATCGACATCATCAACAAAGGTAATGAACCCACCTTTATGAATGCGGTCAGGAAAGAGGTTCTAGATATAACTCTCGCGGATCGACTCATAACTGATTTAATAAAAAACTGGCATGTTGCACATGAGCCCTCCATGTCGGATCACAGACACATACGATTCGACTTGGAGGCGGCTGTAACAAGCCTCGGGGAATGTAGAATACCCAGACTGACGGACTGGAGTGTTTATAAAGAACACTTGAGGGCGAAGGTCGAAGGCGTAACACATTCCATTGATATAATAGAGGAATTAGATATAGCCTCATATCAACTACAAAACATCATGACATCATGTTATGAAAAAAGCTGTCCCATTAAACAGCGGGCAGTCCAAAGAGATGTGACCTGGTGGAATAGGGATCTCAGCCGTCTCAGAGCTGAGACTAGGAAAGCTTTTAACAGAGCTAAAAACACTGGAAACTGGGAGGACTACAGGAAAGCCCTTATGGAGTACAACACAGAATTGAGAAGGTCTAAAAGAAGATCATGAAGACGGTTCTGCGAAGGGATAGATGAACTAGCCCCAGCAGTACGCCTACAAAAAGTCCTTGCAAAAGACCACTCAAATGGAATAGGGCTACTCAAAAAGCCCGATGGTAAGCACACCGAGTCAGCAGGAAAACATAAGGGTGCTTTTAGACACTCATTTCCCAGGCTCTCGCATAATTCAGGGTGAATTTCTATAGGACTACTTGGATGAGGATGTTCATCGTCCTACTAGAGAAGGAAGACGCCTGGCTAGAAAAATATTCACCCACAACAAAATTAAATGGGCGGTATCAACCTTTAAACCCTTTAAATCACCGGGCAGAGATGGTCCTGCCCTACTTTAATACGGAATTGAGGAGCTTGTCCCATGCCTGAGAAGTATATTTATAGCAAGCTATACACTGGGGTATATTCCCCAAGCTTGGAGGGAAGTTAAGGTGGCGTTTATTCTGAAAATAGGCAGATGTCCACCAGACGAGCCTATGTCGTACCGCCCCATTAGCTTAACCTCATTTCTCCTAAAAACAATGGAGAAACTTTTAAACCAACACATTAGAAGCGAAATCCTTACAGGAACACCGCTTTACACAAAACAATTTGCCTATCAACCTGGCAAATCGACAGTAAATGCTCTACATTGCCTGGCTCAAGGCATTGAAAAGACATTTACAGCAAAAGAAGTGGCTATGTGTGCTTTCATCGATATAGAGGGTGCTTTTGACAACACCTCCTATGAATCCATACAAAAAGCCGCGGAAAAAAGGGGAATACAGTCACCTACAATTAAATGAATACAATCCATGCTCAAAAGCAGAATTATTACTACAAGTGTGGGGGATGAGTCGGCTACGGTGACTGCAGTCAGGGGTTGTCCACAAGGTGGAGTCTTATCACCCTTGCTGTGGTCAATGGTGGTCGATGATCTCCTACATAAAATGAGTAATTCAGGCTTCAATGTCCAGGGATATGCAGATGAACTGGTCGTTACTGTGAGAGGCAAAAATGAGGTCATGATTTCCAACCTCATGCAAATTGCCTTAAATATAATATCTAAATGGTGCTCATCAGAGGGACTCAATGTCAATCTGAGCAAAACAACTATTGTCCCGTTCAATAAAAGGAGAAGACTCAATCTTAGAACTCCTCTATTGAATGGAAGAATGGAACGATAATAAATTTTTCAAGTGAAGTCAAGTATCTAGGAGTAATCCTGGATCAAAAACTTACCCGGAACTCACATCTGGAACGGACTCTTACTAAAGCAACAGCGGCAATATGGACGTGCCGTAGGTTGTTTGGTAAGACTTGGGGTCTAAGACCGAAAATGACACATTGGTCTTATCTTTCGGTTGTCAGACCTATGGTAACCTACGCATCATGCGTATGGTGGCCAAAAACAGAAGAAAAAACAGCCCAGGGAAAGTTGCAGAAACTGCAATGCCTTGCCTGTTTAGGGACTACAGGAGCAATGCACTCGTGTCCCACAGCAGCTATGGAGGCTATGCTTGACCTACTTCCCTTGCACTTACATGTAAGGAAGGAGGCGGCACTCAGTGCCTTACGACTGCACCAGGCACATAAATTCAAACCAGGTGATCTGGTTGGTCACTTAAGGATTCTGGAGGAAATCCATCTGAAGTCCATGACCAAACCCACTGACTCAATGCCAGTCAAACAAGACTTTGACTGCCCATTTGACGTGCTAATTGAAAGTCGTCGAGCAAGATGGAGTCACTGCGATTGGAACAGGGGTCGGTATACAGATGGATCCAAGATGGCTGAAGGGATAGGAGTGGGAGTAGCAGGGCCGAATTGTAGGCTATCCAAAGCCCTCGGAAACACCCCAACCATCTTTCAGGCAGAAATTTATGCCATAGATCTGTGTGCCCAGGTATGCCTAAATAAAGGCATCCGAAGGGCAAAGATCTACATACTATCAGATAGCCAGGCAGCACTAAAGGCTCTAAGGTCCTATACCTTTGAATCTAAAATTGCCTGGGAATGCAGACAATCCCTGAAGCAACTGGTTAATAACAACAAGGTTACCTTGATGTGGGTGCCAGGGCATGAGGGAGTACAAGGAAATGAACTTGCTGATAGCCTTGCAAAAAAAAAAAAAAGTGCTGAAGCACCGTTCATTGGACCCGAACCGTTTGGGACATATAGCGGAGGAGATCCAAGAATGGGAAAAGGATCAGAAAAAGTTCTACTGGAGGAATACTCCAGGCCAAAGACAAGCGAAAAAGTTTATAACTTATTTGACAAAGAATGCCACAAGGCTTCTCGAACTGGAAAAGTCCGAATTAAGGCTAATCACAGGCCTTCTAACTGGCCACTGCCCCTTGAGATGCCATCTCAAGAATATGGGCAAGGCGGTAGATAATAAATGCAGATATTGCGATACTGCAATTGAAACTGCGGAACACATACTTTGTGAATGCAAGGTGTTAGTCCGCACTAGGCTAAAATTCCTAGAACAGGCGGAATTAACGTCGGAAGACATAGGGAAATTAGCCCCCAGGAAAATCACAAGCTTTGTAAAAAGTCTGGGAATCCTGGGATAACCACTAGATGTAGGGTAAATCACAAAAGATCTTTTAGGTCGAAGTGAAGTAAGGCTGTTCGAAGCCAAATGACCCCGTAAAACAATCTACAATCTTTGTCCTTTGATCCAGGATTTCTACTAATCGTACCGTTTATACTCCACTTAAAATGTTACACACCAAATTTTTGTTAGTTATAATGCAGTACAATTTGTCTCATTAACCATCCATCATTTACTATTGCAATAACTACAGCATTATAAATTAAAAGTGATATCTGTTTTATTTCGGCTACTCATTACATATTCAAATAGAGATAGATTTACATTAGAAAAAAAAAGTTGTCCTATTTTTTTCTGCTCACGACAGTACTTACCGTGGTACCATTAATTAGTACTATTAATAAGGAATTTATTCATATGTCGTATTAAAATGCGCGATAAATACAAACAAAATTACAGAGCTAAAAGAAAATAAAAAAATACAATTTTGATCTAATTAAATGTTAAAAAGTGGCCTTGAATACAATGAAATATTTAGCTTGTCAAACATTTGTTGGTTTAACGGTGTTTTTATTGTGTCCTTAAAAATTGTTGTTAATTATGTTCAAAACGCCGCAAATTTATACAAAAGATGAAAAAGTGGACATGTTAATTATTTATGGGGAATGTAAAAGAAATGCAGTTGCGGCTACCGAGTTTATGCCCAACGATATCCTGATAGACAATGTCCAGTGGAAAATTATTTTAAACGTATTGAAAACCAATTCCGAAGAGAGCCCAACAATGATCCCGAAGAAAACTTCATTATTGACGAGGGAACGGTTTTGGCTCGAATAGAAGTTGATAAAACTGTTTCTTTAAGGCAAGTTGGGTTTAAATTGGACATCAGTCACCAAACAGTAAGCCGAATTTTGCACAAATATCACTATAAATCTTTTAAATACCAATTGCATCAGCATTTGTACGAAAGCAATTACGAACGTAGAATGGAATATTGCAATTGAATTTTGAATAATAACGTGCAGCCAAACAATGATTTTTTGGGACTGATTTTATTTTCGGACGAGTCTAGGTTTACAAATTTGGGATTATTTAACCGACAAAATACAAAATATTGGTCACAAGAAAATCAAAATTTATTACGGGAGGGTAGCTTTCAAGTGCGGTTCGGTTTCAATGTTTGACTTGAAATAATCGGTAGTAGAATCATTGGTCCAATAATATTTGAAGGACCCCTGACTGGTGCCAGATACTTGAGATTCCTAGAAAATGAGATTGAGGACATTTTAGATGAGTTACTTTTAGATTTAGGACAGGGAATGTATTTCCAACAAGATGGCGCTCCTCCCCATAACTCAAGGATACTAATTGATTACCTTCAACGGAGATTTGGAGAAAGCGTTAATTCCGATGAATGGTCCTGTGAGGTGGCCTCCAAGGTTACCTGATTTAACGCCCCTTGATTTCTTTGTTTGGGGTCATTTAAAAAATATTGTCTATGCAACCGCCGTTACAACCCATGAAGACCTGGAGCTACGAGTAAGACGAACAATTAATAGCGTAACAGCCCAGCAATTGACGTACGTTCTTCGAGAAACAGCTATGCGAGTTCGGAAGTGCATTGATAGCATTTTGAACAACTGTTGTAATGTTTTGTGTTAATTTTTTGTATTCCGAAACCACCTTATGTGTAACAATTAGAATAAAATTGTATTTTCTTATTATCTTTTAGCTGTAATTTTATTTTAATTTATCGCACATTTTAATACGACATATGAATAAATTCCTTATTAATAGTACTAATAAATGGTACCACGGTACCGATATGGTTCCATTTGAAAAAATTGAGTTTTGCCCCGAAAACAATTTTGGTGAATTTTATTTGCTCATAAATCACGTTATTTAATGTTTTTAACGGGATTTCGATTTTTGTGGCATTACACAGGTCATTTGGAATAAATCGTAACCGTTATGGCACACTTAAATGGAAAACTAAAATTATATTATAAAAAAAAATTGATGTTTGAAATGTCACTTATTTGGCATCGTTGGATTCAAAAAATTATGCAGAATTCAAAAATGCAATAATATACAGAATGTTCCATTTCAAAATCGAAAGTTATTGTCACTTCCGGCGAAACCGGAAGTGAAAGAAATTGTATTGTGTCAAAAAGTGCCGCTTATTATGTATGTAGTATATCCTAAAATTTATAGATAGATAGATAGAGACTTTATTCATCTTTAGAAGTTTACACAGGATGTATATAACTTATTAGACTAGTCAACACTCACACACACACATGTACACGCACACACAAAATAGTTCACAATACATCTAAATCTGTAAAAGCAGTAAAGCATACACACAATTCAAACTATAATTAAAAATACAAAAACTCATCTACAGAATAAAAGGCCTTACTCGCTAAATAAATATACAATGTATGTTTAAAATGATTAAAATTTTGTATTTCACCAAAAATACTTATAAATTTATTAAAACATAATGTACCTTGATACACATGAGAATTTTTACCAACACTCAATCTTGAAAATGGCTGGTATATGTTTTGACTATTTCTTGTATCGTGATCATGAACTTCTGTTTTTTATAAAGGAATTTTCTTCTTTTTTTACATTTACAGTTATTAAATATATATAGAGAGAAGTGACTGTTAATATTGATAATTTAATAGATATTGGTTTACATGGCGTTTGCATATTTGCTCCCACCATACATCTGACAATTTCTTTCTGCATGACCAAAATTTTGTAAATATGTGCTGAATGACCCCAGAAAATCAGGCCATAACTTAGAATTGACTGCACAAGTCCATAATATGTAAGTTTAAGTATGTCCATGGAAACAGTTGTACTTAATTGTCTAATAATAAAACATACACTACTTAACTTCGATAATATATTGTCAATATGTTTCTCCCATGTCAGTTTTTGATCCACCGTAATGCCTAGAAATTTCATTGAGCTTACCTGTTCTATCGATTTATAATTTATCTTAATAGGAGGGCTAAAATTGTAATTAACGTTTTTTTGTTGATAAAGCATAAAAAAGGTCTTACTTTGATTGACTAATAGTCCATTGTATTGGCCCCATTGATGTATTTCACCTGCGGAGACATTTGCTTTCATGACTGAATTGGATAAATTGTTTTCAGTTATTAGTTGATTCGTATCATCAGCATATATTATTGTTTTGTAAGCAGAAATGCACGAATATGGTATATCATTTATAAAAATAATAAAAAATAGAGGACCCAGAATTGAGCCTTGAGGTACTCCCATTGTGACTGCTTTTCGATTAGACTTAACTTTATCTAAGACCACAACCTGGGTTCTTTTCTGTAAATATGATGCAGCTCAGTTATTTGCATTTCCTCGTACACCAATGCGATCTAGTTTTTCTAGAAGTAAATTGTGGTTGACAGTATCAAATGCTCTAGTTAGATCAAAATATAACTGGATATTGTTTATTGTTTAAACAGTCATACACACTTGTACATAAATCTGCTAAGGCTGTTGATGTAGATTTCTTTGATCTAAAACCATTTTGACAATTTGATAATAAATTATGCGCTTCTAGAAATGTACTTAATCTTGTGTTAAAAGCGATGTCAATGACTTTTGCTAGCTGACTTTGCAAGCAAATATTTCGATAGTTACTTATATCATTTCTGGATCCTTTATTTTTGAAAACTGGAATTGACTTTGAAATTTTCAGTGCCTCCGGGTACTTCCCCTCACAGAATGACTCATTAATTATGTAAGAGAGTGGGATACTTATAACATTGCTACCTGCTTTTAGCGCTTTACCACAGATCTCATCAATACCAGCAGCTGGTTTAGCAGTTGTTTCAATTATAGCTTTTTCAATTTCATCTGGTGTGGTAGGATATAAATAAAAAATAATATTAGAGTGAGGCGGTAATTTTATTTTATCCATTACTGGCATAAGGTTGGGCAAATTCACAAATGACTCATTAAATAAATTGCATATTTTGTTTATATCCGATATTTGTTCATCATTGATGTATAATTGACTACAACTATTTTTATTTGAGCTACCTTTCATTTCGTTTATAATCTTCCAGCTCTCTTTCATAATATTGGTGGTGTTTTCTAATCTACTGTTATTGTAATTTTCTACTGCATGCTTTACTTTCTCTCTATATATAACTTTTAACTGTTTATATCTGGTTTTTATAACGTCATTCTTTGTAGCTTTACATATTTTTGACATGTCACATAGGGTTTGATGGTGTTGTTTAATTTCTCGTGTAAACCAAGGTTTTCTGTTTTTATTTATTTTTATTTTTTTATATGGAAAGGCATTATTAAAGTGAAATTTAAAGGTTGAATAAAATGCATTGAATTTGTTATCTAAATTACGGGATATGTACATGTCTGATCAATTTTCATTTATTAATAAGTTTTGGAATGTTATTAAATCGCATGAGAAGTCACGTCTAAAAATAGTTTCACTTTTACAATTTGTGGGTGTGGTATCTCAAAATTACATAACTGAAAGGTATGATCTGATAAGTGTGTGTCTTTTATTAGACTAGATTTTATTATCATATTTGAAAACATCACATCTATACAGGTTTTAGTTGTACGCGTGATACGAGTAGGTTCATTAATATGATTTTTCATATCGAATTCTGTAAAAAGGTTTATGTTGTCTTTAGATTCATTAGTACTTGAAAAAAAATTTACATTAATATCACCACATACAACATAATAATAATGTGCTTTGTAATTGTCACACAATAGTTCATACATTTCATTCATAAATATTTTAAAGTTGCTATTGGGTGTTCTATAAACCGTTATTATAAATAATTTAGACCTACCATTTAAAATATCTAACATAGCTATTGTGGCTTCAAAATGCTTTTCAGTGCAGTTTTTGTACAACATTGGTTTAATATTCAAATTTTTCTTAGCAAAAATACATACACCGCCACGAATGTAATCACTACGACAAAAATTATTCACTAATATGTAGTCTGTCAATTAAAAGTAGTTTATTTCACAATGCTTCAACCAGTGTTCTGTGATACAAATAATGTCCGAGTTGTGTGTATTAACTAAAATTTCTAAGTCTCTACCTTTTCCATAAATCCCCTGAATATTTAAATGCATAATGTCGATGATGTCTTGTTTAGAACTTACTGATACATTTTGTTTTTTATTTGAAGTTGACACAATAGGCGTTTTGACTTTGTCCTCTAGGTTTTCTGTATTTCTAAAAAAGAATTTGGTCTTTTATCAGTTTCATTGCTGATAGCATCTCTTATCTGGTATATTTCATAGTATAATTTAAAATCGAATCTTCTATATGCAACTCCCCTTGGCCAAAATAAAGGATTATAAAATTCTTCTTTGTATTTAAAATCAGCAGCTACCATGTAACAGTTAAATCTCTTTCCTTCTGATTTTAGTTTTTTAACTATAAATTCTTCATTTTTATTTCCCGTTTTCTTTTCTAAATATGTTTTTATATCTCCTTCTGTTACATCCTGAGTTACCCTATAGAGATATAACCATACTCTCGGTTTCTCCCCTTTAAATTTTTCACTAGTATCTTCTGATTGACCAACTTTTCTTGTATATGAATTTCTTCTTCTTTTTACTACTTGCCAGTTCTCTGTATCATGATTACTCGTTTGTTCCCTCTCAATTTTTTCTTTTCCATCTACGTCCGCTGTTTCCAAATGTATAACACTGTTCATTATTTTCCTTTGTTTTGTTTCTAAAATCGCTAGATTTGTTTGTTTGGTTGTTATTTTGGTCGCTATTTCTGAATGTTGTTTTGGGGTCACTGGATTCCTGTTTATTTTGATTGTGTTACTATCAGCTACATGATGTTTTTGTGAGGATTGGGATTTTAAGTTTTTATATCACACAATTCCTTAATATCATGTTTTAAATTATTTATTTCCTCCTTTATGGTTTTGATATTATTTTCAAGAGTAAAATTCAGCACTTCAGTTATATTTTTCAATATGTCTCCTTGTAATTTATTTACGTTTTCTTGTCCTTGATTAAGCATTTTGTTGAGGTTGGTATTTTCTTTTTCCAAATTATCAATTTTTTCATGAAGTAGTTTATTGTTTTCCTTCAATTCTTTATTTAATTCCTTTAGGATATTATTTTCCCATATTATTGATTTATCAATTAAAGAGTCGTTTAAATTATCTTCACCTTCAAATTCCTCCTCCTCTGGCTGGTTTTCTATTATATAATTAGGCTTGTCACAGCACTTTTTTGATTTAGATTTTTTTGTTGTAACAACTTGTATGAAATATTGTTGAGCAGTTTGTACAATTAACTTTTTTATTTACAGCAGATTTCTTACAAAATCCACAGACTACTTCACTTGCACATTCATTGCCCACCATTTCAATCAAGTATCTTCAAAACTAAAGGAGGACAGGGGGTTAGGTTAGGTTAGGTTGGGTTGAAATAATGTGAGTGGGCCTATACCAAACCCTCCACTGCGACTAATCAGTCTATTGTGGCTCACTCCTAATTTATATTTCACCCAATAGGTTCAGCCTTTTAATAGCTGATAACCTTGTTGGGTGAGAGATTGTCCAGGTCCTCAGGCAAAAGCTGACCCTTGCCAAATAATGAGAACCGAGTTCTTTCTGCAGCGGGACAGGTGCACAGGACATGCCTTGCCGTTTCATTTTTCTCTAGACACAGACACCATTCGGTGTATTCCACCAGTCCAAGTCTGTGTAGGTGATGATTTAATCTGCAGTGCCCAGTGTATAGGCCGATTAGAGTGCTTAGGTGTAACCTATTCAACTCTAGTAGTTTTTTAGGTCTTGATTTCAAAGGATGTGTAATGAATTCCTTCGAATGAGCTAATCCTGGTAGTTCCTGCCTGTGGTAGAGAGTCTTGCTCTCGGCCCAGTCTAAGATATCTGTTTTGGCAGTGCTTGAAGATATGCCAAGAACTGGTTCTGGTCCTATAAATTTTGATGCCGCGCCCTCTCTAGCTAGGCAATCGGCAATTTCATTGCCCTCCAGCCCAGTGGCCAGGCACCCAGACCAGAGTCAGTTTGTTGTTCCTACCCAATTGGATTAGAGCCTTTTGGCAGTTCCACACTGTTTTAGAATTGCAGAGATAGGATCCAAGAGCTTTAAGGGCTGGTTGGCTGTCTGAGGAAATCTTTATTGATATGTGTCTAGGGTGCGTTGATTCCAGCCTCCGTACACACAGTTCAATGGCATATATTTCAGCCTGAAAAATTGTCGCGGTATCACCCAGGCTCGAGGTTATTCTTACCTTTGGACAGCGGTTATAAACTCCTGCTCCTGTTCCTTCAGGAGTTTTGGAACCATCTGTATATCAACAGCTGTCTGCCTTATGTAGGTCAGTTTTATTCTGATCCCACTCATCTCTTTCAGGAAATAGGACGTTAAAAGGCAGCTCATGTTTGGTTCTGGTAGGCATCACATCAGAAGGCATCCCTAGGATGCTGTGACTATTTAGGTCTTCAATCTATCCATTGCGTTCCATGATAACAGCCTGCGGCATATTGATTGCCGGTTGTTGGAGTCTATATGTTGCCCACCTAGCTTCACTCTCCAAGTAAATATGGAGAGGTGGTAAGTCTAGGAGGATCTCCAAAGCAGCTGACGGTGTGGTGCTTATAGCACCAGTTATTTGCCAGGCATGCTTGTCTCTCTAAGCCAAACAGAAAGTTTGGCTTTGGCCGACTGTTGTAGCCCTGTGGATTACCTTTTCCAGGTGGGAATGCCAGTTGAGTGATCTATCCAGCGTGATGCCTAGATATTTCACCTCCTCTGAAAATGGAATGGTTTCACCTAGTAAGGCAGGCGGTTCTAAGTTATCCAGCTTCCTTTTCCTGGTGAAGGGTACTATTACAGTTTTGCGGGGGTTAACAGACATCTATTCCCTCTCACACCAGATGTGCACTGTATCTAGTACCTCTTGAAGGGTATGAGAGAGTACCTCTCCAGATTTACCTTTAACCATGATGACTAGGTCGTCTGCATTTCCAGAATCTTGGCTTCCCACAGAGACAAAATGGCCAGCAGGTCATCCACAAGTAGTGACCACAGAAGGGGGGGCCAGAACCCCACCTTGTGGGCACCCTCTCACGGCCCTGAAGCTGACCGTTTCCCCCTGTAAGGTTGTCTTTATGATTCTGTTTTCCAGCATAGCTCAGATCCAGTCAGTTATGGTTGGCTCGATTCCTCTAGCAGCTGCCGCTGTGTATAAGGAATTGGGCAGTGCATTATTGAATGCTCTTTCAATGTCGAGGAAAGCAGCCACCGCAGCCTCCTTTTCCCGAAGGGATTGGGTGATTTGCCCGACTAGGTTATTAAGTGCTAGTTCTGTTGATTTGCCTGGTTGGTAAGCATACTGGTGAGCATTAAGGGGATGAGTGCTCAGGATGTTTCCCCTAAAATATCCATCCAGCACTTTTTCCAGGCCTTTCAACAGAAATGATGTCAGGCTAATGGGTCATAGCATTTTAGGGTCCAGTTCTGTCCGACCCATTTTTGGTATATATACCACTTTAACCACCGCTCAACTGGATGGTATATGATTCCACACCAGACTAGTTCTGTAAAGTCTGATGAGGAATGGTAGTAATATCTCCAGTCTGTTTTGCAACAACGCTGGAAAAATACCGTCCTCACCAGGAGATTTGAGTGGTTGGAAAGATTTAATATCCCACTCAATCGTTGTTGCTGTGATAACTTTTTTAGCTACCAACCAATCATTTTTACAGGGTCGTTTATATCGGCTCCTCAATGTTGGCAGCTGTTGGTTATCCGGCAGAATTGAACTTCCTGGAAAGTGGTTCTGTGCTAGAAGCTCTAGGGTTTCCTTTCCAGATTCGGCGAACGAGCCATCTGTTCGTTTTACCGTTCCAAACTCCCGTACCGGTTCTCTGGAAATGATCTTGTGGATTCTAGTACTGCAAGGTGCATCAGTGATGTTCTCGCAGAACCTCCTCCAAGATTCCCTTTTTGCTTTCCTGATTTCTTTATTATAGTCTGTTAAAGCAGATCTATAGTGTTCCTAGTTGCCCGAAGCTTTAGCTCGATTGAAGAGGTGTCAAACTTCTTTTCTCATTTTATCTAATGTTTTATTCCACCAAGATGCCCCTCTATTGTCTTTTGTAGACTTTAGTGGAGAATTTTCATGATATGCTGGAATAATTGCGCTGCGGATCTGTTCCGTTGCGGTTTCTATTTCATCATGATTCCTGATTGTGGTGAGAGCGGATTCCAGGTGCGACTGGAGAGATTGTTTATACCCTCTCCAGTCTGTGCATCTAGGATCTCGGTACATCACCACAGGTCTTGGACCGACTTCTATATTAAATGGAATATGTCTGTGATCTGAACATGAAGGTTCAGAGGATACTTGCCAGTCCGTTATCTTATTGCTCACAAAAGTTGAGCTGATTGTTAAATCTTGTACCTCTTTCCTATTTCTAGTAATAAAAGTTGGTTCGGTTCCAATATTATTCACAATTAGTTCCTCACCTAAAATGTAATCAAAAAGTGACTCACCTCTATGGTTGATATCTGTGCTTCCCCATGCTGTATGGTGGAAGTTTGCATCACATTCAATTACGAGGTGAATATTGTTTCTCTTGCTGTAGGTGACTAATGACCTAACTGCTGCCGGAGGAGGTTCCTCTATCACCCGGGAAGTAAGCTGAGCAGACTATTATGGCCAATCTGCCCCCCTCCACTGGTACTGATACATGGATGGCTACAACATCCTGGGTGTAGTAACCTTCAAAACTAAAGGAGAAAAGGGGTATACACCCTTACACCCGGTATACATTATAATGTCTTTTGTTTTGTTTTTTGTCTTTGTTTTAAGTAAATGCAAACCAAAAAAGGAAACTCTTTTGCTTTACATTTACTTGTGTCATATTTGACAAACTAATATATATTTATAACTGTATATAGATTTTAAAATATTTATTAGTGGATTTTGTGAGTCGGACGAACATGTAAGCATTTTCTGATGCAACCAGACCACCTCACCTCCTCGTTTTCGAAGATGCTGAAAACGATGGTGCTGGGCAAAATTCTTTTTAAGCATGCACAATCCCCCAAACGGCCATAAAACACCCCAAAATTGGGGTGAAACGTAATGGAGCGCGCCTCCGTTGGACAAACACCTGTTTATCCCCGTTTTCGAGGATGCTGAGACCGACGCCAGCCTTGAAAATCATCCCCGATGCAAACCCACCCTCCAAACAGCCAAAAACACCCCGACAAAGGGGGCGAACCGCGAAGAAACGCGCTTCCATCGGACAAACACCGGTTTATCCCCATCTTCGAGGATGCAGAGACCGACGCCAGCAAACCCACTGTTGCTCTGCCTTGACCTCGGAAACATGTCTATGTTGAAGGCCTTTGTCTTTTTTACAAGGTTCCGTACATACGAAACAAGTATGACTATTGTCATCTTCTTCCATTGCTCTCAATACCAACGAAATTCTAGAAAGAATTTTGAAAATTCAAATTAAAACCGACATATACGATAATGCAGTAAAGGTCTTTTGATAATATTCGAGTATACATGCAGCAAATCAAAACATTATATTTTATATTGAACGGAAAAATAGAGTAATGCTTGTAAATATACTGCATTTATGGCGGGGGGGTGGCGGGTGGTCTGGTCGCGTCAGGAAATACTTTTCGAGGTTTATTCTGTTCTTTATATTTTCGTTTTGACTGGTCCTAAGTTATTGTGTAATGATCAAACTGGATCAATAAAATAAAGTACTATTATTACTATATAATATTTATATATAATTTTTATTATTTTAATATGGGACTATTGTAGGTACTCGGACTTACCACATGTACATTGTATGTATCCAACATGATGAAATAAATAGGTTTTATGAATTTAATGAATAAAAAAAAAATTACTGTTTTTATAAATCCTTTTATTCCCTGTAAGTATTTTTGCATTTTATTAAACTTCAAAAGTATTAGGAAATTCACACGCATATTTTATATGACTTAGTCAATAGACATTTTTTCTTTGAAAATTGTCAATTTGAATCAGAGAGAAACTCTATTTATCTGGACATATTTCATTTATATGTGGTAAAATGTAATATAAAATAATGATTTTGCTACAGTTGTATGGTCTACATTTAAATGTTTTAACAAAAAGTAAGATCAGCTCAAAGTCTGTAAATGTTAATAATCTTAGCAAGATCTCTGCTTCTTTTGAGACTTCAGTAAGATCTAAAGACATATCTAATAAATTTTTATATACATATTTTTCAATTAAGACTTTGGTTGACATTTTACCCGTTTGTGAATTTATATGAATTTCCCAACACAGCTTTTTCCTACCCGGTACATATTTCCAATTTTGAGGATCTAAGTACCCCTTATTAAGTCTTTTTCCAATGTTTTCCTTTTCCACCATCTGAATTCTTTTTTGAAATAATACTTTTAAACTTTAGTTCTAATATTTTCAATATGCATGTACTTCAGGCACTTTCAAGCAATGAAAATATTCTCTTCAAATCAACAATAAATGTCAATTAAAAATGAGGATACTGCCTTTCAATAGGACCATCCCTATTGTATTATAATGGGATATTTCTATAGTAATTATTATACAATTTCCTATGATTGTACTATTATATCCCAATAGGATACTTACAGGTTTGAAAAGGTAATTCCAAATAACAAAATCAATAGAAATCAAAACGAAATCTATGGGAAATTTACCATGGATATGCATATAGGTACATCTGGGTTTCAACTGGGAATTGCACTCTTTTATTGGTACATCCAAATAAATATTCCGTAGGGAATTCCCTATACAAAATTTTCAATATAATTTGAATGGGTACAGGCTTCTATTGATATTTCCATATAAATTTTCATTGGGAAATACCTATATAAATTAATCTACATGATTTAAATGATATATACCATTAGTATATTTATGAGTTTGGATAGGTATTTACATAAACCAAAGCACATATTGAAACCAATACAATCTCAATACATGTTACTTCCAAGTCCAGTGGAAGTATAGTAACGCAAAAAATATATATATTTTTTTTTGTTGAAATAGGCTTATAATGTCATGAAACGCGGAGATTTTAAATTTGAGCAAAAAATTTCCTATCGGTCTGCCTGTCTAACTTTTTTTGTGCGCACGTTTACTGTGGAACCGTTTATGATATTGACTTGAAATTTGGTACACTTATGTATTGTAACGAGATCTGGAAGTAGATTATATTTTGATCTAATACCGTTGAAGGATTCGGAGGTAAATAGGCAAAGTAAGCAGGTAAGAGTCCATAAAATTGCAATTTAGGGCATGTACGAAAAGCCAAGGTCTCAAAATTTTTTTGGCATCGGCCACTCCCTCACCTCACACTATTATGAAAGGGAGTAAAAAAATAATAAATGTGATATAGTGTCTCTACCACCCCCACCCCGTTAATAAAGGGAGTAAAAAATTAAATTGGGATTTAGTGTGTATACTAGAACCAAGGGCCTTTAAAATTTATATTGGCATTAGTTACCCCTTCTACCACCCCCACCCTATTGTTTAAGAGAATAAAAAATTAAATTGGGATTTAGTGGGTATATGAGAACCAAGGGCTTCCAATTTTTTTTACATTTGCCACCCCCTCTATTGACCCCACTCTATTATTATAGGGAATAAAATATTACATTGGAACTTAGTGTGTATAAGACTTGGCTACAAAATCTGGATGTGGAAGTAGTGATTCCTTAGGCAGCGGTTTTTTTATTGGTACCTATGGGTCTTTGCAATAAGAACAGCTAAAAATGTAATAAAACAGAAATATGTGAATAAGACTTCTATTATTTACATCAATTTTACATCCATGGTCAACATAAACAATACAACTTTTGACTTCGGTTCGAGTTATATATGCATTCATAAGAAATCCTTATCATTTTCATATGTAACAACAAACTCCATTATTCTAAATTCTTCTTCTCCATTATTTCAGTTGTACAAACTTCTTTTTCTCTGCCCTTGGATTTTTTATGACGAATGCGTATATGAACTGCCAAGCTGTCTTTCCTTTTTGTTTTATAATCACATTCATGACACTGGTGTAATATATTAGAATTAACAAGTTCCTTTTTGTTCGAATGAGTTAGAATATGGCGTGAAATTCCAGATTTCTTTTTCACTTGGTAAGCACATATTTCACATTTATATAATTTTGCTATACGCATATTCTTATGACTCATCATATGTTTGTCAAGAGTCAATACCTCTCTAGTTTCAAAGGCACATTGACTACATTTTAGAATAATTTTGTCTAAATCATGTGTTTTAACATGCTGTTTGAGTTGTAATTTTGTACAACAACTATAGGTGCACAGTTCACAATTGTACGCTATTTGATTATTGTTATGCTGCAATTTTATGTGCAGCGTAAATGTTTCCATTTCATTAGTTTCATAGTCACACTTCTGACAAATATATGTACATCTGTGTACTTGTTTCATATGCCTCCTTAAGGAATATTTCAATTTGGCTTTATAATTACAATTATTGCACTTGTACAAAGTATTATTTTTAGCACAATCTTCTAGTGTCATATGAGTAGTTAAATGTCGGGTGTACTTATATTTTTTTTTAGTACTGAAAGGGCACAAATGACATTTGTATGTTTGTGTATATTCCTTTGTTCTTTCCATTAAACTGTAAATAAGAATAAAACTGTTATAATGAGGAATTAAAAATAAAATAATCCATTTTCAGTTAAAGTTTAATCAAACAATTTGTTGTCAGATTGGGTCAAAAACTTGATACGTATATGTTAAGGATAATTTCATAAACTCTTTATTTAAGATGAAATTACTGTTTGAAAATCTGTTCCAAAATTAAGTTAGTAGTTAAATATTTTACTTTCATTTTCAATTTAATGTTTTACGGTTATATCCGATTATGAATTGTGGAGCAACTATTGCATGGTCATTAACTTAATAGTTGTTTTTTCTTACAAAACAAAAATATAGAATTTAATTAAATTTTCAAAACAGACAGGCAAACATTTTAAAATTAGTATAATGAACTGTATAGATCTAAATTAGATATAGTATACCGAATAGTAATTGACCCTACAAAAAATCGCAAAAAAAAATAGATATAATTGTACAAACGTGCCACCACGACACTATTACAGCTTCGGAATTTGAAGGACAGGGGCGTATCATGGTATATTTGTTCCAATGTTGCATTTTAATATGTGTACATAACATGCACAGATCGGATAAAACCAAATACTAGACTAAACTAACATATCACAAAACTCTACCCTATATATATCTCAGTTTCCTCAGAAATATGTCGATTGTACAACCAACAAAGAAAAGCTGTAAGGATCAGTGGCAGTGGCATCTGTGTTCTTTACTGCCATACCGCCGAAATATAATAAGCATTGGCGGCATTATCGACAGTGACTAAAAATAATACTGATAAAGAGAAAATGTATTATACCGAATTGGCCTTTAAAATTTGCACAGAACTGTTTTCTGCAGGGTGCTCAATATCAATATATTCTAAGTTATTCTTATTTAAGACTGTATTGAAACGCCCAGTATATAGGGCATTTATAAATTTAAATTTTTCCTATTTATGTTTCCAAATTCAAGTAATTATTGCAGTTAATTCATTTCATTTTTTACATTCATTTAGCCATTAAATATTGAACACAATAAAGTTACCAGAATGCATTTTAAAATTACCTTCTTTTAAAGCAACGTTAAACGCTGTATTTGTACGAAAGAATTTACTTAAAAATCGAGTCTAGTCACAGCATTTTTTTACAATGGACACAATAAGCGTCAAGTACTTTTGTTACTTCCCACAGGGTAAAATCGCCTGTCATTTTCTATCTTAAGTCATGCAACGGACGGACTCTGCAAAATACGACGCATGTAGATATTGAAATTTATAATGTAAACATTTTCCAATCGTAAGACCACAAAACCAAAGCTTTCCATGTAATTGTGACGTCATTTTTACCATATAAAAGGAAGACGGCGTTGTATTTAAAGAAGAGAAGATAGACGGCATCTGAAGACAGCACCTTTTAAGCTACGTCGCGTTATTTTCGCCGAGCTTTGGAAATTAAATTGGAAACACCTGGAAGTTACGTCGCGATATTTTCGCCGAACTTTTATATTTGCATTTGAAATCCATTCTAAGCTACGTCGCGAGTTTCGCCGAGCTTAATAAATTCTTTTGTGGATATTTTTCACTAAATCAGCCGTCTAAATTGCTAGCCAAACAATATTATAACTTACATCTTATTTTAACGAATTCTTCTCAACCACCGACATGCTCGACGAGAACGTTAAGCATGTAGAACTTGGGGGAGTGCATTCACGGGCGATATAACACTATACAGAGCGCACAGAAATTCAGCTGGCATAAATTTCTAAAGATGATCGCTTGCTTATTTTGAGACTCTACTTTATTATTTGCAATTGCATTCATATTCTGGTTTCGTCGGGGTGTAATAGGGTTTAAATTGACGCATTTGTGGTACTAAAAGAACTGGAAATTTCCACATCATTTGATTATTTGAAAAAGATATTTTTTTCCCCCCAGCTAGTGAGGATTTTCACTGAAACCAGGCGCCGTTGCCGACTATTACAGAAAATATCAAATAACTTTTGTTAGTTTGAAACACCTATTCTCTGTTATGTTCGTAAACTTTGTCACTGCAGTTGCATTCTCACTGTTTCGAAGTAACATCTTTGACGTTTATTCGTTCCGATTATATCACTTACAGACTATTGTCAGATCTGTTCAAAATAAGTATTGTCTGGCCGATAGCCGTGTTGGTTGAGATGCGAGGTAGCAATCGCTATTAATCGTACGAGTATCGCGCCACTGGGTTCGAATCCCGGTTCCGGCCTTGGCACCGTCGGAGGAAATGGTTGTCTAATTTCTGTGTAGTTTAATTATTATTTATGTAGACTATTGTCACTGGTCTTATTCTTGTTTCGATGAATTGCTCAATTTAGACGTGATATTTTTTTTATTCAGGCCATTGCCACAACTCTCATTACTATTAAAATAGCACAGCATACATTTGTATAACTCAGTTCTTGTTATTGCATCAAAATACTCACCATATCTATAGTATGATCATTACTATAGCGACGCAAGTTTTCCTATTATAATATTTAGACAATTGTCTCAAATATTTGGATTACTTTTGATTTCATGTTTGACTATTGTTGCATCAATTTATATAAAATAAAATGTTTTTTTTACTATTTTTTTCCCATTCAATTATTGTCTTTTCTTTCACCTTCACCTTTTTCATCATACAGTTAAGATACTAAATAAATGGTTTAATTTCAAATCAAAATAGCAAACAGACTTCAACTATAAATGTACAGTGCAATCTTGGGTAATAAAATACTACATAAATACAATTAACTAGGTCTCTCAATTTATAGACAGTGTGTTCAAGTTTATCAGGTATTTAGATTAATAGTGATTAATTTTCTAAGATACATAGTATCAGACAGAAACAAGTAATATTAAACTTTATATAAAAGAACCTGGGGTAATTAAAAAAGGGGTTACTACATAATTACCAGTACTTTCTTTAGACATTAAACAGGGTACCCTACAACAACTTCAGTATAAAACAGAGCAAATGTAATAAACTAATAAGTTATACTTTTTGTTATTAAAGTTATAACCATCGAAAATGACCCAACCAAGTATTTCTGAATCCATTATTGCTACGAATTTCTGTTACTCAATTTAATACTTTAATAATTTTTTATCAAATGTTAAAACCTAAAGCCTTAAAAATGTATCTGTAATCTAACCTAATACACTCTTAAGGAACTATAATACAAATAGTTGTCGACACCACATATGCATGAGAAAAATTATTTCTGAATTCACGCCTGTTTAGGAATTTAATGATCTTCAAATACAACAAGCCAAGCAGCCACTTTTGACGCAACTTTATTTACATTAGATAGCCGAATGGGTCTGGTCTGGTCGATAGCCGAATGGGTCAAGGCATGAGGTGGCAATCGTGATTAATCACACGGACATCGCATCGGAAATGGTTGTATGTCCACGTTTTTTCAATGTGTAACCCCCTTCCACACAAGCCCTGGCTTTTGGAATTGGGGGTTGTCTAATTTCTGTGGTGTTTATTTATTATTTATTTATTAGAAGTGGTTTGGTTAATTTTTTATGAGCTCAGTTATCTTTCATATAACTATGCCTGCTCAAATGGTCGGAGTCATCGTTCAAGAGTTTTATATGTTACGTTTCTCAATTATTTTTTTCAAGGACAATAATCGCTTAAAATATGATATTAACAATAAAAAAAATATATTCCAATAAATTGCAGCAGAATTGTTGGTTTACATATTAGTTATGCTCTTTTAATTTAACTTGCGCACTGTTCATACTTTGCTATGGATATGACATAAACACAATCTTAAAGCTGTATATTTAATATACACGGAGTACAAGAATTGAATTCATAACTTTGAAAATGGAAACAGATTTAATTTCTGAAACATCAAATACTGTATGCCTATTTTTGTTATAATTTCTATGATCTATCTTATTAGTTGGCAAAAGTAGCCTCTGACTGATCTTTTGACATAAAGTCACAGGCGCAGAGGTTATTTTTCCAATATACTGATCAATTTTGTTATTTTTGTAGAATTTGCGATCAGACCTATTTCCACTAATGAGGCCAATCACCGATGAGTGTAGATGAGCTCCCCCTAGCTAGGAATTTTGTCGGAAGGACAGTTTTACATCCCCTCCGAAAGATGGTATATCGAATATGCAATATTCATCTAAGATTGCATATCTTCTGTGCATACACTGATATACAAGCCGCTAGAAGATGTGGAGCAAGAATACGTGTTCCCTTGAAACGGTCACCTATCCAAGCACTAAACGTGCCTGACGTTGCTTTACTTTAGATATTGATAGATATGTACAGTAAAGATGCACCTATTCTCGCCCCTCTCATGTCGTAATAATAATAGTGTTAATGGTTTTAATAATTTAACATTTTTTTCTCGTCGAATAAAAATGCGTAGTTTTCTTGATAATGGCGGTTCACCTACTTATTTTTGATTTTTGAACCCCCCCCCCCCAGGCCAGGCCCTATATAATCAGGGCTGGTCCAAAGGGCAGGTCTTCTAAACAAATAAATAACAGTCAGGATCCAGCCTTTGAAGACGCATAGTTTGTCACTTTAAAAAACAACTATCACCTAATAATAGATGCAGTCTATTTTCCGCCAAATTTTAGCCCTGGTACATATAGCAAATTCGTAGACACATGTGAGGTACATAAACGCAATTTTCCTGAACCTATATTCGTAATTTTCGGTGATTTCATAATCCCTCAAATAGACTGGACTATTGATACATAATAGTACCCATACTTCATTAAATTGGAGGAGGCAATATCTCCCTGCTCTGGAAATATATTTCGATCCTGTGAGATCTCTACCATGAATAATACAGAAATTAATACTGTATAGTTGTGTACCTCGTTCATTGGGCAAACTTTGTTGAACTTAATTTTTACTCTTCAGTAAACTGGAACTTCATTATTGTTGATTGTATAGGTATAGACTCAATTATATGAAATTTATACGAAATATTATTTAATGGGATAAATCTGCTTGTGCCAACAAAGGTTTTAAAACAAGGAAAATACCTGCAATGGTACAATTCAGACCTTAAAACACTTATATGCCAACAAAATAGATTGTCTAGAAAGTGATTACAAGAAGTATTCAAACCTAGGAAAGAAAGAAAATTTCTGTTATTTACTCCTTATTTTCAATACAGACCATATAATTTCGACTAACATAAAACTTTCTTGGTCATATATTAACTCTTTGAAGAAAGACAATAATGGTATCTCCAAGAACATGAAACACAGTAGTGTACATCTAGATAATCCCCAAAACATTGTCAGAGCCATTGCAGACCATTTTAAGTCCTCTTATTCCATATATGAAGAGAAGGAAATTCGTAGTAACACCGTAGTAATTCACAATGGAAGAAATTGTTAACAAGACTAAGTTACTTAACATTCACAATAAGGCGTATCCAGGTAACATCCTACTTTTATTAAAAAAAACAACGACTTTAATTCACTTGTTCATCCATTATGCATGCTCTACCAGAAATCTTTAAATAATGGGAAAAGTGGAAAACTTCTAGTCTATTCCCAGTTTTTAAATCGGAGGATCAGACTAATGTATCTTCTGACTTTAGAGATACCTCTCTGTTATCCAGTATATCTAAATTATTTGAAGCTTTGGTTACTAATGAACTTTTTCACGTTTTCAAAACATATCAATAGAGCAACATAACTTTTGCAAAGGATACTCCACAGCTGCAAATTTAGGCTATTAACAAACATTTTTAATTATTGATATTGAGGAAGGTTCACAAGTCAATGTAATTTACATTACCTTATCAAAAGCTTTCGACATTGTTTGTCATTCTCTGCTTCTCAAAGTACTAGAAGATATGGGCATTAAAGGATCAGCTTCTACCTAAGTAACAGATGTCAGTGCGTTAAAATTGGTGGTGAAGTGTCTCACAAAGTTATGGTTACTCTTGTTGTTCCTCAAGAGTCACATGTCGGACCCATTCTATTCATATTATTTGTGGATGTATGTAATTTTAAATTCTGTACATTTTTACTTCATGTTGTGATTCAAACCTACGAAGATTATTTATAACTGCAAATGACCTTGCGAATTTTAGTGGAGATAATTACTTAAAATTAAATATTGATAAATACAAAACTATGTGCTTCTACAGAAATTGTAATCCTATAACTTTTAATTGCAAGGATTTATTCATAAACACAAACTATTTAACAGACTCAAAGGCACTAAAAACACTATACGATAATCTTGTTTGCAGCTTACTAGAATATTGTAGTGTTGTTTGGTCGCCCACTCTCACATAAATAAAATTGAAAGTGTCAATATAAATTTGTAAATTTCTTTCTGTGGAAATTATATTTTCCTTACAAAAATGTATCTATTAAGTTGCAATTAGTTGAATTGTCGAGTTTAGAAACTGTAAAAACATTGCTGCAGATACTTTCCTGTACACCTACATAATGACATCAATTGCTCAGAATTCTTACTAACGAAAATTAGTAGGCTTTCGTGTGAGTTCCAGATTCACCCATAGTCAACAGATATTTCTGGAAAGATTTCATCATACAAACTATGATTTTAGTACTTTATAATTATTACTTTAGTGACTGTGACGTTCCTTTCAAAATCATGCACGTGAGGTGCCTATGATTCTGGTAAAGGTACTTTACAGGACCAAGCTCTTTAATAGAATGGAACATTATATAGACATTTTTTATTGTACTCTCAATGAAATAGTTAAATGGAATAATTTACATGACTAGTGCACGAAAGTAATAATACTGATAAAAATTAAGAAAATCTCATAATTTCCTAGCAACCGGCTATATTCCAAAATACAAAAGTGTTCTGAACAATTAGAAATGACATTCTTGACAATGAGCCAAAATTACATATTAGTATAAAACACAAAAATTCTCATATCGAATACTTTCCAAATTGATTAGTTTTTAACACTAGAAGCGTTATATTTGGGAATAAATAGATATTTTGAAATTTATGTTAAAAAAAATATTACCTCTTTTTGTGAGTCAAAACTAGTCTCTCTAATTTTATGTACAACTTTTTTTTTAAACAATTTGGCCAACTCATCTTCACACTCGACTTCTCCCTAATTTTAATAATCTCATTTTCTGTAATATTTGAGTTCTCAGAAATTTTATCTCCAGCTGTATTTAATTCTTCAAACGGTTTTATATCATAATTCTCCATTTTTAAACAATCAAGATTATCTGCAAAGTCAAATTTTTCCACCATAAAAAAATTATTTAGGGTTAGATTGGCATTCTCATTTTTTGCCTGATTAGCTTCTATAGCATCTGAAGATATTTCAATCAATGCATTATTCAAACATTGCTGTTGTTCCACAGTATTTTTAGTTTCTTCCTTAATTTCCTGTTTAATAGTTATTGGTTCCTCCATTTCAGTTTTTATATTGGACAAAACGTTTTCCACTAAGATGCGCCTGTCATACATATTTCTTATATTTTTTTTATTTGATATTGTATCTCTTAATTTAGTATTACATTCATTAACTAAAGTATAGTTATGTTCCTTGTATAGTTGCCTTTCATTTTGAACACAACACATAAGAAAACTATATGAAATTTGTAGAATTTTCCAACAATCATCACACATAACAGGATAACGGCGATACTCAAGGTTCTGTAAAGAAAATATTAAAATAAAAGCTGCTGATAGGATTTGGTTTTCTCTAATAGATTGGTAGAAAGTGGGTCTTAGAAATGTTACGACCCTATTCAAGGGTTAAGGGTTTGCTTTTTCCAGGGCGTCAATTTCTCCCCAATTTTATTAGAGCCTGGCACCCATAAAAGCCACCCGCAATGTGCACGTTCGCGATATTTCGCATTTTAACGCAAAACTGTCGCAATTTTAGCATATGTACAAAAATAATCCCTATAAAATTTTATACAAAACAGGTATGTACCACTTTTTTATATGCAGTGGGTGGTTGTCAAACTATAAACGCCCTAATATAGGGGTAATTTTTTGAAAAACATTTTCTTTGCTGTTTGCCCCCAGCGACCAGTGGCTTCCTTGCTGTCCGTCATATCAGTCGTCGAAAACATAGTATCTCCGTTGAGCGCTTTCCGCGTATTTGATGAGTGCAACCTGGGCCGTGTAAAGTTAAATATAAATCAGCCCAACAAAACAATCGAAATACTAGGACAACAGACTTCTCATGCTGCTATCAAAATGTGCGAGGGTTAGAGCGAAAGTTGACGAATTTTATTTTTCTATTTGTAACAATGAATTTAATATAATAATAATATCCTTTATTAGCAGTTGCTAATAATTACAATACTTACATAATTGGCTTAACTGAAACTTGGCTGACAAGAGACATTTCCAATTCAGAACATTTTTCCGAAATATGCACTGTGTTTAGATCAGATAGATATTAGGATATAATTAGACATTCCCATCGTGGTGAAGCTTTATTGGCTTTCAACAATATGTGTAAAGTTTCCAAGTTGGATTCAAGTGCAATAACAATATCATTTTCAAATATTGACATTGTAGACTATAAGTGTCATTTAGATTTAAGTATAATATATATATATATATATATATAATCCAACTTGGAAACTTTACACACACACACATATATATATATATATATATATATATATATATATATATATATATATATATTTATTAGCCGGCTCGGGTGGCATCCCACATGCTATAAGTCCGGTAAAAGTGACATCCCCTGTTAAAATGGCATCCAGTATGCGGATGCCAACTTACCTCCTTTGTTTTAATAGAGAAATGGAATCTATGTATCACCATCTATCAGATGCAAGCAAAAAACTGAGGATGCCAATTTGGTAGAAATTTTAATATTATTATGCATCATAGTTCAAGCTATTTTCTGCAGATGGAGCGATTCAATATACTCTGCAGCATTTGAGTATATCATTTCTTTAGATAGCGCTCAATACGGCATCTGTATAACTGGCAACGCCGTTATCAGTTTCTCTCATACTTTGCTTATGTATGTAATTCTAATCGTGTAGAGTATCAAATGAATGAATCTTAAAATAACAATTCCAAACGTAAATACATATATAATATAAGATTAGCCTTTCACTTTTATTTTTTTAGCTGTCTTTTTAATAATGATTAAAGTAGATACTTAATGAAATGTTTAAAAAATTTAAAACATCGTTTTGAAAATAATTTACTTCTCTATTGAAAACTAAGCCGGATAGAACAATTTGCATAAGTTCTTTTTTGTACCACAACAAATTATAAAACCATGTTTCGTAATAATCAAAAAACTAATGTATTATGAAAATTGCACAATTGCACGCTTGTTATTTTTTTTTTAATTTCTTTTTGATAAGATTCACAACTATAAAATAATTTTTTCCATTTATACGTTTCTGCAAACATGATTCCAAAACTTAAAATTATACAACGCACCATTTTTGTCTCGTTTTTGGTTTTGGTACAATCAATTTTGTTAAAGTAATGTAAGATATTATAGACAAAATTTTTACCGCGTTGTCTGTATCGCGTCGACGTGTTTACGTTATTTTTGATTTTACTAATATTTTATTTTTTATAATTATGGGTATTTTATACAGAGGAATATATTATTGCATTTGATTGACACATTTCTAAAACCGTAAATATCGCTTGTAGAGAAAAAAAATAACATCATTGTGTTAGTAACCGAATTCTGAACATATGTCCTTTCGTCACGTTTTCTGTAAGCACGATAACTCAAGAGCGGAAAGCCGTATTGAAATTTGGACAATGAGTTAGTGTTGGCTATAGCAAGAACCCTACTATTTTTGAAAAAAGTTCATTAGTAAATATAAAAGTTATGAAACATTTTACGGAAAGAAATATACAAGAAGAGTCTTTAAGAAGATTCTACATATACAAAAATACTGCATAATATTCTGATGAGCGGTTCGCCAGTCAAGATAGCATCATCAGGAGATAACTATCAATCATTCGAAATATAGCAATTACACTTAAGAAATTAACTTATTTTCAATAAATTGCGAAGAGTATACTATTGAATGTTCAATTAATGTACAGAAAATTTAATAACGCTGCAATGAGTAAAATGTTTACCCCAGTTTATTTTGTTTTCATTATATTATTTGCACGCGTAAACATATGTTTTTAAAATCTGTATGTATATGGAAATTTTGTTTGTGTAATAAATTAATAAATAATAATATAGATAGGTACAGTTTTTTTCTTGAATTCCTTATTAATTATTGTCTTAAGTGTAAGAGGGTGAAAAAACAAAGATTTTTCTGCATTGCAAATCTAAATCGGTTAATATTTATAGGTGGCTAACAACAATTTATAATCAATGAAAAATTGAAATAATTACGATATTTTAACAATAATGGAGGTCTTTCTTAACACACCTGAGAGTAATTTGTAATTAGAATCTTACAGTACCTGCCTTTTAACATTATCCAAACATATTTTTTAATCATACAACATTGTTTTTAAGTGAAATATCGAAGATTCGACTCAGTTTTTGAAAAACAAATTCAAAAAAGTACATTGTTACAAAATTGTATTGTATTGTATAAATGAAATCGTCGGAATTATTAAATTATCTAAGGTATTGTAACTCTCGATTTTTCGTTAAAAAATCATAAATTATTGGTAACGGCCTCTAAATATTAACCGATTTAGATGTGCGAGGCAGCAAAATCTTTGTTTTTCACGTTAAGGAAAACGTTGGGGTGTAATAACAGATATCTCAAAAGTTTTTTCCATCACCCCAAACTTCAGCCGTTTTCACGTGTATTCGTCACAAATATACACATACAAAGACAAAGTTTCCAAAACTGATAAATATCCTCTCAGTATTATATTTTACCACTACCACCCTAATGTTAGCCCGAAAAAATAAATGCACACACAGGAACTACAATTTCATATTATTAGTAAGATTAAATATTTAATATGAAGTCATAAGTATTAGACTGGCATACACGAAAGGAAATACATTTTAGGCCTGCTGCATGTTTTTCTTGAATATTTTTTGACATTACAATTGGAAACTAGGTCTTGTAATAGTTGTATCATTCATTTGATGTGAAATTTCGTCATTGGCTTGTTCGTGCCCAAATAAATAAAACTTCAGTTGACAAAAATTTATTTAAAATAGATTTTTTATTGTGTGTGATGTACATTGTACAGTACGTCACCAAAAAAATCACTTAGAATGCACAACTCTATTAATATATTATTATAGTGGCTGTAGATAGCAGATCCACATATGAATATTATTTTTATTTTTCTTATGCAAAAAAAAAACAAATTATGTACAATTTTATAAATTATATTTATTTGATCCTGTACGCCTTCCCCGAAAATTGATTTTTCCATCAAATACATTGGGTAAACTTCATTAAATCGGAATTAAAAAAAATATTGTTAAAAAACACATTTCTGGACTTTAAACGAAATTCAGATTCTACGGGTCAACATACATAAGAATCTTTGGAAACAGAAAAAGCTGGAGACTTGTTTCTCACGTTGCACCGACACATAGTATTATGCTCTATGTGCGTTTCATAAACCAAACTGGCATGATTAGCCGATAATTAAACTTAAAACAGTTTAAATCATTTAATAATGCCAAATTGGTTAGCGAAATGCGCGTACTGTACGTAATACAATGTGTCGCTGTTACCTGTAAACGACTCTATTTATTGGTAATGACATGAATAAAAATAAATAAAATACTAAATTATTTTAAATCATTTATTGGCATGAAACCATAAAAATATTTTATTATTTATTTTAAATGAATTAAAAAATACATATGGCACACGTTTTATGGCGTTGGTGGCATTCCTTCCTGGGATTTCTGCTCTTCGGTTATCGTTTCCGCCACTTCCATCGCTTTTTCGAGTTCTCTCCTTTTGGCGTCGTAATCCCGTTTAGAACCTTGAGGATTATCTTCCAGCCATTTAGTCAGTTCAGCAATTTTTTCAAAGAGTTCTCTATTTAGTTGCTCTCCATTGGTGGCAAATACTTTACCCCTTGCTATCTTCAAAATTTTCAAGAAGTCCTGTTTCGCCTGTTCCCTCATTTTCTGAAAAATAAATTTAAAAATAAATTAGATTGCACTTAAATTAATTATATAAGGTGTTCCATTTCTTAATGCAAACTGGGCCGCTTATGTGAGACACTGTGTACTATATAAAATACTTCACAATGCTCTAAGTATCAACTTGTTAGAAGTAGTGACAAGATAATTTGCTAAGAAATAGACAAATGAGGGAGCTGGTCGGATTTAAAGTAGTTGTATCTTGATAAGGAAATTTTACCCTTGCCCACACCATATTTTAGGTTTATTAGGCCCAAATAAGAAGCGTATATAAAGAGAGAAACTTTTCACTTACTTTTTACTAAATTTTTATTTTCACGAGTGTCAGGATTATAAAATTTGAGAAATGGCAAGTTTGTATCAAATTAAAATTTGCCCCCAGGAAGCTGCAAAACGGTAAAAATTTGAAAAATATTTTTTTCATAATCACACTTTTTTGTAAAAACAATTTTTCTCAATTTAATTATTTTTAAAATTTCAAACTTTTTTCTTTTAATAACACTTTTATGTTATGCTGTGAACAGAAACAATGCCCTCTTCAGGAAAATAGCAAAAATTACTCTAACTGCCATTAAGAAGTACTTTAAGTCAATACTTACGTATGATATAAATCAATGTCGACGTCGACTGGAGGCACAAGGATAGGGCAGAACACGAACACACTGAATAATGAAAAATAGGACAGCGCATCAAGTTTTTAATAATTTCGTCTTGCACCCACTTCAGACTTTAGTGACAAATTTCTTGTTTGTAATCCTGAAACCATCGCCATCGTGATGCTGTTTAGCGTGCACTCTACATGACGTGTGACACTTTGACGCCCTCTCCCGCTCGAAATATTAACTTCTCTGCATCGCGGCAATTACCGAAAATATGTAAAATTTTATTTACAACATTTTTTGTTTAATAACTTTTTTCGTGCGACCAATAGAAATATAAATAGAAAATTTATTGGTGCCAAGAAACAGAGTTTTATACAAATCAAAAAAGAAAAGAATTTATAAAAATACAATGCATATATATACAAAATACAATATAAATATAAAGTAATAAAACAATGAGTTAGTTGTATATTATCTCAAAGTATTACAATTGCCAGTCTGAAAAATCATTATTATAAAAATCTTCCATAGAGTAGAAACATTTGGATATAAGATATTTTTTTATTACATATTTAAAACTTTTAGAAGGCAACAATTTCACAGGGGATGGTAGCAGGTTAAATAACTTAGGACCAAAATATGATATTCCGGATCTAGTTTTATGTACTCTGTGAAAGTCTATATAAATATTTGCTTTATGTCTTGTATCATATGAGTGAATTTCTTCGTGAGTTACGTAATTTGGTAGATTATCTATGACGTATATGAGACACTGTAAGATATATAGTGAAGGTACTGTGAGAATTTTAAGGTCAATATAACATTGTCTGCAATCTTCTCTATACCCTAGCTTATTTATAATTCGTGCTGCCTTCCTTTGTAATCCAAAAACGCGTTTCATGTTTGGAGCGTGGCCCCAAGCATAAATAGCATATGATATTTTTGATTGGATAAGTGCATGGTAAGTTATTAAGAGTACTTGCTTGGACACTATTAGGGACATATTTCTAATTGCATAAATAGAAGGAGCTAATTTATTACATAGCTTATCAATATAAAAGTTCCATGAGAGCTTAGAGTCAATATGTACCCCAAGAAATTTTACCGACTCTGGATTATTATTTGTTTCCAAATTAGCTAAACTAAAAAACATTATTTCAGTTTTAATAGCATATAAGCTTAATCGATATGTGACAAACCAAGCAGAAACCCTTGACTGTGTCTGCTCCAATTGTAACTCCAGTTCATTGCAACTTTCATTTTTATTTATTCCACAATCAGCGAAGAGAATAAAGCGAAGCGAAGAGAATAAAGTTGCCTCTTGGGTCAGCATACACCAAGTCGTTGACATAGATGAGGAATAATACTGGCCCCAGTACTGACCCCTGTGGTACTCTATATTCTAATGTCCTCATCTGAGAAATATTATTACCAGTTTCAACTAGTTGCATGCGACTTGTTAGATACGATTCCATTACGTTCAAGCTTGCAACAGAAAATTTATAAAAACTAAGTTTTTTTATAAATATACTAGAACAAACACAGTCAAAAGTCTTGCTCAGATCGCAAAACAAAGCCCCTATGTAGCCTCCTGTCTCAAATCCAGTGTTTATGACTTCGACTAATTTGTTGATAGCCATAGTGGTTGAACGTGTATTGCGAAAACCATACTGATTTATATTAAACAGACTATTTCCTTCAAAAAAGGAACATATTCTGGATTTTAAGGCTTTTTCAAAAACTTTTGCTATAATTGGAATGAGCGAAATTGATCGGTAGTTATCAAGCAAATTTGTGGGACTTTTTTTGTGTATTGGCACTACACGAGAAATTTTAAAGACTTTTGGAATGACGGAATATCTTATACATAAATTAAGTAACTTTGTAAGTGGAACAACAATGACATTGGCTATACTCTTAAGTATCTTAGTGTTACGGTTGTAATAATCTTTACTATTTTTGTTTTTTAAATTAAATATTATGTCACTAATTACGATAAAAGTTATTTCACTGAAATTAAATTCTTGCAGGCTTACATGAGGTATTATACTATCATTATTATATAGAAATTCTTCTGCAGTAAAGTCACTATCAGGGAGCTCATCAATAATATTCTTAGCAATATCTGCAAAGAAATTATTGAAATCATCTGGACTTATGCTGCTGTCTGCACTTTGATTTTTTTGACTGCGTATTCGTATTTGCTAGTACAACCTGGCAGATCGCTTTTGATTTATTAGAATGACTTTTGATGTACATATCATTAGCTTTGAGTTTAGCATTTCCGACTACAATGTTATATTGTTTTCTATATTTTTGCATTATTTCTCTGAGTTCTGGGGAGTTAGTAGCTTTTACGGTTTTCTGCATAAAGTGTAATGTATCTCTCATATCACTTAGTTCCTTGGTGAACCAGGACATACACGGTATATCGTTTTGTTTGTACTTTTTTTCTGGAAAGGCCAGATCAACTGCATTGCTTAGGAAAGTCATAAACATTTCTGATTTAATCTCAACATTTATATTTGGATCGTCAATGAAATCCCAACATATGCTCCCTACAAGACTGTTTAGAGAAAATAAACCCTCATCTGTTACAGGTCTATACTTAAAATTTGTAATATTGTAATTTTCAGTACTGTTCATAGGAAAGTTAATTGTAATGGCCAGATGATCTGATAAATTAGTGTCAATTAGAGAAGTTTTAAAAGTACTTTGTAAGTTTGTCAGGAAGTTGTCCAAACAAGAATTGCCTCTAGTATTTACATCTATTGTTATAAACAAACCACACGTTTTTATTAAATTAGTAAAGGTGACAGTATGATAACAATTTTTATGTTAAAGTGTATATTAATGTCACCATTTATTATGACAGTATATTGTTTACACCGACTGATAATTTTCAATGCCTTTGTAAGTGTATAGAGAAAAGTATTGAAATTACCTAGTGGAGATCGATATACAGTAGTTATTAAAAGTTTATTAGATTGTACCGCACATATCTCACAGTGGATCTCAGTTGACAGCAGACATATGTCCTCTCTTCTGACAAAATCATTTGAAATCTTGCAATTGATTATTACTGCTACACCCCATGAATATAAAGTTTCCTACAAAAACAACTTATAACTTCATAATTATTAAGTTTAATTTGAGTAATTTCATTATGAGGCATCCTATGTTCGCTTAAGCAGATGACATCGTATATGTGGTCTTGTGCTTCAAGTTCAATCTTCTTGTTTCTAAGACATTGAATATTTAGATGAAAAATTGAGAAATTTTCAGATTTCCTAGATAGCTTGGATACGTCAGGGGAATTATTCGGGATTTATCAGTTGGACATTTATTTAATGATTCAGAAAAACCGAATTTTCAGTGATAAAGAACTGTCTTCCACTCCAAAATTTCTTTGGCGGGGGTTGTCCTCTTCTGAAATCAAACCTTTCAAATGCAAATGCCCTTTGGCCAAAATGAATATTCATATACCCTTTCTTTTAATGAGGGGTCAACACCCACTAAGAAACAATTGTTGTCCTTTTTTTTTGTAGAATGTTTTAAGTTGTTTAACTGAAATATCCTTCAAATCGCTAGTGGTTTTCACATGTATACATTTTTGAACTTTTTCTTCTGTTACATGGTTCTTTGCTCTTGATATAAATAGCCAAACTTTTTTCTCATTTTCTTTAGTAGACTTTCTGTTAGTTTCTCTTCCTTCGAATTCATTTTCATTTGTGTGAGTCAGTTCGTTACTTGTACCTATTTGTTTTAGTGTTCTTTGTTTTCGCTTTACTAGCGTAAAGGCTTGTAAATCATCACTCTGTTTATCTGAAATTTCTATATGCTTGTTTTCACCAACCACATTATGGTTGGAAATAGATAAGCGTTTTAAGTAATTTTTTTTGTCGATTGTTGGTAAGTATTAGTTTTTACTTTTGTGGCCGGAGCCCTTAGTTTTTGCGAATATGTTGGGGCATTTGGAGTCGGTCATAAGTTGTAGATAAGTTTTTATTAATGTAGGTACAAAAAGAATCAATTTTGTTGAACACAATTATTATTGATGATGCACTTTTCACAGCAAATCGCAGATTTGGTACCATAGTAACCAATCTGCAAATATACCACTGAATAGATTGCACTTTAAAGTTTATTTAGTGAAAGAGTTAAATTTAAAAGTAAATTTTTTCCACTCGAAAATTGTGATTAAATATAGGACCTATCACCATAATGTTTACTCACAGACAGACACGAGATAAAACGATTTAAAAAAATGTTACAAGATGACGGCTGAGGCAAAAGGGGGGGATCACCTTTTTGGTTTTAGACCTTCTAAGTGGTCCTGATAACATTGAGCATGATAAATTCGAATGTGCAATTTCTCCAGGTCATGGAAATTTTTGGTACATTTTTACTATACTAAAATAACAGTTTACCTTTTTATTCCCTTTAATAATGAAGCGGTGGTGGATAGTGCCAATTAAAAATTTTTCGACCTATGGTTCTTGAATACATTAAATCACAATTTAATCTTTTACTCATTTTAAATGGGGTAGGTAGTGGTAGTAATTGAAGCTCAAAAATTTTGAGACATTGGCTTCTCCGTACATATCCTAAATCCCAATTTTATAGACTCGTACTTGCTTGCTTTACCAATTTACCCCCCAGCCTTCAACGGAATGAGTTCAAATAATCTAGTTCCAGATCTCATTATTACCAAACAAGTCAATATCGTAAACCATTCCAGAGTAATTGTACCCACAAGAAATTTACAGACTGACCGGATAGATAGAAAATTTATTGCTCAAGTTGAAAATTTTGATGATTCATGACATTCTGAGCCTAGAAAAAGAAAACAAAATAAATTTTTTTTTACCGTTACTATACATCAAATCCATGAATGTGGAAGAAATTAGAACTGTCCCAACCGTTTTCGTCAATTTGTTAAGTTGCAGAAAATGAAACACTTAAAATCGATCATTTTTAAACAATTGACAATAACTTATGTAATAATATAATCGAAATTAAGTACAGGGGTAGTGCTTGCACTACAATCTGATCTTCCCCATTTATTTATTAGGTGTTTATAAAAGTTCTGCGTTATCTTTCCAAACAATCTGTACATGTGAGATGGAAAATACTTCCCCACAGAACGGTAAATATGGCTTGTAGAGAATTTTTTTTATATTATTGTGTTAGTGACCGAATCCGTAACAACTTTCAAATGTCTGTCCGTCTGTCTGTATCTTCGTTCATCACATTTCTTGTAAGCACGATAACTCAAGAACGGAATGCCGGATCGTATTGAAATTTGTATAGTAACTTAGTGTTAGCTAAAGGAAGAACACTGCTATTCAGTCAAGTTTTCCAGAGCACTTCCCTGTCCACCGAGTCAAACGCCTTGGTTAAATCAATGAAGGCCATGTGAATTTCTCCTTGATGTTCGAGTGCTTTTTCTTGAAGCTGTTTAAGTGTGAAGATTAAATCCGATGTGCCTCGGTTTGATCTAAAGCCACTCTGTGTTTCAGGAAGTAACTTGTCCATAACAGGTGTTAGCCTATTTGCCATCGCTTTAGTGAGTATCTTCCCTCCAACAGACAGGAGAGCTATATTCCTGTAATTTCCACAGTCCGCAGCGCTCCCTTTGTTTTTGAAGAGGTTGATTAAAAGTGTATCACGAAACTCCTGCGGAGCTTGACCACTTTCCCACACGACATCAAACAGTTTTTTGAGGTAGGGTATGAGCTCTGACGACACAGCTTTAAAGATCTCAGCTGGGAGTGAGTCGGCGCCGGGAGATTTGTTATTTTTTAGCTGCCCAATGGCGGTTAAGATCTCTTCCGTTGTTAGTGGTTTATCTAAGTCTTCGAAGGTGTCATATTGAGGGATAAGATTTATAATATCGTGATCGGCTTGACTTTGCTGGTTAAGAATGTTAGAGTAGTGTTCTTTCCATCGGGCTCTTATTTCCTGGTCTTCTTTGAGGAGATTTCCATTTAAATCTTTAATAGAGCACATATTTTTCCGACTAGGGCCGTACACTGCTTTTACTCCTTGAAAGAAATTCCTGTAGTCGTATGAGTCGGCGTACCTTTGAATTTCTCTGGCCTTGCTTGCCCACCACTCGTTCTTTATTCTTCTGATTTCGCGTTGCGTTTCATACTTAGATTGGGTAAAAGCTTCTGCTTTGATGAGTCGTTGGGGTGGCTGATAGCGTTTTGGAAGGCAGTATGTTTGCGGTCAAGAAGTTCTTGTATAAAAGCTTCATTATCTACTTACTATACCTAGTTGTTATTATACAATTTTTTTTAATGTAAGTTTTCGCACGTACTGTTCAGTTCAAACACATTCTTGAAAACATTTAAAGCAATTTTTTGCATTTTTTAAAACTATTTTGAACAAATGCGTTTCTTTTGTGAGAAATGTCATATCTCGGTTCAATTGGCGTAGAAAAAAACGCTATTTTAAATTGTCTCTCGTACTTGTCCACGAAGTGGGGTGGATAGGGCTGCCTTTAAGGATATGGAAGCCCGGGGGAACGACTATGTGGGGATCCCTAAATTTATTATAAACCAAAAGTTCACATCAAACAACATATTATAGTTTAATCGCTTACCGAGCTCAAAATTCCTTTATATTGCTTTAAGCACTTTCCGTTATGTGGAGGCCCCGGGACCTCAGCCCCTTTTGCCCTGCCCTAAATCTGGCCCTGATAGTGGAAGTATAATATCGTTAAAAAAAATTAGGTATGGAACGCTATGAAACATCGAAATTTTAAGTTTTGTGTGTACGATTACTTTGGAATGGTTTGAGATATGGACATATAACGAGATCTGAAACTAGACCATATTTTGAGTTTACCCCCTTGAAGGGTTGGGGGTAAATGAGGCTAAACTGGTAAAGCACGCAAATAAAAGTAGATAAAGTATTAAAGTAGCATATTATTTTATGGATTTTTAGGGTCGACTATTTCAAACGTTATATTATATGTTAAATATATTATACTTACAGAGTGTTTTCACAAAATAAGTAACTTTGGAAATATGTATATGTGGCATAAATGATGGAATTTAAAAAGTTAATATTTTATGCATTTAGTTAAATTTGTGAAATAATCTCCCAAAATACCACTAGTGTTTTAAAATTGTATCTATAAATTTCCCTTAAGATACGTTACCTTTATTAGTACAAATCATATAAATTGACTGTTTATTATCGGGGATTAAACTCCTCTTTATATCATTAGATACATACGCTCTAGACAAATTTTGCCGATAGTATTTTAAGCAATGATATTACATCCGATTATTTCATTTATTGCACCAATCAAATATCATTATTAGAAATTGATAAACTATACTAGATCAGCTATTTCGTGTCTATTTTGACCAATTAGAACCGTTAATTTTTGTCTCGTCAGCATTTATCCCATTTCGTTTACCCGAAAGTAAACTTGACAGATAGACGTCAACAAAAATGTACACTTGGTCAGGACATAAATAGTCTATTGAAATACCACTTGCATAACATTTTCTTTGGGATAAATTTGAACAAATCTATTCCTGAATGATTTGTTTAATGCCTAATTTAAAGAATTTAACTAAATGTTAAGAAATGCTTTAAGTATAAATATTTTTAAAATGTTAGTGACTACTGAAACGTCCGTGAAAAAGTTGTTATTTTAAATTATTTTTCTACGACTTAATGCACTAAAACAATTTAGGAATCAGTTTCTATGCCATTTTAAGCCGAAATTAAAAGTTAAAACAGCTTAATACGTCTCGTTTTGTAGATAACCCACTTACAACATTTATTTTACAATATTTTCCAACCCCGGTCGTTATTTCACAGAATTTTAAAATTTGATGCTTCCCAAAATATTACTTAACAAAATTTACTTCACAGTTGTGTTAGTACCTACTATTTGTATTGATAATTTTAATGAATTGTTGCACTAAGTTCGCCAATCGATTTCTTTGAAATCGGCACTTGTCATGTCTAATTTGACTGGAATTGATCCACCTTGAAGTGCATTCACCCAATAAAGATTTAGAAATCTGATAATCTTTTCCATTATAACAAAATAAAATTATTCCTCAACCCTTACAATCTGAATGCAACTCTGACTAAAATGTTGAAAAAATTGAAACATCTCTGGACCTTTAATCATTTTAATATAATTTTTATACCTTTACCCTTCCTAAAAAAGTTTTATCATTGAATTTATACAGAAATAGGAAGTGCCAAAATATTCAATTTAACAAATATGTAATTTTTACATTCGCATAATATGAGATTAGAACGTAGTTGGAAACCAGATATTTGATATAGCAGATTGTAACATTTTATGTTTAAAATATTTGGGTAATGTAAACATCATCATTTTATTATATCAACTCTGATAGAATTGGGATCGAGATAAATATTTGCAACGTTATAACATTTAATATTCACATTATTTTCGATGTTTTTGGAAGTCGCTTTGAGCGCCCAGTATGGATTCCAAGTGGTCCGTACAATATATGCTATATATTCACCTTCTATACAGCTGTATATCGATGGACGTCAAACTGTATTGACAAACTTTTAATCTCGACATTTCACGACATTCTAAACCCATTTGAATATATTTTTTTAAATTTGTTAACTGTTATGGTCCTTTTTAAACCTCATAGGTTTTATAAGCAATTTTAAAGCAAATACGTTGTTCTTGAGGTATTTTCTTGAGTCAATTTAAATGAGGCACCCTGTACATGGCACAGCATAAAAATAGAATAAGTAATTTAGATAAACAGATATACTCATTCACCATATTTTCCAGGTATAATAGATATACAACTACCTATAATTATTATGTGCAGATGGGAAATAATTTAATAATTAGTTTCCTAATGTGTTCCTATCTAAACATTAAAAAAGTATTGGGTAGGTACGTATATCCACATTTCAAGAAGTTCCCGCGTAGAGATCACGTTACCCCAAATCATGTCTCGCCATTGTTGCCATATTTCACCTGTGACGTCAATAATATTTATAGGGATGGTACATTGGGCGTAAAACATATAGACTCCAAACGAACCGTATATTATATAATCACATAAACATGCTGTATACCGACGGATGCCAAGTGGTATTATTTATGAACGGATGCTAATAAATGCCGCAGCTGAATATATATATATATATATATTGCGATGTATTTGCATATTGGACGATTACGAAGATTGCATGTTTGTGTTATTTGCTGAATCAGGGTTTGAATTTGTTTATTTCCTTTAGATGGTTTTCAAAATTTATTTAAATTAGCTAAAGATCCGAAAGGTATGTGTTTTAGAATGTTAATATTTATTTAGAGTTGTTTTAATAGTTTTAAAGGTTTTATTTGATGTCAGTAAGTTTGATACTGACATCTATGTTAGTAGTTATTAAGTTATTGTTGAAATAATTTCTGACATTTAAGTCATTATGACTTATGACTTTTCTTTTAAGTAGGAAACTTTATTTTATAGTTGGTAAATGTTTTCCTAGAGAAAGATAAGGAGGCTTAAGTTAGGTTATGTTTGGAATGAAATTAATCAAAATTCATATGGTGTTTTGTTTTGTTTATTTTGGATACTTTGTTTAGTGATATAGAACAACAAACAACAGATAAAAGAGAGGTTGTAAATTGGAAAAACAAATTAAAAAAAAAAGAACAAGTGAAAATTAGGGAGTGAAGAAGAAAAATAATAAACAAGAATTAATAATTTTGAAATTGAATTAAAAGTCAGAAATTGTGGAGATCAGCGAAGAAGAGAAAAATAGACTGTAAATAAGAAGCTAGAGGTGTTATTGTGGATTGGAGTTGCAGAGGAGATAAGGACGAAATAAGAATGAATAAGAATTTAATATTATATATTTTACCAATGACATAATTTTCCCTAGACATACCACTATTTTCTGAATATTTTCCATTAAATAAATTGAAACGAACTTTTTCCTGACAATGTTCAGACCAATACTTTTTTAATAATAACTTTTCAAATTCTTCTAAAGTTTCAGATTCAGATTCTACAATTTGATACCAAATTTCGGCTTCACCTTTTAATGAATTTTGAATTTCATGTTTTAAATTAAAATTAAAATTTATAGATTTTAGATATTGCCTTAAACGTTCTAAAAATACTTTTGGGTGGATTCTGGAATCACCATAGAATTAATTTACCAGTGTATGATGTGGTGTAGCATATGTGTTAAATATAGGTGTGTATGTGTCCTTCAATATCTTCGTATTCTGTTCGATCTTACCATCCTGTTCTTTTAATTGTGTTTTGATTATATCTTCATACATATTTGTTTAGAGTTGTTTTAATAGTTTTAAAGGTTTTATTTGATGTCAGTAAGTTTGATACTGACATCTATGTTAGTAGTTATTAAGTTATTGTTGAAATAATTTCTGACATTTAAGTCATTATGACTTATGACTTTTCTTTTAAGTAGGAAACTTTATTTTATAGTTAGAAGAGATAAGTGAATTTAAAAAAGTAAGAGTAGAAGTAGAACATGTTATAGTAGATGGTATGAATGAAATAGATATACGCATGAAAAAACAAGAAGATATAATCAAAACACAATTAAAAGAACAGGATGGTAAGATCGAACAGAATACGAAGATATTGAAGGACACATACACACCTATATTTAACACATATGCTACACCACATCATACACTGGTAAATTAATTCTATGGTGATTCCAGAATCCACCCAAAAGTATTTTTAGAACGTTTAAGGCAATATCTAAAATCTATAAATTTTAATTTTAATTTAAAACATGAAATTCAAAATTCATTAAAAGGTGAAGCCGAAATTTGGTATCAAATTGTAGAATCTGAATCTGAAACTTTAGAAGAATTTGAAAAGTTATTATTAAAAAAGTATTGGTCTGAACATTGTCAGGAAAAAGTTCGTTTCAATTTATTTAATGGAAAATATTCAGAAAATAGTGGTATGTCTAGGGAAAATTATGTCATTGGTAAAATATATAATATTAAATTCTTAGAGCCAAATTTGACAGAAAATGAAATGATTAAATATCTAGCAAGACATTTTTCTGATGACATCCACCAAGTAATCATTACACAACGCATTACGACATTAGATGGTTTGAATGAGTACTTGAGAGTGATCGATGATCTACATATGGGATGGAATAAAAATTATAAATCATTTAATAGAAAAACATATAACCAAACAGATGACCAAAATTTCAACAGACAAAATTATTATGCAAATAGACAACAAAATGGGTATAATAATAATTATCAAAAAAATTATGACAGTAGAAATTTTAATAATCAAAATAAAGGTAGAGATTTTGACGAAAATAGGAGGTACAACGGTAATGATAATAAAGAACAGAATAGGTATGATAATAAACGTGATTCAGTAAGATATGCACAGGTAAACAATACAAATGTCAGATCTGATCAACAGAAAGACATGAATCAAATTAAGACGATAGCAGAGGTAAATTCACATTTTCCAAGGGAAAATTTTTAGATAGGGAAGTTTTAATTGGGATGACGACATACGGACATATGCGAGAATTTATAGGTATTGACAATGAATCAAATTTAGATAATAATAGAATTAGTAATTTACCAATCATCAACATTAAAGTTAATGAAATAAATTTAAAAGCATTGATTGATACGGGATCAGAAATCAGTTTAATAAATGGAAAGATAATAGATAGTAAAAAAGAGTTATATCAAAAAAATTGTACTAAGATTTCAAAAATTAAATTAGTAAATGCAAATGGTAAGAAATTCACAGAATGCAATAAAATCATAAATTTAGATTTTGAAGTAAAAGAGATACGTTTTAGAGGCGAGTTTGTAATTGTTGACAATTTGAGTTTTGATGTCATAATTGGTGAAGATATTTTATCACGACTTAAGGCAAAAATAGATTTTGGGGAAAAGTCCCTAGTTTTAAAAGGTACTGCGGTGAAAATATTTAATAAAAATGAGTTAAACATAGTGGGTTATATAGGTAATTGTAATAATAATAATTTAAATGATTTAAATGATGAAAAATATAAGCCTACATGTGAAATGAATAATTATAAAATGCCTAAAAGATTGGAGATAAATTGTGCTACTAAATATGAAAATCTAGTAAGAAAATGGTTACAAAATTATATGTCGTTAATAAATTACAAACCGAGAATAGCTAAAAGTTATGTACACAAGTTGATAGTAGATGAAAGTAAACCGTTTAAATGTTAAACTTATCCTATACCTTTCAAACGTCGAAATAAAGGACAAGAAAGATATAATAAGAAGAAAGCTCAACAAACACAAAAATGGACGAACAAGAATATCAAGGGAAACAACATTAAATTCAACACAAAATTAAAGAGGAAAAGGAATGGAAGAGTAATTAAACAAAATCAGCTACCCACGAAAGAAAACAGGAAAAGAAAAAAGAAGATTAGAAAGAAAATACTTTACAAGAAAGTCAAAATATTTGGAAAAAGAAAACACAAAAACTGCAAGACGAGGAAGAAATTTTGCACTGGAAATAATTGGAACAGGAGCAATAAGAAAAATACGGAAAGGGACATGAATAGGGAATTTTATACGGAATTATACACTATATACAAACACGGATCTATTAACAAAGATAATTTGGATTTGTGGGATATAATGAAAAATATACTAGTGATATATAAGCGTGGATATAAATTTGAAATAATGTGTAATGACGTAGTAAAGGGTAATGTAAATAAAGATCCTTGTAATTTGATATTTGAGAGCAATGGCAATGGAGACGAGTTGGTCATTATGCCTACCCTCAGCATTTGATGTTATATTATGCAGAGATATTTTGTTTGGACCAAGGGAAATGTAGTTTTAAGTGCGGAATAAATAAATAATGAATTATATAAAACGGTCAAGAGTTACCGGAACATATATGAAAATAAGTATGATTATAAATGATAAACGAAAATACAATACGTGCGGAGACGCGTCAGTTCTCCAAAAAGGTATATGAATGGTGAAGTTACCACATATGTCAATTTTAATTTTAAAATACCCAAGGTCCAAACAAAATGTTTATTATCATTATGATACACGTGTGCGGGAGTTGACATGGGTTCATATTCGAACGGATTTCCCGAGTTTAATGATATAAAATTTAACAATATTATAATTAAAGTTATTAATTGCATTCTAGTTAAGTCAAATTATTATTAAAAAACGCATTACAAAAAACTCACAAAGGTATATCCCACAAAAAGATGTAATACAAATATGGTTTGTAGAATACTTTCTAAATATTTTAAAACTGTAGGTACTCCTAGAAAAATTTTTGCTGACAATGTGACATATTTTGACAACGACAGATTAAGAAATATTTGACAAATTAAAACACACAAAGAAAACACAACAAAACTGATGATAAATACAGTATTTTGCAAATACAGCATAATTGAATAAAATTAAACAGTTTTACATAAGTAAAAGCTTATAATTTGGGGAGGGAATGCGATGTATTTGCATATTGGACGATTACGAAGATTGCATGTTTGTGTTATTTGCTGAATCAGGGTTTGAATTTGTTTATTTCCTTTAGATGGTTTTCAAAATTTATTTAAATTAGCTAAAGATCCGAAAGGTATGTGTTTTAGAATGTTAATATTTGTTTAGAGTTGTTTTAATAGTTTTAAAGGTTTTATTTGATGTCAGTAAGTTTGATACTGACATCTATGTTAGTAGTTATTAAGTTATTGTTGAAATAATTTCTGACATTTAAGTCATTATGACTTATGACTTTTCTTTTAAGTAGGAAACTTTATTTTATAGTTGGTAAATGTTTTCCTGGAGAAAGATAAGGAGGTTTAAGTTAGGTTATGTTTGGAATGAAATTAATCAAAATTCATATGGTGTTTTGTTTTGTTTATTTTGGATACTTTGATATTTAGTGATATAGAACAACAAACAACAGATAAAAGAGAGGTTGTAAATTGGAAAAACAAATTAAAAAAAAAAGAACAAGTGAAAATTAGGGAGTGAAGAAGAAAAATAATAAACAAGAATTAATAATTTTGAAATTGAATTAAAAGTCAGAAATTGTGGAGATCAGCGAAGAAGAGAAAAATAGACTGTAAATAAGAAGGTAGAGGTGTTATTGTGGATTGGAGTTGCAGAGGAGATAAGGACGAAATAAGGTGAAGTATTAATGAAAGGAGAATTGTTGGATTTGGAAAGAGAAGAGTGTAGCTACGAAGAAGGAAGGTTTTTGTGTATTTAATTTTTGGACAAGGTTGTATATTAAAATTTAAATAGTGTATTAGACTTTCGAACCTGTTATAAAGCTAAATTATCTAAATATCAAAGAAAATAAATTATTTATATCAGATTAAAAATTTTACTTTAATAAAAATTTTATTTTAAATAGGAACTGAATTTGAACCTGCTCCTGAAGGGAAAGATAAGCTAGCCGGCCCATTAAATATTTTGACATACTTTCGGATCAAAAGGTAAGAGATTTTAATTTGATCTTTTGGTTTTAAAGTTTTTTTTTATCTATTGGAAATAAACAAGTTAAAGTTTGATTAGTACTGCAAATTATTAAGTTCAATATAAAAGTAGAACAGCACAATATATATATATATATATATATATATATATATATATTATAATATTTCAACCCCTATCTCACCCTCTTAGACGGGCTGGAAAATAATTTCAATACATTTTTCTAATGTATTTCATTGTTCTTAGTGAATCCCCGTTAAAATTAAAACTCGACGGGAATTGAATAAAATAATAAATATTTAAAATATTTCAACTCCTATCTCGCCCTCTTAGACGGGCTGGGAAATGATCTCAATACATTTTTCTGATGTATTTCATTGTCCTTAGTGAATCCCCGTTAAAATTAAAACTCGACAGGAATTGAGTAAAATAGTAATGTTTAAAATATTTCAACCCCTATCTCACCCTCCTAGACGGGCTGGAAAATGATTTCAATACATTTTTCTGATGTATTTCATTGTTCATAGTGAATCCCCGTTAAAATTAAAACTCGACAGGAACTGAGTAAAATAATAAATATTTAAAATATTTCAACCCCTATCTCACCCTCTTTGACGGGCTGGAAAATGATTTCAATAAATTTTTCTGATGTATTTCATTTTTTTTAGTGAATCCCCGTTAAAATTAAAACTCGACAGGAATTGAGTAAAATAATAAATATTTAAAATATTTCAACCCCTATATAACCCTCTTAGACAGGCTGGAAAATGAATGATTTCAATGCATTTTCCTGATGTATTTCATTGTTCTTAGTGAATCCCCGTTAAAATTAAAAATCGACAGGAATTGAGTAAAATAATAAATATTTAAAATATTTCAACCGCTATCTTACCCTCTTAGGCGGACTGGGAAATGATTTCAATACATTTCCCTGATGTATTTCATTGTTCTTAATGAATCCCCGTTAAAATTAAAACTCGACAGTAATTGTTGCTAAAATAATAAATTTTTAAAATATTTAAACACCTATCTCACCCTCTTAGATGGGCCAGAAAATGATTTCGATACATTTTGCTGATGTATTTCATTGTTCTTAATGAATTACCGTTAAAATTAAAACTCGACAGTAATTGTTGCGAAAATAATGAATTTTTAAAATATCTCAACCCCCATCTAACCCTCCGAGACGGGCTGGAAAATAATTTCAATACATTTACCTGATGTATTTCGTTGTTCTTATTAAAATCGCATTAAAATTTAAACTCGACGTGGATTACTAAAATGAATAATTTTTTAAAAATATTCTATCCTCCTCTTTGCCGCCCCCTAAAATCTGCCGCCCTAGGCTCCAGCCTACTCAGCCTGCTGGTAAATCCGCCACTGCATTCATGCACATAAATAAACTAACCGAAAGTTAGGATAACACTTAGATATTTCTTTCTTTCAGCGTTGCCAGATTGAAAGACGCAGTATTGTTATGAAATTGAGAAAAATATACGTTAAAATGTATATTCAGTAACGACCCTAACGGAAATTTGATGAACTGAAGTTATACAACTTTTTTCATTGTGCAGATAATATTGCGTCCAAAATCAATTTACTATTCCTTATCTAGATTTCGTGTTTTGCAAAATAACCTTGATTTTAGTTGTGATTTATGTTTGAGGACGTGCGTGCTGCACGTAAATCTCAAAAAGAAGGTTACAGATAGCGTGAAAGTCGAAAAATACGTGGATGATGATACTGCGTCTCATATACGGACGTAATAAATCTAAGGATGCAATAATAAATGTAAATTGCATTCGACTCGATGCAACAATGTTAGCGGGATAAATATATATATATATATATATATATATATATACACATCCCGCTAACATTGCTGCGTCTTTACGTCCAGCATACCTTATTGCGCTTCGAGAATTAACATAGATGGAACATATTTCACTGATATATATTGATTGTAAGATTATCTCTGTCATGGTTATGTTTGAAATTTATTTAACTTTAAAAATGAAATATTCACTCTTTTTTATCATGCATACTCTACTAGCTCCGTCTAGCCTAGGAATAATAGTGCATCCAGTGCATATTTTTCTTAAATTCCTGTAATTATGCTGCGTCCAAGAAGAATTATATACATACCATACTGCGTCCTGCAATGCTGCCAATTTGTTTGCACTTTTATTTTTAATTTTGAAATGTGATAAACTAACTACTAACCCTGCTTGAATTGTACTAATGAGTTTTAAGAGACAGTAAATATTCTAACACGCAAAGGTGAGTTGTTTTTACTTTCTCAGCTATAGATAGAGAAAGTATATTCTTGAGAAAAAATCCAAATTCCAGATATTATGATAATTATGTACGTATTGATAGCAAATATATCCGAATCAGCATGCCGTCTATGTGTCTGTTTGTCAGTCAGCCTGTTTGTGATACGTTTTCTCGAGAACGGCTCAACGTAGAAATCTAAAATTTTAGACATAAAATTTGGGAGGAATGCGCTATTGAATATTGGTGCATCAGGGGCACATTGTTTAAAATAAAAAATTGTATCGGCCCGTCTAAGGGAGTGAGATAGGGGTTGAAATATTTTAAATATTTATTATTTTACTCAATTCCTGTCGAGTTTTAATTTTAACGGGGATTCACTAAGAACAAAGAAATACATCAGAAAAATGTATTGAAATCATTTTCCAGCCCGTCTAAGAGGGTGGGATAGGGGTTGAAATATTTTAAATATTTATTATTTTACTCAATTCCTGTCGAGTTTTAATTTTAACGGGGATTCGCTAAGAACAAAGAAATATATCAGAAAAATGTATTGAAATCATTTTCCAGCCTGTCTAAGAGGGTGGGATAGGGGTTGAAATATTTTAAATATTTATTATTTTACTCAATTCCTGTCGAGTTTTAATTTTAACGGGGATTCACTAAGAACAAAGGAATACATCACAAAAATGTATTGAAATCATTTTCCAGCCCATCTAAGAGGGTGAGATAGGGGTTGAAATATTTTAAAAATTCTTTATTTTCCCAACTATTACTTGTCGAGTTTTAATTTTAACGAGGATTCACTAAGAACAATGAAATACATCAGAATAATGTATGGAAATCATTTTCCAGCCGGTCTATGAGGGTGAGATAGGGGTTGAAATATTTTAAATATTTATTATTTTACTCAATTCCTGACGAATTTTGATTTTAATGGGGATTCACTGAGAACAATCAAATACATCAGAAAAATTAATTGAAATCATTTTCCAGCCCGTCTAAGAGGGTGAGACAGGGGTTGAAATATTTTAAATATTTATTATTTTACACAATTCCTGTTGAGTTTTAATTTTGACGGGGATTCACTAAGAACAATGAAATATATCAGAAAAATATATTGAAATCATTTTCCAGCCGGTCTAAGAGGGGAGATAGGGGTTGAAATATTTTAAATATTTATTATTTTACTCAATTCCTGCCGAGTTTTAATTTTAACGGGGATTCACTAAAAACAATGAAATACATCAGAAAAATGTATTGAAATCATTTTCCAGCCCGTCTAAGATAGTGATATAGGGATTGAAATATTTTAAATATTTATTATTTTATTCAATTAATGTCGAGTTTTAATTTTAACAGGGATTCATTAAGAACAATAAAATACATCAGAAAAATGTATTGAAATCATTTTCCAGCCCGTCTAGAAGAGTGAGATAGGGGTTGAAATGTTTTAAAAATTCATTAAGAACAATTAATTACATCAGAAAAATGTATTGAAATCATTTTCCAGCCCATCTAGGAAGGTGAGATAGGGGTTGAAATATTTAAAAAATTAATGATATGTTAATCGATGTAAATACGGTCGAGGATTAATTTCAATGTGGCTTCGTTAAGAACAACTAAATATATCGAAAAATTGTATTGAACTCATTTTCCAGTCCGTCTAGGAGACGGACTGGAAAATCATTCCAATACATTTTCCATTTTTCTGATGTACTTCGTTATTCTTAATGAATCCCCTATCTCACCCTCTTAGACGGGCTGGAAAATGATTTCAATACATTTTTCTGAAGTATTTAATTGTTCTTAATGAATCGCCGTTAAAATTAAAACTCGACACGTAATAGTTGGGAAAATAATGAATTTTTAAAATATTTCAACCCCTATCTCACCCTCTTAGATGGGCTGGAAAATGATTTCAATACATTTTTCTGATGTATTTCTTTGTTCTTAGTGAATCCCCGTTAAAATTAAAACTCGACCGGAATTGAGTAAAATAATAAATTTTTAAAATATTTCAGCCCCTATCTCACCCTCTTAGATGGGCTGGAAAACGATTTCAATACATTTTTCTGATGTATTTCTTTGTTCTTAGTGAATCCTCGTTAAAATTAAAACTCGACAGGAATTGAGTAAAATAATAAATATTTAAAATATTTCAACTCCTATCTCACCCTCTTAGACGGGCTGAAAAATGATTTCAATGCATTTTTCTGATGTATTTCATTGTTCTTAATGAATCCCCGTTAAAATTAAAACTCGATAGTAATTGTTGCTAAAATAATAAATTTTTAAAATATTTCAACGCCTATCTCACCCTCTTAGACGGGCTGGAAAATGATTTCAATACATTTTTATGATGTATTTGATTGTTCTTAATGAATTATCGCTAAAATTAAAACTCGACAGTAATTGTTGCGAAAATAATGAATTTTTAAAGTATTTCAACCCCCATCTCGCCCTCCTAGACGGACTGGAAAATGAGTTCAATACCATTTTCTGATGTATTTAGTTGTTCTTAACGAAACCACGTTGAAATTAAAACTCGACCGTATTTACATGCCAATAATTTTAAAAATATTTCAGCCCCTATCTCACCCTACTAGACGGGCTGGAAAATTATTTCAATACATTTTTCTGATGTATTTCATTGTTCTTAATGAATCCCCGTTAAAATTAAAGCGCGACAGGAATTGAGTAAAATAATAAATGTTTAAAATATTCCATCCCCCATATCACCCTCTTCGACTGGCTAGAAAATGATTTCAACACATTTTTCTGATGTATTTCGTTGTTCTTAACGAATCCCCGTTAAAACTAAAACTCGACAGTAATTGAGTAAAATAATAAATATTTAAAATATTTCAACCCCTATCTCACCCTCTTAGACGGGCTGGAAAATGATTTCAATACATTTTTCTGATGTATTTAATTGTTCTTAATGAATCCCCGTTAAAATTAAAATTCGACAAGTAATAGTTGGGAAAATAATGAAATTTTAAAATATTTCAACCCCTATCTCACCCTCTTAGATGGACTGGAAAATGATTTCAATACATTTATTTTTCTGATGTATTTCTTTGTTCTTAGAGAATCCCCGTTAAAATTAAAACTCGACAGGAATTGAGTAAAATAATAAATATTTAAAATATTTCAACTCCTATCTCACCCTCTTAGACGGGCTGAAAAATGATTTCAATGCATTTTTCTGATGTATTTCATTGTTCTTAATGAATCCCCGTTAAAATTAAAACTCGATGGTAATTGTTGCTAAAATAATGAATTTTTAAAATATTTCAACCCCCATCTCGCCCTCCTAGACGGACTGGAAAATGAGGTCAATACAATTTTCCGATGTATTTAGTTGTTCTTAACGAAACCACGTTGAAATTAAAACTCGACCGTATTTACATGTCAATAATTTTAAAAATATTTTAACCCCTATCTCACCCTACTAGACGGGCTGAAAAACGATTTCAATACATTTTTCTGATGTATTTCATTGTTCTTAATGAATCCCCGTTAAAATTAAAACTCGATGGTAATTGTTGCTAAAATAATGAATTTTTAAAATATTTCAACCCCCATCTCGCCCTCCTAGACGGACTGGAAAATGAGTTCAATACAATTTTCCGATGTATTTAGTTGTTCTTAACGAAACCACGTTGAAATTAAAACTCGACCGTATTTACATGTCAATAATTTTAAAAATATTTCAGCCCCTATCTCACCCTACTAGACGGGCTGGAAAATTATTTCAATACATTTTTCTGATGTATTTCATTGTTCTTAATGAATCCCCGTTAAAATTAAAGCGCGACAGGAATTGAGTAAAATAATAAATGTTTAAAATATTCCATCCCCCATATCACCCTCTTAGACGGGCTAGAAAATGATTTCAACACATTTTTCTGATGTATTTCGTTGTTCTTAACGAATCCCCGTTAAAACTAAAACTCGACAGTAATTGAGTAAAATAATAAATATTTAAAATATTTCAACCCCTATCTCACCCTCTTAGACGGGCTGGAAAATGATTTCAATACATTTTTCTGATGTATTTAATTGTTCTTAATGAATCCCCGTTAAAATTAAAATTCGACAAGTAATAGTTGGGAAAATAATGAAATTTTAAAATATTTCAACTCCTATCTCACCCTCTTAGATGGACTGGAAAATGATTTCAATACATTTATTTTTCTGATGTATTTCTTTGTTCTTAGAGAATCCCCGTTAAAATTAAAACTCGACAGGAATTGAGTAAAATAAAAAAAATTTAAAATATTTCAGCCGCTATCCCACCCTCTTAGATGGGCTGGAAAATGATTTCAATACATTCTTCTGATGTATTTCTTTGTTCCTAGTGAATCCTCGTTAAAATTAAAACTCGACAGGAATTGAGTAAAATAATAAATATTTAAAATATTTCAACTCCTATCTCACCCTCTTAGACGGGCTGAAAAATGATTTCAATGCATTTTTCTCATGTATTTCATTGTTCTTAATGAATCCCCGTTAAAATTAAAACTCGATGGTAATTGTTGCTAAAATAATGAATTTTTAAAATATTTCAACCCCCATCTCGCCCTCCTAGACGGACTGGAAAATGAGTTCAATACAATTTTCCGATGTATTTAGTTGTTCTTAACGAAATAACGTTGAAATTAAAACTCGACCGTATTTACATGTCAATAATTTTAAAAATATTTTAACCCCTATCTCACCCTACTAGACGGGCTGAAAAACGATTTCAATACATTTTTCTAATGTATTTCATTGTTCTTAATGAATCCCCGTTAAAATTAAAGCGCGAGAGGAATTGAGTAAAATAATAAATGTTCAAAATATTTCATCCCCCATATCACCCTCTTAGACGGGCTAGAAAATGATTTCAATACATTTTTCTGATGTATTTCGTTGTTCATAACGAATCCCCGTTAAAACTAAAACTCGACAGGAATTGAGTAAAATAATAAATATTTAAAATATTTCAACCCCTATCTCACCCTCTTAGACGGACTGGAAAATAATCTCAATACATTTTTCTGATGTATTTAATTGTTCTTAATGAATCCCCGTTAAAATTAAAATTCGACAAGTAATAATTGGGAAAATAATGAATTTTTTAAATATTTCAACCCCTATCTCGCCCTCTTAGATGGGCTGGAAAATGATTTCAATACATTTTTCTGATGTATTTCTTTGTTCTTAGTGAATCCCCGTTAAAATTAAAACTCGACAGGAATTGTGTAAAATAATAAATATTTAAAATATTTCAACCCCTATCTCACCCTCTTAGACGGGCTGAAAAATGATTTCAATACATTTTTCTGATGTATTTAATTGTTCTTAATGAATCCCCGTTAAAATTAAAATTCGACAATAGTTGGGAAAATAAAGAATTTTTAAAATATTTAAACCACTATCTCACCCTCTTAGATGGGCTGGAAAATGATTTCAATACATTTTTCTGACGTATTTCTTTGTTCTTAGTGAATCCCCGTTAAAATTAAAACTCGACAGGAATTGAGTAAAATAATAAATTTTTAAAATATTTCAACCCCTATCTCACCCTCTTAGATGGGTTGGAAAATGATTTCAATACATTTTTCTGATGTATTTCTTTGTTCTTAGTGAAACCCCGTTAAAATTAAAACTCGACAGGAATTGAGTAAAATAATAAATATTTAAAATATTTCAACCCCTATCTCACCCTCTTAGACGGGCTGGAAAATGATTTCAATACATTTTTATAATGTATTTGATTGTTCTTAATGAATTACCGTTAAAATTAAAACTCGACAGTAACCGAAACTTAGGATAACACTGAGATATTTCTTTCTTTCAGCGTTGCCAGATTGAAAGACGCAGTATTGTTATGAAATTGAGAAAAATATACGTTAAAATGTATATTCAGTAACGACCCTAACGGAAATTTGATGAACTGAAGTTATACAACTTTTTTCATTGTGCAGATAATATTGCGTCCAAAATCAATTTACAATTCCTGATCTAGATTTCATGTTTTGCAAAATAACTTTGATTTTAGTTGTGATTTATGTTTGAGGACGTGCGTGCTGCACGTAAATATCAAAAAGAAGGTTACAGATGGCGTGAAAGTCGAAAAATACGTGGATGATGATACTGCGTCTGGTATACGGACGTAATAAATCTAAGGACGCAGTAATAAATGTAAATTGCATTCGACTCGACGCAACGATGTTAGCGGGATAAAAATATATATATATATTTAAAAATTTGAAGGGTACTCTTAACTGACTCGTTAGGATAGAAACAGGAAAATTAGTGAGTCAGTGATAGGTTGTTTGGCCAGTAAAAGAAAACTCTTTGTTATTGTCAAGCTTTCGCTAATATTTATTAGCTTTCTCAAAACATCTACAATGATACAAAAGATATGCCCTGCCTATAAATATGAAACTGCTCAATGTAAAAAAATTTAAATACGAGCTAAAGAAATTTTTAATCAATGCCTGTCTACAATATACACGACTTTTATTCTCATTGTAATGCCAATTTGTGAAATTTTAGTGAGTAATTGTAACCTACCACTACTTACTGTGTATCTTTTTTAATGCTGTGCATTGTCCATTTTAATACTATTGTTTTTTTACCTATTTTAGCTCTCTTGCAATTACTTCTAATCTTCCTTTTGATTAATTATAGCACCTACTGTATTTCTTATCAAATGACTTATCTATAAACAGTACTGTTTCTCAGATCAATAAATTATTATTATGTCAATAAACAAATCAGTTGAAACGATTTATTTAATACTTACTAATTTGAGGTTATTTAAATAAAATAGCGTAGTTACACATTGCAAAAAGGATTTTTTATAACGATACAAGTCACAAATTCCACATATTTAAAATTACCAATTAACATTAAACTTAACGTTTTAAAAAACATTAATAAAATCTAATTAAAATTTCATCTTATAAAAGCAATTTACAAAATGGACTCTACATGTTGAAACTATGCTGAAACAAGTGGTAAGAGGAAAACTTTTTTATACGTCAAAAAAACAACACATTTAAATTGAACAGAGAAAGGACAAGTTTAATAATTGTTTTCTAATGCCATAACTTTAACATTTTCATTATCCATTTTGTGTCCAGTTTTACGTGTTCTGCTAAAGCACAGGATTTAACGCTTCTATTACTCTTTTCACTCTCTTGTGAGAGGTTATTCAGCTGTGAAGTGTTCTCGATAACTGCCCAATGTACGCTGGGGTACAGTTAAAACATTGAATGCGGTAGACAATATTAGGTTTTCTTTATTTTGATCAATGTCATTCTCACTAATCATATTGCCGAGAGCTTCATTGATATTCTCATCGTTTACATCTGTTAGACTTTGACCGTTTGTTAATATCTCATTGGTATTATTATTGTATGTAAACATATTATTATTATTTATTAATGATTAATGACATTATTAATATTATTATGACCTAAAACATTATTAAAATTTTGTTCTGTGTTAAATAAAAATTTGTTAACTAGTTTTATTGGGTAAGAATTTTCCACTAATAAACCCTTCAATTCATTCAGTGATTCAGTTCTAAGTTGGGGGTGTGAGACTTTAGTTACTCTATTTTTTAGTGCAAAAATGAGATCAGTTTTTAATCGTGGCTGATGGTAGGAGTGGTAGTTGATGTATCTGCCACTACTCATAGGTTTTCGGTACCATTTGGTACGTAACATGTTATTGTTTTCGTTTTGGACAACTAACATATCGAAGAAAGGAATGTTATAATCTGTTTCTTTTTCCACTGTAAACTGTATGTCTTTATTATAGTTATTAAAGATGTATAGTACATCATTTGTTTTGTCATATGGCACTGAAAGTAATAAGTCATCAACATATCTTTTTATAAAAAGAATGTTGAATGCAATTTTAGTTAGAAAATTTTTAACCAAGTCGTCAAGTACAAAATTAGGAGATATTTTGGATCCCATTGGGGTGCCAAAAATTTGTTTATAGTAGTTATCATTAAATAGGCAGTTCGACTTTGTTTAAAATACACTTTACCTACTATTCTTATGTAAAATTCAAACTAGAATACTGCTCGATAGTCTGGTATCCGCACTACAACTGTTATAAAAATGCCATATAAAATGTGCAGAGGTTTTTGAAATTTTTATCCTTTTAATCGCAATCATATATTATCGAAAACTTAAAGTGTCACTGCTGCAAACTAATTAGCCACTTACTGAAATAACGAAATTTCAAGTCGACTTTATTCAAAATTGGTCAGCATTTGCTTCCTAGTGAAGTGTAAGCTAGCCCAAGACATTTTTGAAACTTTTTTGCAGAATCGCAAGTCGCTACACGCCCATGGAGACATCTATTGTGTATAGTAGCAATTGACCACATGAGAGGATTCACTTGCCTCTTACCACTACTCAATTTATTATAGTTTGTATAAAACTAGCAGATTGGCCACTATCATTTGTCTGTTCCATGACCTATGGCATACTGATGAGAACTAATAAGCTCGAAACCGCTCTATGTCTGGTCAGGGAATTGACAAATGATATTGGCTACCATTCTTTCATGATTTGTAAGGTGTAATTCAATGCAGATCGTCGAGGTATTTGCCCACTGAGTAGTTGTTTCCTGCAAATCATATATTATATTTTTATAGTTTATCTGATAAAATAACCTTTATAAAATTTATTTTGGGAGAATATTATGCTTACACCTTAAACCATTTATCTTAACTCAAATAAATTAAAAATTTTTGTAAATTCCCTTACAAGCACTATTTTACTTTATATAAATAATCATTTCTTTTCTATTAAGCAAAATTAATTTACATGGCAAACAACAAGTGTTATTATTAGTAAGGTTTTATATTAATAACACTTACTGATATGATAAGGAACCTCTTTCTTTATTTTTTCTTATTGTTAACTTATTGCTTTCAACTGGCACTTAGCGAGTCCGGCAAGAACAGCCAAAACACTTTTTTATGACAGTATCCCATAAATTCGGTGTTATAAAATCCAGTCTCCTTTTTATTTTAACTGTATTGCTTAAACTATTATGTGGGTAATCTCTATAATATTTCTCGTGACAATTAATTAACGCAACACAGGTAAAAGGGACAACCTTAACTAGGCGTTCCACAAGCAAGCATTTACATTATAGTAGCAACATTGCTAGAGGCGAATGCATGTAAACACAGCCCGAACGACTAATAGCATTTTCCAGTGAACAACACTGAGTGCAAATCATGCTCATGTAAATGACATCATGCACTCCACAATATTACTAGCATTGACATAGTTGCTTGGCTCAGTGGAACATACTTTTGTAAGCCTCATGATGGTATAAAATTTTGAATTTTTAGTACACGTTTTTTCTTTCATCACGCTAATTATTATAATCTCATAATCACTACTATTTGAGCAACTCTCTAAAAATATATCGATAATAATAATTGTTTTTATTTCTAGATTTTGCATATGTGACATGTTGCACAATCGCATTTTCCTTTATCCGTTATCCTCTAGTTAAGAGCCAACCCAGTATTGATGTCACTGGTGGCTACATACTGATAAGATTTATGACTTTTATATTCAATGCATTGCGCTCTATTGCATAAGTAGGACTTAAAAAAGTAAAATCAATTTATTTCTAAAACCAAACTATTGCAGTTTATTCAACAAGATTTCATGGTCTAACTTATCGAAGGCCTTCGAGAAGTCAGTATATATAGTAACTATCTTTTTTTGAGATTTTCGTTTTATTTTATTCCCATGTTGGTATTAGCTGCCTACACCTTATTACGAAGCATAAAAGCTCTAATTTGGTTGGAAATATTATTTATTTGAGAAAATAATAGGCCGTAAGTTTTCAACGTCACCAGTTATTGAAGAAAAAACGGTGCAACTCTTAAATAAGTAGTAAGAAAGCAAGTGAAGTTAAGGCTTTCTTGCTACTGGCGGCAGAACAAGTTGTCGATAGTATTACTAGCATATTGAGTGAAACACATTAAATCGTTAATAGTGGATCTATTGCTAATAAAACCATGTTGCTGATTTGATATTAGTCCTTTAACTTGTGCGAATAAACTATTATAAATACACATCTCGAATGCCTTTGCTAGATTAGATAGGAGCGTAATGGACCTATAGTTAAATATACAGACCCTGCTTTGAACACTGGACAAATTTTTGATACCTTCCATCTGTCTAGGAAACAATTGGATTTTAGCAACAAATTAAATACTAAAGTTATGAGTGCAATACATATTGCTACGTCAAATTTTAAAACTCAATCTGACGTAACTAGTTGGTCGTTGTCTGTTGACATAACGGTATTTGCCGGCCGACTGACAGTGGAGATGGTCGGGGTTCTAAACTTCTTGATGTATCAGGGCGCCAAGTAAATTTTTTTTAATTTTCTCTCCAAATACCAGCTCAAGTACAATGTAACCTCAAATTTACTAAATAAATTACTTAGCGAGACGATAATGAAAAATTCAAATTCAGTTTTATCTTTTAATAACAATAAATGAAGTACGTTAACTTTATAACATTCAAAAATACAATAACGTAGAGTATGGTAGACAAATTCACACAAAAAAAATATATCTAACTGGGTATATGCGTCTTACGTAAGTGCTTAAACCCCCAACAAATATCATAGATGTTATAATTAGTTGACAGAATATTTTCATAAAATGTTTAGCAAAATTTAAAAAAAATATATATATATATAGGTACAGTGGTGAAATTTTTTTAAGCAAAATATACAATATATTTAAAAAAAAAATCAATATATGTATGGCGTAAGAAGGATACAAACTGCAGGCAGCGGGGCTTCAGCTTCGGCTCAAATTTCAGGAATGGGCAACTTCCAGCCTATCAATTAACCCAAAAAAATGGATGGCTCTCCACAAAAAAGAAATTCCAGTCCAGTAAGGAGAAGTAACATAAGTACGTGTAGACCAGTGGAAAAAAAGTTATTCGTTCGTATCAGGAGACAAAAAAAATCGTATGAAAAAACTACGAATTCCTAGACGAAACCGTAGGTGAAAATAAAACCCTAAAAATAAATTTACAACAAGTGATATTTTGCTAGTTTGAATATAAAAATAAAATAATTACCTCGTTTCGGAGGGTTTTCTTAGAAAAATGTTGTTGACCTTGGATGTCCTTGGCCTCGTGTAAATTTGGCAAAAATGGCTTTTACGTATAGATCCTTCCAATGAAGACAATCGATTTCCAATACCATAAAAATATGCACTCGTCCAAACATAAATGGATAACCGAAAAATATAACGTTGCGAATATATCCCAAAATGGTGAAATTACTTGTTTTAAAAATCGCAACGAGCACGTAAAAATAACACTTAATAAATTGCCAAGCGTTCGAGCGAATTACACGTGAAAAGTGACAGACTACCGGAAGCCAAAAACTATTGTGAAGAAATAAATCTGTGTTACCGATCGCCAATAGGTTATAGGAATCTACCTATAAACTAATTAAAAGTTATTGGTTGCCTAGCTTAAGAATTACAGAAATAGAGAGCCTAAGTATATGCAACACGCTACACAACAAAATGTATAATGTCATGTCTACAAGTGCAACAGATTCCTTACAATTGCGGGTTTATATAGACAACTAAATAATAAATATTACGCGTGACGACGGATAACACGAATTCGTTAGACATTAAATGTAAGAGATTTTAGAGATTTTTTTAAACAATGTATAAATGTTAAATTGAACTGTAACAATATGCACAATCTTTGATTAAGAAGGTCGGTACACAATCGTCCCGACAAGTTAGTTAGTCTTTGAGCATTAACAGCATTGAAATCCCTAATTTAAAAATAATCCCAGGCTTTTCATATATGCTATGAAAGAAATCTGCAAATGCATCGACTATGCTTGGAGGACTGTTAAATTCTTTATTTTCTAAGTATAATATCCCTGGTATTCTCAAAGTTATTTTTATTTTGCACATATGACTAGAATTTTGCTGGATCATTTGAAATGGAATTTTCAACTGAGTTAATGTAATTTATAAAAGCTTCCTTAATTTTCCGTTTGATGGAGGCTCTTGGGGGTTCTAAACTTTTCTTTATAGCAATTACTATTAGTTGATTTTAATTATGTGGAAGCACCATGGGTTTATTTATTATCAACGAACCTAAGGATGCCCGAAATGGAAAATAATCGCAGACAGTTGGAGGCGGCTCAGTTAAATAAAATGAACGAGATCATAAACCTATCTAATGATAAAAAGGAGGAAGAAGACTTTAAAATTATAACTTATCGTAAAAAATCAAGAAGACCTGCTAAGAAATTTTTTGGAGAGAATGAAGACAGTGAATTTGCTATTACCAGAAAAGTTTGACTCTACTTGTATGGAATCAAGAGACACATTACAGCTGACAGAATTAAGGAATTTATCACAAAACAACAAAAATTTAGAGATGCTGATATTTGCATTAAAGAACTACCGACTCAAGAATCTCAAAATAAATGTTTTATGTTCGGAATCGACTGGAATCTAAGAGATGACATATACAATCCCTCATCTTGGCCTACAAATATGGCATTCAAGAGATTTGATTTTGCGAAATATAATAAGTATAATAAACAAGCTGGTGAGGATTTTTAAACACTAACTTATCTAGCAGAACTGAACTTCACCACAACAAATTAATAAATATCTGTAGCTCAAAATTACAAGTAGCTGCTCATGTGAAAGTTCAAAATAGCCAATTTGTATTGATAATCAAGTAAATGAAAATGTACCTAAATCTGTAAATGTAAACATTTTCACTTCAGAAAAAACATCAAAAATAAAAAATGAAACCATTAATTTTAATATCTTGCATTTAAACATCCAAAGTATTCGTAATAAAACAAATGAATTTGAAGCATTGATGGAAGAAAATTCCTTATTTTATGATTTCCTACTTTTTAACGAACATTGGTGCACACAGGATGAAATAGAATTTGTAAACATAAACAATTACAGTCTTGTCTCTGAATTTTCTAGATCTAATTACTCCCATGGGGGTGTAGCCATATATGCCTTAAATAAATTTAAATGCTCAATAATAACGCAGGTAAATACTCTGTCTGACGAACTAAACTGAGAGGTATCTGCAATTGACATAGAGAGTTCCAGAATAATGACTATCTATAGATCCCCTCATGGAGATCTTGATGTGTTTTTTGAAAAAATATCGATTGCATCAGAAATACTTGCAAAAGGTAATAAATTATTATTAGTCTCTGGGGATTTTAATGTTCAGTTCCAAAACAAAAATGATCGTAATGCTCAAACGTTAATAAACATATTTAGATCTTTTGGTCTCTCACCTACAACTCAAGAAAACACTAGGAAAAATCACTGTCTAGATAACATTTTTACTAACGTTCATCCTAACAATTATGAAGTGAATATTATTGACACTTTTTTGTCTGACCACTTAGGCATTCATTTAAAAACTAATATTAAAAAAATGAATAACAACTTACGAGTGAGTTATCGACTTTTAAGCGATGAAGACCTTACCAACTTAAATAATTATCTATTCTACACAAACTGGAACTTTATACATAACGTACATCTGGACATCAATAAAAAATTTGAAATGTTTATTGGCGCTATAACTGATGCAATTGATAATTTATTTCCTGTAAAGACAAAAATAGTAAACACTGAGAATCGTCATCGAATTAAGTGGTTCGATAATGAACTGCGCGAAATGAGAAATTGACTTAAATTTTTGCATGAATATGCAAAAAGAAATCCAACCACGGATAATATTTCTGTACTGAAAAATTTTAAATCCTATTATAATCTAGAATTACGAAAACACAAAAGACACGCTCATGATAATTACATAGCTTCACACAACAATCCCCAACAAGCAATGTGGAAACTCATAAATGATAGTAAACCCGGTTCTGTACAAGTTACTGATAAAATTACGTCAAATGATTTCAATAAATACTTTGCTAATGTAGCTGAAAATATAGTGAATGAATTACCACCACGTAACAATGACTACACTGATTTTCTGGAAGACTTCGTAACACCTAACATATTCAATTTCGCTACTGTTTCTACAGAATCCATACTTATGACAATAAATAACTTAAAAAATAAAAAAAGCAAAGATGTGTATGACATGAGCACAAAAATTATAAAGGCAATCAAATATTCTATATTGGAACCTCTAACGGCATTAATAAATATAAGTATTAGCACCAACATATTCCCAGATTGCTTAAAAATATCAAAGGTTGTTCCCATCTACAAAAAAAAATGATATAGACGATCCTACTAATCATAGGCCTATCTCGGTCATACCATCCTTAGCTAAAATCTATGAGTTAATTTTAAAAGTTCAATTAACCACTTATTTTGAGAGTCTAAACCTATTTAATCCAAATGAATTTGGATTTAGGAACAAATTATCAACTACTTTGGCTATAGACAAATTAACAACTATTATTAACTCAGGCTTTGAACAGAAACAATACATTTGCTCTAAGTTCTTAGATCTAACCAAAGCTTTTGATTGTGTATCACATCAAATCCTCATTAACAAATTGTATTTTTACGGCTTCATCACAGATAGTGTCATGCTAATCAATTCGTACTTGAGTAATAGGCAACAGTATGTTCTTTACAGAAATATCAAATCTGATAAGCTTGGTGTGAATGCTGGTGCCCACAAGGTTCAGTCCTGGGACCAGTTCTCTTTCTAATTTACATCAATGATTTGCCTCTTTCGATTGATAGTTCTACTTCTGCCATCTTATTTGCTGACGATACAAATCTTACTGAATGTAATATTAACTTAGATGCTTTATTGGAAGGAATGTTGAGAACCGAATCAAAAATACAAAATTGGTTTCTCTCGAACCAACTGAATCTTAATAATTCAAAGACTGAGACAATGGTGTTTGGCCTCAGAAATATGAACCAGATAGAAAATCCAGATTCAGTAAAGTTTCTCGGTGTTTACCTGGACTATAAACTATCATGGTAAAATCACACAAACTATATTTGCAAGAAAATTTCAAAAAATATATATCTACTTCGCAGTTTGGCGGGTATCAACAGAAACCATTGTCACTGCTTATCACAGCCTTATTCACTCTGTAATATCTTATGCTATTCTTGTATGGAGGCATGCTAGCTCAGCATCTAGTGTTTTCCATGCAGAGACGAGCAATAAGGGTAATTGCAGGGCTCAAATTTAGAGACGACTGTAAATCCAAACTAATTGATTTGAAAATTTTAACTGTCCCCTGTATATATATTCTGTAATGCTTAATTTACACAAAAAACAACTTAAGCATGTACACTACTCATGACGAATTTCACTCATACCCAACGAGACACCGACATAACTTGGCTATTAACTATTTAAGACTGTCAAAAACTAGAGACGGCACTGCATACTGGGGCCTCAAGTTCTATAATACTCTATCTCCAGAGATTAAACTCCTTACGGAGATATCATTTAAAGACAGGATTAAGCAGTTTCATATACGTAATGCTTTTTACTCTATACAGGAATTCTTAAATAGTGACTTAACAAGAATATAATAATCACTTAGCTGAAGATGAAAATGTTTATTATTTTATTTACTTATTAATTTTGTGTTCAAAAATTTTATCATTTTTACCTATATTTTTACCTAATTTTATTATATACATGTATATTTAGCTTTTTACAATTTTAGTGTTCTTTAAACTGTTTATATTTGTAATTATATGTATTGTTGTGTTCAAATTTTTGACCTGTGTAAATACTTTTGTATGTTTAACACCAATAAATTATCTTATTATTATTTTTTTAAAGTCTTAAAATGAAAAAATTACCATAAGTACAACAGAGTCTTCATTTCAAAAATAACTCGAGTCCACATTTCATATTTTTATTTGTAAAGTTATAATAAGCATTTTAGTTTCATTTTATATATTAATTTATTGCTAAATATATACAATTTAGTTCAAAGTGTGGCCTACTTATAAATAAATTCATATTGTAAATTTTTTTTTTTTTACTTCCTGAAAATTTATAAAATGTGACTTAGGTTGTTTCCAAAATAAGCGATTCAGTTGTAATTTTAAAACATGTTACTAAAGTTTTTGATTAAGCACAGAAAAATACAAAATTTCGAAACTATAATATAGTATGTTTCTGATTCAAAATCATTTTAGATCATCATCTACTTAGATAAGAGATAGGTTTTCTTTAGAATATTATTGAGATATATTTTCAACAATACTATTACGGATTTACAGAATGGACATATGTATCAGTCGAGCGTTGCCGACTACAAATGTCTATTTAAAAATAAAAATACCCGTTGCATAAAATTGAATTATTTTAATGTTTGCATTTTAGTATTTTGTTAATGAATGAATTAACCTTTCGACTTAAAAATTGAACTGATTATTTGATTGAATGATTTTCATTTCGTTATTTTCGAAATTATTAAAATGCTACTAAAATTCAAAAATATTGCTTTGGGATAGAGAAGCGCGTGTCATTACATATATCAGATGAGGCCACTTCTTACAAGATATAAAAAATATTTGTAAAAATACGAAAAAAAGTTTCTAGACCTATAGTCCGAAAATGCTTCATGATGTGGTGCAATAGATTAGGATTTTGCTGAATATTTCAGGAACCTGTGGTGCTTCAACGATGATATTTGGTACGCTATTTAGTATTAGGGTTATTATTTCATGAAATTAACCAAAATGCTATTCAACAAAGGACGTAAGAAAGGGTGGCTGCTTTTAATGCCAAATATTTTTGTAGCATTTTCTTTGGTATCGAAGTATGGTTCTGTGATTAAAAGAGATCATCATTTTAAATAACATTTGACCAACCGTTTTCTATATAAAAATTGATTGATAAAATTGAGTTGTTGCAGGGCCAGAAAACTACCTACCAGGCAACCACTGTTTTAACCAGTTTTTATAAAACACAGACGCAGTTGGTTCTATATTGTTTAATAAAAATGACCTGTTTTTGTAATTTTGGTCAGGGAACTATTTTGGTACCAAAATTTAAGAAAAATATTTTGAATTAAAAAGTTAGAGATAGGAATTTCTGAACACTCTGTATATCTTATAAGCAATGGTTTCGCCCAGGGCATGCAATCTCATGCGCGCCTCTTTATTAATAATAATTTTTTTAACTTTTAATAACATTAAGTTTTTACTCGCAGCAATGAAAATATAAACAACCAATTCACATTTCAATTTAAAATATTAATTTGTTTATTCTTTCCTGTTATTTGGGTTTTCTACCACATGTATTATCCTCTTCAAAAACAAATCACCGAATAATAGAATTAGGAAGTTTCCTATTTTAGAAATATCATGTACGTTCAACCTCATTAAGTAGCCGTTCAGTTAACTAGTCAAACAAAAAAAAAATTATCCCCATATCTGAAAAACTCACGAACTTATTTAATTTCTTATTTACTTACTTCGCGCGGAACTGCAGTCCGCCCGTGACGTCACAATACACAACTCTCTGAAGTTGCGTCGTATATTTACTTTATTTAGTGCGTGCCCTCGCCCTTGTTCATTTAATAGGTTAAAATTTCCCGACTTTTACTAAAAAATGTTGTAAAAATGGAAGGTTTTGTTCGTGGGGATTCAGCAAACCTACCCAAAGTAAATATTAGCATGATAATGGATTTTTTTGCGAATAATCCGTCATATAATAGTGCTGAGATACGCGGAGCTAAGATTTCGTAGTGTGCATATTGCCTATGTTATTGTAGCCGTTCTTACAACTTTTAGATAATATGAGAACTCCAGTTTATGTAATCAATTAATGCATTAATTAAATACTTTGTTTGTTATTGTTAAGTTATGATGTTTACCAATAAGTTGCATTTAACGGATGAGAATATTCAAAAAAAGCAATATATAACTTGTTGAAGAGTGTAAAAATATACTTTTGGGAATATTTAACTGGGTAACCTGGGCACATATGCCTGTATTTGGTATTTGGTGCTCAATGGCGTAGGACCTAAGGCTTTTAAGGGGGGCAAATATTGAACACAAATGTAACAGTTCAAACACCATTCATTCTCTTCTTACCAAACTTTTTAAAACATTTATTTGATAAATTTTAAAACCGATCAATGTTTGCAAATTGGTGTAGAACATGCGTTGTTACAAGGGCCAAATATAAAAAAGTGATAATAAAAATTAAGAGCAGTTAATTTTTTATTAAATTTACATGAATATTATTGTTTGGATCATATCTGGATTGGATTAGAGTTGTTGGTATACATTGCCATAGGGTATTGAGGAAAAAATGAAAGATGTAAATGCGGTTGACTTTATTAAAATTTTGTTCGACAGTTTCTTGTGTGCATTATTTATAAAAACATTAACTAATCACCTACACTCTTTAAAAAATTAGTTTAACGGGTTCAATATTGCAAGTGGAATAAAAAAGTCTTTCGTCAGTTTCGTTGGAACTTAGAATGAATGTCTGAATTTAGATTGTAGAGTCTAAATATGAAGTCAGGTTTAAATCCTAAAAATTAAATAAATATCCATTGACATTGGTTTAATATCTTTTAGGATTTTGGCACTCAAATTTATGTGGAAGAACACCCGATTTTAGAAACATTCTTTCTCTAACTAAGCTACATCGCAGGAAATTTTGAACATCAGCTTCCACCTGAAAAGGTACAAATTATTGTTTCAGAACGTAATAATAATGATCAAAAGGTATTGGTATTGAAATAATAAAATTTTAACAATAATTACTTTGATAATAATATGAATTTAAAATTGTTTTTGTAAAATACTTTAAAAAGTAAGTTACTTATTCAGCACGCCCTGTATATCATGTAACTCATAAATAACGTAAACAATGTAAAACTAGATACTACCATACCCTTTTTGTATTGTACATCTATTTTATACATTTTTTAAAGAAACAAATCCCCATGTTTATTAATATTTCAAAATTTTGTATCAAACTTAGCAACCCTGTATTAATGTAAAATCTATACAGAATATCATAATGTATATTCAGTACTTACATCAAAGTGATCTTCACAGCAATATAAGGTAGATTTAAAATAAAGTGGTATTTTATCACACCGTTTCATTGCAGTACACCATTTTTCCTTAATTTATCATCTTTTGGCACAGGGAAAAAATGTTTAGTGGGACTAGTTACAAAGTGTTAGTGCACTTGGGAACAATACAGTACTTATAAGAAACTGTTATTTTAGGCATAACTTGGTTCTTCAAACGATTAAAACGTTTAACAAGCCCAACTAGAAAAATATATTACGATGTGTCCGGTAAGAATAACACTGATTAAAGTAAAAAGAAACTGTCGGTGTCCGCGCTCGCTCGCTGTTGACGGAATCATGTATTGTGACGTAATCGAGCCTCAGCTCAGGTGAGCGCGGCATTTTAACTTTGACGGACGATAACTTTTTTATTTATAGAAATAATTTTAAAAAAACTGTACAGATATTTTTTAGATTTTTAGGACTATTTATTACGGGAAAATGAGAAAAATGGAAACTTCCTAATTATTGGAAAAAAGCCCTCTGCACCCCTGACGTTTACATCAAAGGAACAGTCAGAGGTTATGTTTTACAAATAATATAAATCGGAATAAATACAGAAATAATATATTTTGCTGACGTTTCGTAAAGTAGTCTCTTTCCGTTTTCAAAGCTTTTTTTTTAAGAACTCTTATTTTGCTGTGTATGGCAAATCCAGAGCTTTAAGATTCTGTTTGTTATTTCCATAAATACTTACTACTTACACAGAACTGATAATATTCCGAAATGTCAGCAAAATACATTATTTCTGTGATAATTCAACTGATCTTGATTTCTGTGTCTATTCCGATTTGTATTATTTGTAAAACATAACCTCTGATCAGTGTTCCCAGTCCCAAACTTAGTGCTATAAAATTCCGTAGAAGTTGCTGAAAATATCCGTAGGCAGGAATTGCAAATCTGTAGGGACTGTAGGCAATATATATATTATATAATTTCAGGTGTTAAAATTTAGGTCTAATAAACATGTCGAAGTGAAAATTTATATAGGTATAATAAAAATACATTTTCATAAAATAAAAACTTTAGTTGGTTTATCAAAAATAATAAAATAACTCTTATTGAACAAAAAATAGCTATGTTTTAACTTAGCAAAATAGTAGAGATTTTGACTGCCGCGGGTGATAATTCCTAGTATAGAAAGATAGGAGAATAGGAAAAAGAAAGGATCCTTAACCAAAATTATAGCAATTTTACTATAAATGCCGAAAATAACTAAAAATGTGTTGTTGATTTTTGTTGGGAATGTCCTGTAATTATATACAATGTTTCTTAATAAATGCAACTTGCCAAAAAGTGTCTACTATTAATTTGTGCCTCAGCTAAATAAAAATGTCAGTAGCAATGTGTTAAGTGCATATAAAAATTTTACTCTAAATTTCTAGTTTATCAAGGGTCTAATGTGAGAACATGGATAAATATTTAACTTAGGATAGGTCTGTATTGGCTTTTCTTGTTTTTCATTTTAAATCATGAAAAATAATTAGTGAATGATAAATCACTTTTTGAGGTATGGTTCGTATTTTTTTTATTTGTGAAAATATATTTTTTTTACAATATAAGACACCCCTTACATATGATAAAGGTTCTACTTCACGTTTATGTAGAATTTTTACACAGTTTTTATTAAAATTTTTAACTTCAAAATAACGCAAGTTTGTCCAGAATTTGGCCTATGAAGAAATAAATTAATAAATGTTTTTAACAGCCTTCCAGATTACTTGAATGACCCTCTTAAGCCTGGACTTGAGTGAGTAAAGGAGACGGGACCCTACAGTTTATAGTGGGATCCAAACCACTTCTTGAGGAGTAATTTGTAATTGAAAATTACTTTACAATAGGTGGGGCTTGAACCCACTTGCGCTAGATGTGCTCAGAGTGAAAGCTAGATGCGCTAACCACTATGCTACCATCCCTCTTAAAATGGCCACCTTAACGTATTTTTACGCATCTGAACATTTTTTTGTAAATGATTATTTTTTTTGTTCAAAAACCTCTATTTATGAAAAAAAATTAAAAACCGTAAAAATTTAATTTTAAAATGAGAACAAAACTATTTATTACAATTATAGTAAAATTCATTCAAAAACCTATAATTGGTAGTTTTATGTAGTTTATATCCACTAAGTTTAAGCAAAATATCTTGATTGAAGATATGTTAATTTGTTTGAAATCAGTATCTTAACTATTTTATTTATTTGCAAAACTAATAATTCGATTTGACTTCCCAAACCTCTATTTTCGCTTGAAATTTAATCATAAACAATTTTCAATTCTTGCAATTTTGCGATCTGACCATTAGAAGCAAACATATTTAAATGCTGGTAAAAAAGGCTAATTTGCATATGAAAATTGTTTAAAAAATGTTTTGCCAACCAGATTCATTCTACAAAACTTAACTGTAAACTTAATTTATTCTGCCGCCATTATATGCAATTTATTTATATCGCTATTCAATGGTTTTGTTAATATTTGCTCAGGAATGTAACATTATGCAACTGGTGACAATTTTTACCATAAAAATACTAGACGATAAACATACAGGTATCGCTGCAGACTTTTTCATAATATTTTTAAGAGCTACGGCTACATATACATATATATTATTTCAATCATTCTCTATAATTTTAGCAATACATCGTCTTTTTTGTACATCAACAATTTTCTTAAGTTGTTTTGATTGTCAGAACCAGGACAGAAGTCATGAGATTTTAATTCTTCGTGCATTGCCAGTTCATTACGGTCTTTGGTTAAGAATACCGGTGCTAGTTTTTAGTTTTGTTTTAATAGGCGACTTATTCTGAGTAAAACAATTAATTCGTTGATATATTTCAATTTGTTTATATTTTAGGCGAGACTTTTACAATACTTACCAAAAAAATTAGTGAACACTCTAGCATCCTCTTTATTAAAGGTAATGGTGCAATATTATCTAAACGATCGTACAAATAAACATGTGTGTTCTCTACTGGATTCAAACATGTCTGGCATAAATCATCATCATGTTCAATAGTGGCATCAAGTATTTTCAAATTATTTTCATTTGCAGCTCTCATAAAATTATACGCAGACTCTAAATTAATCAAACAGGGATGACAGATTGCGGGATTTTCCGCGATATCCTAAAACAATAGTTGACCTGGTTATTTCATTTCACGGTTAAACATAGATAATCCGAAAAGGCTTTTTATCCTTTAGACCTTACATTATCTGGCAAAAGACATTTCACCATAAGTCTAACATTATCAATAGAAATTAACGAAGAATCATCATTAATTAATTGAAAACAAAATCTGCAAACTGCTTTTTGGACGTCTTCCATATTTGATTCGATTGATTTGACAACGAAAACACAGACTTGAAAACAAAGAATAAAATTGGTTATTCTTCTTCGTTTATCCTTTACAAAATATTGCAGTTGACGTTTATTAATCTTGGTAGTTGGCCAGCTCAACTCGTTGCTATATTCCGGGCCTCATTTAACATTTAAGAGCGACTGAGACGGGCTGATACCTAAGATGTCCTTTAAGTCCTCTTCTATTATCACTTTATTTTTATTTCATTATTTTGGTTATGTGATGAAACCCACCAAGAAGAATCAATTTGTCATGTTGTAGTAATTTCCATGAGCAGATATCTCGGAAATATCTGTACCATTGTATTACCATTATTCTGGGTATCCCAAACGACATGGCAACACATCCCGATCGAATTTCACACGCCCAGTGCCACATCATGTTTATAATTATTATCCTATAATATCGATATGACTGTGTGAAAAAAGGAGCTTGTCAAAACTGAATATGTTGGCCTGCATTTATTGCAATGAAATGTGTGACCTAAGGAAACTATATTTTTCACAAAAAAAAAGAATATTGTACAATATCATTTATCAGTACCTAACAGCCACTACGAGCTGACGCAAATGGAAATGGATTCAAGATTCAATGGGGATTGGGGAACATTCTCTTTTATTTTATCCGCCAGTGTGCTGTACTCGGTTGTTTGTCAATACGAAAAAATATCTCATCACTCTTTAGGATGAAAAATGAAAACTTGTTGCTGTGTACTAAAGTACAGTAGGACATTTATTTCCTAAAAATGACCGTTTCCGACAAACTATTTAAAGATTATATATGATACAAGTTGAGAATGACATTAAACCGAGTACGCATGGCGTCATCTATTGGATATATTAGGAACTGGCTTGGATTGTTCCCCACTGAAGCTAACTTCAATACCAGAGATTTAATCTGTGTCAATACTGTAGGTGAGGCGCACGTGACGTCACATTCATACCTTGGGTTGGAGGATAAACAAATACTAACTTTAATATTTTTTGGGCTTTTTACATGTGAAGACTTTCCTTGTGTCTTATATTCGTTTGTACATTCGTGATAATGTGAACGATCCATCTTTACACGTCTGAAGGACTTTTATTATACTTTCCAAAATGGATATTAAACGTTCACAAAGAAGGGTTCAAAGCGACTGTTTCAGACAGAATAATACAAAAACTATACTTACTTTTCGTTTACTTCACTGATGGTACCAACTGGACGTCATAACACTATAAATCTAACACAGTAAATACTAACACTTTCCTAAAATTTAAACCTCAAAAGGAATTTTGAAAACACAAGAAAAAGACAATATAAAATTCAAAAATATATATTAAATCTTTAAAAAATTATGTTTTACAAAAACGTTCAAGAAAAATGTAAGTATTGACAAACTATAGTCTGACCCATTTACAACACATAGTGAGGAACGGAACGAACCAAGTATCATCCAATGTGCGGCTTATAGCTAACGATTACACAAAAAGATTCAGTAAAAAGTTCAATGTTTATAATTTTGGTGGACTTTTGCTTGCCTGTCTATTGACCTATTCTCAGTTCAATATCAATTTAGTTCGCAACTTAAAAATGCTTGAATCGCAACGACTTTGAATTTATATTCTGCAATTATAACTTCATACGTTCAGGCAAGGCGGTCCCATGCACGTTCTGAGTAGATGATAACTATACTTTTCTGACAACGAATATGTGGTTGGATGAAAAAAAATTGCGTAAAGCAGTTCGATTCAAACGTTTTAGTTTTGGGAAAAGTAAGTATATTGTACCCTTAGAGAGAGAGAGAGAGAGAGAGAGAGAGAGAGAGAGAGAGAATTTTATTCATGTGAGACATTTGTATGCACACGTCATTGTGCTCCATAGAGCACGATACAATAAAATATAAATTATACAAAATAAAATGATTACAATCACAACTTAAGAACATTTACAGCCCAATGCGAGCAGAGATTACAATTATATAGAACTAAAATTATATTTCAGCGCCTCGTCCGTAGAAATTACTAGGTAGTAGTGCTTGAGTTCGTTGTTTGACCACATTTTTTTTAAAGAAGAAGAAGTTTCCATACCTTCCCCTCTAACTTCACTCGCATCTAACCTCATTCTTTTTTCAACGTACAGGGACAGTGCTGAATTAGTGAGTAAGCATCGTAAGCACCGAGTATCGTAAGCATGCACGAGTTTAGCGTGGCGTTTATAAGATTCCTGTATTATCTACATCGTCGTGACTAGTGGGTAACTCTACTTTAAGATAGATATCGCGGCTATATTTTCTGTTTCTGTTAGCTGATTTTCAAACGTCTGATATCTGACAGTTATCAGCGTCACCGTTTTCATGGTTGTTTCTGCTTCAGTTTTGTATTCTATTTTGTTATGTACAATTGCTATTATTGTTTGATTTATTGTGTAATAGTAAAATAGTTGCGTGTTACGAACGCTTTTAGTTATTGCAATTTTCTTGGTGCGACATCTGTTGACGAGTGATTGAACAACCCGCCAAAATCGAACGGCGGACTTTTCAGGGTCATTTGCCACTTAATAATTGAGAACAAAGGAATTTAAAACTTTGTCCTTACTTGTCTTTATATGTACACTGCTTTTTTGTGCGCGTTGCTTGTGACCACGAGGCGAATTTATTCACACAGTTTTTAAGCAAAATGGGAAAACAATTCTGGAAGAATGGGCACGACAAGCCAAAGGGTCACGCAGATCCCAAGAGGCTTCACCAGGAACATCTAGGGCACGTAGCCCAGAGAGTAAATATTCTGGAAGCCCAAGTAGGGTTTCTAGGAAACAAACAGATCACAGATCAAAAAAGAGAGCACGTAGCTCTTTTATATCAACCAGTGAATCACACTTGTCCTTGCCAAGGACAAGCGAAGATCCTGAAACAGATTCTTACCCAAGGAAGAGGTATAGACATTTAGAGGTCCAGACACCTGAAAGAGCAAGTAGCTCTGCAGGGCCAACACAAACGTCGACTAGGTCCGGAGATGAATCAGACGACTCATTATTTGAGATGAAGACTCTCAGACCGCGTAGGACATTGAGTCAATTTCTGAAAAAGGGGGGAGGGAAGAGTAAACCCTTACAATCCAAGAGTCACCCGCAGAGGTAAATATGAACCCTGAGTTACTTGCTTACTTAGGGGCAGATCCTCAATGAAAGACAAAGAGGGTGAGAATCTTCACCCTGCCATAGCCACAAGGTGGCAACACATACTGCAAAATGGTTGGGAAAAACAGAATATGGAAGAAATAATAAACAAATACCCCAAACCACCAAGCTGCAGGGGACTGGTAGCCCCTAGTCTTAACCCGGAAGTAGAGCTTTTGTTAACAGAAAACAACAGGAAAAAAGAAAAGAGATTAGCCCAAATACAAAATTACGTGGGGGCAGGGATGACTGGCTTAGGATCCGTAATGAATGACCTGCTGATAAATAACGCAGATCAGGGTAACTCCAGGCTGGAGCCTCTGAGTAACGCTAGCAAAATCTTTGCAAATGTGCATTACCTTCTATCCTTGGAGCGGAGATCTAATCTAGCCCCTGTCCATCAAAAACAGCCAAAGAAATAGCATTTACAGGTTCTGTAGATGACTTCTTGCTTGGCAGAGATTTTAGCGAAAAATATAAAAACCTCAAGATCATGCAAAAATCGAGCATGGATCTTAAAGCGACACCAATACACGGTACAAAATCCTCATTAACCTCTCCAACCAAAAAGTCCATTGTAAACCAGCATACGCGACCTTTAAACTGGAGAGGCCCAGCCCCATGCTGAGGGATGGGAGACAGAGAGGGCGACAACCTCAAAACCAAATCCAGAACAGACCAGCACACAGGAATTACAGGAACCAAAAAAGAAACTAGAGGTAAGTATAACAGAAAGATTAAAAAATTTTTGGGAAACTGGGAACAAATTACAAATAATAAGATAATTTTAGAATGGGTCAAAGGATACAAACTTCCTTTTAAGGTAAAACCTACAGGTAAGACAACAAAACCCCCAGTAATTTCTCAAAATTCCAGTCAAATTGAATTTATCCAGAATTTACTAGAACAGGGAGTAATAACGAAAGTGCAACATGAACCAAAACAAATTTTGTCCCCTTGTTTTATCTCAATGAAGACTTAACACATACATGAAATCTTTGCACTTTAAAATGGAAGATTATAGACCTGCCATGAAACTAATTCATCCTAATTATTTCATGTGTACGATTGACTTTAAAGAGGCGTATTACACTATCTCTATTCATAAGAGCCATGGGAAATTCCTTAGATTCAATAACAAAGATACATGCTTTGAATTTACATGCCTACCTTTTGGTCTGTCATCAGGGCCATATGTCTTTACAAAATTGATGAAACCGATTTTAGCAACACAGGGAAAGAGGCATCATGTGCTGCCTTTACCTGGACGACTTCGTCATCCTAGGGGCAGATTATGAAACATGCGGCAATAACACAAAACATACTACTAGGTTATTAGAATCTTTGGGTTCATAGTCAACTATGAAAAAAGTAAACTCAAACCTGCAACCGAATCCCAATATCTAGGGTTTAAATTTAATTCCCTATCTATGACAATGAGTTTAACTGAGGAGAAAAAAGTTAAACTTGTAACCTTAATTCAGATTTTCCTTGAAATTTGTACTATAAGATAGTTTGCCAGACTTATAGGTCTTCTAATTTCAGCATGTCCGGCCACAGAATATGGGTGGCTTTACATAAAGAATCTAGAAAGGGCAAAAGTATCTGCACTCTTGAGAAACCACCAAGACTTTAACGCTAAAATGGCACTTTCTAATATAGTGAAACAAGATCTGTTATGGTGGAAAGCTACCATACCCAAAGCCCAGAATAACATAAGGAGGGACATATTCCATTTAGAGATATATACCGATGTAAGTTTAACGGGATGGGGTTCGGCCTGTAATAAACAAAGAGCCAATGGCTGGTGGACCCCAGAAGGACAGAAACACCACATAAATTTCCTAGAGATCCTAAGTGTCTTTTATGCATTAAAGTCATTTGCAAAACACCTTAGCGGTAAGGAAATCCTCCTAAGAGTAGGCAACACCACAACAGTGGCCTATGTTGATCGAATGGGTAGCATAAAATATCCAACACTTTCAACCTTAGCCAGAAACATTTGCCAATGGTGTGAGGAAAGAGACTTATGGATCCAAGCAGTACATATAAATATAGAAGATAACTCCCAAGCGGATAAGGAATCTAGGAAACTACCATCCAACACAGAATATGAATTAAATGCAGATGTTTTCATAATAGTTGCTAAAAAATTTGGTATGCCTGCAATCGATTTATTTGCATCATACTCCAATACTAAGTGTAAAAAATATATATCGTGGAGAGCCGACCCTAGTTCAATTGGCATAGAAGCTTTCTCATTCAACTGGGCAAATTCCTACTTTTATGCATTCCCTCCATTCTGTCAAATACTGCGATCTCTTAATAAAATATGCTCGGACAAGGCAACTGGAATTTTAATAGTCCCGCTGTGGAGAACCCAGCCATGGTTTCCTCTATTTGAAAACTTACTTACTCAACCGCCACTAGTTCTGCCTATTAATAGTTTGCTGTTTCCTTTCAGATCACCATCAATGACAAACATTACCCTGATGGCAGGTCGGTTATCAGGACAGCACTCCTGCAGAAAGAACCCTCAAGAAGCAATCAATATCATGCTGAAATCCCTAGCGAAATCAACATTGAAACAATATGGAATGACCTACAGTAATTGGGGACAATTTTGTAAGAGCGAAAATATAGATGGGTTTGCTGCCAAGGAAAGCGATATTTTAAAATTTTTAAACCACCTTTACCAAACCAAAAAGGTCTCCTTTGGAACCTTTAACACATACCGCTCGGCATTAGCCCTCATTACCGAGTGTGATATGCAAAGAAGCCCAAACATAAGAAGATTCCTCAAAGGCATATTTAGGTTGTGACCGCCAGCCAGAAGATATAAATCCACTTGGGACCCACAAGTTGTCTTGTCTCATTTAGAACAAAAATTTCCTAATGAAAACCTCTCATTGCTACAATTAAGCAAAAAAACCATTACCCTCCTAGCTCTCGCAACGGGGCAACGATTGCAAACCCTGGCAAGAATAAGAGTCGAGAACATAATAATCGACACACAGGGAATACAAATTTTAATACCTGATCACATCAAGACGCCTAGAATAAACTCTGAGCAACCATGCCTACAGTTGCCTTACTATGTGGAGAAACCTGAGATATGCCGCGCTAGTACCCTTGAAACATACTGTAACGTGCTTACAATTTTCAGTAAACACTCCGTGGATTCGAATAACTTGCAACAAGAATTTTCACAAACCACTGATTTATTTAATCACTAAAATTACACTAGCAAATACTTAAAAATCACACAACTAATAATAACTTAATCTAATATAATTTCACTACTTTTAAAACACTAAGCACTTTACTTTTCTTCTTAAACTTGTCAACTCTTGTCTAACCTAAAAACTCTCTTGTCTGTTTACTTCACTAAACTGCATACTTCACTCAACTGAACTGTTCTTCTACAAACTGTCTCTGTAACCAGAACCACAGATTACCCAGAACTGTACTGGATACTAAACTGAACTGTTTATCCTTCACTAAACTGTACTGTTACTGTTCCTCTATCTGCTGGCTTCACCTCTTTATATACCCACTTGGAATGTCCAGAATATCATTGTAGAACTTTCCACAAATATACTGGAATTCTCTAGAATTTTCTTAGGCACTACTAAATGGTGGTTCGCCAGTTGGCCCACAGATGGCGCCACCCTTCTGGCCAGGGAGTAATTACAACTCTCCTCTCTGTTAGAGGGCAGCACATAACACTGCCCCCTCCTTAAGCCTGAACGTCCCGGTCAGGCATTTCAGATACCCCAGTATACTTTGCCAACCTGTCCAGGTGCACGATCTTCATCTTGGACTTCTTTCTACGTTGAATCCTATAAACAACGTCGTTGATCCGAGTGATGACAGAATACGGTCCTTCCCAAGGTGAGCGAGGCTTCGAGAATCCTTCTTCACTCCGCTGTGGGTTATACAGCCAAACCGAGTCCCCCACCTTGAATCCTGCTGAACTGGCATTGCGGTCATATCTAGCCTTCATTCGATCACCACTCCCTGTAGGTGACCTCTTGGCAGCCACATTTGCACAAACCTTGCAACTGCGACACCAAGCCTCTACATCCTGACAGCTATTTACCCAGTAAAATCGCTCCCGTACTCTAGCCAAAGTCTTATTTCTGCTAAAGTGCTCTCTGGATATTCCCTCGTGCACTTCCCGAAGTACTTTTGGTACTCGGCACCTGGGTATCAGCAACCGCATGGTAACTTTTTTCCCATCCGGGCTCTCCCATGCTCTCCGTAATAGGCCATCTATAACCCTAAGTGAATCCCATTGCGCCCATAAAGCCTTCAGTCCAACACTTTTACTGGAAACGTCTTTCCATTCCGGGCGGATTCCTTTTTCTTTCGCCTTCAACATTGGTCCAATTTCATCGTCATTCAGTTGTTCCTCTCTTAGAACTTCCTTTGTCCAATCCTTCGGAACCTCTATCTTAACTGCCTTCACTTCTGCTATATCCTGCTGCGTTTTTACACTCTCGGCATTCACTTCCTTAGGGCTCCTCTGGCGACAGTACCTCTTGACATGCCCCAATTTGCCGCAATTATAACAGCGGATTACTTTTGTCGGACCTCCAGCACTTCGGCTCCTGTTTCGGCGGTTGCGGTTCCTGTTTCAGCTCCGGTCGCGAACTTAATTCGTTTAGTAATTGTGCGACCATTTTCTGTATGTCTGTTAACATAACAATCAATCTCATCTTATCAGAGCGAACTTCCTCTTTCTTTGCAGTGTTTACTTCCCCAGGATTCCGTTCTCGACACTGCCGCATCATATGTCCTGGTTTGCTGCACTGATAACACCGAATCACCTTCCTTGGCTGTCCATCGCTCTGTTCTCTTTCCTGCTTCCTTGGAGCATCTGGTTTGTTCATCAACTGGCTTATCATTTTGTGCAGGTCAGCCATCAAAGATTCCATATTTGACTTTTCTAAATGGTTCTCCTCTTCTACTTTCATGGCTCGTACTCTCGGATGTAGAGTCTCTTCATAAGCGGCCTCAACTTCGAGGGCATGGATCAAGGCTTCGCTACCAGTCTTAGCTCGAGTTAATCTAAGGACTCGCCTGATCTCCTCATCTCTTATGCCATCGATGAAAGTACCAACTATTAATTGTTCCTGGAATTCTTTGGGTGCATCCGGGTAAGCCAGGTATGTCAGTCGCTCAACAGCTGCTTCAAAATCTTGTAAACTTTCCCCAGCCTTTTGTGTGCGTGATTTGAGCTGAGTCCTGTATACTTGGGCGAGGTGTTGGTCGCCATATCTTAGATCTAGTGCAGCCTCCAAAACTTTAAAATCCCGTTGCTGCGTCACTGGGATAGTCTGAAGCAACTCTGAGGCTTGGCCCCTTAATGCTAGCACCAATGCCATAGCTTTGTCTTCATTACTCCAATTGTTTGCGTATGCCGCTGCCTCAAATTGTCTTTTATAGGTTGACCAAGAAGTTTGACCATCAAAGGAAGGCGGTTGTAATCGAGGGCCTGACGATGATAATACTAGCTGGCCTCCTTGCGTTCTTAACTGTCGCTTAAGTTGTTCTACCTCCCCCTTAACTACCTGAAATTTTCCTTCTATATCGGTAACTTTCTCTTCGACGCCAGTAACTTTTTCTTCGACACCAGTAACTTTTTCTTCGACGCCAGTAACTTTTCCTTTGATTTCACTTACTTCAGTCTTTATGTTGCCTATATCCTCTTTAATTTCGCTTTTGAGGTCTTCAGTGGCTGAAAGGATAACATCTTGTTGCCCCTGTATAATTTTCCTTAATTCTTCTTTCTCTTCTAGACGTCGTTTTTCTTGTTCTTCTTTCTCTTCTAGACGTCGCTTTTCTTGTTCTTCTTTCTCTTCTAGACGTCGTTTTTCTTGTTCTTCTTTATCTTCTTGACGTCATTTCTCTTGTTCTTCTTTTTCTTCTTGGCGTCGTTTCTCTTGTTCTTCTTTTTCTGCCTGACGTTTCCTTTCTTTTTCTTCTTCGCGTCTCTCTTGTTCTTCTTTTTCTGCCTGACGTTTCCTTTCTTTTTCTTCTTCGCGTCTCTCTTGTTCTTCTTTTTGGTCTAGCATCATTTTTCTAAATTGCTCGAACATGTCTTGCATTTGCTTTTCGGCAGCCATGCTTCTTGTTTCCATCCAAACAATTAACTCGAAACAGCACAAACAAGTCTTATTTAAAGTCTATATCGCTTCTCAGTTGAAACCACTTAAAAACTACACTAATTTCTAAACAGAATGTCCCAGAAATTTCCTCACACTAGCACAAATAAATCTTGTCTAATGTCTATATCACTTTCCAGTTCCACTCACTTCAATATCTCCAGTGGTTTCCAAATAGAACACTATGGAACTTCGTCGAATTCTTCAGAAATTCTGTTGCAATTCCGCTTCCGACACCAATTGTAACGTGCTTACAATTTTCAGTAAACACTCCGTGGATTCGAATAACTTGCAACAAGAATTTTCACAAACCACTGATTTATTTAATCACTAAAATTACACTAGCAAATACTTAAAAATCACACAACTAATAATAACTTAATCTAATATAATTTCACTACTTTTAAAACACTAAGCACTTTACTTTTCTTCTTAAACTTGTCAACTCTTGTCTAACCTAAAAACTCTCTTGTCTGTTTACTTCACTAAACTGCATACTTCACTCAACTGAACTGTTCTTCTACAAACTGTCTCTGTAACCAGAACCACAGATTACCCAGAACTGTACTGGATACTAAACTGAACTGTTTATCCTTCACTAAACTGTACTGTTACTGTTCCTCTATCTGCTGGCTTCACCTCTTTATATACCCACTTGGAATGTCCAGAATATCATTGTAGAACTTTCCACAAATATACTGGAATTCTCTAGAATTTTCTTAGGCACTACTAAATGGTGGTTCGCCAGTTGGCCCACAGATGGCGCCACCCTTCTGGCCAGGGAGTAATTACAACTCTCCTCTCTGTTAGAGGGCAGCACATAACAATACATAGAAAAATCACGAGAAATCAGAAATAACACACAAGAATTTCTATTTTTATCTACTAGAACACCCTTCAATACTGCAACCACAAGCACTCTCAGTAGATGGATAAAAACTACTCTGCAAGAAGCTGGTATAAACACAAAAATATTTACAGGGTACTCAACAAGACATGCAGCAACATCAGCCGCTTACAGAAACGGCTTAACCTTGGAGGCAATCAGAAGACCTGCAGGGTGGTCCAAAGGATCCGAAATGTTTGCAACCTTCTATAATTGCCCAGTACAAGACAAGGAGTGTTTTGCACATGCAGTATTTAAGGGGAAATAAGAAGCCGATATTATAATTGTCTAAGGAGGTATTACTTAGCGCTGGTTTAATAAAGTTCATTAGCTAATACAGTAAGATATATTATTACCCATGGGGGAAAAAAACCACAACTTTAAACAGCTACCTAGTGATCTCATAGGACAAGGCGCTGAAATATAATTACACGATTAAACGAACTTGCCTGTGATGTTCAATCGTGATTATATGAGGCGCCTCGTCCGTAGAGATCACCTCCCACCTCGCCCTAAACTGAATTTGAAAATCAGACACGGTTTGAATTGGTTTTTTCCCGCACCTTTGAACTGAATGAGGTTAGATGCGAAGTTAGAGGGGAAGGTATGGAAACTTCTTCTTTAAAAAAAATGTGGTCAAACAACGAACTCAAGCACTACTACCTAGTGATCTCTACGGACGAGGCGCCTCATATAATCACGATTGAACATCACAGGTAAGTTCGTTTAATCGTGTAATTATTTGAAATTACATATGATTAAAAGTTACAAAAACAATACGTACAGATATTAAAATTTAAGATCTAAAATGATTAAAAAATTCCTGCAATTCATAATAGACATGTTCTTTCAGAAAACTCTTAATTTTTTTTTGAAATTTAAATTTACTAAGATTTTTCCATTCATGAGGTAGTTGGTTATATAGTTTGATAGAAATATATCTAAATGAGATATTTCTCGAAAGCCGAAAATATGGGACAATCAAAGGTTTGTGTCTGGTGTCATATTTATTTTAATTTTGATAGTTGGAAGTATATATTTTGGCATACATTATGCATTCGTAAATATAGTGATTTGTGGATGTCAAATTCCTAGACTTTTAAAGAGGGGTCTACAAGAATCTCTATTATTTGAGTTTGTGATTACTCGGATAGCACGTTTTTGAATATGTAAGATTCTCATTGCGTGCGCAGAGCCTCCCCAGAGTAATATTCCATAACACATCACACTGTGAAATAAGGCATGATAAGCCATTAAAATGACATCTTCTTTTATTGATATGGGTAAGTTTTTAGAAGGTACACACAGCTGTATAATTTTTTAGAAAGAGAGTTTATGTGTGGCTCCCAAGATAGCTTACTGTCTAATGTAGCACCCAAACATTTCGCTGGGTTATTATTTGTGATATTGACTAATCTTGTCAATGTTGTTAAGACTAAAAATTATAGTTTGAGTTTTTTCATTATTTAAGCATAGCTGTATATTATTATAATAATCTTTGGCTTGCAATTGTGTTTCTTGATTTATATTAGTAAGGATGTCAATTTTTTTGTTGGTTGATAATAGGGTGATATCATCTGCATATCCTACCGTTTTGCCTCTGACAAATTCAGCTTTGTCATTTACATAAACTATAAATAGGATAGGTCCTAGTATTGATCCCTGCGGGACACCATAGTGAAGCGGCTTTAAAGTAGATATATTACCATCAATGTGAACACACTGATACCTATTTGTAACATAGCTTTTAATAAATGCCAATGCTGAACCTCTGATTCCATATGTTTCTAATGTGATTAGTAGTAGATCATGTGACACACAATCAAAAGCTTTTGATAAATCCATAAAAGAAGCATTTGTCATGTTTCCTTTTTCGAATTCATCAGTTATAAAATTGATCATGTCTATTAAAGCAGTGATAGTTGATTTACCTTTTCTGTATGCAAACTGACTAGGGTTTAATATTTTTTTGTTCTATATAATCCACCAGTTTGGCTTTATAAGCTAATTCTAGTAATTTTGATGAAATAGGAATCAGAGAAATGGGTCGATAATTGCTAACTAGGTTTTTGTCGCCTTTTTTATAAACCGGTGTTACTTTAGCAATTTTAAAATTTTCCGGGAATATACCTCTTTCAAAGCATACGTTAATCAGATGTGTTATTTGACTTAATAATTCATTTTTAGCTTATTTAATCGCTTCACTATTTAATCCATAATAGTCTCTAGACTTTGAGGAGCTTAACATATCCATCAGATCACTTACTTCAGTTTCAGAAACAGGACTTAGATAGAAAGAGAAAGGAACTCGGTTGTTCTGTAAGGACTTTATATATGCTGCATTATTGAAGTTGCAGTTAGTGATTATTTCATTAGCAATATTAGCAAAAAATGTGTTTAAATCCTCTACAGGAATATTGATAGTACTAATATTTCTGTTATTTGAATTTATAATGGACCAGGCCATTTTTTGTTTATTTTTTACATTGTTTATAAGATAAGTATTATGATTTATGGTCTCTGATTTTAATGCGGCTCTGTACTTTTCCTTAAATTTATTGTAATTGTCTTTGAATTTGATGTCAAATACAGAAAAGTCATGCAGCATTATAAGTATGTTTTTCATGTTTTTGATCTCCTCACTATATATTATATCGTTATTTTTCTTATTTTTTGTTTTAACAGGAAAAGATGTATCATAGCATTTGACTATATGATTTAGGAATATTTCTGACATTTTATCTACATCATAATTTTATAAAATTGTGACCAATCACAAGAGGGCAAAGATAATTTATAGTTGTGTATGGTTGACTGATTAAGGGCGAGTTGTACAAACAAAGTTCAATTCCAGTTCAAAGTAAACTCGGTTCACATGAAGTGAGATGAATTTATAGAAGCATAAACCCTTGCAGGAGGAGAGATTTCATCTACTTCAATTTTTTTAATACATAAGTACAATCTTCAACTTATTCCGGCTTAACCGACGTTTGCTATTTATTTACTGCTATATCTATTTTATCAATGACATAAATTGAGACGTATGACATATTATCGCTGTGATATATTTATACAAGGAAGCGTAACAATAAAGTATTAGTAGAGTAAATTGTCTGATTGTTCTCCTGCTGGGCCCACTGGGTTTTAAAAACGTTTTACTGGCAACGAGGTAAATTAAAAGTAAGGAAGCGGAAAAGAAGGGAGGTTAAGGCATGCCGTGTACGTGGCTGCAAAAATTGGAACGATGTCTAGTCTAATAGGAAATATGCTTGAGTTCAATCATCTGTCGGATGACTGGATAATTTATCAAGAAAGGTTGGAGCAGTACTTTCTTGCAAATAGTACGCAAGAAGACTTAAAATTACAAACAATTATACGAAATTATGTGTGAGCAATTCAGCCAGCAGCAGTCAGTCTGGAGGGAAAGAATTAAGTTTTACGATGCGAGACAAGATACGAGCGAAGGTTTTAATGAATAATAATAATAATAATAATAATATTATTATTATTATTATTATTATTCATTAAAACCTTCGCTCGTATCTTGTCTCGCATCGTAATACTACGCTAGGATAAAAAGTTTAGCTGTAAATTGTGAATTCGGTACGCGTCTTGAAGAGACATTAAAAGACAAAATAATTTCGAGCTTAAAGAAAGGAAAATTATTGGATCGATTATGTGAAGAGAGCGTAAATAAACCCTTAAAGGAATTAGTGTAATTAGCGATGACAAAGGAGACTGAAAGTCGATCAACATCTGAAGTCAATAAGGTCTCAATTTCAAAAGTGCCGCACGACAGGAAGTGGGCTACGACAGCGCCATGAGAGGTAGGTGCCACATCTAAGAAAAGGGGCGGAGCAAAAGATTTTGACAGAGTTCGTGTTCCAAGATGGCAGGTAGAATTTTCAAAACACAGGACTAACCCAAAAAATTTGTGTTCAACGTGTGGTAAATATCATCTGGACAAATGTAAGTACATTAACTTTATTTGTAATTTGTGTAAGAATCGGGGGCATCTAGCAAGAGCATGTAAATTCAAAGGAAAAACCCAGAACTTTATCGAAGTCGAGACCGTAGTAGAGGAACAAGGTGAAAACATTTGTGCTATCAATGAATTGTGTAAAAGCGAAAATCCTTTTTCGATTCCGGTTGTAATAAACAATAAAAGACATAAAATGGACTTAGATTCAGGGGCAAGTGTTTCTTGTATCAGTGAGAGAACTTTCAAAGAAAACTTTGTAAATTTTCCATTAATAAACGATTTCACTGTGTTAAGGGGTTATAATGGACAAAACATCTCACAAATTGGTTACTTCACCTGTTTTTTAAACTATAAAAATGTAACCAAGAAACAAAAATTTTACGTGGTCGAAAATGGTGGTCCGAGCATTTTGGGTAGGGACTGGATGCAGGAATTTAACGTAAAGCTAAATGTTGTAAATGTGGTTCAAACCGCTGAACTACGGGTCGAGGCCCTATTGAATGAATATAAAGACATTTTTGATAAAGAGTTAGGATTATTTAAATATGAAAAAATTTCATTACAGCTCAAGCCAGATGCAAAACCAGTATTTGCCAAGCCCCGGAATGTACCGATAGCCTATAAGAAAGCCCTGGAGGATGAGTTGTGTCGATTGGAAGGCCTAGAAGTCATCACGCCCATTGAGACTAGTAATTGGAGTACCCCGCTGGTAATAGTAATTAAAAATGATGGGAAAATACGAGTGTGCGGGGATTATAAGTCTACAGTCAACAAATACCTGGAAGAGGTGATTTATACCTTGCCTAGAATAGAACACATTTTCTCAAAGTTGCATAAAGGTAAGCGATTTAGTAAAATTGATCTCTCAAATGCTTATTCACAAATGGAACTTGACGAAAATGCTAAGAAAATTCTTGTATGGACTACTCATAAAGGACTTTTTAAGGTTAACCATATCCTTATGGCATAAGCCCAGCGTCAGCCAAATTCCAACGTTATATCGAGCAGCTATTTATGGGTATGGACAATGTCAGCAATTTCCTGGACGATATTTTGATAATGGGCAAAGATGATGAGGACCATCTGGCCACATTGGAAAAGGTTCTCAAAAAGTTACAAGATGCAGGTCTTATCATAAAGAGGGAGAAATGCCGATTTTTCCAGGAGGAAATAGAGTACCTAGGGCATAAAATATCTGAAAAAGGTTTGCAAAAAACAGATGATAAAGTAAAAGCAATTCTGGAAGCCCCCCAACCACAATCAGTGTCAGAGGTAAGGTCTTTTGTGGGACTAATTAATTACTACAGTAAATTCATTCCAAACTTAGCAAGTTCGCTAAAGCCGATATACAACTTACTCAAAAAGGAAGTAAAATTCCATTGGAGTAGAGAATGTGAACAAAGCTTTAATAAAATCAAAGGAGAAATTGCAAAAGATATAACGCTAGTACATTTTAATCCTAATTTGCCACTAATTCTAACCACCGACGCTTCTAGGACAGGGGTTGCCGGAACCTTGAGTCATGTCATGGAAAACGGAGAGGAAAAGCCGATAGAATGTGTGTCCCGTACGCTGATGCCAAGTGAAGAGTCTTACAGCACGATCCATCTGTAATCTCTCGCCATCTACTACGCAGTGCAAAAATCTGAGCAGTACCTTCATGGTCATCGTTTTACGCTAAGAATGGACCATAAACCATTGTTAACCTCTAGCCGGATTTAATTACAAGAAGAATATATTAAAGGAAAGTTAAACACTATGTCAGATTATCTAAGCAGGGCACCCTTAAAAGTCAAAGTAATAGACCCAGAATACGAAGGAAAAGGTGAACTGGTAAATTTTGTGAATTCAAGTAACGATTGGCCTATAGATAATGAGAAAGTCAGAATGGAAACTCAAAAATGCAAAGAACTTAAGCAAGTAGTTCAATGTATCGAAGTAAAGAATTGGCCGAACATGGTGGCAGAGAATCTTAAACCATATCACAGAAAAAAAGAGAAAATCTGCATAACAAATGGAATCCTAACATGGGGACACAGAGTAATCATACCAAAATGCTTAAGAGAAACCCTTCCTGAAGGAATTGCATACTGCACATTTGAGTATCGGGAAGACTAAGGCTATGGCAAGAAGTTATATGTGGTGGCCCAAAATAGATGACGACATAGAGAAAATGGTAAGATCGTGCATAGCATGCCTGAGTCAGAGAAGCGAACCTCCTAAATCATAGTTTACCCCATGGCCCGTGGAAGACGAACCTTGGACAAGAGTACACATAGATTATTTAGGACCTATAAGAGGCAAGAACTTTCTTATCCTAGTAGATGCATACTCAAAATATCCAGTTATCTACCAAGTAAAAACCATGTCGGCGATTGAGTTAGAGGAAAAATTAAGGGACGCGTTTTCCACGTTTGGAATACCCGTCACCTTGGTGAGCGACAACGGAAGCCAATTGGTTTCGAGTAATATCAAAAATTTCACTTCAAAAATTGGTATAAGACACATTACGACTCCGGTAGGGCATCCACAGTCAAACGGTCAGGCAGAATCAGGTGTCCGAAATTTTAAACAGCATATGAAAGCAGCTCTCCTAGATGAGGCTAATAAAAATGCAAGTCTGTCCTTATTAACTGTAAGATTTCTTTTAAATTACAGGAATATCCCACACAGTACGACAAAGAAAAGTCCAGCAGAGCTAATGTTTGGAAGACCGCTGAGAACAAGGTTCGACCTACTAAAAAATACGGAGAGGCGGAAGAGCAACGAAGTCACTGCCAACATAAAAGAGGGTCAGCTTAACCAGGCAAAATATTACAGCAGCGGAAGGGCACGGAAGTTCATAGTGAAGGAGGAGGTTATGGTAAGGGATTACTCAAAACCGAATCAAAAAGCATGGACTCCAGCAACAATCGTAAAAAAATTGGGCAGATCAACATACTTGTGCAAAGTCGCGGGCACCGAGAAAATGTGGAAAAGGCATAACAACCAGGTCATCTCCAGAGGGCTATCGGAACAAACAAACATTGGCAACAGGGCCAACAGGAATAATAAGGCGAACAGCCGCGTAACAGCATCCAAAATAGCTAGGTATACTATAACGGACACTCGAACGTCAGCACCAGAGGCCGTAAGTAAAGCAGGGAGTACATTTTTGGTTAGGGAACCCCATTCGTCAGGCACTGAGCCAAACTGTGTAAGCAATAGGGCGGACTCTCGTGTAAGTGACGTTCAAAGAGACAAAGACATTAGTGACCGATGCATTAGTAAAGAGACTTTCAATTTGAACAACAGCGCATCACGCTGGCAAACGACAATAGCTTGGTTACTAATAGGCTCAATGGATTTTCCAGGTCAACCCCAAAGGCAATCGAATCGACGGCGCCTGCAAGCTTGGAGGAAGAGCAAGAAATCCAAGAGCCATCACCAGTGGATGAAGGCTGACAGCCAGGTCCAGCATTGCAAAAATCACCAACGAGGGCTGGTAGCACAGAGGTAACGACGACCCCAAATGTAGTCCGCAGATCTGGCAGGCCGAGGAAGCAGCCCACCAAGTACCGCGACTACGAGTTGGGAGACTTAAGCTAGAATAACTGTTTTGTATAAGTCTAGATTTTATTATAGACCCGAAAGAACCATTCAAGAAATACTAAATTCCCTGCAGGATGTTAATTAATTCTTCATCCTAATTTGTAAAATGCTAATATTGTAATAAGTTTTTTTTTTACGTATACTTAAATCCGATTTATCCCTGTTTCAAGAAAGCTTAAAATTTTTATAAAATAATTATAAAATGATGGATATACAGGCTGAAGGACCTCGGTCGATGGCCTTTTGGTTATATGTGTATGACCAATAAAGATCTTTTATTATTATTATTATTATGATAGATATGTATTAAATTGAATGGGGTGGCAAGTAAAAAAAAAATATGTAAATAAAGAACCGAGAGAGTATGGTCTACACAAGTAGTCAGGAACCAAAGCCTAGGTTAGAACTTAAAATTGTATGATGCAGGTTAAAACTAAGAAAGGGGGTGTTATGTTGGTAACAAGGGTTAGCGCACATGCGCATAACTAATATTATAAGAACGAACAAGGGTCTCTCTCTTGCCACCCAGCCACCATAGAGTTGAGACGTACGACATATTATCGCTGTGATATATTTATACAAGGCAGTGTAACAATAAAGTATTAGTAGAGTAAATTGTCTGATTGTTCTCCTGCTGGGCCCACTGGGTTTTAAAAACGTTTTAATTATAAAGTGAGAAATGAGTGACAGATTATGTAAAACCAAATTACAGGCCTTATCTCCCTACTGGCAACAAAAATTCCTTAAGAGAGTAGAAAGCATTTAATTCTAAAAATTACTTTACACTTTTTTTGAAAGTAGTATAGTTCCCTAATAATTTGATGCCATCAGGTAATGTATTATAGAGGATGATACAGTTGTAGCGTGGAGATTTACGAAACATAGTTGTTCTGTATGTAGGCAATCGGAGGTTTGTAGTTCTTGTATTGTAGTTGTGGATATCGGATTGATGTACAAAGTCCATTAGATGTCTTTTGGTAAACAACACATTTCAGAATGTATATAGATGGCACGGTTAAAATTGCATATTTTTTAAAGACTTGACGACAACTTGCCCGATAGTCCAAATTAAACATTAATCTTAATATTCTCTTTTGTGAAATCAAAACGCTACTGAGATCAGTGGCAGAGCCCCAAGACAAGATGTTATAGGAAAGATGGCAGTAAGCAAAAGCATAATAAAGGTTTATTGTACACCCTACAGTTAATAACGATTTCATCTGTAGAATCACGTAAAAGGCCTTGTTTAACCTTCCACATATGTGTGTGATTTGATTGCGGAAACTCATATCAGAATCGAGCCAGATGCCTAGTAGTTTAGTATGTGTTACAAAGGTATAATGAAAGTCCTTTATAAAGGTATCAGGAATAGTTTTCTGAAGATGAAAATTTATGCATATTGTTTTTTGCTTGTTAAGAATTAAAGAATTTTTGTGGCACCAGGAATCCATTTCGCTAAATGTTTCTTCGATTTTTATTTGAATTTTCTCAAGAGATTCATCAGCTACCGTTATTGTGGTATCGTCTGCAAACATAATAACTCTACCCTTACTAATAAAGTGAGGTAAGTCGTTAACAAAAAGTAGAAAAATCAACGGACCCAAAACCGAATTCATTATTTATTTTTACTATTAATTCTCGGTTTTCTAAGTAAGATTCGATCCAGTATAATAAATTTCCTCTAATGCCTAAGGTGTATAATTTTTTCAAGAGAAAATGCCTATTTAGACTATCAAAGGCCTTAGATAAGTCAAACATGATTGATACAATGTAACTGCCCTTGTCAAGTTCCCCATAAACATAATTTAATAGCTGATTTGTTGCAGTTTCTGTGGATTTCTCTTTACAGAATCCATGCTGGCTAGTTGTTAAGATTTTATATTTGTCATTGAAATCAGTTATTATATTATACATGCACCTTTCTAGTATTTTTGAAATTTCGGATAGCAGAGATATTTGTCTGTAATTATCAATATTTGTGACATCGCCCTTTTTGTACAGCGGAAACACAATAGCTAATTTAAATAAATCAGGAAATTTACCCTTTTCTAACGAGAGGTTTATTAAGTGTACTAAAGGAGGTATAATAAATTTTGAGACAGATTTTATTAGTTTGGGAGAAAGTTCATCAAAACCTGATGACTTTTTGTTTTTAATGTTAATTAGTATATTGGAGTAGGTTCTTCCGGGTCTTGCCGTGGTCGTCGAACTTGACTTGACGTTTCGCTGATCATCCTGTCAGCTTCTTCAGAAGGATTCTAAAGAGTCTTTAGATTTAGGATTCTAAAGAGTCTTTAGAATCCTTCTGAAGAAGCTGACAGGATGATCAGCAAAACGTCAAGTCAAGTTCGACGACCACGGCAAGACCCGGAAGAACCTACTTCATTAGGCAACGGCCGTGAAAACCTGCATTCTACAATTAGTATATTGGTAACATCAATTTCAGTTATGTAAGGAACAAAAATAGTATTTTGTATGTGTCGTGCAACAGTACAGGAAACTGATGAGTTAGTATGAAAATGACTTGCAACCATATTGCTGCATGCAGTTGAAAAATGATCTGCAAAAATGTTACTAATCTCCTTATTATTACAAATATGCACATCGTTCACATTAAGTGAAAAGTCTGTTATATGCTTTCTGTTTTTGCCCAAGTTTTCATTAACAATTTTCCATGATTCTTTAATTTTGTAATCAGAACATTCTAATCTACTATTATAATAGGACTTTTTAGATCTTTTAATCTCCGATGTCTTTCAATGGACAACTAACATCGAGACACCAACGGATAGTATTTAAGAAGTCCTCACAAGTTTTGTTTATATCAGCATATGCGAAAAAGTCTGACCAATCAGTTTTGCTTAAGTGCCAAGATACAGTATGTAAATTATTCTGATTTAAAACACGCATTTTTATAGAACAAGGTAGAGTTTTGACTTTTAAATGCGTAATTACTTTTAAGAATAATCTATGTCCACTGTGATCGCCCAAATTTGGGTTAATAATTGAGCACTCATAGTGGTCCTAAGATACATTTGTAATCATGTAATCTATTGTACTAATGGATTTTACACCATTTTTATTAGTAAAGATACGAGTTGGCTGGTTGGAAGTTATATTTAAGTCAAAGGAATCAATTATATCATTAAAAATTTTTGTGTTAGCTTCTTCCGGTTTGTTAAAGTGAAAATTAAAATCTCCCTATAAAACAATAATGTTGAATTTATTAAAGGCATAAGTTAATACAGATGTAAGACGTTCCTCAAAAATGGTAATATCTGTATCTCCCGGTCTGTATATACAAATTACAAGAATTTCTAAGTCACCACGTACTTGGCACTACATATCTCAAAGTAACATTCAACTGAAAAACTATTTAAAAATGGTATCTCCTCACAACTAATATTGTTTTTAACGTAAATAGCTGAACCACCATGGATGTGGTGATTTCTTGAAAAGTGTGAACTAAGCCTGTAATTTGGGATTGTTATACATTCCATATCACAATTATCGAACCAGTGTTCTGTTATACAGACGATATGCAATCTATCATTATGAAGAAACAACTCTAGCTCATCTAGTTTATTCGAGAGACCCTGAATATTAATATGAAATATTGATGAAAAAACTACTTGATCTTGAAAGGCATCAGAAGTTGAACATTTCTGTGATTTCATGTAAAAACCGAGTTTTCAGTGTTAAAGGAGCTATTATCAAGCCCTGTATTCCTTTGACGAGGATTATCTAGAAAATGTTGACCTTTTTTAAAATCGAATCTCTGGAAAGCTACACCATGTGGCCAAAAATTTTGTTGGTACACCAATTCTTGAAAAGTAGGGTCAACTCCAATCAAAAAGCAATTGTTGTCTTCATTCTGATAATATGTTTTCAGTAGTTTGACCGAAATATCTGTAATGTCAGCTTTCGTCTTTACGTGAATATATTTTTTTACTTTTTCTTTTGTGACATTCCCTTTTGCCCGAGAAACGAAAAGCCATATTTTCTTCTTTTGATTACCGCTAGAAGTTTGAGCAGGTTCCCTTCCTTCAAAACCGCTTTCATTTATATCAGAAGATGTATTGGTGCCAAGTTGGTATTTTTTCTGCCGATGTCGTTGTGATCTTACTTCGGTAAAACCATCAGAGACATTTTCTTGGTTTTTTAGATAACTGTTGTGGGAAGTTTTGTTAAGGTATATGCAAATCATTGGAACATGCTGGAGTACTGTTGTGTTGTATAGGATTTATTGATAGTAGGTTTTTCTGTTGTCCCTCTAAATACTTTATTTGGTGGGGGTAGATTGGTATATTTGCTTTGAGAAGTTGCATGACTTACTACCTCACTATATGGTTTTAGTGAAGGAGCTGGATTTGAAAGTAATTTAATCATATCTTTATTTGTTTCTTTTATAATTATAACCTCTTGTTTCGTTCTTTCAATATTTTGTTGTAAATCATCATTTAGTCACTGAATTTCTTTTTGGACTGTTTTAAAAAATTTATTGCTGTTACTGTTGCTTTCATTTACTTTTTCAAAAAGCTGGGAGATAATTTTTGAAAAATCAGTAAATTTTTTATTTAATGTACGTAGGTCGTTCTGTACTTTGAGTTTTTCACTTTCAGACTGATTTAAAGATGATCTGCAATCCAGACATAAATACAATAGTATTCTGCCTGATTTTAAACTGGCAGCCTCTATATTCAGTGCTAGAGAGTTTTGCACAAGTTTGTCAAAATTTCCCCTAACAGAGTTTCATCCTTGGAGTCTGGAGACTTGCACAAACTTTAAATAATTCTAAAGCCGGTCCTGTACAGTAACCATAGCGCTGGATTTAATTTTACTTAATAATTAGGAATGATGAAGTCCTGATACCGGTTCTTAACGAAATTTTTAGCATCCCCTTTACAATATTTGTTCTGTTTTATTTCGGATATATCTGTGTATAGACTTGTAGCGTGCTTACATAATTTTAGCCATAACAATATGATAACTAGTTTTAGCACTGTCTTGTACTCTTTAACTACTTACAAAATAAATTTTGGTACTTCGGGGTAAACCTCATAAGGTAATTTCTGTTTAAAAATGTTGGTCGCCGTAACGATATATAATTATTTTGCCTATGTACACTGAGAAAATTCGACCTATTAAAGTATCTTGCTAAAAAGTTCTTAATAATGCTGATTAAAAACGTTGTAACCATTATTATAACTTTAATATTTACAGCATTTGTTGCCAACATTCTGTTACCTTAATAATGCATCTAACAAGCTTTATTAAAGATCAAATTGATGCTATTAAAGGGGGCTAACAAAATATTTCTTAATTGATATTATTAGTCCACTACCTATAATAATTGGGAATATTATGTGTACCAAATAAGCATCGAATTAATTTTTTATTCTCGGTAATATTCGGTACTGATCGTATAAAAAATCGTACGTAGCGATATTGCACACAGACAGGCCTCGGGTCTCGCGTGTTGCGGGCATCACATCATCATTATCGTATTTCGTGTATGTTCTTGTATCTCCAGTGCCCACAGGATACGGAAGTTAAAGTTATTAGTGATGACTTACAAATTATTTTTATTGCAGTGGAGCCTAGATGCATATGTATAACTGCATATGTATAAAGTTATCCTATAAGCTTTCCATCCCAGTTAATATTTCGTGTAATTGCTATTAAATTAACAAAATATAAGCCAACGAGAGTGGGATTAATTATTACTGAAATAAATGTTTCGTAAAATACACACTACGAAAGATCAAAGAGCTCTACTTCCTATAAAAGGAAATAAATTCATTGACACCCATCAAAGTGTTATTAAATTGTTTAATACCCGCAGTTTTATTAATTTAGCCAAACCAATGAAGCTATCTAATAATAACTAATAAGTCATTTTGTAGCTCTTATAAGAAACTAATAAATTCAGCATAATAAAGATAATACTGACCAGTTGTTCAATTTGCAGTTGTAGGTAAAGCATTCAATAACCATACGAAAATAAAGAGATTGATGATAACACAAACGTTATTATAGAAATTTCCATGGTCTTTAATAACCGTTAGTAGATGTTTTTAGGAAAATGACTTTAATAACAATAGCAAATGACTCTACCTGCCCCCTATTTAATTGAAGTTTTATGCAAAGGTTATTAAATTTTTAATAACGGCTAATAGATTTTTCTCTCAGTGTAGGATTAAATCGTATTAGTTTAATGTTATGCTATAGTTTAACTATAGGTGTCCATGTGGACAGTATCTTGTGCTATTGAGCGTCTGTGTTCAAACTAAGTTGTTGGTTTTTGTGTTTGTCACAATTTTATTAGGTGTCAACACCACTCGTCTCTGTGGTGGGATTATGAAATAAGCTAATAAGTACCAAAAGTAATTTTAGTCCCAGTGTGTAATAAACATCAATACAACGTAATATTTAGTATATTGTATTGTTTGTTAGTGTGAATCTATATTATCAACTTTACAGGTTTCGTTTATCTTTTCTGTATTTTTTTTATCTGGGCATACGAGAGTAAATTTTATCTCGTGTTTTATTTTTATTATCTTTCTGGGCTACTAGAGCCCATGACACCCACACACCTTTAAGTTTCTCGCACAATAGTACAGTACTTAGTGGCTTAACAATTCTTATCTCCTTGCTTCCTAGAAGAGCCGACTAGCCGTAGCCAGTGAATTTGTGTAAACTACAACTGCCTCACACATCTACACAAAGGTAACTGTATCTGAGTTGAACAACTTTCACAGGATGATATATCTGTTTGCAACTTACAGTGGCTTCCCTACATTACGGATAAATTAATATCTTTTACCGTATTTTATTTTATAAACATTACAGTGACATGCCCAAGTGGGGCAGATTTCACTATATTTGAATTCGCAACTATTACAATACAATAAAATGGCTATTAACTGTCTTTTAGAAACAAATGTCATATTGCGATTCATGGTTGAAAAGGGAATTTAAAGACGAATCAGATAAGTAAAAATATCAATCATTTAAAATAACAAAGTTTAGGTCACTTCCACTTAAACCGGAAGTTGAAGAAAATGTTTGATAGGCTCAAAGCAAGGACAATTATGTAATATACAACTCTCCCAAAATTCAAAATTTTAACTTCTTAAATAGCAAAGTTACCTGTCTCCTGTGTCACCTGGTAAATTCTAACTTTTGGTTTTTTAGTAATTTATTTATTTATTTATTTACAGGCCTAAGCCTATTTCTAAAATACAATTTAAAAAAGAACATATATAATTTGAAATTTACAATAGTGCATATAACATATAAGAAAAGAAAATAGCACTAATACTAGTGTACATTCCTAGGGTAAACATACACAAAATAAATATAAATATAACTAAATATACATGTATACATATGGATGTCAGTCATAAAATAAAAGAAAATAACATGAGAATATGGTATGCTTAATGTTGAGTTTAAAAAGGACAGTTTGCTAATTGCAGCTAGAAGGTTGGTGTATTTGTAAAGAAGTCAAGATAATCACTTTGGTTATTGGCTAGCCTAGAGGACCTTGCAACAAATGAGTTGAACCCGTAGTTGGTTCAATCGTTCGATGGACTGGTTCGTGGAACATAACAGCTGAACGGGTAGTTCTTGATGGAACATGAATGTCAAATCTTTCCAGCAAGTACGGACAGGAAACATTAGAATTCATTATGTTAAATAGTAATTTAAGATCTCTGTGTTTCCGGCGAACTCTAAGAGAATTGATATGAAGATCATTTTCAAGACTTGCATAATCAAGATTTTTATTCGATTTAAAAGCGATGTAGCGTAAAAATGTATGTTGTACTTGTTCTAAATTCTGGATGTGTATATTATAGTATGGAGTTCAAACACATGAAGCATATTCTAAATGTGGCCTTACAAGTGAACAGTAAAGTAGCTTAATAGAAGTAATATTAGTAAAATCACATGAAATTCGTTTAATGAAACCTAACGTTTTTAATGATTTGGTAACGATTTGAGAAGTGTGAGATATGAAGGTTAATGATGGGTTGGGTATTACACCCAGGTCTTTAATAACAGTAACATTATCAAAGGATGTGTTATTAATTTAATAGATATATTGAAGAGGATCCCTGTTGCAATAGAACGACATAGTATGGCATTTACTTGCATTAAGTTCTATACGATTATGGTGACACCATGCGATAAGGCAATTTGAGATGTTCAAGGTGTTAGTTGAGAGTAGGGTCGTAAGGGTCTCATTAGACTTTTTAGAGTAAACAGAGGAGAAATATTCGGCAAACATATTTGCTTTATCAATCCCGGAACTACTCGTTAAGTTATTGTAAGATACCTCATTAGGAAAACACTAGTTTTGCATTGTGAATTGACAAAGTTCCAAAAACTCTTCATATTACTATGTAATGAAGATTCTCTTAAGCGAACATAGTCGTTGTAACCATAGTCAAATAACCATATTAGAATTTGTTATTCGCTGAAAATATTACGGGTTTTTCCTAAACGACTCATGAAAAACCTTTTTGCAAGTTAAAACTAAATAAATTTATTTTTATTGTATATGTATTTTTTTTAAAACTAACCCAAAAAAGTTAACATTCATTCCTTAAACCATAACTCATCAAACAGATTTATTTTTAGCAAAAATTGCATTTTTAATTAAAGGCAAGCTGAGAGAGCCTTAAGTATGCCACTGATGCTAACAATATTACCTCACTATTGTGCTTTAATCCTAAGAAATGGCTAACCCAAATTTCACCAACAGCCATTGCAAACTGTATATAATTTAAAAATCAATTTACAATAGGGGCACACACAATGGGAATATTGTACCTCAACAAAAAGGGTATAACAAGTTTACACATCCCTGGTTTAGAAGGCACATCGTGAATAAGTTGACTGTTAAACTATTATGTATAATCATGTAATGATTGAATGAAGAATACTTAGCTTTTTGCCAGAGCTGAGTCGAATCCTCTGAAAATGGATTCGAATCCGAATCATCTAAAAAGATTCGAATCACGGATACAAGGTTCGGATCCTTTTTGTAGAAAAAAATGATTGGAATCACAGGATTCGAATCCTCTTTTCGGATCACGGATCCAAATCCTCAAATTAACTTCAGAATATTGTTACAGTTACACTTATTATTTTCTATTTTAATATTATGGTGAATAGATTAGTACTTTGCTTGATTATGTAATATATGTAGGCGATTGATTGATTAAATAAAAAGAAATTAATAAATTGCACTTTATTTTAATGTTAAGCTTACGCTATTGAATTGGTTGGGGCATGGTAAAACGATCGATAAAATCAATTTTTAAAAAGTCGATGTTGCGTTTTTATTTTAAGACATCCTCAGGACTACCTAATTCATGTTTTTCTATTCAAATTTCATCAATAGATATGAGATTCTAGTCAATGTTGGAAGTTGGATACCTAAAATACGGCTGCCTTTTATGCGTTCCATTTCCATTATGTGTTCCATATTTCCATATACCAACTTTTAAAACTAAGTTTTATAAGGAAAACCTAAATTAAATAGTCTTGAGGATATCTTAAAATAAAAATGAAACGTCGACTTTTTAAAAATTGGAAAATAATATAATGGATAGAGAAAGTAATTGCTTTATTTCTTAAGAACAGACAAAATATCCGAAATTGTCCGAAAAATGTCTGCAACACCTAAAAAAGCCGGAAATCGGACTACTGTTCACCGATTGACAACACTGGCAAGCACCTACCAACGCTCCCTACACTTAACAACATAATGCACAACGCTTGCGTAAAAAATATTGGAACCAAAAAAGGATTCAAATCCTTTTTCTTTGTCTTACGAATCCAGATCAGGAATCCTTTTATATGAAAGTATTCGAATACCGTTTTCGAATACTCAAAAAGGATTCGAATCCTACCCAGCTCTGCTTTTTGCTAATATATCCTTCTAATATTAAATTATACACTAAAATCAAGTAAAAGCCTCAACATCATTAGGTAATAATAGTTTTTTAATATTGTTTTATATGGAGTAAAAGTGGCATTTTTTTGTGTCGACGATGTACTTGAAAGACGAGGGAAGCGAGTCCGGCAGAACAGCCGAGATGCAAAAAATCATTTCACTCCTCATAAAACATGCATTTTTTCTTCAAACGTCGAATATAAATTAAATAAATACTGTTATTTTTTCTTCAAACACTTTTAATACCGTTCATGAGTGGCACTAAGCTTTTTAAAATAATGAGAGTGAAAGTAAAAGACATCTGCTTCCGCTAGTTTAAATTCATAAAACTTGTCAGTAAAGATATGTTCATTTGACATTTGAAAAAAAAAAAAAACGTTTTCCAGTTGGTTAGGACTCTATTCCCATTAATTGTTCGAATTAATGTTCCCATCATCAGATTGCCCTACTTGTCTTATTTATTAGTTCGAATTTTCGTCTTTCGTTTTTTGTTGACTTTTTTTTATAGAGAGAAAAAACATATAGATGAAATACATAGTCAGTTACATACAGTGTTGTTGAGAGATAGCTATACCGCATATTAGTGATTAATAGTATTACCGCTTATAGCTGTGTTCAAAATTGAGTTTCTGTTTATTATATCCTATCTCCTTATTGTCCATCCCTTTAGCCCTATAATAAACAGTGGAAAAAACAGTGCATCGGTACTGATGGTAAGTCAATTTTGAATTATTCGATAGAGTCCACTTGATTCATTTCTTTAGTTTTGCTCAGAAAAATAACAAACACCAGTGATTTTCTGTAAATTTTCAGATATTAATTTCTTCAGATTCAATTGTGTTTTTCTAAGGTATGTCGCCTAAGGTTGTTACGATACTTGGACTTAAACTTGCAAAGATTACAGTTATACATTTCGGTATCTCTGTGCATAGTCATATGCCTGGTGAGATATGCTTTACTTTTTGTTTCAAATGCACATTCATGACATTCATATGTTGGTAAAGTTGCAGGATCTTGGTGAATTTTTAGATGATTTCGTAAAGTTGCTTCTACTTTTGTTTCATAACTGCAGATGTCACATTTGAACATTTTTACCTCATTTGGATCTCTATGTTTCAAATAATGTTGCTTGATATTATTCTTTATTATTGTTTGATAATCACATTCATTGCATTTATATTTAGTTGCATTTTCAGGATTATGAAGTAATAAGTGACTTTTAAGATAGTTCTTGTACTTTGTCTTATAGTTACAGATGTCACACTTATACATAGTTGTCTCAAATTCACTTTTATGTTTAAGAACATGATGCTTAAGATTATAATTCCATTTCGTTTCATATTCACAGTGGGGACACTTGTACATCTTCAGCTCCTCTCGGGTTTTATGTATCTTCATATGAACTGTTAGCTTTTGTTTTATTTTTGTTTCATATGTACATTCTGCACATTTGTACATAGTTATTTCTTCATGAGTTTTGTGCGATAGCATGTGATATTTAAGACTGGTACTGGTTTTCGATTTGTACTCGCAAATGGTACAGTTAAATAATTTTCTATCTTCTGGAGCTTTATGCACTAGCAAGTGTTTCGTTAAACCAGCATTTAATTTAAATTCAGATGGGCAATGTGGACATTTGAACATTTTTATTTCATTAGGAGTTCTATGAGTTATTTTATGTGATGAAACACTTCTTTTGTATTTCGACTGAAAACTACATTCATCACACTTAAACATCTCAGTCTCATCAAGTTTTAAGTGGCACACCATGTGCTTGGGAACACGTGATTTATGTTTTGTTTGAAAAGGGCATTTTGGACATCTGTGCATTTTAACAGCTAATGTGCTCATATGGGTTAACATATGTACCCTAAGAGCACTTTTTCTTTTCGTTTGAAATGAGCATTGTGCACACATAAATGGTAGAGTTTGTTCTGGGGGTTCGTGGGTCAAAGTATGGCGTTCTTTGCATTTTGTTTTGTCATCACATTTAAATATTTTTCTTTCTGGGTTATGAATATTCATATGAATTTTAATGGATTTCCTATATTTTGTCTTAAATGGACATTTAAAACACTGATATGTGGTTACTTCATCAAGTGATTTGTGAGATAATATATGGATCCGAATTCTATCCATAACATCTGTCTCAAAAGTACAAAATTCACAAGAATATTTTTTTACTGTTCCCTTGTGCTTAAGTATGTGAATATTTAACAATTCTTTCACCTTTGTAGAATAGTTGCATATTTTACAAACACACAAATTAGCAGCATGGTCTCCTAAAAAAAAAAAAAGCTGAATATACCAAAGACACCAACCTATTTAATATCAATTAGTATTCATAGAATTTAGTTTAGACCGTGGACGTCAGTGACTTATTTCTTAAATTAGGTTCTGAATTCTACGGAAAGTAATTGAGTCTAACTAAGTCGTTGGCATCAATGGTGTAGTCTAAATACTATGAAAACTCTAAAAAGGTCGCTACTAACAATGTTGTTAGTAGACATGTTTGTGAGTTTGCCAAATCATCTACAAAAAAATAGTTTCAATCTCGCATCTTTACCTCCAGCTCGGACAGCTGCACGTCAGCAGTCTTTACAAACTTATCACCAAGTTCAAAAATGGTGTGGAAACAACAAAAGTCCACAAGATTGTGGCTGGAAAAATTCGAAATATGGTTTGCTTCCCATCACAACTACCAAGGATCCAGCTCCACAGGTGAAAACTATATCTTGCAAATATTTGAAAGGCTGCTAGGCAGCTTGCGGTTGCAGAAAAGTTGGTCTCCAATGTTCTACCATCTGTATTAATTAGCAAGGACAATCCTGCACGAAGGACATAGAAGAAACAGAAAATTATGACGACGAAATCGACATTCGGATGGAGCATGAAATGCATGGAGAACCTCAGGAAGAACAAGTTTGAGAGGAGGAAAGTGAAGAGGTGGAATTTGAACAAGTGGAGTAAGCTTCAACATCAAAATGAAGAAAAATGCATTGAAAGGAATTTAGTGGACCAGGCCTATGGAGGACATCATGTAAAAAAAAGTGCAATTTATTTACCGCTTGGTGGTGTGGAAACGAGTATTAAACATCAAATGTTCAATGCAGAAGGACATTTTATTAAAAATTAAATGTTAATGTCTGATTACCTATTAAATGCAAGAATTATGCATAATATTACTTGAAACACAGTATATTAGAGGTGGAAATCTTTTTTTTCGTAGTTAAAATAGGTACGCCGAACTTGTCGCACCTGTATCTTCGAAACGGTAAAAAGTGCTAAATAACTTTTGTGTAGAAAATTTAATAGTGAATAATAATAATATTGATAGTAACAGCCTTACTCAAAAAGTTAACGGTTCAAGAGATACAGCGAAAAACTTCATTTTGCCGAAATTCTGGCATATGGCTACTAACGCAGACCTTGGACAAGGGGGAAAACTGTTCCTTGCGGGATTCCGATTTCAATAAATTGGGATTCACTGAGGGTATTTCTAATTTTTACATATTGTGTTCTTAGGTCCAGGTAGTTTTTAAAAATATTCAGTACTACGCCTCTCATACCGCACTGTTGGAGAACTGTGATAAGTATGTCATGAGCCACGATATCAAAGGCCTTTGCCAGGTCCAGGAATACTGCAATGCATTTGTTGTCATTGTCTAGAGAATCTGTAATTTCCTTAGTTACTGTATACAATGCGTCTTCGGTGCTTAGTCCTTTTACAAAACCATATTGATTTGGGGATTAGGATATTGTTCATATTTAGGAAGTCAGTTAGTTGTTCTTTTCGACATTTCTCAAAAACCTTTGTTAGGTGATTAACGAGACTGATGGGTCTAAAATTTGAGATATTCTTGTGATTACCTGTCTTGTGGATTGGCGTGATAACCGATACTTTAAAATAATCGGGAACTATTCCTGTTTTAAAAGAGCTATTTATAATGTGTTTGAGGGGTGTATTAATATATGGATGTATAATTTTTATAATTTTTGAGGAAATTCCATCGATACCTAGGCTACTATTATTTTTTAGATCATTAATATATTTAATCAATTCATTTTCATTTATCGGTCTCAGATACATTGACAAGTGGCATCAATTTTATTTTTATAGTAATAATTTTTTGTAAAATTTGTGATTCTGTTTAAGTTGTTTCGGTATATCTTGTACTCTACTTCCCTATCATCGGTATAGTTCTTTATAAGATTGCATTTCATTTTGTCCCAATATTTTATGGATGTTATGTTATGATGCTTGTATTTCACACTCATTGTTATTTTTGATGATTTCTGTGAGTTCTTTTACAAATGCATTCGTTGCTATATTTGGGTCATGTATGTTTAATATATTTTGCCAGTTTTTATCCATCAGGAGTAGTGTCATTTTGTGGTAGTCATATTTTGTTTTTGTATTTATACTGATATTATTATTTATTGCTCTGTTTTCTTGTGTGATATTTAATATTATTAGGAAATGGTCTGTTATGTCATAATTTATTGTGACAGCATTGAATTTAATAATTCCTACGTGTAATTTTTTCCTGATAAAAATATGGTCTAAACATGATTTAGAGTTTTTTGTAACCCGAGTTGGATTGTTTATATAATAATAACTTTATTGAAAGTAGGCAAGCCTAATGTATATATAAAAATAGAAAATGAATTTATAACATTACTTAGTAAAAAAAGAAAAAACTTAAGATTAATAACTAAATCATAAATCACCATATCACTATAACACTTGAAATGGGAAGAATTCATCCAACTATAATAACATAAATTGTACACACTATTACTAAAAATATATTTAATCAATGACATTGTGCACAACAGATAATAAAATAAGAATAAGAACACCTCGAAGAACACTCCAAATTAAAATTAGTACTAAATACAGATAAAGATATCAGTAAATTTGTTTAATCCCTCAAAATGATCAGAATTTCTTTTTTGAAATTAGATAAGTTATTTGTTGACTTTACATTATCAGGTAACTTATTATAACTGTCCAAATCTTTGAAGAATAAAGAGTTCATAGAGAACCTGGAATTAGTTCTTCCAATATGAAAATTATGGTTGAATCTCGTAACATGACTGTGTATCTGATTATTTGGAATAAGGAAATTATTGAAATAATCCGGCAACATACCCTTTGTCGTTTTGAAAATAAAAACCATAGTAAGATAATATAGTCTTTTACTAACTGACAACCATTGCAATGAATTAAGCATGAACTCTATGGGCATGTATCGGTTGCATTTTAAAATTATCCTCATACCTCTATTTTGTAGTTTCTGTAGCTGTGATATTTTATTTTGATTGAATAAATACATAACCGATGCACAATAATCAAAATGCGGCTGTATATGAGAAGTAAAGCCATAATGTGCATGCACTGTGCTATATTCACTAGCCACGTTATCACTACTGTCAGTAATATCAATGTTAACATCACCAGTGAATATATCAACATGCTCTCTTGTATTAACATTTAGGTATTCATCAAGATCTCTTAAAAATAAATGAATATTCGTTGGTGGTGGTCTATATAGCGTCATTATTTGATGGGCGATATTGTTTGTAACAAACTTTATACTGTTTATACTAACCTGCGAGTTGGGTAATTTGTTTAGTTTAATTTCGGCATTTATTTAGGATTTTATGAATATGATAGTACCATCATTCTGATTGTAGTCTCCCCCATTATAATATGTAGTATAATAGGTTGTGACCCCCCACTGTATATTTACTAAAAGAAATACTGGTCACATGTACCAATGAAGAGGTTGTGAGGTATGTGGTTTTATTACACATAAAATACTGGTAATTTTGTCACCAGTAAACTATATATTAATTATTTATCTGAAGGATAAACAAATAAAATTGGCCATTTACGTGATCATCTAGTTTTGTTAGTGTAGGACCCAAATTTTTTTTTGTGTGTGTAGTAACCCTCTTATATTTCCCCAGGTTCTTTTATATAAAGTTTAATATTGCTTGTTTCTGTCTGATACTATATACCTTAGAAAACTTAATTACTCTGTCAATTTAAATACCTGGTAAACTTGAACACATTGTCTATTAATTGAGAGACCTAATTAATTATTTATCTTATTTATGTAGTATTTTATTACTCAAGATTGCACTGTACATTTATAGTTGAAGTTTGTTTTCTATTTTGCTTTGAAATTAAAACATTTATTTAGTTTATTATTTGTCTAGCTAGAAAGTAAATCGGAAAGAAAACAACAATTGAATGGGAAAAATAGTCATAAAAAAACCATTTTATTTCATAATAATTGATGCAACAATAGTCGAACATGAAATCAAAAATAATCCAAATATTTGAGACAATTGTCTAAATATTATAATAGGAAAACTTGCGTCGCTATAGTAATGACCATACTATAGATATGCTGAGTGTTTTGATGCAATAACAAGAACTTTGTTATACAAAAGTATGCTGTGTTATTTTAATAGTAATGAGAGTTGTGGAAATGGCCTAGTAATGATAATTTATAATTAGAGCTGTTAACAATCGCTAGGTAATAATTATTGTTTACAATTATAGAAAGTTGTCGGCAATCGCTAAGTAATAATAATTTATAATTAGCGTTGTTAGCAATAACCAAATAATGAATCGAATGCAAAACAAAGGACAAGAATCATGTCATGTTTGTACATTATAAAAATTAAGTTGAAAAATGAGCGTTAAATACCCATGTAAAATATCAGAATGTTGAGGAAATATCCTTTAATTATTCACTGTTTATTGATTGAGATTAGAGTAGGAACAATCGTTCAGATAATCATATTAATCTTGCTGAGGTGAGAATTTACACTCGCGTAAAATCTTTTAGAATGCTGGGGAAATCCCCCTATAGTAATTAAAATAGAAAAGCAAGCAGAAGATTGCCTATGATTGTCAAACATACGAAGCCACGCGAATCCGCGAAGGTAAGAAAGTGGTGTTGCATCACCCTTCAATCGAAATAAGTGACCAGACAACTTCCTGAAATATTGATGTCCCTCGTTGTAACTAACTGAACCCAATTGAGAACAGAACCAGCCAATTGGCCGTAGTCAATGTTTCAAACCTTTGCTAACGCATAATATGTCGAATTCATGTAACTATAATAATTTATTGTAGTGTACTTTAAATATAAAACATTCTTGAAAAACCTTACATAAGATATGGTGGCCACGAGAGTCCAATATTTGTTTTATACAAACTGCAGAATAATTATTGACATGAAGTTTGACTAGTCTGTTATAAAATACCTTGTTATTGCACAACTCTAAATATAGAGTTCTTGAATATAAGCTTGTTATGTTGCAAACGCAAATTTCCCTAGTAAAATATTCAGAAAGTGAAATTTTATGAATTAAAATCGTGAATGAAATCATAACTGAATAACTGATAATCTAATATTGTCATAGTTAAAAATCAAAGCTAATATTTCATAAAAAAAAATCTAACATTCTTTTAGTACCACAAACGCGTCAAGTTAAAACCCTTTTTAACCACCCCGTAACCAGAATGCAGATTCAATAATAAGCGGAGGATTAATCAAGTAAAAATACTCATCATATTATGTTGGCATTGTGCAATTGCCTGTTAAAAGTCAGATAAGGTAGTGTAGACGTAGAGTGCATTTTGTGTGTAATTACTTGGCAAAATGACCACAAAATAATCCAGCGAACTTAAAGTCCTGCGATGTAACTCAGGCGTGTTTAAATTCTATCTCCAAAGCACAGTGAACACGAAGTCCTGCAACGTAGCTAAGGTGTAGTTCAAATGCAATCTCTAGGAGCACATCGAACATGAAGTCTTGCGATGTAGCTCGGGTGTGATTACAATTGCATTTCCCCCAGGTGAACAGTCTGGTCTTCTTTCTATATGGTATTACGACCTATAGTCGGGATAAGTATACGAGGTCCCAGATCTTACTAATCCTTGTAGTGAGAGCGACAAAATAAAAGAACAAGTAAAAACAAATACAATTTATTATAAAAAGAATCAGTAACAGTACACAAAATTTAAACAATAAAATATTACGATAAAATAATACAGACAAGTCTAGGGTTTAAGATTAACGCTATGGAAAAAAAATGATTAATAAATTGAAACAATTGACAATAAGAATGAGATATAATGGTTACTTAACTTTTACACACAAAATTGGAGAGTTTCCTGGCGCTCCAGACGTGGGGTTGGTCGAGGTGAAGTCTTCACAACACAATTTGATAGGTTTCATAAAATCTTCACAATGGTTAGATGTTTCTCTTAATCGGAATATATGAATTAAAATGCAGGGCCAATCGGTTACCAAAATTCGTGTACCAAAGAATAGCAATGATCCAAAGTCCAAAAATCCAACAATCCAAAAATAACCGAACAGTAGGCAAGTTCTCTGGTCAAAATCTGGCCTATCCCAAATCGTCTAGAATATTACTTCTAGACGATAACTTGCTTAATTATCCGAATAATTCGAAAATTCAATTTAACAAACCAAAATATAAATTGAAATATTAGGTTAAATTTAGTTATTAATCCGGTATTAAACCGATTAGCAATCACGTGCCTTTTAACTAAATAAATCCTTAGCGAAGTTTTTAGTTCAAATTCTTGATTTAAAAGAGAAAGTTTTAGGCAATTTTTGAGATTTATAACCTTTGATCACTCACAAAAACAAAAGGAAATGACAACAGCTGACAGTTCGACAGTCAGGGTGCCAACTTGTGAAATGTAAAATACTGAATCGATTTTTATCATTAACTATCTTTACTCTATTACTTTGTAAACAATATTTATACGCTAATTATTGCAATAATCTATATTGTAAATTCTCCTAAAATATACACAATAATATACCATTATTTAATAAATTTATATATTCTCTACGAAGAGCCATCTGTTGGAGAAAAGCTTAAGTGGTAATTTGCACCCAATATTTAGCGTGGAGACATTTACTGCTAAAGGTAATTTCTACTATAGGTAAACTTGATGAATTTATGTACTTATGATCTTGCGGACACCGGCGGAAGATGGCACGTTACAATGGTAAAAATGACATCACAATTTACATGAAAGCTTCGGATTTATGGTCACACGCTTGGAAATGTTTACATTATAAATTTCAATGTCATAGTTTCTCGCCCTATTTGATGCAACTGAAGTACTTGAAACTCATCGTTCACATTGTAAACAAATCTATTACTAGACTCGATTTTTGGAGTAGAGGATACTCAAGTAAGTTGGATGAACCTGTGGGCAATGCCGGCTGGAGCTTTACCTCCTGGTAGGGCCAACCTTGCCGGTAAGGCCCTAGGGGAGAAACGAAAATGAGTCCAGGTGGGTGTCAAGCGCAACACATAGCTTCTACACCTGCAAGATCATCGGGCGCGGTGAAGAACCACATCCAACTAGAGGTTACCCCGTTCTCGCAAAACATGAGGGATCTATGGGAGTAAACCCTGAAAAAATAATTCGAAATCTAAGGTGTTCGCCATGCCGAGGGATGAATGACTCTGGGTTAGCGAGTCGCAAACAGCCGCCTCCGAATGACTGGGGACCTTCGAAGTATATACCCCCTCCATGGTAAAGGTGCACTGCCATGGTGGAATGTAGATCAGCCCAACTCGTGGGAACTATATGGAAACAGATTTTTCTCAAGAGGTACCTGCCTCATTAAACACAGGTAATGGTAATGGTGGTCCTTCTAAATCATTACCAAACACAAAAGTCCGAAGGGTCAACCAAGGTGCCGGTAAGGCGGCAATGTTGTTAAGTCAGAGAAATGTGGAAATTACACCGTGTTTTCTGATCGTTAAAAGGAAAGAAGAGGATTTCTCAAAAGTAAGGCCTTTTCTTATTGAAAAAGTGGTGAGCAGTTTAGTAGGAAAAGTTAAGTCAGTTAGGAAAAATACAGAAGGACTGTTAATCGAGACAATCAATTCCAATCAATCAAAAAGATTATTAACCCAAACCAAGTTTCACGAATTCACCCCACACACTTCCCTTAATTACAGTAAGGGCGTTATCACGTGTCGTGATTTGCTTAACTGTATTGTGGAGGAAATTATGGCTAATCTCAAGGATCAGGGAATAATTGTTGTTAAAAGTATTAGCACTAAGAGGAATAATGTAATGACAGATACAGCTTCACTTATACTTACTTTTAACACTCCAAAACTACCCGAAAAAGTCAAAGCAGAAATTTACCAATCACTTTCGGTACAACCATATATCCCTGCACCAATGCGGTGCTTTAACTGTCAAAAATTTGGTCATACTGTACAAAGTTGTGATAAGGAACCAATCTGCATATGCGGAAAAGCAATACACCAGGGCGAACCATGCTCCGACCCCATTATATGTGTTAACTGTAATGGTGAACACACTGCTCGTTCCAAGAATTGTCCAATCTTTAAAGAAGCTGCTATTCAAAGAATTAAAACCCTAGATAAAATCCCTTATAGTGAAGCAAGGAAACGTGTAAGAGCAAACTCCCCTCCAACGAGTGGATCCTATGCCAGGATAACAGCTACAGCTTTTTCAACACAGGCATCTAATATCAAAGACATCATTCTGCAAATGATCCCGGAAATAACAAAAATCTGCAGTGTATTGTAACGTGCTTACAATTTTCAGTAAACACTTTGTGGATTCCAAATAACTTGCAACAAGAATTTTCACAAACCACTGATTTATTTAATCACTAAAATTACACTAGCAAATACTTAAAAATCACACAACTAATAATAACTTAATCTAATATAATTTCACTACTTTTAAAACACTAAGCACTTTACTTTTCTTCTTAAACTTGTCAACTCTTGTCTAACCTAAAAACTCTCTTGTCTGTTTACTTCACTAAACTGCATACTTCACTCAACTGAACTGTTTCCCCATCTGCTGGAGTCACCTCTTTATATACACACTTGGAATCCTTCTAGAACTTTTTTCTAGAATTCTCCATAGTTTTCTACCATGTAATAGATGATTGTTCGTCAATTGGCTCATAGACGGCGCCACCCTACTAGTCAGGGAAGTAACTAAGCTTCTGAGGAAAACTTTGAACATGAACTTAATCACATCTTTCCTTGTTAGAGGGCAGCACATAACACTGCCCCCTTCTTAAGCCTGAACGTCCCGGTCAGGCAATTCAGATTCCCCAACATACTTCATACTTCGCCAACCTATCCAAGTGCACGATCTTCATCTTGGACTTCTTACTACGTTGAATTCGGTAAACAACGTCATTGATCCGAGTGATGACTGAATACGGTCCTTCCCAGGGTGGGTGAAGCTTCGGAGATTTTCCCTTCTTTCGCTGTGGGTTATATAGCCAAACCAGATCGCCCTCCTTGAATCCTGCTGACGTTCCCTTCCGGTCATAGCGAGCCTTCATTCTGTCACTAGCTATGCTAACTTGGTTTCGAACCAATTCGTGGACATTCCTCAGCTGTTGACTAACTTCGTCTGCGTAGTCATCCACGGACAGTGGCTTCTTATCTGGTGTACCAAACATCAAATCACATGGCAGTCTGATCTCGTGCCCAAATATTACACGAGCCGGTGTCTGTTTAGTCGTCTCATGAATGGCAGCCCTGTATGCCATTAAGAAAAATGGTATATGTCGATCCCAATCTCGCTGGTTCTTGTGAACTGCCTTAGAAAGATGTTCCTTCATGGTTTTATTATGTCGTTCCACCATTCCATCTGACTGGGGATGAAGAGGGGTTGTCCGAGTCTTGTGAATGCCCAGCAACTCACAAATTTTCTGAAATACCCCCGACTCAAAGTTTCTCCCTTGATCGGAATGTAGCTCCAGGGGTACACCAAATCGGCATACAAGGTTATCCACCAAAACTCGAGCAACAGTAACTGCTTCCTGATTCGGAATGGCATAGGCTTCCGGCCATTTACTAAAATAGTCCATAGCGACCAGGATGTATTTATTCCCATCATCTGTCACTGGGAATGGGCCCGCTACATCTATAGCAATCCTCTCAAAAGGAGCTCCAACGTTATATTGCTTCATTTGGCCCCTGCTCTTCGTCTGTGGCCCTTTGGTAGCTGCACAAGCCTTGCATTTGCGGCACCAAGCTTCCACATCTTGACGGCTATTTATCCAATAAAATCGTTCCCGTACTTTAGCCAATGTCTTATTCATACCAAAATGTCCCCCGGACACTCCATCATGTATTTCCTGAAGTACTTTTGGGATCCGACAGCTGGGTATCACCAGACGCATGGTAACTTCCTTCCCATCTGGACTTTCCCATGCTCTCTTTAATAGCCCATCTATAACCTTAAGGGAGTCCCATTGTGCCCACAATGCCTTCAGCTCCACACTTTTGTCCGAAACATCCTTCCATTCCGGTCGCCTTCCTTTTTCTTTTGCCCTTAATATAGGACCAATTACGCTGTCATCCATTTGTTCTCGTCTTAGAACTTCCTTTGTCCAATCATCTGGAACATCTACCTGAACTGTGTTTACTATTACCGTGCCCTGTGCTTTTTCAACCCGATAGCAGTGCTTGCAGTCATCTTTGCACGGTCTTCTTGACAGAGCATCTGCATTTTTATGAGACTTTCCAGGTCGGTGTTCAATTGTGAGGTCATATTGCTGCAGTCTTTCTATCCAGCGAGCCAGTTGACCTTCTGGGGTTTTCAGCTGCAATAGCCATTTTAATGCAGCATGGTCGGTCCTGATTTTGAAATGTTGGCCATAGAGGTACTTGTGAAAATGGTCCACGGACTTAACAATGGCCAATAGTTCCTTCCTTGTTACACAATAATTCCTCTCTGGTTTGGACAGTACCTTACTGAAATACTCGATTACTTTTTCCTCTCCATTTTGGACTTGAGATAGTACACATCCAATTGCGGAGTTGCTAGCATCCGTGTCAAGAATATAGAGGCCCTTTGGTTTGGGATATGCTAGCACAGGACTACTGCATAACGCTGCTTTCAGCTTCTTCCATGATGTTTCACACTCCGGTGTCCACTGATATTTAACTTTCTCCTCCGTTAGCTGGTGTAGTGGCTTTGCTATATCCGCAAATCCTACCACAAAACGTCTATAGTAAGTGCAGAGGCCAAGAAAGCTTCGTAATTCGTGTACATTTGAAGGTCTTGGCCAATCACGCACGGCAGAGATCTTGTCCGGGTCTGTCTGTATTCCCTCCGAAGATACGACATGTCCAAGGAATTTCACTTCTTTTTGGAAAAGTAGACTCTTCTTTGGATTCAACTTTAGATGTGCATTTCTGATTCTCCCAAATACTTCTTGAAGATTTTCCAAATGTTCCCTGAAGTTTCGTCCGATAACCATTACGTCATCAAGATAAACTAAGCACGTCTTCCAAGTTAGTCCTCGAAGTACAAATTCCATCAATCTTTCAAAAGTAGCTGGCGCATTGCAAAGTCCAAAAGGCATCACGGCGAATTGATATAAACCACTACCTGTTGAGAAGGCAGTCTTTTCCTTGTCGTCAGGGTGAAGTCCCACCTGCCAATACCCACTTCGAGAGTTGAAAACCATCGTGACCCTGCCAGCGTACTTAATGTATCGTCAATTCGTGGTAGTGGATAGCTGTCTTTCTTCATAACATCATTCAGCTTCCGGTAGTCGACACAAAATCTCAAAGTTCCGTCCTTCTTGGCAATTAAAACTACCGGTGATGACCAGGGACTGGTTGATTCCTCAATTACTCCATCTTGTAGCATCTTTTGAACCATCGCAGCAGCTTCTTCCTGTTTAGCTAGTGGCAACCTCCTAGGTTGTTGGCGGATTGCGGCTGAATCACCAGTGTCTATCCGATGCTGTACTATATCAGTTTTCGTGAGGATGTCTGTGTTTTTGGCAAATACCGCACTTTCTTTCTCCAAAAACTTGATTGCCTCTCTACGTTCATCCTCAGATAGGTGTTCAAACTGGGAACTCAACAAAGTCACAACTTCCCTGTCTACGCTGGTTGACGAACATTTCTCCCCTTGTTCCTCGCACCTTGCTATCCACTGGACTGGTTCGTAAGATCCTATTGCCTCGCCTTCCTTGAAAGTCACTGAGTGGGAATTTAAATTAGCCACTCTAATTGGAATTTTGTCTTTTGTCTGGGTTAGAGTTCTTGCTAAGATTACGTTTTCTGTCTTAATTGAATCATCTTTTTCAACAAGGCCAACACGGTATCCACCAGAGTTTCCTTCCAGAATGGCCTCGATTATTTGTTCAGAACGAGCAGGAATCTTGATTGTCTGAGCCGTCAGTAGCCTCACTTTTTGAAATCGGTCATTTGCTGTTGACAAAATAAATTCTTCATTTCCAATCTTTAGGACTCGTTCTACCACGTCAAGTACAAATTGATCTTGTACTCCCATAACATCCAGCCCCAAAATGAAATCATCAGTGATGTCAGCCACAATAACCCTATGACTAAAGCACAGGCGTCCAAACTGCAGATCTAGGTCAACTTCTCCATGAACCCTTACCCTGTCTCCTGTGGCTGTTCGAACGACCAATCCATTTTGGCTTTTATCAACTTTTATTCCTGATAAAAATCCGGGTCGCACTATTGATGACGTGGCACCTGTGTCGATAGTGAAGATACATCTCCGTTTGTTTACATAACCATCCAACAGCAGACTACTCGGGACTCTTCTAATTTGGGAAACCCGTATCTCTCTGGGGGCACCATGTTCACCAGCCAGCACAGCCCCCAAGGTGCTGGCTATCTTTAGTTTTCCTGCGGCCCTTCAGTCGTTGCGGCATTTACTCTCTCAGGGCTCCGCTGCCGACAGTTTCGCTTAATATGCCCTGGTTTGCCGCACTTATAACAACGAATCACCTTCCTTGGCTGTTCATCGTTCTGCTCTCTTTCCTGCTTCCTTGGAGCATCTGGTTTTGTCATCAACTGGTTTATCATTTTGTGCATGTCAGCCATCAAAGATTCCATATTTGATTTTTCTAAACGGTCCTCTTCCTCTACCTTCATGGTTCGTACTCTCGGACGTGCAGTCTCTTTGTAAGCGGCTTCAACCTCGAGGGCATGGATCAAGGCTTCACTACCAGTCTTATCTCGGGATAATCTAAGGACTCGCCTGATCTCCTCATCTCTTATGCCATCGATGAAAGTACCAACTGTTAATTGTTCCTGGAATTCTTTGGGCGCATCCGGGTAAGCCAGGTATGTCAGTCGCTCAACAGCTGCTTCAAAATCTTGTAAACTTTCCCCAGCCTTTTGTGTGCGTGATTTGAGCTGAGTCCGGTATACTTGGGCGAGGTGTTGGTCGCCATATCTTAGATCTAGTGCAGCTTCCAAAACTTTAAAATCCCGTTGCTGCGTCACTGGGATACTCTGAAGCAACTCTGAGGCTTGGCCCCTTAATGCTAGCACCAATGCCATAACTTTGTCTTCATTACTCCAATTGTTTGCGCATGCCGCTGCCTCAAATTGTCTCTTGTAAGTTGACCAAGAAGTTTGACCATCAAAGGAAGGCGGTTGTAATCGAGGACCTGATGATAATACTAACTGGCCTCCTTGTGCTCTTAACTGTCGCTTAAGTTGTTCTACCTCTCCCTTAACTACCTGAAATTTTCCTTCTATATCGGTAACTTTCCCTTCGACGCCAGTAACTTTTTGTTCAACACCAGTAACTTTTTCTTCGACTGTAGTCACTTTTCCTTCGACGTCGGTAACTTTTCCCTTAATATCACTAATTTCTCCTTCGACGTTACCAACTTTTTGTTCAACTTTATCTACTTTTTCCTTGACCTCATTAGTTGCTGACAGGATAGCATCTTGTTGCACCTGTATAATTTTTCTCAATTCTTCCTTTTCTTCTTGTCGTTTTCTTTCTTGTTCTTCCCTTTCTTCTTGACGTCGTTTTTCTTTTTCTTCCTGACGTCGCCTATCTTTTTCTTCTTGACTTCTTTCTTGTTCTTCTTTCTCTTCTTGGCGTCGTTTCTCTTGCTCTTCTTTTTCTTCTTGACGTCGTTTTTCTTGTTCTCCTTTCTCTTCTAGCATCATTTTTCTAAATGCGGCGAACATGTCTTGTATTTGTTTTTCAGCAGCCATGCTTCTTGTTTCCATTCAAAAACTAACAAACAACACTAACAAGTCTTATTTAAAGTCTATATAGTCTTTGCCAGGTACAAGTCAAATTTTATTTAAAGTCTATATCACTTCTCAGTTGAAAGCACTTAAATAAAACTACACTAATTTCTAAGCAGAATGTTCCAGAAATTTCTTCACAGTAGCACAAATACGTCTCGTCTAATGTCTATATCACTTTCCAGTTCGACTCACTTCACTATCTCCAGTGGTTTCCAAATAGAACACTATGGAACTTCGTCGAATTCTTCAGAAATTCTGTTGCAATTCCGCTTCTGACACCAATTGTAACGTGCTTACAATTTTCAGTAAACACTTTGTGGATTCCAAATAACTTGCAACAAGAATTTTCACAAACCACTGATTTATTTAATCACTAAAATTACACTAGCAAATACTTAAAAATCACACAACTAATAATAACTTAATCTAATATAATTTCACTACTTTTAAAACACTAAGCACTTTACTTTTCTTCTTAAACTTGTCAACTCTTGTCTAACCTAAAAACTCTCTTGTCTGTTTACTTCACTAAACTGCATACTTCACTCAACTGAACTGTTTCCCCATCTGCTGGAGTCACCTCTTTATATACACACTTGGAATCCTTCTAGAACTTTTTTCTAGAATTCTCCATAGTTTTCTACCATGTAATAGATGATTGTTCGTCAATTGGCTCATAGACGGCGCCACCCTACTAGTCAGGGAAGTAACTAAGCTTCTGAGGAAAACTTTGAACATGAACTTAATCACATCTTTCCTTGTTAGAGGGCAGCACATAACAGTATTAATAGAACAAAAAATTTCCAACTGTCAAGAAAATACTGCTGAAACGTCTCTAATGCCACCCCCTGATAAAGCTTACAACAGTAGATTATACAACCAATCTTATGCATCCGATTCCTCAATGCAAAGTAAGGATAAGTAGAAACATATTTCCGCCCACAGACGAGTCAGAGGAATCTGACGTTAGCCAGAGTTTGCAATCTGATAAAACAGAACCGGAAAAAATAAAAACAAAAAACTAAAAAGTAAGCCAGGTTGGCCGAAAGGCAAACCTAGAAATTCCCAGGATCCTAATAAAAAGATCCCTGATGATCCTGGAGAGGGATCAATGGATCGACCGAATAATTGATTTTACTTATTTATTCATATTTATATTTCTACACCTATACATCATTGTTTATTATGTCCCATATACACATTTTATTATATAGATATATATATTTTTCTTCTTTTTACAAGATAGTGTACTATTTGTGTTTACTTATTTATTTATCATAATGCTTCTAAAATTAGAAAATATTTTACAATGGAACTGTAATGGATGCAAAAATACTGTCACCTGAAAATTATCATCCTTGAAAGATCTCCATTTTGCTTATGTTTACAGGGGACAAACTTCAAACCATACTCTGTTTTAGAGAGGAGGGAGAGGGGGAGTTGCAATATTTACAAAAAATTACTCCTTGGCCAAGCGGATCGTGTTACAGAGTGAACTCCAGGTCATTGCAATAGAAATTGATTATCCTATGAAGCTAACTATATGCAACATATATCTCCTAGACTTCACATGGACAATTGACGATTTAAAACAAATAGTACCACAGTTACCTCGCCCCTTTCTAATTGTCGAAGATTTCAATGCTTACAACTCCATGTGGGGTTCCACTAGACTAGATGCACGCGGTAGGATAATAGAACAATTTATGGATGAAAGTAATCTGGTATTGCTCAACACCGGTGAAGGTATATATATAAACTCCAGATCATCTAACCTCTCATCTATAGACCTATCAATGTGTAGTGCAATGTTAGCTCCTGTTTTATCTTGGAAAACTCTGGAGGAACATACATATACAGATCACATTATATTATATAATATAATAATAATAATAATAATAAATATTTATTTTCCAATACGACTGTTTTCACAGTATAGGAATGGTCAGAGACACATTTTAAAATCTTACAATACAAAAATACAAAGTACAAAAATTTAAAATATAATGGTTAAAAAGTGTGACTATAACTATATCTAACAATATTATGTGACTAGGCCAAAATAATAACATCTTATATAAGAAACTCATTTATGGTGTAACAACATTTTTCAATAAGATATTCTTTAATTTTTTTTTTAATTTATGAGTACATAATATATCCTTGAAATTTTCTGGTAGATGATTAAAAAATTTAGTTCCAGCATAAGAACATTTTCAAATGCACTAGATTTATGCTGATCAAGCCTGATCATGTTACCATGACGCGTATTATAATTATGCAAGTCACTATTTTGTTGGTATGAGTTTAAATTAAATTTCATATGTAATAAGCAGCGATATATATAAATTGAGGGAAATGTCAAGATGTTATATTTTACGAAGAACGGCTTACATGAGTCTCTGGGTATTATGTCGAAAATTAATCTCATAATTCTTTTTTGTGCAATCAATATTCTCTCGGTGTTAGTGGAGTTACCCCAAAATACTACATTGTACGATAGATGACAATAAACCAATTAATATCGATTTAGATGTAGTCACCCATCAGTTTAACACATACCAAAAATGGCAACTAGATTAGATAGACAGACTGATCTACTTTAGAGATAATGTACATCTTCCAGCTCTAAATAATGACATTGATACCACAGTGGAAGAATATACTGAGACCATCTTACTTGTAGCCAAAGACACTATAACGAGGTCTGGAGGATGTCGGCTGAGAGCTAAAGTACCTTGGTGGAACGAAGAGATAAAAGAAGCACTAAGAACAAAGGCGGGCATTCTCTTCATTTAAACGCAATCTCACTCAAGTCAACATGATTATATTTAAACAATGTTGTGCAAAAGCTCGTAAACTGATCCTGAATGCGAAGAAAAAGTCTTGGGAGTTATACGTATCATCCATTAATTCGGATACACCCACCGGTGATGTGTCTGGAGGAAAGTTAACTGTATAGCCGGGGGAAACAACCCCACAATACCTCCTGTAATGGAAATAGATGGCCATCTGGAATCTGGTAAAGAAGAAATCGCTGAATCTTTAGTTAAACAATTTCACGACAACTCCATCTACCACGATCCAGTTTTCCTTGATATTAAGAGAAACTCTGAATCAAACCTCGACTTTTCATTACCTGAAAATCCGACCTACAATGAACTTTTCTCCATGGATGAGATGGAGAAAGCACTTCAAGAAGCAAAACAGTCAGCTCCAGGACCTGACTCTATAACATATGAGATGGTGAAACAGCTACCTTTGCATGAAAAATAAAAACTACTCGACCTCTACAATAAAATATGGCAGGAAGGAAAATATCCAGAACAATGGTGTGAATCTATTATAATTCCTTTATTAAAACAAGATAAAAACTCCGGCAGAACTACAAGCTACCGCCCTATATCCCTAACTAGTTGTCTTAGCAAACTTTTTGAAAAAATGGTGAATACACGTCTTGGATAGTATCTTGAGAAAAATAACTTACTCTATAACTATCAAATGGGTTTTCAAAGGAATAGATCCACAATCGACCAGCTGGTATTTTTAGAGAATGCCATTCAAAATTCATTTTTTGAAAGATCCCACTTGGTCGCTATTTTTTCGACCTTGAGAAAGCATATGACACAAGTTGGAGGTATGGAATCATAAAGTCACATTCCTACAGTCAACCTTCTATCACTTGAGCAGAGAAGAATGCAACTCGAGTTATGCTTTTTGCATAAATTAATTAATGGTAATATTAACTGTCCTGAGATACTTCAGTTGATTAGCTTTAATTTAAATGATCGTAGAGCAAGACATTCAGAACTTTTTAAAATACCCTTTCATCATACAAATTATGGTCAAAATGATCCCATTAGCAGATTACTCCGAACAGCAAATTCATTCCATAATGATATTGAACTCTTTGGCTCGTCACTATACTCATTTAAAAACCAAGTTAAATCTTGCATAAGTAATTTAAATTAGGTCCGAATACATGACGTAGCTGAATTTTATTGTACTTGTAATTATTTTCTTGTTGTTTTATCTATGTATTATTTTAAACTATTTTTATTAGATAATTATTATGTTTTCATTTATTGAACTGTAAAATGGCTTAGCCGTATAATTAATAATAAATAAATAAATAAACTCCATGACTGGGGTCTTAGAGGAAATATGTCCTCTTTTATAAAAATCTTTCTCAAATGTCACCAATTTAAAGTTCGAACCCATGATACAGAATCTCACACTTACGGGCTGGAGAGCGGAGTCCCGCAAGGATCCATCCTCAGCGCCATTCTTTTCGCTATCGCTGTAAATGACCTCAGAGACGATAAATCCACAAGTAAAAAAGTCACTATCTATGCATCCAAACTATGCCATCATAACAGATCAAGACCTATACACTACCTACTTACAGAGATCCACAGTAACACGTCCGGTAAGTGTTCGAGCAACAGAAGCCATAAGAAAACTCAAAATTACACTACCAGATATACTTCCACACGGACAATACGAAACGACTCCCTGGACCATAAATTTGCCTAACTGTCATCTAGAACGCACCCATCATAGGAAGAATGAAACGAGTAATGTGATATATGAGAAAATATTTTATGAGATTCTTAGCAAATACCCAAATTATATTAAAATTTACACCGACAGGTCAAAGACAGAACAAGGACTTGGCAGCGCTATCTCTGTATCAAATCAAATTTACTCATAGACACTAAATCAAGCATGCAGCGTATTTACCGCCGAACTCGATGCTATCTGGCAGGCTCTACGATACTGCGATATGACGAACCACTATACATTTTTTATACGCTCTGATTTGCTAAGTTCCATCGAGGCCATAAAAAACAGTTTTTCTGAAGATCCATTGGTGCAGCAAATACTTTCATTAATTGACTGGCTACACTCTAACGATAAAACAGTTACTTTCGTCTGGACGCCAGGCCATGCGGGCATCAGATAGATAGATAGAGACTTTATTCATCTTTAGAAGTTTACACAGGATGTATATAACTTATTAGACTAGTCAACACTCACAAACACACATGTACACGCACACACAAAATAGTTCACATTACATCTAAATCTGTAAAAGCAGTAAATCATACACACAATTCAAACATATAATTAAAAATACAAAAACTCATCCACAGAATAAAAGGCCTTACTTACTAAATAAATATACAATGTATGTTTAAAATCATTAAAATTTTGTATTTCACCAAAAATACTTATAAATTTATTAAAACATAATGTACCTTGATACACATGAGAATTTTTACCAACACTCGATCTTGAAAATGGCTGATATATGTTATGACTATTTCTTGTATCGTGATCATGAACTTCTTTGTTTTTTATAAAGGAATTTTCTTCTTTTTTTACATTTACAGTTATTAAATATATATAGAGAGAAGTGACTGTTAATATTGATAATTTAATAAATATTTACATGGTGTTTGCATACTTGTTCCCACCATACATCTGACAATTTTTTTCTGCATGACCAAAATTTTGTAAATATGTGCTGAATGACCCCAGAAAATCAGGCCATAACTTAGAATTGACTGCACAAGTCGATAATATGTAAGTTTAAGTATGTCCATGGAAACAGTTGTACGTAATTGTCTAATAATAAAACATACACTACTTAACTTCGATAATATATTGTCAATATGTTTCTCCCATGTCAGTATTTGATCCACCGTAATGCCTAGAAATTTGATTGAGCTTACCTGTTCTATCGATTTATGATTTATCTTAATAAGAGGGCTAAAATTGTAATTAACGTTTTTTTGTTGATAAAGCATAAAAAAGGTCTTACTTTGATTGACTAATAGTCCATTGTATTGGCCCCATTGATGTATTTCACCTGCGGAGACATTTGCTTTCATGACTGAATTGACTCCGCAAGTGCTTTCGTCACTACCACCATTTTGGTTGAGGTAGTCAAAGGTCCGCGTTTTTACATAAGAGACATTTTCAAAACGATTTTATAGCAATATTATCATTCGATATTTGGGGTAAGTAGCATCACATATTACTATAGACATAGAGCATCTATCACAAACTTAATTTTCCAAGAATTACATGGCTTTATTCACTTTATTACAAATAATCCACTGGAAATAAAAGTTAGGTTATGTGTACTATTTGTTTATCGAATTATGTATTTGTTTTACTTTACTAGAATAAAAATTTTGTGGTTTACAGCATCAACGACATAATGGCTCCAACCAAGCATGTACTTAAACTCAGTGCCATAATAGAGCTCTTTTCAGACTCGGATGAAAAAAGATTGATAGCAAGGGGTGAAAATGCGGTGGAATCGAACCACATCAAATCATTTCATTTTATACCTGAATTGCTATTATTAAGGGGAGAAGTACATGCTAGCATGAGAGATCGCTTTTACAATGTTGAGGTCAGTAATGTGTACTATGTTAATTAATAAGTATTAGTTTTTACAGCGGCTTCATGTATGTTACAGGTTTACCTCTTCAAGGATGGGGCAATAAAGGATGTATCCTGTACATGTCCCAGGGGTCAGTACTTGTGTCACCACGTTGCAGCTTTGTGCATATTTGGTCATCACAATATTTCTATAACCGATGTAGAATGTCGATGGGCTGCAAAAAAAAGTAAAGAAGAGGACGTCAAGACCATTGATGAGATTTATATGGGGAAAAGTCATGTATCATGTGATACAAAACTGACAGAGGCAGAAAGTAACAAATTTCTGCACAACTCTGCAACAATATGGAACTTCTGTTGGCTTCACGTGGCTCTTGGCTAACAAAGTTAGATTTGCTGCACACATAAATTATTGTTTTTGTGATTAAAAAAAATATAGCAGCTGCCCATGTTTACTATAGAAATATTTTACCGAACTCGTAAATTTTGTTTTCATAGAATGCATTAATGAAAAGATTATAAGGGTAGTTAGGTTTCAATCTCTATACATATAGTTCGATTGATTCAGGAAAGCAAAGCAGGTAATAAAGCACGCTTAAATGAGTAGAAAGTATGACAGATTTATTGCCTACTTTGCCTTCTTAAATTGACCCAGTGTTATATCATTTTACATTACGATATGTTCTTTTAACTCAACAGGTTTCTACAGTGTAGAAAACATCAAGGCTGTGCAATGGGGTAACATTAATGAAGGCCAGGCCATCAAAGAGTTTACTGAAGAAACCAAGTTACAAGTCGTTCCAACAGGGCTGTGGCTGAGTGAATGCGGATTCCTTGGTAGTAGCCCAGATGGTCTTGTTGGAGATGATGCCATCATAGAAATAAAGTGTCCATACAAATTTAGAGAGAAATTAAATGAGTGAAGAATTACGAATTGATCACTCATACATCGTTTATTTAGATGGAGATAAACTGATACTCAATGAAAAACATGAATACTACCACCAGATTCAAGGAAATTTGTCCATTTGTGATCGGAGACTGTGCTATTTATTTATTTGGACTCCCCGAGAAAATATTCTCATTGAAGTTTGCAGGAACAAGGACTGGACAGTGAACTTAAAACTGTTGGAAAACTTTTATTTGCAGGAGTACTTGTCATATCTAATTTCTAATGCATTTAATGATGTATAAAACTAAATATACCTATAGTTCATAAAATAAATTGTTTTTTTTTTAATAGAAGAAAAATTTAAATGAAAAAACCTCTGTAGTAAATGGATCAGACCGAGGTTGGTTTTTGAATAGTTCTGATTATTACTACAAAATGTCTCGCACCTAAAAATATATAAACTAAAACAAAGTTGTTAAATAGATTATTATGTAATTGCAAATGGAATTAAAAGCTGCTGTTTTGGAAAAAAATATTCTCTTTTAAAACTATGAGGGCTTTTTAATACGTAAAACATATTTGACGTGTTAAAAAGCTTTCAAAGTTTTAAAAATGAAAAGCGAACATTATTTCATTTTTAATTATAAAATCATCTATTTAACGATTTTGATTCAACTTATATATCTTCGGGTACGAGACATTTTATAGTAATTAAGAGCTATTAAAAAACCAACTTGTCTGATCCTTTCTCATTAAATTTGTAATAATATTTTATAAGTGGAAAAATACTCACTAAAGAGTGAGAAGACCGAAGAAAAGACACGTTACGTTTAAAACCTTTTTTATTTTTTACATCATATAATACAGAACACTTTACACTAATAATTATACAGGTTTTCAACTTCCTTTATTAGAGGAAAATGTAAATTAGTGAGAGCTGCGCAGACCTGAAAAACCACAGATGCATGTGGTACTAATGTGGCTGGTATTGAAGACAAAATTGTATAAGACTTTATGCGTCTTATGGCCCGTTCCACATGAATCCGTGCTTTGGCAATTGTTCTTGTCCTGACAACTTGTGCAGGAGTAAACTGAGGTGTCGTTAGAAAAGGTGGCAAATTCAGTGAGACACCTTCTGGTAACACATCGGAGATTAAGAAGCCTTTGTCTGCCAGAACTAAATCTCCTGCTGACAATTTTTTTGTAATTCCACAGTGCTCGGTAATTTTTTTATCAGAAGTTCATGCAGTTCGTGAACGAACTGAAGGATGTGGGCATGCACATTTTATTTTTATTCTGTGATGGAATATCCTTCATGAGTTGTTCAAATAATATTTCGTGCAATGCATATAACCACGTTTTAGAAATATTTGAAACAGTTTCACGGCCGATATTAAACCTTAAGGCCAAGTCATCATTTAATAAATTTAATTTTAATTTCATTAAAGTAAGCAATAACTGATCAATTTTGGACATCCTCACGACTTGCCAGCCTGCAAAATAATTTAATTTTCTGTGTTCAAACAGGGAGAATAAGGCTAAAAAGATTTCTTTAGTTGGAAGCCCCGTAAGAACAGTTATCAAATGGCTTTTGTTTTCGATGTGGCGAAACGGGAAACTTATGCTTAAATTTTCAATACCATTTTACAACTTTTCAAGTTCCTGCTTAAGAAAATAGTTTTCTCCCTCCAACATGGCTACAAACTGTAATTGAGGAGTTTCAGAAGGAGTTTCTGCCTTAACTTCTGGCTCGGTAGGTGGTTCTGTAATATCCATTTCAATTGGAGTCGTATTTCCTTCGCTATCTGATAATTCGTCACCTAGTACGTGTCTCTGTAAACCAGATGGTCCAGCTTCACTGTCAGCTGCTTCGATAGTGTTCTTCCTGTAATATCCCAATTTACTTTATATATAATAAGTATATTTATATATTTACCTAATTTTGCTTTTCTGTTCAGAACTCTCGAATTGTTTCCCTACATTGAAATCAAAAATGGTTGGCCCCTTACTTCGATCACCATTAACAAAATGACAACTACAAATGCGGGAATATTTACTAGGCTCTCTGTCTTTACGCCTAAAACATATCATAATCATATAATGTATTAAAAAGTAACCTTGTTTGTGGTAGGAACCTACCTTATTAATTGAATCCATTTTCTTAAGTCTTTCCTATCCCTTGGAAAGACAAAAAATGTACATGTGTGACTTGTGCTGTAATGTTTGCACGTTGGTGCAAAACACATGACCATGTTAATTAAAGGTTTTTCTTATTTTTATCAGTTCAAAAAAAGAAAGAGGTTGTCTCTTCGACTACTATGTATATATTTTTGACCTAAAAAACTTAAAATATGTTTCATAGTAGTCACGACAATAGCGTCACATAACCTCACTTCACTTTACATCCACTTTTTTTACATAAAGTATGCAAATTGTTAAAAAATTATTTTAGTAATGCATACCTTATGTCTATAGGAACAAGTATGTATATTTACCTTAATAAACTATGAACACTTTATAAAATAATCGCTTTTAAAAAACACCCTATCTAAATTTACGTGTGGAACGCAGACCTTGACCTACCTCAACCATCTACGTCACACTTGCGGAGTCAATTGGACAAATTGTTTTCAGCTATTAGTTGATTCGTATCATCAGCATATATTATTGTTTTGTAAGCATAAAGCATGAATATGGTATATCATTTATAAAAATAATAAAAAATAGAGGACCCAGAATTGAGCCTTGAAGTACTCCCACTCCCATTATGACTGCTTTTGGATTAGACTTAACTTTATCTAAGACCACAACCTGGGTTCTTTTCTGTAAATATGATGCAGCCCAGTTATTTGCATTTCCTCGTACACCAATGCGATCTAGTTTTTCCAGAAGTAAATTGTGGTTGACAGTATCAAATGCTCTAGTTAGATCAAAATATAAGGCAACTGGATATTGTTTATTGTTTAAACAGTCATACACGCTTGTACATAAATCTGCTAAGGCTGTTGATGTAGATTTCTTTGATCTAAAACCATTTTGATGATTTGATAATAAATTATGCGCTTCTAGAAATGTACTTAATCTTGTGTTAAAAGTGATGTCAATGACTTTTGCTAGCTGACTTTGCAAGCAACTATTTCGATAGCTACTTATATAATTTCTGGATCTTTTATTTTTGAAAACTGGAATTGACTTTGAAATTTTCAGTGCCTCCGGGTACTTCCCCTCACAAAATGACTCATATTATGTAAGAGAGTGAGATACTTATAACATTGCTACCTGCTTTTAGCGCTTTACCACAGATCTCATCAATACCAGCAGCTTATAGCTTTTTCAATTTCATCTGGTGTGGTAGGATATAAATAAAAAGTAATATTAGAGTGAGGCGGTAATTTTATTTTATCCATTACTGGCATAATGTTGGGCAAATTCACAAATGACTCATTAAATAAATTGCATATTTTGTTTATATCCGATATTTGTTCATCATTAATGTGTAATTGACTACAACTATTTTTATTTGAGCTACCTTTCATTTCGTTTATAATCTTCCAGCTCTCTTTCATAATATTGGTGGTGTTTTCTAATCTACTATTATTGTAATTTTCCACTGCATACTTTACTTTCTCTCTATATATATTTTAACTGTTTATATCTGGTTTTTATAACGTCATTCTTTGTAGCTTTACATATTTTTGACATGTCACATAGGGTTTGATGTAGTGTTTTAATTTCTCGTGTAAACCAAGGTTTTCTGTTTTTATCTGTTTTTATTTTTTTATATGGAAAGGCATTATTAAACAATTACAACTTGTGGGTGTTGGTATCTCAAAATTACATAATTGAAAGGTATGATCTGATAAGTGTGTGTCTTTTATTAGACTAGATTTTATATTCATATTTGAAAACATCACATCTATACAGGCAATGATCTCGCAGATAGAGGTTGGTAAAGAGCTGCCCAGAGCACTAAATCAACTGAATATTTCAGACCATCAGAGGGTGATAGGACTTGTTCAGAAAGCGACAATCTTAAGTACCTGCAGCACTGTTCGGAGAGTGTTGGCCCATGATAACGCCGTTGGTCGTCTAGACACCGGCGAACCATGATACCTTGAATCCAACGCACAGGTGTGAAAGTAAAAAAAAATAAAATAAAATAATAATAGCCTACCAGTTAGACCACTAAGATCTGAGCAAACTTATTATTATAAAATTCCGTATGTGAGACATCTTTCCGAGGAAATTAAAAAAACACTAACATCTGAGAACATCAATGTTGCTTTTAAAAGTGAAAACACAATTAAAAAAAAATTTCACAAAATTAAAATCAAAAACACCTATAGATCTGCAGTCTAACGTAAACTATCAAATACCATGTAAGAATTGTGATAAAAGTTATGTAGGTCAACCTGGTAGATACTTAAATACTAGAAAAAAAGAACACATTAGGGATGTTAAGAATAAAAACAAAATGAATATCACGTCTCTAGTGGAACATTGCAAAGATTTTGACCATGAATTTAATTTCGAGGAGACTAAACCAATAGGTGGACAAAATAATTTAGAAAAAAGAAAATTTCAAGAAATGATCAATATCAAGTCTGTAAATTCGAGGAAAAATATTGAGAATTTAAACTCGTTATTTTAATCTAATTAATAGAATAAACAATCTGTGATATATAGTTGTCCAGGACGATATAGCCATAAATGCATTTTTCAGTTTTTGAAGTACTGTGTTTGCGTTTTTTATCACTATTCCTTTCTATCATACAATGTTTTTCGTACCTACCCTATATTTATACTTACGGTTTAAAGTAATAATAACATTCATGTCACTGCTATCCACGCAAGAAGATAGTAATTTTACTGTATGCTTATTAAACCCTGTGTATCTGTGATGTTCCAGTACATTATTTATTTATTTTTATACTACACACGGAAAACTAAATATTAATGTAAGTAGTATCTTAATGTTTATTATGTTGAATTTTATGCTTATATAATTTTAATTAATTATTTTTTTTATATATACCTACATAAACAATTTTATGATATATATTTTATTTGTTTAATAACTATATTTTGAGATTATTTTTAGATAGTGACCTTAAAACAAGTAAAAAAAAATATATTTTTTAATTTCAATACGTTATTTTTTTATTTTTCGTAATATATATTTATGTTTGTTTGTTATATTGAATGATTGTATATGTACTATTAGATGATTTTATATCTTCCAGTGCCCTGAGGATGTTATTAAAAAATATCGAAACGTCGGCAAATTAATAAAGTAGTTTTCTTTAATACACTTTGGACCTAACCCCAAAAGATCTTCACAATCTATATAAGTGGTCTATAAACTTTCTATTAATATTGTCTGAAAGTTATTTGTGGCATTCTACGAATATTCTTTCCTATTATTTGGGTTTTCTACCACATGTACTATTATCCTCTTCAAAACAAATCACCGAATCTACAAAATAATAGAATTATTGGAAAAAAGAGCCTCTGCGCCTGTGACGTTTACGCCAAAGGAAAAGTCAGAGGTTATATTATTTGCAAAACATAACCTCTGACTTTTCCTTTGGCGTAAACGTCACAGGCGCAGAGGCTCTTTTTTCCAATAATTCTATTATTTTGTAGATTCGGTGATTTGTTTTGAAGAGGATAATAGTACATGTGGTAGAAAACCCAAATAATAGGAAAGAATTTTCTATTAATACTTTTAATGATAATGTCGTTTCGTAACATCCAAATAATTAAGCCAAGTTTTAAGCATTATTTCAACACCGTAAATGAAAGTTTATGAGCCCGACCCTGCTTTATTGTACACGAAGCAATGTCATCGCTGTGCTGCTGCCATCTAGCTCAATTATTTTACTTTTGCTCATGTTCTATTATTTTATACTATATCGTATTTTATTTGAATATTTAAGCCCTTTTATAGAATATCAAACAATGTATGGTGAATTTGTGACGAATGAGTGGTACGTTCGCATTGAATGACCAAGCAGGAGAAAATTTTGAAAACTTAATTTTAACTAGGATTGCAATATAAAATGTTTTGGCAGCAACGGAACAGAAGGGGAGGGGAGCAACAAGACTTCCGGGACCACTTGGCTTCCCGATCTCGCTCGGTTAAGACGTGCAGCATATCCTAAGACTAAAATTGTAACCATGGCGGCTCTTTTATATGTGTAAACTTTATCTGGGCAATAAAGGTATCTTTATGAACAACTGGTTTCATTGGACATTAAAATTGGCGACGAGGTACAAGCTAAAATGACAGGAGGCGAAATTGGAATAGCACGTGGCGGCTAGAGGAAACAAAATGGTGAAGTTCCGTGAATTTAACCCAGATAATGAAGACTGGATGATATATGCAGAACAGTTGGATCAATACTATGAATCCCAAAGAATAAAAGAAGAAAAGGTGAGAGTATCCACTTTACTAAGCCTTTTGAATGCTAACACTTATAAATTGCTGAGAGACCTATGTGACCCTGACCTTCCAAAAGTAAAGTCATATCAATTTCTAACCAGTGCGTTGTCCAAGCAGTATAGTCTGCAAGTAAGCATTTGGAGAGAACGACGATAATTTTTCGAGTTGCAACAAAACTCGAACGAATCGACAGTAGAATGGTACACCCGCATCAAAAGCCATGCAGCCAATTGCCGATTCGGCACCACACTCGAATTCACTATCAAAAACAAATTTGTTATTGGGCTAACCAAAGGTCTAATTTTCGACAGGCTATATGAGGAGGAAGAAACAGCGAATCTAGAGGATTTGAAAAAGGTGGCGTTAACAAAAGAGCACGTGGAGAAAGAAAGGGAGGTAAATTTCATAAGAAATTCAAAACTACCGCGATTCAACGAACAAGATGGACGTCGGAAAATCCGGAAGGGAAATAACCACATGAACGGAGCAGGCGCAGGAAAGGGATCTGTCAATCCAAATATCAATGTCAAAAGGTCTGTCAAAACGAAAAGATATGACCCCAATAATAAGCCAAGACAAGACTACTCCGAAGATACAAAAGAAAACGAATGCAGAATATGTGGAAGACGCCATGGCAGATATGAATGCAAGTACATTTGGAGAGAATGTGTAGACGAAATTTCAATTATATGGAGGACGAAATAGAGGAGAGTGAAGTAGGACAGGTTTATACATTAAGGAGTAAAAATAAGGTAATTGAACTGTCAAACAATTTTAATAATGGTATACTTTTTAATGACAAAGTAGATAATTTTGCTGTTAAGGTAGAGATAGATGGTAACAGCCATACAATGTTAATCGATTCTGGAGTCGTAGTCTCAACAGTAAGTAGAAATGTATACGACAGTTATTTTAAAAAGTATAAATTGCTTAGAGACAACCTAATTTTAAGAGACGTTCATGCCAATAGGCTATTTTTATGTACCATTAAAATTTAATAGGCCTGAAAACAAACACAAATTTTATGTTGTTAGTAACGCAGGGCCTAATATCTTAGGTCGAGATTGGCTAAATAGTTTTAACATAAAATTTAAAATGGTAAATGAGATAAGCTTGCAAAGTGACGTAGATTCACTGGTAAATAGGTATAATTCTGTTTTTAATGATAAATTGGGCACTTTCAGGTATGCGAAGATATCGCTGGAGCTGAGGGCTGACACAAAACCCATATTTTGTAAGCCGAGAACGGTACCTCTAGCCTACAAACCAAAAGTAGAACAGGAGCTGGAACGTCTAGAGAAAAATGGAATAATTACACAGATTGAGACAAGCGAATGGGCAACACCGATTGTCCCAGTTCAGAAGAACGTTAATACTATCAGAATTTGTGGAGATTATAAAACCACAGTCTATCGCTACTTGGTTGAAGTTAAGTACCCACTACCTCTAGTTGAACAGCTATTTGCCAAGTTAAATGGAGGACAGCATTTTAGCAACATCGATTTGTGTCAAGCGTACACACGATTTGAGCTGGATGATGAAGCTAAACAACATGGAGCACGCACCGAGGTTTGTACCGAGTTAATAGGATGATGTACGGTATAACGGTGGCCAGTGAGAAATTCCAAAAATACATGGAGCAATTGTTCATGGGAATGGAAAATATATGTGTTTTTCTGGACAACATATTGATAACGGGAAAGCCAAGAAAGGAACATTTGGAAATTTTAGAAAAAGTACTAAAGAAATTGGAGCAAGCAGGTTTAACGGTCAAAGAAAAATGCGAATTCTTCAAACAGGAAATAGAATATCTGGGGCACGTCATAAATAAAGAAGATTTAAGGAAATTGGAGAAGAAAATTAAGGCAATTGTGGAAGCTCCGAGGCCAACGAATGTATCAGAGGTGAGAGCCTTCACCGGTATGGTAAATTATTATGCTTAATTTGTTCCTAACCTAGCACATCTCCTAAGACCCATATACTTATTGTTAAGGAAAACGGAGCAATTCAAATGGAATAAAGACTGCGAGGAAGCATTCGAGGAAATTAAAAGCATAATAGCATCTGAGGTCGTACTGGTGCATTTCGACCCTAAGTTACCATTAATACTAACGACGGATGCCTCTGATAAAGGGATATCCGCAGCACTGTTACACGAAATGTCAAACGAGAAGAGCGATTGATAACATGCACGTCGAGAACGCTGATGCCAAGAGAAGAAAAGTATTCAGTAATACATAAAGAAGTATTGGCGATATACTACGGGACAAGTAAACTACAACAATACTTGTATGGGCATTGTTTCACACTTAGAACGGATCACAAACCGCTAGTGGCGCTTTTCGGAGAAAACAAAGGAATTCCACAGATGTACGCAAATAGACTCGTAAGGTGGGCAATTTTCCTATCTAGCTTTGATTATAAAATTACAGTCGAACAAGGCCTTCCACAAGGATCTCCACTTTCGCCCATCCTATATAATATATACTGTCATGATATATACCACCATGTAGAAGAAAACGAAGAACATTTTAATTTTAATGCCTATATGCTTCAATTTGCAGATGACAACACCTTGGTTTCCCACGGCAACAAATTAGAAACGGTAATGACAAAGTTACAAAATTTAATTGACACCACTACCATCTGGTTCAACAAATGGAGGCTCATTCCCAATCCCACAAAATCCCACCTTATCATTTTTAATCATTCACCCACTGACTCATCTCCTTCGTTAACATTATACAACCACATTCTTAAGCCAGAAACACATACAAAATATTTGGGAATTCTAATTGGTCATAAAATAAATTTTAACATGCACACAATGCAAGTCAAGAAAAAAACAATAGCCAGAGCCAGACATTTCAGAAGCCTCACTTTCAACAATATGGGAATTAACAAAACAACAGCCTGTAGAATCTACACACTAATATGCAGACCTATTATAGAATATGGACACATACTGTTTCTTAATTGTAAAAATCCTGCCATTTCTAAACTAAAAGTGGCCGAAACTAGTTCCCTAAGAGCTATCACCAAAATCAGACACCCTAATAATTCATTGCATAACCCACCTAACCTACTTCTGTATCAGATTACCAAAGTGCAACCTATTGAACAAAGATTAAATATTCTATCTGGTCGATTTGCAAAAAATGAAGAAAATATTCGTCTTATAGAAAATTATTGCCTACGTAGAGATGTCAATGCCAGACGCAGATTCAGCCATCCGGTTCATACCATATGGGAGAGATTCAGATTGCTCAATTAATAATTCCTTAATCTTTATAATTGTATTATATATTGTTGTATATGTTATGACGGTATAATAATAGTATTGTAATATTGTAATAATTGTAATGTAAAATACTATAACTATAACTATATTGCTAGAATCTATTACTATGTAAAAATGTAAAAATAGGCAGAAGGACCTCGGTCATTAGCCTATTGAATTATGCGTGATTCAATAAAGTGTTTTTATTATTATTATTATTTATAAAATTGAATACATAAAAGGAAAGCATAATACCATAGCAGACTATTTGTCGAGAGCCCCTTTAAAGGTGAGAACAGTATTGGAGGAACAGGCAGGGAAAGGATCATATATTTAGAAAAGATGCTGAATATGTTATATTCCACCCACTTTGGTATGGTTAAAACGAAAAATTTGGCAAGATCGTTACTCTGATGGCCTAAGATTGACACAGACATTGAAAACATGGTAAACTCCTGCTTGATATGTCTAGAAAATAGAGCAGCACCACCTAAATCCATCCTAACACCGTGGCCTGCTGCAACGGAAGTTTGGAGCAGAATACACATCGACTACTTAGGTCCAGTCAAAGGACATCAATTTTTGATCATTATCGATGCATATTCAAAATGGATGGAAGCATATCAAGTGTATGTCTATGGGAGAAACAATCGAAAAACTTAGGGACTGTTTTTCCAGATTTGGAATACCAAAAACTTTGGTGAGCGACAACGCCAGGCAATTTCTGGGAGAGGATATCCAGACATTTTTTAGAAGAAATGGAATTAAGCATATTGTTACATGCTTACAATTTTCAGTAAACACTCCGTGGATTCGAATAACTTGCAACAAGAATTTTCACTAACCACTGATTTTATTAATCACTAAAATTACACTAGTAAATACTTAAAAATTACACAACTAATAATAACTTAATCTAATATGAATTCACTACTTTTAAAACACTATGTACTTTTCTTCCTAAACTTGACAACTTTATCTAACCTAAAAACTCTGTATTGCCTACTTTACTCAACTGAACTCTTCTTCTACAAACTGTCTCTGTAACCAGAACTGTACTGGATACTAAACTGAACTGTTCTTGATACTTCACCAAACCGCACTGCTCCCCATCCGCTGGACCCACCTCCCTATACACCCACTTGGAATGTCCAGAATATCATTGTAGAACTTTCCAGAATATACTGGAATTCTCTATAATTTTCTTAGGCACTACTAAATGGTGGTTCGCCAGTTGGCCCACAGACGGCGCCACCCCTCCGGCCAGGAAGTAATTACAACTCTCCTCTCTGTTAGAGGGCAGCACATAACACTATCACATCACCACCAGGTCATCCGCAGAGCAACGGACAAGCCGAGAACGCAGTGAAGACATTTAAGCACAAGATGAAAGCAGCGTTGGCAGACCCACAAAACAGTAAGACATCATTGCAGACTTCAGTTTCAAGATTTTTGTTGGCATACCGCACAACTCCACATTGTACAATGGGTGAGACTCCAGCTCTACTAATGTTCAACAGACCCTTAAGAACAATATTGATACAAATCAACGAGAAAGCACCAGAGGAAACGACAAATAGCATAGTAGAAAGAGCAAAGAAAAGCCAAGAAAATCAAATAAAACATCATCGAGGGCGCAATCGGGAATACAATATAGGGGAAGAAGTGATGGTAAGAGCATGGCAAACCAAGTACAATGGACTGAAGTGACAATTAAGAAACGAATAGGTCGCACTACATATCTGTGCGAAACAACAACGAGACAGTCATGGAAACACCATGCAAACCAAATAGGACATAGAATAGAGGTACCGGGTTCGAAAACCGAAACTCATAACAAAGAATTATGCTGCGCAATGCAGCCCAAGGTATCCCTAGCGATATCTCCGACACACCGAAAGGTAAACATACAAAATGACGTTACATATACCGAGGACAGTACACCATGTTCAGATTTTGAAGTTACGTAGCCCAGAATCAAGACAAATTTAGTGACGAATGGCTCGCTTGAGTCTAATGTAAACATAAATATAGATATAGGTTTAAATGACAGTTCAATTACTCTTATAAACGATGTTGGTAATAAGGATAACAGGTTAGAGAAAAATTGTAACAAAAGCCCAGAGAGAGAAAAAATAGTTAGGAAAATAGTTGCTATACCACACCCCAACTCAAACAATAATCGTAGCGTAAGACAAACACCAAAAAGACAAAGGAAACCCCCTTCTAAATTTAGCGATTATGTAATTTAAAGTAGGGTTCTTACATTGTTAATATTTAGTTGAGAGTAAGTAGGGAGTTCACAAATAGGAAAAGTAAAACCTTGCACGTTGTGTTTAAGTAAAATACATATTTTACATCATGTCATAGGGGTAAATTGAGTTAATAATAATAAGTTTTACAGATATACAGAATATAGATGCGGTTTTAAAACTAATGTTTTTATTAATTTCCCAAGTTAGATACAATACTATTAAATAAAATAAATATTAAGTCTTGAACGGGTAACATTTTCATTAGTCTGTCAGGTTATATACAGATTTAATAAAAGGTATTTGTGATTGAAAAAAAAAAAAAAGAAACAAGTTGAGAAAGTTGTAATTAATAATAAGGTTGTTGAATATTTAAAATCTATAGGGAATGCTTATTGTTTACTACAAAAGTTCTTAAGATTGGGGATGTTAAGTTGGCAGCAACGGAACAGAAGGAGAGGGGAGCAACAAGACTTCCGGGACCACTTGGCTTCGCGACCTCGCTCGGTTAAGACATGCAGCAGACTAAAATTGTAATCATAGCGGCTCCTTTATATGTGTAAACTTTATCTGGACAATAAAGGTATCTTTATGAACAACTGGTTTCATTGGACATTAAATAAAATGTAATAAGTCCTTGTCTTAAGTTTACATAATGAAATCAATTCTGAATTCTGTTGGCTCATTTTTGAGATGAATGTAAAATAAGAATGAGGATATTTTACGCACCATTTGACCTTGGTAACGCACCCTTAAGACTAAAAATTTTACAGCGTCGGCTGTTTTTGATTTAAGTGAAAACTCTAAAGATTGAGTTTTGTCTCTATTAAGGCATAGACAATTTGCATTGAATCAATCAGAAGCAGCCTCAATCATTTCCTTTCTGATAGGCTCCACATTTATGTTTTTTCAATGTGTAAAGCTAAACCATTTGACATAGAGAAGTCGTTTATATAAATTAAGAAAAGTAATGGCCCAAGAACTTCCTTGTGGGACTTCATGTTTTATTTGTAAACTTGAACTTACACGCATGAAACTGACTGGTATCTGTTTGAAAGATAGGATTGTATTAACTCTATTGTAATTGACTGTTATATATCAGTTGATTTAGAGTTTTTTAAGTTTCTAATTATCTCAGAAATTTCATGTTCTGTAGAGGGATACAAAAAAATTGAATTGTTATTATTAATTTTAAAATTTTGTAAATACTGTTGATAGTTTTTATTTGACGGAGGTATATTTTTTAATACATTTTCTGCTACTTCAGTAAAAAAATAGTTACAATTTTCTGGTGATACAGAGCTTTCAGTAACATTTACTTTATTTTTACCCCTATTTTCATTAACAAATTTCCAGACAGTTGTGTTTATTTTCTGAATTTGATACTTCATTGCAAACTTTTTCCTTCTTTAGTTTTTGAAGTAATTGTTCATATTCATATTTTTTTATTTTAAAGATATTTACTACGTCATTCCTGTTAGGTATTCTAGAATTTGATTTATGATAGTGTGTAAGGCATTTATTTCTTTTTTAGCCTGTACAACCCCATTATTATAAACGTACTTTTTTTAATATTATTGTTTATCAAAATTTTAGGAAAGCTGAAATCATGGTAATAGTTCATTATAAAAAATGTCTGTTGCTTTAACTGGATTTTTTCCCCTGACTAAATCAGACCAATCTTCACCTTCAAGATATTTACTAAATTTCAACCTATTTGCCTATTTTTGTTATGTATTGATTTAGCCTGTTTTTTAATGGTATTGTTATGAAGTTTGAATTTTAGAAGTTGGGCTTTATGATTTGACAAATGAAAATCATGAACACTTGAGCCTTCAATCGCAAAATTTGTAAATATATTGTCAATACAAATTTTTGACATGCCTTGTATTCTGGTAAATTCAAAAATCCTTTGCTCAGGTTCATTTCATAAAAATATATTTACTATTTCCTGACACTGATAGGAATTTTCAAGAAAATTTATGTTGAAGTCACCACCAACGATGATTTTATTTGTTTGGATATTTAAAATTTCAAATAATTCATTGAGTTTATCTTTAAAAATATCTCAGTTACTACAAGGAGAGCGATATATAGTGACAATGTTAACCTTATAGCTAGAAATATAGACACAGCACGCTTCAAAATGTTTATCAACACTAATAGAGTTTATAGGAACAATAGGAGTAGAAGATATGTCATTTCTAATAAAGGTACAAACACCTCCATGTATATTTTCGTTTCTGTAGTATGATGTAATAATTTTCTAGTTGGTATAAATTACTCTCCTCTTCTCTTAACCAGTGTTCACTTACTAAGATACGTATTAGATTGTACTCTAGTGTGATTTGTTCCAGTGAATTACACTTATTTCGCAGGCACAAAAGGTCTTAAAATTGTCACCCAAGTAATATATATATATATATGATTCAGGCTTGTTACTATAACGTAGGTACCCCAATTTTTTCTCCAGCTTTAGAGCGTCTGGTGGAAGTTAGAGCCCATGGAAAGCGTCTGCCAATAATAAATGTTGGTTCTTAACAATATTGTGTAAAACATATAAAAACCAACTATGCTACTTTAACATAAAAGAGTAATTAAGATTTTTATTCACCTTCAGTACCTATTACCTGAATAATAAATATAAGACAAATCATAATGTGAATCATGAGGCTGTAAGTCAAGAATGCCCAAAAATACTTAGAGTAAGTACTAAAATCGAAAATTGATTACAGTCAGTTGATATAGGGTTTTAGGGCACAAGCAGTTGAATTAAATTAAAATATATTTAAATATTCCTTTACTTTGCTCTGGTTACAAGTCAACTAACTTAAACTTATTTTATTTCATCATAGTCACAACAGTTGTATGTGTCAGCATATTTGAGTTTTATAAACATTCTCAAGACTAACAGAGGCGGTTCAATTATATTTAGCAGGATTAAAACGAATTCTTTTTGTATATAACTAATAATTAAGGTTCAAGATCTACATAAAATAGTTAACGTGAACAAACTTGACCGCATTTTCGTTGTACAAAAAAGAATAATATGAAACATTCTTTCTGGATTCCTGTAGGCCCATCTTTAAAAAGCATCATATCCTACCCCTTCCCTGTGTAGTCATTTATGTAGCACTAATTTTCGTTAAAACAAATCGAGAAAAGTTCCCACAAAATAATTCAGTGCATGCTCACGATACCAGGTCTAATATCGATATTCACATTTCGAACTTTAACTTGTCAATTATTGTTTTTGTAGTCATATTTTTAATCATTTGCCCAACTCTTTATCAAATTACTACACTAATTATAAAAATAGGATAAACTATTTTTTATTTACATTTTTTAATTTAATTTAAAAGTTTTGATCAATCGAATAAGTTACCAAATTATATAAAGTCCAGTATTTTTGCCATTAATCTTTAAAAAAAGAATGATATATGAAATTAGAATCAAAATCATATTTTTCGTTTTGCAAGATACAACTTTGAAATTTCGAGAATTGCAATCAATTCGAATGAATATATGATTGTAAAATAATTCTAACACACACGGTTTCACCAGAAATACGCAAAGTGCTAATCTATTCACCATAATATGAAAACATAAAGTAATAAGTACAACTGTAAGAACAGTTCAAGTGTGCTTCTAGAGGGCAAAAATATTAAAACATAATAATTCAGTCGTGTCGTTCGTCAAATGCCTACCTTGCACTGACGAGAGCCAACAGCTCGAAACTGCAGTCTGCAAGTGGTATGGGACAACTGGCATGAGAGCTCCTTTAAGTAGGATCAGTCTGTCGGCTGGTGTTTGTTGCAATCGAAGCATTAGTGTTTTGTTGGTAATATGCGATTATTACACTTAACGTGCCAGGCTCGTAACTTGTAATTCAGCGCTCGGCGGGGCACATAGACCGGAGAGTAGCTGTTGGTTGCAGTCTGGTTACATTCCTTATAGTAAAATAAGGATTTTATAAAGGAGTTTGCGACTGAAATATTATGTTTTAATAACTGTAAGAATAATTCTGAAGTTAACTTGAAGATTCGGATTCGGGATACAAATAGAGGATTCGAATCATGTTTTTATACAAAACAGATCCGTACCTGGTATCCATGATTCAAATCATTTTCATATGTTAACAGAATAGGCACTAGATCTTTTAGTAAGGAGTATAAATAAATAGGAGATTTAGAGTATATAATTTTGTACAGCAAACAAGCATAATATAGTTCAAATCTATTTTTATTTTGAGCATACTAGTATCATTATCATCCGGAAAACTTTAATAATTTAAATGAGTTCTTCACAAATAAAGCAAACAATCTAGTGAAAGATATGTCTAAACATGATCAGAATTTAAATAGAGACTGTTCTGTAATCAATAATATCTCATTAAGTCATTTAATGTTTTTTAGACCTATAACTACAGATGACGTTCGAACATTAAACATCGAAATTGAATTAATATATGTAATTAAAAAATGTGCAATGTATCTGATTGAACCCCTAACGGATATTATAAATGCAAGCCTTGAGCAAGGCCATTTCCCATCTATGCTAAAATCTGGAAAGATTGTGCCTGTGTATAAGAAGGGTGACCAGTCGAATCCTGGAAATTACAGACAGATCTCTATTCTTCCAACTTTCTCAAAAATTTTGGAAACAACAACTTAGCCAGCTATTTAATTTATTTATGGGCCTAGGCCCATTTCTAAAATACAATTTAAAAAAAGAAAAATATACAATTTGAAATTCACAATAGTGCATATAACATATAAGAAAATAGCAGTAATACTAATACATTCCTAGGGTAAACATACACAAATTAAAATAAATATAAATATAACTAAATATACATGTATAAGGATGTCAGTCATAAAATAAAATGAGAATATGGTATGCTTAACGTTGAGTTTAAAAAGGACAGTTTGCTAATTGCAGCGAGAAGGTTGGAGTATTTGTAAAGAAGTCAAGATAATCACTGTGGTTGTTGGCTAGCCTAGAGGACCTTGCAACGAATGAGCTGAACCCATAGCTGGTTCAATGAACTGGTTCATGAAACATAATAGCTGAACGGGTAGTTCTTGATGGAACATGAATGCCAAATCTTTCCAGCAAGTATGGACAGGAAACATTAGAATTCATTATGTTGAATAGTAATTTAAGATCTCTGTGTTTCCGGCGAACTCTAAGAGAATTGATATGAAGATCATTTTCGAGACTTGCATAATCAAGATTTTATTCGATTTAATAGCGATGTAGCGTAAAAATTTATGTTGTACTTGTTCTAAATTCTGGATGTGTATATTATAGTATAGACTATAAATCTGAATAAAGTTATAAACCCAAACCAATTCGGTTTCCAGAAAGGCCTATCAATCATAGATGCCATAATGTCACTCACCAAATTCATTGAAAACAGTTTTGAGGGAAAAAAATAGTTGTTTAGGAATTTTTACTGATTTGTCGGCAGCCTTCGACTATGTGAATCACTCAATTCTTCTACAAAAACTGTTTTTCTATGGTGTACGAGGCAAATGCCTGGATCTATTTGATTCATACCTAAGAAACAGATCTCAAATAGTAGTAAGCGGTAATGAAAGTAGTAAGCCATTGCCAGTCCTGAGAGGTGTTCCTCAAGGTTCTGTCCTGGCGCCTCTTATATTTCTTGTATATATAAATGATATACCAAAGAATATCATATATAAAAATTCATTAATGATATTATTTGCTGAAACCTGAACCTGAAGTAAAACCGCTTCCATAAATTTTAATATCAAACCAAACTTAAATGATGCCACCACGAGCGTAACATTTTTGGGAATCCATAGAGAAGCTCAATTAATATGGGATGATCATATCAACTTTCTCTGTACTAAATTAGCTAAAGTGGTATTAGCTATAAGAAAAATTAGAGACTTATCAAATCAATCAGTAGCGCTAACTACCTACTACGGACTGTTCCATTCACTCCTCCGGTATGGAATTCTGGTATGGGGCAATGCTGCTAATATTCACCTTTAAAAAGTATTTATTTTACAAAAATCAGTAGTAAGAGCCACTGTAAAAGCAAACTGGGGTGTCAGTTGTAAACCAGTTTTCTCATCACTAAAAATAATTACTCTTTATGCTATTATTGTGTATGATAATTCATTAAATGTCAAAAAACATTGTGATCACAACACTCGATTTAGATATAATCTAGTAACACCTCACCAAAGGTTAAAAAAAAAACATAAAATCGGAATTGAACTTTTCAATAAACTTCCCATGTCACTTAGAAACTTACCGTTCAATAAATTCAAAAACTATCTGAAATTAACTCTAGTCATCAAACAGTCTCTACAGTATTGAGGACTTTGATGGACTATGTATGGAGAATGGAGACATCCCAAATTTGTAATATTAATAATTATATTTGTTAACCTAATCTGCTTTTAACTGGGTAATTATTCTGTTATTCTTCTATTGTATTTTTATTATTGTGTTGGTTATATATAAAAATAATTTTATTTTCTTTATGATTTTTCTGTATAAAATTCTAAATATCTATTGCCACGTGTAAACATTTTACAATGTATTAACATGAATAAATGAATTGAATTGAATTATAGAGAAGTTACATGCTATTTTTTTTTGCTAACGTATGTATATGAATACCTTAAACAGAAGTTTTTAAGTTTTTGAATTTTGTTTTTATATGCTTCGTTTAAATAACTGTAGTACACAGAGCTTCCATATCCATATAAATTAATATTACAGCATTCACAAGACTCCATTTAGTTTCCTCAGATAGAATATACTTATACTTCCACAATGTTTGAACTTGAAGTAGCATACACTTAACATTTTTGTAACATGATTTTCGAAGGTGAGGTTCTGATCAATGATAACACCCTAAGTTCTTCACTACTTAGATTTATTACACCATTATTTAAAACGATATCAGTTGTTTGGTAATTTTTTGCTCTATTTGTTAAAGTGCAAACTGCAAAGGTTTTAGACGCATTTAGTTTTAATCCATTATCATTCGACCATTCACTTAATAACTGCAAGTTTATATTTAGCTCGCTTATGAGGTGTTTAATGTTTTCAGGAGGATATGACTTGTATAATTGTCTATCATTTGCATACAGGTGTAGGTTCCAGTCATATCCTACAATATGAGATAGAGCTGCAGTAAATATAATAAATAATATGGGTACTAGTATATTCCCTTGTGGCACTGATGCAGAGCAAACATTTATTACTTCTGAAACATTACTGCTTAATTTAGCAGTCTGATCTCTGTCACCAAGATAGCTTCTGAAACAATTTAGGAAGGTGGACCTAATGCCACAATAATTCAATTTAGCCAAAATAAAAGGATGGTTAATGGTATCAAACTCTAAACTACTAATATCCAATAGAATAAGATATGTTACATGCGAGTTATCAATACCTTTAGTTAAATCATTTGATATTTTCATTAATGCAGAGCTAGTACTATGGTGTTTTCTAACCCTAATTGACTTTCTGGTAGTACTTGGTTTGCTTCTAGGTGGTAGATAAGTTCTTGTGATACAATTTTTTGAACAATTTTGACATTTTGATTCAATCATTTTGCAAAAAATTGTAGAAATAATTCCACTTGTTTCAAATGTGGCTCTGAACATGACAGTGCTAAATGTAACGCAGTAGTTAAAAAGTGCATAAATTGTATGGAGGCAATAAAGAAATTCAATATAAATATAGGTGATAATCATGAGGCATATGATAGTAATTGTCCTTGTTATAAACGCATTTTAAATAACGTAAAGAACAAAATTAATTATTCTCATGAGTAGCAATTAGATGTATATACAGGAGGAACAGATAAGTATTACCAGATCTTAACTTTAAATGTACAAGGTTTACTACATAACAAAGATGAATTTGAAATGTTAATACATTCTGTTAAACCACTGATAGTATGTGTGACGGAAACACATGTAACCAAAGATTTTAATGGAAATGAAATAAAGATTGAAGGCTATTACCATGAAATCTGTTACACAGATAGTGTCCATACTGGAGGGATTATTTTATATCTGAAAAAAGAGTTATCTTTTAAACTAGTAAAGAATATTACAACAGAAAGAAATTTATGGGCTCTTGCAATTACATTCCAAATAAGTGCTGTTAATTATACACTGATTGGTTTATATCAGTCACCTAATTCGAGCCATGCAGATTTTCTGAACATAATGGAGGAACTTCTCGATTCATTTAACGATAAGCGGTTACTTTTAATGGGCGATTTTAATATAGATATGTCGCAGAACACATTTTATGCTAATAAATTGCAACAGATTTTATTACAAAATAGGTTTAGTCAATTGATTAAAGAACCTCGGCAACAATAATAGATTTAGTTATAACTAACTGTGAGCATATAACTTACCAAGTTAATCACACACCGAGAATATCAGATCATGCAAATATTTCAGTAAATTTGGCAATTAAACAAAACCAGTGGCAAGAAGTAGAAATAAAGAAAAGGTGTTATGTTATAAGAACTTTAACGAAGAAATATTCCAGAATTTATTACGCAATGTGGACTGGGATAATACAATATTAGATACAGATATATCAGCTGATAATTTTATGAACACTATATCTAAGTCACTAGATAAAATTTGTCCTGTAAAAGTAACGAAAGTGCCAATGAAATATGCGGAGAACAAGCGGATAAATCAAGAGAGTCTGGAATGCATGCGAGAAAGGGATCAGTTATATACAGCTGCAACAATAAGTAATACAAATGAAGACTGGGAAACATATAAGAAAAAACGAAACGAAGTAACATCTTTACTAGAAGGCAAAAAAGGGAATATTATGAACGAAAAATCGACGATAATAAAAAGGACTCAAAAAATATGTGGAAAACATTGAAAGAAATAAGTAAAAACAAAAACCACTCGGCACCAAAAAAAATTCAGTTTAGGAATGAAGTAATTGAAAATGACTTTATAATAGCGGAGAAGTTTAATGAATATTTTGTAGGTAGTATTAATGAAATTATTGAAAGTATTCCGAAACAAAATGGGTATGAGTTACATTCCTTAGAAGTAAAAAATAAATTAACAGAGTTTAAACCTATTGAAATGCACAATCTGAGAAAAATTATATCTGACCTAATAAATCAGGTATTGATGATATATCCACAAGAATTATAAAGACGGCTTTTGAGGTAATTGGTAATAGATTTTTAGATGTTATTAATAGCTCCTAACAGAAAGGAATTTGTCCTAATAACTAAAATATCGATAGTTACACCCATTCCAAAAATCCCGAATACAATAATATCTGAAGAATTTAGACCTGTTAATACTTTACCAGTGTATGAAAAAACTCTAAAATTGGTAGTAAAAGAACAAATGATTACACACTGTATGGATAATAACATTTTAATAGAGAATCAATCTGGATTTAGGGAAAGTCATTCTTGTGAGACGGCACTTCAATTCATAATATCGGACTGGGTTAAGACAGTGAGTAAAAATCAAGCTATAGTTGCAGTTTTCTTAGACTTTAAACGTGCATTTGAGACGGTGAATCGGCAACTATTGGTATCAAAATTGAAAAATATGGGTATTGGGGGAACTGTACTTAAATGGATTGAATCTTACCTAACTGCCAGAAAACAAAGAACAAGATATGTAAATAGTGCATCTAACGTAATAGACAATGACTTCGGAGTACCACAAGGATCAGTGCTAGGACCTTTATTATTTGTGCTGTTTATAAATGACATAGTGAAATCAATAGAAAATTGTAAGGTACATTTATTTGCAGATGACACATTAATTTACTTTTATGGAGAAAATGTAAATGATGTTATTAAAATTATCAATCAAGATTTAAAAGATGTATTTGTTTGGTTGTGTGATAATAGTTTAAAAGTAAACACGGATAAATGCAAATACATGGTTCTGGGCAAAAAACATATTCTAAATCATCAACAAGTTGGACAAAGTATTGTATTAGATAATAAAAATTTAGAAAAAGTCTCGGAAATTAAATACCTTGGGTTTATAATAGATGAATGCTTGAACTTCAAATGTAATACTGACTATATAATAAAAAAAGTTGCAAAAAAGATTCATTTTTACGTAGAATTTCAAATTATTTATCAATGTTCTCAAGAATATTAGTATATAAATCTATAATAGCTCCACATTTTGAATATCGTGCAACTCTACAGCTATATTTAAATAACAATGATATATAAAAGTTACAAAAAATGCAAAACAAAGCTACGAGGATAATATTAAAATGTAACAAATATACGCCCATAGACACAATGTTAAATGTTTTAAATTTTTTAAACGTTAGACAACGTATAGTTTTAAAATCACTACAATTTATATTTAAAATAAAACATGGTATGGCTTCAAGGTATTTATGTGATAAATTGAGTTTTGTACGAGAGACTCATGGATATAATACTCGCAATGTAAATGACATAGTGGTAGAGAGGCATGACAATTTAATGGAATCGAAATCTTTGTTCTGTAAGGGTATTCAGTTATTCAACAATTTACCAAAGGAAATAAAATATTGTGAAAAATACAATACTTTCATCAAATTATGTGTTAGTTATGTTAGAAAAGAATATTGATTTTTTTTGTGATTAGGTTACGTGATATTACGATAAACTAGTAGTAGTAGTAATTGTTGGGGGAGGCCTAGTGCCTGGCAAGTAGGCCACAAATGGGCCCTTTTTACCTACCCCCTGACGTCCCCTCAACCATTCACTTCTACTCGGCCTCCTACTCCCTCTTGAAACCTTCCTGATCTTCCAATGAAGGTCAGGACATGTTTCCCTTCGAGAGAGTCCATTTCCTCTTTTGGGAGCGTTGTGGCGCCGAAGAGTTCATACCTCAGGCGCCCGAACACTTCACATTGTCCCAAGAAGTGAAACGATGTTTCTTCATCGCTTCCGCATCTTGGACAAGTGGGATCTACCTCAACCCCTATCAGTGATAGGTGTCTTCTGAGCCTGCAGTGACCAGTTAGGACTCCGACCAGTTGGTTCAGGGTCCTCCGGCTTCTACCTAGCAACCAGGCCGCCCTTGACTTGTTCGGCCCCGTTACGAAGTCTCGAGCCTGTCTGCAGCCGCTGCTCAGCCTCCAATGTTCCCTCAATGTTGTTTGTGCCCACTCGTTAAGGGCCGTTTCTTTGTAATTCCCAACATGGGCTCCTAGACAGGGCTCCCTGGCCCCGAGCCTAGCCAATTCATCGGCTCTCTCGTTTCCTGGGACCCCGGTATGTCCCGGAACCCATATCAGGCTCACTTCCTTGTGCCTGGCAAGTTCCTCTAGAGCATCTCCGCACTCCTGGACGAAGGGGGACCTCGTCCTAGGAGAGCAGACCGCCCGAAGTGCTGCCTGGCTGTCTGAACAGATACAGATATTTTGTTCCGTACCGTTCCTTGTTTCTTCCTTATATGCCACTTTTAGGATGGCATATACCTCTGCCTGAAAGACAGTAGTGTACGATCCTAGAGCAAAGCTCTCCTGTACTTCCCTGCCTTCCAGGAATATTCCTGCCCCCGATGACTGCCTCTGTCCATCTACAAGAAGGGAACCATCTGTGTAGCACACCAGGGAGTTCGGGGGCAAATTAATCTTTCCTTCTGCCCACTCTTCCTTACTAGGTAGGGTTAGAGTGTACTTTCTCTCTAATCTCAAGCGGTCGGTTGCTTCCCTCACCTTAAGGGCGGAGATCGAAATCTCCGCCTCCGCCAATCTGGCGATGGCTGCATGACCCTCTGTCCTTCCACTACACCGCCAGCTGCCTGAGTCTCGCATTCTTAGATGGGCCGCCATGGCTTCCTTCTTAATCCAGGCTGGAAGCGTTGGCAGCCCTAGCATTACTTCCAAGGCAGCTGTAGGTGTCGTCCTCATTGCGCCTGTAATTCCAAGACAGGCAAGTCTTTGAACTTTTGCCAGTCTTTGAGACGTGGTGATGTGGTTCACACTCGGCCACCAGACCACCGACCCATATTGGAGTCTACGTCTGATTACCGCCGTGTAGACCCAGTGCAGGATCCGTGGACTAAATCCCCAGTTCCTGCCCACCACCTGGCGCAACTGCCAGAAGGTTGCCGTCGACTTCTCTACGATTCTGTCGACCTGTGCTCCCCATGACAGTTTTTTATCCAGGATCACCCCTAAGTACTTGACCTCTTGCGATAGTGCTAGGGGTCTTTCGTACATTATTGGTGCCCTGAAATTCTCTATTTTCCTCCTTTTGGTGAAGAGGATCAGTTCAGTCTTGGATGGATTGACTGAAAGGTTCGTCTCACCACACCATCTTTCAATAATTCTGCAGGCTACCTGCATTCTGTCGCAGATGACGCTTAGGAACTGGCCAGTTACAAGAACTAGCCCGTCGTCTGCATATGCCTGCGCATAGAAACCTTCTGACGTCAGCCGCTCCAGGAGACCATCCGTTATTAGGCACCATAGATGAGGCGAAAGACAGCTGCCTTGAGGGCAGCCTCCCTTCACCCCGATGTCCACCAGGCAGTCCCCTAGGGCTGCGCTGACTCTTCTTTCTTCCAGCGCAGACTACACCCATCTGACCAGTATAGGGGTTGTACCCCTGGCCTGTAGGGCCTTACAGATAGTCCTCGAACTTGCCTACGATAAACTATATTAAAATACAAAGAGATTGGTAGTTATTTTACAATTATTACTATATGTATAGATTTAAGATAAGTTAGTGAATAGTTAATGGACTTCTGTTCTATATATTGTTAAGATTTAATTGTAGCTTTTTTAGCTAATAAAGATGCATTATTATTATTATTGCAGGAAGAATGTTGATTGGACGACACTCTTTGAGTTAAGTAGCTTTTGGTACTTTTGGTAAGGGTGGGACGATTACTTTTTTCCATATTGATGGAACACCAGTTTCCAGAAACCTATTTATTAAAGTTAAATAATCTTATTGACCATTTGCATTATGTAGGGGCGATAGTTCTTCTGACAGTAATTATTTGATAGGGAGCACGCATATCGAAGAGAAATGTGATAGCTCTATTTACAAACTCAACTATATCATCAATCGATTCTAAATATTCCACGTGGATCCAGTTAATTGGGTTAGCATCTTTAGAAAATTCGATTTTGTTGAAAAATGAATAATCTCTAAACGTGATTCTCTTAGGTGGTATTGTTATTGAGGAATAATTTAACTCACAGTATGTTAGTCGATGGTTAGTCATAATCAGCATATCTAGTGTTCCTACTTTGTTAAAAGTTGCATTTTTACTCATGCATATAATATCTATTGTTGTTAACGACGTATTGCCTATCCTTCTCGGTTCATCCATTATTTGGGTTAGGTTGAAACAATTTAAAATACTGTTAATTTATTGATAACGGTTGGGGTATTAGATATAGAAAAATCGATATTCACATCCCCCATAAGTATTACATCTTGACCAGAGCCAGATGAACATAAATGGGGGCCTGTAGGCAAAACTGGAGTAGAGGCTTGCTCAAGACCGGTAATTTTCGGAAAATCAACATCAATAGCTTTCCTCATTCCCTTTGTTTACACCCTGTATATCATTCCTTTTTTAAAGACCAATGACAAAAATCTAGACATTTTGTAATTTGGTAACATATTCAATTTATTAAAACTGTTAAATTAAATAAAAACATGTAAAAACAAATAGTTCATAATACTTTTATCATCAGTTTTATGAATGAAACATACATGTAATTAATTAATAATTACACTTACAGTCAAACATAAATTATGTGGGGCGTGATAATGTAAACTGAGATAGTATCAATTTCTTCTGGTATTTGCCTGCCAACATGTCACAACAGGCAAGGTCTTGACTCTGTGCACTTTCACCCTCCCTACACTTAATAAATGAATGCTTGTGTAAAAAGTGTTAGGACGTGGAACCACAAAAAAGGATTTGTCTCAACAAAAAAAGGATTCTAATACGCATCCTTTTTCATTTGTCTTACGAATCTGGATCATGAATACTTCTATATGAAAGTATCTGAATATCGCTTTTGAATAGTCAAAAACGGTTGAATCCTGAATGATTCGAATCATTCCCAGCTCTGATTATTATACTGTATTGTACTTTATCTTATAAATAAATAAATTAATAAAAATCCTTCCACCGCGGCTCCCATTTTACAATGATACTTGCCCAAAGAGGCTACTATAAGGCATTGTGCATTTATATGTCTGCCGCAACTAACATACATACAAATTACGTTAACGGATGTGTACCTACATTTTCCGCATTGGTGTTTTTTAGTTGTATTCATGTTTCATGTATATGTTATAAAATATCATATTTTACAGATTTTTATTTGCGTATTTAGACAGTCCCCACAATAAAAGGGTTAATCAAATATATTAAACAATTTAGAACAAAGTGTGATCAGGCATTCATCCCTTTCATACTCTGTCTGGCACATGTAAATGAACTAGTCAAAAAAAAAAGAAAGAAACTACTCTGAAAACAATATCTGAATATTGGGGTGGAACTAAATTGTTGCACTATTAATAAAATTGCAAGCATAATTCTCCATTGATTTGGTGCAATCAAAAATTAGAACTTTTTTTCAATATTATAATCGCTGCCCAAGGAATCACTACTTCCACATCCGGATTTTGTATCCAAGTCTTATAACACTAAATCCCAATGTAATATTTTACTCCCTTTAATAATGGGGTGGGGGGTGGCAGTGGCGGTAGCTAACGTCATTTTAGAGTCCCTTGGTACACACTAAATCCCAATTTAATTTCTTATTCCCTGAAACAATATTGTGGGGGTGACAATGGGGGTGGTAGAGGGGGTAGCTAATGCCAAAATAAATTTTAGAGGCCCTTGGTCTCGTACACACACTAAATTCCAATTTAATTATTTACTCCCTTTAATAATAGGGTGGGGGTGGCAGAAGGGGTAGCTAACGTCAAAAAAATTTTTTGAGACGTTACGTTCTTGTATACACGCTAAATCACATTTTAATTTTTTTTACACCCTTTCATAATAGTGTGGGGGTGGTATTGGCCTATTCACCCTTATTTACCCCATTTGCCAACGAACCCTTCAACAGATTTAGATCAAAATATCATATCAAAATACCAGATCTCGTTACAATACATAAGTGTGTACCAAATTTCAAGTCAATATCATAAATGGTTCCAGAGTAAACATGCATACAAAAAAAAGTTACAGACCAACAGACAGGACAGACAGAAAATATTTTTCGATCAAATTTAAAATCTCAACGTTTCATGACATTTTAAAAAGTTCTACCGAAACCACATAAACAATGTACAAGGTGCCATTTAAAAAAATGAGTATTTGTACCATTTGCTTTTTATAAAACATTTTCTCATAAAAACATCAGCAATTAGTTAAAGTACCAAAAGATGCATTTGCTTTGGGTAAAAAATAATTAAAAATTCCTACCGGTTGATTATAATTTTCAATACATAATAATTAAATGATTTATTTAAAATAAATGAGAGTAACAATTCTTACCATCTTCGTTCGTAGTTTCCTCAGATATATTAGATCTGAAATAAAAATGAAAATACATATAAATGATATTTAAAAAAAAATTAAGAATGGTCAAGTTCAAAACAATTTTCTCTACCACAAAATAAAGAAAAGGTGGTTTGCCTCAGAAAATTATTTTATGTATTTATTAACTTAAGGAACTGCCATTTCTTCAGAAGTAAAGTAGGTAAGCAGGTAAGCCTACTTTTTAAATCTGCTAATTCAAGGATAAAAGTCAACTGTTGAAATCATTCAGCCTAGCTAAAGTAGAGGCCACATTGTAATGAATGATCTAAAATCGTGATATTAACTTTCATCAGAATATGACGTGTGAACAAATAAAAATTTAATCAAGATCCATATCCTAATTAAATTTTTATTTGTGCACATATCAAAACATGTCTACTCTTATGTCATAGAATGAATAATAGAATTTTTGCCAGGAGGAATTGCAACACAAAAAGAGTTCGATAGAATACTATATTAGAAATGGACGAAAGCAAAAGGCTCTGATTTGTTCAATCCCACATAGCATTGGATATTCCATGTATATACATAACGTATCAGTTTGTATAAAATTGACAATTTTTATTATGTAACCTTGAATGAGGAACTAGCATGATTTTTTGTTTATAATGAAATACTAAATCAAAATACCTTTCACCATAAAAAGCTTCATTTTCATATAAAATATTTTCACTTTTCTCCATTACATTTTCTTCTATTTCTACTTTCATCTCGCTATTGCAGCACATATTTGTATCATCCAAATTTTCTTTCAACATAAATGAGGAAATATTATCTAATCTTAATTTGTGTTTATCTTTTGATTCTAAGGTTTTAAAATGCATTTTTATTTTTTCTTCAGTGTCTAAACAAACCATCATAAAGTGAAAATGTTTATCTAGAGAATTAACACATTTTTTACAAACAATTGTGTCATTAGTTAAACTTAGATTCTAAAAATAAAATAAATATCATTAAAAAGTAAAAAGTAAAACTTGTAACTTACTAATTCTGGAAGATACTTCAGCAGTTTATCTTTCAAAACGACATTTTCTTCTATTTTGTTCATCTTTGCAAAATTTTCATCATTTAATACTGCCAAACATAATCGACATATGAGTAGATTCTCATTAATGCCTATATGCTTTCTATTAACTTTATCATTTTTATACATCCCTTTCAGATCAACTTTACCATTATCAATAAAAGGCGTTATGTGGTCTTCGGTATATAGACAAGTTGATTTAAAATCAAAAGATTCCTGAAATTCCTCTACACATCTCTTACACATAACAGGTTGATTTTCAGTTATATCCAAATTCTAAAAACAAAAAAAATCAAAATTATAAATATAACACACAGGCTTGGAGTGGTTTCTATTAATAGTAGAGTAAAATCGCTGTTCTATGTCACTTATTTATTTTTTTTCAAGGTGTAACCAAATGGGACCTTCACCATCTTACAGGACTTTTAATTTTGACTATCGGAAATGGATTTATATATATTTTAGAAAAAACTTTCTTTATAAAAATGTTGTGTGGGTTTTTAAAACCCAATATAAATGATAAAAGTAATATTTTTTAAAATTGTATTTTTGGAGTGCAAAAAATTAGTAAACTAAAAAAACAGATATCTTTAATGAGGTAGATTGAACCACTAGTTTTTATTTAGTCAGAGTCTTTGAAATACCCTGTATTAGATGATTGTAATCATGTGTCTCTAATTGAATTATTATTTTTTGTCAATTAGGTACAACGCAATCAACAGGGGTAAAACTTTTTAGACACTGCTAATAGATGTGAGGATACAGACATGATTTCATGGCAAAACAAATAATAGATCTTCTGTGTAATATGAGCTTTTCGTGGTCTTACAATGATGTGAAAAGTGTGACAACAGTTTTAAGCATCAGTTGAGTACTGAGGAACACATATCCCACATGCACTAGAATCAATTTTGATGTGAAAACCTTGATTTTAATTTATTTAGGTACGAACTACCTTGCCTACTTGCTTATTCCATGCTTTGGAAGATTGCTTAATATGGTTTTTTTGTCATTGTTTGTTTTCAGGTTGTCTCATATAGACATATTCTTGTAAATGCCCATCAAAAAAGCTGTTGTAACATTAGGTGTGTGATTTTTAAATCTAACATAACACAAAACAATCAATAATCTTAGGGTTGAGTATCTTACTGTAGGCCCAAAAGTCTAAAAAATTCTTTTTTCAATTAATTGGCTTTGGACTGAGCCCATTCAACCACGGTTAACTCCTCAAAGTCAATACCTGTTTTTTGAGTAAATCACGTTTTAGAAAGCTGTGTGTCACCACTAAAATGTGAAAAATGTAATGGAAACCATCACACCTCGAAGTGCAAAACAGATTTACCACCCAAATGTTAAGCTTGTGGAGGTGAAGACCATAAAGCATGGTCCAACAAATGCCCCAAACGACCTTTCAAACCCATCGAGGGCACACCTATGCCTCAATAAAACCTCTCAATAAGAAGAGTTATGAAATGGACGAAGAAAAAACGAATAACAACAAAATCCATTCTAAAATAACAATACACGACTTAATTCTTAACACATACATAACCAAAATAAACAAACCCAAATATACCAATCGTGAAGAACTCTTACAAAAGCTGAAAAAAAAGTACATCCTACTGAACAACATAGATACCACGGCAGTTTTTTCTGGTAATCACATTGCCTATCCTTATGTTTGATTTGGACAACCCAACAATTTCATCACCCACTGAACCACTCCATGGAAAACAAAGAGATTCCATTCGTGTCACTAGTTAATATAATTTATAACATAAATAGTTTCACCAGCAAAAAAGATTTGTTCTACAATTATGTGGAAAACAACAACATAAATTGCATAATGTTGGTAGGAACGAAAACCAGGGAAAACTACAGCATTTCATATAGAACCTGGGCTACAATTCAGCAACATGGAAATCTGTTAACCAATCATCCTCGAAGAAGAAGCCTAATACAAACACATCCAAGTCTAAAAATGGGAAAAGCCAATGCTCCGAAAATCAATAATTTACTTAACGGATGTATACATTTTAAGTATGTCATTATTATAGGGGATTTTAACATCAATCGCAGCAAACAAAAGTGTTTAAAACATTTTTTAGACAACAGCAAGTTTGAGAAAATTGATACACCACCTACTTTTCTAATGCCAAATAACCAAGATACAACTTCAGATGTGATCCTGCATACAAGGAATATAAAGAACAATTTTAAGAAAATCGAGCTAACACCCAACATAGGTTCAGATCACTTGGCAGTGCAAATTATTTTTGACACAAATAAACCTCCATCTGTGCACCAACTACAAGAAATGTAACATCGATAATATAAATATGAAGATGTGCCGTTATATAGAAAACAAAGAGGACAGTGTCGAAAGTATAGAAGATCTAACACAGTTCAATACAAAAATAAAAGATGCAATACAAACAAACACTCCAACCATTAAAACAAAATTCTATTCCCACCAGCTTCCACCATTCATAATTAAAATGATCAAAATTAAAAGAAAAATGTTACGTTAATATTATGAGATTCTAGATCCCGATATGAAACGAAAAATAAATGAATATAACAAAATAGTAAAACGATAATCCAATATAAATCTTATTTTTGGCTGCAGGCGTGTCAGGAAACCAAAGAATCAAAAGGACGGCTTTTCTGCAAACAAATTAAAAAATTATCTAAATACTAGTCTAAACACAATATTCCAGAAATCGAAGAAAATGTACAAATATTTAATACTGATGTCGACAAAGCCAATAAATTTGCAAACCGTTATGAACAACAATTTGCAGAAACCCAAAAGCCCACATTTGATCAGGATAATTATTATTATGTTTGAACTTGTTAATAAGCAGATTAAACACTGGAGTTTCGTATAACATTTATTGATAATAACACAATTGAGTCTCACTCTTAAGCTACAATACATTTAATGACAATTTGGCAAAATCTCTTGGACGTCTTTCTAACTTGGAGGTTCGTACCGGAGAGAGACTTCCGCCTGGCTGCCGCGCTGGCCCATGCGCGGTCGTGGATCTGCGCCAACACCACAATTATAATGAAGTTAACAGTTGGTACCGTAACTATTTTAATACAAATGCTCCAGTCAACTTAATAGAAATCGAAGAAGAAGAGTATTTTTCTATTTTACACAAACAAAAAAATACATCCCCAGGAGTAGATGGAATACCATGATCTGTAATTAAACAATTAGATTATCGAATTCATTGCTACATTTTAAAAATATATAAATACTGTTTAGAGCAACAGATATTTCCCGAAGTGTGGAAAAGAAGAGAGATAATAAACATACCAAAGCTCAATAAAAAAATTAACGATTATCGACCAATTACTTTACTTTCAGTACTAGGAAAACTATTTGAGAAAATTTTAAGGAATATATTATATAACAAGTCCAAGGATATTATTCCTAACCACCAGTTTAGGTTCAAAGAGAAGTGTGCAACCATTCATCCACTGACAAGTGTCACTTCAAACGTCCAGACTGCAAAGCATCAAAATTTAAAATCTGCAGCAATATTTCTTGACATCACAAAGGCTTTTGATAGTGTCTGGCACAAAGAACTACTTTACAAACTAAAAAAAGTCGATACTCCAGATTGCTTAATTCACCTTCTAAAACACTATCTGAAAAATAGAGCCCTACATGTGAGGGTAGGCACCGCTACATCCGAAGAATTCACAAGTAAGCAAGGGGTCCCTCAAAGGTCACCGCTTTTGCCTCTCCTGTACAACTTATATACATATGACATTTCTACGGTCCAAAATCCAGCAGAGGATGCAACATATTTACTACAATTTGCCGATGACACAGCATTGCTAGGACATGACAAAACTTTACAACAGCTAATTCCAAAAGTGCAGGCAAATTGGAAGAAGTTCAAAGTGGGTTCAACAAGTCGCCCTTTCTTATTAATCCAAACAAATCTCAATTCATTATATTTACAATAAACACTGCAAACAAACAAATAAAACCATCACCCTCAGCAAAATATTTAGGAATTACTTTGGACCAAAAATTAAATGTCAACCAACACTCAGGATTAATTAAAGAAAAAATCAAGAACCGAGCTAAACATTTTAAATCCCTTACATATAAAAACGAAGGAATATCGACCAAAACAGCCACAAAAATCTACAAATCCATATGTCGACCTATTCTAGAGTGTGGACATACCTTATATATTAATTGTCAAAGACCTGCCCTAAAAAATCTAAAAGTAGCCGAAACCTCTTCACTTTAAATTATAACCAAGATGCGTCACCCCGACAACCACCTTCACAACCCACCTAACAACTTGCTGTATGACAGAACCGGTGTAACTCCAATAATTAGCAGACTTCAAATGTTGACAAACAAATTTGGAAATCAACCACACAATATGCAAATACTAAGGCCGCTTTGGGGATCAAGAGACACTAATAGAAGATCGAGATTTAAACTCCCCGAGATGCCATTAATGGAAAAAATATCCACACAAATTCAAAACTAATACTATGACCAGTCTATATCTACATATCAGTTTTCAAAATTGCAACAAGATGCAATTGTAAACTATTATTATTGAGTTACATTTTTATTTTTTTTCCCATAAACTATGTTCATTATTAATATAACAAAAAAAAAAATGTTAATTACAATAACTTAATTGCAATAACATGCTGAAGGACTCTGGTCGATAGCCGGTTGGGTACTTATTTATCCATTATGCATATCTATTTATCCAATAAAGAACATTATTATTTCCCTTTCCCACAAGCTTAGCTCTATAGGCTGCTTGCGTACGTTTAAAATGACGCCACTAACGCCAACTAGTGGCTGGACCCACAAGTTTAGACATGAAAAATTTCAAACTGCCAATGCACAATCTATTATTGTCAATAGGAATAAAGTTTTATCAAAACAATGTCCGCAAGTTAATCTTAAAATGGTAGAGATTATCGTTATACAACTTGAATTTCGAGGGATCTGCTCATTAAATTTTCATGATAGCACGCTTAAGAAGGGAAAATCTTTATATGAAAGTGGTGACATCTTGAAAGTGTGGGATTTGCAATACTCAGATTGCAATGTAATTACTGCAAAAGTTATTCGACAAACTTCGAAAAATTTACCTGGATACTCAGTAAATATTGATGTAAGTCTCATAACTATCGATAAAGCTGATAAGTTGAAGAGAAGTTGTCAGTTATAACCTTTTCAATTGTTTGGTTACTTTCTATGAGTAATTTTTGATGTTAATAATTTGATTATTTTTTTAACTAAATACAGCGAAGGAAATAACCCATACATATTGGACATGTGTAGCCGGCTCCGAGGAGTGTTGGAAGCATATAGCAGCTATAATTCAATATATTAATTGTGAATCGGACGGCTTGTACATGGCAAGCGCCAAAGATACCAAAATCAGAGGAAAAGTACAGCAAGGGAAACCATATAGAGGAATTATTTCCTATTCGAGCACATGCTGGATGCTCCAGATTGTTAGATTTCTACTAATAAAGTGCGCGCTGCAAATTCTGGCGTTTTCTAATGGCTCCAAATTTGCGTCATATTTGCTAAAAGAAGCATTAGCAATTTTTCTCAAATCTTGCAGTGTCAAGTTGCTAATTTTACATGTACCTAATTAAAGTAAATTTGTACATTCTTTATATGTTACCTTTTTCTCTTATTATTTGTATCCATCGATCACAGCGATATTTTTTATGAGCCTTTCGAGGACATTTATAAAAACTAACATTTTTCCCAGTGTTGCTGTACCGATTTGTGCAATTTGCTTTGCAAAATGATGTATTTTCGCGACGATGATCTTTATGCAACTCTAAATTATTTGAAATTTTTGAAGCATCAGCGAGCTTTTCTTATGTTGACATGTTATGTTTTTCCTTCATAATCATGTATGCCACATAACCGTCAAAGTTTTTAGGCCTGACCTTCAAACAGCGCCTGGAATATTTTACTTTGAATCAAGCTATATAATACAGAACAGATCACCCTCTGAAATACACTCCGAAACTTCAAAATAGACAACTGCAGCAAACTGTGATCAGTCACCACATATGTCATCGCCATTACGCTTACTTTTCTGAATTTCTCTGAATATTATTTGGTATTGCCTCCGGCACAAGATCCTTTCCGTTTTAAAATGGATCAATAATTTTCTATGAGATAATGACTGAAAATAGATTATCTTAAATTATTATTAAATATTGAGATTTCAATTTACAGATTGTGAGAAATTAATAAACACATTTGTTAATAAAATCAGAATTATTCCTTCAAAAATAAAATTTTTTCTTACTTGTGTTTATTGTATAAGTTAGTTATAGTACCTACCTAGTGGCCCTAAAGTACCTATATATTTGTATGTAACGGGGTAAACCTTTATAATTTAATTTAATAGGCCTGTCCAAGACGCTGTCACATTGCTGTCAGTTTCAAATAAAAATGGTTGCTGTAGGGTAAACATTGTCACAGACTTTGTAGTTCTTCTTATACTATATATGGGTTCATTGATTTTAATAATAGGAATATTTGTTTGAATTATGCCGTGCTTTTGTTGTGTGGTGAATTGTGGTAGCACGGGAAGCCGTGATAATGTACATTTTTTTCGCATTCCTGCTGTTTTACATTTTAAACATAAAACGAACCTAAATGAATTATCCGCTAAAAGACGTCAGAGATGGTTAAGCGCTATAAAAAGAGCTGATTTTCCTGAAAATAAGCAAAAAAATGCAGTTGTATGCTCCAGACACTTTATTTCAGGTAAAAATAAAAGAAAAATGATATACTTTTACCAAGGAACTTGTATAAATTTATCCACTATTTTAGGGAAACTGCAGAATTAACTGATGAGCTAAATCCGGATTGGGTACCTTCCCTTAATATGGGCTACAACAAAACTTTAACTGCCAACAGAATGGAACGTTTCGAACGGAAAAGGAAAAAATTGGTGGATGAGGTAGAGCTGATATTGTTTTTGTTATGAGTGTACGTTTGCAAATATACTTAGTTAAGTCTGGTAATAACTATATTATTCTTAATAGGTAAAAATTGTTATATATTGAATTATGATAATTGTCATGTTTCCTAATACACTACTACTGTCCGTAGTTTTTTCAGAGGTAATTGGGCAGATTATAGAAATATGTTAAAGTGTTTGAGATAAACTTTCTAAACAGGTACATGTTCCTGAAGATGATACATCAACATCAACTTTAATCGAAGTAATGGAGGAGACGCCATTTCTCCGTAATGAAAATAAAAATGAGAATACCCAAAATTTCAAAAATGTCCAGACAGATTTAACATTAGAAGCAATGAGTAATATGTTCGTTTCATTAAGCACTCATGATGAATTACTACAAAAATTAAGAAAATTGACTTTGTGCTACAGAAACTTAGAAAATGATGATGACAAAACTAGATATTATATTGGCATAATATACTGGCATAAATATAGTGTGTTTAAGTTACTTATAGATTATATTCAACCATTCATTAAAATCCATTTAAATACAGTTCTACCTGCTGAAGATCAGATTTTACTAACTTTAGTCAAACTGCGGTTAAATTTAGATTTTACAGATTTAGCTTATAGATTTGGTATTAGCAAATTTTCAGCTTCAACTTATTTTAAAAATACATTGCATATTATTTATCTACGACTTAAAAGTTTAGTGTTCTGGCCAGACAGATCTATTATTTTAAAAACAATACCGTCATGTTTTAAAGAATCGTTTCACGAGAACACCACAATTATTATCGATTGCTTTGAAATTAGGACACAGATACCATCAAATATGTTAGCTGCTGCACAGTCCTGGTCTAACTATAAACACAGCCAGACTGTGAAATACTTAATTGGCATTACACCTCAAGGTTCGGTTTGCTTTATAAGTGAAGGTTGGGGAGGAAGAGTTTCTGATAAATTATTGACACAAAATTCCGTATTTTTAAGTCAACTATAATAGTACCTGGTGATGTTGTAATGGCAGATAGAGGTTTTTTAATAAGAGAATTTGTAGAATTGTTTCAGGCAACTGTTAAAATACCAGCTTTTACCAAAGGTTTATCACAACTACATCCTGTGGACTTGGAGAAAACCAGAGCTAGAGCACATGTTCGAATACATGTAGAACGAGTAATTGGAACAATACGATGGAAATATTCCATACTTCATGATGTAGTTCCTATTACATTATTGAGCACTGGTGGGGAGCAACCAATTTTAGATGAAATTGTTCATGTTTATTGTGCTTTATTTAATTTGTGCCCTCCAATTGTTCCACTATAAAATAACATTTAAACTGCTTTGTATTTTTACTTGAATCTCGTTTTATCTATATCATTAATAAACAAATTTCACTAAAGCGTTTATTTTATTATATTCATTAACAGTGAAACATAATTGGAAAAGTAAGATAAATAGTAAAAAGTTTATTATGCACCGTTAATAAAAAAAATCGAAAAATTGTATAAACTATAAAAAAATAATGCATTTCACAGTAAAATTAATTATGAAAAGATAAAGTACCTACTACCTACTTTAAAAAAATTAACATTAATAAAAAAAAACTGCTGTCATTAAACTATAAATCGAAACTAAAAAAACATTTTAATCTAGTTAGTGACAAGTATATACATATATATTTTACGAAATATTCCTTATAAAAGTAATTACGATAGAATAACTGTTAAATACACAGCTAATATAATAATAGGGAACTTTCACATTTTTTTTACTGCATAAAAATGTTCTACCATACTAAAAAATAAGATATGCAAAATATGACGCCTTAATTCCCAATAATAAATTTGTTATAAATTAAAGTTTCGCGTGCGAGCGAGAGGTCCTGACGTTATACCGTACAATTTACAAGCGACGACGGAGATCCCAGTACTCGACCACTTGATTTCATAGTTCATTCAGTCTAATAAGACCGGTAAACATCTAATTGTGTTGCTTCCCGGAGCGACGACTATCGAATATTGTATGCTGTAATGTCACAGCTCGTTCCGGGTCACTTCAATTTTATCGCTGTTTAGATCTTTCATACCGATCGCGTGGAATTGGAAATCTTATTTTTTTGTGAAGTACACGTTTTATTACAACGTTACGCTATGTTTTTTAGTATTATTTTTATTTTTAAAATTTTAGGCAAGTTCCCTATTGCAGAATGTTTTATATATATATTTTACTAAAAAAGAAATCATCTATGAACACAAATCGCACATCCACATTTCTGGAAGGTGTTCGTCAATACCGACACACTCAAAATGATACCATTTAATATCACAATTGTCATTACTACAACACAACATAGGTCTTATTCCGTCCATCTAGGCCTCTACATACACACCACAAAGGAGTATTCACATACGTTGCTTTCGTAAAATGGCGTCCCAAAAGCTCAGGAACGATTACCTTCTTATGGAATTCAGCAGCTTTCTGCATGGCATTATACCAAAAATCTTCATTAAAAATAACCCTTTCAACGAACATTTCCCTAGGGGACCACACAACAAAATCACAGTATAAGGTGCCAGTTATAGCCATCTGTTGCTGAACTTGATAATAATAAGAATGTTCATTATCCAAATAAATTTCATTTGTGTCTGTCTTTAATAAACAAGATGTTTTTATGTCTGCAAATTCTTCGATGGTCATATTTTTTAGGAGGTATGGACACTTAACTTCTACACATCCAGTTCCACAACAAGTACAGGTTACTTTGGCATCTGGAGAAGCTCCAAATTGCGATAGATTCGTAGTGATACAAAATCCAATATCATCTAGTGATAAATTATCGTGAGTATGCATCTTTTTCGTGTCTAATGCCCCACTCTGTGACTTTACTTTTAAAAGTAAATTTATATGGGTAACATATTTGTTTTATGAGCGATAGAGATGGATTGCTAAGAGATGTTCAACATACATCCTTTAACTTTGGTGCTGTGATCCTACCCGCTCTTTGGTGGAACCATTCCCTTGACGTAGATTGTGCCTTTGTTGCTATATTTATTTGCTCACATTTTTCTGGTGTCAAGTGAATATTTACATATTCCAAAGACAGCTGTAATAGTTGTTCATACGTTAAATCTATATCATTATATTGTTCCGTGTATGGATTAGAAATTGCTGTATCTCTAACTTCCAATGTACTCGCAAATGGTTCAACCACTCTCATTAGAACCGACTGACTACCAGCTACTATCGGTGGTACTGAGTCACCGGATATTTTTGTGAACGAAATTGTTTTTCCATAGTTAATATTTTTTATAGGTTCACACTGAACCTTCGACATTTTTGGTACATTCCACAATGACCATACGTCAGTGCAAGAAATATTAGTTTTCGAAGTGCTGATACATTCTAAAGAGTATAATAAAGCCCCAATATGACTACACACTTCTCCGGCACCAGCCATACAAGTACAATGTACAGTTTCGATGCTCCCATCAATCTTGCACATTATCCATACACGAAGTGACGGGTCGTTTATTCTTTGGGAAAGTTTCACCTAACAAAATAAAAAACTAAATTAGATCAAAACACTTGATTGTATTATTTATAACTTACATTTGCAAGTACTACCATGTAGTTATTGATATATATATGGCACCACATTTACTAACAAAACCAGCTTCAAAGTATTTGTAGGCATGTAAACTTTTAAAGGCTTTCATCTGCTGGCTAGTGTAATAACTTGTTAAAACTAAATAAGTAAGTATATCCATATTATTAACCTGAGGAAAATCTGCGGTACTATAACTTAATTCACTGTCTTGTAGGGAATAAGGGTCCATATCATTAATTAAAGATAGTTTCTGTTTATATCGCGTAGCGATATCAGGATGCTCTTTTTCCAATTTTATAAAATAATTACTCATTTTTAACATTTAAACATACACAACGCTCTTTTAAGTTGCAAATATTAATGAATCACACTTAAATGTTATAAAGAACGATAAAACCTCCAATAATTTTGTTCCAAATTAACAAAGCCACATTGTTTACCCTACAGCAGCCATCTTGTGTTATTGTAGGTTAGGGTCTTGGACGAGAGTAGAGGTTATAACATTAGGATTTGAGTGGGGCCCCATATAATCAGTTGTATCTAGGAACTCCTAGTGTCATAATCCACTGCTGGATAGAGGTTAAATTCATTAGTAAATTCAGATAACAACGGTTTCATTAATAGCTTTAAGTCGTTCTTAATTATTTACAATTTTTCAAATCACTTACCAATTTCAAGAGTAAAACCTCCAACATTTCAGTTCTAATCTCTTCTATTTCTTCATATTCGTCATCTATTACTTTCAAACAAAGTCTACATATTAATACATATTCACCCATTGTGAATTCTTTATTTGAATACGCAAATTAAAGTTCGAGATCAATTTTTATATACCTATAATAATTTTAAATATTTAGAAACAAATATAAATGCGTATTATTATATTTCATGTTTACAGTAGTTTAAACCATTCCACAAACCAGTAAAAAAAACTTTATGAACCATCACAGATATTCCACAGACGAATCGACCATTTGAGGCTACGAACCATAGAATATATAGATAAAACGCCGAGGATAAAGGACAAAGGTACGAATTCCTTAAAGCTACGAACTGACGTCATCCTTAAATTCGTATTCGTATTATTTACTCTTAATGATACGAACTGACATCACATTTTTTACATTGCGTTGAAATATTTGTAAGTAAAAGTGTGGTGCATACGTACGATTCTCCAGCGCATAGAAAATGTCTGAAGAACTGGAGATGAAATAGAAGTTCAAGTTTTAACCACTAAAGAGGTTAATTTCTAATATAACGATAATAAAATATCTGGTATAGGGGTGCTCGACGTTGATAATGATTACCTAAATGAAAATCAATCGAGCGATTGTGACATGAATTTTCAAACCTGGGGTTGATTATAATATATTATAACTGATATTCTACAAAATTCTGAAAACTGCAAGGACATTGTAGGTCTTCAAAATAGTCAAAATATTCAATTACAGTTAGCTAATATTGAGATGGATTATAATAACATTGTAACTGATAAAAATATTCAACAAAATTCTGAAAACAGTAACAAAATTGAATATCCCAAAATAGTCAAAATATTTAATCACAGTTAGATCGTATTAAGATGCCAAAGGAAATAAAATGAAGAGGTAGACTGTGAATTATTGTTCTGTTTTAAACATTTTATTTTCGTTGAACAAACGAATGAACTTACTTTGTGGACTAATATACCCTGTCTCAAAAAGTTCTTCCAATGTTATCACTATTTGCAATATAATAAATAAGTATGTGACGTCAGTTCGTATCTTTAAAAGTAAACAATACGACTACGAATTTTAAGATAAGTCAGTTCATAACTTTAAGGATATTTATACAGCTACGAATTTGTACCTTTATCTAGGGCGTAGATCGAATAGACTCTACGAACACTTGCTACGAACGAAATGTCAAAGCATCAGGTAACCAACATAAAATCACACCAGGACCAGGAAACAACCAGCAGTCTCTCTCTCTCGTTGGCGGGACAATTTCCCTCCGTTTTAGCGTTTATGAGTCATTCGGAATAGAACCTGTCAGCATATATTTATTATATACCAAAATACTGCCAGTTCAGAATATTTTGTTAGGCCAAGACTTGGCGTACTCAATAGCTTATGCGCATGTGCTGATCCTTCAGATGACAGATCAGGATGCGTATTATCATCTTCGTCGAGTATAAAATTAATAAAAACAATTTTCATTACGACATAAACTATTTGTGATTATAATTAAATACTGTATTGGAAAGCCTATACCACAGTAGAGAATAGACCAGTAATTTCACTCCACGGCGGTCCCTTTGATGTTTGTTGTACTCGATTTTATTTTTTTTTATTCCACTGCGCATCCACTATTTCCATCCCACGCGCATTTGCATGTACACTACTCGAGTAAACAATAAACATGAGCCCAATAACATCACTGCTGTCCACTGCGCATCAGATAATTTAAGCACAGGTCGCCTAGCAGCATGCTTGCGCACTGAAAATCTTATCCCATTATTCCGTCCGAGTGGTCTATTCTCTACTGTGCGCCTATACAACACGTCCACGGTCCACGTCTTCAGAGGTGCATTATAAAGCCTATGAAGCCCTGGCTTGGGGCGAGACGGCGGACCAGATGAATCTATCAATGTTTTAAATGAAAACAAAATCTTCATTCTAATTAATAATATTACACTTAAATAATTATCGCAACAATGCAGCTGGTTTTAATGTTTTTTCCATAAATAAATAATTATTAGTAGATGTAAGTATATCGTAATTTCAGTGATTAATAAAATAGTGGTTAGTATAGAGATTTTTGTTGCAAGTTATTTGAACCTACATAGTGTTTACTGAAAATTGTAAACACGTAACAATATAGATCAGTGATTCCCCCGCTCTTCACTTTACAAACGACTATTTAAATAAAGTAATCGCAAATCGGATTCAGGCGGACAATTGGCAACACTCAGTTAATCTTTGGTATTGGCAACACTGCACTAGTAAGTCACAAAAAATTATTTGACCTTTGTCGCTTTATGTCACAGAGTGCAGTACACAAAATACTTACTCTCTAGATGCTCAACGAACGCACGGTTCCGTGCAACGAACGTACATTCGGACGGGACCGAATACGCCGCGCCTCTGGTGGTTGGAAGCGAAAGCAAAAATGGTTGGTGGGAACTTTAAATATTTACGACCGTCAAATTTATTCAAAGTTGTTCAGAATTGTTTTAAAACCTTAAATCCAAAATTTCAACAAAATTAAATAATAATGAAATTTTCTTTAAAATGATATCCAAGTTCGAAAATATAATTTTAACGTGTTTTTTTGTTTAGAAAAGTGTGCCATGGTAAAAAATGTAATATTAAAAAAAAAGGAAATTGCAGCCAAAACACATTAAAATGATATTTTCTGACACATTATTTTGAACAAAATTTCAATGTTAAAATTTTGATGAAATTTTGGGCTAAAGATTTTCAACTAATTCTCAGGATTCATTAATAAAATTTTCAGATAAAAAAATGCCTAATACATTTTTTTCCGTTTATTTTGGTATCGCAGAGGTGGCTTCGCATTTGTAGAAGGCAAATGGTTTTTTGGCCATAAGTACATCTACTTTTTTCTATGTTTGAGTAAAATTAGGTTAAAATCAAATTCAAAGAAAAGGATGTTACACACTTAAGTGCGACAAACTGTATATCAGAACATGAGTAGCACAGTTACTAAAATACTGAAATTATGCTGTACAAGCAAATATATATATGGTAATAATTTCAATGAATTAATGAACGCCTTATGACTGGGAAGATTTGAATAGCGAATTTGGTTGGAGTGGTATTAGGTATTGATATTCTATATGTAAATTTAAAAAAGAAATGACGAAATAACATTTGCGAGTTACCCCACCTCATATATGTCACCTTTTGATTTTTAATATAGGAGTAACATATGTAATTTCAGAGGAAATGAAGCGTAAGACACGTTGGGGTAATTTTTCATAGCAGAATGTCATATAATGCACAGAATAATATAGGAACTGTATTAAAATCTTTTAGTTAAAAAAACATGAGTTTATTCAACGTACTGTCGTGGACAAAAAAATAGGACTATTTTTTTCTAATGTAAATCTGCCTCTATTTGAATATGTAATGGGTAGCCGAAATAAAACAGATAAGTATTATTGTATTTTTTATTGTATATAGCGGATATAAAGCTGAAATTATTGCTAAAGCAGAAGATGAATGGCCAATAATACAAATTGCACTATAACAAAAATTCGATGTTTAGCATTTAGAAAAAGTGTAGAATAAACAGTTTAATTCAAAAGAAGTACTATAAAAATACTTAAAACAACTAACTATTAATATTCAGTTATTACACCAATTCTATTTATAACTTACGAGGTGTCTTATTGAACATACATCTTCTGTTTTAGCAATAACTTCAGTCTTAACTAAAATTACTTATATGGAAGGTGTATTCTGTAAGACAAAAGTTAAAATTTAAAGGAACTTTAAAATTTTAACCATCCTAAATGTGGTTTGATATTCTGCAACAGAGAAAGTTAAAATTTAACGGGGTGTTAAAATTTTAACCATGCTGATTGTGGTTTGGTATTCTGTAAAACATTTTTTTGTTGAAATCTTTAACCTGCTGCAGTAAATTCATCAGTTAAAACATTATTTTTAGCGGTGGGTGAACAGTACCCCTTAAAATTTAATTTTGATGGTTTATTACATCTTTTAATAGTTGACAGCGCAGAAAATGAATTACAAAGGTAAGTCAAGGAAATACATATATCCCATTTCTAATAAATATTTCAGTAATAGACAAAGGTTTTAATAGTATATGAGAACATAACCTCACTTTGCGACTGCTTTCAAAAAAATATATATAAACACATATTCATCTATTCTATATCTATATTTTTATTATGGGCATATAACCAAGATATTTTTTATTAATATTATTTTACAGTAGAGAATTTCGAATCCGGCAATGAGAATTACAAGACATGAGTAATCCCTTTAATAACCCAGAAGAGATGTTCCTTAAACTGTTCAGACTCGATAAATATTGCTACCAAGAACCGATAAACAGTATAGGGCCCTATATGAATCAACCACATAGCCAAACAAGAATACAAACGCATCTGCGAATTTTGGCGGGATTGTACTTTTTTTTATCAAGGGAGTTACCAGATAGCTACTGGTCATGGATATTCAATTGCCCAGAGTCAGCCAGCTGTCAGTAGGTGCATAGCTGAAGTTTTTGATGTTATAACCGAACGTCTTCTTATTACTTGGATTAAATTTACAAGTTCAACTGAAGCCAGACAAGCCGCAAAACCGGGGTTAGCGGAAACAACTGCATCATTCTCTCACCTTATTGGTGTAGTAGATGGTACATAAATACGAATAATAGCACCAAGTGCAAATCATCCAATACATTTTGGACAACCTTACTATTGCCGGAAGAATTTTTATGCCATTAGTACTAAAACTATTACAGATTCTGTGAATGATACGGCTATCTGGATGGCGTCTATAAATTTTCTTTGTCAACTGGTTTCAAAACTTCAAAATGAATCTTCATGTTCATCAATTCCGGCTTCTGGTACAGAAAATGCCTTCAATGACTATTTTCGCAGACACTACTACAATTCGCTCTTCTTGGGACGTCAGATATTTATATTTCTTTGTTGGGCCCCCACCTGCGCCCACCTCGTAGTCGTGCAGTACTCTGGCCTTCTTTCGAATGTTGGTCAATAATTAATTAAAAATCTGCAAATCATTACAAACTATTTTGTTTTTTAAACAAATTTGTGTCGAGTTAGATAATTATGCTCAATTCCAAAAATCATTACGTCCGCACTTACCTCTCTCCACTGTTTTGCTCGTTTGCTGGCACCCTCAAGTCCATTTAGCTTGTCCGCCAAAAAGCAACAACAAACTTCATACTTAGCGGTGTTAGTTTATCTTTATTAAAAAAAAAAAACTTGTTTTTCTCTATATAATTGATCATATATTTTTTTTATACTTTTGTCACCCTTGGGCACCGCGATTTTTTTACTCATATTTTGTATCACAAAATACAAAAGACAAATAAAAAAACGACCATAGGATGACAATAACTCATTGACAATTGACGGCTGCTGAAATGATTATTACTCTCGGCGATTTGAGTGCATTTGAAACTACAGCTGGGTCTATTACGCCTACTTATACGGATATGCACGACTATTTTAAAGGCTTCCTTTAAATTTTATTTTTTAACGGTCGGGTTAAATTCGAAGTTGTAGAATGTGAAAAAAGGTTAAATACATAAATTTAACGCCCTGTTAAATTATAACTTTTACCTTACAGAATAGACCTTATATGGGATATTAGTTTTTGCACACTTCTAATAAATTTTGACAAGTAACTAACGTCACCAAAATTAAAGTTTGATGTACACAACTAGATTTTAGCAAAAATACGTTATAAAACCCATTTCTCATTTTTTTTTGTCCATGACAGTACCACTACTGATCTGTTTGTCAACAGTCTTAAATATTGTATTGCTTTTTAAAATGGCAAATTTTATGTAACATTTGGTACCAAGATTATAATAGCCAAATCCATTATTTAGGAACTATTCAAGCAAAACTTCCACACTGCTAAGGTTTTACCTAACACTTGTATTTATATCGATGTTCTTTATCTGAAAATGCCATGCACATATATAAAAATATTAAGTTTAAAGAGTTATTATTAACAAAGGCAAACTAGCTTTTCTTCATTTATAAAAACATTATTTATTCTAAATGTGCATTAAGCCACGGTTAATTGAAAAAAAGAAAAACAAAAATAAATTACTTTATTTGTCACATAAAGAACACATTGAACATTAATTGACATTGGTGACATTGTCACAGTCTGTGCCATTGCTTTTTATAGTTCAAAGTTCAATGGTCTGTGCATTGCCCATTGCCACCAACATTATTACTACAATTTCTCTAGACTGCGACATCTCTTGGTTGGAAGAGAAATAACCGTGCCGTGCCAAGGTCGTTATATGTAGATAATTTGTGGCGCAGTAACTTATTTCCTGACCTTACGTACCAGTTGCGTCTACACTGAGAGAAATGTGTTGTTAATTTCTTTCTTTAAATTATGAAAATATTATTAGGCCCAACTCAAACGAAAATAGGCGCCGAATATAACCAATTCAAATGGTAACATTCTTCTACCCAATTCGAAATACACTGTTTTCTTAGTAAATTTCATAATTAACAACACATTTCCCTCAGTGTAGACGCAATTGGTACAAAGGTCACATAAATCGAGCCAACAAAACTCAACTCCGTACTCCGTCCCACAGATCCGTCCCTCCGTTTAGTTACTGTACTCTGGCACCACTCTGGCACTCTGGTCTTGTGTTTCCCCCGTGCCTTGTTAAAAGAAGTTTCGCTCATAATCACATTTCTGGTTAAATTATTAATACTGTGACAGATAGACTTATATTTTCTACTAGGGTGGTCTATTGTAAAAAAAAAACATAAAATAAATTCGGAAATTCACCTTTTTGGAATAATAGTTTTTTACGTACTTATTCAGATGGCTGCCAGTAAGGTATAGTACTGGTTAATATTTTTTTATTGCGTCATAGATTTTTGCTGACATAGGCAACTTGACTATTTATATACCTACCTAATGAATTATATTCTGTTTAGAAAGTCAGCCACTCCTTCCCCCTTCACAAAGCTGTTGAATATAGGCATATATATAAAATGAAAATTTTGCTACCAGAGATTAAGAATATTAATGAAAGCAATGAGAAAGGGTGCACAGTACTGCACATAGCTTGCGATCTAGATAAAAATGAAGAAATCCTTAGTTTACTTTTAAGTCGTAAGGATATTAATGTCACTTTAAAAAATAAAGATGGATTCAGTGCCCTGCATTGCCTAGCTTTCAGAGGAAATCTAGCAGGAATTGTCAAAATACTGGAGAAATTTCCCCAAATTAATATTGATGAAGAAACTGACAAGAAAAATACTCCACTAATAATGGCTAGCAAAATGAATCATGTGGACGTTATTAGATATTTGGCTTCCAAAGGTATACTAATGAATAAAATATATATTTAGTAATATTGTATTGCTTATATGGAGTAAAAGTGACTTTTTCTGTGTAGAGGACGTACTTGTTGAAAAAGCGAAGCGAGCCCGACAGGAACAGCCGAGACACAAAAATTTACTTCATATATTATAACATGCAATTTTTCCTTCAAACCTCGAATATGAAGTAAGCAAATACTTACTGTTATTTTTTCTTCAAATACATTTAATGCAGTTCGTGAGCGGCAGTAAGACTTTTAGTGCCGCTTAGACGAAGTGTCAGAGAAATAACAGTTCACGAAATTTCTCAAGTCATGTTTTTGACGTTTGAAGAAAAAATTATTTTACTGCATTATTTTGCAATTAATAATCATTTAATTAAATTGAAAGAAACTGTTTTATAAAACTTTTTAAGGTTCGATTAAATACTAAATACAGTCATATGGTAAATTAATTTTATTTTTGTGCGGCTCTCGCTGCTAGCAACAAATATGAATATGAATCAGATTAAAATTTGACATCCATACTCGGAAGAGTATGCCTACTGCTTTTAACCAAGGAATAAACCAAAACTGTGCTATATGTTATATTAATTTGTACTTATCACTTTGTAGCCTATACTTTCATAATGTCAAAGACAAGGCATTTTGAAAGTGAATTAGTGTATGTACTACACATTAACAGAACTGGATATATTCTCTTACAACTGTGAAATAATTTTTATTTTTCATGGCTTACTTTAAAAATGGTTTGAGCTATTTTTCTATTATAATGGAAAACAATTACATAATAAGTTTTTTTGAGTTTAATACTTAATTTTGATTTTCACTATACCATTGGATTACACTACTCCAAAAGATGCATTTAATTGAGGAAGTGCTATTTGAAAATAAAAGACTAGGTATTTTGCAAGAAGTTAATTTTGAAGGATTAAAATGCACCTATAGTTTTTAAATTCGTTGGTTAAATGTATGTTTGTATATTTTGCATATATTTCGTAAAAAATATTTTTCTTTTCTATTCTAAATGCCAAATTTATTTTATTTATTTTTATTTATGGAAAAACTGATTATTTTAATAAAAATCTCGAACCATAATCAGCAAGAAGTGCATAACTGTTAAAGATTGCAAATTAGTGTTCAATTTCGTATGCTGAATAATGGCTAAATCTGTGCAATAAAAACCGGTCATTAACCTTCAGCAAGAAAAGTTACCTGGTAAATAGACAAGGTTGGCTTTAAATATTTAAATTTTCCAGTAATGTCTTGTGCCAAGTGCAAATCTTCAGGTTCAAAAGAAGAGCCTCTGTTAACTGTGATAAATGTAAGGGAAAACTTTGCCAAACTTGTGCAAAACTTTCTGCCACTGAATATAGATCCACAAGTTTAAAATCTGGAAGAATTCTGTTTTATTTATACCTGGATTGCAGATCAAATATTAATTTAAACCAATTTGAAACTTTTCAATCACTACCCTGCTTGAAATTATTTAAAAAATTAATGAAAATATAACAATATATAGGTAACATTTAACAAAATTCAAAAAGAAATTAAATTATTAAAATATGATAAACATAAAATAAACAAACAAATACATGATTAAATTACTTTCCAATCCCAGGAATCTCTCAAAACCATTCAGTGAGGTAGTAATAAGTTAAATTATGCTAAGTTCACAGTATAAATATAACCATAAAACCCAGTTGAATAAACTAATTGTTGTGACAGTTAGATAAACCTACTATTCAGCAATCCCAACAAAAAACTGGTACAATTCTATAATAGCTCAACTACTCTAAACACTTTACATACTTCAAATGTGCTTTTAGAGGGCGGAATATTAAACATAATATTTTTAGTCGCAAACTCCTCTCTATAAATCCTTATTTTACTATAAGGAAAGTAACCAGACTGCAACCAAAGTTACAAATCTGGCGCGTTAAGTGTAATAATTGCATATTACCATCAAAACGCTAATGCTTCGATTGCAACAAACACCAGCCGAAAGACTGATCCTACTAAAGGAGCTCCCTTGCCAGTTGTCACACACCACTTGCAGACTGCAGTTTCGAGCTGTTGGCTCTCGTCAGTGCAAGGTAGGTATGCGACGACCGACATGAGAATCCTTTGACTATAGTACATCCCGGTATTTTTACAATAGCGACTGTTTTACATGTCAACTTTGGTTGCAGTCTGGTTACTTTGCTTATAGTAAAATAAGGATTTATATAGAGGAGTTTGCGACTAAAAATATTATGTTTAACTTTACATACTGTTATGTGCCACCCTCTAATAGAGAACCAGTGTGAAAACAGCAGCCAAAGATAGCAGCCAATTTACACGATCATTCCCGAGCGGTACCATCGATATATAAAATATGAACCTAAACAATAAACATCTTTTAGATTAAACATAATATTTTTAGTCGCAAACTCCTCTATAAATCCTTATTTTACTATAAGGAACGTAACCAGACTGCAACCAACAGCTACTCTCCGGGCTATGTGCCCCGCCGAGCGCTGAATTACAAGTCACAAGTCTGGCGCGTTAAGTGTAATAATTGCATATTACCATCAAAACGCTAATGCTTCGATTGCAACAAACACCAGCCGAAAGACTGATCCTACTTAAAGGAGCTCCCTTGCCAGTCGTCACACACCACAACAGCCTGGATGGCGCCCGCTGGCTGTTTTACATGTCGCTATTGTAAAAATACCGGGATGTACTATAGTCAAAGGATTCTCATGTCGGTCGTCGCATACCTACCTTGCACTGACGAGAGCCAACAGCTCGAAACTGCAGTCTGCAAGTGGTGTGTGACGACTGGCAAGGGAGCTCCTTTAAGTAGGATCAGTCTTTCGGCTGGTGTTTGTTGCAATCGAAGCATTAGCGTTTCGATGGTAATATGCAATTATTACACTTAACGCGCCAGACTTGTGACTTGTAATTCAGCGCTCGGCGGGGCACATAGTCCGGAGAGTAGCTGTTGGTTGCAGTCTGGTTACGTTCCTTATAGTAAAATAAGGATTTATAGAGGAGTTTGCGACTAAAAATATTATGTTTAATATTCCGCCCTCTAAAAGCACATTTGATCTATGCTAAGCCAAGTCAGGCTATTTATTTTTCGATTGCAACAGACACTGGACCGCTGGATGGCGCCCGCTGGCTGTTTTACATGTCGCTATTGTAAAAATACCGGGATGTACTATAGTCAAAGGATTCTCATGTCGGTCGTCGCATACCTACCTTGCACTGACGAGAGCCAACAGCTCGAAACTGCAGTCTGCAAGTGGTGTGTGACGACTGGCAAGGGAGCTCCTTTAAGTAGGATCAGTCTTTCGGCTGGTGTTTGTTGCAATCGAAGCATTAGCGTTTTGATGGTAATATGCAATTATTACACTTAACGCGCCAGACTTGTGACTTGTAATTCAGCGCTCGGCGGGGCACATAGCCCGGAGAGTAGCTGTTGGCTGCAGTCTGGTTACGTTCCTTATAGTAAAATAAGGATTTATAGAGGAGTTTGCGACTAAAAATATTGTGTTTAATATTCCGCCCTCTAAAAGCACATTTGATCTATCTTTTAGATTGTTCCGATATTTTTCATTGTAAGCAAAAGGGTTTGAGAAGAAATCATCGCCAATCACAACATAAAAATACCATTCTAAAACTCCTCTGCGAAAATAATTCATCGCAACCCAGGCGTGTGGGTACAATTAACCCTTAAATTAAAATGAATAATTTAAGGAATTAATTAAGTTTGGAAATTACTAATTTTGTAAAAAATACTGTTTATCTATACTAAAACTCCACTGTAGAAATAATGCCCCACAACTCAGGTACAAGAGGATAAACTGAACCTAAATATACAGAAAATTAATAATTCCCAAACCCCATTAGATTGGAAATAACTAATAACGTGAAAAAATATTGTAGGTGTATGCTAAAACTGGGCTGAAAAAATATTTACTGGCAACCCAGACACAAGGGTATAAACTGCCCTTACACACAAGAAAAATTAATAACTCCCAAACCGCTTTAGATTGAAAATAACTAATAACGTGAAAAAATATTGTTGGTGTATACTAAAACTGGGCTAAGAAAACATTTACTGGCAACCCAGACACAAGGGTATAAACCGCCCTTACACACAAGAAAAATTAATAACTCCCAAACCGCATTAGATTGGAAACAACTAATAACGTGAAAAAATATTGTAGGTGTATGCTAAAACTGGACTGAGAAAATATTTACTGGCAACCCAGACACAAGGGTATAAACCGCCCTTAAAAGCAAGAAAAATTTATAACTCCCAAACCGCATTAGATTGGAAACAACTAATAACGTGAAAAAATATTGTAGATGTATGCTAAAACTGGGCTAAGAAAACATTTACTGGCAACCCAGACACAAGGGTATAAACCGCCCTTACACACAAGAAAAATTAATAACTCCCAAACCGCATTAGATTGGAAACAACTAATAACGTGAAAAAATATTGTAGGTGTATGCTAAAACTGGGCTGAGAAAATATTTACTGGCAACCCAGACACAAGGGTATAAACCGCCCTTACACACAAGAAAAATTAATAACTCCCAAACCGCATTAGATTGGAAACAACTAATAACGTGAAAAAATATTGTTGGTGTATACTAAAACTGGGCTGAAAACATATCTACTGGCAACCCAGACACAAGGGTATAAACCGCCCTTACAAACAAGATAAATTAATAACTCCCAAACCGCATTAGATTGGAAATAACTAATAACGTAAAAAAATATTGTAGGTGTATGCTAAAACTGGGCTGAGAAAATATTTACTGGCAACCCAGACACAAGGGTATAAACCGCCCTTACAAACAAGATAAATTAATAACTCCCAAACCGCATTAGATTGGAAACAACTAATAACGTGAAAAAATATTGTTGGTGTATACTAAAACTGGGCTGAAAACATATTTACTGGCAACCCAGACACAAGGGTATAAACCGCCCTTACACACAAGAAAAATTAATAACTCCCAAACCGCATTAGATTGGAAACAACTAATAATGTGAAAAAATATTGTAGGTATATGCTAAAACTGGGCTGAGAAAACATTTACTGGCAACCAAGACATAAGGGTATAAACCGCCCTTACACACAAGAAAAATTAATAACTCCCAAACCGCATTAGATTGGAAATAACTACCACACTAAGGGTGGTTTATAACATTTTGTCTGAGTTAGGAGAAACTTTTCAAAGATGAATTTTCGACGTTATTGGTAATTAACTAACTATTTTCCCATCATAATTTTAGCATATACCAACAATATTTTTTACGTTATTAGTTACTTTCTACTGGAATTTTTTATTATTATTTTTTTATTTAAAGGCGTATTCCTCTGACTGGGTTGCCAATAATTATTTTCCCAGCATACATATTTTTACGTTATAAGTAATTTTCAATCTAGTGCGGTTTGGGTATTATTAATTTTCTTTTTGTTTAAAGGTGGATTATATCGTTGTGTCTGGATTGAAAGTAATTATTTTCTTAGCATAACTTTAGTATATTCCAGCTATACTTTTTACGTTATTATCCAGTTCCAATCTAGTGCGGTTTATGAATTAAGTTTCGTTGTATTTCAGGGGGATTTGTACTCTTGAGTGTGGGTTGCCAGTAATTATTTGCACAGTATAGTCTTAGTATGTACCAAAAATATTTTTTTATGTTATTAGTTTAGTCACTTCCAATCTAATGCGGTCTGTAAATTATTAATTTTTCTTGTGTGCAAGGGCGGTTTATACCCTTGTGTCTGGGTTGCCAGTAAATATTCTCTCAGCCCAGTTTTAGTATACACTAACAATACTTTTTCACGTTATTAGTTATTTCCAATCTAATGCGGTTGGGAGTTATTAATTTTTCTTGCATGTAAGGGCGGTTTATACCCTTGTGTCTGGGTTGCCAGTAAATATTTTCTCAGCCCAGTTTTAGTATATACCAACAATATTTTTTCACGTTATTAGTTATTTCCAGTCTAATGCGGTTTGGGAGTTATTAATTTTTCTTGCATGTAAGGGCGGTTTATACCCTTGTGTCTGGGTTGCCAGTAAATATTTTCTCAGCCCAGTTTTAGTATATACCAACAATATTTTTTCACGTTATTAGTTATTTCCAATCTAATGCGGTTTGGGAGTTATTATTTTTTCTTGTTTGTAAGGGCTGTTTATACCCTTGTGTTTGGGTTGCCAGTAAATATTTTCTCAGCCCAGTTTTAGTATACACTAACAATATTTTTTCAGGTTATTAGTTATTTCCAATCTAATGCGGTTTGGGAGTTATTAATTTTTCTTGTTTGTACGGGTTGTTTATACCCTTGTGTTTGGGTTGCCAGTAAATATTTTCTCAGCCCAGTTTTAGTATACACTAACAATATTTTTTCACGTTATTAGTTATCTCCAATCTAATGCGGTTTGGGAGTTATTAATTTTTCTTGCATGTAAGGGCGGTTTATGCCCTTGTGCCTGGGTTGCCAGCAAATGTTTTTTCATCCCAGTTTTAGTAGACACCAACAATATTTTTTCACGTTATTAGTTATTTCCAATCTTATGCGGTTTGGGAGTTATTAATTTTTCTTGCATGTAAGGGCGGTTTATACCCTTGTGTCTGGGTTGCCAGTAAATATTTTCTCAGCCCAGTTTTAGTATAGACTGACAATATTTTTTCACGTTATTAGTTATTTCCAATCTAATGCAGTTTGGGAGTTATTAATTTTTCTTGTGTGTAAGGGCGGTTTATAACCTTGTGTCTGGGTTGCTAGTAAATATTTTCTCAGCCCAGTTTTAGTATATACCAACAATATTTTTTCACGTTATTATTTATTTCCAATCTAATGCGGTTTGGAAATTATTAATTTTCAGTATATTTAGGGGCGGTTTATCATCTTCTACCTGGGTTGTGGGGCATTATTTCTACAGTGGAATTTTAGTATAGATAAACAGTATTTTTTACAAAATCAGTAATTTCCATACTTAATTAATTCCTTAAATTATTCATTTTAATTTAAGGGTTAATTGTACCCACACGCCTGGGTTGCGATGAATTATTTTCGCAGAGGAGTTTTAGAATGGTATTTTTATGTTGTGATGGGCGATGATTTTTCTCAAACCCTTTTGCTTACAATGAAAAATATCGGAACAATCTAAAAGATGTTTATTGTTTAGGTTCATATTTTATATATCGATGGTACCGCTCGGGAATGATCGTGTAAATTGGCTGCTATCTTTGGCTGCTGTTTTCACACTGGTTAATAGAGAGAGGTTGAATCAATCCCAGGTAGCAGGGTGAAAGAAGGGCTGTCTAGCGGCTACTGGTAAAGCGGCGCCATCCTTGGGCCAACGACGAATTACTACAACTACACGAAAACTGTGGGATGTATGAGATGTGGACTAAAAAGGTCTCGTCACGGACTGGAAATATAGAGAATAAAGCACCACAGATATATAAGGAGTGGATCCCGCACATGAAGCACAGTTTTTATATGAGACGAACAAGTGAACAAAAGGAATAAGAACAGTAATAAGTTGTGAATTATATAAGTGTTTATAGTTGTACTTAGTGTGTGATAATAACGATCAATTATTGTAATTAAGTATTAAATAAAGTAGTGGTTAGTGAAAATTCTTGTTGCAATTATTTGAACCTATGTACGGGGTGTTTACTGAAAATTGTAAACACGTAACAATACCTAATCAAAATCTCTACATCAATGGTCTTCAAACGAAGTACAAAGAAATAACATAAATGAACAGGAAACTAGAAACGATTTTCAAATAGTCAAGAGGAGAGAAAGTAAACGTAATGATTATAGTCCTAAATAGACTGGCGAAAGAAAAAAAATGAAGACAACATTGCAGTTGAAAAACGAGCATGACTTCTACTAAGTAGAATAAATAAACATATAAATACATAAACAATTGTCATTTTTAAAGATAAAACCAAGACAGGATATCACTGAATTTATCGCCTAAAAGAATTACCATCTGATGAATCTCAAAACAAATTGGAGTTATTGGATAGCAACGATTTTAATTTTAGAAATCAAATCATAAAAGTGCAAATACATTTCGAAAAACGAATTAATTTTTTACAGAAAGTAAAAGTCAAACCAATGCCTCATTATTAAAAGTACCACTCAAAATCAATGTAAAAACTTAAAACTGACCTCAGCTGACATGGTATATATAAATATTTAAAGCTTTATTTTCATAAAGAACGGTAGTGGAGTGGATCGGGCAGAAAAAAGATCCTCAATTCGTAGTTCTTAAATTGAAAAAAAAATTTCTCCCAATCGACTAAGTCGCACCTCGGCATTGTTTCCCCCGCTTCGTTCCACATATCTGGACCTCTATTCTGTAAAAGCGTGAAAGCACATTCCCGTGCGAAGTCGGCGGAGTTCACTTGAAAATGTATAAAAGTATTCTGTAACTACGGGAGTGATCACATCATGCGAAAAATGCGAGAACTTACATCTACTGGTAAATCGTGAGGGAATCCACCAGTTCCACGGGAGAACGGCGATCCTAACCGTACTTTTATGACAGTTTTATCGGCCAAAAATTATTGTTGTGAATCAGAATAGGCATTGCGGATTTGCTCATCGCCAACAAGGTAATAATAATATAATTCTTAGCAAATGTTACAATTACTCTTTTAGTTTATTGTAGTCATATTTTTAAAAATATATATTACCAATAACGAGAGTATATCCTTGCGAAATTTTTGATCAATAAAAATTAATTCTGTTACCTGTTACGTAATTTAATTAATGACATGTGACATGACAATGACAACAGCTGAGCACTGAACAGCTGATGCTTTTGCGCCAACGTAATTGGTTGTAAATTCGGCTATTCTCGCTGAATCTCTTCACGTTCACCACCTATACACTGCACTTACAGAATACAGTCTAGGACGGTCGGGTGAGATGGTTGTGATGTGAGCTCTCGGTTCGCATGATGAATAGAGGTCCTGAAGGTCGAGAGGGGGTAGGGGACCATGCGATTTTTGCCAATTTTATTGAGTTCTACGTGAAAAACTGAAGAAATGTCACTTTGATTTTTTACGGTGCACCTCTCCGGTCACAAGTTATCGGGGTTTAAAAGAAATTTGCCCTCCCTCTCCCCTCCGAATTGTCCCACCAAACCCAGCCTCCAGCCTCTAATGGATGACTAAATATAATAACATTCATGTCGAGCCGAGAAAAGAATTAATTGAAAAATTTTTTCCTGTAACATTAATTCGCGATATCTGGCTAAATAATGATCCGACGTCGATGAGGCCAAGAGCCAAAATTGCGTGTTTTGTCAAGTTCTTCATTTTTGGGAAGTATTTTTTTTTATGGAATCAACAACACCCGCCGACTTATTGAAAAAAAAAACGGTTTTCCGTATTTTTAAATGGTCCCCTCTCCCCTCTCGACCCTCAGATTTGTGGAACGTAACTGGGGGAACAATGCTGAGATCCGACTTAGTTAATTGGGAAAAATAAATTTTTCAATTTGAGGACTACGAGTGGAAAATCCCGATCCACCCCATTACAGTTAATTTGTAATATTATTCCTAAAAATCTAACATATTGATTTTAAGTGAAATTAGAGTTACATCAGATGTCATAGACCCTAAAATATCATTAGAAAATAATAATAATATTTATTGGCCATTTCAGATACATTCAGTATATATAGCAGGTCAATAATAAATATTTATAAGTAGTAAAAACTTAAGATAATGTGAATAAGATACAAAGTCAAAATATAAAATAGAATAAAACAATAAAAATAGTTGCACATTCAGTCAATGTGCTGTATAAATAATAAAAAAAATTAAAATAATATTACAAACATATACACATATATACACACATATACATATATATGCACATACATAGTCGAGAATAAGGACAAATTATATAAGAATAAAAATAAAGTGTGGCTAAAAATAAGCAGTAAAAAATTTAGTATACTTAATTAATGTACCACAGTTAAAAATTCCTTCTCGCTGTAGAAAGCATGTTCAAGTAAAAACATTTTTACCCTTTTAAATTGCAGCATATTCCACTGTGACTCACAAAATAAAATAAAGTCTAGTATTAACTTTCTCTAATATAAACATAGAAGATAGATGGTAACCACTGGTGTATTTTTATTAAAATTAGTCTTGCTAAAATCACTTTTGTATTAGGAGTTATCATTCAACTCATGCAAATCATTCATTGTTTTTAGATGGAATTGGAACAGTATGAGGATTTAATTATCAATGAAAGTACATTACTTATTGGTGATTTTGATACATATTTTTTTTAATGTAGACGATTACTATACTTACTCGGTATAATAAACTTTAAAAAATTTCTAAGAATATTGGGATTAGAGCAAGTAATAACTAGAACTAGATGTACAACTTTCAGTAGTACATTACAGTAGCAAATTACAGACCATCCATTGATATTACTAAATGTTAATGATGATCACTCACAAAATTTTAAGAACGAAACAATTTCACAACTTAAACGGTAATAATCTCAAGAAAATTAATTTAGAAGTCATACTTCCTTGACTGGTTTCTAACGTTATATTCAACTAACATCGATATTATAGTCAATGACATAACGAGTAAATACACTAACATAATAGATAAAATCTCGCTAGCTAAACATTATTATGTTAGGGGTAATGGTCTGCCTTGGTATGATATTTAAGTTGAACCAAAAGCTAAAATGCGTGATAATGCTTATAATCGGTTTATTAATAGCTCCGATGTAAATGACAGAAATTTAAAATGGGTAATATTTAAGAATCTCATAATGCGGTAAATCTATTAATATATACAAGAAAATCTGCTATTATAACAAAATTGATGTGTATAAGTCCAATAGCAAAGTGATGTGGAAAAACTTTGACTTTAATAAAATTGAATTTAAAATTGATAAAACTTTATTTTCTGAACATGTGACTAAATTGCAGTATGGATTAACGAAAGTCACTGTTCGAAAATCAAGGTACTAGTATGAAAGTTGAAAGAAAAAAACGAAAATAGCAGGACGTGAATGGTTTGTAGGATTTATGTATCAATCAAAAAATTTATCCGTATGAATAACTCCTGAGGTCACTAGTCTAAGCTGAGCAACCAGCTTTAATAAAACCGATGTTGATAGTTTCTTTAACAATTTTAAAACTATATTAGAGAGTTACTCATTTTCACCGGAAATTGTTTTTAATGGTAATGAAATAGTACAGGAAAACTATCGAAAGAAGCCTGAATTGAAAGAACTAAATCTAAGTGATCTCGTCTTTTGAGGAGTTGTCGTTTATAATGTATGTAAACGTTTTTTATCGAATCACCTGCCAGTGGTGCCTGGGAAAAATAGTTATAAACAAAAAAAAAGTTCGGTTTTTGCTCATATCTCCTCTAATTTTGCCCATAGCCATAATTTTACAAGAATTCAATTTTGAAGCTGAGGAAATTCAACACAAATTTCATTACAGAAACATTTTTGTGGAAGTCAAAACAAGCGCGGAAAATCTAAATGTTTATAACGTATAACTCTGGTGTGGTGGGGAGCAAGGCATCATAACTCTCGCTTAAATTGGAATGTTTTAAAGTTATTTTTTAGTTATTACGATTTTTCAAATAAACTGGATTTTAAAAATGTCGAATCTTAAAAAGTAAATTTTTGTAATTTTTTGTATTCTTCCTAGTAATCAACTAAAGGGTCTAGAAAATGAATTTATATGGGAAAGTTCATTATAAAATTAATTGTTTATTTAATTGGGTATTGTTTAAAAAAACAGCCTTTTGTAATTTCATCTCTTGTGCAATATACACAAAATGAAATCTTAAACAAATTTTATAATAGTCGCATGTGAAAAACTATCATTTTTCGATAGGCACTTTGTTTAATTAAAATATTCCAATTTAAGCGAGAGTTATGATGTTATAATGAAGTGCGTGTGTCTCTGCTCGCTAGCCTTGCTCCCCACTACGCCAGAGTTATACGTTATAAACATTTAGATTTACCGCGCTTGTTTTTGCTCCCACAAAAATGTTTCTTTAATGAAATTTGTGTAGAATTTCTTCAGCTTCAAAATTGAATTCTTGTAAAATTATGGCTATGGGCAAAATTAGAGAGATATGAGCAAAAAACTGAACTTTTCTTTTTTTGCTTATAACTATTTTTCCCAGGCACCACTGGCAGGTGATTCGACAAAAAACGTTTACATACATTATAAACAACAACTCAAAAGACGAGATCACTTAGATTTAGTTCTTTCATTTCAGGCTGCTTTCGACAGTTTTCCTGTACTAAATAACCACCTTTCACAAACCGCCCAAAATTATTTCTGCGAAGGGACAGAAGCAAGTTGGACAGGCAACTTCAGCCGAATGCTGCTGAAAATACAATACCACCGGTATACATTTTTCCCAGTTTGATGTGTGGATCTTATGCTACATGGTGCTCCAAAAATAGTTTAGGTTTGGCAAAAAAAGTGGCTGGATGACATCTCAAAATTTTTTGGATGTTATGAAACACTTTGTGAAGTTTCCTAAAGCTTCACAAGTTAATCCAGTATTACTCTTGTTAGAAAGTCATAAATATTGACGTTATTGATGAAGCGAAAAGAAATGGAGTTCATATGCTCACTTTTCCTCTGCACTATAGCCACCGACTTCAGCCTCTTGATGTAGTGTATTCATCTCTAAAAATTCATTATAATAATGCATTAAACGATTGGATGGTGAATAATCCAGTATGGACGAGGATTTTGATACAACTCTATAGGAGGATTACATTTTAGTTGAATTTATGACTGCAAAAAACCCAATCCATTATATTGGAAAAGTCGAGCAGATTGGAAAAACAAAAGATTTTGTAGTTAACTTTTACAGAAGAAAAGCTTTGATAGATGGCGACAAAATAAAATTTCAAATGTGCTTTCAGAGGGCGGAATATTAAACATAATATTTTTAGTCGCAAACTCCTCTATAAATCCTTATTTTACTATAAGGAACCTAACCAGACTGCAACCAACAGCTACTCTCCGGGCTATGTGCCCCGCCGAGCGCTGAATTACAAGTTACAAGCCTGGCGCGTTAAGTGTAATAATTGCATATTACCATCAAAACGCTAATGCTTCGATTGCAACAAACACCAGCCGAAAGACTGATCCTACTTAAAGGAGCTCCCTTGCCAGTCGTCACACACCACTTGCAGACTGCAGTTTCGAGCTGTTGGCTCTCGTCAGTGCAAGGTAGGTATGCGACGACCGACACGAGAATCCTTTGACTATAGTACATCCCGGTATTTTTACAATAGCGACATGTAAAACAGCCAGCAGGCGCCATCTAGCGGTCCAGTGTCTGTTGCAATCGAAAAATAAATAGTCTGACTTGGCTTAGCATAGTTCAAATGTGCTTTCAGAGGGCGGAATATTAAACATAATATTTTTAGTCGCAAACTCCGGCTTAGCATAGTTCAAATGTGCTTTCCTCTCCTCTTAAGAGGAGTTTGCGACTAAAAATATTATGTTTAATATTCCGCCCTCTGAAAGCACATTTGAACTATGCTAAGCCAAGTCAGACTATTTATTTTTCGATTGCAACAGACACTGGACCGCTAGATGGCGCCTGCTGGCTGTTTTACATGTCGCTATTGTAAAAATACCGGGATGTACTATAGTCAAAGGATTCTCGTGTCGGTCGTCGCATACCTACCTTGCACTGACGAGAGCCAACAGCTCGAAACTGCAGTCTGCAAGTGGTGTGTGACGACTGGCAAGGGAGCTCCTTTAAGTAGGATCAGTCTTTCGGCTGGTGTTTGTTGCAATCGAAGCATTAGCGTTTTGATGGTAATATGCAATTATTACACTTAACGCGCCAGGCTTGTAACTTGTAATTCAGCGCTCGGCGGGGCACATAGCCCGGAGAGTAGCTGTTGGTTGCAGTCTGGTTAGGTTCCTTATAGTAAAATAAGGATTTATAGAGGAGTTTGCGACTAAAAATATTATGTTTAAAATAAAATTTGTTTATGATTTATAAATTGCCACCACCCAAAGTAAATATTGGAACTGCACAAACGGCAGAAACTTTAGAGCTCCCAATAAATTAGATTATTTAGGTACCTATTTATGTTTTTCAAATTTAATTTGATTACTTTGTCCTATTCCTCCTACAGGTATATGTTCCATCCTCCCCAAGAGTAGAATTAATGAGACTTTGTATTTACGTTAAAAAAAATTTTTGTTTAATTCCTCCCCACCTTCCCCTTAGGTTATAATAATACTCTTTTATAAATTACTTAATGAATTATAATAAATATATATTAACAAGAAGATAATCAATGTGTGTTTACAAATGTAAACAAAGTAGCATACCGTATGCCTTGTAAAATTTACCAACAGTGCAAGAACAAGAGCAATATAATAAAAAAAGGATTTATCTATTTGTTGTGGTGTTTAAGCGAGGTTTTGACTTAGCGATAGGAGGCTTATAAATATAATGTAATCTGGTGCATAAAATTCAAATCCGGCAAGAAACTGACCAAAATATAATTATATATTAAGCACCAAAGTTGGTAGGAAGATAATGCTTGGCACTTACCCATGAACCGGGTGTTTGGGGTTCCAATTTGTAGAAATGGACTGTATTCTTCTGGTTCGTGGCACTACACTTTAGTTTAATGTCATTTATTTAGATGACAAAACATTTTTGTATATTTATTAATTATGAATTTGATTTAATGGAGCTTTTAAATGTGGGTTGTTTATAATGGTGTGTGCACTCAATGTCTTCACACTGCTGGCAAATTAGGTCATCTCCCTCTCCTTTCTAAATCGTCGCGCACACGGAAGCGATTTGTGCCAGGTAAACTGACAAAATTATATACATAAATCATAAATCAATGATAAATACTAAATTACTATTGCTTAACTATAGAAAGTGGCAGGCTTTGAAATATTAAATAAGAAGGAAATAAGACACACTTATCAAACGGTATCTACATTCTGTGCAGTTTTATTCCTTAAAAATATCTTTTACTAAAGATTAATTTTTCTGTGGTAGTCTGTTGTAAATGTGTATGTCATATCAATGGCTGAACTCATCATCTGACTACCTAAGCATTGTACGTTTAATATGATGATTTTAATAATTTTAATTAATTTAGTTTTGAACTATTATTATTCAATAAATTAACACCATAGGTTTGTAAGCTCTGTATATTTATTATTACATATTTACAAAATTTAAAAAAAATCCGTCAAATTATTTTATTAAAATATCTCACAGCTATCTTTAATTTTTTTTATCGATTTTTTCTCTTATTTTGATGAATTAAAGTTTATATGAAATATACTTTGCAGGTGCCAATGTAAAACACTCTAATGACAAAAAATATACAGCACTGCATTATGCAGCCAATAATGGATATACTGAATGTGTCGAAGTACTTCTGGATCTGGGTAAGTGTGACTCCATTCCATTAATTTTATTTCAGAACTTTTAATTTTTTATTAAAAGTGGCGACTTTTGTCAGGCCATTTCTAAAGAATTTTTTTGATTACGTCAAATATTCGATGTAATTGTTAATTGGATAAAAATGAGTACCTACCTAATTATTAACAGTAATGTTTTATATAATTAGTGTTATACAGGGTGTTTGTTTACCAACGTATAGTTGAAATGAGGAGGCGGGTAAAATGATTTGTAACTTATCTAATTACTCTTCGATCATTAAAAAATTTAGCATAATTTGCGCTTGCAAAATAAAATAACAATTTTTGCTTGCACAATCATTTTGAACCGGACTACCCCTGGGGCCATTCTACTTTGAAAAATCAATCTTATATTGCTTTAAAATCAGATAAACATTGTTTGTTACAACGACAATTAGCTAGAAATTGTCAAAGCATTAGACGATTAGTACTTAAAAATAATTCTTGTTTTTATTCCAAATTTATGCAAATATTAATTTTACAACAGAAATTATTTTCTCAATACCAAATGATAGCCGACTTCAGAGCACCGTTACGTTTTAACTTATTGGGGTAGAAAGTTGTACATATGTCAAGTGCCAGTTTAAAATTGCTTGTAACATGGTTACTTCTTATCTAAAACGTGGCAGTTTTTAAAACAGGACTTATGCATTAGTAAAAGCAGCAAAGCGTCGAGAATTGTGTGTGAAGTGAATAGGGCGACTTTAAGCAAACGTATAAGACGAAGATAGGGCAAGATACCGGAGCCACATCTCATGTATCGAATATACAAGACGACGTTCAGGATATGGGGGAATTGGCACTGTGATTTTGGAACCGCGTTATTGGAAGAACAGAATAAAAGCCAGGCGATGCTATACCTCGAGGCAGAACTGATAGAGGATGCTTGCCGACGTTCACGAGCTTTCTCAGTTCGCCCGGAAGAATACGTATTCCAGTAGTAGCAAATTTCATTGAGGATGTTTGTCGTCGATTTTCGAACCCTCTGAATTTGCTAATTAGAGGACTGATTGCAGGACGCTTGTCGACGATCAAATACTCGGTTCTCTAAAGACATCAATTAATTCTACGAATAAATCCAATCTGGCTACTAAAAGATTTGGGCTGCTAGAACATAACTTCGCAATTTACACGACAACAATTTCACCAACATAACTATCTAAGTATCAAACCTATTTACTTCTCTGCGTTATTTAAAATTGACTTTACATTCTGGTTTGGAGGGGGAATAGGGGAAATTGGAATATTCATTTTATGACAGGTTCGTTGCAACTAATTTTTCAATGTGAATACCCTTTAATTGATTACTGGTTAGTTCAGGCTTTTAATAATATTTATGCAACAAGTTTTTAGCAATAACAGGCTGCATTGCTGCGGGCATTTGTTTGTCTAGAGGACTCACTGAAATAGGTGCATTTCGAGGGAACCGGACCCAACACATTACTTTTACTTTTAAATCATCTGTTACTGCATTACACTTGACTCGACGCTCCGTATAGTCATCGGCTCTCCAGATGGTCGGGTGACCAGTAGTTTCTTACTACAATAAAGTCATCCCAGGCACGGCTGGGGTTCTGATTGACCCAAATGTTAAAAACACCGCAGTTGTAAAATCTTATAAGGCTGTTTGCTTTCAACTACGTATATAGTACATAATCTCTAGATTTATTTTCATTGTTGTTACAACCACTAAGAGTTCCCTGGCTCTAGTTCAAACACCGCGATCGTGGGTTTGTTCTCATCTTCTTTTCTTCGATAAGTGGTTGTTGTGACAATTAAAATCAATCCGGAGATTTTCGTGTTAATATCAACTTTAGGGAAATTTCCCTGCAGCTTATGAGCATTTATACTGAGTCTTGGCACAATGGCCACTTGCGACGGAGACGTCTGCTTTGTTTAGCCAAGTACGCACCTAGTTTGTTGAGTCTTTTACTCAAGCTGAGCCTGCAGCGATGTCATCACTGGAAGTTTATTGACATAGTGCTTAACACTCTGTCACCACAGTAATTGTCCAGCTAGATTCATTCGAGTATTTGTATAAAATATTAGCTTTGTTATTTATCAAGAAAATAGGATACAATTATATTACAATCTACTCTGTTATTATTTCAATTCTAAGTTTAGGTGAAAATTCACATACCGAATATTTTGCTTGGAAGATTTACGTTTGCACAATAATCAGTTTGTATTCTGGAACTATATATTTTCAGAGTTTATGCAATGACAAGAAACTTTAGCTTCCATTATACTTCAGTTGTGTACTATCAAAGGCCTGCCGTGTGCCTGGATTGACATGTAAGGTTTCACTAGAATGTTCTCCAGTCAAACTATTGTGAGATATTTCTCACCTGCGAATGCCTAGTTTTCTATGATTGTTTAATAACGATCCATCAAATTAATAGAGTTCCCTGGCTCTAGTACAAACACCGCGATCGTGGGTTTGTACTCAACTACTTTTCTACCTTGCAGACTACAAACTGGTCAGGCCAACGGCCAGTACTGGGATCCCCGCATCCCGTATACTTGCTTTTATTTTTAGGGGTATACTTTTCGTCGAGTACTGAACTGGGACGTCTTGTCTGTTTGATTTACATCGACTCTGTTCACGTTGTTGAACAGTCATATACAATTTGGGATTTGCAGTTTGTTTAGTCAATGAAGGGAGCTTTCCCCCAACGTTCTATGATCTTTTACATGAGTGTTAAAGTCTCATTATCACTTCCATTCTCTAATGCACGAACATGACATGGTTCTTGTCCTCTGTTTTGCAGTAAAATTATTTATCAGAGCGATTGCTATCACCAAAATTCCAATTACATTTTAATCGGCTATTTGCCGCATCTTTAATTACACCTACAAATAACACGACCTACGATTGTATTAACTTAATACTTGTTACTGCATAATCAGCTTTGAAATGTGTATAGTATGTCATTACTATAGCAACATAACCCTTCCTATATAATATTTAGGCAATTGTCTCAAATATTTGGATTGTTTTGATTTCATGTACGGCTATATACCGCATCAATTTATATAAAATAAATTGTTTTTTTTTTTACTATTTTTCCCATCAATTATTGTCTTTTCTTTCACCTTTCCCTTTTTCATCACACAAGTAATAAACTAAATAAATGATTTCATTACAATCAAATAAATTAGAAAACAAACTTCAACTATAAATGTATAGTGCAATCTTGCGTAATAAAACACCACATAAATAACATAAAACATTAACTAGGTTTCTCAAATACTAGCCAGTGTATCCAAACTTACAGTGTATTTAAAATAACAGAGTGATTAGTTTTCTCAGGTATAATACCAGACAGAAACAAGTAATACCAAACTTTATATCAAAGAACCTGGGGTAATTATAAAGGGTTACTACAGACATACAACGTAATTAAGGTCCTAACCACAAAACTAGACGATCACGTAAATGGCCAATTTGTTTATTTATCTTGAGATAAATAATTTCTGGGTGGGAGCAAATAGATTCTTAATTGCTTCACGATTAAGGATTTTGATATTAATTAACATCCCTGGGGTTGAGATGGTTCATTGGTTCACGTGACCAGAATTTTATTTATAATTAATTGGGGTCGGATAGAGGTGTTTCAATTTAGTATGCCATCCACTAAAATTGTTAAGTTACCTGATTTTTCCTACAATCAAACACAGTTTGTGTTGTCTGTATAATGTTATGCAATGCGATGGATTTCTTAGTCCTGGAAGCCTGGAGAGAGTTGGAACCTTTGATGTGACACTAACACGTATTTTCCACAAGCAACAAAAAGACTGGAACACTACACTTGAAGATTACATTCGGGCTCGTTTTGCTAACCATGTTAGCTTCATCAGGAGAAGATTAAAACTAAACTTAATTATTTATTCTATAAATCTATAACATTTCATAGAATCCACGTGATAAAAAAAAATTATGACCCAGTGAATGTTCCAAAATGTATTGCTGTAATATCATACTTCGAATTTATAAACCATCAAATAAAAAAATATGAAATACAATATGCATTCAAATATCTTTATTTTTTAGTTAATGTACTAAACGTAAAATTTGTAAAATGGTAAGAGTTCTGAAAAGTATTATTTAACAGAATGAAATGGGATGGGGTTGTTTCATGTGTGAAAAACTTTAAATTTGGATGGTGAAATATACGAGAATTTGTTATTCTCTAACAGGAATTAAAATGACTTGATATTTGTTAATTATACTTCAACATGCGGTCCCAAGATGTATCCTTTAACTAAGTAGTCCGCTCTGTGGCATTTACTACGCACGGCATTTAAAGAAGGCAAAGCCCGACAACCCCACCTAGGTGATCATGCCGCTTCCTAACTCATTCGTTTTTCGTGCGTCACATCGTACGGTATCTCGCCATTTCCAGTACCTAGTGTTGTGTTGTGTTATTTTGTTTTTTAAATACCTAAATGGGTAAGAACAAAGACATCAAGGAAGCCATCCCGATCCAGGGAGGTCTCTAATGATATTCGTGAGCAATTAACCTTCTAGAAAAGGAATTTTTGTCTTATAAGAGGCGCAAACATTCGTCTTCAGGCAATCATGGCCAACATCGGTCGCTTTCGACCAGTACGAATCGCACCACTTCTCAGCAGCCAGGCTCTTCCAGAAGACGCGTGGCACACTGGTCTCGTACCCGCTCTCCCCGGAGAGGCCCCAGAAGATCATCAAGTGTAGGTAGGAAACGAAGTACAAGCTGGGACAGACAGTCAACAGTTTATGGCACTCTCTCCATCCTCGGTGGCCGTCAACTATATGTTACGGAACGAGCTGTTAGCATTCGCCGAAACCCTCTATATGAGGCGGGAATGCCTGAGAGATCTGTCAGTCACATCCAAAGTGGACAAAACAAATACTGTGGAAGAACATATATCCTTGCCTATCGAAATTGAGAATATTCTGGGCATAGACCCTATTGTTAAAGCAGACAGATAGTTTGTGCTGCACCCGGCTATGGCTACAAGTTTCAATATATTCTCGATCATCGCCTGGATGAAAAACAATTGGATAGCTTACTTCAGCTTAAAGAGGCACCAAAAAATTTAAAATTAGTAGCTCCAATTATAAATCCGGAGCTATTATTTACGTTCTCCTCTGTGGGTAAAATTCGAGATGCGGAGCATAGTAAATATCAAAATATTTTAGACAGTGGTTTAGCAGCTTCCCTAAAGGCAATAAACATTATTCTGAACACAGAGGATGCAATTGAGGGTGAAGCTAAAGAACAATTATTGTTACACTTAACACACAAATCAAGGACACCTGCCTTTTTGTTTAGTCACATTTCAGCTGTTAGACAACATCTCATTATCCAAACCTTAACCGATCCAAAAATTAGGGAGACTTTACAGGGTGTTTCTTCCGACAAGAAACACTGTTTGGATTAAACATTGGGGAAAATTAAAATCTGTCCAGGCATTGCAATAAACGGCGAAAGAATTAAAATATACCAACAAGCCACAATATAAAGCTGCATATCCCTGTTATCAATAAGCAAAGCACAGGTAATTCGAAAATTACTTCGAGTTCTTTAAACAGGTCTTACCCCTTCCGCCGAATAGAGCAGACAAGGAGGACGGAAACCATCAAGGGGCAATGTACCTTGTCCAAGGACCAACCCAACTATCACAGACTTCGTCAGACATAATCCAGGTAAGTAAAGCTGCCACTTAAGACACTTTTATTCGAATTGGCAAAAAATAACTTCCAACCCTGTGGTTCTAGGATGGATTAAAGGGTACAAAATTACTTCATCTATAACCCTGAACCAGACGATAATGCCTTGCATATCCTCATTTTCTCAGACAGAGTTTAAAGTTGTACAAGAAACTATACAGGATCTTCTGGACAAATGTTTACACATTTGATGTCTGATTACTCAGAGGTTGCAAGTCATTGAAGGATCAATTTCAGTCCTCATATTTCTAACCCGATAAATCCTAGGGGGAAAACAGTTCATATTAAACCTAAAGCACTTTAATGAGTTTGCTTCTACTCCTCACTTTAAACTGGAGGACATTCGAACTGTCTCTAGATTAATGGCGAGGATTATTATATGGCATCCATTGACCTACTCATATTTTTTAGTACCTATATATGAGTTTTCAAAATATTTAAGATTTGTTTGAAATTTGTTAAAATTGTTTGAATTCTGTTGCCTACCTCCAAATGGTGATTATGAGTTGTTCTTGGCTTTGCTCTCGATACCTTTTTCAAGCGTGACAAAATAATGATTATATTTGGTGACTTTAATGTCTATTTTCATAAATGAAACGAACCACATACAACTCTTATCTTAAATACATTTAAATCACTTGGGCTTTCCTTAATCTTCACATGACCACCAAAAACAATCACTGTCTAGATGACCTTTTTACAAACATTAATAGAAATTTATGTACCCAGTCAATAGATACCAAGGTATCTGATCACTTGGGTATTCATCTTGGGGCAAATATTGAGTTTAAAATGCCCATTCCCGCTAAGAGAATATCTTATAGACCCATTCATGATCACGGACTATTAGCACTATGTAATACTCTTAACACATTAAATTGAAAGTTTGTTTTCGATTCCAGTGTAAACATTGATAATCGTTTTATGCAATTTATTGGTGTCATTACCGATGCCATAGATACTACATTTCCATTAAAGTCCTGTGCTATAAACAACCACAATGAATTAAATATTACTTGATTTAATGATGACCTTCAGCGCATGTGTGAATATTTTAATTTCTTATACATACTTTACAAAAAAAATCCCACCGATAATAACGAGGCTATATTAAACAATTTCAGAACCGGCTATCGCCATGAAATTAATGCTGCTAAAAAAACATCCCACGATAACTTTATAAAAAGTTACAATAACCCTCAATAAGCAATATGGAAAATTGTTAACAACTACAGAAAAACGTCGATTACTCGGTCAAACAGCATTTCTAGTAATCAGTTCAACAATTATTTCATGAATGTAACTAATACCATCGTAAACGATATACCACCATGTAATTCCCATTACACTGATTATCTGGTTGACCTTACTCAGTCCTGTGAATTTTACTTTAATCAGGTAACTTGTTTGGAATTATACGAGATAATAAACAATCTCAAAAACAAGAAAGGCAAAGATGCATATGGTATATCTGTTGGAATCATAAAGGGTATCACACAATCCATTTTAATCCCTCGTACCCACTTGATTAAGGACGTTCCCAAAAGGCAGTCATTCTCAACCTACAAAAGGATCTCCCCTATGTAAACTATCATGTTTAAATAAAAGCTTGTTGATAAGCACTGCATTTTCACTCTACTCCCTCCGCGCATAAGCACAGAAATTAACCTACTGCGTCGCTTGACTCAATCTGGCAACGTTTCATTTATATACTCATCAGAACGTGAGTTGTTGCTTTCGTTTAGATTGCATTATGGTAGATTTGCCACTAATATCAACTTTTATTCTTATGATGATCCATATTGTTATGTGCTGCCCTCTAACGGAGAGAGATGTGATTAAGTTCCTGATCAAAGTGAAGGGAAACCTGCTATTCTGTTACTCCCTGACTAGTAGGGTGGCACCGTCTATGAGCCAATTGACGAACAATCATCTAGTACATAGTAGAAAACTATGGAGGATTCTAGAATAGGATTCTGGCACACTTCAAGTGTGTATATAAAGAGGTGAATCCAGCAGATGGGGGAACAGAACAGTTCAGTTCAGTGAAGTATACAGTACAGTTCTAGTATACAGACAGAGAGTTTTTAGGTTAGACAAGAGTTGACAAGTTTAAGAAGAAAAGTAAATAGTGTTTTAAAAGTAGTGAATTTATAATAGATTAAGTTATTATTAGTTGTGTGATTTTTAAATATTTACTAGTGTAATTTTAGTGACTAATAAAATAGTGGTTAGTGAAGATTCTTGTTGCAAGTTATTTGAAGCCACAGAGTGTTTACTGAAGACTGTAAACACGTAACAATTGGTGTCAGAAGCGGAATTGCAACAGAATTTCTGAAGAATTTGACGAAGTTCCATAGTGTTCTATTTGGAATCCACTGGAGATAGTGAAGTGAGTCGAACTGGAAAGTGATATTGACATTAGACAAGACTTATTTGTGTTAGTGTGAGGAAATTTCTGGAGCATTCTGTTTAGAAATTACTGTAGTTTTATTTAAGTGCTTTCAACTGAGAAGTGCTATAGACTTTAAATAAAATTGGTTAGCGCCTTTTTAAAAATTTTTTGGATGGAGACAAGAAGCATGGCTGCTGAAAAACAAATGCAAGACATGTTCGAGCAATTTAGAAAAATGATGCTAGAGGAAAAAGAAGAACAAGAGATACGTCAAGAAGAAAAAGAAAGACGACGTCAGAAAGAAAAAGAAGAACAGGAGAGACGTGAAGAAGAAAAATAAAGAAAACGACAAGGAAGGAAGAATTGAGAAAAATTATACATTTGCAACAAGATGCTATCCTGTCAGCTACTAATGAGGTCAAGGAAAAAGTAGATAAAGTTGAACAAAAAGTCGAAGGAAAAGTGACTGCAGTCGAAGAAGAAGTAGGTGATGTCAAAAGAAAAAGTAAATAAGGTTGAAGAGGAAGTAACTGAAGTCAAAGGGAAAGTTACTGGTGTCGAAGGGGAAGTTAGTGGAGTTAAAGGGAAAGTTACTGATATAGAAGAAAAATTTCGTGCAGTTGAAGGAGAGGTAGAGCGACTTAAGTGACTGTTAAGAGAACAAGGGGGCCAGCTGGTATTATCATCGTCAGATCCTCGATTACAACTGCCATCCTTTGATGGTCAAACTTCTTGGTCAACCTACAAAAGACAATTTGAGGCAGCGGCATGCGCAAATAATTGGAGTAATGAAGACAAAGCTATGGCATTGGTGCTAGCATTAAGAGGTCAAGCCTCAGAGTTGCTTCAGACTATCCCAGTGACGCAGCAACGGGATTTTAAAGTTTTGGAGGCTGCACTAGATCTAAGATGTGGCGACCAACACCTCGCCCAAGTATACCGGACTCAGCTCAAATCACGCACACAAAAGGCTGGGGAAAGTTTACAAGATTTTGAAGCAGCTGTTGAGCGACTGACATACCTGGCTTACCCGGATGCACCCAAAGAATTCCAGGAACAATTAATAGTTGGTACTTTCATCGATGGCATAAGAGATGAGGAGATCAGGCGAGTCCTTAGATTATCTCGAGCTAAGACTGGTAGCGAAGTCTTGATCCATGCCCTCGAAGTTGAAGCCACTTATGAAGAGACTCTACATCCGAGAGTACAAGCCATGAAAGTAGAAGAGAACAATTTAGAAAAATCAAATATGGAATCTTTGAATGCTGACCTGCACAAAATGATAAGCCAGTTGATGAGCAAACCAGATGCTCCAAGGAAGCAGGAAAGAGAACAGAGCGATGGACAGCCAAGGAAGGTGATTCAGTGTTATCAGTGCAGCAAACCAGGACATATGATGCGACAGTGTCGAAAACGGAATCCTGGGGAAGTAAACACTGCGAAGAAAGAGGAAGTCAGCTCTGATAAGATGAGATTGATTGTTATGTTAACAGACATACAGAAAATGGTCGCACAAGTACTAAACAGGAGCCGAAGCAGCAGCGAAGTGCTGCAGGTCTGACAAAAGGAATCCACTGTTATAATTGCGGCAAATTGGGGCATGTCAAGAGGTACTGTCGCCAGAGGAGCCCTAAGGAAGTGAATGCCGAAAATGTAAAGAAGCAGCAGGATGTAGCAGAAGTGAAGACAGTTAAGATAGAGGTTCCGAAGGACTGGACAAAGGAAGTTCTAAGAGAGGAACAACTGAACGACGATGAAATTGGACCAATGTTGAAGGCGAAAGAAAAAGGAATCCTCCCGGAATGGAAGGACGTTTCCAGTAAATGTGTTGGACTGAAGGCTTTATGGGCGCACTGGGATTCCCTTAAGGTTATAGATGGACTATTACGGAGAGCATGGGAGAGCCCGGATGGGAAAGAAGTTACCATGTGGTTGCTGATACCCAGGTGCCGAGTACCAAAAGTACTTCGGGAAGTGCACGACAGAAGATCCAGAGAGCACTTTAGCATAAATAAGACCTTGGCTAGAGAACGATTTTACTGGATAAATAGCTGTCAGGATGTAAAAAATGCATACTTTGCACTATGCCACTCTGTGCTTTCCTACGCTGTTCTAGTTTGGGGACAAGCGTCAAATGGGACAGAATATTTGCTCTACAAAGACGAGCAATACATATAGTAGCCAACTTAAATTATAGGGCTGATTGTAGAGAACAATTTCGTGAGTTAAATATACTTACATTTCCATCAATATATATATGAGTTGCTTTTGTATGCTAGAAAGAATTTATATACTCAGGGTTTAAACAGATAAGAACGTGACTATAATTACAATACAAGACACAAAAATATGTTAACAATACCTTACGTAAGACTAACAAAAAGTCAAAAGGGAATTCAATTTTTAGCCCCAAAATTTTTCAATAAACTACCAGCCGATATAAAATGCTTACCAGATCCGAGTTTCAAGAAAAGAATATCATCATCTTGCTCGAAAAAGCTTTTTACTCGTATGATGAATTTTTATCATATAAGTTCAATGATGATTTAAAATGATTAAAAATGTTTGTCTAAATCTGAAGTTTGTTTTATATTTCTATGTTTTATTGTGGTATATATGATATCTGTATATATATTTTTATATTGTTATTTTTTTTCTCTCTTATTGTAAATATTGACTTGTGCAAATACTACTTTTGTATATAGCATAAATAAAGTGATTTGATTTGATTTGAGGCTTGGTGTCGCAGTTGCAAGGTTTGTGCGAATGTGGCTGCAAAGAGGTCACCTACAGGGAGTGGTGACCGAATGAAGGCTAGATATGACCGCAATGCCAGTTCGGCAGGATTCAAGGTGGGGGACTCAGTTTGGCTGTATAACCCACAGCGGAGTGAAGAAGGATTCTCGAAGCCTCGCTCACCTTGGGAAGGACCGTATATCACTAGGATCAACGACGTTGTTTATAGGATTCAACGTAGAAAGAAGTCCAAGATGAAGATCGTGCACCTGGACAGGTTGGCAAAGTATGCTGGGGTATCTGAATTGCCTGACCGGGACGTTCAGGCTTAAGGAGGGGGCAGTGTTATGTGCTGCCCTCTAATGGAGAGAGATGTGATTAAGTTCCTGATCAAAGTGAAGGGAAACCTGCTATTCTGTTACTCCCTGACTAGTAGGGTGGCGCCGTCTATGAGCCAATTGACGAACTATCATCTAGTACATAGTAGAAAATGATGGAGGATTCTAGAATAAGATTCTGGCACATTTCAAGTGTGTATATAAAGAGGTGAATCCAGCAGATGGGGGAACAGAACAGTTCAGTTCAGTGAAGTATACAGTACAATTCTAGTATACAGACAGAGAGTTTTTAGGTTAGACAAGAGTTCACAAGTTTAAGAAGAAAAGTAAATAGTGTTTTAAAAGTAGTGAATTTATAATAGATTAAGTTATTATTAGTTGTGTGATTTTTAAGTATTTACTAGTGTAATTTTAGTGATTAATAAAATAGTGGTTAGTGAAGATTCTTGTTGCAAGTTATTTGAACCCACAGAGTGTTTACTGAAGACTGTAAACACGTAACAATATTTTCTTAATATCTGTAAAGTACATGCATTTATTGACATAAACTGTATGTTGACAGCATTTCTCCTGCTCACCAACTTATCTAAGGCAAGTCGAGAGTGACAGAAAGTCACGAATTTTCAACATTTTTTACTGAAAAACAAATAGAGCTTGTATTTTTTTTTTTTTTTTTTTTTTAGAAAAAAAAATATTTCTCTTTCCTTCTTCTAATAGCTCTCAGATTTTGAAGAAAATCGTAAGAAAATTATGATTGTAATTAAATAAAACATAAGTGAACATGGGATTTATAAGACATTAGTAGGTTAAAATGGGAATTTTAGGTGCTAATATTTATAAATTTAGTAACGCAACAGCTATTCAAGTTTTTCCCACGTATACAGAACATCGATAATTGTAAGAAAACTTTGTTTGTTCGGAACACCCTTAATGCATGCATATATGATAATACATTAAGAAGAAGTTGAAGAATTTATTGAATGTTGATATTCTTAAATCTATATACTTTTCCTTATTCCACAGCCATCTAACTCATGGTACTGTACTTTGGGGAAATTCACACAGTGCAGCAAAAAAAAGTGGTGAGAATAATGGCAGGTGCTAAGATAAGGGATCATTGTCATCCCTTTTTTGTCAGTTTTGGCATAATGCCCCTTCCATCTGTTTTTATTTACTCCTCTTTATTAGATATCCATAAAAACATTAATGGCTATGACATACAGTCAAGTTCTCAAGATCTGGTTCTCTAGTAAAAAAAGCCTCGATTTAGATTAGCGATGTCAGAGAAAAACTCCATTAAATTAGATTTATACAATAAACTGGCTTTTAAAATGATATCCTTGAATTTCCACTGTTTTAGACGTACATTGAAATTGTTTATGTTAAGAAAGTGCTTCTAGTCTGTGAGCGAATATTTAAATTCAAACACTTTCACGTTCACCTCTTCTGTATTTAACACCTATGTTATTTTATATGCCTACTTTTAACGTATTTGTTCCTATTTTACTTGTTTCTGCTTGCATATTTTTTACTCATACTTTAATCTCAAAAAATTGTTTTCTTCTTTTTTATTTTTGTTTATATGTAATATTGCTGTGTATCGTGTATTTTTATATACTGTACTGTTCTTTTGACCTTTGAAATGTATTCTGTATGTAATGTAGTTAATAAAGTTCTATTCTATTCATTTCCAGAATGCTTCTCTTTAAGGTAGTTTCAATCTATAAGAAAAATAATATCGATGACCTCTCAAATCACAGACCAATACGTCTACGGCTTTACTGTAGAAAATGAATCACTTCTGCAATCATATCTTAGTGATAGACAACAATTTGTTCTTAATAATGGCGTCATATCAAATACTTTAAAATTAAAGCATGTTGTACCCCATGGGTCGATTCTGGGTCCTATACTCTTCTTAATTTATATCAATGATTTTCCTCAATCAATTAAATGTACTGTTAGTGCTATATTGTTTGCTGATGATACAACTTTGACAATGACTAATGGTAACATCGATGTACTGCTAAATGAGGTGCCGCAAATTGAGTTGGATTCACAGAGCTGGTTCATCTCCAATAAACTATGTTTAAATGTGTCTAAGACAGAAACAATGATATTTAGTTTGCGGAGTTTGGAAGAGGTTAATAATCCAGAGTACGTTAAATTCCTTAGAGCCAACATAGACTTCAAGCTATCCTGGGAAAGTCATACCATTTAAGTTTGTAACAAAATCTCTAAATATATTTATCTGTTACGTAACCTTGTTGACAAAGTCTCTCAGAATACTCTAACTATGACTGATGTCCTAAATTTGCGTTTTTTTTTCTTTTGTATTTTTACCACTTTCTGTATTATTATTTATATATATTAATGTGTTTCTTGTATTTTTTATATTTTTCTTTTTTTGTCATATATACTATACTATATTGTAATACCTGATTTTCTATACTTGCTTGCACCTATATATATATATATCAATGTCTTATTTATGTAAAGAAAAATGAGGAATCTTTCAAAATTAGAATACACTCTCATAAAACCAGAAATAACGATAAACTAAACATTCATTTTCATAGATTAAATAAAACCCAGTTCAAAATTAGGATAAAAAATACTTACTTGATAATCCTTCTAATAGCACAAATGAATTTTTAGTAAGTAACTTTTCTACAATGTAAACTAATACTTGTATCATCGTGCAGTATTCTATAATCAGCAGTGATTAATTCACCATACCAAACTCGCTAATTATCAATATTTAATAATACTTGTTAGTTTATCATTTGTCTACCATGTGCTTGTCGTTTTATACATTGTACCGATGTTTTATATACTTAAAACTTTATATTTTAACTTTCCTATTGTATGCTGGCGTGTGTAAATACTTTGTGTATCATAACACCAATAAAGAATTCTATTTTATTCTAATATCGATTTAGATTGGTGGTCAGCTAATATTAAATATTGCTTTAATGATATTAGGGAAGATCATTTTGAGATAGAATTTTTACAGCTGCTTTACAAACGGGTTTTGGCATTTGGAGGGGGTGGTTGGTCTGATTCAGAAAGTTTGCTTCATATCAATGCGTTAAAATTAAAAGCCATTTTCCTAGGTCTAAAAAAGTTCACATCAGAGCTTAAGAATTATAATATAATCCCTTGTAGCAGAGTAAAAGGAAGCCTGCCTAATTAGCTACCATAGGATAATAGTACACCAGTCGGCCCAGAAGTGGCGCTACCGCATACAATATACTAGAAGGGATATGGAACAGTCTGGAGTGAAATAGATAAATCGAGAATAAGCGCCACGGATATATAAGAAACGGGACCAGCGCATCAGTGTCAATTCAGTACAGTTCTGAGAAGAGCCAAGTGATCAGATGAGAAAAAGAATAGTAACAAGAGTTTCAAAAAAATAAATGTATCATTTGTAAAGTAGTATTTTATTTCTTGGCCAGTTCCACCTAAAACCAAAACCACGCATATAGGCCGTGGCCGAGTTTATTGCCCTACAAGGGGTTTCTCATATACCAGTGCTTTTAAAAACATTTTCCATGTCAGGTCGAAATCTAAAATGGGCTACTCTTTTGAAAGCAACACACACCCTCCCACATTAGTAGTGTTTAATATAAAATTTTAAGAGAGGGAACGATGGCGGTGAGGGGTGGTTTTGTTACATTATTACCATTACTTGCATTTATTATCTGTCACACGGTTTTAGATTTATTATGAGATGATTTAATTTTACTATTGTTATAACTCGCCCTAGTTGAATCCACAAATTTATTGTATTCTTACTTATGAAATTTATATAGATGCAATAAATTGGGATTTTTGCTATAATATGTATGGTTGGGTACAGTTTTGCTGGGCAGTCAAAAATCGCAACAAAAACTTCACGACCTCATCGCCGTTGGACATGCGGCATGGTGTCATCAAACAAGCCAACGCACATTAAAAACTTATAAAGGTAAGCGAGTCATTTTGCAAACGAAATAGTACAGAGCCAAACTTAAAATTCGTATGTATTAGAATGTACATAATAATAATACTAGACTGTAACACGTTGTTAAAATTGAATGACTGAGCTGCTGATGTAAATATTTAAAGTGCGTACCTGGGCGCAACTACTTTTGCAACTAGTTTAACGGTATTTTAATGAGGTTGTAAAGTTTTTGTTGCGTTTTTTGAGTGCTAGAAACCCTGATCTCGACTATATAAATGATGCAGATCTCTTAAGTCATCAACCATTTCAATTATTTCTGGGACAAGGGTGCCCCGGGCGGCAAGCTGGGGGTGGCAAAATAAGGAAAAAGGAAACAATGACTGAAGACTAATAAAGCAATAATGTTGCCAATATTCCGATTTGCAGACATTTTTCGGACTCTTCCTCCCTGTTCTTCATGTTATTATCAGAAACGATCAGAATAATACAAAATATGATTCCCCCATTATTTCGAACAGAGACAAAGAAAAAGAAGAGTGAATTCTCCCCCTCGCTCTTCACTTTTTATAGCATATGATAATTTTGTGTATACAGTATTGTTTTCATAAAAATATGGGTAGAGTAATCGCAAATTGGACTTTTCTCGGAACATTTTGTTTCTTGCGGTGGGGGGAGGGGGGCAAAATTCAGCAATTTCCAGACCTGGCACTAGCATTAACTTCCCATGAAGAAAGTTTGCAATGACCTATCGTCAAAAATTTATTTTAAAATAGTTACACACATTTTAGTTTGGTTTTATATTACGAAATTTGATTAAAGTGCCTGTTATGAAATTTTAAAAAACAATTTGTATCCAAAACTGAAGCCATTTACACATATCATTTTTTTAAATGATTGTTTAGTTTTAGGATAAATTCAAGTTTTTCTTCATTAAAGTAAATTTTAGTGTGTATCATAAAATAAAAATATTTATTAAATAATGACACTTTTTCAGGTGCTGATATAAATGCCAAAGATGATTATGGTCTAACGCCTCTTATTAAAGCTTGCAAGTGGGGTTTTTATGAAACATGCGATATACTGCTTAAAAATGGTGCCACAATTAACTATAGCCCTAATGGTATTGTCACTGCTTTAAGTTCAGCCTGCTTTAAAGACAATGTGAATGTGGCTAAAATGCTTCTTAGCCATGGTGCTGATGTCAACTTTCCCGGATTGTTTTCATCAGCATTCTTTGAATGTGCTAAGCGAGGAAGTCTGAAATGTGCAAATTTACTGATAAAGGAAGGAGTTTTAACAACTGGAAAGACAAAAAAAGGAAAAAGCGCAATTGATTTAGCCAGACAAAACGGACACAATCATGTTATCAACCTAATAGAAGATTTAAAACTAAAAGATTAAAGTAACTCCTACGATTATACTGGTTCCTTTTAGAATAAGATTTTCTATATTTAATAACAATTCAGTAATCATTTTATAATCATCTAAGTAAGTAAATACTAACTTGTTAATTGCATGCAAATTTATAAAATATCCAGTTTTTAAAGACTACACTAAAAGATTTATTTTTTTATTTTAGACAATTATGTTTTAAACTTTAGAAACAAATATTTTTCTTCAGTAAACAAATGTCAATTCTCTATTTTCAATATTTTTTTATTCTGTATTGGCAAAGAAAAATCTGAGTAGTTTTAGAAGTTGTAGTAATACTTTTAACTATTGCCATTAACTATTCATTAAAATAATTACTTACTAATATTTAAAATGTAACTTGCTTTTTATATTAAATAAACATTTAAACAAAAACAATAAATTTCACTATGAAATAAATATTAGAATAACGTGACAATTCAGCATAGTGGGCTGTGGAATTTTAAAAATAGTTATTTATGTTACAAGTCCGGAAAGTGATGTGTTACGGTACGAGTTAGATGTTTAGAATTTCTAAACGAGTACTGTAACATCATTTAACGGATATGTAACGTACAACATTTTATTTCATACTGTGCTTTTGATATTCAGCGATTTAACTAAAGTCGCATCATATCTTATTTTTATTTGATTATTCACAGAAACATCAAAATGCAAATTCAAGATATTTTGACATTTTGCGCGTCAAGATGTTTAATATTTTTCAATAACTTTAAATATTAAGAAAACAGTCCGGCAAGTTGCCTAGCAACCCTTTTCCAGCACTGATCCCGTAATAATCCATTCTCGGACTCAAATGCATGACGTAATCAAACAATTACATGACAGTATGAAATAAAATAGTATTGCGGCAGTCAACATGTTAATATTGAACATAAAACAAGACAAGAAATAGCTGTACTGTTAAGTATTTATTAGAATTTAATGATTAAGGTTTTCTACCACATGTATTATCCTCTTCAAAAACAAATCACCGAATCTACAAAATAAAAGAATTATTGGAAAAAAGTCTCTGCGCAGGGGCTTTTTTCCAATAATTCTATTATTTTATAGATTCGGTGATTTGTTTTTGAAGAAGATAATATATGTGGTAGAAAACCCAAATAAAAGGAAAAAATATTCGCAGAAGGCCACAAATAACTCAGACAATATTAATGATTAAGGTTTACAGAATTCAACTTCATTTGAGTTTGAAGGATATGCTGATAACATAAGCTTAGTGTTGTATATTAATGAATGACCTCTGGAAGAAATATATATAAAATACTTGGTTTTCGGGTTGAACCTCTTCCGAGATTATTAATGTCTCGACGCGCCAATATCCATTGGCTTGATGACGGTCTCGATAACTAGGGCCGAGTAGGACTACTACTCTTTGCTCCTAGATTATCTCTGTAGACCTGGACCGGCCTTCGTGATAGGTGGGCCCGCTTACTTCTACCAGACCCAGCCCGCAAATGCGAGATGTGTCGTGGTATTTTCTGCGGACCTCCCCTGGTCCTGGCTCTTCAACCTCGCTGGCAGAGGTCTCTTCTGGCGCTCTTCTTGTCTTGATATTTTCTTTCTTCGCCAGCTTGTCACCCCCGTGGGTAGTCATCGGTCTAGTTGGGTTTTAGGAAGTTTTGGCTGGGATTGACTAATGTCTCGACGTTTCGGCTCCTGTTTTGGAGCCAAAAATCGGGTCAAGAAAAAATGGTTACAATAAATAATTTCGGAAGGGAAACTGTTAGGATAAGTTGGTTCGAATCCGGTGCCTCACTCTGCCAACTCCCCAGTAGTCCATTTAACGAGGTACAAAAAAGGCCAAAACATCAAAAGTTTGTAGTATCTTTTGCAATACATTTCTTCCCCTGTTTTTAAGGGTGAGAAAAACGATGGTGATGGTTTCTAGTTTTGAAACCCTTGCATACTTTACCCCTATCAAGGAAAACCCCCTATTTCCGGCTTCTCAGTCCTGAGCATGCGAGGTATCGGGTTTTTTGGGGAGAATAATAATAAATTCAGTTAATTTACATTAGGTTATTATGGAGCGACCCCCGGGAGTTGAACCTACCTCCAAATGTAATAGCAATATCCCAAAAAATAAGAAAATACGGACTCAACGAGGCTTTTTTTATAGGTTTTCGAGGGCAGGGATCATGATGGAGGTGCTATTTTTCACCCTATCCTCCCGCAACTACCCCCAATTAAACCTAATCAACATGAAAAACCATATTTCTAGTTTTGTTAATAAAAATTAAGTTCTGATGAAGAACCTTATTTATCCCAAGAAAAATTTGTATGTGATATATTATCTAGAGGTTCAAGGAAAAATTTTATTGCATTATATATACAGTGTGTAAGAGGGTAACAGCTTAATAATTCTTTTGTTCTTTTTAAATCAAACTGATCTCAAACGATAGAGGTCACCAAAGTCTATTTAAGACCACAAAATCACTTTCCATCTACGATGCTAAATTATATGAAAACAATCATAATAGGCATTTTTTAATCAAAAAATTTTATTAACGAAACTCGTTCAAAATCATTCAAAAACCCTGAATTCGAGGTTTAGTTGGATTCTAAAAAAAATGAGGATTTGATGGAAAAAATCATTTTAGGCATTTATTATTTCTAAATTTATTTTTCAAACAATATAAACAATAGATTTACTTGACAACTAATCTGACATGTACAAAAATGCCTCAGTAGAAACAAAGAAGTCACAGCATGCTTATCACAACGAGAAATTTGGGACTGGAATTTTTTTCATGAAGACCTCATTTTTTTTTAGAATTTAACTAAACTTTGGATTCAGGGTTTTTAATGATTTCGAACAGATTTTGTTAATAAAATTTTTTGATTAAGAAAATGCCTGCTATGATTTTTTTCACATAATTTAGCATCGTAAATGGCCTTGCATTTAAAGAAAGAAAGTGATTTTGTGCTCTTAAATAGACCTTGGTGACCTCTATCTTTTGAGATGAGTTTGATTTAAATCGGACAAGAAACATAATAATTATTACGCTATTACACTCTTAAGTGAGACACACATAAGTAGTAGTAAGTGTATATAATATGTTGCTATGTATTCACAAATTGATAAACTCGTAATTTCATGTTATTTCGAGGGACTGCTCACCTTGTTAAATCTGTTCGAGAACAAGAGCCTGTGTTTTTTCCTTTATATAATCTCAAAGTTATTGAAAGTTTTATCTGGAGATCCGGATAGAAGTATTATTGTTGTTTTAATTTTTTTTTATTTTTTTTTTTAGAAATTTCTCATACAAGCAACATATTTTAACTTGTTTTCATTTTATTAAATTAATTTAAATTGGTATTAGTTATTTTCAATTTCTCATGTTGCCATAATTTAAATTTGTATTTAAATTTCATTGATTATTTTAATTTAGTTTATAAATTTTTATATTTGATGCATGTCATAACCAATTATTTTAATTTGACGTTCAAGTCAAGTAGACAGAATGGTTAGTTCTAATGTTATGATATTAAAGTAATCCCTAATATGAGAAAGATTGTTGATAAATAAAAATTTTGCTCTGCATTATGACTGATGAAATGGAAATTTGGTTATTAGTCCAAGCAACCAAGGAAAAATAGCAGAAAAAATTCATGTAGAAGCCAATTTTGGCACAGTTGTAGTGGAAGGTGTCCTTAACTAAACAACATACTAAAAGTACTGATGGGTGGGAGTGAAGCTAACGGGGGAAACTACTGCCACCGCATACCCTGACATGTAACAATCGTAAAATAACAATAGAACAGTTGTGGCAAATTTCCGTGACCTTCGGCCATTTTCTCAGGTGCATTTTAAGGACCGGGTTCACACAAGCGGATTTGACAGGGTCGGTCTAGTTTCTCATTTTATTAAAATTTGCCAGTGTGTTAATTCAATGAATGAAGAGATAATATATATGCTTTTAAAGGCAAAGGAATAAGCAAAATTATTTTATACATGCATGAAAAGCTGAAAGAGCTGCATGATTACCTACATTTCCCGAGATTAACTGTAAAAAATAACTATATTGAGAAATATTTCTACTGTCGTGAGCAGAAAAAAAAAGTTAACTTTTTTTTTCTAATGTAAATCTGTCTCTATTTGAAAATGTAATGAGTAGCCAAAATAAAACAGATATCACTTTTAATTTATTTTTTATTTTAAAGCTGTAGTTATTGCTATAGTAAATGATGGGTGGCTAATGAGACAAATTGCACTGCGTTATAACGTTAACAAGAATTTGGTGTGTAACATTTTAAGAAAGTGGAGAATAAACGGTACGATTAGTAGAAATCCTGGATCAAAGGAGAAAGGATATCCTACTTAACAAGAAACTAGCTATTAATATTTCGTTACCATTTCTATTTATAACTTCTATCAGTCTGTTTGGCATAGAATTAAATAACCTTATAACAATAATCATTAGTAATAATATTTTCCCATGTATTATTTACTATTTTCAGTAATTCTTCGCGTTCCGTGGTCTCACATTTCGTTTTTGGATACTTCTTACGAGTTCCCATACTTCTTCCACAGGGTTAAGATCTGGACTATGCCTGGGCCAGTTAAGAACATTGATATTGTTATCTTGAAACCAGTTAGTTACGGTATGAGCAGTATGAACGGAACAATTGTCTTGTTGAAATATGAACTCATTATTAAGAAATAATTGTGACACAGAAGGGAGCATAAATATTGTCTAAAATCCTAATATACGTTTCACTATTAAATCGTTCCTCAATATGCCACAAAACACCAGGACCACGTGCCGATATCCAAGCCCACATATTGACGGAAAATCTACCACTTTTGTCATTGTTAGATATATATTTCTCATCGAATCGAATATTCGGAGGGCAGTAAACACGAATACGACCGCTGTGTGTTGGCTGGAAAATTTTTTCGTCTGTAAAGATTACATTGTTCCAAAAATTTACATCATGCGCTAAACATTCAAGCACGAGTATTACTCGAGCTTCTTTATGTTCAGCTTTAAGTAAGTATTTCTGTGCTGCTGCATGACAGCGTAGCTCGGATTCTCTTACTCCGGCGACCAGTACTACTCGATCCATGAAAATTCGTTTCTTCAGCAGCCTGAATAACTGAGTAGTAAAATGGATTTTCTACTAAAGCATTTACCAATTGCAAATCTTGTTGTTGAGTTGATATCCTTCGTCGCCCTGATCCAGGATTTCTACTAATCGTACCGTTTATTCTCCACTTTCTTAAAATGTTACACACTGAATTTTTGTCAATATTATAACGCAGTGCAATTTGTCTCATTGACCATACATCTTCTGCTTTAGCAATAACTCCAGATTTAATTAAATCGCTTATATGAGGCATATTAGTTTTTTACACACTTGCAATAGAAAATCACAAGTAGACGATTTTGCAAATGGCCAATCTTGTTCGTTTATCCTTCAGATAAATAAATAATAATTAGTTTACTGGTGACATAAATTACCAGTATTTTATGTGTTATAAAGGCACATACCCCACAAGCGTTTCAGTACCAGAGACAGTAGACCATATTATATATGAATGTGCGGCATTGGCCCGCAGAAGATAACATTTACAAACACAAAAAGACCCGCAAAGTATTAAAACTCGCCCATTCTCAGATCTGTATCCCCTCATCAGTGGCACATGAGTATTAAAATGGGCAGTGTGGATGGGAACAGGGAGTGCACAATAGCCCAAGAGGCTGCAGTGCCCTCGTAGTGTTTACAGACGACCCTGTGAGGAGGGGTTTTAGTCAGTAAGAGTCTGACACTGACCCAACTCAGGTTGGGAGCCCATGAGGGTTTCCTCCCCTCCTCGTTAAAAAAAAAATGCGTCATACACAAACAATTGGATAGCACAATGAGAGGGTATATTGACAATATCATTAATATATAATGTAAATAAAATTGGGCCCAAAATTTAGAACCCTGCGGAATGCCGTACACCACTTCTCTTTTACAAGATACACTATTGTTAAACTTAACCACCCCACCAAATATCAACGAAACCACTGAAGGGCTTTTCCTTGAATACCAATTGCTTCCAGTTTTTCTAATAGTAACTCTGTCTATTGTTTCAAAAGCTCTTTTATAGTCTAGAAACACTGCACCCACATACTTTCTATCATTTATAGCTTCTTTTCACTTTACCATAACTGTTTGTAGAGCAGTTTCACAAGAATTTTGCTTCATAAACCCAGCTTGATAAATTGACAATACTCCATTGCTTTCAACAATTGCTCCTTAACTTATATTTCCAGCAGTATCTCATATGGTCTAAATTCTTGACATAACGACGTATTTTCTTCATTTTCTACAGGCATAATTAGTGGAGACTTTCCAAGTCTGGGGCACTACCCCATATTATAAAGAGGTGATTAATACATCTAGTACTCGATTTCCTATAGCATCAAATGATAGCTTCAATATTCTCATTGCAACACCATTTATATCACTTCTTTTATTTGGCGAGTTTTTCATTTTCTAAGTGAAGCCATATCAGCCTGATTAAACATATTCATTCTATTTTGAACTGGTTCAATATTCCTCAAAATAAAATCGTTACCATATTGTTTATCAATATTCTGCACAATTTCATTAATACTATCTAGAAAAAAATTATTAAAGGCCTCACAGATTAATTTTTCATCATTCAAGACATTATTGTCAAATATAATTTCATTTTTGTATACATCATTATTACCTTTAATAATCTCTTTTAAAGTCTTCCACATCTCCTTAGAATTTCCTCTGCATTCATCTATCTTCTCATTATTATAATAAATTTTGTGTTTTCGTATCAGACTCACTAATTCATCTCTTTTTACTTTAAAACTCTTCCAATCCTCATCATTAGTGATAGCTGCTCTTCTAAATAATCTATCTCCCAACTATAATATTCTTAATTTCATCACACCACCAGCCTTTCAAATTTGATCTAATTTTAGTAATTTTATTGGGGGCATGTATATTTAACGTATCGACTATTTGATTTATGAGCAACTCAGAAACTAAATTAACATCTGTAGATTCTAGGGTCCAGTTAGCATAAATTAAGTCTAATTGAAAATTAGTTTCATTAAAAATTTTAAAGTTTCTTACAACTTTTATGTTGGTCTGCAATAGATTCATCTTGTTCCAAGTCGATTGTTATGATTGAGTGGTCAGTAATTCACGTAAATGAATCTCATATTTTAAATTCTTGTTATTAGTAGTCAAGTCAATAGCAGACTTGCTACTGTCTGTTATTCGCGTAAAATGCTTGATAATTTGGTATAAGCCAGTTCAAGTGATATTTTGTAATAATTTTTATTTATAGGATGAATTTTTAGAAACATCTATATTAAAATTTCCTATCACTACTATGGTGCTATTTTGAAAGTCATAATTATCTATTACATATTCTACTCTATTAATAAAATCTACATCGCTGGCATTTGGAGAATGATATAATGTTATGATAACATAAGGTTTATTATTGATAATAATTTTTATCCCTAACAGCTATATATTCATGATGATAATGTTCTCCATAACTTTAGAATACTTATAATTATTCTTTATGTATATTAAAATACCCCCCCGTATGCCTGCTTGTTGAATTACAACGCTCATATTTATACCCCGGGATCGAGATTCCACTTTTCTGCATCTCATTGGTAACATGAGTTTCAGAAAGACAGATTATTATTGGGTTTGTATCTATTATAACTTTCTCTAATTCATCCTTATTCGTTGTATAACCTTGAATATTAAGATATAAGATATCATTTTTAGAATTCAGTAGTTGCTATATATGACAAATAGTTATTTATTAGAATACATTGAGAGCAGTCAGATAGATAGCTAATGATCCAATTAATCACTAATTCACCAAAGCCCAGTGCGTTAAGCTTACTAATCAACAGTTGATGATTTACCTGATAGAATGCCTTGGAGAAATCTGTGTATATACTGTCAACTTGAGCTTTATTTTCGAAGGCATTAATGAGAGGATTTTGGTAGGTTACTAAGTTAGTGGAAGTCGAATGCCCAGTACAAAAGCAATGTTGTTCATCTAAGATTACTCGGCTACATGCCGCAGACAGTTGAACAGTAATAAGTTTGTCCAGCAACTTGGGTATAGCAGATTGTGTACAAATACCTCAGTAATTTTGGATGTCTTCTTTATTACCAGATTTAAAAATAGCTATTCTTCCAATAATTAGAAAGGTACCAGTGCAAATACATGATTTCAATAGAAAGGAGGATATGCCATCTGGTCCAAAGGATAGTTTAGGTAACAAGGATGAGATTCCATTGAAAATATCCAAAACATTAAGAGAAATGGAGTTAATATCAACACATCTTTTACATTTGTAATCAGGTATAATCATATGTTTCATTAGAATACACAGTTGAAAAATAATCAGCAAATAGATTAACATTTTCATTACCGTCCGAGCTGGATTTATCCAGGTAAAACATCTGATTGGGGTAACCACTACTCTTCCTGACATTATTAATATGCTTCCAAAAGGATTTTGAATTAGTTCTTATATCAGATTCGGTACGCTGTATGTATGTGCCGTAACAAACAGATCTTGCCCACTTACACCTAGAGCGCAAATCCAAAAAAGCATTGTAATCGGCGATATTACCAGTTTCTCTGAATCGCTTATGTGCAGCTTTTTTTCTAATAGTCAGACGTTTAAGTTCACCCGAGAATCAAACTGGGAAGTTTGCACTTTTAAACGTTTTGATTGGTACAAACAAATTCACAGCAGTATAGAGATGATCATAAAATTGCTCACATGCTATGTTAATATCATGCTTGTCAAGCGCTTTGTCCCAGTCAACAGATGCCAGGTAATCATTAATCGATAAAACATTCGCATTCCTAAAATTATAATAATAACTTAAGAATTTAAGATCATTACTATTACTAATACCAATCGGTAAAAGAAAGTTATAGGGTTTATGATGAAAATTTTTCGGTAACAGAGGGTCATTAGTTTCAGTGACAGATAGATCATTTATATGAGAAAATATTGGGTCAAGGTAAACACCATGATGGTTGGGAATGTGGTTGGTTAACTTGATATAAATTTAAAAAAGAAGTGATCATGTACAATGTTAGCATGGGACGCAGCGTGGCAGTTGACAGAAATACCAAAATTATCATCGCCTCTGGGAGATTGTATTCAACAGCGAGCACCAAAGTATGGGAAGGGTATGACGCCATAATTTCCACCACAGTGTTACAGTGTAGATTGTAAATGTTTGCGCTTGATTGGGTGGGATATAGGTTACTCCAATAATGTATTTATGGGTATCACAATTAAAGGATATGAATAGTTGCTCGACAGTATCATATTTAGTCTTAATTAGTCTTGTGGATAGATACTGATGCACTGTTACCAATACGCCGCCACCACGTTGTAAATTAGTTGCTAACAAGTTTCGATCATGTCTATAAGCATTAAAGTTGTGGAAATCAAGTTCACTATTTGAAAATTCCTTTGTTAACCAAGTTTCTGTTAAGATGATGATGTCTAAGTCGCTAAGACTAATCGCATAATTGAGATCAGATATTTTAAGTGTGAATCCCACCAACATTTTGGTAGTAGCAATTGAGTGATCTTAGTTTTTTGACTGAGACCCAATACTGTATGCTCTATCTGGTCAAATTCTTTTACTTTCTACTAAAATTTAAAATGCTGCTTATAACCCAGACAATATTTCTAAAGTACAAAACTCTCCTATCCTATCCTCTACAGTAATTCAATATTCTGGAACATAAGATGGAGGATAACTAGTTAAAACATGTTTTTAACGTCCCTTTTGCAAATATCACACAATATTCAATCACCATTTATAGTTTTAGAGATACCACGAGTTATAGGTACCTATTTGAAAAAGTATAAATATGTTATATCACCGAAAAGGGAAGAAAATATAAAATATAGAGCATGTACACTGCACGGCATATAAATGTGGTACACTTCCATTTTATCAATGTAAATATGGCTCGACTTGTCAAATTTGACATTTTAAAATCTGTCACACGTACTTATAACGATGCCAATACAATTAAGTAATATTCAAAAATTATGCATAATTACCAAAATTGAGACTGGTTGGCCTATAAGAAGAATAGCTGCAGAATTTGATTTAAGTAAAACTACTGTTCATAGAATTAAAAAACGATGGGAGAATGAAGAGTATATTGAAAAACAGACCTAAGGAACTGCATGTCTGCGAATGAAGAAAAAAGAAAATTAGAAATTAGAAAAAAAGTAATTATTTTTGCTCTTAACACGTTCAATGCCGGTCCTTCCGCTCTCCACTCCATCTAGGTACACACGCGGGCGCCTATAAAACCGCTTTACACCATACACTAAGCAGAAACTAGAGACACAAATTAAAACCCGCGCACGGAAAAATTTTTCAAAGTACTTTACTTAGGTGCCGACACATACACGCGAACGTATGTGCCGAACCAGACTGAATAATACGCATTAGTATCAGGTTGTTTCGGACTCTTTAAAGCGTCGGCGGCCCTCGCAGTTAGGCACACGCGGCCGCTTATAAGCGTCGCCGGCATTGAACGTGTTAATCATCTACTTCATGATGCAGAGAATTTTTGGGGCAGGGTCATTTTTTCTGATGAAAAAATATTTCAGTCATATATCACGATGGACATATTCTAGTATATAGACCGCCTCATTGCACATATAAAGGGCAATATATTTCATCAAATGATATCTCCGGCAGATTTTTCGTAAACGATTGGGCATGGATGCATAGAGGAGTTGTGGGAGTATGCTGGAACATCCAATGGAATAATAGTAGTTGTGTTATCCATGAAGATTCTGTTGCGGGACTAAGTAGGAATATTCATCCGCAGCCTAGCGAAATCATACACTCTGTATTATTGCAGGTCAGTACAAGCAGTGATGACAGTGCAATAGTTGAGGAGCGCACATCTAGTGCCGGCCACTCCATGTCTGTCGAAAACGGTTTTTTATACCCGAGCCTGTCCCAGTTATCTGTAATAATTTAAATCTTCCTAATGTTTTTAGCGATACGTTCTTAGTGAATAACAATGATCATTCTGATCTGATATTTGTCATGTTAATGTACAAGGATTTTTAAATAATCTTGATTCTATTGAACTGTTTGTTAAACTGCATAAAATTAAAATTCTATGTGTCTCGGAACATTGGGTGTGTAACAATGACTTTAATTATTTGCATTTTCCTGGCTACAAATTGATTACAGCCTATAGCAGAAGTAATCATATTCACGGGGGATCTCTTATTTTAGTAAATGGTACCGAGGTAGTAACGGAACTTGGTCCAATAAAAAAATTGTCTGTTGAGTGTCATATTGAGATATGTGCAGTATGTTATAAGCTAGAAAATGTTAAGATATCAATTATTACTCTATATAGGCCTCCAAATGGAGATATTAATATATTTATATACACTTTGTCCCAGGCACTCTGCATTGCATCAGGTAAGTCTGAATCTATTGTTCTTTGTGGTGACTTTAACGTTGACTTTAACCAGCCTAGTAGTACGAGCACAAAGCTACTAACAGATATATTTAATTCGTTTGGGTTAAACATGTGCTCCACTGGCAGTACCAGAATTTTTACTAATAGAAATGGCCATACTAGTTCCTCTTGTATCGACTACATGGTCACCAATATAGATAATTCCAGGTTTGAGTGCAATTTATTAAATCCAAACATTGCGGACCACTTTTCGCATATCCTGAAACTGAACTTTCCTAGCATCATTAATTCAAATAAGAAGGATGTTCCTGTCTTCTCTAGACAACTTGGTGCAGATAATATTAATAAACTTAGATCTAGACTGGCCAACATAAATTGGATCTTTTTGTTTGATATATATTAGTTTTAAGTTATTTGTGGATTGCTTATGCTGGGGTTTCAATGTGTCTTGTCCTTTACAAAAAACACGCAGAAAGCTCTCTAATTCCAAAGGCTGGGTTACATACCAGATTACTGAAGAAGGTGAAAGAATATTGAAGAGGCTGTTCTGGCTTATGACTAATACAGAACTTCCTGAAATTAAAGATCTGTACAAAACTAGAAAAAAGGAACATAAATTCAGTATCAAATTAGCTAAGTCAAATTATTATAACAAAAAAATCACTAATTTATCCAGTAAGACCAAAGAAACCTAGCGCATAATTAATTCTAGATTAGGCAAGACTAACAGTGACATAAAAACTGTTGTCCTTAATTACAATGGCGTTTGTATAGATAGCCCAAATGAAGTTGCTAATCTTTTCGCCAGCCACTTCTCTAATGTAGCTGAGCAAAATGCCTTTAATCATTTTGGGCAGAATTTGGCACTACCTTGTACATCAATGCCAAATATGAACATCACAAACCTACATATTGGTCCTTTCACTGAACAAGATGTTCTCGACGCCCTAGATCAGATTAAAAATTAAAAATTCATAGGGACTGATGAATTATCCTTGGTTACAATTTCTGGTATTGTAGATCTAATTATGCAACCACTGCTTTATTTATTTAATCAGTCTCTGCACCAAGGTTGTTTTCCTGACGTATTTAAAACAGCCTTAGTTTTACCAACTCACAAGAAGGGCGACTTAAATAATATTGATAATTACAGACAGATTTTCATACTCAATTCGTTATCTGAATTATTTGAAAAAATTGTGTAATTGCCTCTCTGCTCATTTGGAGAATAATGCATTACTGACCACGTTTCAGCATGGTTTTAGGAAAAATAGATCTGTCGAATCAGCCACCTGTGAAATGCTAAATTTCGTTTACCTTGAACTGGACAGAGGCAAATATGTGGCCTCACTGCTATTTCACACATTCACCATTCTGGCTTATCTATTATTAGCGCCACTAGTGAACCTATCGTTCTAAAAAATACATTTTTTATTGGAAGATGATAGGTAGAAAAATATTTTTCCATTTTTCACTAAACTGTTGTTTTAATAAAAATTTTTAAATATTATTTTTCATTGAAATAGTACTAATTAAGCCACAATGACAAACTTTGCGGACAAAACCGGAGTTTAATTTCAAATACACGAAAACCTAAATTACATCTAAACTAACAAATCTAAACCATCATCTTTTAGTATTAAGCTCCACATAAAGTCTAATAATTACTGGGACTAGGTACATCTTTCAAAAATTTCTTTCATAAAGATTCCTATGGTATTTTAAAAAAACATATTTTTTAATCACATTTAATATTTAATTGAAACAGAATTTCTATGGACATTTTTTCTATCTTAATCTTAGTTTCTGGAATTATAATTTTTTAAAAACTTTCATTAACATCTTGTATAAATAATGTGAATAGACAATATTAAAATATTTTGTAGGATAATACTTATTGTTAAAATGCAATTAAGTACTTTGTACAAGTTGCCATTACCATTATTTAATTACAATTATTTACTTACAATTTAATAAAATTTATTTATAATAATTGGCTATTAAGTTACATATCCAGTGCATAATGGTATCAGTCCAGAAATTTTAAATTTAACGTTCTTGAAATGAAACAAAAATAGTCTGTGATTTCTTCAATCTAAAACCAAAAATACACAATCAAAACATCAAAACATAAGAATAAATATATTGCACATTGTCAGATTAAAACGTTTAAATATTAATATACAAGGAAATACAAACAATGACTCAGTATTTTACAAAGAATCTTCTATATAATATACATGCCTGGCCGTTGAATTCATTACCATCAAGCAACTTTTATTGCCAATATTTTTATTCTACAAACTGGATTGGAATCTTCAATATGGCATAATATTAGAATAACTTTCACACGCCATCATTGGAAGATGTTGCAAACTAAATTTGTGTAAAAAAATATTCTATTTATATTTAAATTATTGACACTGTTCGAATAACCCTAACCTAATTAAACATATTTCTATTTAATCTATTTTGACAGTGCAATGATTATCTGTTTCATATATCGAATTTGATTGACTCAAGATAATAGTTTGGATGTATATCAATATGGATTTTTTACTTCAAGTTACGTTGTTGGCAAACAAATTTTGAGGATTCTGGTATTTTGTATTATTTTGTACAATATTACAGAAATTCAATAATATAAAATTTGTGGTACACATCTATTACTTACTATTTTCGATGTGGGTTTTCCTGCGCCATGACCAGCCCTTGTCTCTATACGGATCATTAGTGGATTTGTTTGCCATGGCAAAATTCCAACTTTATATTGTAATTCTGCTATGAATTTTAGAGAATGTAAAGGAACCACTCTATCATCATGGTCCGCTGTTAAAAGCAAAGTGGCAGGATACTGACATCCCTCTAAAAAAATATACAGTATAAATTAATTAATATAAAAAATTAAAGTAAATTATTCAAAACTTTATTTCAAAATTATCAGAGAAATTTTTTGATACAGAATTATTTTAAACGTACTCAAATAATAATCATATTTTTGGTAATAGGCCAGGCGACAGGTAGTTCAATAAGGAAATAATTAGTGGGAAGCTAGAAATTGCATTAATCGCTTTATTTGAACCCAGATATTATTCTCCCAAGTTTTCCCCCTCGAGCGAAGTCGGCGTTGGCCCTTCTGGCCCTAAGAAGGTACCATTTTTCGTTTTTTTGCAAATATCTCCCAAACCATCAACTTTATCAACAAAATACCTATTATAAAAAATAATCTAGAGTAAAATTGCTACAAAAAAGTTCTTTACCGTTTGTCTCTAAAGTGAACCGTTACGATGCTACGACCATTCAAAGTGGAGCCCTTTTTGATTCTAGCGGAAAAGTTATCGAAATCATATGCCATATCAAAGTTTCTACATGTTATAAATATTTGTCAGCATTCTAGGTGTCCAGGTATCAATAAAAAAAATGGTCAGTAAGTACATTTTACAAGTAGACTTCATTAATTTCTCACCGAGGGCGCTGGCAACACTGTGTACGTGAGGATAGTAACACCTGCACATGCAGCTGGCACAGGAGTTGTCGGGGATGAACAAATCACTTGTCATATGGCCTATGAAATTGGAATAGCAGTACAGAAAGGCATAACCGGCAACAACTTTCGCGATGTGAAGCTCCTTAGAAAAAAATCGCGTGATGCCTCTCCGCGCGGTAAATTCGAAAATAAAAATCCGCAACACGGATATTCCCGTTGATCCTCTTGTGCTTTTCCAACGCATTTGCCTTGCAAAGAAATCCAATGCAGAATTGAAACAATATTTCCAGTTTGAACTAGCTCCGTATCCGCTTGCGATCTTTGATGAAGCGGGAATGCGTAAGACGCAAAAGTCTGTGTTCTATAAATTATTCCATCCTGTTATCGATGAACCCACATTTAAGGACCTACATCATGTTCTCGACCGTGTAATTTAGCACCAAACCGATACTTTTGCCAACATTAGCGCCAAATATGTGAATTACGTCAAAAGATACTTAAAAAACAGTGTCATCATTTTCGATAGGTATCCTGACGGCCCAGCAGCTCGCAGTACTAAGTCCATTGAACGTCTTCGACGATCGCACAAGCATGATGCTGCTAATGTTTTTTTTGATGAGTCCATGACGGCACCTATACCACAAGCAAAATTTTTGTGTAATGACACAAACAAACGAAGGTTGATCGACTTGTTGGGCGTCAAATTCGAAAGAGAAGGAATCGAAACCAGACAAGCTCCATCGTTACCACCGCACTCGAGTTATCTCGGCCCGACAATTCGGTCATTATAGTGGCTGAAGATATAGATATCCTGGTCATCTTGGCGGCTCGTGTGCCACCCTCCACGAAAATGTATTTTATGAAACCCGACAAAGGTTCAACCAAACAACAACTATTTTGCACAACAAGTTTCAACCTCCCGTCGTGTGTGCAAGAAAACATCCTCTTGATGCATGCCTTTAATAATAATAATAATAATTTATTCACCCATAAAGCGGCAATATTACATTATCACTTATCTGACTAGTCATAACCAAAAGGGAAAAACAGGTACAATACAGAATTATTATAAAAACTACAATTAAAAATAAAAATAAGTTAAAATATTTATTGGTTTAAGAATTCAAGAATTCATCCACAGAGTAAAATGCATTTTCTATCAGAAATCGGTTTAATTTATATTTACAAACGTTGATACTGTCATTTATTACAAAAAAGTTTATTTTATTATAGCATTTTATGCCGATGTACGTGGGAAAATTTTTACCGATGTTGAGCCTAGAGAATGGATGATATATTAAATGTTTATTACGTCTATTGTGAGGATGGATATCACTGTTACTTAAGAATTGCTGTTCATTAGATCTAATATACATAATTAGTTGGGAAGTATATAGACATGGTAATGTCAAAATTTCTAGGTTTTTAAAAATCGGCTTACAACTGGAAGAAGGATGAGCTCCAACCATACATCGTACTATCTTTTTTTGCATTATAAATAGTTTTTCTAGGTGGCTTGATGAGCCCCAGAAAAGTAGACCATATTGGAGAGTTGATTGCACAAGCCCATAGTACAATGTTTTCAAAATATTATTTGAGACTGTTTCTCTAAGTGTTCTAATTATGTAGTGGGTGCAATACAACGTCTTCGTTTTGCAGGCAGGGCAAAATGAAATTCGTAACACTGCTGAGAGTAATGAGGAACTGCAGACAGCTGTTAGGGTTTTCCGAGACGTGAACGCAAACCCCGATGAAATTGACAAAGCGGGCCAGTTGGTTGTAGCTAGGCTTTATGGCAATAAAACCACGGGAAACACCCTGAATGAGTTGGGGTTCCAACTGTTTGCAAAATCTCTAAGCAAATATCGATTTAATCTCGCAAGCCTACCTCCCACCGAATCAGCGGCACGTGAGCACTCTTTAAGAACATACCATCAAGTCCAAACATGGTATGGAAATGATACAAATCCACTGGATTGGGGCTGGAAAAATTCTCAATGTGGTTTGGCTCCCATACCTACACGAGGGATCCGGCGCCACAAACGCTTCCAAACACAGTGTCCTGCAAATGTTCGAAAGGATGTAACGCAGCGTGTGGTTGCAGGAAAACGGGCCTCCGATGCTCCAGAATCTGCATGAATTATATGGGACGGTCATGTACAAATGCTGCCGAGGAAGATGATATGGATGATTGTGACGGAGACATCGATGTTAATCTTGAGCGTTCTGTGACGTCGGACAAATGTACCGATGCAGACGATGACGGAGAAATTGAGGCAGACAATCAAGACTACCAGCCTTCATCAAAACAGTTGAAAATCGACTATCTTTGACATTTGAACAGTGGATTAGGCCTCCTGACGACACACTTACAAAAAACGCGCCATTTACTCTACCGCCAGGTGGTGTGGAAAAGAGTGATTTTATGTCAATACTAGTCAATAATAATACTAATCGTAGGTACTTTGCCACAGCTGTTTACATTGAAAAGCTGTTATACTTGTAACAAGTTAACAGCTTGTGCACCTGGAATGCTGACAAATATTTATAACATGTAGAAACTTTGATATGGCATATGATTTCGATAACTTTTCCGCAAGAATCAAAAAAAGCTCCACTTTGAATGGTCGTAGCATCGTAACGGTTCACTTTAGAGGCAAACGGTAAAAAACTTTTTTGTAGCAAATTTACTCTAGATTATTTTTTATAATAGGTATTTCGTTGATAAAGTTGATGGTTTGGGAGATATTTGCAAGACAACGAAAAATGGTACCTTCTTAGGGCCAGAAGGGCCAACGCCGACTTCGCTCGAGGGGGAAAACTTGGGAGAGTAATATCTGGGTCCAAATAAAGCAATTTCCAGCTTTCCACTAATTATTTCCTTATTGAGGCTTTTTTTTCGACCTGTCGCCTGGCCAACACTTTTTTAGCATATCATACTCTTAGGCATGGGGAAAATATAACACTTCACTAATTTTGACCCTTAGAAAATTGAGGTAGAACCATTTTACATACTTCTAGTTAAACTAGAGTCAGGCGCATGCTGGGACGATTTTAAGGTCCGAGAAAATAATTTATAAAGGGCCCCAGGTTGTATTTTTTATTGAAGACAACACGAGAGCAAATTAAGGGAAGGGTCACTGATGTAAATGTGTTTATTCCATCACTACCACTGGTGATCATAAATCTGTATTTTGATTCTTTAAAAATATCAAGAACGTGGGGGGGCATAATTCTATTTTAATTGTTTCACAAGTAACGTATAGCAGAATGAAGTATCCATTTTAATTTGAGTTGTTTTTATTAATGGCCAAATTTTTATTCAAAAATTAAACACAAAGTTTTTAAGAAAACACAGAAATTTTATTTTTAATAATATAATAATGATAATCTTTATTAGCTTGGCTAAATTACAAAGAAAACACAAAGTTACATACATAATAACACCACCGTTAATAAATATAAATTTGAATAATGACAAAAGACAAACACAATTTAAACAGGCCATGTATCTTTAACATACTGCACACACAAGTTCTTAAATGTATTTAATCTATTACAATTTTTTATAGTATTAGGTAAATCATTGTATAATTTGAGTCCTTTTATAAATAACTGATTTTCACCATATCTATTATGAGTTCGCTCTATATAAAAATGATCACGATTTCGTGTGTGATATTCATGAACTTCATATACAAATGTGCAAAACTGCAAAAGGTGTTGAGGCAACATGTTATTTAAAAGCTTAAACAAAAAAACAAAAATATTCAACATCAAATTTTGTTTAACAGATAATAGATTTAAAGAGTTTAACATAAATTTTATTCGTGTATAAATATCACAATTTAATATTGTTCGTAACGCTAAGTTCTGTTTTACCTGTAGCATATTCAATTCATTGTTATAAAGTGTAAACAGGATAGTGGGACAATATGTAAAATGCGGAAGAATGATTGTTTTGTATATTAATAATTTTGTCCAAGTACTTAAATTATTTGAAATTCTACGAAAAAAATATACTTTTTTTGATATCTTTTTCAAGATATAATTAGCATGATTAGAAAAAGTTAGATTTTGATCTATTATCACTCCCAGGTACTTATACTCTGAAACACGTTCAAGAAGACAATCATCAATTTTAACAGTTATGTCAGGATCAATATTATTGTTATATTTACTGGTCAACAACATGAATTTAGTTTTATCCAAATTAATTGCTAAATTATTTTCATTAGACCAAAGTTTTATTTTAGCTAGATCAATATTCAAGTTATTAATAATTTCACCAACATCATCGTTAGTAACATATAACAATACATCATCAGCAAACAATTGAATATGACAGTGGGATGGGATATTAACAATGTCATTAATATACAATATAAACAATATAGGACCCAAAACTGATCCTTGGGGCACACCATTTACTACTTCTCTTTTTAAATATCACATCAGTCAAATGACCTCCCGCAGCCGATACTCTTGAAGAATAGCACGAAAGTTTTTCATCATCCGCTCCAACATTTCAATTGGGATTATGTTACTTTCTATTCGAATATTATATTTTAGTTGTTCCAAAGTTTGCGGTCGATTAGGAAACACTTTTGACTTAAAGTAATCTCATAAAAAGAAATGACAAGCCGAGAGATCCTGTGACTGTGCCGGCGAGTTGATATCCCCAAATTTCAAAATGACATGATCAGCAAAATTGTCATAGAAACTCTAGCAGTGTGGGAAGTGGCTCTGTCCTGCTGAAACCATACTCTTCGAATATCCACATCAACATTACGAAGTTGTTGAAAGTTATGCAGTAGCTATTGGTAAAGTTGTGATGTAACCAACAGTAACTGTCAAGTCATTTTCCTCAAAAAAAACGGTCCAAAAATTTCAAAGACAGATACTGCACACCACACAGTAAACTTTTGTGAAGCAGCACTTCGTGCAAATTCAGAAGAATTTCCATCGCCCAGTACCGAAAGTTCTGTTTGTTAACATATCTTGAAAGATGAAAATGAGCTTTAGAATTTCTATTGAGGGGCGTGCGTAGGTGCGTCTTTACTATGTACATACTTCGGTATACGATGTAAAGCAACGACAGGCGCAGTTAGTACTTGGATTGGTGACCATTCCAACGGAAACCGCGTTCTCGCCTCACACATCTTCCAGCGGCTTGTATATCAGTGTATGCGCGGAAGCTATACAACCTTAGGCGAGGGTTGTATAGGAGATATACCATCCTTCAGAGGGGATGTAAAGCCGTCGGTCCCTTGTCTATTAAATGTTAGGCAAGTAAAAGATCCCTACTCTTCTTAAGGGAAAAGGTTCGGCAAAATTCCTGGTTGGGGGTAGCTCGTCTACAGGCGTCGGTGTTAGGCCTCAGTAGCGGAAATAGGCCGACGTTAAATAAATGTATAAAAAAAATTAAAAAAAATTTCTATTGAGTAACTGAATTCTAGATTGATGATGGTATATAGATCCCATTAAGGAGATTTTGATATATTTCTAGAAATACTCCACAAAGCACTTAACTTGAGAACAGAAAGTAATAAATTAATAATTATTTCAGGCAATTTCAATGTCTACTTCCATAACAATAGTAACCAGCAATTCAGAGTTTTAAATAATATTTTCAACTCTTTTGGAATTTCACAAACATATTTTGGGTACTCTAGGGACATGCACTGTGTCGACAATATTTTTTCAAATATAGGCAATAATAATTTGCAGACTGACCCCATAGAAACACCATACAGAAATTAGACAACCTTCAATTCCAAAAACCAGAGGCTTATGCGGAAAGGGGTTACATATTGAAAAAACGCGGATATACAACAATTTCCTTCAACAGTGCTGGAGCCGGGATAAGAACTTGGTGGTGCGATATCCTTAACCAACGTGGCTATCAGCTATTAAATCAAGATTGGGTTTTCTTAGATATTAATACTGTTTCAACGAACCTAAAGTTTGAAATATTCATCAGTGTCATCACAGATTTAGTAAAAAAATATTTCTATCTTTAAAACTTGTATGGTAAATGACACTACTAATTTCAAGATAATTTGGTTATTTTAACCTAGTATGTGCTATTTATTTTAATAATTAAACTATTTTATTCTTTGTATTTTTACATGTTAAACACTATTCTAAATAATAAATCTTTTTTAATACTAAAATCACTTTTCAAAAGATTAATATTTGTTAATGATTTAAATCTGAGTGTGATCTAAATCATCAGAAAAACCTTTAACTAAAGATTATACAAATTCTTATACCATTAAAAAAAAATTTAAATGTAGTTTAATCTTTTTCGATGATATAAATATTTTAAAAAGATTTAAGATCATATTTGATCATTTGAAAACTAACGAAACCCGTTTCAGAGAATTAACTAGTTACAGAAAACGTAAATCATTTTTAATTAATTTAACACTGCTGCTGCAAAATGATACTATTAGTAAAAAATATTATAAATATACTGGGTAGCCATGATATTTTGGTTGTTTTTGTATTTAAAAATTTGGTTTTTGGTACACATGAATAAGACAGTCATGGGTTACTTTTAGACTAACAGAAGTGAAAATATCACTTCCGGACCTTCCGGTTGAACCGGAAGTGACATCGACTTTTTTGTTCTTAAATGGAATGACTATATTTTTTTTATGGTTTCTCATTAAGCATAAATTTCTAAGTGCAACAATTTCTTCAGATGTAAAAAATTCCAAAAAATAAGTGAGACACGAACAATTTTTTAATTTTTTCAAAATGGCCGCGTCAGATGAATGTGATGTAAGAAAATTACTAAATAGGCTATGGAAATTATTAGTAAGATTATAGACTTGTCTGTATAGAAGAAAATAGTTGTTTGAATTACTGACAGGTATCAGTATTTTTAGGTTTTTTTCAAAAAACGGAATTCCATTTTCATTTCCGTAGGGGCCCTATGGAAATTTTTTTAATGGAACTGTGCTATTTTTTCTTATTAATCAAATAATGATTCATAAACTATAATTTTTTCGCCATTAATCATTTCTTAACGATATCTTTCGTAATAATAGAAGTATTTTTAAAAAGTAAGCGCCAACAAATCATTTTAATAAGGTTCCTATCTACATTTAAATCCAAAATTGCAGATAGCCATGAAAATGACAGATATTTGCAACAATTGAATTATTCTTGACTTACTCACTAATTTTCTGAAACAAGTGTATTAAAGTTGTTATAAACAAGAAAATTAATAATATATAATAATAAAATGGTTGAAAAATAGTCAAGAGATGAAAAAGTTGACATGTTCATTATTTATGGAGAAACTCGACGTAATGCAACTAGAGCACAAACTCTGTATGGACAGAGATATCCAGAAAGAAGACAATCTCCGAGAAACTACTTTGTCCGGTTGGAGCATCACTTTAGAATTGAACCTAATATAGAAATTGAAGAAAGATTTATTCTAGATAAAGAAACAGAAATTAATGTATTAGCTTTAGTGCATGTTGACCCAACCATTTCGGTAAGACAAATTGAACATGAATTACCAGTTTCCAATGAATCAGCAAGGAAAATTTTAAAGAAACACGGCTATCGTTTTTATAAATATCAATGATTATCAACAAAGAATAACCTTTTGTAATTAGTTATAGTTTGTTACACCAATTAAGAAATGAGAATTTTGTCAAAAACATTTTGTTCACTGATAAATCGAGATTTACAAACAAACAATCCTCACATTATGAGACAGGGGTGGTTTCAGGAGCAGTTTGGCTTCAATGTTTGGTTAGGCGAACTGGGCAACCATATCATAGGTCCAATAATTTCTGATGGAACTCTAACTGGACCAAGATATCTAGAATTTCTCCAAAATATAATAGTCCCACAGATTAATCAAATTCCCAATACCAATATTGACAAGGTTTACTTCCAACAAGACGGGGCTGGATCACACAATGCTATTATCGTTAGGGATTACTTAAATCAATTATTTCCAGATCGTTGGATTGGGACCCATGGTCCAGTCAGATGGTCTGCAAGGTAGCCTGACTTAACCCCACTCGATTTTTTATTTGGGCGCATTTGAAAAATAGAGTCTACATGACTGCTCCAACCACAAGGCAAGATCTGGAAGAAATAGTTCGACACGAAGTTGCATAAATAACACCTCAACAATTACAGAATATTAGACATGCAACAATAAGTCACGCCACTCTGTATATTAATCATAATGGTGAACAATTTGAACAATTTTTATAATGGTTTATTATAATTTAGGTTTTAAATAGTTTTGTTATTTTATTTATTCATGGTTGTAATGTTTTATTAAAATTATTTCTTGTTTAATTTGTGTTTATTTTTAAAAAATACTTCTATTATTACAAAAGATATCGTTAAGAAATGATTAATGGTAAAAAATTATTGTTTATGAATCATTATTTCTGATTAATAAAAAAATAGCACAGTTCCATTAAAAAATGAAAATGAAATTCCGCTTTTTGAAAAAACCTAAAAATACTGGTACCTATCAGTAATTCAAACAACTATTTTCTTCTTTACAGACAAGTCTACAACCTTACTAATAATTTCCATAGCCTACTTTGTATTTTTTTTACATCGCATTTATCTGACGCGGCCATTTTGAAAAAATTAAAAAATTGTTCGTATCTCACTTATTTTTTGGAATTTAATAGTCTAGTACAGTCCATTTTAGAAAAAAAAGTTGATGTCACTCCCGGTTGAACCGGAAGTGATATTTTCATTCCTGTTAGTCTAAAAGGAGCCAATTGATATTGATCATATATAGAAAATGGCGGCTAGTGGCTAGACAGGAATTTTGCTAGTGTTATTTTTGATTAAATTTATTAAATTGAGTGAGTCATTAAGTTCTAATAAACACAAGTTTGAAACATTAAGTGAAGTTGGGTTCGCAAAGTTAAAAATTAAATACTTTTGTGCACACTGTCGTGGTAATTTTAAAGTTACAAATATGCCTGTTACAGCCAAGCTACGAGCTGACATAGAAGAAGTGCTGAAGGATGTTTTTTCTAAACAAGAGACAATTCAAACCATATGTGAAAAAATTACCGATGTGATCTGTGAAAATATGGACAAACAATTGTCAGAGGTAAAGGAAGAACTTAATCATGTAAAAGCTAAATATGAAACATTAAATACAAAGTATATTGAGTGTGAACATAAATTGCTACAAAAAATTGATAAGATCGAGCAACATTCTAGAAGAAAAAACGTTAGAATATTTGGATTAGCTGAGGTACAAACCGATTCGGATTCGCTAAAGGAGAACGTAGAGGCAACCGTTATAGCATTCTGTAAAGACAAATTAGGCATAAAATTAGTAGCTGCTGATATCGCTAGATGTCACCGAACCGGTAAACAACAAGATGGCAAAGGCAGGGCAATATATTTACAATTATCCAATTACAAGAAAAAAATGGAAATAATGGCAAATAAAAAGAAATTAAAAGGCAAGGGAATAATAGTGAGGGAAGATCTAACTAGAATTAGGCTAAAGTTGTATCAGGATGCAATTCAAAATATGGGTTAAAGGAGACATGGACAAATGATGGCCAAATATGCATAAATACGAATGGTAAAATCAAAACATTAGAAATCCAAACAACACGCGAATAGCAGATCAGTTTTGAATTTAAATCTTTCTTATAAATATATTATCTTAGTTACGATAGCAATATATTATTCCTTTATTTTGTGTTCTCAGGATTTTCTTAGGTATTGTTAAATATATATACATATATTGTAAAATGGTTTAAATAGTTATATAACACTGCATTTTCCTTTATTAATATAATTATTATCTTTTATTACATATATTAAACTCTAGCAAGTCATTTATTTTTAGAATTTATAGGTATTTGGGCATTTCTTAAATCAATTTTAAATTTAGTTAAGTAAAATATTGTTTCAAGGATGAAAAATGAAATAAAAATTGCTCATGTTAACATGAGATCATTAAATACAGGGTTTAATGAATTTTCTTTGGAGATAACGACTAAGGATTATGATTTAGTATTAATTAGTGAAACATGGTTAAATGACAGAGATGATATAGCTTTTTTTAGTATCCCTAATTATACATTTATTAATAGAAATAGGAGTAATGGCAGAGGAGGTGGAGTGGGTTTTTATATCAAGAATAATTTAAACTACTCAAAATTCAATTCCAGTTTATTTTCATTTTCAGCTAATTTAAAGCAGTTGTGGATAAAAATGTCATTTTCAGGTAAAGTAGGAATTGGTGTATTGTACAGGCCACCTCATGGGTTGGTACATGAATTTTTTGAAGAGGTTGAAAATGTTCTGTCTAATATAATACCACAAGTAGATGAAGTCATATGCGCAGGTGATATAAATATAAATCTGTTAGAGAAAAATCAAATGTATAAGGATTTTACTAATATCACAGAGGCATATGGACTAACACAGGTAGTAGATGAGCCATCCCGTATATCTCGGACAGGTGTAAGTTTACTTGATGTAATATTAATTAGTGACGAGGAACTACTTAGTAGTACTGGAGTACACGATATGCACGGGATTACAGATCATAGGTTAACTTATGCAGATTTAAAATTTTATGTAGATAAACCTTGTCCAAAATATTACACCTATCGTGATTTTAAACATTTTGATTATAACGAATTTTTGCTGTCACTTTATAATGTCGATTGGGATTATATATATATGTTGCCAGATGTTGATAGTAAAGTTCAATTTATGTCAAATACATTAGTAGATCTGTTTAACTTACATGCTCCTTTAAGAACTATCAGAATAACAAAAGAAAAGGCACCTTGGTTGATGTATCCTCTGCGATTGATGATAAAAGAGAGGAATAAATTACACACTAGATTTACTAGAACAAAACAACCTGCTCATTGGGAGGAATATAGAGTAATGAGAAATTTTACAACGTCATGTATTAGGGAAGAAAAAAGAGCATATATCAGGGAAATTCATAAATCCAGAGACAGTAAAAAATTATGGGACACACTTCGTACATATAATATTTCACAGAAAAATAAAAGTTATGATATACCAAGAGAATTAAAAGAGCCTAATGAACTCAACAATTATTTTTTAAATGTTAATGTACCGGATATAGATATAAATCATTTAAAAGAGTATTATGAAACAAATTTACATCAAAACATTGCTGCTGGGACAAAATTTAAATTTAAAACTGTCTCGAATGAAGATATTGAAAAAATTGTTAATTGTTTACGCTCAAATGCTATAGGCGAGGACGGCATTTCCTTGAAAATGTTAAAATTTTGTATTCCTTACTTAATACCCTATATAAGACACATTGTTAATTTCATTATAACAAGCTATTCTTTCCCACATTTATGGAAAAAAGCAATAGTACGACCTATTGCGAAAGTAAAAAATCCTTTGCCTTTTGGTGATATAAGGCCAATTAGTGTATTGCCCTTGCTCTCTAAAATAATTGAAAAAGTAATGTGTCATCAAATCAGAGAATATATTAACCAAAAAGGATTATTGCCGGAAACTCAGTCTGGTTACAGACCACATCATAGTACCACCACTGCACTATTAAAGCTTACAAATGACATAATTTCAATATGGGATAAATCTGATTTGACAATACTCGTGATGATAGATTTCAGTAAAGCGTTTGACACTTTACATCATGAACTGTTGTGTGCTAAACTTTCATACTATGGCTTTGACAGCAATTCAATTAATTTAATAAAAGATTATTTAAATGGAAGAATGCAGAAAGTATGTATCGAGGGAAATTCATCTCAGTTTCAACTCCTACGCAAGGGAATAGCTCAAGATTCGGTCTTAGGTCCTTTACTTTTCATTTTATATTGTGCAGATTTTACTAAAACCTTAAACAAATGTCAGTATCACAGTTACGCAGATGATACTCAAATATACATATCAACTTCGGTAAATAACTTAAGGGAAAATTTAAATATTATTAACAATGAATTGCATCAATTAGTAGCTTTGTCTGAAAGTCACCATCTGCTAATAAACCCTAATAAATCTCGTGTCATGGTATTTGGTCCCAAAAGTAAAACCCAAGAGGTGCAAAATGATGTGCATATTAAAGTAAGCGATGTTGAGCTGCCAGTTGTAAGTAGCCAAAAAAATTTGGGTTTAGTTTTAGATGAAACCTTACAGTTTAAGGAACACGTAGCAAATTTGATAAGGCGAGCCTATTGCAGTTTACGGTGTTTATATGCGAACAAATCAATATTAGACAATACGTTAAAAATAATGTTATGTGAAAGTTTGGTTCTATCGATATTTAATTACTGTGATGTGGTATATAGCCCGTGTTTAGATCTGATGACCTCTAACAGTATACAGAAAGTGCAAAACAGTTGCATTCGATTTATTTTTAATTTGAGAAAAAGGGAACATGTGTCACATAAGATCCGAGATATACATTGGCTCAAAATGAAGCAACGAGTAATGGTACATTATGCAAACCTTGTACATTCTATGGTTACACATAAATCGCCGAATTACCTATGTGACATTTTGATTCAAAACTCAGCAATACATGGTGTCAATACACGGAATAATTTTAAATATAGAATACCTCCACATAAGACGGCATTATTTCAAAATTCATTCGCTTATGTAGGTGCCTCTGTATATAATAAAATTCCTGATGAATTTAAAAAATTAACAGAGTTAGCTTTTAAAAATAAAATCAAAGTGTTTCTAAGAGAAAATTATGAGTCTCTTTAAGAAAATCATTTTTCATCCATCCATCCAAATACCTATAAATAAGAATTATTAATTATTTGTTTCTCTTCAGTTTAGTGTAAGAACAGTTGTTAACTGAACTACGCTGAAGTAAAAATAAAGACCATTTATTATTATTATTATTATTATTATTATTGTCTAATTGTGTCAAAAACCAAATTTTTAAATACAAAAACAACCAAAATATTGGGGGCGTACATTGACTCGTGGGCACCCAGTATAAAATCAAGTTACAATATGTAATTTTATTTTAAAATAACAAATCATACATATTAAATAGAAATAAGTAATAAACTAAGCTAAAATAAATAATATGAAATAATACTTTGAAAATTATTAGCTTTTAATAAAACAAGATTTTCAAAATTTTTATCAGTCAAAGCATGTCGAATATATAAATGTTGCTTGCACAAATATTTTCTTAATGGCATTATGATAAGAAATATTTTATTCAAGGTAATATTTTTAGGCCATCAATTTTTTTCTAAAGATTTATTGAATTGAATTGGCAAATTATCTGATTGGCCACGAACAAATCCTTTATTGCGACAAATACTCATAGACCAACAGTTAGTGACAGATCTTTGGTTGTGATTTTAGTCAGTATGCCTTTCAGAGAGCATTATGATGCGTATATTATCATGACGACAAGGAGTGAATCAGAGAGTCATCCTGAGTTTATCATATGGAAAAATGAGTTTTCATTTTTGCACAAACTATGCGTTTTGGTATAGTTGGGTACAGTTTTATTGGGCAGTCAAAAAAACGCAACAAAACTTTACGAGCTAATTATTAACATTGGTGAACCATTCGGCATGGTCTCATCAAACAAGCCGACATGCATTAAAAACCTATAAAGATAAGTGATTCAATTTGCAGGCGAGATAGTACAGAGAATAACGGTATTTTAATGAGATCGTAAAGTTTTTGCTGCGTTTTTTCACTGCCCAACAAAACTGTACCCGACTATACCTACGTTTTTAGTCACACTGCCATATGTTTTAAAATGAGGATCAAAGTAAAAAATTTCTCAGAAAACCATCGGCATACCATTAGCATGGGTTCAAATGGCTGTTATGCTGAACTTGTATTTGAATAAAGCATTTTTACCCATTTCCGAACAGGCTGCCAATGTCAAGTATACAAATTGTTGTTATAAAACTGCTGAAAAAAAAGATGGCATACCGTTTGCGTATGCCCTGATAAATTCATATATACAAGGCAAGCAGCGTATAAACATCGGCGTTGTTCACGTCACACACACTTAACTTGTTCCTCAGGCATTGCAGCGAGTCATATTAATATTTCTAGATTTCAAATTCTTATATCTTCGCAAACATTAACTACATCAACTTGATTTAAATGTCATTGTGTTTGTAATAATGATATGTATTATTTATTAATAAAAAAATTGACTTTTTAAAGATTTTTGAAGTCCATTATATTTTTTTTGATTAAATGCTACCTACAATTCTCTAACCTATCTTATTTTAGAACTAAACCAAGAATAAACACGTCTTGAGTGTTTTAGGAAGTAAAATCGTTTTTTATATTTGAATTCTTTTAGATGATTTAAATAATTTTTAAGTATTTGAGTATTTAAAAAGGAAGATTTAAAACATTTAAAATGATTTAATTCTTTTTAAAAGTATCTAAATCCTACTTTTTGAATGAAAATCAAATATATTTCTTAAAAAGATTTAAATCAGAAAAATGATTTAAATCTATGTGAGAACTCTGTATATATCTGAAGTTGGAGTGAAGTTTCTACTCTGAAACTGGTTATACATCAAAAATACAATTGTTTGAAATAAATATGACCTTTAATAAACCTTTCTTGTCATTAGGAAATAATATAAAATTTGTATATTTCATTTAAAAAATAAAATTAAAAAATATATATAAATTCTATATATTTCATTTAAAATACCTTCAACCTCATATTTAATATGGCCAATGTACAATGAAACATTAATTTTATGTCCTATTTTTCATGTTATTTACTCTTTTTATATGCATTATTTTAACAAACACATTTATATCCATTTAATAATTTTTGAAAACATTTACTATTCTTAATTCCTAGATTAGATATGATTCTTATACATAATGTTATAAAACATGGTATAATAAAAAAGTCTAGTGCAACTAAGTAAGCTCGAATTGTTTGTAAAATTCTAAATGTCTTTGCCATTATCTTAAACCAATAAATAATTATTTCGTACTTTTTATTACAAGATCTTTAGAAAAGATGTGATTAGTAGACATGAGATATAAATATGAACTCTTTTATTTAATTAGAAATTAGAAGATATGATTGTAATAATGTGAGTTCTCCTTTACTTAGATAAATATAGGTCTACATTTTAGAAGGTCACTGGGACCTGAAAGCTGGTTAAGAACAAAAATGTATAACCTTGAATAATCTTATTTTTAGATTGTATGAACAATTGTTTTGAATTTCTAGACACAAGATAAAGAGATTAGTAAATAATGTACTGTAGTGTTTGTGTAATATTACCTTTTGGTAGCTGAATATTGTGCAAAGGCGAATATTTGTACAAATATTTAAACTGTTCTTCTTCTTCTGAGCAACCATAATCGGACGTCCAAGCATAACCTATTGTAAATGTATGGTAACGTAACATGTCTAAAACTCCAACTTGGCAAATTGCAGCCCCAAACAATTCCGGTGCTTGATTTATACAAGCAGCCACTAAGAGTCCACCATTTGAACCACCCTGAATTGTTAACTTATTTACACTAGTAAATTTTTCTTTTACTAAGTACTTTGCTGCATATTGGAAATCATCGAAACAATTTTGTTTTTTATCAAATCGGCCTGCATTATGCCAACGATCTCCATATTCACTAAAAGAAGAAAGTAGAGATGTCTGTCTGGTTACTATTTAAATAAAAGCTTACCCTCCTCCACGAATATTGGCTAGGGCGAATATTCCATCAAAGTTATTGATAAATATTAAACGCGATACTCCAAATGACGGAGTTAAGTTTACATTAAAACCCCCATAGCCATAAAGTAAACAAGACTTTGAACCATCCTTAACAAGGCCCTAGATAAAACACTATATTTAAAATGGAAGAACTTATATAGCAAATCTGTACTAGATACCTTTTTACTAACTATGAACATAGGAACATCAGTCCCATCTTTACTTTTATAAAAGATTTGTTGAGTTTCGTATAGAGAAGGATCAAAATCACCAACTTTTGTTTCATGGATTACCTAAAAAAGTTGTATCAGCTATTTACTGAAGTAGCGAATGTAATGTATGTAAGGGTTAGAATACAATGTAGTGCAGGAGTTGTGTTAAAAAAATCATCTGTTTAATATTGATTTGAAATGACAGTATAGTCGAGTACAGTTTTGCTGGGCAGTCAAAAAAACCAACAAAACCTTTATGAGCCAAGTATTAATGCCGGCAAACCAGTCCATACAAGCTGTATAATAGTAATGAGAGTAACGCTATTTTAATGAGGTCGTAAAGTTTTTGTTGCATTTTTTGACTGCCCAGGAAGACAGTACACCACTATACCTATATTTGTTATCATCAACATTGTGGAAACACATAATTTCATAAATAACATGACTTTCGGCAAGTTTAAGAAAGGTAGTGGACTGAACTCGAGCTGTTGAAAAGTCAGATTGCTATGTTTTGCAGTAGCCACGGTCAGGCCAGTCTTGTCTCAATCACTCGGTAAATATGGACAATACTTAACATTTAAATATAGAAGATGGTAAAATAAATCCCGTAGATTTCTTAATGCAAGATAGGCTGTCTAATATGGCTGATGTAACAAACATGAAATAAAGATCAATTATTAGTCGAGGAAATGAATGCAAAAAAGGGTATAAGTTCTTAATCGTTACTACTTCAATGTAAAGACTTGAAACCTTTTGCATTATGTTAAGTCTCAGGAACATATGAATGTACATCTTTGAAAATTAGTGCACTCACGCCGGGAGGGTTGCAACCCCCATTTTACACCCCCAATTCAATAACTCGCAAAGGTTTCAACTAAATCGACTAAAATTCATATTATGGGGGTTTTTGGGGTCGCTGATTACGAATCCGAAGTGAAAATTGAAACATTCAAAATGGCGGACTTTAAGAATCAATTCCTGATTTACACCGTTTCTATTGATTTTACTGAAAAATACGTATATAGATTAAAAAAGTGCTTAGAATGCCATTTTGCATTAGAATACACTTCGTAACCACATTATTTAACTATTTCTTCGCTTCTCCTCTGTGGAAAACCTCCTACACCTGACCTTTTCTTTTGCAAAAATTTCGATAAAAACCGTTTTTAAAATTTTTTATTATAGTTTGATAATATTGGACTAATAAAGTTGAAATAACCAAAAAAAAATTTACCCTTATCATTTCAATCGTTTACTGGAGGTGAACATAGAGTAACTTCCCAAAAAATATGATTTCTCTTAAATTTTTACTACAGTGATTGAGGAAAATATGAAAATATTACGAATAGTGTCTATTTTTTATCAAATTATCAGTAATAATGGATATACGCCCTTAAAAAAATAGTTTAAACCGTGTTTAAAGGGGGAAAAGCACACAATTTCGTATTGAAAATATGTTTTTTGGCTATCAAAGGGGTGAAAATTATTTTTTACGTCCGTAGAGTTTATATGTAATTTCTGTATTGTTGTTGAACATGTCAAGGAATTTTTAACATTTTATTTCATTTTTGGTCAATTTTGTGGAAGGGTTAAACGTGTCCTCATAAACGTTTTTTTACAACAAAAGATATTTACGTTATTTCTATTACTTTTTAAGGAAAATATGATGATTAAAAAAATGTTTAGAATATGTTCTTGCATAAGAATACATAATTTGAAAAATATTAGTCCTTAATCCCTTGGTTCTGTTCTCATGGGTAATCATAGTAGTCAAAAAATTACATTTTCAAAACGCGAATATCTCCGTTAGTATTGATTTTTACCCCATACACAAGAGGAAAAGAAATTATTAGAATGCCATTTTGTATCAGAATACAAATTTTGGAACTACCATCAATTAACCCTTCCGTTTTATCAGCTTGAATCACTTTTTTCGTTTTTAAGAATTCATATAAAAACGCGATTTGCGCCGTTTTTATTGATTTTAATGAAAAACGTCAAGAGTGAAAAAGTGTTCAGAATGCGATTTTGCATAAGAGAAAAGATTTTCCCCCATCAGTTTGTTATAAAAATTTAGGAAAAATCGTATTTTTTGGGAGGTCAATCTATGTTCACCCCCAGTAAAGGTTTGAAACAATTAAGAGTTTTTTTTGATTATTTCAACTTTATTAGTCCAATATTAACAAATTATAATAAAAAAAATTTAAAAAGTTTTTATCGCAATTTTTGCAAAAAAGGGGTCAGGCGGTTTTTCACAGGAGAGAAGCGAAAGGGTTAAATAATGTGGTTATAATAATAATAATACATCTTTATTCAATAATACCTTGTGGTGTAGAATGAGTCAGGTTACCAAAATGGTGTGTTCTTATGTAAAATGGCATACTAAACACGTTTTTACTCTACACATTTTTCAGTAAAATCAATAGAAACGGCGTAAATCAGGAATTAATTCTTAAAGTCCGCCATTTTGAATTGTCGAATTTTCACTTTGGATTCGTAATCAGCGACCCCAAAACCTATATGATAAGAATTTTAGCCGATTTCGTTGAAAACTTTGCGAGTTATTGAATTGGGGGTGTAAAATGTGGGCTGCAAGCCCCCGAGGTGAGTGCACTAATTTTCAAAGGTATACATTTCATATGTTACCGAAACTTACCATAATGCAAAAGGTTTCAAGTCTTTACATTGAAGTAGTAATGATTAAGACCGAAATGTATTCATTTCCTCTACTATATTTGTAATGGGCAAGGACGAAAATGGAGATGGAAAATGGTGTGCAAATGTATGCATCGGCAATATATGATTATATTGTTACGTGCTTACAATTTTCAGTAAACACTTTGTGGATTCGAATAACTTGCAACAAGAATTTTCACAAACCACTATTTTATTTAATCACTAAAATTACACTAGTAAATACTTAAAAATTACACAACTAATAATAACTTGCTCTAATATAAATTCACTACTTTTAATACACTATGTACTTTACTTTTCTTCTTAAACTTGTCAACTCTTGTCTAACCTAAAAACTCTCTGTTTGTTTACTTCACTCAACTGAACTCTTCTTCTACAAACTGTCTCTGTAACCAGAACCACAGATTACCCAGAACTGAACTGGATACTGAACTGTTCCTTAACTTCACTAAACTGTACTGTTCTGTTCTCCCATCTGCTGGCTTCACCTCTTTATATACCCACTTGGAATGTCCAGAATATCATTGTAGAACTTTCCAGAAGATACTGGAATTCTCTATAATTTTCTTAGGCACTACTAAATGGTGGTTCGCCAGTTGGCCCACAGATGGCGCCGCCCTTCTGGCCAGGGAGTAATTACAACTCTCCTCTCTGTTAGAGGGCAGCACATAACACTGCCCCCTCCTTAAGCCTGAACGTCCCGGTCAGGCATTTCAGATACCCCAGTATACTTTGCCAACCTGTCCAGGTGCACGATCTTCATCTTGGACTTCTTTCTACGTTGAATCCTATAAACAACGTCGTTGATCCGAGTGATGACAGAATACGGTCCTTCCCAAGGTGAGCGAGGCTTCGAGAATCCTTCTTCAGTCCGCTGTGGGTTATACAGCCAAACCGAGTCCCCCACCTTGAATCCTGCTGAACTGGCATTGCGGTCATATCTAGCCTTCATTCGATCACCACTCCCTGTAGGTGACCTCTTGGCAGCCACATTCGCACAAACCTTGCAACTGCGACACCAAGCCTCTACATCCTGACAGCTATTTACCCAGTAAAATCGCTCCCATACTCTAGCCAAAGTCTTATTTCTGCTAAAGTGCTCTCTGGATATTCCCTCGTGCACTTCCCGAAGTACTTTTGGTACTCGGCACCTGGGTATCAGCAACCGCATGGTAACTTCTTTCCCATCCGGGATCTCCCATGCTCTCCGTAATAGTCCATCTATAACCCTAAGGGAATCCCATTGCGCCCATAAAGCCTTCAGTCCAACACTTTTACTGGAAACGTCCTTCCATTCAGGGCGGATTCCTTTTTCTTTCGCCTTCAACATTGGTCCAATTTCATCGTCGTTCAGTTGTTCCTCTCTTAGAACTTTCCTTGACCAGTCCTTCGGAACCTCTATCTTAACTGCCTTCACTTCTGCTATATCCTGCTGCTTCTTTACATTCTCGGCATTCACTTCCTTAGGGCCCCTCTGGCGACAGTACCTCTTAACATGCCCCAATTTGCCACAATTATAACAGCGGATTACTTTTGTCGGACCTCCAGCACTTCGCTGCTGCTTCGGCTCCTGTTTCGGCGGTTGCGGTTCCTGTTTCAGCTCCGGTCGCGAACTTAATTCGTTTAGTACTTGTGCGACCATTTTCTGTATGTCTGTTAACATAACAATCAATCTCATCTTATCAGAGCGGACTTCCTCTTTCTTTGCAGTGTTTACTTCTCCAGGATTCCATTCTCGACACTGCCGCATCATATGTCCTGGTTTGCTGCACTGATAACACCAAATCACCTTCCTTGGCTGTCCTTCGCTCTGTTCTCTTTCCTGCTTCCTTGGAGCATCTGGTTTGGTCATTAACTGGCTTATCATTTTGTGCATGTCAGCCATCAAAGATTCCATATTTGATTTTTCTAAATGGTTCCCTTCTTCTACTTTCATGGCTCGTACTCTCGGATGTAGAGTCTCTTCATAAGCGGCTTCAACTTCGAGGGCATGGATCAAGGCTTCGCTACCAGTCTTAGCTCGAGATAATCTAAGGACTCGCCTGATCTCCTCGTCTCTTATGCCATCAATGAAAGTATCAACTGTTAACTGTTCCTGGAATTCTTTGGGTGCATCCGGGTAAGCCAGGTACGTCAGTCGCTCAACAGCTGCTTCAAAATCTTGTAAACTTTCCCCAACCTTTTGTGTGCGTGATTTGAGCTGAGTCCTGTATACTTGGGCGAGGTGTTGGTCGCCATATCTTAGATCTAGTGCAGCTTCCAAAACTTTAAAATCCCGTTGCTGCGTCACTGGGATACTCTGAAGCAACTCTGAGGCTTGACCTCTTAATGCTAGAACCAATGCCATAGCTTTGTCTTCGTTACTCCAATTGTTTGCGTATGCCGCTGCTTCAAATTGTCTTTTATAGGTTGACCAAGAAGTTTGACCATCAAAGGAAGGCGGTTGTAATCGAGGGCCTGACGATGATAATACTAGCTGGCCTCCTTGCGTTCTTAACTGTCGCTTAAGTTGTTCTACCTCTCCTTGAACTGCCCGAAATTTTCCTTCTATATCGGTAACTTTCCCTTCGACGCCAGTAACTTTTCCTTTGATTTCACTTACTTCAGTCTTTACGTTGCCTATATCCTCTTCAATTTTGCTTTTGAGGTCTTCAGTGGCTGAAAGGATAACATCTTGTTGCCCCTGTATAATTTTCCTTAATTCTTCTTGACGTCTCTCTTGTTCTTCTTTTTCCTCTTGGCATCGTTTCTCTTGTTCTTCTTTTTCTGCCTGAAGTTTCCTTTCTTTTTCTTCTTCGCGTCTCTCTTGTTCTTCTTTTTGGTCTAGCATCATTTTTCTAAATTGCTCGAACATGTCTTGCATTTGTTTTTCAGCAGCCATGCTTCTTGTTTCCATTCAAAACTTAACAAACAACACTAACAAGTTTTATTTACAGTCTATGCCAGGTACAAGTAGAATGTTCTATAAATTTTCTCACACTATATGGCACACATTAGTCTTGTCTAATGTCTATATTACTTTCCAGTTCGACTCACTTCACTATCTCCAGTGGTTTCCAAATAGAACACTATGGAACTTCGTCGAATTCTTCAGAAATTCTGTTGCAATTCCGCTTCTGACACCAATTGTTACGTGCTTACAATTTTCAGTAAACACTTTGTGGATTCGAATAACTTGCAACAAGAATTTTCACAAACCACTATTTTATTTATTCACTAAAATTACACTAGTAAATACTTAAAAATTACACAACTAATAATAACTTGCTCTAATATAAATTCACTACTTTTAATACACTATGTACTTTACTTTTCTTCTTAAACTTGTCAACTCTTGTCTAACCTAAAAACTCTCTGTTTGTTTACTTCACTCAACTGAACTCTTCTTCTACAAACTGTCTCTGTAACCAGAACCACAGATTACCCAGAACTGAACTGGATACTGAACTGTTCCTTAACTTCACTAAACTGTACTTAGGCACTACTAAATGGTGGTTCGCCAGTTGGCCCACAGATGGCGCCGCCCTTCTGGCCAGGGAGTAATTACAACTCTCCTCTCTGTTAGAGGGCAGCACATAACAATATGATAGACTCTTTTTAAGCCGCATAACATCACAACTACTATTCTTACAAAACAAATGAATAGAACCTCTTGTTGTAGAAAATTTTCTAATTTTCAATTATTATAATAGCTATTTTCACGAACACAGAATAAGAATTGAGATATCAATGAAAATAGGACTTCTTGGCCTTTGACCTTGGATAACTTTTGAAGTTCAAGTGATATGATGAGACTTTTCATACTTTATTTATAATCACAAAATATAGCTGTATATTTATAACACATACACATTCTAATATGATTGGATTATAATTAGTGTGATGCGCTGGCTTTTTTAATTTTTGTGACCCTTATAACAGAAAATTGCCTAATGCCCTTGCTTTTTTTTACCTGGGAAACTGTAAACCTGTAAAATATTCATATTTACCAAAGATGAGATAATATAATGCTATAGGTAATTTCGAGTTTTAAATATATTGCGATGGTTACTTTATTTGAAGAGTACATTTTATAGGTTTAATAAAATATCGCCGAGTTTTAGTCCTCAAATATTTTATTATTCATGTTGAAATTTGGATATTTATAATCTTGCACTATCTTATGGAAAATAGCATTCTGCGGATTTGGCTCAAATTACGCCAATTTCTTCTTCTCGTCATGCTGATAGAAAGTTAACATTGCCGCAATTCAATCCTATGAGTAGCTTTCTTTGCACAGTGCTTCCACAGACAATATTAGAGTATTTCACTATACGCGAGTATCCAATAAATGCTTCAGCACTACCCGGGTTCAATGTGTATATTTATTTATATATTGTATTAAGAAGAATTAATTAAGTTCTTTATTGTTCATATAATTAGCAACTCAAAACTGAAAAAACATAATTTTAGCATCGACGCTCGATATTGGTCTGACACTTTCAGGACAAATTAGACCTGACATATCGGAAAATATCTGATTTTAAAAAATTTGTCCAATTTTTAAATATCTCGTCAAATATTTCAACATTTTATAGGGTATAATAACCTAAAATTGTGGACATGAAATTTCGGCCAGTTGTATTTTGTTGCATAATTGTCCAAAAATGATCTATTTAGGAATTATCACTAAATTAAATGTCTCACACATACCACATAAATAAAAAAATCAGTCTGTACTTTCCGTATGAATTTTAAAACATCACAATTAACAAATTGTCTTTACTAAAAATAATAAAAATCATTAAAAGAAATTTGATATTTTTTATTCTGAAATTTAAAGAAATTTTCGAAAATTTCCATTGGAACAGAAAGTTTCGCAAATTTTGTTTATAAATCAACGATTTTTGTTAGTTATATTCAGTAATAGATCTTAATGATATTCTGATCTGATCTGAACGTTATTTGAGGTATTTTTGTCAGAAATATATATTTTTTTTGTACTGGCTGTGCTTCTTAAGTTTCCTATTAATATAGGCAGATTCGGCAAATGTTGTTTTATATATCTTGAAGTAAATGAGTGCTAGAAATAAAACAACAAAAATTAGGAACAGAAAGTCGGATATATTACTCCCAGCACGCTCCACACTTTGTGAAATATTGTTTTTATCCCCTTGTCGTGTACCAACGCAGGGTGTTGATATTGTCATGGCAAATCAAAATAGTAGAATGCGGTCACGGTGAGACAGGAGGTCGAGAAACTTTGCACTAATATAACAATCATCTGTGTCGCTTTCAAGTAAACGATTTTTGTTTTCTTTCTCGCACTCATTTACTTCAGGATATATAAAATTACTTTTGCCGAATTTATATATCATTTTGAAGCTCTTGGCATGTCTAATCGAAAAGTGGAAATCTCACGCTAAATAAAGATTTTACAGGGTGACTCCAAAATAAATGACTAGAAAAGCACAGTTGACACAGTTTGAGTCAAATCCACAAAATGTTATTTTCCATTAGAATAGTGCTGAATCCTTTGTCACACTATGCTTATATTTTATTTTAGAAATTTCATTTTTTTATTTTGCATTAAGTATTTCAGATTTCAAAGTCTTAATATATAAAAATATATTCAATACAACAACATAAAAATACATACACACAATTGGAATGTATCTTACCGATTCATTAATCTTTTTTCCATCAAATTCAACTTTATGAATAATGTTTGGTGTTAGAAATGAACAAAAACTAAAGAACATTTCATTGTGATGTAATTTTCCAGAAACAGATGAAATTGATCCTACATCTAATATAAAGTCATATAGTTTTTCACCAGACTTTAAATCATGAATGGCCATGGTATTCTAAAATTAATAAGGTGTGTATTATTATGTGTGATAATAATGCAAAATTAACTTTACCTTAACATCCTTTAAATAACAAACCACGATCATATCTTTATTAATAACATGTGCCCAGTCAAGTACATCTTTTGGATGTTCTAGTATTAAATCGACCCACTCAGATTCATTGGTATTTTCAATATCAATAACAATGATTTTATAATTTGGTGCACTTTTATTTGTTCGGAAGACAAATTTAGTATTATAATTTGTAATATACTAAAAAATATAAACGGTTATTTTAATACATCCTACCTACCTCAAAATAAGTACCTAAATTACAAAAGTAATTTATAATTATAGAAAAAATTAATAAATATATTTAAAAATGAAATTGTCAGAAAATATTTATAACTTATTAATGATGAAGTAACCATAAATGAACATCAGTTATATCTACCAGAAACCTTTCTACTTTTGTACATAAAATTTGTATAAGGTTCGGGACCATTTGAATTACTTTAATAATTAGAATAGTAATAATGTGTGGATTATTTACTCAAAAAAATACAATCAACAGAACATTCCTCAGTACAAATATCAAGGACAAATGAAATGCAATATATTAGGTAAAGTACCGCATAGACCTAATGTCGCATATTTATAATATTGAATGAAATATTCCAAATATTAATTCTAGCATATCTAAGTTTTTTTTTTCTTATTGGAATGTTTGCCATATATCACATTGTAAATTAATTCTACATTATATTCAAAATATTCTTATTATGATTTTTTTAGAAATCACTGAAACATGTCAATCTTACTTTTAAGGGAATGGGCTGATGTAATTTTCAGTTTTTCAGAATTTGTTTTTGAGCTGGGACGTCATTATTTTTTTTTTAATTGGAGCTCCCTCTTCTTTTGAACAGAAATTAATTTCTTATTGTTTTCTGAATACAATGGTATAAAATTGTAGGGGTCTTCTGTTTACCATTTACAAGATAAATACAAGATTTTAATAAAATAAAGAAAGAGTAGTACTCTTTCTGAGATTTTATTTTTGACAAAATTGAAAGAACCATTAACATTTAACGAAATTATCCAAATGTCCCCCATTAACAATCTGACACTTGCCAGCATGTGTGTAAACACTGTATTAAGCGTTCAATAATTTCTGAGTTGATATCTTCCATTTCAATTCGAATTAGAAATATTACAAATATTCAGTGTCAAACAAACTATAATCCTCAACACTTTAGTATTTATATATAAAATTTTGGATCCGTTACTTCCTCAACAGTCATTAGAAAATTGTTTTTTTATAAGGAGAATGCATAACCACTATACAAAAAGTCAAAATAATTTCTATGTTTCAACTGTTAGTATAGTCTAAGTCGACGCTTCCCTGCAAATAAAAAATGCAACAAAAACTTTACAACGTCATTGAAATACCATCACTCTTTGTGTTGTCTCGACCGAAAATTGACTCGCTTACCTTTATAGGTTTTTAATGTGCATCGCTTGCTTGATGACAGGCATGCCGCATGGCCCACGGTGATAATAATTATCGTAAAGTTTTTGTTGCGTTTTTTGAATGTCGGGCAGTGCTGACATGGACTATACATTACATGGTCAAAATAACTTGTTTCATAATGGTATAAAACATATAAATGTATTGCCTGATGAAATAAAGCTTAGTCCAAATTTGTAGAAGTTTAAAAAGGAATATGTGGATTATGTAAAAAATCATATAGATATATAATTTTTCATGTTTTTTATTCATATATTTTATCTTTGAATTACAGAAGTATGCAATATGTAAATGATTATATGTGTGTATAATATATGTTATTGTTTGTATTTATTACTTAGCTTTGTGAAGCGGCTCCCATCCCCCATGATAATTAATAACAAAGAAATCCTTGATCGTAAAACAATCATGAACACATTTAATCCCACCCGGTAATTATTTATCTCAATTTTATGTCAAGATCAATAAACAAATTGGCCATTTACGTTTAAGGTTAGGACCCAAATTGCGTTGTGTTTGTAGTACTTTTATATTTATTTACCCAAGTTCTTTATGTAAAGTTTAATATTACGGTTTATTAATCTGATGCTATTTACCTGAGAAAATTAATCACTTTGAATTTAAATGCCTCGTGAATGTTAACACACTGTTTATTAATTGATAAAACTAGTTAATCATTTATTTTATTTACCTTCTATTTTGTTACTCAAGATTGCACTGTGAATTCTATAGTTAAACTTTGTTGTCAGATTTTATTTGATTGAAATTAAATCATTATCATTTATTTAGTTGGTATTTTCAGAAAGTTAAAGTTGAAAGAAATGGCAGAAATTGTTTTAATACATATATTATCGTTGGGGCAATAGTCACAAAAAACCCATTTTATTTTATAACAATCCAAATATTTAAGACAATTGTCTAAACATTATATAGGAAAGTTTACGCTGCTATATGTTACAGAGTTGGTTATGCAAATAACAAGAACCATATTAGGCAATGGAATTTCTGAGTTACGTTGATAGAAATTAGAGTTGGGCAATTGCCGGAAAAATAATTGTTATTTCTGTTAGAGTAGGAGCTATCGTTCAGATGATCATATTAATTGTAAAATTGTTTAGAATGCTGGGGAAATTTCCCTATAGTAACTAAATAGAAGAGCAACCAGACGCAACCTTACGTGAGATGTGGTGGAAACGAGGGGTTACCTATTTGTTTTATAAAACTGCAAAATAATGATTGACATGAAGTTTGGATGGTCTCTGATAAAGTGCCTTGTTTTTGCATAACCCTAAATATATTAATTTTAGAAATAAAAAATCGTAATTCAGCAAACGTAAACTTCCCAATAAAGTACTTAGAATGTGCACTTTTACCTAATTTCATTATTGAAAATAATAACTGAACAAATTGTAATATAGTTTTATCCTATTTTCTTGTTAAAAATCAAAGCTAATATTTCATCAAAATCTAAAGTTTCTTTCAGTACCACAAACACGCAAATTTCCCATTTCCCCCCGAAATCCGAATATAAATGCATGATTTTTTAAATCGGAAATTCCATCTTTCAAATATATCAGTAATATGGTGCAATCATGCCCAAATACAAATTTTATTTTTACTGCTCTACCTCAATCTCGTTATAGTAAATACTTAAATGAAAAAATTGATAAATTTAATAGTGCGTTAAAGAATTTTGTGCATAAACTTGATTATTACAGTGAGGGTTTTATTCACTTCATGGATACTTGCGATCTGCTAGGGGTTGTTTCTAAAATAAGACATAATAAATGAAAAATTTAAAGTAAATAATAACTTAAAATATATTATGCTAACAGAGGGGGAGAAGAAGAGTACATTAGCAGAAGTTATGGAAATTCCCATAGAAGGTAACATATCTGCCGAGAAACACAGTAATGTGCAAAATGTTCACAATGAATCAACAGACAACTTTCAGTTTTTTCAGTTCCCAGTGTAAATATAGCCTAAACATAATTCATCAAAATATCCAGTGCTTAGCTAATAAAATATTAAATTTAAATAACGTTCTTGTTGATAAATATAATTGTGATATTCTTTTGCTTATGGAGCATTGGCAAAATAAAGACCAATTAAATACTGTAAAATTATGCAACTATACTTTATTAGACTATTTTTGTCGCTTCGGATATTATTGTTCATTTTATAAATGATTTCAGTGAGGAAGGTATTTTGGAGTGTTGCTGTGTTGAACTTATATATTATAAAATTATTATTGTGGTAATGTACAAACCTCCTTCTGGAGATTTTAACACATTTTTAAATTTATGTAACGGTTTACTGAACCATCTTTATAGTACTGAAAAGTCAATAATTATTGGCGGGGATTTTAACATTAATTTTTTAAGTCATAGTATGAATTTGTCACTGTTTAAAGACCTTCTATGTTGCTTTGATCTTCACATTACTGTTAACTCACCAACAAGAGTAACTTCGGTTTCCAGTACATGTATAGACAATTTTTTAGTCACAACAAATATTAATAATTTTAAAGTCAGTGTTGTTGATCTGTATTTATCGGATCATTTTTCTCAGTTTCTTTCCATTAAAGTAAAAAATAAATGTAAAAATGAAACCAAATATATATATATATATATATATATATATATATATATATATATACCGTAGAAATTTCAGCACAGAAAATATTACACAGTTCCATGATTATTTGCAGAATGAAAATTGGCAAGATGTTCTTACCCAAAATTGCCCTAATACTGCCGTTGACAAGTTTTATGACATAATTTTGTATTATTTTGAAGCAAGTTTCCCTGTAAAGCGTTTTAATATTAATAATAGAAAACTAAATGAAAACAAATATATGACACCTGAAATAATTAGACTAAGAAACCAAGTAAACTTATACAGTGACATAGCAAAAATAGATAATAATTATAAGGGTCTTAGTACACGTCTGAATAACTTAGATCGTAATAAATTACAGATCGCTAAACGGGAGTATCATGATCGTGAAATCTGCAATTCAAGTAACAGGACTAAAACTATGTGGAACATAATTAAAAAAATTCAGGGGTCAGGTTCAATTTCTAAAGATATATGTTTTAAAAAAGATGGCGATGAAATACCGATTGAAGATGTAGCTAATGGCTTTAATATTTATTTCACAAGCACCACAAATATAAATGCCTTGCCTGATTTTAATTTCTTAGAATCTAATGTGCCTAATTTTCATAGATCTATATATATATATATATCTGCAGTTTCTACTGCTGATGTTGAATTATTTATAAACTAAAATCCTCAAATTCTAGCGGCCATGATAATATTTCTAATAATTTAATTAAAAAATACAAATGTGTCATTAGTTATCCGTTAGCTTACATAATAAATCTCTCCATAGAGAATGGTATTTTTCCCAGCAAATTTAAAAGGACTATCGTCCATCCCCTTTATAAGAAAGGAGATCCAAATGAGTATAGCAATTACAGAGCTATTAATTTATTATATAGTTTTTCAAAACTTTTCGAACTCCATCTCAAAGAGCAGTTATTCAACTTTCTGCAAAAAAATAATCTGCTTTCTCCTGGTCAACATGGTTTCACTACTAATAAAAGCACGGCATTATATGATTTCCATTACCAAATTATTAAGGCGCTGGACAATAAAAAATTTGCTTTTTGTCTTTTTCTAGACTTCTCACGAGCTTTTGATATGGTAGATCACCAATTGCTCAAAGCTAAACTCGCACGATATGGTGTTCGCGGGAAAGCTTTGGAAATATTTTCTTCCTATCTCGACAACAGAGCTCAAACTGTAAAAATGGCCTGTGGAGCTGAAAGCGAGACTTGCTGCGTCAAGCAAGGAGTTCCACAGGGTTCAATTTTGGGACCACTATTGTATATTTTGTTTGCCAATGACATCATCGATTACTTGCAAAGAACATCAAATGTTCATGTCGTGTGCTACGCAGATGATACAAATGTTTTAATTACAGGAAATAACTCAAAGGAAGTAAAAACAACCACTGAAATAATTTATCAGGAAATTATACGCTGGCCTTATAAGAATAATCTAAATTTAAATAAAACTAAAACCGTTTCCATACAATTTACATTAAATAACAATTCCGAAGGCCTAACACTTTTTTGGTACTGACCTTGAGTTAAATATCTGTGATGCTAATAATTTGTTAGGTATCACTTTTGACAAACACCTGCAATGGGCCCATCACATTGAAAATCTGTGTATAAAGCTACGAAAAAGTTGTTTTGCTCTAAAATTTATGTCTAAGCATTGTAGCCAGGATATCCTTAAAACACTTTATTTTGCCAATTTTCATTCTCATCTGAAGTATGGAATTGTAAACTGGGGTAATAGTACTAATGTAGCCAGGGTATTTTTAATGCAAAAATATGCAATTCGTATACTGTTAAATTTGAGTTACAGAGAAACTTGTAGAGATGCTTTTAAAGTTTTAAAAATGTTGACTGTTGCTAGCCTATACATTCTGGAAGTATGTTCATATGTCCACAAACGCAAATCCACTTTTTTAAATAATCAAGTTGGACATTCACATGATACTCGATCTAAACATCTCCTACTGCCTGACTGTCATAGAACTACTATGTATCAGAGAAGTTTTGTAAATTCTATAATTTATTAGACGAAGATATTAAATCCTCTGGTAGTATACATGTTTTTAAAGGGAAACTTAAAAAATTGTTGCTAAACAAAAACTGTTACAGTCAATGAATTTTTTAATTAATTGTATTTTAATATCTCCTTTTTCCATATTATTGTTTTTTTTTCCTCTTTTTAAATTCATATGCCATAAATATAATCTATTTTTATATAATTATTTTAGGGTCTGACTAAGTCCAAAAATGTCATATATTTTAGCAACATTTATATTATAGTGTATTGTTTTCTATTTTTGGTACTGTTTTTTTTTAATTATTTATGTGACATTTTCTTCATCGACCTTATGTATACCTTTTTGGGTACATATGTTTTTTCAGTGGAGAAATAAAGATTATTATTATTATTATTACCTGAGGCAATATAAACCTCTACGTTGTTCTCCATGACTCTATCAGCGCCCTCGTCTATGCTTGCATAAGTTGTCATTGTGCAATTCATGGCAGCGACTTGAATGTTGAAAAGAAATCGAAGTAAATACGTTCGTTGTAGATGATTCGGACGACAATTTCGGTGATAATAATACACAGGTGGATCGCCTCTAATACCCGTACTTGATAGATTACTTCCAATTGGTACAGAGATTCATTATGTCAAAATAAGTGGCACAGCAAGTAGTTTAGTAATTTGTCCAGAGAGAACCGCTCGAATTGACGGACAATTAGCCTCCCCTCGTAATGCCCCTAGCCCGAGCTTTTGTATCATTATTGCCATAGAAAGAATGGCAAGAATGTCAGGATTTCATCCCTATACCACGCTGTCCACGATGTATACGTTTACATTATTGAGATACACGTTCTAACTATGGCGAACTATCCCCCTACTCAGTCCTTCATGTGTTTCCTAATCATGTTTTATTCACTTTGTTTTAGTTTTCTCACGGCGTAGTTTGTAAGCAACGTAGCAACCATCCGTATTTTACCAATAATCAGTTTGTCATTTATTTTAACACAATTTAGATCAGAACTAACACCATGTGCTGAGGCGATCTTTAAACGTTACTTAAACTTAGTATTTATCTAAATTTCTGACTGGATGTTTTAAACTATTCGAAAGGCTGTTGTAATTTTGTATTGAATTTAATTTCTCATAGGATGTAATGAAAATTACTGTTTAGTCGTTATAAAAATAATGTTTACATACATCTGAAATAAAATAAGGAATTATTTTTAAATAAAAAGCACCCTAATACAGGGTGTTTCCTTGGCTAATAATGTTTATTATTAATTCGATGCTTCAGATCATCTAAATTATTGGGTCTAATTAAAATAGACGCATGTTTAAATATAACTCCACAAGAAATCCAGTGAGGTTAATTTTATGTAACTGAAAATAAAAGTAATGTCTATTAAATTAGACCAAAACATTCCAACATGTAAACGGCAAACAGGAAGATGCCATTGTACTCAGAAAATAATAAGGAATTAATTTTTGTTAAACAAAAGAGGGGGGGGGGGGGGATTTGCAATTAAAAAATCTATGACGTCACATCTCAAAAACAAAATCTGAAAAAGAAAAGTTTTAAGTTGGTCTTTTGAAAAAAATAATATTGACATGTTTTCAAAAATGATTTAATAACAATATTATGAATATTGTGCGGAACCACACAGTATATTATCAAAGTTTAAAAAATAAGGTTATCCAATATATAACTGAAAAATTCTCTTAATATTCTTTTCTACTTTTGGGATTTCTACTACAATATCATCTTCTAAAAATAACCACAGAATCTACAAAATAAATGAACTATCCAGTATTACTGGACAGTAACTTCTACGACCATAATATTTACGTCAAAGAAATAAGCATAATAAGTATTTTTTGCAAACAACACAAATCAGAACAAAAACAAGAATGGTATTTGAGAAATAAAATTCATTTTCTTTCTCAATTTCATAAAGAACTCTTGTTTGCTGTTTTCCAGTTTATTCTGTTAGTTTTCTCAAGGATATTCACAACTCTGCGATTTTCATCGAGTTCATTCTTTTCAGATATCCCCTTTCAATTGTTTCAAATACTGTCCAAATTTTGTCACAATAGTGAAGAATGTATGATTGTTTGCAAAGTTTGCTTAAGAGTTTGCATATTGATTAATATAAACATTTTACTTTTAAAATTAACAACCTTCAAGTATTATCTGCCTGCACAATACTCCTTATTTTGAGAGTCAGGGCATAAATATTTTTTAGTTTCCTCCCTGTGTATGTAGCAAAGCAAACACTAACCCTAAAAATAAATTTTGTTTACATATTCGGCACAATATCTCAAAAATTATGCGTATGGATTATGCTGCATGCCATGTGGGGTAACAGAGGTACCTCACATAAATATTTTCTATTTTTCGTAGAAAAAAAATTAATTTCAATATTTTTATAAAAAAAGGATTTAGGAAAAAATTTTCTAGGATTACGTGGAAGGAAAAAAATGCAAAAAAATATTTAGAAAGTTACGGTTAAAAAACTGCACCTGAGGTACCTAAAATAACCCGCTCAGTCCTGGGAAGGTTAGTGTAATTTTTATGTTCATCCAAATTTACCCTGAAAAATCTGGATGACTTACCCACATAATGTTTAAACCTGAAGCTCACGTTAGAACTTTTTGCATGATTAATTGCCGCTAATACTATTTGTTTTTATGTTAAGTCAAGTATGTTTATTAACCTAGTCAATTTCTATACAGCAGAGTGTGTGATTAGTTTCTGAGGAGAAGGTTAAATAGTTTATACTATTAGATTTGTAAGTAGAAAATCTAATACATTTTATTGGCAAATAAGTCAATTTTTTCATCCTGGAACCAGACACATGTAATTAAAATCAAATTTGCTCATATCAAAATAATCACCTTGTACGTATATATTTACCACCAAAAACATTTGAATTCCAAATAAGCAAGATGTGAGGGTAGTTCCACAGAAAATGAAACAGGGTATATACAGTATAACTAGCTTGATGTGCCCAACAGGTATCTTCAACAAATATTTAATAATTTAAAAGCCTAATATATATTACCATTTTAGCATTTGCATTTCTCTTAACCAAGTATTCACTTAAGTTATATTAATACAACAGGAATTTTTATGTACATTCAGAATATCTAATACATGTATTTTGTAAAATATACTTAGTTATTTTTGTTTCAAAATTCATTATTTCTGTTGTTAAATATTTATATCTTTTATAACAATAGAGATATGTCTTGAACATATCAAATCTGCTGTATATAAATCACTCACCAAATAAATTATATTACCTCAAAATCAGCAACAAATTCTGTTACAATTGGTGTTAATTTCAACTTCCCACTAATTCGTCGATCTGGTTGAAATTTCGTAAAATATAGTAAATTATTCTTACATCCTTTAATTGGTGTTATTACTAAATAGTCCCCGCAATGGGTAACATGAGCTCCCCTTAAAAATATTATTGAATTACTACAAACAGATGATTCCATAAAGATAGACTACGAACAAATTAATTATTAATCATTATTTTGTGGTAAAATAAATTTATCACACTCATAGACTGGCATTAAAAAAAATTCGATTTAATTTTAGTTGAGCCTCGTCGATAGCTATATAATATTAAGCAAACTATTTCAATAACAAATGTTGAGTGCTAAAAAGATAACTTACATTCTAAGTTGAGGGTCTTCAAATTCCACAGCCATAATATCCTTTGATTGATCTGTACCTAGTTCATGATAATATAATTTTTGATTTTCACTCGATTTTGTTTCGGAACCATCAGATTTACCTGTTTGATTTAAGTAGGCCTAGAAAACGTAAATAATAAGGATTTATTGGAATATATGGCAACATTAACTTTCCAACTGTATTGAAAATGAACTTGGTAAATATTAATTTTCACAAAGTCAAAATACTTCTGAAGAAATATTTTTTGAAACTGTAATGAAATTTATCTTCTGTTATTTCATCAGAAATGTGTGTTACCGCATTGTACGTTGGACCTATACAAAGATTTATTAAGTCAAACGACGAGCTATACCGAGTTCGCATGAAGGGGTAATTTTTGAAGAAAATTTGTCAACGATGTCAAAACCTCTGGTAGAGAAAAATCAAAATTTTCAGTCAAATTTAACAGAAAACGTAAAGGTCATAGGTCACATTTGCCAGAGGTCAGTTTGAAGGTCATTGGTGTATCGAAAACTTCTATGTGCATCACAAGTACGCTTTACTACAAGAAAGCCACATGCAACATATCATATGTCTGGGTGTTAAAACCTAACTCATTGCACGGATGGTTTCAAATGCCTCAGTTCTAGTGAATATATTCAATATAATTTTAAATTCACTTTTAAAATCTAAATAATACGTTCAAAACAAACACAGAGGAGCAAGAGTATACTAGAAATTGAAACAAGAAATTCTCAAACTGAACCTTCCAGTGCCGTCGATTGCTCTAAAGTCAACTAATCATTGGGTGGTAGTTGAAAACTCCGTTTCACAAGTTCCCCTTATTCGCCCTGTGTGGCATGGCACCACGAATTTTGTATTAAATTGCATATTGTTTGAACTATATATTGGTGGATATATATATTGGTAACAAATAAGTGAAACGTCTTATATGGTCAAAGCTACTATAGGCTGGACATTATAGATGTCTGTGACATATAGGGACTTGCAGCTCTGCAAGCACCATGAGCAGCCATATCTAGCCCTAGTGGACTAAACGCAATTTGCTAAGCAGGAGTTGCAGGAAACAACCACTCAGTTGAAGCATCTTTTTTCAGACCCGAATTGTTTTGTGGCTTATCCAAAAAACACATAATGGCGGAGACCCAAGAATGGGAAAAGAACAGAAGGAGTCCTACTAGAGGACTATTCCAGGCCAAAGATAAGCGAAAGAATGCCACAAGGCGTCTTGAACTCAAGAGTCCAAATTAAGGCTGATTACAGGCCACTACCCCTTGAGATACCATCTCTACAACATGGGCAAGGCAGTAGATGACAAATTCAGATACTCAGATGCTGCAACTGAGACTGCAGAACATATGCTCTGTGATTTGAAGGTATTAATTGGCCTTAGCCTAAAGTACCTGGAATAGGTGGAATTAACGCCTGAAGACAGGGAAACTAGCTAGGACAATCACAAGCTTTCTAAAGTCTTGAAATGCTGGACAACAATTAATTGTAGGGTAATTTACAAAAGATCTTTTAGGTCAAACTGAATGCTACTTAGAGCCAAGCGATCCCTTAAACAATCTACAATTTGTTGCGTGTCAAATTTAAAAATCTGCATCAAAAGCTGAAGTTTCTATATGAGTGAGGTTATTTTTTGTGTATGCTTAGGTGCTCCTAGCCTGTTATTACAGTAGATTGTTTCAGGCCTCGCTTGGCTCTGAGTAGCCTTACTTCACTTCAATTTAAAAGATCTTTTGTGATTTACCCTACATCTAGTTGTTGCCAAGGATTCCAAGACTTTTTACAAAGCTTGTGATTTTTCTGGGGGCTAATTTCCTTATGTCTTCAGGCCTGCTCTAGGAATTTTAGCCTAGTGCAGATTAATACCTTGCATTCACAAAGTATATGTTCCGCAGTTTCAGTTGCAGTATCGCAATATCTGCACTTGTCTACTGCCTTGCACATATACTTTAGATGACATCTCAAGGGGCAGTGGCCAGTTAGAAAGCCTGTTATCAGCCTTAATTCGGACTTTTCAAGTTTGAGAAGCCTTGTGGCATTCTTTGTCGAATAAGTTATAAACTTTTTCGCTTGTCTTTGGCCTGGAGTATAGGACTAGGAGTGATAGGACTCCACCTTGTGGATAACCTCTGACTTCAGTCACAGTAGCTGACTGATCCCCCACAGTTGTAGTAATTATCCTGCTTCTGCGCTTGGACTGTATCCATTTAGTTGTATGGATTCATAGGAGGTGTTGTCAAAAGCACCCTCTATGTTTACAAAAACACACATAGCCACTTCTTTAGCCACGAATCTCTTTTCAATGCCTTGAACTACGGAATGTAGAGCATTTATTGTTGATTTGCCAGGTTGATAGGCAAATTGTTTAGAACGAAGCGGTATCCCTGTAAAGATTTCGCTTCTGATATGTTAATTTAAGTTTCTCCATTGTTTTTAGGAAAAATGAGGTTAAGCTAATGGGGCAGGGTTTAGGCTCGTCTGGTGGATGTTTTGCCTATTTTCGGAGCGTACGCCACCTTAACTTCCCTTGGGGTATTTACCAGTGGCGGTTCGTGAGTTTTGAAAATAAGGAAGCCGAAGGGCGGGTGGGTGGTTCGCGCGCCGCAGAACAAATACATGAAACCTAATGTTGTGTAAGCATTTGTAGCACTAACTGTATTACCTGCGTTGTTATTTTTGTATAGGTAGTTTATTATATATCTATGAATAAAAAAATTCTGGTCTGGGAGTTTTAAGTGCCGAACCCCTATTACAGAGCAATACATGGTCATTAGTTAATAGTGGGCTAATGTACCATAAATGACTATTAGTATTGTGTAATTTTGAGAGTATACCAGTACATAAGAAATAATTTTAAAATATGATAAGATTAATACCAATATTCTTACCCCATAGAAAAATCCTTTATTATCGTGCATCCAAGTCATAGGTGAATATTTAACTTTCTTTAGTACTTCATCGTAATCTTTACCTATATCACAAAGAAACATTTTAGCATAAAATAATTTCCTCTTCAATTTCTGGCGAAAATTCCATTTACAAGTACCCACAAATATCTATAAAAACTTACCATCTTCTACATTTTTAAACTTTATTTCTAGCCAATCTGACCCACTAGCACTAAGGCCATACGCAAATGTTTTGCCATCCTCGGAAAAGGCCGTTCCACTTAATGCAACTGTACCATCTTCCGAAAACTTATTTGGGTCCAAAAAAACATTGCCTTCACTATCTAAGGTTTCCTGCATGAATATAACGCTCTGATTTTGCAAACCTGAAAGTTCCTTTGTTAAACATCCATATCAACAAAAAGTATTATCATGATTAAAGTATACTTACCAGTATTTCTATATTGATAATATTTATTTCCATGACGAAATGGTATTGAAAGTTTTGGATAGTTCCATAAATCTGTGATTCTGTCTTTTATCTTATTTTTAAATGAACATTCGTCTAAAAATGGTCTGGTTATGGCATTTTGAGCATTTACAAAAGCTTGTGTTTCTTCTGAATCCGGGTCCTCCAGCCAGCGATAAGGATCCATAACCTTAGAAAATGTCATCATTTTATATAAAATAATTTATCTCAAATTTTTAAATACCTCCACTCCAAAGTATTCTTCCTTAACAGTCTCATCTCTTCTTGCATTAGGATACTTAAAAGACATAGTTTTGCGAGGGAAAATGGTAAAGGTATTCCTATGGTAGACACCTACTTGTCAAAATAAAACAATACATCTCAGAAAAATATTCACTTACCTAATTCTAAGAATATTTAAAAAATGATGCATAAATTTGCTGATTTGCCTAGGTATATTATTTATTTTAAACGTAAAATTTTGAACATAATATATAAAGCAAATGGTCATTAAAATATTAAAAATAGATAAGGATGATAGGTGCTTTCGTTCGTGCTAATCATACGTGAACGAACATGGTAATCATGATTCACGTTTGCACCACAGCTGCTTTTGTTCGTCTTGAACAAAGTGATTGTGATTAGTAAGCAACCAATAGAAATCAAGAATTTGAAAAATATCTCAACTCAATTGACTGTTTAGTGATTGTGTTCAGTTTGTTCAAGACGAACGAAAGTACCTCACATTTGCACGTTTGATCGTTCCGATTTGTTTTCTCCCTTTCTTGTTTTTAAGAATCATGTTCAGTAATCGCCTTGCCCCTTTGAATCACACATTTTCCGTGTTCACTTTAAAGGTTGTCTGCTTTAAAGTAATCGCTGATCACATATTTGTCTGTTTATAACCTACCTATAAGTTACCTTTCAAAATATTTCTGTTTTGTTCTATGAAAATATATTTTGTTTGAAAAATAGTTTTTTACATTTGTTTACAGTTAAGGTAGCCCAACAGAATATTAGCAATTCCAATTACAGGGTTACACACAAACAAAATGAATAAGTACACACTGCTCCTGCAAATAAATACAAAAATTGCAAGAATCAAGTATAGGTACTTTTATTTCTGTTTGAGGGCAACAAAATTAGTACATTATACACTAAGGGAGAGAAACGTCTTATTTTTCCTGAGGTGTAATTTGAGGCCCGAGGGCAACAAATACATCGAGGGAAAAATGGCGGTCTCTCCCGAGGTGTATATACTATTTTTTCCACGATCGGGAGTAGAAACATTTATTTCATAAATAAGGAATTATAATAAATTGGAGCAAGATTGTGACAGAAGTAAAGCATTTACTCCCTAGGGACGAAATAAAACAATAATTTCTCTAGGGGAGTTTTTATTTCATGCCCAATATTTAAACAAAATGTAATAAAAACTCCCCTAGGGAAATTATTGTCTTATTTCGTCCCTAGGGAGTAAACGCTTTACTTCTGTCACAATTTTGATGCCATAGAAATCGATTTCTACTCCCGGTCGTGGAAAAACAAATTTTCATTTGGAGTAGGTTTGTGATTAATAAAATTAACTTCCTGAAGATTCATAATTTATATGTATATGTCGTAGTCACATAGTGAAATACGGCTTTTGAGGAAAAGCCTAGGCAGTTCATGTAATGCCGGCAGATAGTGTAAAATCTATATGCTACATGATTTGCCTAGGCTGTTCATAAAGAGCCTGGTTTATTTCGTCATTTAATGTTATGATTCGTGTTTTACATGATCTGCCGGCTTCACAGCTAGGCTCATTGTGTAATGTCAAAAATAAACATACAAATAGTTTGGAATTGTACCGTTACTATTCTTTTTTTCCAATTTAACGAAACTATAATGGAAGAAAAATCTTTATTTTATGAACACTATAAAACATATTACGAGAAGAAGCCTAATAAACGTCCATGGAACAAAAAACATTTAAATGAGGTAAGATTATTCATTTAATATTAAATTGAGGTTAGGTGATAGGTAGAGAGGTTAGGTGTTAGGTATAGACCATTCCAGAATGACGTCATTGACAGTTCGGCCATATTTGCAAATGTAAACATTGCAAGTATTTCATCATTAAATTGTTTAATCCTGGTTTAATTGATAGAACATGCCGCATTTTTGTATTGCTGTTAAATGTTCAATGCGTGCTAAAAGAGATAATGCATCGTTTTTCCGATTTTACGCTATTTTAACCAATAGGGGGATCATCTTAATACATTGTCTACAGAAAAAAAAATGCTCGGATTGAGGTTTTGGGACGGGGGCCACTGAGTAAAAGCCACCTAAAACACGGTCGTATTTGTTCAAAACATTTTATAACTGGTAAGTACTTTATTTTTGTACATAAACTCTTAGGTTTTATAAGGTTAGAATCAAATGATGTATGTGTAATTTTAGAAAAACTAGCTGCTTTAGAGGCTAAAACTACAAATACCCTCCTTTACATAAGGCCAAACTCAGTTGTATCCTATAGATTTGGAAAACACACGAAACACTGCATGTTCATGTAAAAAGAATTATAGGTTTGCTCAAAAGAAAATTTAAGATTTTTCATGAAACAATACACATAAGCATGTTGTCAAAACGAAGAAATTGAGTGCATTGGATAAAATTGTCGTGGTATGTAGTGCAATAATAAACATGTGCCTTCTCAAATACTAAATAATATAAATAATGAATTATCTGTGTCTATTAATAAAAAACAATTTTAATTATATATACCTATTTATTTCAATATATTGCACATCAAGAATATGTATTTTTTATCCACAGTAAAACAAATGTTATTTAATATTCACTTTATTTTAAAATATCCACGTTCAGGTTCAGTCAAGCAAAAAAAAACATAAATTAGATACGGACATAAATAGGCGTAAGTTCATTTTTATCTATCAAAAGAAGGATGTTCCTAAGATAAACCTCTTGTTTCTACTTTTTTGGCCAATCCATATCCCGTATTCGCAACATTTCTGCATTTTTCATGGAAGGTACTGGCCATGGTGTAAATATACTACACCGTGGTACTGGCCAAACGGAAAGTTTTTCAGTGGACGCTGAACCTGGACCACTGTCTTCGATGGTATTTGGACGATCATGCAGGTACAGAATGGCTATATGACTGCATACTTCTGATAAAGCAGCCATACATGTACAGTGAACACTGGAAATGCTGGCATCCTTTAAAATAATAATCCTAACTTGAAGTAACTTTTCCCTCTTTCGTTGAGAGTGTTTAACCTACAACAAAGATTTAAAAGATGTTAATCAAGTTTAAAACCTCTGTGGCATATCACAGTTATATACATTAACATGCAGAATGTAACTGTAATATAAAATTACGCATTAACATTGATTTCTTACCTTCCTAATGACAACAAATGTCTCATCGCTGATTTGCTTTGCCAAAATTCCTTGAACAGAGCCAGATTCGTAAAGCCTGTAGGCTTGCAAGCTTTTATGAGGCTAAAAATGTTGACCAGTATAATAAATATGAGTTAGTATTAAATAATTCACGTAGTCCATCATAGTAATATTATAAATTTCAAGCCTGCTCTCTTCAAGAAGAATTACATAGGGGTCAATTTTGTCAATAATCTCAATTTTTTTAACATATCTGCACTTAACGTCACCTCAAAGGGTTACATAATATTCACCTCGAGACATCTTGGCGAAAAAATTTGCAAAAAATCACAATAAACCAAATACACAGCATCAAAAACGAATGTAAACACACGGATAATAATCGCTTTGTGTGCCACCCAGGCAAAATGGCGGATCTGTCAAAGTCACGTGTTCTGGAATGGTCTATAGACCATTCCAGAATGACGTCATTGACAGTTCGGCCATATTTGCTGGGTGGCATACAAAACCATTTGCGTATGTAAACATTACGAGTATTTCATCATTAAATTGTTTAATCCTGGTCTAATTCATAGAAAATTCCACATTTTTGTATTGCTGTTAAATGTTCAATGCGTGGTGAAAGAGATCATGCATTGTTTTTCCGATTTCCCGCTATTTTAACCAATAGGGGAATCATCTTAATGCATTGCCTATAGAAAGAAGAAATGCTCGGATTAAGGCTTTGGGACGGAGGCCACTAAGTAAAAGCCACCTAAAACACGGTCGTATTTGTTCAAAACATTTTATAACTGGTAAGTATACTTAATTTTTATACAAAAACTTCTTCTAGGTTTTATAAGGTTAGAATTAAATGATGTGTGTGATTTTAGGAAAACTAGCTGCTTTAGAGGATAAAACTACAAATGCCCGCCTTTACAAAAGGCCAAACTCAGTTGTATCCTATAGATTTGGAAAACACGAAATATTGCAACTGTACGGGTTCATGTAGAACGAGTTGTAGGTTTGCTCAAAAAAAAGATTATTCATGAAACAATACCCATAAGCATGTTGTCAAAATGAGGAAATTGAGTGCATTGGATGAAATTGTCGTGGTATGTAGTGCAATCATAAACATGTGCCTTCTCAAATACCAAATAATATAAATAATGAGTTATCTATGTACTTACCTAAGTGTTTATTAATAAAAAATAATTTTAATTATATATACCTATTTATTTCAATATATTGCACATCAGTAATATATATTTTTTATTCACAGTAAAACAAATGTTATTTAATATTCACTTTATTCTTTTAAAATATCCAAGTTCGGGTTCAGCCAAACCAAAAAAAGACCATAAATTAGATACGGACATAAATAGGCGTAAGTTCATTTTTATCTATCAAAAGGGTCCTCGCCCACCCATCTTCCAGCGGCTTGTATATCAGTGTATGCGCGGAAGATATACAACCTTAGGCGAGGGTTGTATAGGAGATATACCATCCTTCGGAGGGGATGTAAAGCCGTCGGTCCCTTGTCTATTAAATGTTAGGCAAGTAAAAGATCCCTACTCTTCTTAAGGGAAGAGGTTCGGCAAAATTCCTGGTTGGGGGTAGCTCGTCTACAGGCGTCGGTGTTAGGCCTCAGTAGCGGAAATAGGCCGACGTTAAATAAATGTATATAAAAAAAAAAAAAAAATCTATCAAAAGGAGGATGTTCCGAGACAAACCTCTTGTTTCTACTTTTTTGGCCAATCCATATCCCGTATTCGCAACATTTCTACATTTTTCATGGAAGGTACTCGTCAAACGGAAAGTCAGTGGACGCTGGACCAGGACCACTGTCTGCGATGGTATTTGGACAATCATGCAGGTAAAACAGAATCGCTATATGACTGCATACTTCTGATAAACATGTTCATCTGATACATGTACAGTGATCAATGGAAATGCTGGTGTTCTTTAAAATAATACTCCAAACTTGAAGTAACTTTTTCCCTCTTTCGTTGAGTGTTTAACTTACAACAAAGATTTAAAAAATGTTAATAAAGTTTAAAACCTCTGTAGCATATCACAATTATATACATTAACATATAGAATCTAATTGTAATGTAAAATTACGCATTAACTTTGATTTCTTACCTTCCCACTGACAACAAATGCCTCATCACTGATTTGTTTTGCCAAAATTCCTTGAACAGAGCCAGATTCGTAAAGCTTGTAGGCTTGCAAGCTTTTATAAGGCTTAAATTGCTAACCAGTATAATAACTATGAGTTAGTATCAAATAATTCACGAAGTCCATCATGGTAATATTATAAACTTCAAGCCTGCTCTCTTCAGGAGGGATTGCATAGTGGTCAATAATTTCGATTTTTTTATCGTATCTGCACTTACTATTGCCTCTAAGGGTTACATAATATTCACTTCGAGACAACTTGGCGAAAAAATTTGCAAAAAATCACAATAAACTCAATCCATAGCACGAAAAACGAATGTAAACACACGGAAAATAATCGCTTTGTGTGCCACCCAGGCAAAATGGCGGATCTGTCAAAGTCATGTGTTCTGGAATGGTCTATTATTTAGAGATATATTTTAAGTTAATAGTCCAGTTTTCGCATATTGTTAAATAAAATAAATAAAAACAACCAACAACTCTTACTTTTGTATTTTAATAATTACCTTATTTTACAATACGACTAGATCATTCATGAAATGCCGATGCCCTAAGTCACGGCAGATCCTGTAAACTTCTCATTACATCAAAATACTAAAATTTTGAGGCACTTCATGAAAAGCCTAGTCACATGAGGTGTTTCACACTATCTGCCGACATATTACATGAACTGCCTAGGCTTTTCCTGAAAAGCCATTTTTCATTATATGACCACATATGACTACGACATATATAAAATAAAATGAACTGATATTTTCTTTTATTGGAATAAAGGTTAGTTCTCATAACTGCGGAGTGCGGATTGCGAATTTCCGCTTGCGGATTTTTTTTTAATTCGACATAAGCTAATTTGCTAATTTAACTTCTGAAAAGTGAACGAATTGTTTTATGAACATTTCGCTACACCTGCAAGAAAATTACACTATTTTAAAACAAATTTTATAAAAATCCGCACCAAAAAATTAGCATTTTGCAACTATCTGAACGGGACTTAAGACCAATACCACCGAATACCCTGAAGTGTAACTTTCGTAAAATAACACTAGAACAGTGGTGGCCTGAGAGTATAAAAATATATTATACTCTCAGGTTGTGGAAAATTTTCGTGACCTTCGGCCATTTTCTGCGGTACATTATTAGGGCCGGTTTCTCACAAACGAATCTGGCAGAGTCGGCCTGGTTTCTACAGACTTTAGCTGCACATACATTTCTACCTTTCTTCAAAGAAAGTTTATCCATTGTTTGTAAAAACACACCCAAACAAATCAAACAATAATGACAGAAACACTAACTGGAAATGTAAAGAATCACATAAACTGCTTCTCATACAACTAGGCAACTGCGACTGAAAATAATAATAGGCAACTGATGAAATGCACCACACAAAATGGCGATTTCACGTGCGCCAACTCGGGTGCATCAACTCTTCGCGCCAATGACAGTTACACTTCAGGGTAGTGCCAGTTCCAGCCAGTTCAGAATATTTTGTTCAGTCAAGACTTGGCGTACTCAATAGGGAGATGAAGTGCAGTCACGAACCACCGTGATCACTTCAACTCCCTAGCTCATGCGCATGTACTGATCCTTCAAATGACAGATAGTTAAATCAGGATGCGTATTATCATCTTCGTCGAGTTAAAAAGAGGAACATTCTTTTTTACTCTATCCGCCAGAGTGCACCAGCTGTAGTCGGTTGTTTGTCCGTCAATCTCAATACGCAAAATATGTCTTAGAATAAACAAAGTTAATAATTAGGATGTAAAATGAAAACTTGTTGCTGTGTATCAAAGTGCTCTAACACAGCAGGACATTTAATTCCTAAAAATGACCGTTTCCGACAACTATGATAAATCTGGTGTTTTAAAATTGTAATCTATATATTCATCTTCAAGTGTACTAATTAAAACACTGCCATAATTGATTAATCTAGAATAAAAGAGAAAAGAGGACTTATAAACAAAAAATTCAACAAGTTCATAAAATTATATACGTTTCAACCAAATCATCTTTTTTTTCTATGAACTCTATAGCACCTCTTTTTCTCAGCTCCGCTTTTAAACTTTTAAACGATTAAGGGCGAGTTGTACAAACAAAGTTCAGTTTCAGTTCAACCTAAACTCGGTTCAAAATCCTTGACTACCACTGTTGCTACAATTGTAACCTTGGATTTTGAACTTAGTTCAAAGTCGAACCATGTTTGTACAATCCGCCCTTAATGACCAACTACCGTAATCCTTTTTATCAATTTGGTTCATTTCTACGAATAAGTGATTGGAAAATTCACGGAAATCGGAAAATTTAAATTATTTATAAAAAATAAACGTTATATATGATACAAGTTGAGAATGATATTAAACCGAGTACGCATGGCGTTATCTATTGGATATATTAGGAACTGGCTTAGATTATTGTTTCTCATACTTTTTATCAGTTTAGCTCATTTCTAGGAAAGAGATTGGGAAACTTAGAAATCGAGAAATTTAAACAATTTATAAGTTTATATAACTTTTAAATTGTTGTTTAATGTCATTCTTAATTTGTATATATTATATGATACAAATTGAGAATGTTCGTCCGCTGAGCGGAAGGGAAGTGACGCGGAAGCGCGATCATTTAGCGGAGCTCTGTCCGGCTGCAGGAGAAACTTCCCAAACGACGCGTCACTTCCCCTCCACTCGAGCGCCAGAACGTCCAAAATTCAGAAATAACCCAATTTTCAAATGCGTTTTTAAGGTACTAAAGGAACTTATGATAATTTAAAGATAATAGGGTTATAGGGAATAGGTGATGCGCCTACCCTGGAGGTAAAATAACCATATGCTGACATGGAATTTTTATGTAAACAAACGGTGTTTAAGGTTTATTATTAACGTACAAGTTATTTATTACGTTTATTTTTTATATGCCTCAAGACTTTTGTATGCTTTCATTTCGCCCATCGTAAAAGCACTTTTAGAATATACAAGATACATTACTATGTCAGGTTATACTATATTTGGAAATTTTTCTATATAGGTACCTATCCACTAAACAATCTTCTAAACGAAGTGTGTATAGAAATAAATCTTGATGAATTTTGTCAAGCTGTAAATAACTACTCATGTCCATGTTTCTGCAATCGATTGTTAGAATATTTTAATTTTTGTATAAATATATAATTATTACACTCTTACCTTAATATTTTATTAAAATATCACGGTTATCACGAATGTACAAACAAATATAAGACACAAGGAAAGTTTTTTCACACGTAAACAAGCCCAAAAATAAAGGTTAGTATTTGTTTAATCGTCCAAGGTATGAATGTGACCTCACGTGTGCGCCACCTATTTCATCAGGAATAAATAGCTTTTTAAAAAATTGTTCTATAACCATTTTTGACCATTTCCACACCGTTTTTCGGAAACACCTTTTGCAACTTTATCCACACATGAAAATAGACCAAATAATTAATAATAATTTATCCTCAAAAGTGTGAAAATTTAAAAGTAAAGAGCGGGTGAGAAAGTTCCAAGAATATTCATAATTTATGTTAATAATTCAAAATCCTGATATTCGGATTGTAACCCAAGAAGAGACAAAATGTTTCCAACATCTAGAAAATTCCGCAAATCGAACTATTGTCCACCGATTGACAATACTGAATTACCTACTGATTCCATGGAAGATAAGTTGAATCTCCAATTTCATGAAATAGCTATAGATCTTGGCTAAATTTGCATTTATAATAAAACTCATGGACTGAGTTGAGCGTTCATTGTGTGTAATGTTGGGTAAATACCTATTCAAAATGCTGGAATGATTCCGAATATTAAATTTTCATTCGATTTACGATTTATGGCCAGTTTGATAATGTTATTAACCCTTTATCCTAACTTTAAACTTATGGTCCAGGGTCCAACGCCTCTTTTCTAAAGTGATTACTAACAGGCTGAATTTTCGTAAGCGGCTTCGTTTTGACAAGTCTTCCAACTTTTCTCTCTGCGAAAATTCTCGGTAGACACAGACACAGTAGAGAATAGATCGTACTCCCACTCGGCCGGAACAGTGGGATAAGATTTTCAGTGCGCAAGCATGCTCCTGGGCTTTAATTATCTGATGCGCAGTGGACAGCAGTGATGTTATTGGGCAAGGATGGTTAACTACAAAGGATAGCTTACCTACACCGATTTATTCCCCCAAGGTCACACGCGATTTGTCGGCTGTGACGTCGGCAAAGGGCTCCGTCTGCTTGCGGCTTGCACCAGCGGTCCTTTTTAAAATAGATATATTTTGTGGGATGCTGTTTTATTTATTTATTTTTTTTTAGCTAAGTAGCTCTCGATATTTTATAAATAACATATAACAGTTATCATATATAAATGTATATATTATGTACAATGAATAACAATTTTTTTTATTTGTTTAAAAACTTATTTTTGAAAGTAGTGAATAGTTATGTACAGGTACCTATGGAAAAAGAATAAAACACATATATTTTTTAAAATAAAGATATAGTTTTAATACTGCATATAATAATAATAAAACTTTATTTCTATAGACTTGAATAGGTATTAGAATATATTCAGAAAAGGTAGATAAAATAAGTCAAATTCAATATGTATAATACAACTTATAAATACAAAACTTAATAAGTAAAAAACAAACAATGAAAGACTAACAATATATAAGGCTTTAGGAAGCATAAATACTTTAAAATAGGGAAAAGAAAATATCAAGATGAGCTGGCATCGATGAAAAGATTAGTACCTAAGTACTCATCAACAGAATAAAAGGAATATTTAAGTAAAAGTAAAATTTCACTTCTCTTTTAAATAGGTGAATTACATTTGTTTTTTTATTATAAAAGGGAAATTTGTTGTATAACTTAATGGATATTACTTTGCAGCCTTTGGCCTTTGAATGAGCAAGATGCATGAATTTTAAAAATGCCTAAATTTATTATTTTTTCGTAATATGCGTTATATAAGTTGATATTATAATAACAGAAATTCATTAAAAATATTGATGCTACAGCACATTGATGTCCAGGCATCTTCGTTACTTTAAATTAAAAAATTAAAATGAAAAAAATACTTGTAAAATCTGTTGACATACTTACAAAAAAACAATTGGGTTAGAAATATAATTCACGAAGAAGTTCAAAATTCACAAATAGTTCACATAAACAAATACAAATAGAATTGAACGTATTCAAAAATATTTCCTGTTAATAAGTTGATAATAACCAAATTACAAAAAACACCTTCAAAACACATAAAAGGAGAAAGAAACCAAACACAAATATGGCGTGTACCTAACCGTAGCCGTAGAGCCCATGGCGCAATCAACTACCGCCGCACCGAGAAATACACCGCTTAATACGTCACTAAAGGGCCAAACGGAGTGGGGAAATGGGCAACGTTACTCTTATGGAGATGAGCAATCCTTTATAGTTAAAACCATCCTTGGTTATTGGGTTGATGTTTATTGTTTACTCGAGTAATGTACATGCAAATGCGCGTGAGATGGAAATAGTGGATGTGCAGTGGAATAAAAAAAATAAAATCGAGTACAACAAACATCAAAGGGACTGCCGAGGAGTGAAATTACTAGTCTATTCTCTACTGTGACACATCAGATATCTATATGCAAAGTTCTACGTGGCATGTTGATCGTGGAACTACACACTTATGGCGTAGAGGATTGGAAAACCTGCCAGAAAATTTGTAGGACAATTTGAACACTCGAATTTTAGACCTCATTATTTTACATATTGGGGGAGGCGGACTCGCCGGTCCAACCCATATATCGCTTCTGTAGGATAAGCGCAGCTAGCTGTTTTTTTACACTTTTGTTAATAGACTTAAATTATATAGTTGGTAATATTGGCATCACTGTCGGCCAGAAATTGCAACTTCATGTAGTTCAGACTAAAGAAAGATATCATAAATAAAAACATTCAGAGATTAACAAAATTTTCACGAGTAACTTTGTTACTTTTAGTATGCCGTTTGGAGTAACTAAAACATACTACTGCGTTTTCGCGACGGTTGGTAAGAGAGGTAAATACACAAGCTGACGCCATTACGTGAAACCAAAAGTGACTGCAGGCACAGAAGACCACTGCATGTAACCTACTTCCTACTTTGGTGCAAGGATGGTTTAACCATCCTCGACTTTGGTGTCGTGCACGATTTGACAGCTGGCCTACCCTGGAGGTAAAATAACCTAATTGCTTTATGTAAACAAAGTGTTTATAGTAGTTTGTGCAACAAGAGTGGATAGTGGATATGATAGCCATATCGCACGAGAAAGTAAATTGAGCACGACGCCGTAGGCGGAGTGCCTCAATCTTTCGAGTGCGATATGGATAATCCACTCGAGTTGTACAGTATACTTTTTCTACGACCGGATTAAGAAAAAACTACAAATAATAGTTTTAATTAAATTTTAATATACAAACTTAGCTACTGCTTAATCTTTTGCTCTAGGTGAAAACATTTTATAAAAGCGGCAGTAGCTTAGTGGTTACATCTACGCTTCAAAAAGCAAGAGATCATAGGTTCAATCCCCACATATAGCTACTTTTTTTTTGTCACAATATATCTCTAAAATTTTAGGTGGTATACCGTTTATCGATTCTTCACTGGAATCACTCATTTTAAATTATTTTCTAGCCCAAACTGCACGAATATACACACTGACAACTACTGACAATTACTTGACAGCTTACGCGCCAACTTGAATTTTTTTAAACGAATAGTTGCCTATGTACTTGATACATGAACTGTGATTGGTCGATTTCATATCCATCCTAGAACGTATATGAAATATATCCGTTCAGTTAACTGGAATGGCCCACTTATCCATTCTACAGACTGTACGGAAAACAGCAAATTTACATAAGGGAGTAGAAAAAGGTTTATTATTAACGTTCAAGTTATTTATAACGTTTATTTTTTAGAAGGAAGTTTATATTATTGATGAAATATAATTAATAAGTGATAATATGAATTCTTTTTGTGCTGTTGTTATCTGTGGTAGCATTGCAGCATGAGATGTAGGAGTCCAATTTTTTCGATAATAAACGATTTTTTTTAGTATTTATATGTTAAATTACTCCTAAATAAATAATACGATGTTTCTAAATGTGAATACGATCCGTCTCCAGATTATAGCACAAGCAGGAGCACGAGAAGTTTCAATGATTTCAATCATCGTAAATATAAGATACATGTTTTAGAATTTCTAAATATATCTTTCCTAATATATCATCTTTCTTTAATATACCGAACTTTCGCCTTATTTGTGTTGCTTTGACTCTGTTTTGGTTAGAAAAGCAATACATTTAAAAAGTGCTCTATTGATCGATCATAATTTTGATTCCGTAAAATTTGAATCTAGGCGTTGAAAATATAATAATGAATGCTTTATTCAACAGATTATTTCTCAACCTAAAACATTGTTACTAATAACTTATGCATATTTCCAAAAATTTGATCTAAATTAAAATAGTATTGTTTTCTCCACACTCAGATTTAATACTTATGATAAGATAGAAGTAAATGTTTAAATGAAACAAAATTTTATAAAAAATATTTTATTAAATATAAAATAAACATAGGATAATTGTTAAAAGCATTATAAATAAAAAGTATGTACAATCTTAGACGATTCAATGTGTCGCTTACGCTTAGCGGCACATTGAATGGTCTAAGGGTACAATACTTACTTTTCCCAAAACTAAAACGTTTAAATCGAACTGCTTTACGCAGTATTTTTTTCGCCCACTTACATACTGCTTGTGCGAGTTTACATAATATTCGTTGATTACCCACAAATAGTACACCGCTTTTATTGGCATTAAGTACCATAGCATGATCCTGTGACCAGTTCAGTATCCTGTGTAAATCATCATTTAGATGTCGCAATGCAATATTTGTGTCTGAGGGATCAAATGACGTCATCAGTTGTACATCGTCGGATTAAATATGAACATTACAATACAGTATTGCCTTTGGTAGATCCGAAGTATATATGGTGAATAGGATGGGATCTAAGATGCTTCCTTTGAGGATTTCAGTTACAATATTTATATTTTAATAAATGAATCGCGAAACGCTCGTCGAGTAGATAAATTGTTCAAGTGTAGTGTTCAAATGTTTTAGTGTTTATGTACATATTTCACTATGTGATGTAAAGCAACTTCAGATGCGGTTAGTACTTGGATGGATGACCGTTTCAAGGGAGACTGTGCCCTCACTTCACATTTTCCAGTGGCTTGTATATCAGTGTATGCATGGAAGCTATGCAATCTTAGGCGAGGATTGTGTACTGGATATACCGTCCTTCGAAGGGAATGTAAAGCCGTCAGTACCTTGTCTATTAAATGTTATGCAAGTAAAAGATTCCTACTTTTAGAAAGAAGAGGTTCGGCAAAATTCCTGGTTGAGGTAACTCGTCTACAGGCGTCGGAGTTAGGCCGTAGAAGCAGAAATAGACAGTCATTAAATGTTAAACAAAAACAAGAACAGGCACATGTTCCCAGATTCTGTTTTAAAGATCTAATTTTGAAACGGCAACCTCATAAAATCTAAGGTCAGTAATTAAAGATGTTCTATATTATTGGGAAATATTTAACGTTTCATATAATACATACTTGGGCACTTCCAGTACAGCGTAATATTTTTTGGATTTTCTGTAACATCTCAAATCTTGCTGTTCTCCATGCTGTTAATTTTATCTTGCAACTTTGCACGCAATTATTTTTTTGGCCTATGAAACTGCATTTTAGAATTTGCTATATTGATACTCATAAATGGAGCCAAATACCTTGTTTTGGTTTCCAAAGCTGCCATGGAGGTCGAATTCCGTATACGTAATTTGCTCATGTTAACCTATGGTGAATTGCATATGGAAACTCCAACATAAGTTGAGTAGCTTTATATTTATTGGAGAAAAGCCGTACACCATTCCCTTAGTAGCCTCCAGTAACAAAATACTAATCTTGTTATGTTATATCGTTATATATATATTTTTTTGCTTTTTATTACTACAGGTGTACTACTTTTTTTTACAATATTTCTTCTATTCAATCGTAATGTTACCAAAATATTTCTTCTATTCAATGGTAATGTTACCAAAATTTTTCATTTTAAATCACAGTCGATGTATAAGCCACAGACAGCTATTTACGGTTCAAGAAAAGAAAGTTCATATAAATCTATAACAGACTGCTTTAAATAAAAGTAACATACTTATTTACTTACCTGTATACGTAGTTGTTGTCGCTTTATTTATTACTGACTGCGATATTTTACCTTGCAAGTTTAAACCATTTATCACTTCTCAAGTATTTTTGGTGATAACATATTTTGTTCTACACTGATGTTTGATTTAAATTCATTTTTTTACAGTAAATTCTACTTTGTTATATGTTGTTTTTTTTTATCTCTGTTCCCCTTCTGCCAATTAATTTTGGCTAGCGCCCTAAAACTTACAAACATCTTGTCTAGTTTAGGTTATGTTGTTAAACAATTATTAACAGATGCCACAACCTTACTCATGCCTAGTTTCTGACACAAAGAGTTCCCAGTGGGTAAGTTTTCTATGATCAACTTGGACCATTCATACTCAGTCGTATTATTTGACATCACACTTGGCTTAAAAACGTAATATCAAATATGTAACAATATAGATCTAATAGGTATATGATATTTACAGCGTCACATCACTCACTAACAATTTATGTCAACTTTGTTATACCGATTCATAAACAGATGCTAAAAAATTTCTTTAAACACCAAAATACTGGCTATGTGTTGTGGCATTTAGTATTTGTAAAAAATTACTTTAACATCAGTGTCATATCAAAGGTTCCAACCTCTCCACTTTAGTATACAAATAACACAAACATTTTTTAATAAGTTATGTTTGAAGTCACTAATATTTTATTCAGGTTAATTATATATGAAAAGGAGCATAAGTCTAAATAAATATGTAATTAAAAACAAAACATATGCAAACAAAAATTATAGTTTACTTATTTCAATCCATTTCTTGATAATACCTTTAACGTCAGCCTGGATAGGATTACCTTGAGGATTTTCTAAAATTACTGTTCCAGAAACACCTTGATCCTCAAAATTCAGTATTTTGCAAAATGGCGCACCATTACTTTCAGGTAATTCTATATTTTTTTCAGAAGCAATTACAAATATTGTTTCACCATTTAATTGCTCTATCTGGTTTTTCACTTCCCCATTCTTGGTCCACAAATTAATATTTTCGATACCAAAGAGCTGAGAAATTACCTTTCTTAAATTTTCAAGAGTCGTTAACTGATTCCCTATGTTGAGCAAAACCATCCCTTTAGTGGCGTTATTACAATATTTGGACTTTATATTAACTAATTCTACATTAGCCCATTTTACTAATGGAACTTGTAAATCAGTAGTTTTCGTTAGAGCAATGTAAAGGTCAACATCTTTCAGCTTTAATGTTTCTTGAATAATGAGATGTTGTGCTGTTTTCCTTTCTTTTGCATTTTTAAAAGAAGCTTTGATTGTGCTCTCAATAAATTGAGTATATTCTTTCGCAATCCTCTCTAACTCTCCATCGCATTTATAGAATACCGATACTTCATCTGTTGGAACAAGATGTGCCTTTTTACGTAACTTCTGAATACGGTTTACAATTTCTCTGGCCATACCCTCATCCTGCATAGACGAGTCCGGTGTCACATCCAAAAGTATCAGTACATCATTGTCACTATTCACCTCATATTGATCAGTATTCAAATTTTCACACTTAAAAATCAAACGAACTTCATCTACCTCAACTCGATGGCCACAAATTTCTTTAAAACCTCTGGCAACCATATCAGTGATTTCTGTGTCACTTAAAGATTTCAACCCCTGTGTCACTGATTTAAAGTCTTGTTTAAGGCGTGCTCCAAGTAATCTATGATCCGGCTCTGCTCTTAAAGTTATACCAAACTTACTTTTATCAGTTGTGGTGCTAATCTGTCTTACATTTAATTCTGAAAGAATATAATCCTGTAATGAAAGAATATCTTTTATGTATTGAGCATCCTGGTGAACAATAATGACTTCCGGTAGGGGATACTTGATTGGTATTGTTTTTCTGTCTCGGACAACACGTCCTAACTCAATAACACTTTGCATACGTGCAACAGCCCTTTCTATGTGAGTGTCGATTAATTCTTTATTAGGTTCAGGTAACATTAAATAATGGACACTATCAGTACTAGATCGTGTCAAAAATGTTTTTAAGTACTGATACATGGTATCTGATAGAAATGGTGCAAATGGAGCCATCATATTTATAATGTTCAACAAAACATTAAATAAAGTTGTCAACGCCATAGTGCAATCTTTAACACCACCTTCACCTTTAAGTCTCTTTCTATTCATACGCACATACCAGTTTGTTAGATAATCAATATATTTCGTAAGTCTAGGCACTACATTATATAGATGGTACAGCCCCATTTCTTTACGAACATAAGTCAACAGCGACTGGGTGAATGATAAAATCCAGCGATCCATAATATTTGTGCTACTGACATTCCTCTCATCATAAATAAACTCTTTGCCATTATCTTGAACATAAATTTCAATATTTTGCATTAAGAAGCGAAAAGCGTTGTACCAGGGTAAAAGTACATCTTTTATAATATCTCTTACACCTTCTTCCTTGAAACGTAAATTTTCTGCACGAACCACTGGAGAATTAATAAGGTACAATCTCAGAGCATCAGCACCATATTTCTCTACCACTTCCAAAGGGTCTGGATAGTTTTTTCTACGCTTCGACATCTTTTGCCCATCACCAGCAAGAACTAAACCGTTAGCAATTAGGTTTTTAAACGGAGCCTTACCAAAAAGAGCAGTTGATACAACGATAAGTGTGTAGAACCAGCCACGAGTTTGATCAATACCTTCAGCTATAAAATCAGCTGGAAAACGTTCTTCAAAATCCTTAGAATTTTCAAAAGGATAATGGCGTTGTGCATAAGGCATAGATCCAGATTCAAACCAACAATCAAAAACCTCTGGTATTCTTTTTAGTGGTGGGTTGCCAGGAATTTCACTTGGTATTTCCAGATGGTCAATATTTTCTCTATGCAAATCAGTAATTTTATGACCAGTAAGTTTCTCTAATTCTTCAATACTTCCAATACATCTGATTTCATCTCCATTGGGTGACATCCAAATAGGAATCGGAGTACCAAAATAACGATTTCTACTAATAGCCCAATCTCTTGCATCACGCAACCAGTTTCCAAATCGCTTTTCTTTGACAAAATCTGGGACCCAATAGGTATCTAGAGTCGATTTTAATAGATTTTCTTGCATGTGTTCTACTCTGATAAACCATGATGGAACTGCACGGTAAATCAGAGGTGTATCTGATCGCCAACAAAAAGGATAACTGTGTTTAATCTGTAAAAAAAAATATTCTTGATGATATTTAGGTAATATTTCTAACATACAAATAAAAATTAAGATATAGAGGGTGACACAAGTATGTCTTAAAATTCTTACAACTGTTATATATATAAATTTTGAATTACAAAAAATAATTGCAATTTATCCAAACCTAAGATGAATAAATGTGGAGTCCCACAAGGCAGTGTTCTTGGTCCCTTATTATTCGTTTTTTACATCAATGACCTAGGGAATGTGCTACAAAAGTGAAAAATTCATCTTTTTGCAGATGACATTCTTATTTATTATGAAAATACCAACTTTGAAGAGATGGTAAGTCCAAAATGTAAATTTAGAATTAGGACTTCTGACAAAAAAAATTAAGATCAGTAAAATAAATTTATTAACTTAAATCCTAAAAATAAATAATGAAAAATATAACTTATTCAAAAGATTATGTATGACTGATGGTCGAGAGATAAGCGCACTTGCCTCTCACTCAAAAGTCCCGGGTTCGATCTCCGATCGTGGCAGTGGAAAATACAGTACTGTACACGAGTATTAGGTGTGTATCCCTTGTCTCTAAATGTGTAGCCCCCTCCCACACAAAGCTCATCTAGAGCCTTTCGCGATAAAGGGGGTCGTCATTAGCTGTGGTGTATTTATTTATTATTATTATTTATTTGGGTCTAATAAGAATTGATCAGGGATTGAAATTTATTAAACATATAGATTATATATAAACAAATATTGTAAACAGAAAATGGCTTTTTGAGCAGAGAATCTCCTTTTATATCAATGCCCACAAGGTTAACAGTTTATAACCCATTTTCCCATTTTCTCTACTGTGATTCAGTAAGTAATATACACAATTTCTACAAACTTTTAATATGTTACAGGTTCTCCATATTCATATTAAAATCATCAAAATAAAATTGCCCTATACAGATATATTATATTGTAGAACTACGAAAAACATACTAAATTTAATCTAGACAATATAACCTACATATATTTACCTGAGATTGGTGAATTAGTCTGTTTCTCGATTTGAGTAGAGCAATAATATCCTTGTCAGCATCTTTCACATACTTCCCCTCAAAATCTATTACTGGAGGTAGAAAACATCCACTGGCATCAATGGGACATATCGGATCTTGATCCTTAGTAATTACTCCTGCTGCAAGGCATACTCTGTAATCATCTTCGCCAAAATAAGGGGCCTGATGTACTACTCCCGTTCCAGATTCATCAGTCACATAATTGTCTATTAAAACCACAAATGCTTTATCCTCTAGCTGCTTAAAATAGTCAAATACTGGCTTGTAATGCAGCCCTCTTAATTCCTTTCCAGGGAAAGTTTTTAAAATTTTATAATCATCAGGTTGGAATATGGTATCGATACGACTTTGTAACATAATATAAATTTTTTTAGTGCTAATTTGCTCAAAGCGGGCATAAATCAAATCTGGGTTTACACATGCAGCCAAATTACTTGGTAAAGTCCAGGGTGTTGTAGTCCAAATTAGTAAAGCCGCTCCATCTTTATCATCTATTAAAGGTAAACTTACTGTAACTGCTGGATCGACCACATCTTTATAGTTCTGACCAGATTCAAAATTAGATAATGGTGTATTGCATGATGTGGAATAAGGCATCACTTTATTGCCTTTATATACTAGACCTTTCACATATAGTTGTTTAAATATCCACCACACGGACTCCATGAACCAAGGATACAAAGTCTTATAATCATTTTTAAAATCTGAAAGAAAACAAATTTTAGAATTATATAATTTTACTTAGAATGATAATATTTTGTGCTCAAACCTAAATTATTGAAAACAGAAAATTATTACTAAAGCCAAAATAGTTTTAAATCAGTCTCATTTGCTATAAAAAATATACGAGCAATTCAAATTCCAAGTAAATTATGTCGTGTATGATTATGAGTGTGTGGGTGGTTGTGTTTCATTTAAACAAGATATTTCATCTTGTTGAAAATTAATGGTAGGATTCTCCTGGATTCAATTTGTCATGATTTTTACGAGATAATATAAAACCTCTAAAATAAAAATCAATAAGGGCACTTAATCCTACATATGTGTGATGCCACTTCAAGAGTGCAAATATACCACATATTATTAGCAGTTTGCATGAAGGAAAATGTATTTAACACACAATTTAATTTTGTCACTTATGATAATTGGAAGTTCGGAAATAGAGCATCTAAAGCACATGAGTTTATGGGTGCAGCTCATTTGATTGGAGGTAGAACAAATCAAGGAATGTCAAGGATCATAACAACCTCAAAACGTTTAGTTAGCATTGGACATCTGCTCATGATGTCGCATGATTCAAGGTCGCTGCTTGGAGGGAAAACAAATAACACATCACCTTACTTTAGTTCCTTACAATGTCAAATATCACAAACCACAACTAAACGCTTTGAAGTTAGCATCCTTGATTTATGTTACCAATACAACAATTTTACCTGCAAGCAATCAACTAACTAACGTGAGGTTATTTACTTGTTTTCCCTCCAAGCAACGACCTTAAAAAATGGTTTGTGATATGGGGACATTGTAATATTTGTTACATTATAAATGGCTTACTTATTGTGGTGTTTTATTTGACCATTTTTCTGTATGTATCATAAGAAAATTTGGCTTAATTTGGTATAGTGATTATTATTATAACTTTAAAACTGAAAGTGCTACTAGACACAAACAAAAAAATCGGCATAATTTGTCGACCCATACAAAATAAAATTTAATTTTCTTTAAAATGTAACGCAGTATCTATTTAACAGAGTCTATACCAATTCTTCCAAATGAAATTCCCGACTTTTCCAGGTTTTCTATGACTGTTTCAATTTTTTTCCAGGTCTGATAGAGACTTCTGTAGTCGCAATGCTCAAAGCTAGATGCAACGAAAAAACTGAAACAATTCACGATTCGCCCAGCGTATAATTCGAAATTATACAGGATAATTAATAGGTAATGCCATAACAGTTAACTGTAGATAATAGGCATGAATCGATTTTCAAGCCATGAAATCCTGCATTCAAATCCTGGCTAGGGTATGGATTTTTAGTGGTATTTTTCATGTATTACCGAGTTGGTAGCAGTAGATTAGATGGGTTTGTGTGAGAAACAACACGGTTAGCCACTGTACCATTCCTGAGTTCAGGCCTCAGCTGTGACAGATGGTAATATTGTAGGGAATGGTTGTTTGTAATTGTCTGTGTACATATGTGTCATGTGTCCTGGTTGAGTAGTCGAATAGCTAATGCTAAACTCTACTAGAACAGTAATCTAAATAAGGCAATAAAATAAAAAATAATAAGATTTTGCTAATCAAGACTAATGAAATGTTGATACAAGTTTTCTTTGACGTAAACGTCATGGGCGCAGAGGCTTTTTTCCAATAATTCTATTATTTTGTAGATTCGGTGATTTGTTTTTGAAGAAGATAATAATACATGTGGTAGAAAACCCAAATAATAGGAAAGAATATTCGTAGAATGCCACAAATAACTTTCAGACAATATTTTGATACAAGTTGTCTGAGATAAAATTTAATTTTTATTCTATTTTGTAATTTAACAAGTTTATAAAATATTTTTGCCGAAATTAATGATTGGGGGTTATTTGGAGCGAAAAACATAACACCTTCTCAACTGTGGCTAGCTTCTAGAGGGTACTACGTTTGCTATATATACCTGTGTAAAAACAGTAGCCAAAGATGGCAGCCAAAATATATGAAGGTATCCGAATGGACATAAACGTGCATTGCAAGAAGTGAAATGGGTCTTGACTCAACGCATAGAAACAAACTCTGAAGACACTTAGATACAAGTAGTAGCAGTAACAAGGCTTATTTGTAAGATTGGTAGATTAAAAAAATTAAAATACTTATTGTAGTTTGTATAAATTGCAAACCAGTGTGAAAGAGACAGCAAACGATAGCAGCCAAAATACAAGAAGGTAAAAAGTATCATTTTAACAGGATAAAATTCGGAAGGGTGAATAAAGAATTCACGTATCAATTTTTAGATGTCAGTGGCATTGACTCTCAAACCATCGAATGAGCTGAAATTTAAAAATATCTGAGAAGTAGATTCTGTAAAACAGAAACCTATGACAATATTTTGAAATCAGTGGCATTGACTCGCAAGCCGTGGGAGGAATCGAAAGCTTGCGAGACAATCCACTGATCTCAAAAAATTGATAAATGTGTCTTTTATCCACTTACCAAGTTTCATCATATTAAAATGATAAATTTTTATTTTACAGTGGGTACTTATCAACCCCCTCTGACGGCTTGCGAGTCGCTGCCATTAATTTATATAAGTTTCTGTTTTACAGGTAGTGATTTTCAGATATGTTTAAATTTCAATCCCTCCCATGGCTTGAAAGTTGATACTACTAATTTCAAAATATTGTTCAGTATGGTTATTATACACACAACGAGTCCTGTCCTGTTAAAATCATAGGTTTTTATTTTACAGCATCTGTTTATTGGATATTTTTAAATTTCAGCCCTTCCGCCTGTTTGAGAGTCGATGCCACAGATTTTTAAAAATGAATAGACAAGGGACCCCTCCGAAGGATGGTATATCCACTACACAATCCTCGCCTAAGATTGCATAGCTTCCGTGCATACACTGATATACAAGCTGCTGGCAGATGTAAGGCGACCATCACCCATCTAAGTATTAACTGCATCTAATGTTGCAGTACATCAAATAAAATATGTACATAGTAGCTCACACCGTATACGATTATTAAAATTACATCTTAATACTTATCTAAAATATCATGTATCGAAAAAAAAAAAGAGACTAAATATAACTAGCCTATCCTACTATTTAATTCATAATTCATATTTACTAATGTTAAAGTATAAAATACATACACAAGTCAATATACCATTTACACAGACAGTTAAATTTAAATATTTAAACGTACATCTTAACTTACAAACAAAAATCATTTAATGGAACATATATATGTATAATAACGATAAAAAGGACAGTTGCATAGGTTAAAAGTCTTATTAAAAATTAGCTCACAGGCTATATACTGCTTAGATTGTTAATTATTTCTTCTAACGAAAAGTATGCTGTGTTTAAGAGAAACTCTTTTATTTTATATTTGAACTTTGTTGGAGGCAAAGTTTTTACATAGGATGGAACCTCATTGTAAAGTTTAATTCCATAGTAGCTAGTACCTGTTTGATCTCTGGTTAATCGAGTGTACTCAGTACACACATTATTTTTATTTCTAGTGTCATGTTTATGATTGTCTGAATGGGTGTGGAAATTATTTAAATGGTTGTGTACATAGAGCAAACATTGCAGAGCATACATACTCGGTAGCATTAGTATTTTTAAGTTTTTAAATAAATCTTTAGTTTCGTCACGATAACCTACCCCTCCTACAACTCGGATAGCCCTTCTCTGCAGACCAAAGAGTCTACGTTTTCCCGCAGCATGCCCCCAAGCAAGCATTGCGTATGACAGTCTGGAATGGCACAAAGCAAAATATGCCGATCTTAAAACTATCTTTGAGACAGAAAAGGAAAGTTGTCTCAAAGCATAGATACTCCTAGATATATTATCCGAGACATAATTAATATGAGCATCCCATTTCAAAGCGGGGTCTAGATGAACGCCTAAAAATTTGACACTTACAGGGTTATGAATATTACTAATATCCCGTGTGGATGAAATCAGTTTTATTGTTTTTGTTTCATTTAAAGAAAGCTTATTAGAAGCAAACCATATTTTAGCAGTTGACTGAGCTTCTCTGCACTAAATTTCTAGTTGTTTGAGATCGCAATGAGACATCAAGAGAGTCGTGTCATCAGCGTACAATAAGCCAGAGAAAATTTCAAAAGCATCTGGCAAGTCATTGATGTATATTAAGAAAAGCACAGGACCCAATATTGAGCCCTGAGGGACTCCTGCTTTGACATATAGCTCACTTGACATCTCACCATTCAACTTCACTAATTGTTTTCTGGTTTCTAAATAAGATCTAAGTAATTTTATGCTTGTTAGACTGAAGTTGTACTTTTCTAGCTTTTTCAACATTATTGCATGTGAAACACAGTCAAAGGCTTTACTGAGGTCACAAAATAATGCTGCTGAATACCTGCCTTTCTCAAAGCATTCCAATGTGTATTCCGTAAATTTCACAATTGCATTTGTTGTGGATAGATTTTCCCTAAAGCCATATTGAAAGTTGTTCAACAAGTTATGATTTTCTAAATGTTGTACTATTTGCTTCTTAATTGCTTTTTCAAAAATTTTAGATATGATTGGTAAAAGTGAAATAGGCCTATAGTTATTAAGGTCATTTTTGCTTCCTTTTTTAAAGACTGGTATAACACATGCTACCTTAAGGTCATCAGGGAATATCCCAGTTTTTAAGCATTCATTTATTAATTTAGTTAGGGGAATTATTATGAGATTTTTTATTGTTTTTATGAGAGAAATATTTAAACCATAGATATCTTTGCTATCATTATTTTTCAGGGAATCAATTATATCCCTAACCTCAGTATAAGTAACCTCACGAAGACTAAACTGCTCCACAGAGGAAGGTTCCAATTCACAAAGCAATGATAAAAGCTGTTTTTTTTATTTAAAAAAATGGTTCTTTGAATTTTTTCTCACAATTTGCATTGCTCTTTTTTTGGATTATAAATGTACTATCACTGTTAGTACTATTACCCCAAAGAGTTATACCATAATGGATATGTGAATAAAAATTAGAGTAATAAAATGTTCTAACTATGTTATCATTGGCATGCTTGAACAAGTATTCTTAATCCATAACAAGTTCTTAATTTTAAATTTATGTATTGAATATGTTCATTACATCGTAATATTTTGTCTAAAGATATTCCTAGGCACTTCATATGCTTTGAAAACATAATTTTATGAGAATTAAGAGTATCATGCATCAAATTAGTTTAAAAAAATATTGCATTAGTCTTGACCTGATTTAATATCAGTTCATTATCTTCGCACCAAGTTTCAATAACCCCCATAATACACGTTCCATCAGTAATTAAGTCAATTAAGAGCGCTCCGGATATAAGCCGGAAAGACTGTGCAAACTACTCTCATATAAATCATTATTTTAAAAAACGGCTTTCACTAAAAGACATTAAAAACATGTTACAATGTGGGACGATGAGGGAAAAAAAAGTATATATAAAAAAATATTTTTTTTTCTTCTATTATCGATTTGAAAAAATAATTTTTATCGTCCCGCATAGGTATCATTAAAATAAACATTTTCCCTTTTGTAGAACTAAAATAAAATTAACCCTAATGTCCTCAAATGCACAGAGAAATTTAAAGATTAGGTATAATAAATTTGTCCAATGTCATATTCTACTACATCTCTATCTCTCGCCTTCCAAGCACACCGTACATTCAGCTGCGTCATTTTATCAACGTGAAGTCATTTACAATTAAAATTGGAAGCATAGATGACTAATACACTCCGACCAACTCTTAATGATTCACGGTTTTTTTTTATGCGTGTCATCTGCATAATTAATTAAGGAAACTCTTTCACTGCTGAGTGTGCGAATATCATTTCCCAGGTATCAAGAAGAGTAGTGGTACTACCATTATTAATGTCAAGTTTTCTTATTGCATGTTTTCTATCAGCTAGATAAGATTTAAACCAATTTAGAGCCGTATCTCTTATACCATAATGGAATAGTTTAGTAAGTAATATAGTGTGATCAATGAGAAGCCCTGGACAAATAAAAAAAAAACCACAAGTAACGCAGTCCTCCTCTAGTACCGAATATATATGATCTGCAAATCCAAAACGAGCAGTTTCTAGATTTTTTCCTCTCAGAAACCAGACCAGAGACTTACTAATTAATTTATGAGAATTTAAAAAATGAACAATCTGTTATATGATTATTTCAAAAAATTTGGAGAAAACAGTAAGCTCAAGGAGCAGAAATTTTCAAATAGACTAGGGTCATCTTTTTAAATATTGGTTTGATTATTGCGTACTTTAGATTTGGAGGGAATATTCCAGTTTCTAATGATATATTAATAATATCACATAATGGAGCTACAATATGTTTAAAATATTTTTTAAGTAAATACACAGATATTTCATCATAACCTGAACTCTGAATAAGTAAGTATTACTGCTATTACTTGTGTCCAATTGTCTTCAGAGCTTGTGTGCATGCATTGAGTGTAGACCCTTAGTAGTAGGTAATGGGCCACTTGAGACCGACAGTGACGTCACAGCATTGGCGCCAGCCGTTAAGTAGGGAATCTGCATTACCGACCGACGCGCGGGAAATTTAAATCATGGAATCTGCATTACCGACCGACGCGCGGGAAATTCAAATCATGGAATCTGCATTACCGACCGACGCGCGGGAAATTCAAATTATGGAATATGCATTACCGACCGAAACGCGGGAAATTCAAATTATGAGATCTGCATTACCGACCGAAACGCGGGAAATTCAAATTATGAGATCTGCATTACCGACCGAAACGCGGGACATTCAAATTATGAGATCTGCATTACCGACCGAAGCGCGGGAAATTCAAATCGTGGGGTCTGCATTACCGACCGCGGGAAATGCAAATCTGACAGGGCCCTGCGCCAGCATAACCTAACTAATGCCCCGTGCTCGTGTGCCCCCGGCTGGTCGACGCATGATTCTAACCTTACTAATGGCCCCCGTGCCAACCTAACCTAACTTCTGTTACCAACTTAACCTCACTTTTATCATTATGTGTAATGGGCAAGAAGGCTAGGAGGTGCCCCCGTGTCAGCATAACCTAACTTCACTTCTTAAACCTGCTCGTGGTTCGTGTGGGGCCCATGTGCTGTCAAAAGTCCCCGTTCAAGGGTCCCGTGCTCCAGCGGCACCGTGTTAACCTAACCTTACTCTCAGCATCACAGGCCGTTCAACATAACCTAACTCATGTCCCCGTGCTCGTGTGCCCGTCTCGGCTGACCGACGCGCGTGATCCTAACCTTACTAGTGGCCCCGTGTCAAGGATAACCTTACTTCTTAAGCCTGCTATAAAAACTTAAACCCAAAGACCACATGAACGTGGTATGTGACATCGAATCGGAGCTATGCCATCAGAGTGCCAAGAGTAAAAATTCATAGCAAGTAAGAAGAATGTTAGGCCCTAAACCGTCGTGGTGCCCCCTCCTCGTCCCAACATAACCTCACTTCGGATGCCAACATTTTAAAAGTAAGTAACATAACCTAATTATATCCCTAAACCTTATCAGCCGTTACAGAGTGCGTTCAACATAACCTCACTTGTGCCCCCGTGCCAACATAATCTAACTATATTGCTAGTGCCCCGAGCCGACATAACCTCACTTCTACTATCGTACGTGTAATAGTAAAAAAAAAAACTGAAAGGACTCACCAGGCCCTGCATCCACATGTCACGAACAAAGAGCACAGACTGACACTTGTGCTTGTGAAATGAAATTGTCATGATGAATCATATCAGATGGGGTAAAAACCGTTAGCTATGACGTAATATTGCGCAAATGTCATCGAAAGGCGCGGCGGCGGTTTACTTTGAAATTTAGCCTTTGTCGATACTTTCAATGAAGTTTAGACAAAAACAAATATAATTTATTACTTCCTTAAAAATTTAAATAAATAAACATCATATAAAAGGCCCTAGTAAATAACCAACTAAAAACAGCTCATGCTATATGACTAATATAAATACAAAATAACTTTGAATTAACAGTCATTTCCACACCTGAATAATCAATGTTTTTTCACTGACAAGATCTAGCTTGTAGCTAACATTTAACGGTCGTGATTTGGTTTTCGTCCTCATCATTATTTTTTACCTAAATGACTATATAGATAGGATTTCTGATTTGGAGTAAGTATAGAAGAAAAAATATCGATCAAGTCTATTAAAAATATATACCTTAGAGTCGCAGCTTGCCTGGTTAATTTTTGTTGATCGCCAGGTATATAATTTTAGATATTTTTGTTACTCCTAAGAAAGAGCTTCTTTGTTCTAGCAATAATAATAAACGTACGTTTGAAGTTTCGTGGTAGAAATTATTTTCCTCAAGTTCAAATGAATATTTTAACCATGAGAAAAGATTTTAAATATCTCAGGCCAATATAGAGTTTATAAAAGTATCAATATTGTTCTTATATATTTATTTTTACAAAACATAGATTGCTGCGATAATATCCAAACTCAGTTTTTAACCATTGTTTATTTTATATAATATCTGCAAATTCAGCTAAAATGGCTGGTCAATCGGCTATCGGCCGCTCCTATAAGTGCTATCCTATATCTTCAATTCAATTTCAATTTTTCGATGTAGTGGTCGGAGGTGTATAGTGCCGGTCAGTGGAGAAGTTTTTGTGAGTGCTTTACACTTTTATAACATAAAGGTAAGTTTCCATTATTATGATTTTTGCAGACTGTCCGTAGATTTTAAAAATTGTAATTTTCCTTAAACAGTTACTATGTTACTAGAGCCACGTGATTTATATATGGTTTTTCTATTATAATAACGTTTGAAAGTTTATTGCTTATTAATCATAGATAGCTCTGTTTTCTCAAGTTTTTGTCATAATAGGTTTATGTACTGGATGGACTCGGGAATCATTATTCTTCTTAGTTCAAACGGATACTTTTAAACAATTGTCAATATACAGGGAGTGCTCAGTTTAATGTTTATTAATCATAGTTTTACTCAACTTTTTCCTTAGGTTTTACCATATTAAGTTTCAATTTTATAGAGTGTTAATTTTACATAAAGTTCATGTACCGGAACCAGATGTTTTGGGATCGTTATTTCTCTTAGTTCAAACGGATATTTTATACAATTGTCAATATACAGGGGGGGTGCTCAGCTTAATGTTTATTAATCATAGTTTTACTCAATTTTTCTCTAGTTTTATACCATATATTGTTTCAATTTTATAAAAAGCATTATTTTTACTTAAAGTTTATGGGGCAGGGAAGTTTCGGGAATCATTGTTTTTCCTAATTCAAGCGGATATTTCACACAATTTTGCAATATACCGGGGCTGCTCAGTTTAACATTATGCCTACCTGTATATGGTTGTGTTTAAGATGTAAAAGCGCATGAAGGAATGCAATGCGCCAAAGAATACAAAAGTATACACTGTCTGCGACAATTGTGAGAAAATGCCTATTAAACCTCACGCAGCGTAATTTAACAACTTCTCATTATTTTTGGAGTCTAACTATATGATGAAGAAGTTAATATAAATGTAAAAAGGAACATAACCTCTTACGTGAAGATTGGATAGTAATTCATAATATTCGAAAACCAAGAAGGAATTCAAAATCAGTTATATTAATGCGTATTAATTTACAAAATTAAATATATAACATATTCTATAGAGTATATCAAGTAACAAAGAAAGTATTCAGATTTCTATTGTTTATGAAAAAACACGTGCATTAAATATTATTCATCTTACTTCTGCTTACACTATGATTGTCGGCATTTCAGAGATAAGCTAGAATGAGTCATTCCCCAATTATATTAATATTAGATGTATGCTTATCGTATTTCAGATTTTTTGTTTTGACTATGATTTCGCTGATATATATTACCATTCCCTTATGTGTCAGCATATTGTTTACTGCAGCTGCGTTCGAAGCTGTGGAAACTGTGGAGTCAGCAAACTCTAAACAATGATGCAATTATGGTTGATATAAAAAGCAAGAGGACACCCAAGTGCTCACCAGTTTTATCGATAACCACCACAAGTGTGTCTACGTCTTGTAAAAAGTTTATTGTTAATATTTGTGTTTTTGTTCTTAAGTACATTCAGTGTAATTCTTATTTGTTTCCATCATCAAATACTTGTTGAAAGGGTAAGTACCTTTACTTCTCTTTAAATTCTGTGAATAGTGCTGGTTTTAATACCCTAGTTTACGCAATAATAATTTGAAATTTTATATATTTTTCTGTGTCCGATAACGGTTTATCTCCCCCAAATTCCAAATTTCGGTGAAACTTGAATAGGTAAATTGAATTAATTCTATGAAAACGTTAACTTCTATATTGGGAGACAACTAAAGTTTTTATGCTGGTATACGGGGGACATGTAATCGTTGTCAAAAGGTCCGTACCTTAAACTTTATACGTTTCAATGAAACTTAAGCTAAGTATAGGGTGGCCAAAATTATTTTTAAATTATGTTTGTGAGAGAAAAACATTTATACTAGTTATTAATCCAGATTTTAATTTATTTAGTAAAAACTAATGAATAGGTAGCTAAAAATTTGATAGACTATCACCTAGATTTCGATAAAAATTATATGACTAATTCTGTTAATTAGATATGTGGTATTCAAATAACAATCTTCAAACACTTTTAAGTTATGATTTGTAAGAGAGAAAACATTCAGGCCCGTACCTTAAACTTTATTGAAACAAAGGCTAAGTACAGGGTAGCCAAAATTATTTTTAAATTATGATTCGGGAGAAAAACATTTATACTAGTTATTAGTACGGATTTTAATTTATTTAGTAAAAGTAATAAAATCAAGAGATATCTGGTTATAATAAACAAGTTTAATATTAAACGGGGTATGTTATTATACTTCAAATTAAAACTCTAGACATATTGATTTCAATTACAGTATAATTTTCAATATGTATTTCAAACCATCTTTCAAGGATTATATACACTATTTTAAAATTTATGATTTGAGAGAGTAAAAAATTTAAAAACATTCAAACTTATTATTAATTCAGATTTAATTTATTTAGTTAAAGCTAATGAATAGATAGGTGGCTAATGGTACGTCTGCGTTTGAAATTTTTTCTATTAGTTTATGGAGTTCGTTTACCATGTGAACAATTTTGTCAAAATAGATATGTGGTATACAAATAATAGTATTTTAAAACACTGATAAAAACTCAATGTATCTTTTTAGAACTTTTCGTAATAAATCCTGATAAGATAAATTTAAAAAATACCTAGATCAATACAGTCAACTGTTCATCCAACTTTTAGGTGTTTATATAGATTCGTGCTTAAAATGGAATTGCCATGTTGAAAATACTTCTAGTAAATTATCATTTGTCTGTTATGCACTTTAAGCCCTAACCAAATACACAAAGATTATAGAATCGTTAAAATTGGTTTACTTTTTACTCTGTACTAAAATTTGATCTACTTTTGGAGGAGAGTTTCATCAGATATATAGCAAATATTTAAAAGCCAGAAATAATCCATTCGTATAATACTGAAAATAAATTTTTCTGAAATTTGTAGAGAAGTATTCCGAAAGCAAGAAATGCTAACGGTCATAGGTGTGTATATATATATTTCATTGCATTATTTTCCTAAAAGAAATAGCTAAAAAATTTAATATTGACTTGATAAATCACAAATACAACACAAGAGGGAAAATTAACTACAACTATTCTGTGCACTCATTAACCTTAACTGAGACCACTACTCTTGTATAAATATTTTTATAACCATCAACCCAAACTGTTAAAAATAACTTTAAATATTCTTAAAACGTGGCTATTCTACTACATCTGTGATATTGTTACCACTTGTATATCCTAGACATATGTATTGTATTATTGACGTCAAGCAGATTCTTTGACATATACCTAATCTAATTTTTAAATATATTTACTATATTTTTATTGAACAGCACTTATATTTTCATGTTTATTGTACTATATTTATACTTATATTTATACTTTTTTATTTTATGGCTTCTTAACAGTATTCTGACTTGTTTCAAACTTTTCGTTAAACCGAAATTTTTAAATAAATTGAATTATTTATATAGCAGTAACAAAATACCTTCTCAGTTTTTCAAAATTTTTACTATACTTTTGAGAAAAATTTCTTTGTCATCCGAAATAAGAAAACATGCAGGCATCAGGTTCAATTGCCTTCTCTCTCATACACACACTTTTTCTCTCACTCTCTCTTGGCTCCCAAAGATAGACAATAACATTTAAATATTTTGATTTCTGAATAGTCACATTTCTGCATTTTATACTTCATTTCTTAATAATACTACACAGTATAAGGTGAGATTCATTTCAGATTATAAGTCACCGACACTCATTTGTCATAATTTATTTTTTAATTTTCTATTTCAATCACACGTTCTGACCGCGTGTTTCATTTCAGGTTATAAGTCGCCGACACTCGTCTGCCCAAACGTAATAAAAGCTGTGTCGCACAGCCGTCTCATCAGTCTTTCGTCACTTCCTGAACGATTCAGATGTTTCATCAGGAGCAAAATGGAAAAAATCATCATAACCAAAGATTTTGTAAAGAAGGTACGTCGCTTCAATCTTGAGGGGCACACCCTCGAGTTTAAAATCAAATCTGTGCCTGAGGGGATGGAACCTGTATCATGGGTTAGAGAGGCCATCAACCAAATAATTGCCAAGGGAACCGAAGGTCTTGCTGCAGAGGACCAAGTAGGGTTCTCGTTCTGCAGTAAAGATTTTAAGCGCGGCGAGGGATGGGTTCGTTTTCGACCAGTACAGGAGGTAACCTATGATGATGTGTGGAACGTCATCTCTAGTGTTTACCAGTCAAACTCCACCGGCCTGAACACGAAGACATTCTGCTTGGGAGTGACATCTGTGAAGATGCCGGCAGGAAAAGGTCGGGGCCTTAAATATAACACCTTCGAGGAGGAGTGCGGTATGCGACGGGGCATTATATGCATAAACAATAAAGACAACATGTGTTTACCTCGGGCACTAGTGGTGGTTATCGCGTGTGTGAGCAAAGACAAAGACAAGGACCAAGTTCGCCGCGATATCGGCAAAATTCAGACTCAGAGAGCTCTAAAGTTGTGCTCTGATGCCAGGGTCGTTATACCAGAAGCGGGTTGCGGGATCCCCGAATTACAACAATTCCAAGAACACTTGGAAAACTACAAAATTGTGGTATATTCCTATGGCAGCAAGGGGCGTGACGTAATATTTAAGGGTTCTGCAGAAGGCCCTACTTTAAATCTACTTTACCACGAGGGACACTTTAATGTCATAACCTCTTTGACGGCTGCATTCTGTTGCCATTACTTTTGTGAAGAATGCCAGGTGCCTTATAACAATAAGAACGATCACAGATGTGGGGGTATATGTCCTTGTTGCCAGCAGTCACCTGCATGCCCTTCGGCATTAAACATTATGTGTGATGATTGCAAGAGGTCGTTCAGAGGCCAAGACTGTTTTAATAACCATAAGATGGGCGGTTCGCTTGGAAAGAGCACTGTCTGTGAGAAAATAGCACGATGCGAGGAGTGTCTCAAGACAGTACAAAATGGGAGACACCATACGTGCGGCGAGATATTCTGCAAGATTATGGCAGCCCCAAAACAAAAGACACTCTCTTCATTTTCTATGATTTGGAGACACGACAGGAAAAGACCCAGGAAGACGGTTCCCTTCTCCACGAACCAAACCTGTGTGTGTTTAGCTCGCGGTGTGGCGTTTGTATAGATAGAGAGCCAAACATTTGTGACAAGTGCGGTCCTAGACTGCATATACTCAAAGTCAACCCCGTCGAACGATTTCTTGAGTTTGTGTTAAACCAACGCAAACAATTCAAGCAGGTGGTGGTCGTCGCTCACAATGGTCAGGCCTTCGACCATCAGTTCGTCCTCAATTATATACTCACGAGCACCGACCTCAGGCCAGAGCTGATAATGCGGGGCACTAAAATAATTATGATGGCCGTGGGGAACGTCAAATTCTTGGATTCCCTCAACTACTTCCCCATGGCCCTCTCCAAGCTGCCTAAAGCTTTCGGACTCGAGGATGGTTTCAAGAAAGGCTACTTTCCCCACCTCTTTAATACAGAGGCCAACGCTAACTATGTCGGACCCCTACCTGCTGTAGAGTACTACGATCCGGACAATATGAAAGATGCTCGCGAGGTGTTCCTTAAGTGGCACGTTGAGCATAAAGACGATGTTTTCGACATGCAGCGCGATCTCGTTGAATACTGTGTGTCGGATGTCGAAATTTTAACGGCTGCATGTCTCAAATTCCGGGAACAGTTGATGGAAACAGGAAATGTATGTCCTTTCACCGAGGCATGTACCATCGCCTCAGCCTGCAATAAAGTATTTAGACGAAATTTTCTCAAACCCAACACCATTGGCATAATTCCCAAGGGCGGCTATAGATGGCGGGATAACCAGTCAAAGATTGGTACTCAATGGCTTGTTTGGGAGGAACATCAAAGGCAAATTAACATTACCCATGCGGCCAAGCAGCAAGAAGCTAGAGTTCACGGGGTTAAAGTTGACGGATTTTGTGCGGAAACCAGTCAAGTTTTCGAGTTCCATGGCTGTTATTTTCATGGATGCCCTAAATGTTTCAAAACTGTCAGAGACGAGCCCCTCCACGAAGACCCTTCCGCTACATTAAATACTCGATATGAGACCACTATAGCTAAAACAGAACGGCTTAGGGAATTTGGCTATGAAGTACAGGAAATGTGGGAGTGCCAATTCAGAAGAATGCTAAAAGCCGATAAGGAAATTGTAGATTACACCAGCACCCACCCTCTAGTCATCTCAACACCCCTTAACCCAAGAGATGCGTTTTATGGAGGCCGTACAGGAAATGTATATGAATATTATAAGGCCAAGGAGGGGGAGAAAATTAAGTACCTAGATGTGTGTTCTCTCTATCCGTGGGCCTGTAAATACGGCAAGTTCCCCACCGCTCACCCAGTAGTCTACGTAGGAGATGAGTGTCCTAAGGACATTACCAAAATTGACGGGGTAATTAAATGTAAAATTCTTCCGCCACAAGAGCTCTACCACCCGGTGCTTCCTGTAAAGATGAATAATAAGCTAATGTTTGTGTTGTGCCGTACCTGCGGCGAAGAAATGATCTCTGGAGAATGTACCCACTCAGATGGAGAAAGGGCTTTAACCGGAACGTGGGTAGTGGACGAGATAATAAAAGCCGTAGAAAAAGGGTACGTTCTTCTCGAGATGTATGAGATATGGAAATATGGGATGGACCGCTTCGATAAAGCCACTAAAGTCGGTGGTCTTTTTCGAGGGATGATGAACAAATTCATCAAAATAAAGCAGCAAGCCTCGGGCTGGCCAGGCAACTGTATTACTCGAGAAGAACGAGATCACTACATCGAGGAGTTCCTGAAGCGAGAGGATGTGTTGCTGGAATTCGCCGAGGTCGTTGAAAATCCTGGTCTAAGATCACTGGCCAAGCTTATTTTGAACTCGTTCTGGGGTAAGTTTGGCCAGCGAGAAAATCAACCAAAGACAAAGATTGTAAATGACCCCCGTGAATTCTTTGACATGCTTTCAAATCCGGGTATATACGTAAACTCTGTGCTCCCTGTGAATGAAGATGCTCTGGTGGTTAACTGGGAGTATATAGAAGAGGCCGCAGATTCTCTACAAACCGTAAATGTGGTAATAGCCGCATATGTTACGACGCAAGCTCGTTTAAAATTGTACAGTTATTTAGAACGGCTGGGGGATAGAGTACTTTATTACGATACAGATTCTGTCATATACGTGTCCAGGCCCGGTGAATATGACGTCCCTACAGGTGAATTCATTGGAGACATGACCGATGAACTCGAGGCATACGGCCAGGGCTCTTATATCACAGAATTTGTGTCTGGTGGCCCCAAAAACTATGCATATAAGGTCTTCTCTACTAAGAACCAGAGGGAAGAAATTGTATGCAAAGTCAAGGGGATCTCCCTAAATTACGCTGCCTCTCAGCTTATAAATTTTGGCTCTATTAAAGACATGGTGCTCAATGACACCCCTCCTGTGTATATAGTGTCCAAAAACATTTGTAGAACTAGGGAGCACGAGGTAGTGACTAGAGAGGAATCAAAAATTTACAAACCCCTCTCTAGCAAAAGAAAATTTGCTGAACACACATCTCTGTTCCCTATGGATATAAGAAATTTAGAGACTGCTAGGATTATGTGTTTTTATATTTTTGTGTATATATATATATATATATATATATATTTGTTGTTGATAATATTTTGTATTGTATCAATGTTTTATATTTTTGCTGCATTAACGAGTTATGTATAACTTTTGCATATTAATAAAGAATGTTATCTGTTTATTACTATTTGAACAATTATACTTATAAATAATAGAGCACTCATATATTTTGGAATCCTTTGCAGGAATGAGGTGAAAACGTATGTGTTAATAATGTATATTATATTTGTTGATAAAAAATTTATGTCAGTGTTGTTGTTGTATCAAAAAATATATTTATTTCCTGAGAATCACTATTTCTGTAAAGTGTATTATTATTGTTTTACCTTGAAGTTATTTTTAAGGTTTATTTATGATTTATATTTTATTTATAGAATTTTTATTTATAAACTATGTTTTCTTAGTCACCTTTCAGGGGTCTTGTACTAGATAAAGGAGACGGCGGCGGCCTACAGTTTTATTGTGGTCTCCGAACCACCCTTGGGATGGTATTAATCATTTGATATTTATAGAATTTTTTCGTTATATTTTATGTCTAAATAATAATATTTTGTTTATAATATATACATATATATATTGATCATGTATACTTGGAATATATTTGTTCAATACAGAATTTTAATTTATTATGAGTATCATTTTTCCCGCCTTCCTTCCTTCCTAACTGTGAGATGTATATGTAGATAGTAAAACTATGAAATATTTACATCATAAGAGTTAAAAATAGATAAGTAAGAGTAACTATGACATACTAGCTAAACTTGGTACTTTTAACCAAGTTACTGTGTATGTTATACCTTTATCTTAGTGAATTTCTGAGGTCATTATTTTTTAATTTTTTAACCATCTCAACATTTTAGCTGGTATAAGGTAAGGTACGGGCTAAAAGTCAAGCACTCTCATCTAATCTATACTTGAAAATTTTCCGACTATTCGTTATACTTCTTTCTTAATACTCAAGGTTTTAAGACTATCATGTAGCATTTTCGGAGATTATTATTATTGTAAGAAGTTTTGGGTTTAAAAATAAGATGTATAGAGTTTTCAGGCTAAAATAACAAGAGTTCCTATACAGACTGTTTTATTTTTTCATACAGACCTGTTTATTTTTTCGTACAGACCTGTTTATTTTTCGTACAGACCTGTTTGTTTTTCGTACAGACCTGTTTATTTTTCATACAGACCTGTTTATTTTTCGTACAGACCTGTTTGTTTTTCGTACAGACCTGTTTGTTTTTTCGTACAGACCTGTTTATTTTTCGTACAGACCTGTTTGTTTTTCGTACAGACCTGTTTATTTTTCATACAGACCCTGTACAGACCTGTTTATTATATATCCCCCATGAACCGCCCATAAACACCCATGAACGACCATGAAACACCCATGAACTGTCATGAAACCATCATCAAACACCTGTAAAGGGGTATAAAGAATGAATAAGAGCTATTCATACAAATACCTTTGCAGATACAACATGTTTTTTCTACTGAATATCGAGCCCAATTGTTATGGATTAAACCATGTTGGTTCGAATCTTATGATTGATGAAATATGGGTGATAATTAAGAAGAATGATCTACATATCTATGAGAATAAATTTCCTCTAAAAGCGGCCTAATCGAATTATTAACAAAGAGACAGCCCCACGATTTTAACGACGAAGATTTATTAACCTATAAAGATATACTAACATTAACTAATGCACACATGAGAAAGTATGGAGATGTATATCGGTTAAATCTGAACAAGACCTGGAAATATCAAAACATTATATCAAAATTGTTTCCACCAAAGAAGAGGAGGAGCTCATTACCGAAACCCTCAGGATATGATGATGATGATGAGTATGAAATGGGTTGGGGACAGAACACATCCACCACAATTTCAAACTTGAGAGATCTCTAGGTACCATCGTCTCCACAGAGTGTACTTTAAAAGAGCCTGTTGTCAATGCAAATTCAAGCTGGAAATATCATAATATACACTCAACGTTCAATTCGAAGAGAAAGAAGAATGATATATATTGGAATGGGATGAAAATATTAACTCTAACGACTTAGTTGACGCAATAAGAATTAACAAACGCTTAGGTCTAAAATACGATTTATATATAAATACTTTAAGAGATATGGGAATTATCGGGCAAATTATTTTGGTTTTATTTACTATTTACCATGTTTATTAGTAGGAGTGGGGGAAACCTGTTACCAATGTTCATTTTTGGATTAAAATCTTCATATATCTTGTGACAGTCAAAGTGATTAGACGTGTTTTAAACCTACGAAAAATGGTTGATTGTAAAAACTGTCAAAAAACTTTTGCAAATAAGAAATGTATGAAGAGACATGCTAAAAATTGTTCCGCTATGCCTATTTGGGAGAAAATGAATTCATGAAAGAGTAACGACAGTTCTCAATGATTATAATAAAAATACCTTGTAAATTTGAATATATTTTCTAATAAATTAATTCAGTCTCTTTTTCTGTAATCACCCTGTATATAACTATTACTGTACACCCTGTATATTTTTTCATTATGTTCACTCTGACTGTAAATAAAACTTAAAAAATACGAATACATTTTTCAATGTAATAATCAAACAGAAACTCTAGCTCAAAAACAAGCGTGATGAATGAGATATGTTAAAAGTAAAGAATGGGAATGGTAACTTTTTTTATCTTAAATAAGCGTTGCTCTGAGAACATTCTAAAATACATATAAGGACTTTATTTGTATAATATGCAATAATGCTGATTCGAGGTCTCCTGTATATATATATAGTTTGTCTTTTACGAGATATACAGATATTTACACACATAGAGAATGAGGATTATAGATTTTTCTAAAAAGTTAATATAGAAAGTTTACTCCTAATGATACATGCTTACTTTGTGAATCACTAGTTTCTACAAAGACAATGGAAATGGATTTCAAAAACCTTTAAAGAATTTTATTTATAATCATTAGATATATAAAAAGAACTGTAGTAAAATTAAAAATATCCTATAGAGTGTTAATATTTTAACAAAATTTCCTGAAAAATATTATATTAAAGAATCTGAACGCCTTGTATATTATTACTGCACAGACCCCTGTATATTATTAATGAATGAGCATTTATTAAATTAGCAGAGGAGCGCTGGAAAATTTAAAATCGGTGGTATTTTTTCACATTAGCAAATATAAACACATGTTTGAAAAAAAGGATATATACCAATTGGACTACGGAATTATTTAAAATAAAATCAACTTGAATAATATTTTTCCCATATGATTCTTTAGCGATGGAAACTTTACACTTTTTATTTTACATTTTTAAATTCCTGTAAAAAGTTTTCAAAGTAATTTTCATACAGACCCTGTTCATGTGGATAAAAATGTGAATAATTGCGGGTAATTGTGGATAAAATAAGTGAGTCAGAGTTTTTAACCGTATCCTGATGATCAAGGTAACTTAGTTGATGAAACAAAGTTTAGCGTAAGGTTCCCTTATTACATTTTTACGGATGGGGCTTTATTATATCGAACTGACGGTTATTTTTTGTATACTAAATTATTAGTGTACCTGCAAGTGCCTAGTTATCCAACGACCGGGATATTTCAAGAGAAAAAAGAGCTTAACAGGTCTTCTAATATTGCGTATCATGTTAGAGAGAGATTTTTAAAAACTGATAGTTTAGTTAGTTATGGAGACCTAGAGTCAGCCATCTTTTACGAAAATTCATTCCTTTAGATGTGTTTTTAAAATATCTAAAAATGTATATATTTCAAATCCCCTGTATATTTTTCGAATCGCTCTGTATATTTTTCTAATCAATCCAAGTTCCCTTACATTTATTCAATAGGCATTATAAACATAGTGTACATTTGTATTCAATAAGAACAGAAATCAGTTATTACTAGTAAAACAGCCCTGTACAAAAGAACTTGTCAGAAAATTATAAATGAAAGTGTAGATTTGTATTCAATAAGAACAGAAAAATTCACTGCAGATTACATCGTTTAAGTAAAACATACAGTTATTACTAATAAAACACCCTGTATATTACTACTGTACACCCTATATATTTTTCCACATGATTTTTTAATGTCGAAGGCTTTACGCTTCTTTTATTTTGTATTTTTGAAATATTTTTGTTTAGAGAAACAAGAGACTATTTTTCAAATCCCCCTGTATATTTTTCGAATTAACCCAAGTTCCTTACATTTATTTTGTCAGAGGAAATTACCTTGTTATTTCTAGTACTTGAATATTAATACATCTTAAAACTGATATGAAACTTGCAAATCTTAAATCGGATTGATATTATTTATCCATGACATTAGTACTTTTACTTATTATTTATATTAAAATTAATAGGAATAATCAAAAGGAATTGATTTATGAAAACCAAAGGTAATCTATAACGTTAAACTGAGCAGCCCCGGTATATTGAAAATTGTGTGAAATATCCGCTTGAATTAGGAAAAAATAATAATTCCCGAAACTTCCCTGCCCCACAAACTTTATATAAAAATAATTCTTTTTATAAAATTGAAACAATATATGGCATAAAACTAGGGAAAAATTGAGTAAAACTATGATTAATAGACATTAAGCTGAGCACACCCTGTATATTGACAATTGTGTAAAATATCCGTTTGAACTAAGAAAAATAACGATCCCGAGGTAAAACTATGATTAATAAACATTAAACTGAGCACCCCCGGTATATTGAAAATTGTGTGAAATATCCGCTTGAACTAGGAAGTCCGAGTCATTCAGTACATAAACCTATTATGACAAAAACTTGAGAAAACAGAGCTATCTATGATTAATAAGCAATAAACTTTCAAACGTTATTATAATAGAAAAACCATATATAAATCACGTGGCTCTAGTAACATAGTAACTGTTTAAGGAAAATTACAATTTTTAAAATCTACGGACAGTCTGCAAAAATCATAATAATGGAAACTGGAAAATTACAATTTTTAAAATCTACGGACAGTCTGCAAAAATCATAATAATGGAAACTTACCTTTATGTTATAAAAGTGTAAAGCACTCACAAAAACTTCTCCACTGACCGGCACTATACACCTCCGACCACTACATCGAAAAATTGAAATTGAATTGAAGATATAGGATAGCACTTATAGGAGCGGCCGATAGCCGATTGACCAGCCATTTTAGCTGAATTTGCAGATATTATATAAAATAAACAATGGTTAAAAACTGAGTTTGGATATTATCGCAGCAATCTATGTTTTGTAAAAATAAATATATAAGAACAATATTGATACTTTTATAAACTCTATATTGGCCTGAGATATTTAAAATCTTTTCTCATGGTTAAAATATTCATTTGAACTTGAGGAAAATAATTTCTACCACGAAACTTCAAACGTACGTTTATTATTATTGCTAGAACAAAGAAGCTCTTTCTTAGGAGTAACAAAAATATCTAAAATTATATACCTGGCGATCAACAAAAATTAACCAGGCAAGCTGCGACTCTAAGGTATATATTTTTAATAGACTTGATCGATATTTTTTCTTCTATACTTACTCCAAATCAGAAATCCTATCTATATAGTCATTTAGGTAAAAAATAATGATGAGGACGAAAACCAAATCACGACCGTTAAATGTTAGCTACAAGCTAGATCTTGTCAGTGAAAAAACATTGATTATTCAGGTGTGGAAATGACTGTTAATTCAAAGTTATTTTGTATTTATATTAGTCATATAGCATGAGCTGTTTTTAGTTGGTTATTTACTAGGGCCTTTTATATGATGTTTATTTATTTAAATTTTTAAGGAAGTAATAAATTATATTTGTTTTTGTCTAAACTTCATTGAAAGTATCGACAAAGGGTAAATTTCAAAGTAAACCGCCGCCGCGCCTTTCGATGACATTTGCGCAATATTACGTCATAGCTAACGGTTTTTACCCCATCTGATATGATTCATCATGACAATTTCATTTCACAAGCACAAGTGTCAGTCTGTGCTCTTTGTTCGTGACATGTGGATGCAGGGCCTGGTGAGTCCTTTCAGTTTTTTTTTTTTACTATTACACGTACGATAGTAGAAGTGAGGTTATGTCGGCTCGGGGCACTAGCAATATAGTTAGATTATGTTGGCACGGGGGCACAAGTGAGGTTATGTTGAACGCACTCTGTAACGGCTGATAAGGTTTAGGGATATAATTAGGTTATGTTACTTACTTTTAAAATGTTGGCATCCGAAGTGAGGTTATGTTGGGACGAGGAGGGGGCACCACGACGGTTTAGGGCCTAACATTCTTCTTACTTGCTATGAATTTTTACTCTTGGCACTCTGATGGCATAGCTCCGATTCGATGTCACATACCACGTTCATGTGGTCTTTGGGTTTAAGTTTTTATAGCAGGCTTAAGAAGTAAGGTTATCCTTGACACGGGGCCACTAGTAAGGTTAGGATCACGCGCGTCGGTCAGCCGAGACGGGCACACGAGCACGGGGACATGAGTTAGGTTATGTTGAACGGCCTGTGATGCTGAGAGTAAGGTTAGGTTAACACGGTGCCGCTGGAGCACGGGACCCTTGAACGGGGACTTTTGACAGCACATGGGCCCCACACGAACCACGAGCAGGTTTAAGAAGTGAAGTTAGGTTATGCTGACACGGGGGCACCTCCTAGCCTTCTTGCCCATTACACATAATGATAAAAGTGAGGTTAAGTTGGCAACAGAAGTTAGGTTATGTGTCGAAACGGGGGTCACTAACCGGTCAACACGCGATGATAGAAGTGAGGTTAAGTTGGTAACAGAAGTTAGGTTAGGTTGGCACGGGGGCCATTAGTAAGGTTAGAATCATGCGTCGACCAGCCGGGGGCACACGAGCACGGGGGATTAGTTAGGTTATGCTGGCGCAGGGCCCTGTCAGATTTGCATTTCCCGCGGTCGGTAATGCAGACCTCACGATTTGAATTTCCCGCGCTTCGGTCGGTAATGCAGATATCATAATTTGAATTTCCCGCGTTTCGGTCGGTAATGCAGATCTCATAATTTGAATTTCCCGCGTTTCGGTCGGTAATGCAGATCTCATAATTTGAATTTCCCGCGTTTCGGTCGGTAATGCATATTCCATAATTTGAATTTCCCGCGCGTCGGTCGGTAATGCAGATTCCCTACTTAACGGCTGGCGCCAATGCTGTGACGTCACTGTCGGTCTCAAGTGGCCCATTACCTACTACCCTTTCACTTCTTAATGCACATCTATGTCCATCTGGGCACCTTCGTCTGTTTTGGCTGCTGTTTTCAGGTGCTATATTTAATGTGTTAAAAAGGCCGTCATCAGTTTTTACCTGCACCTTTACGATAGATTTCACATAAAAATTGTATTCTTCGGTCATGTCCTAAAAAAAAGGAATACTTGTTTCAAATCACTAAATAGAACAGTTTTTATGTTCACATTCCTTGATTGATTCAAGATGGCGGAGAGTGAGAAAAGTAGTGAAGAGCTCTCTGAGAAAACCTTTAAATGTTGTGTTAAAAAAATAACAAAAGTTGCAGTTTGTATACACTGTGGTAATGTTTTCCACAGAAGCTGTTCAGAAAGAAAAAATTTTACAATTATAGATGAAACACGTATTATTTGCTGCACTGAGAATGTCAATGGTGATAGCATGTTATCAAACTCAAAAGATAGTAAAATTAATAAAGAAACGCACGAGTGGATTAAAAATGAGAATGAACTGCTGAGAAAACTCCTTAAAGAGAAAGACGAAAAATATATGATTTTAATGGAAAATAAACAACTACTTGAAGAAAAAATAAAATATTTAACAGAGGTAGGCAAAAAACCAATTATCTCTCACTATGATAAATATGAAGATAAGAACCAAGTCAAAAAAAGGAATGAACTATCTAATGATTCAAAGCAAATAACAAACCTGAACAAAGCCACAAATAACAATATAAATAAGGAGGCTTCTTCCTCTTCAATGTGTGAAATGGAAGCCATAAACTCAAACACTGTTGAAATCGGATACATGAGTTCACAAATACCACAATCAAACAAGCAGGATAATAACGATGACTTCACAATAGTTGAAAGGAAAAAAAGGTACAGAAATAAACACAGAGAATCCAACAAAAAATCACTTGGTATTGCTGAAGCAGCCAATAATGAGGAATTTACAGGGATTAAGCCAAAAGTATGGATCTACCTATACAGAGTGAAACTGCATGTTAAAGCAGGACATATTGAAAAATACATAAGGAAAAAACTAGGGATGGCTGAAGATGACGATGAGGAAATAGTAGTGAATGAACTTAATTCTGAAAATAAACGTCTCAACTGCTTCATGGTAGGTGCTGCCTATGATTATAAAGAAAACTTATATAGTGTAAGCTTCTGGCCTGCAGGTGTTGGGTTTAGGAGGTTTGATTTTAGGCGTTATCACGACTACAATAGAAAAGCTGAAAATGTAAACGAACATTTTTTATAAGCACACCTATACCAAATAATTCAGTGACCAATAATAAAACAATCAACCATGCGGTCACTCTAAATATGTCAAGTTGTACAAATATAAAAAACTCTCACTTAACTGTAAATGAAAACATTTTCACTTCTGGAAAAACTTTCAACTCTAGATATAAAACCATAGATGTTAATATTCTACATTTAAATATACAAAGCATTCGTAATAATGTTAATGAGGTAGAAGCATTCATTGAACATAAATGTGTGCTCTTTGACTTTCTTTTAATTAATGAACATTGGTGTACCCAAGATGAAATTAAGTCAGTAAGCTTAAATAATTATAATCTCGTCTCTGAATTTTCCCGATCTATCTGCGCACATGGAGGTGTAGCAATATATGCTTTAACCAAGCATAAATGTTCAAAAATGACCCAGGTAAATACACTTTCCAATGAGCTAAACTGCGAACTAGCAGCAATCGATACTGAAACCACTCGAATAATGACTGTTTATAGATGCCCAAATAGTAATTTTGATATATTCTTTGAAAAAATCTCATTTGCTTTAGAAATGCTTGTAAAAGGCAACAAAGTGTTATTTGTCTCTGGTGACTTCAATATCCAATTTCAAAATAAAAATGACCGTCATGCTCAAATGCTAATAAACATATTTAGATCTTTTGGTCTTTCACCTACAACTCATGCAATCACAAGAAAAAATCACTGTCTTGATAATATTTTTACAAATGTTCATTCTACTAATTACGAAGTCAATATAATTGATACTTTATTATCAGACCACTTAGGCATTCACTTAAAAGCTAATATCATGAAAGTGACTAACAATTTACGAGTGACCTATCGATCCTTAAATGATGAAGGGTTATCCTACCTGAACAATTATCTGCTCCTCCAAAATTGGAGCTTTGTATATAACCCTCACTTAAACTTAAATAAAAGATTTGAAATGTTTATTGGTGTTATTTCAGATGCAATTAATGAAACCTTTCCCCAAAAATCTAAATTAATAAAGACAGAAAATCATCATCAGATCAAATGGTTTAATAATGAATTGCGCGAATTGAGAAACCGACTTGAATTCTTACAAGAATTTACTAAAACTAACCCTACTCCGGATAATATATCAACTCTCAAAAGATTTAGATCTTACTATTCTATGGAATTAAGAAGACATAAAATACAAGCACATGACCAATATATAGCATCACATAGCAGTCAGCAACAAGCTATGTGGAAACTCATTAATAGAAGTAAAAGTAGTTCTCACCAAATTACTGATAAGATCACATCAAATGATTTTAATAATTATTTTGTTAATGTAGCTGAAAATATAGTAAATGAATTGCCACCAAGCAATAACACCTATGCGGACTTTCTTGAAAATTTTGTACCTCCAAATACATTTAACTTCTCTGTAGTTTACACTGAGTCCTTACTTTCGACTATAAATAACCTCAAAAATAAAGAATGTAAAGATGTCTATGATATGAGCACGAGAATAATCAAGTCAATCAAACATTCCATATTGTTACCATTAACGGCATTAATAAACTTAAGCATTATTAACAAGGTATTTCCCGATTGCTTGAAAATAGCAAAAGTTGTTCCAATCTATAAAAAGAAAAATAACATAGATGATCCCACCAACCATAGGCCTATTTCTGTCATACCAACTTTAGGTAAAATATACAAGCTTGTCTTAAAATTGCAATTAATTAATCACTTTGAGAGTCGAAACTTATTTAATCCTAATCAATTTGGATTCAGAAACAACTTATCTACTACACTAGCAATAGACAAATTAACCACTATAATCAACTCAGGTTACGAGCATAAACAGTACATTTGCTCTAAGTTTTTAGATCTCACTAAAGCGTTTGATTGCGTATCGCATCAAATCTTGTTAGACAAACTAAAGTTTTATGGCGTCACATATGACAGCGTCTTGTTAATCGAATCTTATCTCAAAAATAGGCAACAATATGTTATTTACAACAATATTAAATCAAACAGACTTAGCGTGAATACCGGCGTCCCCCAAGGATCAGTTCTGGGACCAGTTCTGTTTCTAATCTACATAAACGATCTGCCACTATCGTTAGATGGTTCAACTTCTACCATTTTATTTGCTGACGATACAAGTATCACTAAATGTAATATGAACCTAGATACGCTATTAGAAACAATGTTAGAAACCGAATCATAGATATATAGCTGGTTTCTGGCAAACAAACTGAGTCTGAATACCGCTAAAACTGAGACGATGGTTTTTAGTCTCAGAAATATCAATGAATTAGATAACCAAGATCCAATTAAATTTCTTGGCGTGTATATAGACTACAAACTATCTTGGGAGAGTCATACCGATTATGCCAATAAAAAAATTGTTAAAAACATATTTCTACTTCGCAGCTTGGCGCATCGGGTGTCATCAACAACTCTCATCACTGCCTACCATAGCCTCATCCACTCTGTGATATCCTATGCTCTACTAGTGTGGGGACATGCTAGTTCCATGTCTAATGTGTTCGCCATGCAAAGACGAGCAATACGAGTAATAGCAGGTCTGAAATTCAGAGATGATTGCAAAGCTAAATTTGTAGAATTAAAAATATTAACTGTTCCTTGCACATATATTCTACAATGTTTGCTGTATATAAAAAATAACTTAAGCACACTTCAAACTCGTGACGAAATTCATTCATATGAAACTCGACACTGCAATCACTTGTCTACAAACTACTTAAGGCTATCAAAAACTAGAGATGGTACTGCATACTGGGGCATCAAGTGTTATAATGCCCTACCTCAAGAGATTAAACAACTTACTTATAAATCCTTTAAATATAAGGTAAAATGGTTTCTTTTGCGTAATGCTTTTTATAACATGCAGGAATTTTTAAACAGTAATTTGTCCGCAATATAATGCATGAAACCGAAGTTGAAAATGTTTCATATTTCATATATATATAACATGTGTTATTAGTTTTATTTATTTAAATTTTAAATGTCTTATTTTTTACACTGTGAAATATTTTGTGATTTCTAATGTTCAACTATATATTTTTCAATGTTTGACTTGTGTAAATACGGATGTATATTAGCACCAATAAATTGTCATTGTCATTATTTTAAACAATTTCATATTCCCTGACTTTTCTAGGTATTCCAGGTTGACCAGGTCGCTAATCCTGTTTCAGGGGTGATATTTATTACAAGGAATTAAAGCAGCGTTGTGTTGTTTTCATTTCAGCAACGACCTTGAAAAATGTAAAGTCACACACAATGCCTTTTAGCAAATTTAACTCATTCGGCATATCGTGACCTCTATGAGCAATGCTATATATATAATACAGTGCAATATGAAAACTTATATCGTTGCATATAACATCTGAAAGTTCAGGGTAGAAACTTGATTATTCATAAAATCAGATTGTCACTTTTTTTAAGCGTCCTAAAATAATTATTCGTCTAATAAAAAAAATGTTCACAATAAGTTGCATCAAAAAGAGTAATTGTGTGATGTCATGATGTAGTACGTCTGTACTACCTAAGATTTCACTTTGGTGGATTCAAATCACCAGGGGAAAATTTCCTAAACTAAACATAATTGAATTGAATTTTATTGCGTACCAGATACAACAATTTTACAATTTTTGTTTGGTACATGTCTAAAAAACTAGAAGCACTACATAGAAAATAAAATAATGCCTTACAGCTAGAAGAAACCTCGGAAGAAACACAAAATTAGAGACATACAAAAATACATTGAAAATTACATTTAAAAAAAATTTGCAAAGAAAAAATTTACATATAAAATTACATATATATTTGTTAAGCCACTATTATTTCAAAAAATTATTAGCTTGTTTGAAAGTTGCCCCATTTACTTCCTCTAAATTATAAGGTTCTGCATGTGTTAAAATTTCTTTAATTATTGTTTTAAAGATATTTATAGAAGTTATTTCTTTTATTTTAGTAGGCAGCTACAAAAGTGTAAACATTTGTAGAAACATCCTTTTTCCAAAATTGTGGTGTTATGAATCGGGTAATAAAGAACATCCACCTGTCTTGTTTGATATTTATGATCTCGGATCTATTCTGTAAACTCATTCTTGTGTTTGAAGGCGAAACAGAGACATTCATAAATAAAGAAAGTTACAACAGTCAGCAGGTTTAGGGTTTTAAAGTGTCCACGACATGACTCACCAACCTTTAGATTAGCTGAGACTCTCAACGCTCTCTTTTGAATTATGAATACCTCTTGAGTATGTGATCCACCCCAAAAAATTATACCACATGACATTGTACTATAAAATTGTCCATAATATGCAGTGAGAAGGGTATTGTGATTCACAACCTTTTTTAATTCTTTCACGCCCGTATTCAACAAACATTTGCTTAACTCACCGATACTAAACTGACTGTTAAAATTTATCAGGTAGTTAAAGCAATTCACAAGCAAGCAATTCACCAACGAAAATTGAGTGAAGTTAAGTAACACTTCTTTAACAGAAAGGAACTAGTATTTTTGTGCAACAGTTGGTAAAAACCTATCTTCACAGAGTTTACAATGTTATTTATTTATATTTTGTTCTAACTTCTGTAATATTTTCGCAATCATTATTTTACAATTTTACTGAAAAAGGAGTGGAAACAAAATATATCTGTACAATGTAAGTACACAAATATGTTATATTATATCAAATATAAAGAAATAGTATAATAGAACATAATTAAAACCAGATAATTTAATTCTTTTAGGGAACTATAAAAACTGGTGGAGGAATGCTTTAGGTAAAAGTTACGAGCAGTGATGAAAAGCTTTTAAATCTATTGTGTAAACAAACAGTATTTTACAATTGAAAACGCCTATGCCATAAATACAGCAATAGAGGTAACCAAGGTGACTATAATATTATCGTACGTGAGAATTACTCTAATGCATATCTAGACTCTAATGCAGTTGCATTATCTCCTGAAGAAATATAAGTTGACCATGGCTAAATTATTGTTTAAAGTTCTTCAAAATAAACAAACACAAAGTACTGAACCATCGGTTACAGAACTGACTAATGACAGAAGCTTTAATCACAGAAGAGATTATACGAAAGGGAAAGAAAATATACTCATTAGAGTACTTAATGGTAAACATAAAAAAAATGAAAAACTAATTAACCAAAGTGATATTTGAATGATATAGTTGGCGAGGACAGAACTAGAAAATCTAAAAGGAAAAATAAGAATAAAATATATTATAAAAGAGTTATTAGTATTGAAAATAGAAATTTAATATAAATTGTTTTCATAATTTGTGAATGCATTATTTTGTGTAGTATGATTCGTATTGTATACTCAATAAAAAACTTATAAAATTTTTAATTTTTTTAATAGCAAGATATATATGACTGTAATATTGTACATTCTAATTAAAAATTATATTTATCAACGCTTTTCTGATAACAGTACATACTGTTTTCTTAGGGGACATACCCTCATCCCTTTGTTTTGGGTATATTGATTGAATTTCGTAATGCGTTGTCATCATTGGATGGAAATCGAGTCTATCTATTTAAAATTTCATTCTAAAATGGCACTTTCAATAATATTTAATATCTACATGCAAATTTATATTCCTTTGACTCAGCACATAACCCCAACAAAACGCTCTGTTACGAGCTTAACTTCCCAATATTCTCTTGTTAACTTTTACAGGTTGTTTTCTTCTAACTGTGATTGGTGAATAAGTCCACAAATATTTAACAGGTTGTTAATGCTTTAACAGCTTGTCACCTATTTAACTAACGATGGTGAGTATGGGCATCAATGAATAGCATAATGTGCTTAGTCTGCCGCAAAGGGTTCGTATATGCTCCATCCAATTCATGTGCGCATCAATCGTTGCGCTTAGAAATTTAGTGTTTTCTGAAGAATTAATTCTGACATTATTAACATGTATTTGTTTAGGATATCCAGTTTTATTCCTACTATGTTTAAAAAGACTACAATTTGTTTTATCATTATTTAATATTAGTGAATTTTGATGGAGCCATTCGGATATTTTTTGCATAGCATTTTTTGCTTTAATCTGAAGGTTATCATAACTTTTTTCAAAAATTAAAATGTTAGTGTCATCGGCATCGGTTATAAAAACTGAATCATCATTTAAGTATTCTTGCATATTGTTTATATACAATAAGAATAGAATTGGGGCTAGCACGCTGCCCTGTGGTATACCTAATGATATTTTTTGGTTACTTGAATAATTTTGTAAAGAGTCCGATCTAATGCAAACTTTTTGATGTCTTTCGTTAAGATAGGATTTGAACCAGTTATACTCCGAACCTCGTATACCTACTTGTTCAAGTTTATTTAAAAGTATTTTATGGTTCACACAATCAGAGGTTTTGGATAGATCCAAAAATATCCGGAGCGCAATATGTCCATCGTCTAGATGATTTAGTATTCTTCTCACAAAGTCGAAGGTAGCTGTTGTAGATTTATTTTTTTGATATCCATGTTGACTTGTCGTAATGACGTGGTTTACTTCTAGGAAAGGAGTTAATCTAAGACTCATGATAATTTCAAGAAATTTAGAAAAAGAAGATAAAATACTGTCTGTGGTTTTCTACTAAATGACAATCATATTTGTTGTATATAAATAAATAAATAAACACCACAGAAATCAGACAACCCCCAATTCCAGAAGCCAGGGCTTGTGCGGAAGGGAATTACATATTGAAAAAGCGCGGACATACAACCATTTCCTCCGACAGTGCCAGTGCCGAAGCCAGGATTCGAACCCGATGGTGCGATGTCCAAGTGATTAATCGCGATTGCCACCTCGCGCCTTAACCCACTTGGCTATCGACCAGACGAAATAGGATTCACAGCAGTCATCTTTAATCTTGTAGGAAAGATACCTTGCCTTAAGGATTCATTTGTAAGTTAGAGGTTCGAGTATGAAAAAACTAATCTTTTTTAACATGACATTACTTTTGTTGTCATCACCACTGGAATATTTATTTTTCAGATCATTAATGATTTGTAAGGTTTCACTCTGTGTTACGCCAGATAAATAAATTGATTTAGGATCACAATGAATGTAATAACATGGGAGAACCATATTGATAGTGTGTGTAATAAATTAAATTCAGCATTTTTTGCCCTGCGAAATCTGAAAAACGTCATTACAAGGTCAGAATTAATAAACCTATACTACGGAATTGTTCATCCACATTTAAAATACCTGATTTTATTATGGGGCTCGGGAACATCCTCACAAAGAATATTTATGCTCCAAAAGAGAATTCTAAGGTTAATGTTCTCATTAGGGCCGCTAGAATCCTGTAGAGAGACATTTAAAACATCTAAAATATTAACCTTAACTTCAATTTTTATATACGAAGCAGCCCTATTCGCTCATCAGCACCATAATAAATTCAACCGTAATAATAATATACACGAATATAACACACGAGGTGCAAACGATATTTTAATAAGCAGCTACAATCTATAAAATTTTCAAAAAAGCCCCTATTACTGCTCTGCAAGTATTTACAACAAATTGCCTCTTGACATTAAAAACAACACGTTAAACAAATTCAAAAAATCGCTAAAAGAATTTCTGATTAATAAATGTATTTACACATTACAAGAATTTTATAATCTGGAGTAATCTAAATTTGTCATTGTGATTTTACACTCTGTAAATAATTAAATTTTAGATCGAATATGTATGTTTTTAAACTGTATTAGGAAAACTTTTAACTATTGTGCTTTTTAATTTGCAACCGTTAATTATATTTTACTTTATGTACAAATCTATGACGTTTCATATCTGTTATATACAGCTTACTTGAATAAAGAGTTTATTATTATTATTAATACAGTGTTGCTAGGAATTGCTCCAATGATATTACCGGCCATATTAACGAAGGTGTTATTGAAAATTTCACTTGTGAGTTGTGGACAGATAACAACAATACCATTATGGTTGATTTCATGAAATGACTGACTTTTCCTGTTATATTATCCATTTTCAGTATTTATAATGCTCCATATGGTTTTGGTCATGTTACTCGAATTATTTATTTGAGCCTGATAAAAGTTTGACTTTTCCTGTGTGAGAAGATTAGTGTAATAATTTTTATAAGCGACATAAGTCTCTTTTGTGACTTTATCTTGGAGATACGACTCGTGCAGTAAGTTTAATATTTCCTCTGCATTATAAATACTTTCAGAAATCCAGTTTGCCTTTTTGTTATTATTTTGGACCTTAACAGATTTTAGAGGAAGAGTTAAAATAGTTTGATAGAATTCCGATGAAAGTATTGTACATGTCAACAGTTGTTGCTTCATAAACTGATGTTTCTTGCGTTAGTGAATGCTAAAAAAAGTTGATAATTTTCTGTACTGAAAATACGCCTATATTCATATGTTTCACCATTATTTATTACGCCTTCTAGAATGTGTAATCCTTGAGCAAAATAGTCAGATATATTTACATCATTACGATTTTAGAGACAAAAATATTATCAAGACAAGTGGAGGTTGTTTTAGTTACTCTTGTTGGAGCATTTACCCTCTTTTCAATTGCGAATAACTCAGAAATTATTAGGTTGTAGAAAAAACTTTATACAACATTTTCTTCTTAAAATTTGATCCTCTATCGATTCTCGGTGTCACTTTGAATGTTGAAATTTCCACCCTCGAGAAAGGGTGGCACATATCGGCACTAAGTCAGGTTTGTTATTTGCATCATTTTTGAGCTACTGTCAAAATTTCAAACAAATCGGTTGAGTTGATCAGATTCCGGAGGTGAATCGGTTCATTGATTATACTATAAAATACATTTTCAAGGCAATTTGGTGGGGGCATCAAGGCAATGCCTCGAATCGATTTTCCGCAAGAAGACCTGCTAGTTAGGTACTCGTTAATTAGTTTACAACGTAGGCGAGAATGCATGTCTCAAATACCTATTTCTTTTTAAAATTATTAACATTATTGATGCATCACTATTATTATCAAAACTGTTTTTTAATATTCCCAGAACAGTATCCCGTCATAGTTTAGTATTTTATCTAGCTACGCCTCGCACAAATATCTTAAAATTTTCACCTATTTATGTAATATCTGACAATCACAATGCAATCTGCGGTAATATAGACATTTTCAATTACTCCCTAAATACCCTAAAAACTTATTAAATCTACAGGTACTGATTTAACATGTTTGTTTATCTTTTCTATGTTCTCTCATAATACACAATGTAGAAATGATGGTCTGTTTTCTTTTTTTTTTAATATGTCTGATTAGTTACTAGAGTCTTTGTGTTATACATTTTTTATATTGTTATGTGCTGCCCTCTAACAGAGAGGAGAGTTGTAATTACTCCCTGGCCAGAAGGGTGGCGCCATCTGTGGGCCAACTGGCGAACCACCATTTAGTAGTGCCTAAGAAAATTATAGAGAATTCCAGTATCTTCTGGAAAGTTCTACAATGATATTCTGGACATTCCAAGTGGGTATATAAAGAGGTGAATCCAGCAGATGGGGAAACAGTACAGTTTAGCGAAGTATAAGGAAGAGTTCAGATCAAAGTGAAGTAAACAGTTCAGTTGAGAGTTTTTAGGTTAGACAAGAGTTGACAAGTTTAAGAAGAAAAGTAAAGTACATAGTGTTTTAAAAGTAGTGAATTTATATTAGATTAAGTTATTATTAGTTGTGTGATTTTTAAGTATTTACTAGTGTAATTTTAGTGATAAATAAATCAGTGGTTTGTGAAAATTCTTGTTGCAAGTTATTTGAATCCACAAAGTGTTTATTGAAAACTGTAAGCACGTAACAATATGTTAGTGTTATTGTTTAATTATATATTTGTATTAGTTTACCGTACCTCCCTGTCCTCTAATTGGATCAAAAACCTATTGGACAGTATGGCAAATAAATAAATAAATATATTGTAGTTTTTACCCTCCTGTAATAGACCTCAAATAATACAATTTTTGAAATATGGCTTGTCAAATCTAAACAGTGTCTTTCATTTTGAATCTTCAACAATACTCTCAGCATATTTAAGATTACTCTTGACAAGGAGAAGAGTAAAAGGGTAATAAAATATATAATTAAATCCCAACTTTAAGGAACAATTCTTTTCTTTCGTTGGAGATTGTTATTCTGAGTGCATTTTTTTGTTTTCTTTATTTGATTGCGAAAAACATAATTGCAATAAAATCAATTAACTTCGGATCTGATTTTTTACTCTATCTCTTACAAGTTTAATTATATGTCCTAGTATTCTTAAATGGCTATTAAAAATTAATCATTTCTCTTTATTGTTCTTTAATCGACACAAAAAAACTTGTATATAATACTATGATGACAACATTCCCCTCATAATTCATCCACAGCTAAACCAACTATGGAACTAGGTTAGTAGTATGCAAGTAATAAATAACACAATATCATAATATCCAGTGCGAGTTGCTATGCTTATTTGACATTGGCAGTAATTTGGAGTTGTAAAGACTCAAAGATAAGGAGGCCTTCCAGCGCCCAGGGCGTTGAGTTGAGTGCTGATTTTTTTTTTCTGAAATAGAGAACGGCTGCCTTATTTCACACCCGCCTCAATCTCGACAGGCCACTTGCACATTTAACTGATGCACGCACTTGCAAATTATCTTTTAAGCCCGAAGGATTCTAAATTCTTGTACGGCACATTTGTTTTATGGGGTCCCGTACAATTAAAACAAGTTATATCATTTTCACATTTAGCTATGGTATTTCCATATCTTGCACATTTGAAGCACCTTACTACTGTAAAATATTCATGGGCTACACATCTTCTCCAATCTATGGTTAGCTTTTCCAATTGATAAATTTTATTTTTTAAGTTTACATCAACAGTAAGGACTATATTTCTCTTGTAGATTTTCTCCCTTTGTTTGTATTTCGTGTAGACGGTGAGAATTCATTAATTCGTGATGTCCAATTCATTTTTTTCTCTCACAGTTTCTATAATTGTTTCATCACTTCCCTCAATGTATTCCTCTTCTACTCCTCGTATGATGATTTTAGGATTTTTTTGTCTCCCGTCAGCTACACTATATTTGGTACCTAATTCTTGTTCTACTGTTTCTCTTATTTTCTCCTTCGAGTTAATATTACTGCAATTTATGACTGCCCCTTCTTTAAGCTCTCTAATATTTTCCACTGCGATAACCATACTTTTAGGATCGATATTTCTTTTTAAGTCGCTTTTTGTTGTAATACTCTGTTGTTTTTCTTTTGGTTTAACTACCAGTACTTCACTGTGTTTCTTTTTTGCTATGTTCACATAGGTTTCTTTTCCCTTTGATTCTATCATTTCTGAAATTTCATTTACCAGTCTGTTAATTAGGACAGTCTGGTTATTCAATTTTTAGTCCTGAAACCGAACTTCTTTATGTAAATTTCTTATTTCTTCAAGAAGAATTGTTTCTATGTTTTTTATTTTTGTGTCTAGTAGTTCGTGAATTGGAGATTGACATTTTTTGCATATAAATTTAAGTATTCTATTGTTTTTTAATTGCAGTACTCTAGCTTCTGTGGAAGAAAGCTTACTGCAGTCTTGATAGTATGATTTCTTACAGTGGTCACAAGCATAGGTGTCCTTATCTGGTGGTTTTTTACAAGTTGAGCACATTATTTATACCCCTTGAAAAAGTAACAGTGCCCGCCACTGGCGATATATCCTTCACAAGAACAGTGCTTTAATGTGATTAGTTTTTGTTACGGAGAAAAAACTGATACAGTGTGGATGAAAAACTGCTGACTTTCACTAGAACAATTAATTTGCGATTCGAATTTCGTTATTTTTATGTAAGAACTGGTTATTTTCGCACTGATTATTTTATCTTAATGTGTAAATTGTTTTCTAGAGTTCATCCTGGTATAATTTTTTGTATTACATATGTGAAAGTTCACACCAGAAACTTAATTTTTTTAGTAGAGCACATAAACAACACTTCCTTACACTCATAGACCTATAGAAAACTTGGGTAACTAATAATAATGTATCCGTAAAAGTATTTACACAAAATTTTCGATAAAAAATTATTAAACAGACAGACAGGCATACAGATAGATACATTTATTATGAATTTTCAAGGAATCTACATCTGAAACAACTTAATATTGTCTAAAAGTTAATTAGGGTATATTCATCATATTTGATTATGTCAAAAAATAATGGTATTAAAAATAAGTGGACCCATATTTTTTAGTTTTCAATATTATGTATATTTAAGCTTAAAAAATGCTACGATTTTTTTAGTTGCATTTAAAAAAATGTAGATACAATTATGATATGATGTATATTAATATTAAATATGGGTTTCGAAGTTGTCCATGTAGATGTTGGCTATGACAGGGGACAGAGGTGATCCCATAGGTGTTGGACAGACAATAGAACATTGTCTGTCCAACACCTATTTTCTCTTTCAAGGCAACTATTACAAACAAGTGAGAGGAGCTCCAATGGGATTACCTCTGTCCCCTGTCATAGCCAACATCTACATGGACAACTTCGAAACCCAAGCCCTGAATTCATCCGAACTGAAGCTACTTGCTGGCTAAGATACGTAGATGACATCTTCGTTATCTGGCCACATGGTAGAGATTCTCTAAACAACTTCCTGTCTCACATTAATCATATACACCCTCAGATCCAGTTCACTATTGAAATCGAAAACAATTGTTCTCTCCCTTTCCTAGACGTCCTCATTACAAAACAAAACAACAATCAACTCTCCTACTCTGTGTATAGAAAACCAACCCACACCAACCATTACCTTAACTCAAAATCACACCACCATCCATCACAACTAAATTCCGTTGTCAACACTCTTGTAACCAGATCCCTCAGACTAACAGACAATCACAACAGACAATCCGAACTACAAACATTACAAGAAGCACTTCTACAAAACGGTTACGACAAAGGACATATAACGGGATCCATACACAAAGCACAAAATCCTTCCCAAACTGATCAGACAGAAACTCCTCCTCAGCAAAAAGTTTTCCTACCACCACCATCAAAGGTGTCACAGACAAAATTTCAAAAGTCCTGAAATCCAATAACATAAAAACCATATTCACAACACACCAAACAATTTCCAATTTAATCAGAACCCCAAAAGACCAAATACCTAATGATTCCCACGGTGTATACGAAATACCTTGCTCAAACTGTCCCCAAACTTACATTGGACAAACCAACAGACGGATTAACAATAGAATATATGAACATCGTCTTGCAGTTAGAAAATCCGATCCCACATCATCACTTGCCCAACACCGCCTTCTAACAGGCCATAATATAGATTTCGATAACACCAAAACCATAGCACCATCATTTTTCCAGAAACCGCGAATCATCCGTGAAGCAATTGAGATTGAAAAACGTCCCAATTGTCTAAACAAAAGGGATGACGGTCATCGTCTTCCAGTCGCTTGGAAATCATTGATCTCCAGGCTAGCCCCACAATATTCATCCACACCTCATAATCCTGATAGCAGCCGCTGCTCTGATGCCTCCATCAACAGACCCTCAACCCCCCACCACTCTCCCACCCACAGACAGCTTTCGTATAAATAACACTTCGTCCGATACTGCCAGCGAGTTTGCTCTAAGGAGTAGGCAGGTTGAGGCCTTAGAGACGGATCGCGGTGAGATCTGGGGAGTAGGCAGATTGAGACCCCGGAATCGAACCAGTTCCACGAACTCCTAGCATTATTTTCTTTGACAATTTTTACTTGACTCACTTTTTCTCTTGAAAATGGCTCCAAAACGGGAGCCGAAACGTCGAGACATTAACAATCTCAGACGCGGTTCAACCCGAGAACCTAGTATTTTTCATACCAACGACCGCGGAAGCTTCTCGGAACATATATATATATATATATATATATATATATATATATATCATATATATCATGTATAATAACATGTATAATAACAGTATATAGGTTAAGTCCACCAAGGGCTGAAGGTCGCCGCTCTCGGTACTTGCAAAATGGCAAGTCGCTATACACCATGGAGACATCTGTGATGCCTGGTGTATAGTAGCATTAGACCACATGAGAGGATTCACTTACCTCTCACCACTACACCATTTGCATTAGTATGTATAAGACTAACAGGTTGGCCACTGTCATTTGTCTGCTCCATGACCTATGGCATACTGAGGAGAACTAATAAGTTCGAAACCGGTCTATGTCTGGTCAGGGAGTTGACAAATGACATTGGCTACCAATTTTTCATGATTTGTAAGGTGTAATTCAATGCAGGTCGGGGTATTTGCCCGCTGAGTAGTTGTTTCCTGCAAATCATGTATAATAACAGTATATAGGTTAAGTCCACCAAGGGCTGAAGGTCGCCGCTCTCGGTACTTGCAAAATGGCAAGTCGCTATACACCATGGAGACATCTGTGATGCCTGGTGTATAGTAGCATTAGACCACATGAGAGGATTCACTTACCTCTCACCACTACACCATTTGCATTAGTATGTATAAGACTAACAGGTTGGCCACTGTCATTTGTCTGCTCCATGACCTATGGCATACTGAGGAGAACTAATAAGTTCGAAACCGGTCTATGTCTGGTCAGGGAGTTGACAAATGACATTGGCTACCAATTTTTCATGATTTGTAAGGTGTAATTCAATGCAGGTCGGGGTATTTGCCCGCTGAGTAGTTGTTTCCTGCAAATCATGTATAATAACAGTATATAGGTTAAGTCCACCAAGGGCTGAAGGTCGCCGCTCTCGGTACTTGCAAAATGGCAAGTCGCTATACACCATGGAGACATCTGTGATGCCTGGTGTATAGTAGCATTAGACCACATGAGAGGATTCACTTACCTCTCACCACTACACCATTTGCATTAGTATGTATAAGACTAACAGGTTGGCCACTGTCATTTGTCTGCTCCATGACCTATGGCATACTGAGGAGAACTAATAAGTTCGAAACCGGTCTATGTCTGGTCAGGGAGTTGACAAATGACATTGGCTACCAATTTTTCATGATTTGTAAGGTGTAATTCAATGCAGGTCGGGGTATTTGCCCGCTGAGTAGTTGTTTCCTGCAAATCATGTATAATAACAGTATATAGGTTAAGTCCACCAAGGGCTGAAGGTCGCCGCTCTCGGTACTTGCAAAATGGCAAGTCGCTATACACCATGGAGACATCTGTGATGCCTGGTGTATAGTAGCATTAGACCACATGAGAGGATTCACTTACCTCTCACCACTACACCATTTGCATTAGTATGTATAAGACTAACAGGTTGGCCACTGTCATTTGTCTGCTCCATGACCTATGGCATACTGAGGAGAACTAATAAGTTCGAAACCGGTCTATGTCTGGTCAGGGAGTTGACAAATGACATTGGCTACCAATTTTTCATGATTTGTAAGGTGTAATTCAATGCAGGTCGGGGTATTTGCCCGCTGAGTAGTTGTTTCCTGCAAATCATGTATAATAACAGTATATAGGTTAAGTCCACCAAGGGCTGAAGGTCGCCGCTCTCGGTACTTGCAAAATGGCAAGTCGCTATACACCATGGAGACATCTGTGATGCCTGGTGTATAGTAGCATTAGACCACATGAGAGGATTCACTTACCTCTCACCACTACACCATTTGCATTAGTATGTATAAGACTAACAGGTTGGCCACTGTCATTTGTCTGCTCCATGACCTATGGCATACTGAGGAGAACTAATAAGTTCGAAACCGGTCTATGTCTGGTCAGGGAGTTGACAAATGACATTGGCTACCAATTTTTCATGATTTGTAAGGTGTAATTCAATGCAGGTCGGGGTATTTGCCCGCTGAGTAGTTGTTTCCTGCAAATCATGTATAATAACAGTATATAGGTTAAGTCCACCAAGGGCTGAAGGTCGCCGCTCTCGGTACTTGCAAAATGGCAAGTCGCTATACACCATGGAGACATCTGTGATGCCTGGTGTATAGTAGCATTAGACCACATGAGAGGATTCACTTACCTCTCACCACTACACCATTTGCATTAGTATGTATAAGACTAACAGGTTGGCCACTGTCATTTGTCTGCTCCATGACCTATGGCATACTGAGGAGAACTAATAAGTTCGAAACCGGTCTATGTCTGGTCAGGGAGTTGACAAATGACATTGGCTACCAATTTTTCATGATTTGTAAGGTGTAATTCAATGCAGGTCGGGGTATTTGCCCGCTGAGTAGTTGTTTCCTGCAAATCATGTATAATAACAGTATATAGGTTAAGTCCACCAAGGGCTGAAGGTCGCCGCTCTCGGTACTTGCAAAATGGCAAGTCGCTATACACCATGGAGACATCTGTGATGCCTGGTGTATAGTAGCATTAGACCACATGAGAGGATTCACTTACCTCTCACCACTACACCATTTGCATTAGTATGTATAAGACTAACAGGTTGGCCACTGTCATTTGTCTGCTCCATGACCTATGGCATACTGAGGAGAACTAATAAGTTCGAAACCGGTCTATGTCTGGTCAGGGAGTTGACAAATGACATTGGCTACCAATTTTTCATGATTTGTAAGGTGTAATTCAATGCAGGTCGGGGTATTTGCCCGCTGAGTAGTTGTTTCCTGCAAATCATGTATAATAACAATATATATATATATATATATATATATATATATATATATATATATATATATATATATATATATATATATATATATATATATATATATATATATATATATATATATATATATATATATATGTTATATGAAAATATACCCTGTATCTCTGAGACATTGGCCTCACCACTCTCAGCGGTATTATATTACATAGATATCAAATAACGACTCCTCTCAGCATCCGCTCTCCCGAGAATTAGATAAGATTGTATTCTTGCAAAACTGCATAATTGCAGTTCCTTTGTTCCCAAAGGTTATAAATGGGAGTAGTGTACTTTCAGACGGCAGTCTTAAACTCATGTTGGAATAAACAAGTCAAAATTATTATTGTTCTAATTTATAAAGAGTCAACGTTGACTCCATTAATAAATAAATAAAGTTTTTAAAAAGTGATTTCAACAATCGATTATCTAACATTGGCGCAGTCGGTAGGATCTGAAAAACACCCTGTAACCCAGAGGTGGTGGATTTCAATCCTTCAATCAGCAAAGAATCTACGAGAAACAAGAAAAATACAATTTCAAGCAGACAAGCAACGTCTCAACAAGCTCACAAGAAGCATCATATACACATCGAGAAATAATTAGCAAGTAAGAAACATTCCTGGCCCCTGAAAGTCGGTGTCTTCGGCACTTGGAACACGTCGCCGTGGATAGGAACACCTAGTGATACCCCTGACGGTACATCAGAGTGTAGCAACGCTTACGAAACCGCATTCGACCTTCCATCTGGACCCCAGGCATGAAGATAGTAATGTAAGTAATTTAAGAATCATCTCGATTTAATTTCTATTTTAAAACTGCACTAAACAATTATATTTTATCATTCGTATATTGCATTCACATTTGCATTAAACCCACGACAGTTCTGCAATCTAATTTAGTTGAATATATTATCTAAATATCGTATTACTTTAACCGATATTTTATTTTTTTTTAACACATAAATATTTTCATTGCAACTTAATATAGGTCAAGTTAACTTCTATATAAAGTTTAGTTCTATATCAAGTTTAATCTTTATCTTGTAACGTTTTTTTTATTGGAATTTAATACTACTATACATCAACCTTTATACCATATGACTATAATATCTGAATAAGTGCAAATACCATTGCAAAAATAATTTGTTACATACTTTATAAAGAAAAGAATACAATCTCATTTCCTTTTATTCATTATTATTGCCAGTGGCGTACTCTTGCACCTTTTACAATTAATTTTTATTATTTTTTTGTGTGTACCAAATTAATTTTTGTTTGTTTATCTGAAATTTATATACAAATCCTAATAATACAAAATGGCGAACCAACCAAATACTACAGTAAATAATACTACAGCAAATAATACCAATAGTTCAAATAACGCTGATGAAACCCTTACCATCGAACCCTACAGGTTAAGTGAGATTTTCTCAATAGTTCCAGAGTTCGACGGGAACCCCATTTTCTTACAAACTTTTATTTCCGCGTGTGTTTACGCATACGGTATGTCCATAGAAGACCAGCGTATTTTACTCACCCTGCATATTAAAAACAAACTTCGCGGAAAAGCTGCCGAATTAATAAATTCGAGGAACCCTGCCACTTGGGCAGAAATTAAAAGCCTACTTGAGGCGCATTTCGGTGATTCACGCGACTTGACAGCCCTTATACAAGACTTACAACGGATTCACCAACTACCTAATGAAACTGCCCTGACATTCGTATCTCGTTTACAAACACATAATGCCAAAATGCACGCTGCTGTGCAAAAACAGACTTTGACGCTGGAAGAAAAGACAGCCCAATCATCCTTAATTGAAACCATGACTCTAACAACACTACTTACCGGACTAGAACCCAAACTTGGACAAATAATCCGTGCCGAAAATCCCAGCGACATGCTAGAAGCAATTAATAGAATCAAACGCGAACTCCAACTGTCCTACTTCGAGTCACAAAAATTCCCAAAACAAACTATCAACAAAAACCCCATCCAGAATCAACAGAGGCGTCCCAACTCCCAACAATTCTGTAATTTTTGCAAACGTAACGGGCACAATTTTAATGAGTGCCGTACAAGACTACAATTCTCACAACAAAATCAGAACTTTAGACAAAACAATTTTGCCAGTCCTCCACAATTTTCTAGACCGAATTTCCAAAATTCTCCCAACCAGCAATATCAAAGAAATTTCACGCCGCAACAAGATTTTCAACAGAATAGGCCTTCTGTAATAAGACCTAATCCGAACTTTCAGAGATCCCCAAATCAACAAAATTAAAATTTCAATCCTAACTTTAACAGACAAAATCCGCAGAGAACACATCACGTTAATTTTGACAATCATTTCGACTCTCAAAATTATGATACTAATTTTTACCATGAAACTGATAATTTCAGTGACCCGCAATTCCATAACTTCGGAAACTATCAAACTAATTCTAGCCTTGATAATATGGCAAACATGCCACAAATAAATTATGAAGATTACCCCCATTTCCCGCAAAATAACGACGATAACATGCCATACCAAAATGAGAATTATACAGCTAATTCTCAGATGTCGCAGGATTATACTGCTAATCCTCAGGATTTTCCATTAGGCCCGGAGTATTCAATGAATACTCCAACCCGAGAAATAAATTTCGAAGTGGACCAAATGTCCAACCAAATCCAAACATTAAACCTGAACGACAATTACAACCCCCTACTGAATTTCTCAGACCAGAACTTCGCTTAAATTGGCCTACACACACACTATTGACCGTGAATTCTAGTAATCTTTATTTCATAAATGACATTTCGAACAAATTTAAATTCTTAATTGATACTGGCGCAGGTATTTCGATTTTTAAGCATAAGACGGCAGAAAATTTTAAAAATAGATCTCCAGAAAACGCGATTATACAAGGCATAACCGACGAAAAAATTAAAATTAGCGAATCTGTTCTTATACCATTTAACGCACGCGACCCACACAGAGTCTATATTCACGACTTGGACATAGACTTTGACGGATTATTAGGTGCCGATTTCATGGAACACTACGAATGTAGAATAGATTTCAAAACCAGGCAACTAATTACAAATTTTAAAACATTGCCCATCTTCAAAGTAACTGACGATTCTCCAACACCCGAAATCAACAAAATCCGACAAAATCATAATTCTAGCCAAAATACTATCCAAATTGACGGTCGCACGGAAAAGGTTTACAAACTAAAATGCAGTCTTAGAAACACTGACGCTGTACTGTCAGCGCAGGAAAACCAAAAAGTTCGTTTGCCTAATGCTCTTGTTAGGGTAAACGAAAATGGAGAATTTTTGACAACCGTAATTAATGCAAACGCCATTCCGAAAATTATAAATTTTTCTAATCTAAAACTAGAACCATTACAAAAATTTAAATCGATTTTTAATTTAAATGTTCAAAATTCCGACTCACACATACAGACCGACCGATCATCTGAAATTATTAATCAGTTACGTTTAGATCATCTAAACTACGAGGAAAGGGAACTAATTACACAACTTTGCCTAGACTTTTCTGAAATATTTTACCTGGAAGGAGACAACTTGACTTTCACTAACGAGATTAAACATTCAATCGACACTAACAATTCTAAACCTGTATTTACAAAATCGTATCGCTACCCTCAATGCCATAAACAAGAAGTCAAAACACAAGTTTCTAAAATGCTGGACCAAGGCATAATCAGACCTTCAATTTCTCCCTGGTCATCTCCCGTTTGGGTTGTACCCAAAAAACTCGATGCCTCTGGCAAACAAAAATGGCGAGTCGTAGTAGATTACAGGATATTAAACGAATTGACTATTGACGATAAATACCCTCTCCCAAATATTTCTGACCTTTTAGACCAACTAGGCAAATGCCAATATTTTACCACACTAGACTTAGCTTCCGGATTCCACCAAATAGAAATTGACGCGAAAGACATTCAAAAGACTGCTTTCACAGTCGAAAACGGTCATTTCGAATTCGTTAGAATGCCATTCGGTTTAAAGAATGCTCCATCAACGTTTCAAAGAGTGATGGATAATATCTTGTTAGGAATCCAGAATGAACGCTGCCTTGTTTACATGGACGACATTATCATTTACTCCCCTACTATTCACGATCATATTTCCCGACTGACAGAAGTATTCCAACGCCTAAGGAAAGCTAACCTCAAAATTCAACCCGACAAGTGCGAGTTTCTACGCAAAGAAGTCGCTTATCTAGGACATCTTATAACAAAAGACGGTGTCAAGCCAAATCCCAGTAAAGTAGAAGCCATTTTAAACTTTCCTCATCCCAAAAATCAAAAAGACATTAAATCTTTCTTAGGTTTAGCGGGCTATTATAGACGCTTTATTCCAAATTTCTCTAAGATTTCAAAGCCCCTGACCAAGCTACTACAAAAAGACACTCCCTTTAACTTTGACAATGATTGTATGAATTCGTTCGACAACTTAAAGCAAACATTGACGACGACTCCGATATTAATATATCCTAATTTTGATGAGCCTTTCATCCTAACTACCGACGCGAGCGCATTCGCCATCGGATCGGTACTCTCTCAGGGAAATATAGGCAAAGATCTACCAATTGCATACGCTTCCCGAACTTTATGCGGTGCGGAAACAAAGTATTCCACCATTGAAAGGGAATTATTGGCCATAGTATGGTCAGTAAAACACTTTAGACCATATTTATTCGGTAGAAAATTCAAACTAGTCACCGACCACCGACCACTTACCTGGTTATTCTCAATAAAAGACCCAGGAAGTAGACTTGCCCGCTGGCGACTCAAACTAGAGGAATACGACTACAAAATCGTTTACAAGCCCGGAAAAATCAATAAAAATGCCGATGCCCTCTCTAGAATCAAAATAAACCATTTTTCCAAATGTTCTAAATTCCATTCCAAAATTTTAGCCGCGAACGAAGACACAGACGATGACGGAAATCCAGACAATGACGATGAAATCACAAACGAACAAATAATTCAAGAATTTAATACTTTCTCCCGACTATACAAGACCAAATCTTTAATTGACTACTCTAAAATTCAAACTTCGAATAAACAACTCCTGGACCGAGAAAGCAAACACATCATAACTTTCTTTCAACAAAATAACCTAAGAGATTTTCATCACCAAATTATCGACGACATTTTCGAGGAAAACCCTGAATTTTACGACGACAAAATAAATATCCCCTCTAGTAGATCGGTTAGACATAGGAAATACTATATCATTCCTCTACCCTTTGACCCTGAATCTGTAGTAGAACATTTGTTCTTAGCAATATACAAAAATCAAAATGAATTAGATCTTTCTAATACTTATCATGTCGAAAATAGCTTAGACCTCCCCATACTCGAAATTCTGTCATTTATCTTCGCAGAAAAGGACCTAAAGCTCATTATCTGTCAAAACCTAGTACAAACACCTGACGAAGACCAAAGACCGATAATTCTTGACCAAAACCATACCGGCAAGAACAACTTACATCGCGGAATAAACGAGACGATGCGTAGGATCAAAAACAAATACAATTGGCAAGGACTAACCAAAGATGTTGAAAATTTCATTAAAAATTGCGAAATTTGTCAACGGACTAAAGTTTGCCGTAAAAATCTTAACAACCCTCTAGTAATCACTGAAACCCCGAGAACACCTTTCGAAAGAATTAACATTGATCTATTCGAATTTCCTACACGAAATTACGCTCTAACTATCCGCGACGAACTTACAAAATTCACACAAGCCTATGCAGTACCGGATAAAAGCGCAAAATCTGTGGTAAACACCTTATTGTTCTATTTTCAACATTACGGTACCCCACTAAGGATTCACTGTGATTACGGCGGTGAATTCGACAACAACTTACTAAAAGACCTCTGTACCCTCTACGATATAAAACTGACATATTCTAGCGTAGGACACCCCCAATCTAACGGTTCTATAGAACGCTTTCACGCTACCTTAGCCGAAATGATCCGAATTCACAAAACTGAAAACCCAAATGAACACCCTTTTACCATATTACCATATGCAGTAATATGCTATAACAATTCGGTTAATAAAACGCATGGTTTTACACCATACGAACTGGTTTTTGGACACACAGCTAATAGACCACCAGAGACCCTGTACAACCAAAAAAACCTAATAACTAAATATGTTAGGGACTTAAATAATAGGATATCTCACTATTACCAAATTGCACGCAGTCGGACTGAAGCGCAAAAACAAAAAGCTAAAGTCAGATTCGACAGAAATATCCCAGAAAATCGCCCCACGTATAACGTTGGAGACGAAGTATATGTAAAGGAATCCCAAATCAAAAGTAAGTCACAAAATAAATTCAACGGCCCTTTCGAGATCAAAGAAATTTTCCAAAATTCTGCCACTTTGTTAAATCCCGAGACAAATCAAACAAGTAAAGTAAATTTTGATAGAATGAAACCATATACTGAAGATTAAAATTTATTTTCAGGATTCTACTGCTGTTCGGATCAGCATTTTCTCAATACGAAATAACACCAATAAACAATACTATCGGTGTTTACTATCACAAAGACACTTACATTGTCATCTCACACAAGAAATGGACGTTACTCGTACATAAAAATATATCGACCTTTAAGACAGCTCTTGACAGAAACGACAAAATTTTACAGACAATCCTTACCACCCTTGACCCAGCATACAAAAACATGAACGAATTCGCGAGTGAGGTTAAAACGCATTTAAGCCTCCTAGGACAAATCTCAAAATCCATACAAACTAAATTTGACGAAATACATCTCGACACGAAACGCTACAAACGCGGAATCATAAACGGAATTGGTTCAATATTCAAAGCAATTACCGGAAATTTAGACGCAGAAGACGGTAAATACTACTCTGACTGTATCAATAAACTAAACCAAGACGAACGTCAGATAGAAAATTTGATGAAAAATCAAATATCAGTTACAAATTCAGTTATTAAAAATTTTAACACGACAATTCAAAAACTACTAATAGACGAGGAGACATTCAACAAAGACATAAAAGAAATCGAATACGCAATCTTAGACATTACGTATAACGTACGAGCAGTTGAAACAAAATTAAAATTCTTGGAAATTTGTGAACAACTCATGGCGAGCTACCTATTTATAGAGGACAACCTCAACGATATTTTAAATTCGATCACTTTCGCGAGACTCAAAGTAATTCATACGTCTATCATTAATCCCCAGGATTTGGTAAACTCATTGCAGGAAATTTCACAAAACCTACAAAAGGACAATTTGCCACTCCCAATTAAACTTTCAAATATTGCACAATATTTAGATATTATTGAATTAAAAGCTTTCCAAATGAACTCAGAATTAGTATTTGTATTAGATATACCCCTAGTAAACCCTCAAACGTACTCTGTTTTCCAATTATACCCCATTCCTATCTCCCCGTCTCTGTATTAGTAAATTGCGTGACCAAGAAACCGTCGAACAACTAAAGCAAAAAGTTCAAGAGAATTTGAGTGCACTAGAAGAAACCAATTCTGTAGATGTCGCTGCTACCTGGACACAAATTAAAGACAGTCTAAAAAGTGCGAGTGAGGAAATTCTTGGCACTGCAGCAAGTAAAAAACAGGAGGACTGGTTCAATGATAATGAAGCTTTTATACAAGAACTTCTTGACCGCAAACATACTGCCTTCCAAAACGCTATCAACCACCCCAACGACTCATCAAAAGCAGGAGCTTTTACCCAATCTAAGTATGAAACGCAACGCGAAATCAGAAGAATAAAGAACGAGTGGTGGGCAAGCAAGGCCAGAGAAATTCAAAGGTACGCCGATTCACACGACTACAGGAATTTCTTTCAAGGAGTAAAAGCAGTGTACGGCCCCAGTCGGAAAAATATGTGCCCTATTAAAGATTTAAATGGAAATCTCCTCAAAAAAGACCAGGAAATAAGAGCCCGATGGAAAGAACACTACTCTAACATTCTTAACCAGCAAAGTCAAGCCGATCACGATATTATAAATCTTATCCCTCAATATGACACCTTCGAAGACTTAGATAAACCACTAACAACGGAAGAGATCTTAACCGCCATTGGGCAGCTAAAAAATAACAAATCTCCCGGCGCCGACTCACTCCCAGCTGAGGTCTTTAAAGCTGTGTCGTCAGAGCTCATACCCTACCTCAAAAAACTGTTTAATGTCGTGTGGGAAAGTGGTCAAGCTCCGCAGGAGTTTCGTGATACACTTTTAATCAACCTCTTCAAAAACAAAGGGAGCGCTGCGGACTGTGGAAATTACAGGGGTATAGCTCTCCTGGCTGTTGGAGGGAAGATACTCACTAAAGCGATGGCAAATAGGCTAACACCTGTTATGGAAAAGTTACTTCCTGAAACACAGAGTGGCTTTAGACCAAACCGAGGCACATCGGATTTAATCTTCACACTTAAACAGCTTCAAGAAAAAGCACTCGAACATCAAGGAGAAATTCACATGGCCTTCATTGATTTAACCAAGGCGTTTGACTCGGTGGACAGGGAAGTGCTCTGGAAAATTATGTTCCGCTTAGGTATCCCTAGAAAATTTGTAGAAGTATGTCGCAGTCTACATACAAACAACAACGCCCAGGTTATGTATAATAATGAGGCAACCGAACCTTTCCAAACCCTCACTGGAGTTAGACAGGGATGTGTCCTGGCACCCCTACTCTTTAATTTGTTTACCACTGCTCTAACAATTATTGTTGACAACAAACTGACAGTCAGAGGAATAGGTCTCAGATACCGTTTTGATGGCGGTCTCTTTAACATAGGGCGCTTTAGAGCTTTCACGAAGACACGCACACGATTCATTTGTGATCTCCAGTATGCGGATGACTGTGCACTTTTAGCCTCTACGCCGGAAGAGCTTCAAGAACTTTTAGATGTGTATGCCCAGAGCTATGATTCCTTGGGACTTAAAATCAATATTGGAAAGACTAAGATTATGTCAACTCCTCATCAAGTGAACCAAATAGACATTACACTTAACGGAAATTCCCTTGAAGTGGTGGATCAGTTCAATTACTTAGGCAACGTTGTTAATGACAAAGCAAACATGGACAGCGAGATTCGCAATAGAATTAACGCTGCATCTAGAGCACTCTGGGGACTTAGAGAGAGAGTATTTGACAACCACGACCTTGCTTTGTCAACGAAAATGGCTGTCTACAGAGCAGTTGTCATTCCAACACTGCTATATGGATGTGAAAGCTGGGTCACTTACCGTCGTCATGTGAAAGAATTAGAAAGTTTTCAGCAAAGACACCTCAGAAGTATGATGAAAATCCGTTGGTTCCATCACATATCAAACGTGGAAGTACTCAGGAGAGCAAACAGCCTTCCAATTGAGGTGCTTATTTCAAGAGCACGCCTAAGATGGGCAGGTCACGTTCATCGTATGCACGATAACCGCCTTCCTAAATGTACACTTTATGGTGAATTTCTAAGCGGTAGAAGAAGGCGTGGCGGTCAACGAAAGAGGTTCAAAGACGCTCTCCATGAAAATCTAAAATCCTGCGGTATTGCAGACGAGCAATGGGAACAACTTGCAGCGGACAGAACCGAATGGCGAGGGGTTGTGGCCAACTATCAAGGAAATGTTGCTGCAAGAAGGCCGAATCCAAGACCTAACCAGGTCTATGTTTGTCCTGACTGCGGTCGACATGTGCTCTCCTGAATTGGCCTCTATAGCCATAGTCGTGTGCACCGTTGATGAATGGGAATTACAATAGACTACACCTTTTACTTATTTTTTATTGTACACAATTTATCGACTGTAACATTTTTATACTCGGACTCGAGTAACGGCTAATAATAATTCCTATCTTAGATAGTAGAACTGGTCTGTATCATATTTTGTCAACTTCTCAAAAATATATCGCGAGAGATGATGATTCTTTGATGTACATACCCGTTGCTGACCTCAGAGAATGCAAGCCACTCCATACCAATACTAAATTATGTCCAAATTTGTTTGCATATCCAATTGACAACAACGCCATATGCGAAGCCCGCCTTTTCAAGGATCTACAAACCCTACCAGAAAACTGTCAAACATCAACTATCATCGGCCAAGGATACAACATCCAAAAACTAAATGAAAACGTGTGGATGATCATCAATACAGAGCCACTACAAATGAATATCAATTGCCCGAAGGAGACTTCAAAAACCGACACCATCTTCAAAAACTCTATAATTAAATTACAACCAAATTGCTACGCCTTCATAGGCATCACGAAGATCCAAGCTAGCACAGACGAAACGACAGACGTGAAGAACGACGCTCACCCCATACAAATCCCTTTCGAGTGTTGCAACCAGGTTCCGGACAAAGTTCGAGTGCCCAATCTGAAACCACTAAAACTAAGTGATCTGAACACCGAAGACCTCGATATCGCCAGACACCAATTAGACCAGTATTCAAAAGACTTAGACGACCTAATCAAGGAACCCTTCATCACAAGACACATTTCTTGGTTTACCTACCTTACCATAGTGCTAATTTTCGGACTCTTATTCTTGTATCTATTCTGTAAGTGTAAAGCAAGAAGACGAAGACTAGCCATCAACGTTTCCACGACTCCTTCATCTCCACCAAGGCCTAGTGAACCCCTCAGGACATTTACTAGCCTATTTCATCAAGGAAGACGACCCCCACTAAGAAGAGAGGACGAAGAAGGTGAAGACATCGAACTTAATTAAACCAGACTGTTTGTGCCTTTTACTGACTTTTTGTACCAAGACTCTTCAGTGAATTTTTACTTCATTTCATTGTTTATTTAGTGTATTTTATTATTCCTATTTTTTTTGTTAGTTTCAAATGACTAACATTTTAACATGCTTTTCGTAACACAAACAAGCTAATACGCTTGCGTCTTACGCCTAGCATTTTTACATTTTATGCTTTTACATTTTACGCTTTTTGTATTTTTACATTTTATATTTTTATATTTTTCAATCTTACAATTTTACCATTTTACATTACTTTATATTTTTGAATTCTTGTTAAATCACAAATTTTGTTCAACTTAAAAGTTGCTGTATAAACAACAACTTTTTTTATAAGGGGGAAGTTGTTATATGAAAATATACCCTGTATCTCTGAGACATTGGCCTCACCACTCTCAGCGGTATTATATTACATAGATATCAAATAACGACTCCTCTCAGCATCCGCTCTCCCGAGAATTAGATAAGATTGTATTCTTGCAAAACTGCATAATTGCAGTTCCTTTGTTCCCAAAGGTTATAAATGGGAGTAGTGTACTTTCAGACGGCAGTCTTAAACTCATGTTGGAATAAACAAGTCAAAATTATTATTGTTCTAATTTATAAAGAGTCAACGTTGACTCCATTAATAAATAAATAAAGTTTTTAAAAAGTGATTTCAACAATCGATTATCTAACATATATACATATATATATATATATATATATATATATATATATATATATATAATTGTGATATTAAGTTATATTATGACGATATTAATTGACATGGTATATGTGTGCATGCATAATTACAGTTAGTCTGTATGTGTGTAAGACAGAACACATGGTATATTTCTTATGTTTTGTTTGTGTCTATATTTTTTTTGATTATCAAAAAAAATGTATTTATACACTTTTTTACCCCATTTTTACATACATTTATACATTTTTTTACCTCATTTTTTAATATTAAATATATTTTTTTAATATTAAATATATTTGACCTGCCATATGCACGGTTTATATCAACCTTGGCTAATAAATTATTATTATACAGTATGCAATACATATCATCATTAAGATATACCTATCCATCTGCCAATACGTCCCATGATATATTCCCACTCTTTACTATAACGTGCAACAATACTTCTGCATTCCGCATTATATTTATCAATGCCTATTTTAAAAACATCTTGAGGCCCTTTAATTCCTAGTTTTTTATCAATTTCAAATTCAACAGGAAGACCATGACAATCCCATCCAAATCTTCGTTCCACATGAAATCCTTGCTGATGTGCATAACGAGTCACAACATCTTTAATGGTTCCTGCAAGAATATGTCCATAATGTGGCAAACCAGTGGCAAATGGTGGACCATCATAAAAGGAATATCTAAAAAGAAATCAAAATGGTTACATTTGACATGGTTTTATTTTTGTCAGGGGAGGAAAATTTATATAAATGATCTGACAATGGGATATTACAGCTAGGGGAGGGGTCGCCTATTTCAATACATATATATTTTTTTGGTCAAACTAGAGCATAAATAAATAAATATGTCTTGGTCGATTTGTTCGAATGGGCCTTTGTTTTAGAGTTACTAAATTTTGAAAATATAAGCAAACTCCTCAAGTACCGGGAAGAATTTCGTACCAATAAAAAATGTTAGTAAAGTCTAGTAAACTTTCATTTGGCGTGTGTATGCTTCCATAAGTTGAGCGATTCTCAAACTCTAAAAATTTGTTAATTGTTATTATGAACTGTTATTTATTTGGGTTAAAGTTGTCTCATTCTGGAATTAAATTCGTCTTTATATGAAATATTTCAGTTATTTTCAGTGTTAAATAGTGGGTATTCATCTGACAATCGGACGTTGCTGAACCACTAAATGTATTACAATTTTCTAGTAATTATGTATTACCCGTTTTATAATAGAATTGTTGTTCTCGTGTAGCTCAGTGTGTAAACATACTCGAGCTGAATTAGTCATTCTTAATTTCTTGTTTTATTTCTGTTAATTTTTAGTCATTGATAGGTAAGTTTTTTGTTATTAAACAAATTTGTGCATTTAATGTATCATCACAACAATGTATCTAGATCTATATTTCATTTTGAATGTTGTCATCATGAGCTCTTAACACCGTGTCTGTTAACAGAGCTGGGTAGGATTCGAATCATTTAGAATTCGAATCCAGGATTCGAATCCTTTTTGAGTATTCAAAAGCAGTATTCGAATATTTTCATGTAAAAGGATTCCTGATCCGGATTCGTAAGACATATGAAAAAGGATTTGAATCCTTTTTCACGAATCCTTTTTCGCAAATCCTTTTTTTTGGTTCCGATATTTTTTACGCAAGTGTTGTACATTATGTTATTAAGTGTAGGGAGTGTGAAGCCGCAAGGAGTCAAGATCTTGCCTATTGTAACATATTGACAGGCAAATAGCATGTATTTTGGTAGGTATCTGTCAGTGCTACCAATCGGTGGATAATAATCCAATTTGCGGGTTTTTTAGGTGTTGCGGACATTTTTCAGGCTAAAATATTTCGGACCAATTTCGGGTATTTTGTCCTTAAAAGAAAAGGAAAAAATCAATTTTTAAAAAGTCGACGTTTCTTTGTTATTTTAAGATATCATCAAGACTATTTAATTTAGGTCTTCCTTGTAAAATTTAATTTTAAAAGTTGTAAGAAATATAGAACACATAATGGAAATGGAACGCATAAAAGGCAGCCGTATTTTAAGCATTCAACTTCCAACATTGACTAGAATCTAATACCTATAGTCTAGTATACTTTAACTTGGCGTGTGTATGTATGAGTTAATATTTCCGTACGATTTCATTTTCTCCCATATTTATTTATTTTATTTATTTATTTATTTCATACACAATCTACAGAAATAAATCCATTTACAGATTGCTTTAAACTAACCCTACACTTAACACTTAACTGTTCATGACCACCCGGGTCCCTCTGCGGAGGGACCCGGGTGACTGTCATGAACAGCCAACTGAACCTAACCTAACCTATTTTAAAATAATAAAAATAAAAGCTTTGATGCAAAAAATTCTAAACAGACAAGTTATCATGTATGTGCTTTATAATATTATTCCTAAACCTAGGCAAAGAGTCATTAAATATGTCACAACAGTTCTGATGCAAATTAAAATTTGTACACATTGTGTAGACTGGAGAATTAAAAAGATAGTTCTGTCGTGGTGTTACAAACGTAAAAGTTCTATTAACACGAGTACTGAGTCTAGGTACACAGAATTTAATTGAACTAAGTAACCATTCATCGGATATTTTGAAGTTGACAATTTTATACAGGTAAATGACACTGGAAAGAACACGTCTGTTTGCCAAGGAGAGCATATTGCTACGTTTCAAGTTTGATAAATATTCATTATTACTGGGGTAGTGTCCCGTTAATATAAATTCGCAGTGCTTGATAAATTTTTTTTGAATATCCTCAACTGCTTGAATATATTTGATATAATAAGGATTCCAGACTATGCTACAATATTCAAGTTTAGATCTGACAAAGCTATTAAATAGCAGCAGCAAAGTTCTTTTGTTTTGGAATTGTCTACCATTACGCAATATGAACCCAAGGTTACGATAGGATTTGCTAACTAAATCTTCAATATGGTGTGAAAAACTCAGTTTTGCATCAAATTTAATGCCCAAATCAGTGATATCATTTACATGTTTCAAACTTTCATTGTTCATTGAGTAGTTACATAAAATTGGATTTTTTACATATGTAAAGGTCATAGTTTTGCATTTAGTCACATTGAACGGAAGTTTATTAAAATTGGACCATTGATATAGCTTATCTAAGCTCAACTGAAGTTTTACACAAACATCAATAGACGATACTTCCTTAAAGAGCTTAATATCATCAGCAAACAATAGGATTTTACACTCATCCACAGCGTTAACTACATCATTAATAAATAAAAGGAATAACAGGGGTCCGAGATTTGAACCTTGAGGAACACCAGAGGTTGCAATGTACTCAACAGATTTAAAATTGTTTACTGACACGTATTGCTTCCGATTACTCAAATAGGATGCGATTAGCTTAATAAGAGAGGAAGATAACGAGAAACTAGACAGCTTTGACAATATCACCTGATGGTCAACCTTATCAAAAGCCTTGGCAAAATCTGTATAGATTACATCCACCTGATGATTTCTTGACAAGGCTTCAAAGGTATATTGCACAAAGTTAATGAGATTACCACACGCTGATTTTGTTTTTGAAATCCATACTGATTTTCAAAAATTTTGTTCTTGACTGCATTATATATATACTTATAAATGATGGATTCAAAAATTTTTGAAATGTTTGAGAGTATGGCAATAGGGCGATAATTATCAATTTCATTTCTAGACCCTGATTTATATACAGGCGATATTCTAGTTTCTTTTAATACATCAGGAAAAGTATTTGTTTTAAGGGCTAAATTGAAAAGGTAACAAAGTGGCTGGGCTAGAACATCTTTACAACCTTTAAGAACATAAGCTGGTACATTATCATGACCGATTGCCTTGCCACACTTAAGATGGTTAATTGCTTCTATCATATCGTGCTCGCCAATAACATCCAATACAACATGTTCACTCATATCAGTACATTCAATATTCTCAGCAAGCCCGTTATTTGGTACATTAAACACAGATTGAAAATGTTCCGCAAAGGCATTTGCAATATCAGCACCGATTAATTTACTTCCATTAAAGTTCATTTCGGATGGAATACGAGAGGAAGACTTTTTGGTTTGAACATACTGCCAAAAATATTTGGGCTCATTTTGCACGTTTCTTTCAACATTTAAAAGATATTGTTTATAAGCTGCCTTTGTATCTCTTTTTATTTTAGCCCTCAGAAATTTATAATCCTGCAAACATTGAGGTAAATGAGTTTTTTTATACAATGCTAAATTACGTTGTTTTGATTTTATGTCTAAAATAATTTCTCTCGTAAACCACACAGGAAATGTTCTTTTTTTTTATAGAACCTTGGGTACACATTGGTCAAATACACTATACAGGATTTCATAAAACTTATCAAAAGCTTCATTTACATCGCTAATTACATACAGTACATTCCAGTCGATGGTAAGGAATAAATTATATAAATGGAGAAAATTGGCGTTTTTGAAACTATAATACCGTACAGAGCCTACAGGACACACATTAGGTTTGGTTATAGTCTCAACAGATATATTTACGAAGATGCAAATCTTCGGGGACAAATGGAAGTGGGTCTCTACTAACAGTGCACATCAAGCTTTCTATCATTACAATTTACAATGTCATTATATTGTTTACAACCTGCTAGATTCATGAAATTATTAAATCTGTTGCATATATTAAGATTTGACCCATTTATATTTAGGTCACCAACAAGAAGAAAATTATCAGTTTGTAAAAAAGGCAATGTTTCCAAGGCATCAAAAAATATATCATATTCTAATAGTGAGGAAGAGTTTAAAAGATAGGCTACCATAAGATATATGGATTTAGGCATAGTTTGCAACTTAACACATAATAAATTACATTTAGGTGAATTATAATTAATGGCCATCTTAATAGGTTTAAATAGACTTTTTATTGCCAAAGCAACTCCTCCCCCACGACACTTATCCATTGCACTTAAATTTCTATCATCTCTGAACACCACATAGTTAGAAGGAAAAAGTTCATTATTCGAAAACCCATCACATAGCCATGTTTCAGTTACTGCAATAATATCGAAGTTTTCAGCTACAACGCCGGAGTAAAATTGATGTGTTTTAGTCCTCAGTCCACGAACGTTTTGATAGTATACTGATATAGGTATTATCATTTTAAATATTAATTTGATTAACTAAAGTCTGTCCTTAATTTAATAAGCTCAAGCTGCTTTTTGTATGATTCACAAATTAGACTAAAAACTGTATGATTCACGGCAAAACTAGTTTTAAATTTGTTGTTAGAGTTGACACAGTTTACACATTTACTTTCGTCAGCATTACAGTCATTCCTTGAATGGGTCCCTGCACACTTGGGACAGACAATATCTGCTTTACAATTATCTGCTACATGGTTAAAGCCACTGCATTTATAACACCGAGTAACATAAATGTTTTCATAAACCGGACACATCTCATAAACCATACATACTCTACCCGCATTCAATAATTTCTTGAAAGCAGAACCATTGCATTGAATAATTGCATAATATTTATCGCCCTTATTTGCTTTTCTAAAAGATTTAAGTTCAGTTGTATCCTCATCTGTCAAGAATGAATTTTGACTTCTTAAAGCCTCAATAATCACAGATTCATCCATTTCATTCATATTTGCAATTCTTACAGAAGGTTTGCATAATTTCGATTCATCTATAACATAATCTTTCCCAAGTTTCTTACACATTTCATTTTTTATTCGTGCAGTAGAATCGTTTGAAGAGCATTTAAGTATTAATGATCCATTTCTCCCATTTTTATTCCAGCAGAAACAGCAATAGGGTTAACTTTAGCCTCAAGATCTCTTTTTGTAATTGTCACATCATGATGCTTGTTTGGTTTCAGGATTAAACATGGCAAATTGATATCACGTTGACCAATGACTATGCTTTCATTTTTTTGGCTTTTTACTATTTCGGCAAAGTTCATAGAATTTTTCTTTACACGTGACTCTTCAAGACTTGTTTTAAGCTTACTAATTTCAGATTTAAGCAAGGTTATTATTTCATTTTTTGAGTCTAATAAAGTATTTTTTGTTTCAATATGACATTTCATCAAATTTAGGGAATTGAAATTTAGGCAGTTATCACAAAAATATTTCATCCTCCTATCATTGAGTTGCAACACTTTAACTTCAGATGAAGTGAGTTTAGCACAAAGCTTGCATAAAGCATCTTTACAGCCATCACATCTGAAAACAAGAAGTGATTTGCACTCCTTTCCTTTACACTTAACACATTCAAGCTCCATAGTAAATTGTATTTGACATGGTCAGGAAACCTAAAGCCGGTCCTGTCCTTATATTTCAACTTTCTAAATCTATTTACTTTTTCCTTTACTTTTTATATGTAGAAGAAATATGTATATATAAAGAAATAAACCATATATATCTTGTTTATATTAAAATAACTGCTTAAATAATTGATTGTTGTAGAAACTTTGTTGCTTAGATGCACCCTCAGCACTTATACCATAACTCGTGTTAAAATTAACTTTTATTTTAGACTTTTACTAGCAAATTGGACAATTTAAACACACACCAACACTTATGTTTAATATCTCTGTCAAAAGAAACATATTGTACACAAAGTTAAAGCAATAGTCCAGAAACATTGTCTACGTGGACAATATTTCTGGATCTTTGTGCACAAGAGAAAATGAAATCATATGGAAATATTAACTCATACATACACACGCCAAGTTAAAGTATACTAGACTATATTGATTAAATTCTAGCGGACATTGAAAATTTAATGCCTAAAATACTGCTAACTGCTATGTGTTTTATTTATGATACAAATTTTAAAATTAAGTTTTACAAAAAAAACATGAATTAGATAGTCCTGAGGATGTCTTAAAATAAAAACGCAACATCGACTTTATAAAAATCGATTTTATCGATCTTTTTACCACACCCTAACCAATTCAATAGCGTAAGCTTAACGTTAAAATAAAGTGCAATTTATTAATTTCTTTTTATTTAATCAATCAATCACCTACATATATTACATAATCAAGCAAAGTACTAATCTATTCACCATAATATTAAAATCTCCTCAAAGAAGACCAGGAAATAAGAGCCCGATGGAAAGAACACTACTCTAACATTCTTAACCAGCAAAGTCAAACCGATCACGATATTATAAATCTTATCCCTCAATATGACAACTTCGAAGACTTAGATAAACCACTAACAACGGAAGAGATCTTAACCGCCATTGGGCAGCTAAAAAATAACAAATCTCCCGGCGCCGACTCACTCCCAGCTGAGATCTTTAAAGCTGTGTCGTCAGAGCTCATACCCTACCTCAAAAAACTGTTTGATGTCGTGTGGGAAAGTGGTCAAGCTCCGCAGCAGTTTCGTGATACACTTTTAATCAACCTCTTCAAAAACAAAGGGAGCGCTGCGGACTGTGGAAATTACAGGGGTATAGCTCTCCTAGCTGTTGGAGGGAAGATACTAACTAAAGCGATGGCAAATAGGCTAACACCTGTTATGGAAAAGTTACTTCCTGAAACACAGAGTGGCTTTAGACCAAACCGAGGCACATCGGATCTAATCTTCACACTTAAACAGCTTCAAGAAAAAGCACTCCAACATCAAGGAGAAATTCACATGGCCTTCATTGATTTAACCAAGGCGTTTGACTCGGTGGACAGGGAAGTGCTCTGGAAAATTATGCTCTGCTTAGGTATCCCTAGAAAATTTGTGGAAGTATGTCGCAGTCTACATACAAACAACAACGCCCAGGTTATGTATAATAATGAGGCAACCGAACCTTTCCAAACCCTCAGTGGAGTTAGGCAGGGATGTCTGCCCTGCAAAGGCAAAATGACCTATGTGAAAAATGTGCATTTTTTTTTATTACGTTCTGTACTATTATTTTTCCCGCGCTTTTTAATGCTATAAATATTATTGCAGTGGCATGTATATTTCAAAAGATATCACAATGGCGAAAAGACCTATTAACCATAAAATTCCGTTAGCACAACGGCGAATAAATCTATGCAACAAAATCATTCGATCATGGCAAAGGCAAATTAACGTATGCATTACATACAGTATTATGCCAGTAATATATTTGGTAGCGTGCAATGGAGAATCCATGTACATCTTCTTAACTGGTTCATCCATAGTTTTGTGTACCATTTCATTTTAATTTTTACAAAGGAAAATTAACCTAAATGACTATAGGTTTCTTTGCCACATTATTTCATTCCATTTCATCTAGTTTTCTTGCAACAGCAAATTCACCTAAAATGTTTTTAGGTTATTTAGCCTTAGTATTTATAACCGTTCTTCACAACGTCTCCAGTAATTATCAGCGTTTACATTATTTCTCCACGGTAGTGTTGTGTTAAAAACGTGCTGGTAAAAATGGCAACAAGAGCTAAAAGAATGTTAGATCTGGTTATCAAAGTGGTAAGTAGGGATTGCTAATTATATTTTTATTATAATACATCCATTACTGGTAATTGGCATCGAGTAATATTATAATAATACAATCACTAAATTGTTACATAACCTAACTTTTCTATTCCTCTTGTTTTGTGATTTGTTATTTTGCTATTTCCAAAATTTTTTTATTGTTTATTTTTCACTGATGTGCTATCTAAATACTGGCTAATATTATTATCATTGTCGTAGACACATTTTCTTTTAATGTTGATGTTCTGGAAATATGGTTCTAAAAATATATTAGATACATCTTTAAATTAGTAAATCTTTTATTCAATACTGTTGTAAATAGCCCATCGGCAAGAAAATATAAATTTGTGCTGTCATCAGATTTTGGAAGTAGTAAACATGTCAGTCACCATAAATTAGCTTAATAATAATTAATATGTTATTATAATAGTACAGTGTATTACAACAAATTAAATGACAGATTTAAAGCCATGTCGCCGAACCTCTTAAAAATTAAGTATAAAAAATCCCTGATGAATAATAAGTTCTAACCGCTTCTATAAAGTCTATATGATAAAATGAATTACCTAATTGTTTTTTTCCTAATATTGTCTAAAATTTAATTTAATACTCTTATTTATGACTAATGTGTGCAAAAGATATAAATATCTAAAATAAAATGTTGGACCGAGGAGCATCAGATGTTGTTACCTTGATTACAGTGAACTGAGAACCAACATTTTATCCCAGCTTTGATATGTATTATGTAACAAAACTACGGGATAGACAACTGTATTTGTTATTAATTAGACTTCATTCTTAATTAATTTGTATCGACTTTTATTGCAGAAAGACGAACCGACATTAAAAAAACAAAAAAAAATACTGACAGAACCGTTTGCGTCTTCAGTACCTGTGCCTGAAAGAAAGGCAGAAGGCTTAATAGAAGATGAACCGCCCAGAGAAGTCTATATGGAAGTAGCTACAGAAGACGTATACACTAAAAATAAAGTAATTATATTGGGTCAACAAATTTTAAGGCCAGCAAAATTTGCAAATGTAGGGCTTTTTGAAGAGACGGTAGAAAAGAAAAATGAAAATAAATATGAAAATGAAATTAAAACGGTCACAAAAAACGAAATCCCACCAATCGGTATTAATGAGTGGGAAATTATAAACATTAAAAATCAAACAATTTCAAACAAAGAATCTACTTATAATACCGATACAGAAAATAAGCAAGATATGATTAATTTGACAGAGAAAACATTTAACTTAAGAGTGAGAAAACCCATGAATTGTTTGTATACTGAAGTTAAAGATGATACCATTGAAAAATTTTTTGACGACGACGACGATGATATTGCAGATCCAGATTTTAATCCTGCTGAGGAAGTACTTCCAAAACTAAGACCCTTTTTTAATGAGGCTAATATTTTACAAGACACATATGTTAACATCTCTGAAGTTGATATAATAACCGAAAATGACTCAACAGAAAATATTCAGCAAGATATCGACAATATACGCAAAAATCAATGTGATGATCAAAATAAAAAATCAAAAACTATAAAAATCAGGTACAGGACAAGAGAAACACAAATGCAAAATAATAAGATGAAACATCCCTTTCAGGAGGCAATACCTTGCGAGTGCAAAAAAGAGTGTATTTCGAAAGTGACTCAAGAAAGTAGGAGGGTAATATATGAAACATACTGGAACTTGGATCGAAACGAACAATGATTGTGGCTTTCATCTAAAGTAAAAGAAGTTCCTGCAAAAAGGAGGTTACAAAATGGCAGAAGACTTTTTACCAGAAACTTCGCTTTGCCTGTAGTAAAACAAAATAATTCAGTTGAAACATTCGAAGTATGTCAAAAATTTTTTGTATCAACATTAAGTTACAAAAATGAATCTTTTTTAAAAACATTAGTAAAAGCATGTAGAGATGGAGAAGGAAACAAAATTATTATTCCAAGGCGTGATAGCCGAGGACTCAGACCACCCGCGAATAAAAAATATAAAAATATAATTGAGAATCATATTGTTATGTGCTGCCCTCTAACAGAGAGGAGAGTTGTAATTACTCCCTGGCCAGAAGGGTGGCGCCATCTGTGGGCCAACTGGCGAACCACCATTTAGTAGTGCCTAAGAAAATTATAGAGAATTCCAGTATCTTCTGGAAAGTTCTACAATGATATTCTGGACATTCCAAGTGGGTATATAAAGAGGTGAAGCCAGCAGATGGGGGAACAGAACAGTATAGTTTAGTAAAGTATAAAGAACAGAACAGTTCAGTATCCAGTACAGTTCTGGGTAATCTGTGGTTCTGGTTACAGAGACAGTTTGTAGAAGAAGAGTTCAGTTGAGTGAAGTAGGCAATACAGAGTTTTTAGGTTAGATAAAGTTGTCAAGTTTAGGAAGAAAAGTACATAGTGTTTTAAAAGTAGTGAATTCATATTAGATTAAGTTATTATTAGTTGTGTGATCTTTAAGTATTTACTAGTGTAATTTTAGTGATTAAATAAATCAGTGGTTTGTGAAAATTCTTGTTGCAAGTTATTCGAATCCACGGAGTGTTTACTGAAAATTGTAAGCACGTAACAATATTATGACATTTAATCCTAGACATGCACATTACAAAAGATCCCACACTCCAAATCGCAGGTATTTATCCCCAGACCTTTCGATTAAAATAATGCACGAAGACTTTCTACAAAAGCATGCAAACATAAAATTGTGTTATGAATCATACCGAAAAGTGATCAACGAGATGAATATTGGGTTTTATGAAGATACTTCGGAAAAGTGTAGTACATGCTTGGAATATGATATGAATCCAAATGTGGTTGACAATGTGTCTTTAAAAGAAAAACATCTTGATGTGGTGAGTAAAACTCCTAACTCTGATTATTTAGTTCTTGCATGTCGTTTTATAGGAAATATTTTTTTCGGCAATCATAACAAAAACATGACTTTTTACATTTATTTCAATAAAAAAGATTAATTCTGCTCACAGAGGTAATTTAAAAATATTTAACTTTTTAGGTAAAAGCCAGTCGTCAGAATTATAAGGTGATCGAGACAATGATGAAGAAGGTACTAAAATATTTGGTGCCGACATGCAAAAGGTAATTTTGCTACCCAGAATGCCCGATGTGAAAGACACCTTTTTCTTATCAAGACTCATAAACTTTAATGAGACGTTTGCATCAATGAAAAAAAAAAGATGACCATATAATAATTTTGTGGCATGAAGCCATAGCTGCGAGAAGAGCACAGGATGTCAGCTGTTCATTTTTAAAACTTTTTGAGGCAAATCGAGATAGTAAAAAAATTATAATTTGGATGGATAATTGCGCAGTGCAAAATAAAAATTGGGTATTTTACAGTACAATTATTACTTATTTAAACTCGGGGTTAAGTTCTACAGAAGAGATTATATTGAAGTATTTAGTTAAAGGACATACCTATATGTCTGCGGATGGTATACATGGTAGAATAGAGCAATGTATAAGAAAGAAAAAGAACGTTTATGACTTTAAAGATTTAAAAGAAGTATGTGAGGGAGCCACTAAAAGAAATAAAGTCATATCTTTGGAAATAAACGATTTTATGGAACTTGAAAGTATAATAAGGACTAGAAAGCCAAAAAATAAAGAAGATACACTTCCATATTTAAAGGATATTGTAGAAACAAGGTTTTTAAAAAATTCTAGTGAGTTTTTTTACAAGTATTCTTATGAACAGACTGAATATTTTGAGACAAATGGAATACTTGTGGGTAAGTTTCCAAATAAAAAGAATCAGCCGAGAGGAATACCAGCCGGAAAAAAAAATAACATTATTCAAAGCCTCGTAGGTAAAATGCCATTAGGCCGCAAAGAATTTTGGAATGATCTGGCAACCAATGATGAATCAACAGATTTGTTGGAGGAAGGCCTATAACTGTTTAGTATATACGTTTTATTTTATTTTTATGTTAAAAAATATTGATTCACTTAATGTTTCTAATATCTAAATCAGTTTCATATTTTATAAACCCATACGTTGTATTGTTAAACAATGACTAAAAATAAAGTTTTGGAGTTCCGAAATACGTATTATTTCCATAGAGGCTTTTTTTTAAATTTGTATTTAATCCATTACAGTTCGACAACTAATACTGAACAAATTAAACAAAGGTAAAACAATATATCCTTTTTTAAAGGCTTTTGGCCAATTTGTTTTAAATATAGCCATAAACAACTTGTCAGGGGCAAAATAACCTAAGTAATTATACATTATTTCGCCATAGTATTTTTCGTTAATATTGTTATATCGCAAAATGGCAAATACATTCATCCAACAAAAAGGTACTTAAAATTTCGAGGTTTACAAAATGACATATACTGGTCGATCGATGTTTGAAATTCATTTATTCTGGCCGACTTTCAAAACTAAACCTTGAAATTTATAAAAACGGCAACAATTTAAAACAAAATGGGCTCCCCCAGAAAACGAACAGTTTTCTCGTAAGTCATTTTGCCTTAGCAGGACAGATGTGTCCTGGCACCCCTACTTTTTAATTTGTTTACCACTGCTCTAACAATTATCGTTGACAACAAACTGACAGTCAGAGGAATAGGTCTCAGATACCGTTCTGATGGCGGTCTCTTTAACATAGGGCGCTTTAGAGCTTTCACGAAGACACGCACACGATTCATTTGTGATCTCCAGTATGCGGATGACTGTGCACTTTTAGCCTCTGCGCCGGAAAAGCTTCAAGAACTTTTAGATGTGTATGCCCAGAGCTATGATTCCTTGGGACTTAAAATCAACATTGGAAAGACTAAGATTATGTCAACTCCTCATCAAGTGGACCAAATAGACATTACACTTAACGGAAATTCTCTTGAAGTGGTGGATCAGTTCAATTACTTATGCAACGTTGTTAATGACAAAGCAAACATGGACAGCGAGATTCGCAATAGAATTAACGCTGCATCTAGAGCACTCTGGGGACTTAGAGAGAGAGTATTTGACAACCACGACCTTGCTTTATCAACGAAAATGGCTGTCTACAGAGCAGTTGTCATTCCAACACTGCTATATGGATGTGAAAGCTGGGTCACTTACCGTCGTCATGTGAAAGAATTAGAACGTTTTCAGCAAAGACACCTCAGAAGTATGATGAAAATCCGTTGGTTCTATCACATATCAAACGCGGAAGTACTCAGGAGAGCAAACAGCCTTCCAATTGAGGTGCTTATTTCAAGAGCACGCCTAAGATGGGCAGGTCACGTTCATCGTATGCATGATAACCGCCTTCCTAAATGTACACTTTATGGTGAATTGCTAAGCGGTAGAAGAAGGCGTGGCGGTCAACGAAAGAGGTTCAAAGACGTTCTCCATGAAAATCTAAAATCCTGCGGTATTCCAGACGAGCAATGAGAACAACTTGCAGCGGACAGAACAGAATGGCGAGGGGTTGTGGCCAGCTATCAAGGAAATGTTGCTGCAAGAAGGCCGAATCCAAGACCTAACCAGGTCTATGTTTGTCCTGACTGCGGTCGACATGTGCTCTCCCGAATTGGCCTCTATAGCCATAGTTGTGTGCACCGTAGATGAATGGGAATTACAATAGACTACACCTTTTACTTGTTTTTTATTACACACAATCTATCGACTGTAACATTTTTTTTTATACCCGGACTCGAGTAAAGGCTAATAATAATAATAATAATAATATTAAAATAGAAAATAATAAGTGTTACTGTGACAATAATTCTGAAGTTAACTTGAGGATTCGGATCCGTGATCCGAAAAGAGGATTCGAATCCTGTGATTCGAATCATTTTTTTCTACATAAAGGATCCGAACCTAGTATCCGTGATTCGAATCCTTTTCGATGATTCGGATTCGTGATTCGAATCAATTTTCAGAGGATTCGACCCAGCTCTGTCTGTTAATACCATTTTTGAACCCGGTTTATATACTAAATTTGACGTCTTTTTGTATTTGAATTAACATATGCTGTAGACGAGATGGTCAAGAAGTCAGCGGTATTTTTACAATGGTTGTCAAGGGCTTATGATCACTTTCAACAGTTACATTTTTCCTACCAAATGTGAATTGATGAAATCTAGTTAATAATCCAAATAAAACTGCAACATTTTCTCGTTCTATGGGTGCATAGTTTCTTTGAGTCCCAGTCAGTGCTTTTAATGCATAGTATACAGGTAAGTTGTTCTGCAAAAGCCCGCACTATGGCTGATTATGAAGAATCTAAGGAAATTGTAATTGGTTTGTTGGCACCATAATATTGTAAAATTGGTTTTGAATATAAGGCATTTTTAATTCAGTGTTACTTTTTTGTGATGTTCTTCCCAATCCCATAGAATTCCAGAAATTGTTTATGATATTAACTGTAAACTCTAGTAGTAAAATTGATAATGTGTTTAGTAATCTATCTCACAGTATCAAATGTAAAGTAATTGAACCTCATCTTTCTGATCATAAGGGCATAAATAATTTCCATGATTATAATACCAATGAACGAAAGTTATGATTCTGTTTTTTGCAGACCAATTATGAAAATTAATATAACGAAATTTGCCAATAAACTTGAAGTATTTAATTGGTCCATTTTTTTCAGTTACGTTGTCCAAATTACAAAGCTAATTATCTCTTACATGCATTGTCTAATATACATATAATGAGTGTTTTAAGCTAATGAAGGTATATATTAAATATAATAGGAAATACACTGTACCTTGTACTTGTGCCTGAAGGAGAACTTTTTATAAGTGTTCCTAGGAAAATGTGGTTATATATTGGTAAAGTCAATAAAGAAGTAACTACAGACATTGTTAGAGCATTTATAAAGACTAAAGCTGCTATCAATAATGATGAAAATCTTGTGGTTGAGCAACTTAAAACTTTTGTAAATTTTGCTCTCTACTGATTTAGTTAGATCTTTGTTTATACAGCAACAATTCCTTATGTATACGGACGATCGGAGAAGCTACACCGTATAGGTGACAAATAATAATAATAATAATTTATTAATTCTGTAGATTGTGGTTACACAATATAGAATAAGTCAGTCAATACAAAAATAAAATTATAAAATAATAAAAACAATATATGAACAGTAGGTACATAAATAAATTTTAAAAACTACGATAAGGTAGGTGATCAAACATAATCAATAACTATAAAACATAAAATAGACTATTTTAAAAAGAAGCGACAATCAAGTACCGAACAAACCAGTAAAATAATACATCCAAGAAAATATGTCAAAAGGTTAAAAAATTGAAAAAAAGATAGGCAAACTGAAGGTGAATCTTAATCTATCCTCTAAATATTCATTAAAGGAGTAATAACACTTATCTTATAGGAATTTTTTTTTCTTAAATTGTAATTCATTAAGAGGTTTATATTCAGGCAATTTATTAAAGGCTTTAATTGCAAGGTATTTAAGGTAAATTTGATGTTAGGACGGTATTTCAAACAGGGAACACTTTGAGATCTATTTTAACAAAAACAAAACCGATAAATCGGGAGCAGAATTCAAAAAACTGTATTTACAATATCCCATGTGAATGTGATAAATGTTATGTGGGTCAGTCATCCAGACCTTTCAGTGTGAGGTTTGATGAGCACAATAATTACATTAGAAAGAATGAAATTCAGAAATCAAAGATTTGTGAACATGCTTGGGAAAACGGACATAGAATAAACTGGGACTCGGCAGAAATTTTAACAAAATAGGCAGATAACAAAAAAGAAAAATTAAAGAATCAGCAATAGTCTTATTAAATGAAGATAAATGCATATCGAATTGTTCTGTAGATATTTCTACAACCTGGCTACCAATGTTAAAAGAAAAACTTAACAAACTCAACATTACTTAAAAGAAAATATTATCAGTTCTGTGTAAGTAATAAGTATCTATGGAAATAACATATTTGACATACACAGCAAAATAAGAGTTCTTCCAAAAAAGACTACTTTCTGAAACGTCAGGAAAATACATTATTTCTGTGTTTATTCTGATTTATATTATTTGTAAAACAACCTCTGACTGTTCCTTTGACGTAAACGTCACAGGCGCAGAGGTTCTTTTCCAATAATTTTATTATTTTGTAGATTCGGTGATTTGTTTTTGAAGAGGATAATACATGTGGTAGAAAACCCAAATATAAGGAAAGAATATTCGTAGAATGCCACAAATAACTTTAGGACAATGTTTTTTATTTTTACTCTAAAATTTAAGGCTCAATGTCGTTATTTATTTATGTTTTATAGGAGTTATACTATTCATTATTTCACATAATATTTTGAAGATCCAACCTCCTTATATTTTACAAGAACCTCATTTTCAATTTTTCTTACCTCGGTTTGCCTTTTGACTGTTTTAAGCATGTTTGAAATGCATCAATTTTATCCCAATAGGATAAGATTTTTCTTTCTTCTTCAGGAAAACTTATGGTTTCAGGTACTCGAAGCCTGAATTGATCAACACTGCACATTTTCCTTTAATACTTTTATTCAAAATATAGCCCAAATTACAAATAGGTCACCTACAAATGATGCAATAGTTGTGACTTTAAAAAAAACAGCGGTTAATTTTAATTTGTCTTAGATTTATAATTATGTATAGTTACCGTCACTTAATTTTGGGAAGTATTATAAAATGCAGCAAGTTTATTTAATAACTCCACTTCAGTATTAACAAACATATGGATGCAATAGCATTTACGTAAAAAGAACTGTCTGATTTTCGATCACGTTTCACATATTTTTACTTGGTTCTACATAACGACATAACCTAACTATTATAAAGCAGTGTTACCAATGCATGTTTGCTAAATTACACCACAGACTGTAATAATTAAGTCTGTGATTACACCAGGAACTCTACATATATAAATCCCTTATCTATGGAACTCTTCAAATTACACAAATATACTTATAAGCAAAGAATTTACATATAATTCTTTGCTTATGCTTATAAGACCAATTGACCAATACTACCAGTCATAGATAGGATAAACGATAAAATCTACCCTACCAGTTCAGAATATTTTGTTGGGCCCAAGGCGCTTATACTAGATGCGCCTTGGGCTTTGCGCATGTTTTGGAATTTAGCTTGCCGGAGGACTCAGACTTTCTGGTTAGGTGTTCTTTCTGTCACTTTCTGTTTCTGAAGAGATCGGAGGAGAGAGTACAGACTGTGTAGAGAGTAGATTGTGGTGTTTGAAAGCGGTAAGTTTGCTATTTGTTTGATTTTATAATATTTTTTCGGTTCGTTTTTTATTAGATATCCAAAAAATACCTAAGTTTGTTCCTTAAAATATGGAAGATTGTTATGTCAAGGAAGAAAATAAACTCGAAGTCTGCAGGTTATGTTTAGATCTCATAACTCATGGGGATATTTACATCCTAGACGGTGCTGCGGAAAATATTTTGGAAGATATAATTCCACAATTAGTGAGTATTTTCAAATGTGTATAAACAGTTCTTATGCATTAATTTCCAGAATTTGGATTTAAGCCATGATCCAAAAATATGCCAAACCTGCAATAAGAATATGCTTGCATGTTATGAATTTAAGTACAGTTATTACTGTGAGATAATTGATACTAAAGTAAAAATAGAGCAAGATGTAGAAGTTTCTATGGAACTACAAGCAACGGGAGGAAAGTGTGGATTTTGTAAAAGTAGTATTGATGAGACAGAAGAACATAAAGAATTTTATAATCCCCCAAAATGTCTACCTGACTGGGTAAGATTTATTAAAATTAACTCACGTACATCTTGTATACCTTGATTACTGATCCGGTGGCTGGGATGATAACTTCAGGTTCTCATAAATAAAAAATAATTTTAGGAACACCATTCCTTCTAATACTATAGACTGGCGTACCAAGCCCCAGAGCTTTGTTGGGCTTTCTAATAAATAATATGATAATACATTTTGAATACTTATATGTAATCGAAATGTATATTGCCACTTTTTGGTTATGATAAAAATAAATAAAATAAGTTAATCAAAATATTGCTCAAACTGAGTGAAACAGTTACTGTTCTTTAGGAATCCTACTGAAGCAAACTTTTAGTATTAAATTTATCTTGGGAATTTGAACAACATTCAAAAAAATAATTATTGCAGAATAATCGATCAAATTCCAATATATCTAGTCTGTAACACGATTAAAAGACCCTAAATTTGTGAAACGTTGAAAAGAAATTCATTTTTATTTAATCGTTCACAAATCAATGAGCACCTCAGGATGGAGATTAACAGTGTTTTTGGAGTTGTGAAAAGTGAGAATTAACGCGTTTTTTTTGCAAATACCTCGAAAAATAAGCATCTTAGTGATAGATGCTCCTAAATATTTTACAGATCTTATTTAAAGTTTATGAAATTTCTGTTGAGACTTCAATTTTTGATACAGCCCAAGGAGCAAAATGTGTCTAAACCAGAACAAAATATATTATGTGCATGCACTGTGTCAGCACATGCTAAAATAGTAATATTTTACTGGTCATGTGACGATACAAGAACAAGATATTGTATCAGAATTGGGTCCAAATTGCAATATTTCAATTTTTTGTGCCCAATATGTTTCTGTGTTAAGCCTGTTTTGAAACTGAACAATTTAGATATATCATATTGACACTGCTTAGACAAACTGTGTTTAGAATGAGTTTAAAGCTGATATTTAACAAAAAGGATACATTTTTGTTTTTTACACCACACTCTAAATTGAACAGTGCTACAGACCGTCAAGCAACACTGTCTAGATAAGATTCGAGCACTTATTTATATTAAAAAATCATTGATCAGACGAGCATGGAACAAAACGATCTGTTCCAAACAAGCCCATCTTTTCTGATCCAAGAGACACAGCGGGTTGTCTAAGATTCTCCATCTGTTGAGAATGTTGAATCCTTCTAGAAAGGAATCTATGAGACTACAAACCCATTTGATAGCAACACTCTAGTGTTAGCACATTTAGAGGCCCTCTGTCACATACAAGACAAAGTGTGCCTGGCGATCAGTGCAGAAGAAGTCCAACAGGTGCTTGTTGGTACTAAGAACTTCACTGCACCGGGTCCAGATGGCATAAACAACAGCCATTTGTCTCGAGTTTTCATCGCTTGGTTGAACGAGAGGCAGCCGATTTCTCATAGGTTTGTCAAAGGGCGAACTGTGCTAATCCCCAAAAAAGGGAGAGCTGTCCATTCTGAAGAATTACAAGATCACCTGCCTCAATTCCTGCTACAAGTTATTTACACATATCTTGCTAGCTGCTGCTTTACTTCAAGTTAATCAAGTGGACACTAGATGAGCTGCTCCAGTTAGATAAGGATACCCATAAGATGATACTTCTCCATAGGAGCATCCATCCTAGATTGGCCCGTTCCTCCAATATACCTCCTACGGAGGTGTTGAGGATTCTTGAGCCTAGAGTGTATGCATGGTAGAGTAGCACTGAGTATGGTATGTAACATACTGAGCTGAGGCAGCAGGTAGATGATCTCGGCTTTGCCGACTTCAGGCGAGGAGGCCAGCGAAGTACTCACGGGGAATCAGTACCCCGGCTTGCACCCAAATAAAAACTGCCAAGCAGAGAAATCTGTTCAAGCTGCATGTCGAGAAAAAAGTGCATGGTGTGTTCTATAACAACATAGAGACAAACAGGTTTATCAAGAAAACTGACCTTCGCTTTTTTACGGTCAGCAGGGCTAAAGACGGCGACTGAGGGATTCATTGTGATCTCTGCCAAGATGGTGTTATTAACACTTTAGTTTACCGTAGTCGCGTTATGGGTGTGGAGGTCCCTGAGACTAACTGCAAAACTTGTTGTCAGATGCTGAATCGTTCACTATCTGCATATCCGATTTATGTGACTTTGGCCTATATATAGACATAACGCGGATTTACGAGTGCTATATTATCACCTACGGCACTCGTACGAGGTAGACCAAATACCAGTGCTGCCTTATGTCCCTAGAGAGATCGAGTCCATTGTTGAGAACTGTCGAAAATTTGAAAACTAAAAAGTAATTCTCAAAATAAAAATCACTCTTAAAGAGAAAATAAAATAACAATTTGTGCATGCCCATTCAGTTAGTAGGGAATTATAAATGATTAGACGTAATTTTGTTTGTCTGTATATGGATCAATTAAGCTATCCCAAAAATTCTTAGAAATAATCATTTGTAAAATGCTTTTTTTTGTTAAATATTGTTTATGCAATTTGAAACATTGCAGTTTATTTAATAGAGCTATAAGGAAGTATATGTTCAAATATTCAGTTGTATTTCAAATTCATCCTAGCTATCTCGGTTGAAAACTTATTTGTGTAAAACAAGTAAGTCGCTAACACCAATAAATTTATTTTATTTTTAGATTCATCAGAGAAGTATATTTGTTTCCTGTAAAAATTGTTTGGAAACTTTTGAAAATCTGTGTTCATTTCTTAATGTTTGCGTAAATACTGAAGAAAAAATAAAGAATTATTTTTTGGCTGAGGGTACAGACTGTGAGGGAAAAATTGATCTGTACAAGGTTTTACATTTTATTTTAAGCAATGAAAATGAAATAACAGGTCCAGTTGACAGTAAACTTTCTTTATTGCCTGAAAATTCCATAAAAACAGAGGCGGGCGATTATATAACTATAAAGTCAGAAGATATTGAAATTAAGAATGAAGAACTATCTGAGTAAGTGGCTTTAGGTTATTGTGAAAATGTACAAATGTATTCAAGATGCCAAAATCACATTTGGCAGAGATAGGCACCTAATAATAATAATAAAAATTTTATTTTCATAGACTTACAAAGAAGTATAGAAATATAGTCGACACGTGATACAGCTTAATATTAATCATAAAAAGTAAAAAGAATGACATATTTTTATTTTATGTAAAATGATGTGATTGCAGTTCGTATAAATGCTCAGACATTGAATAGAAACTATGTTGGGTTAGTATCGTCAGTACTGTGCATTTGAAAATTTTAGTACTTTTATCTTTTTGACTTCAATTGATAGTTAAATCATATACCTAACTATAAGATTCAGTTTTTACCACCTGCCTTTTTTTCAAACTTCAGTTTCACCAGAAGTAATCTAAACTTTTATATTTGATGTGAAACATCCCATAAAGTATACATTTTTAATTTTTTTGGTGCTTTACCAAAAGTACTTGATTTTTTATATCTAATTTTATTTTTATTCTCGAGGACTATAATTGATCTAATTTACTTGGACTAGTTCGCTTAAAATTTAAAAATGATCGGCCTTCTTTGATTTTTTAAAACAAGGGAAATAATTTTTTTCCCTCGGGACTAAAAATATCGAATCATACTGATCATTTTAGATTTTGCACATAGGTATGCTTCTTTATTTTGAATCACTTTTATTAACATTTCTTGTATTCGTCATAGAATATAAAAAACATTTATTCTGTTAAAAATGGTTGTTAACTAAACAAATCGAAGTAGACACATATAATGGGGTTATTTCATGTTAAAGAAAAACTTTAAAATATCTATAATTTTGAATAGTAGAATATACAAGAATAATGTATGGGTAAATACTATTTCTTTATTATTTGTCAAATATTCATAAATCAATAACAAGTATCGTCAATAATTTCAAATTTTATTAACTTCTGACGTCACTGTTTAAGAACTAAATCTAAGAATATTTGTTGTTAAGATTCCTCACTGAGAATATCAAAGAGGTAGAAGCAGAGTCACACGTATGACAGTCTGCTTTGTGTTTATTGTTATTGTAGTTTGTGTCAGTTCATCTTACTTACTAATTATTACATTATGGAGCCTAATTTCATCAAAGCTAGCAGTGAAAATTTACCTGAAGTGAACTACATTATGATTCAGCAATTCTTTGCAAAAAATATGGACTATTTCAGTGTTGAATTTAAGAGCGTGAAAAATGTGAGGTTAGTTTTCTTGAAATTGGAAATAAAAACATACATATTAATATTTGGTAAACTCGTAATAAGTATATATTATATTTTAGGGCATCTAGAGCTGGTTATGGTGATGATGCTATTGGGTATGTGCAAGTAAAGCGAGAACAAAACATATGCACCGTTAAAGGTCGCATTGTTCCGGAACATAAAGTACATAATAAACCCTACACAGTTTCTGCAATATTTGATGAGGCAAATGACAGTATCTTAAGCTGCCAATGTGAAAGCTGTGCTGCTTCACAAGGTAAGATATGTAAAAAAAATATATATAAATAAGTATATTTAATATAAATATTTTGTTACTTTTGTATAACGGCATTTGACTCTTATAATTTAAATATATGTTTATAGGTGGATGTAAGCATGCAATTGCATTTCTATATTGGATTCTAAGAAGAAATGACGAAAAGAGTCCAACAGCAGTGGAATGTTATTGGCAGAAACCTACCTTAGCTAAAGTAGGTACATCCATAAAATATATAAAAGCTTCTCAGTTAAAATCAGAAGAGTCTGCAACGACTTTTGATACTGTGGAAAATTTTTTAGAAAAGGTAGTTGAAGAAGCTAAAAATGTGGAGTGTTTAGCACAATTGCTAAATTATTTTAGTGAACCACGTGATGTAAAACAAATGTCCTTGCACGTAATAGCCAATTTATATAATTCTCAACATGCAACGCAACAGAAACCTGCAGAAAGTTTTTTAGAATTCTGTAAGTCTCGTATGACAGATGACAAGCGTAGTCTGGCAGCGAAGGAAACCTACTTCCAATCTAAATCTTCAGTATGGTATGACCTGAGATATGGAAGAATAACAGCTTCAAAAATTTGGGAGGCGACACGTTGTAGAACCGAAGGGGTTTTAGTAGAATCAATATTTGGTGCCTCTAGTATGACCGAAACAAGTGCTATGAGAAGAGGTTTAATGTTACAGGAGAAAGTTTTGAAGGTTGTGGGGAAGAAATATAACACCGTGTTTAAAAAGTCTGGATTGATTCTATGTAAAGAATATCCTGTCTTGGGCGCTTCGCCAGATGGTATTAGTGAGAAATATGTAGTTGAAATAAAATGTCCAGTAAAGAAAGAGACATTAAACAATTATATAAAACCAAATGGGAGAATAAATCTCAAATGCCAAAGCCAAATACATCTACAGATGCTTTTCTGCAAAAAGGAGAAAGGACTTTGTTGCATTGCAGATCCTGATTTTGAAAATAATGATAAAGTGCAAGGTTTTGAAATAGATTTTAATAATGGAGTGTTTATTAGAGAGATAATCAGAGAAGCAATGGAATTTTGGAAAAATGTGATTTCCTATTTTAATAAAATGAATAAATAATAAAAATCTAATAAAGGTGATTAACATTTCAAACAAAATACACATAGTATTTTGTTTGTGAACTTTAGGTCCACCTTATTTTAGTTAGATGCTACATGTATTTTGGCAATTTTTAGAATAGGCTGATAGTATATTTTATTCATTAATGTTGAGAATAGAGTTAGGACCGGTACTTTAATGCAAGGTTAGCTAAGTTAACCCTCAGTTAGTGACTTGTCGATCGATAGGATTTACTCATTTTACACTAACCGATAGCCAAATTTGCTACCTAAGCATTAAAGTACCAGTCCTTAATGTGTCACAGTCACGAACCTGATCTTTTTAGTCTTATCAGGACCCGTAACATGTAATCAAGCACGTAAGCCCATGTAGTTCATTATGTTTTTTGTACAGCAGTTCCACTTTATTCTCGATATGAATAAGAGAATATTAGTTTCTCCATATAAAGTTGATAAAATACTTTACTATGAATCATTGTACATTAGATGTAGGTAACTGTCGTAATAAAATGTGATTTCAAATAAAATATTTATTGCAGGAGAAATGTTACAGATGGCTTATTTTTTACCTACAATATAAAAAATTTCAATAGTATGAAATTCACTTTATTTTTTCTAGATTTATTTGTATTGACATTAGATTATCTTCTTTCTCCTCAGGGAAACGTTAACAAGCCACACATTGTACAAAATTTAGTTTTCAGTATAATTCGTTATGTGGAGAGGTAAGAAGCCACAATAAAATTATTAAAAATATTCATTAATAGATGGCGCTATAATTACCTAGTTGCCTTCTTTAGTCATTCCAGAATGCACTTAAATTTTGTGAAAATGTAACAAGCCGATGGCAGGTACTAACTATCAGGTAGTCAAGAGTCGTGAGTTTCAAAGAAAGTAACAAGCCACAGTTTTCAATATTATTTTGTTTTTCTTGAAAACCTAAACTCATTTTTTTTAGTTTTTATATGAAAATACAAAGTAAATGGTAATTTTGATTGTGTATAAAAATAAGAATAAGATGCTTTTTATAACATGATTTCAGGATTTGATTATAATTTTTAGGCTGACTTTTCTCGACATTTTAATATTGTGGCATGTTACTATTTTCCCCGAGCCCTTCAATTGTAGAATTGTACTTCAAAATTTTAAATTAAACACCAAGCAATTCTTGAATATATTCATAAAATCAAAAATTTTATTTTACAACTTTACAAGGCATAGAAATACAATACAATATTGATATTTTTGTTCTACTGACACAGGAAAAATAACATTTTATACATCTGAATGTTTCAATATTTTATAATAATGAGCTATAAAAATATTGAGGCATGGCATCTATTTTATTAAAGGCCCTTGTAGATTGACTATCCCACAGACAATCGTTATAAAATAATCTACTTTTGGGACAAGTTCATGATGAAGGCAGGCATGTTTATCTAGTATTGCAAATTCTCTTAACCACCTAATGACTCGTTCTATATGAATTCGTAAACTTGCTATCCTCTTACTTTCTTTCACTTCTTGTTTTGTACTTTGTATTCCAGTTTGAACGCTTGGTAGACAGATCAAATTATAGTTTTTCTTATTTAATAGCCCTCCAATACCTTTGAAACCTCGACCGGCCATTACGTCACAATTAGGTGGTAAAATATTTAAATAGTTACTTGCTTCAACAATTTCTTTATCAGTAATTCTACCACCAAATCCTTCAGATATGAAGTTTATTATACCATCTGGAGTCGACGAGATAAGATACTTTAATGTATTCGTTTTTTTATAATTAGACCAGGTTAATGCCTGATGTACTGAATTAGAAAGTTGCTCTATTTTAATTTCCAGACAATCAATAATTGACTGAACTTTGTTGTATCTATAATGAAAAGGAAGTGGTAAATTCAAAATAATTTTATTTGCCTCGGGCCAAAATATAAGAGCTTTGAAGTATGATGCTAATCTTGACAGGTGATGCTCTGTAAATTGATGCAATCGGTAAACCAAAATCCACAGCTAACCTATAGTATGGATCATTAAGGCGTATTTTTTTTAAAATTATCAATATATTTGTATGATTTATTTTTGCTTCACTCTAATAATTTTACTAAAAAATATGCATCTTCGGGCAACCCCAAGTAAAAACGGGAATGCTCATTGGTTATTAAATTTATTCTGTTGGCACCCATGACGCTTAAATAGGTTTTTTGTTGCACACCACCAGAAGCTTCCGACTCTGATATATTGTAATCAGAGTCACCTTTTATAGACACCGATGATGTACTCGGTGAAAAGCTTGCGAGTTCTGTTTTGGGTAGTTCAGTTACTTTGAACGGTACCGTTGAATGTGATCCAGATGTATTTGTAGTGTTAATGCCTATATTTCTGACTGACTTTTTAGCACTCTCAATGTTTACTTGCACTTTTTTATGTGCACGCTGCTTGCTGTAGATTTGTAGGCCAGATGAACTAGGCAATTCTTCTGGAGCATCTATGGATGGTGCTGCAGTAGAGGGTGGCGATTTATCATCAAAATCCAACTTTCTAGCTGAGAGCATCTTTTTTTTTGTCACATATTGTTTTACATGTCATGTTTCCTCTTTTCTGCAGACCTAGAAAGTTGAAAAACATTCTGGGGCACGTCAGACTCTCCTGATATATTTCTATGAGGTACAATATTTTTTTTCATTTTTAACTGTATTTGAAATAATTTGAAAGCCATCCAGTTCTCGCAGTCATTCTCCATCTGTAAGAGAATGGTTAATAAATTACTAAACACAAACATAATAATAAGGTAAACAATTTGATTAAGTTGATACTATTACTAATACCTATCTAATACTATTTATTTTTATCTATTAGCTTGTGCAAAAATATTATCTTCTATAAAAATCATAAAATTCTCAACATTCAGAATTCTGATATTTTACTGCATAACAAAAACTTACATTAAAATGATCTTCACAGCAATATATGCCCGCTGAAGATGTCGATGGAATCTTACTTCGTCCAACAGCGAGACTCCAAGCTTTTCGAATATTCTCAATTTTTGGAACAGATATAAATATTTTCTTCGAATTAGCTGTAGTGTTTTTACAGGTTGGTACAAAACACTTTTTGTAGTCCATTTCTGTAGTAATTATAATGTTTGAAATTAAAATGAGTATAAATATTATCTACGGGTAGAAACTTACCTGATGTTTATAATAATACTTATAAAATTAAATCACTTAATATTGCAAAATACACAACTGATATTATATAACTGCATACACAACGTCTTATAAATTAACAAATCAAAACCTCAAAACAAACGGAACACCAGAAAAACTAGACTAACAACTGCTGCACTGCTAGTTTAGCCGTCAGTTTATGTTAGTGAAGTTTGAAATTCAGTGCTGCCACACAGATATTTCATCTACGCTATACTGCGCATGCGGGAACATTGACGTCACGACTGTTGGCGAGAATTAATATTTTCAAATTACAAACCGAAATTAAAAGTACGTAGCGATAAAAAAAAAAATTTTTTTTCGAATTTATAGAGTTTTTAGGTGTTCCTGATATAGATTTAATATAAACAGAAATTGTGAAATAACCCCATTCTCAAATTTCTATTTGAGTTAAGAATACGAAATATGTATCTTGTATTTTGGTCACTGCTTATTTAATAATTGTAAAAACAATTGTTATAATGAACATTAGCTTAATTCGATTATTTTTGGCAGCTCATTGAGTCAACGCTTATGCGTTTAGGCATGGAACCAAAGAGTCCTGGGTTCAAAACATGACTTAAGTATGGATGTTTAGTGGCGTTTTTCATATGTTACCAAGTTGGCAGCAGTGGACAAGGCAGGGTTGTATGAGAGACAATAGGGATAATCGCTGTTGTCATATATTCAGGTTCTCGAAGTTCATATGAAATAGTCCATACGTTTTGTATATAATTTATTTATTCTTCTACATTGGTCTTCTTGCATCTATCTACTGTCTAACTATCTAATAAATGTCTATTTGCAAGAATACCTTACCCTACTTTACACAATATGTAGATAGCTATTCACCTATTATGTATTTCATCATCCAGCATACCTCCCCCATGAAAAGACAAAATAATAGCTATTACAGCGTTAATTATTTTGGTTCCTATCTAAATACAATTTTACTCTATTCTTGTACATATCTACTAACCTATCATCTATTTTTATAAGAATATTTGGATATTTTTTTTCGATTTCTTGATAATGTCACTTTCAGTCCATGTAATTGGTTTTAAATATTTTAAAAATTTATATAGAATCTAATGGCAGGTATGATGTTTTTCATTCTTTAAAACTCACAACTAGAGCAACATAAGGTTTTTCTGTTTCGAATTAGTGACTTGTGAACCGTACCTTATTTCTTTACTAAAGTGTTGGTTTGTATATATACTTTGTTGGCTTGGACATAGCACGATTTGTGGTAGTTCGATCACAGAGAATGCTTTGGGTACACTTTATAACATTATTCGTAGTAGGGTTACTGTACCTCAAATTGAATCCTGGAAAGCAATCGACAACCCTAGCCTTAACCCTAATTGCTGTAGGGGACAGCCTATATGAGAGAGAGGCTGTTTACTGCTTACCAGATTTGTAGTATTATCTTGTATTAGCATTATTCTCAGTGTAAGTTAAGAAACCTGTTGAGATTTATTAATGCACTAATGCAGACTTAATGATTACATTTGGCACAAAATTAAGTTAGGAGCTCATTTTGCATTAATAATTTAGTTACATGTATTTCGTCATTTACCAACGTATTTGATTAGTTGTATTTTGTGATATTCATTCTATTGATTTGTCGTTTACTTGTTATACTGTTATACCGTCTGTGTATTTTACGAGGGCCACATCAAATATCTCGCTTAATATCTATTGTAGAAGAGTCAAGTTTTAGAAACAGTTATCCCATCTTTTGTGAGCTATATTTCAGTAAAAAAATTTGAAATCCATAGCCCACTTTGTGAGATATATTACAATAACCTTAAAAATAGAAAAACCACAAACGGTTATAGCTTCCTTATTTGAGGAGATACGAGAAAAGTTAAAGGGATGAAAGTTAACGGCAAAGACAATAAGAATAATAATGTGTATCAAAAAATTCGAAAAACGCAGTTGGCTTTGACATACGCTTTTGTGCAAAAATGAAAAGGACAAATCTCAAAATAGGCCATGACACCATTAATTCCGTTTATTTTTCTCTTTCTAACGATATAGAACATGTCACAGAAATTTTAACTGATAGTGTCAATATTTAATATTTTACGAAAACCACAATTCATATCATTGAATCGTAAAATTCACTTTATAATAATTATAATTCAGTAATTATTGATTACAATTTAATACAAACAAACAAATATCTCATAAATAAAAATACAAGTACAAAATGAATATCCAAAAAAACGAAAAACTATGTATAACAGTACTACCTACTACCATACTGAAAAGAAAATGTGTGTATTTATTTTTCTAATTACAAATGTTCAAATGATGTACCATGCATTCTAATACACAAATGTGCTCTACGACACACCTCATGCATTACATTTTGGAGCATTTCAGGAGTAATTGCCTCACATGCGTTTCTAATTCAGGTTTTGATGTCCTCAATATTTTCAGGGGCAATTTTAAATACCTCGTCTTTAATGTAACCCCAGACGAAAAAATCCAAGAGTGTATGTAGTATCTGATGATCGAGCTGGCCAAAGAATGGGTCCATAGGTCCCTATCCAGCTATCTGGCATAACTTGATTTAAATAATTTGTACATATTACAGCAGTGTGAAGGTGTGAGCCCCATGTTATTGAAAATATGAATAATTTACTATTAATTCATAAAGAAAATCTTGAAATTCGTTTTGCAGGAAATTAAGGTATCTATGAGCGATTAATTTGCCATAATAATCCATTATTAGAAAAATTTGATTCGTTCAACCAAAGAATGTTGCTACATATCAACGGGTCATTCTTTTTTTTTAATTTAATCTACAAAATCTTACTTTCCTCGCCTTATCTCCCTCATTTAAATGTTGAACTTTCCTCATTTTGTAGCATCGAAATCCGTTTTTTTTTAAATATTTTTCTTGCACTGTCTTTTTTTATGCGACAGTTTCTCTGAATTTGTCACAAAGACGTTTCTTCATTTTGGTTAACATAATTCAATACTCTATTAACTTTTCTTAATTATCTTCAACATGCCCTCGCCTTACAACTTTTTTTGAAACTGAACCGTGCGTTTTTAGATTTTGAACTAACCTCCTAAACATAGTTCAATTTGGCTGCGGAGCATCTGGAAATCTACCTCCGTAAATCGTCAAGGGTCAAAATTGCACTGACAATAACTGCTAATCATATCGAATTTGTTATTATAGGTGTACACCATAATTACTGATATAAAATTTGTCTTAGAATTCGACAACGCAACATACAACAGTGACAATCTGTCAAATTTATTAATAACTTTACTAATCATGGCATAGCTGATTTTTACGATTCAATGATATGAATTGTGATTTTCGTAAAATATTAAATATTGACACTATCAGTTAAAATTTTTGTGACCTGTTTTATATTGTTGGAAAGAGAAAAAAATAAACGGAATTAATGGTGTCATGGCCTACTTCTTGAGATTTGTTCTTTTCATTTTTGCACAAGAGCATTTGTCAACTGCGTTTTTCGAATTTTTTGATACACATTATTATTCCTCAATTGATTACCATCTGACAAATCTGGATATTGTAGCAATGGTAGCTTTATGGTGCCTACTTTAACTCCACTGAGTTGTTCAATGGCTATAAAAGTGTCAACATTTTTAATAAATTTCCTATACTTATTAATTTGCAAGAGCTACCAACCATTTTGTATCACCAGAGTTTTGTGGCGTAGGATATTTATAAATTACTTTAATTTTCTCAGGATCAGTTGATACCCTGCAGAAAATATCACATGACCTGTTAAGAATTTCCTTTATTAAAAATCTACATTTATTTTTATTTAGCTTTAAGTTTGTTTCTCTTAATCATGTTAGAACTTTCACAAGATTTGGTTATGATTTACCAAACTGTTTCCAAAAACAATGAAGTCATATAAATAAACAAAACTCTTAATTTAAACCTGCCATCGCAATTGTCATCACTTGAGAAAATGTATTTAGACTAATTTTGAACCCCTTAGGTAACTTTTTCATCTGATATTGTCCACGTTCCGTTGTGAACGCCGTGTATGGCCGGCTAGCCTGGTAAAGTTTGTGCTGACCCTGCGCTAGATCGAGATGTGAGGAATAAACACTGCACTCGCCAAGGAATCTAATATTTTGGATATATATGGTAATGGAAATTTATCGTTTTTATTTGTTTATTTAATAAGCGATAATCTATAACTATCCTCTATTTTTTGTTACCATTGTGGTTTACTTTTTTCGACATAATTAACAATAGTGAGAACCATTCTAATCTTAAAATATCTGCAAATTTTGCAAAAGGGGCGAGCATAGATGCGTCTTTACCATGTACATACATTCGATATGCGATGTAAACCAAACGTTAAGCGCAGTTAGTATTTGGATGGGCGACTGTTTCAAAGAAGACCGTGTCCTCACCTCACATATCTTCCACCGGCTTGTATATCGGTGTATGCGCGGAAGCTATGCAACCTTAGGCGCGGGTTGTGTAGGTGATATACCATCCTTCGGAGGGGATGCAAAGCCGTCGGCCCCTTGTTTATTAAATTTTAGGCAAGTAAAAGATCCCTACTCTTCTTAAGGGAACAGGTTCGGCAAAATTCCTGGTTGAGGGTAGCTCGTCTACAGGCGTCGGTGATAGGCTTCAGTAACGGAAATAGACCAACATTAAATAAATAGTGAACACTTATATAATACAAGACAAGGTAACACACTGCTGATCCCTAGCCATAAAACGACAACGTTTAAAGATTCCCCTTATTACAACTGCGTAATATTCAACAGTCTGCCACATAGCATACGGGACCTCCCACCAAACACATTTAAGAGGGAAATAAGGGCAATCTTACTAAGAAATGGTTTCTATTCAATGAAAGAATTTTTAGACAAGCAAAACAATCGCTAGACTTGTTTTTATTAAGTGGTTTTTCTGATTTCCCCTCTTCCTTATTTAAGGATATGTATAACTGATTAGGACTCATTTCATACACATTGTATTTCATATATTTATTTCACTGACTATGTTAATTTTCTAATTACTTCTGACATTGCTCCTATAATGGACATTTCATAAATATAATATTGTCGCTGTTCTTCTTTTTATGTACTTACGGTATTATTATTTATTTATACATTTATATGTGTATGTTTGTTTTTTTTTTATATGTATATATATTGCTCCCTTGTTTGTTGTTTATATTGACATGCCAAATGTACAAAATGTATCTATTATTGGTGAATAAATGTCTATCTATCTAAAAAAAAAAATAAAAAAATAAATGTTAAAAAAAATTTTTTTTAATCCTGTATATGGCCTTTCTGCAATCAAGGATTCATCATTTCTGTTAGGTAATAATCTGTCAATGCAATTAACTGATATCTCTGTTGCCTAATCTACACACTTCATAGTCTACCAGTTTTTCAACTATCGGCTTAAAATTCCTCAGCTTAATTTCCCTCTCATTCACATTAAGTACACTAACTGGAATCATCTTTCTTTTATCATCCTATGTTTAGGTCTAGCTAAAATTCTCGCTATGTACATTCCTTCACATAACTCTTCTGGCATAACAGTTGTCCTCACAGTCAACCGTACAATATATTTAAATAAAAAATCAAAATTTATTACTTCATGCATTTCACTTCCAAAATCACCGATTATCAAAACTTCATGCTTCATTTGTGTATTGTTTATATTTAAACAAATATTTGTTGAGCCTGTAGATACTGTTGAATCAATTCCTTTAAATTTTCTTTTCTGTGTTAATTGTTAAAATATGGTTGACATAGTTTGCAAAACAACACGTATGGATGCACCCATTTCTAAAAAGAAGGTTAGGTTGAAATGTGAGTGTGTCTATGTCAGACCCCCACCGCGATCAATGTGTCTATTGTGGCTCACTCCTAATTTATATTTCACCCAATAGGTTCAGCTTTTAATAAAGCTGATAACCTTGTTGGGTGAGAGATTGTCCAGGTCCTCAGGCAAAAGCTGTCCTTTGCCAAATAATGGGAACCGGGTTCTTTCTGCAGCGGGATCAGTGCACAGGACATGCCTTTCTCTAGACACAGATGGCATTCGGTGTTTTCCACCAGTTCAAGTCTGTGTAGGTGATGATTTAATCTGGAGTGTCCAGTGTATAGGCCGATTAGAGTCCTTAGGTGTAACCTATTCAACTCTAACAGTATTTTAGCTGTTGATTTCAAAGGACATGTAATGAATTCCTTCGAATTCGCTAATCCTGGTAGTTTCTGCCACTGGTGGAGAGTCTTGCTCTCGTCCCAGTCTAGGATATTTGTTTTGGCAGTGCTTGAAGATATGCCAAGAACTGGTTCGGATCCTATAAATTTTGATGCCGCGCCCTCTCTAGCTAGGCAATCGGCAACTTCATTGCCCTCCAGCCCAGAGTGCCCAGGCACCCAGACCAGAGTCAGTTTGTTGTTCCTACCCAATTGGATTATAGTTTTTTGACAGTTCCACACTGTTTTAGAATTACAGCGATAGGATCCAAGAGCTTTAAGGGCTGCTTGGCTGTCTGAGAAAATCTTTATTGATCTGTGTCTAGGGTGCGTTAGTTCCAGCCTCCGTACACACAGTTCAATAGCATATATTTCAGCCTGAAAAATTGTCGCGGTATCACCCAGGCTTGAGGTTATTCTTACCTTTGGATAACGATTATAAACTCCAGCTCCTGTTCCGTCAGATGTTTTGGAACCATCAGTATACCAACAGCAGTCTGCCTTCTGTAGGTCGGTTTTATTCCGATTTCACTCATCTCTTTCAGGAAATAGGATGTTAAAAGGCAACTCATGGCTGGTTCTGGTAGGCATCACATCAGAAGGCATACCTAGGATGCTGTGACTGTTTAGGTCATCAATCAATCCATTGCATTCCATGATAATAGCCTGCGGCATTTTTATTGCCGATTGTTGGAGTCTATATGTTGCCCAACTAGCTTCTCTCTCCAAGTAAATATGGAGAAGTAGTAAGTCTAGGAGGATTTCCAAAGCAGCTGGCGGTGTGGTGCTTATAGCACCAGTTATTGCCAGGCATGCTTGTCTCTGTAAGCCAGGGAGTTTGGCTTTGGACGACTGTTGTAGCCCTTTCGACCACCAAACTATGGAGCCATACGCTATCATTGATCTAGTGACCATAACGTATATCCAGTATATTTGTTGAGGACCCATACGCCAGAATTTTCCACAAATTCTACGGCATGTCCACAGTGACCGCCTTGTTTTGTGGATTATCTTTTCCAGGTGGGCATTCCAGTTGAGTGATCTATCTAGCGTGATACCTAGATATTTCACCTCCTCCGAAAATGGAATGGTTTCACCTAGTAGGTGGTTCTAAGTTATCCAGCTTCCTTTTCCTGGTGAAGGGTACTATTAAAGTTTTGCGGGGGTTGACAAACAGCTGTTCCCTCTCACACCACATGTGCACTGTATCTAGTACCTTTTCAGAATTTCCTTTAACCATGATGACTAGGTCGTCTGCATATGCCAGAGTCTTGGCTTTCCACAGAGATAAAATGGCCAGCAGGTCATCCACAAGTAATGACCACAGAAGGGAGGACAGGACCCCACCTTGTGAGCACCCTTTCGCGGCTCTGACCGTTTCCCCCTGTAAAGTTGTTCTTATGATTCTGTTTTCCAGCATAGAATAGAATAGAATAATTTATTTATGTTAAACTTATAAAAAATGTACATACGTCATAAAAAAGTTTTTTACACAAATTTAGATAAGAGCATAAAAAATATCACAAGAATGTATATGAACAATTTTAGGAAACAGGTAACAGATACTAATAAAAGATAGACAAATAAAAGAATTACACAAACATGACAAAAATTGCAGTTTAATTACTGTCTTATATTTGCAATTGCACATTCAATTTCCTCTAGAGAGAAAAATGCATTTTTTAGAAAAAAATCTTTAATCGTAGATCTGAACTTTGTTGGAGGCAAAGCTTTCATGCTATCGGGTAATAAATTATAGATTTTGATGCCATAGTGTTTAACACCAGTTTGTCCCCGGGTAAGTCTTGTAAAATCGGGACATATAGTATCTTTGTATCTTGTCTCATATTGATGGAAGTCGGCATGAGTGGTATAATTATTTAAATTATTGTGTACGTACGTAATGCATTCTAATGTGTATATGCAAGGCGAGGTTAGTATGTTAAGTGCAATAAAGAGGTGCTTAGTATCATCGCGATAACCCACACCACCCACAATCCTGACAGCTCTCCTCTGAAGACCAAAGAGTCTGTGTTTACCAGCTGAGTGCCCCCAGGCAAGGATTGCATAAGACAATCGCGAATGACACAATGCAAAGTACGCTGTTTTTAGCACGTTTAGAGATACTGAACTAGACAATTGCCTTAGACAGTATATATTTCTCGTCAGCTGTTCAGCAACATATTCAGTATGAGCATCCCAACGCAGATATGGATCAATGAAGACCCCCAAGAATTTTGTATTTGTAGGATTATTTGGTATGTTGCTCATATCACGTGTACTTGAGACCATTTTTATTGTTTTAGTAGCATTAAGTGCTAGAAAATTAGACGTAAACCACTTTTCAGCCTCCGTGAGCGCATCATCACACTTTGACATCAAGTTATCCAAGTTTGGGTCAGACATTAGAAATGTTGAATCATCAGCATAAAATATGCAAGTGATTTTTTGAAGTGCATTTGGCAAGTCATTAATATAGATTAGGAATAGGACAGATCCCAGAATTGAGCCCTGTGGTACTCCAGATCTAATATATAATTCCTCGGATGTTATTCCATTCAGACTGACTATTTGTCTACGTTTCTCTAGGTAGGATTTAATAAGTGAGATACTTGTTTTACTGAAATTATATTTGGATAATTTTTGAACCAGTAAGGTATGTGACACGCAGTCAAAGGCTTTACTGAGGTCGCAGAACAGAGAAGCAGAGTAGTGGCCTTTTTCAAAACATTCTAATGTGTGTTCCGTAAATTTTAAAATAGCATCTGTTGTCGAGAGGTTTCCACGAAATCCAAATTGGTGTTTGAATAGTATTTTATTATTTTCTAGGTATTCAGTTATTTGATTTTTTATGGCTTTTTCAAGGATTTTTGAAATGATTGGAAGCAATGAAATTGGTCTGTAATTACTTATTTCCTCAATATCACCTTTTTTGAAAACTGGAACAACAGCCGCTATTTTAAGTATATCTGGAAACACACCGGTCCTGAGACATATGTTTATTAACTTGGTTAGGGGAATTAAGATAACATTTTTTATTGATTTTATTAAATCAGTATTTAGGCCATACACATCTTTACTATTACTGTTTTTTAAAGAATTCTGGATATCTCTTACTTTGTTGTATGTGACTTCACGAAAACAGAAAGATTCAGTGGTGTTTACTAGATTGACATGATGTAATGGTTCAATATTTAATTTAGGAAGTCCATCAATGATATCTCCAGCGACATTAATGAAAAATTTGTTGAAATCATCCGGCGCAATATGTGGTTTTGGTATTGAACTTTTCTTCCGGGTTGAATTTATTATTTGCCACATAGTTTTTGTAGGATTACTAGATTTTTTTATATTGTTGTCATTTAATTTAATTTTTTCAGTTCTCAGCGCATTTCTATATCTTAATTTAAATTCATTTCTAATTTTTTTATTTGATTCTGTGTTTTGAATTTTGCAGACTTCATTGAGGAATTGCAATTGATCTCGCATTTGTCTCAAATTATCTGTGAACCATGCACTTTTAAAATAATCAGCGTTTTTAAAGCGAACTAGTGTTTCCGGAAAAGATTTATTATAAGCTTCTAAAATTGTATTTAAAAATAACTGAAATTTTTCATTAATGTCGAGAGTATAATTATCTATGAAGTCCCAAGTACACATAGATATAATTTCATGAAATTTATTCTTTCCTATAGCTGTTATAGGTCTAAATAGTTTTTGATGCCCTTGATTTTTTATATTAGAATATATTGTTACCTCAGTAATTATTGACACAAATGATCTGACAAAAATGGTTCAGTGTTGTACGACTTGTAATCATCTATTGAAAAATTTATAAATATATTGTCAATGCAATTGTCCAATCTAGTACTTTCTAACACAGTTTGCTCAAAGCCATAAGTTGTGAGTAGATCGATTAATGTAGCAGTGGTTCGATCAGATGTATTAAATCTTACATTAAAGTCACCGCATATTACTACCTTTTTATTAGTGCCTAGTTTGTTTAACAATTTTTCCAATATTTCAATAAAAATATTGAAATCTCCTCTTGGGGAGCGATAGATATTTGCAACAATAATATTGAGATTTTCTAATTTCACGGCTGCTATTTCACAATGTTTTTCTGCAGATATGTTATTTAAATTAGTTAAAGATTTATAATTTAGTGTTTTTTTTACTGCAATTAACGTGCCTCCATGACAAAATTCAGATCTACAGAATATACTAGCTACATAGTAATCTTTTATTTCAAGGAAATCTGCCTCATCACTATTTAACCAATGTTCAGTGATGCATATGATGTCCAGTGATGCATTTTCATTAATAATAAATGCTTCCAATGCATTAATTTTATTCCTAACACTTTGAATATTTATATGCATTAATCTTACTATAAATTTTTTTGCATGGTTTTTGTGGTGAGATTTTGCATTATCTGTGCCTATTCTTGATTTGGATTTGATAAAAAAGAAAATGAATTATTTAATTCTTCTTGAGATTGTTCCTGTTTATGTTGTGGTTGATCAAGGAAGCGCTTACCTAGTCTAAAGTCAAATCTATTAAAAATTACTTTTTTTGGCCAAAAGTTAGGATCATAAACTTGCTGAAGTAATTGCGGTTCAACCCCTATCATAAATGACTGATTATCAACGCGTGTACTGTGTGTGTCTAATTTTTTTACATAAACGTTTTCTGTATCTGTATGAGTTTTTATGTAGTTTTCAATATCAGTTTCAGCTACACTATCAGGTACTTTTGATATGAATAACCATATTTTTCTATCTTTATTTTCTCTTCCATAGAATTTACTGTCTCCATTTCCACTTCCAACCTTGTAGCGCCCTTTTCTTGTTAAGATTTTAAGACCATGATTTAATTTTTCGCTATTCACTTCAGCCTCCGTAATTTGCAGTTTTGGAACTTTACTTTTCTTTTTATAGGTGACTTCTTGATAGGGTGTTTCATCTACCATTGGCATGTTGTCAGGTGATTTATCAAGTTCATCTTCATTCAAGTTTATTATATGTTGCATAATATTGGCTTGTTTATTTTGAAGTATTTCTAGATTAGTTTTTTGCTTTCATTGTTTTGTTGTTTAGTAGACACATTTTTTATTTTATTTACTTTCTTATCTTCTGTATTTTTTACTAGGACTGATACTGCTTTTTCTTTGATTTGTTTTTTATTATCTTCCTGTGTTAATTTTAATTGTTGTTCTAAGTTTGCTATTTTGTCATTTAACAATAAAATTACTGTTTCCTTGTCCAAAATGACAATGAATGTCCTTATCATTGATAATTTGTCTCAACAGTGCATTTTCTTCTCTTAGGAATAATTCTTCTGTATATGTTGTATCACTGGTGCCAGCTTTAGTGGTGTCATAGAAAATATCGAGGTACTGGCAAGCAATTACTCACTAGCTGACTACATTATTATATTGGCAGGAGCCAACGATTTTCTAAATGGTAAATACCCTTTATTTAATAATATACACAATAAGATAAAAAACTGCACACATACAAACATAATTTTTGCAACAGTGCCTTTTACTTTCAATAGAAAAAACAACAGATATATTAATAAATTTAACAATAAGCTGAATGACTATTTATTTAAGTTAAATAAATGTGCCCAAGGAAATATAAGTTTAGTTGATATTAATGCCAAATTTGATGTTCGATTAAATAAAAAAGAAATAGCTAATAAAATAGTCTACCTGATTAAGAAACCTGAGGATCATAACAAAACACTTATATTTGTGAGAGTTAATGAAAAAATGGAAATGGCATACGATGACATAACCTCGATTGTGGATAGTCCTAACCATGTTGAGGTAGACACCGAAGTCATTTTGGAAGGAGAGAAATCCATAGCTAGGGAAATTATAGAAGCGGGCACGAGGGAAGAGCATTTTTTAGAACTAAGGACAGTCCACAATATAAATGTGGTATAGATAGTAATAATATTGATGTTAGGGAAATGAACACAACTGGTCAATGTTATATTAACCTGTTACATTTTAATATTCAGGGAATTGTTAGTAAAATAAGGAAATTGGAAATTTTATTTGATTCATGTCAACCAGATATAGTGTGTTTTAGTGAACACTGGATGAACTCTAATGAGCTTCCACTAGTTATGATAGAGAATTATATTTTAGTAAATCATTTTTGTCGCAAAACTATGACCAGAGGTGGGGTATGCATATTTGCTAATAAAAATTTACATTTGAAACCTATCACTCATGAATTTGGCATAGAAAAGCATTTTGAGGTCTCTGTGGCTGCAATGGAACTTGTAAACACTAAATCTAAATTAATAATTATTGTAGTGTATAGGACCCCGGATAGCGACTTGAGGTTGTTTCTGGATAATATGTATGGCTTGCTAAGTAATTTATATGATAATAAGGATCATTTTATAGTGTGCGGTGATATAAATGTTAACATAGCTACAAGTAATTGGGAGACAACACATGTTCTGAATTTATTCAATGAATTCAACCTAATAAGTCATATAGACCAACCAACACGTTTAACTAATACTAGTAAAAGTACAATAGATATAATATGTTCAAATTTATCAGTTAGTGATGTTCTTGTTAATGACACCCATTTATCTGACCACACTTATCAAATGTGTAGATTTAAAATTCCTTCAGAAATTAATTATGTGAATAATAGTCCGACATTAAAACGCGACGTATCAGAGAGTAATTTGAATACTTTAAAAAATTTACTCAAAAATGGGAAGTGGCTTGAAATGTACACAATGCACAAATTTTACTGAGAAATTTAATTCATTTTACTCATCATTTCTATTTCACTTCAATTCTGCCATAACTTATAAAAAAGTTAAATCAAATGTGCATAAAGAAAAATGGTTCAATGATGAATTAAAACAGCTGCACCATCTTTTGTGCGAGTTGCATAAAATTAATAAAAATTACCCAAACAACGAAGTAATTAAAAATAGGTATTTAAGATTTAAACAAATATACTCTGAGAAAATTAAACTTGCTAGGGCAAATTACAATGATGGGCGTATAAAGGGTGCCCAAAATATAATGAAAGAGAGTTGGCTCATTATAAATGAAGCAAAAAACAATCCAAAGCAATCAGTTACAGAAATTGTTATTAATGATGAAATATTTACTAATACTTATGATATTTGTAACGGTTTCAATAATTTCTTCTTGAATTTTAAGAGCCCTAAACCTGATTTTAGCAAATTAATTTTATTTGACAATGTTATACACAACTTTTACCTAACCCCTACCACTCCAGCTGAAGTTAGTGAACTGTTGCTTAAAACAACAAGTAAATCAGCTGCAGGGATTGACGAGATAAGAGGTCAAGTACTGAGAGCAGTGGTTGATGAAATTTGTGTTCCGCTGTCTTACTTAATTAATGAATCTTTTGCTAGTGGCCAGTATCCGAATTCACTGAAAATTTCAAAATCTATACCAATATATAAAAATAAGGGATCGAAAATGGAAGCTTGTAATTATAGAAATATAAGTGTACAAAATCAGTTGGCAAAAGTTTTTGAACTTTGTTTTAATAATAAGTTATTAAACTATTTAGAATTCCATAAATTGTTAATCTCTAGCCAATACGGATTTAGAAGGAAAAAATCAACAATAAACGCTATTGAAAAATTATGTGACTATGTTTATAATTCATTAAATAATAAAGAACAACCAATAGCTCTATTTTTCGATCTCAGTAGAGCTTTCGACACTGTCGATCACAATCTGCTTTTAGAGAAACTATCTAGATTAGTACGTGGACCTGCTCACGACTGGATCAACTCCTATCTCACTAACAGAAAGCAAGCCGTAATAATTGATCGCTTTAAATCAGATTTCAGGCATGTGACCACTGGCGTGCCACAGGGCTCTATTCTAGGTCTTTTGCTTTTCTTAATCTTTATAAATGATATGCCACACTCTTGTACAACACCTAATGCAGCAATTGTCTATGCAGACGATACAAACTTTTTGATTTCTAGTAACTCTTCTGAGACCACAATCACCAAAGCTAATACATCTGTAAACGAGTTTTCCAAATGGTGTTCAAACAATGGTCTTGCACTGAATGTTGACAAAACCGTTTTTATGTCATTTTTGCCAAAGAACTATGTTCATAGTTCAAGCATTTTAATCAAGGCAGATCATAAATCGATTGTGCATACAGAAGTAACAAAATTCCTGGGAGTAACTTTGGATTCTAAAATGACGTGGGAAACTCATACTGAAAATCTATCGAAGAAATTGAGTAAATCTTGTTTTGTTATTAGATACCTGAAATCCTCCGTCTCCCTTAATGTGTTAAGATTAGCATACTTTGGATTAGTTCAATCTATATTGTCCTATGGTTTAATTTTTTGGGGAAACTCTTCACACATTTATAAAGTATTCATCGCACAAAAGAAAATCATCCGGTGTATGGTTGGTCTTTCTTATCAGGCACACTGTAAAGAGGCATTTATTGCACTATCTATCTTAACTCTACCTTCACTTTATATATATCTAATTGTTACAAATATAAAAAAGCAAGAGACTCTGTTTTTAAGAAATAATGATGTTCACAATTACCACACACGCAGCCACACTGAACTTAGGATGCCATTTTCTAGATTAAGTGTGGGCCAAAATTCACATGTTTTTCAGGGAATCTACTGTTTTAATAAATTTACCCGAGGCTTTGGTCATTTTAACAATTTTAATACTTTTAAAAATACTTTGTTAAAGTACTTACTTAACAATGCTTTTTATTCCTTAGACGAGTATCTACAATCTTAGTATTTATTATTGGTATTATTCACTACTCTTTGTAACTGTTATTATTTTTTAGCTGTATTTATTTGTTTTTGACTAGTCTTATAAGTTTCACTATTGTGTAACTTAACATGATGAATAAAGAACTTACTTACTATGTTCTTGTTTAGTTTTTTTTCTTGCAGTGGCTGCTCACAACAGGTTTTTACTCGCATAGCTCGGATTTAGTCAGTTATGGTTGGTTCGATTCCTCTAGCAGCTGCCGCTGTGCGTCAGGCAGTGCATTATTGAATGCTCCTTCAGTGTCGAGAAAAGCAGCCACTGCAATTTCCTTTTCCTGAAGGGATTGAGTGATTTTCCCGACTGGGTTATTAAGTTGCTAGTTCTGTTGATTTGCCTGGCTGGTGAGCATTAAGAGGATGAATGCTCAGGATGTTTCCCCTGATGTAATTTTTCCGGACCTTTCAACAGAAATGATGTCAGGCTAATGAGTCTTGGCGATTTAGGGTCCGGTTCTATCTGGCCCATTTTTGGTATAAATACCACTTTAACCGCCACCCAGCTGGACGGTATATGATTCCACACCAGATTAGCTTTTTAAAGTCTGATGAGGAATGGTAGTAATATCTGCAGTCCATTTTGCAACAGCGCTGGAGAAATACCATCCTCATCAGACGATTTGAGTGGTTGGAAAGATTTAATAGCCCACTCAATCGTTGTTGCTGTGATAACTTTTTTAGCTACCAACCAATCATTTTCCAGGGTCGTTTATATCGACTCCTCAATGGTGGCAGCTTTTGGTTATCCGGCAGAGTCGAACTTGCTGGGAAGTGGTTCTGTGCTAGAAGCTCTAGGGTTTCCTTTCCAGATTCGTTGAACGAGCCATCTGTTCGTTTTACCATCCCAAACTCCCGTACCGGTTCTCTGGAAATGATCTTTTGGATTCTAGTACTGCAAGGTGCATCAGTGATGTTCCCACAGAATCTCCTACAAGATCCCCTTTTTGCTTTCCTGATTTCTTTATTATAGTCTGTTAAAGCAGATCTCTATTATTCCTAGTTGCCCGAAGCCTTAGCTCGATTGAGAGGCATCAAACTTCTTTTCTTATTTTATCTAGTGTTTTGTTCCACCAAGATGCCCCTCTATTGTGTAAAGATGTAATTCTTCTTCCCTTTACAAAATTGATAAACCAGTCTATAAAAACGAAAATTTTCCCTACAGTTTTTAAAATTACTAAAGTGATACCTGTCCATAAGGGCGGTGACTTAAATACATTAAACAATTTCAGACCTATATCTCTTTTACCGATTACTTACCAAGGTACTAGAATTATTCTAAAAACCAAGTATGTCACTTCTTTGAATAACATAACTTACTTTTTGTAAACCAGTTTGGCTTTCAGAGCTAATAAATCTTACCAGCAAAGCTATTGGTCATTTAGTGGATATAATTGTTTAAAGTTTTGATGGTGGTACTATCTTCTGTTATCTACAGAAGGTTGTGTCCCCTGAGATTCTCAATTCTCCCATGTAAATAATGTTTCTTCTGGGAGGTCTGGCTTGATCCGTGATGTACCACAAGGCTCAGTTATCGGACCCGTCCTGTTTCTCTTATATATTAATGACATTGAGGGTAGTCTGACACTTTTTGCAGATGATACCACATTAACAAAGAGTGAAAAAACTTTAACAAAACTATTTAGAAATTTAAAGGATATACAGTCGAGAACCAGTGATTGGTTTGCTTCAATAGAGCTATGCTGAAATGCAGACAAAACTAACAAAATTATTTTTACACACAGGGTAATTGTAATAAAAACGCTGGTTGGCTTTATAATGATTCTATATTCAATCAAAATTATATTAATTCATTGCATTATAATTAACGCTAGGAAATACCAAATTAGTCTACATCAACATTTTAATGACTACGCAGTATGTTGACAATTCGATTACCTATGCATTTATTTATAATTACGAAATATCTAATGCTTGGCTATGTATAATTATTAAGAAATATTCTCATATCTAAATTAACTAAGTATAAACCCTTACACCATCCCTTCTAGGAGAATGACCTTCACTATGGCCACTTGTCAAGGGCATTCTTTAGTCAGGATGAAAAATATCGAGAGTGGTTTATATGTAGTTAAGTTTAACGATATAATTACATTTGCTTATTAAGGGTTATTAATATTACTTACAACTAACAATTAATTATTATCTAATTACATTATGTATATTTTCGTACACGATTTTTGTGTAGTGTGGTTGATTTGCCTTTCTCATTCTGAATTGTACAATTCGAACCATCTACACGAACAACGGGGAATGGACCATTATACCACCCTTCAAATTTATGACGGTTTTCGTTAGTTACCGTAACAAGATCTCCTGGTTTTAATTCAATTTCGCTTGCCTTGTTGTCGAAACGAATTTTGCGATTTACCTTTGACTTTTCAAGATACTCCTTCGCTCTTTTATGTGCTAACTGTAATCTATATCTAAACTCTTGATCGTAAGCGTCGATATTGTAAAGAGGGTCGACGTGCGATCCGATTAGCATTTCTGGAAGGTTTGCTTTTTTCCCAAAAACAAGTTCAAATGGTGTGTAGTTATGGTAAGTGCTTGGAGTTGTGTTGTAACAAAATGCATAATATTGACACCATGTTGGCCAATCAGTTTTTGAATCATTTATGTACATACGAATGTACTCATTAAGAACGCGATGATTTCGTTCGCATCCTCCAATTGATTGACTATGATACGCAGTAGATATTTTATGACTTGTCTTCAATAGTTTTGTTAAATTTTCGAAAACTTGATTTTTATATTCGGTTCCCATGTCCGTTCGAATTTCTTTCACAGGACCGTATACCAAAATAAAGTTTTTTACGATGCTAGAAGCGACAGTTGCTGCTTCTTTGTTTACAATTGGGATTATTACTACGTATTTTGTTAATTCACACTGTATTGTTACAGCATATTCATAACCTTCATTTAATGTGGGAAATTTACCTATAGTATCTATACAAACAATATCAAAGGGTTTTTGTGGAGTTGGGGTAATTACGAATGGTTCAGGTTGTTTTATTTTAATTTTGTTCGTTTGGCATTTATGACACTTTTTTATAAATTTTACAACGTCGCGCGACATATTTTTCCACATATAAGAAGCTTTTAACTTTTTTAGTAGTCTTTTTTGACCGCAGTGACCTCCTAACGTGGGATTATCATGAAATGTTTCTATCAGTTTTAATTTTTCATTTTTATTTGTGATCACTTTTCTTGCATGACAGAGAATAATAGTAAGTTTTTTAAGATATTTTTGCCCTAATTCCTTAAATTTATTGACAGTGCACTGTTTAAAAATATCATCGGCTAAGCTTAGTCTCAATTTGTCAAATTTACAATCATCAGCAATAATTTGTAGCTGAGACAATACTTGCTCTAATGCAATATCGTCGTTAATGATTTGTATTGTTTTTTGAGCGCTCAATTTTCTTTTACACCTAATCACCATCCTAAGAGATGTAGGTTTTATTTCAAATTGTAATGTGGGCATTTTAATAGTCTCGTAATTGTTTAAAGTTTCGTAAACTTTGGGACTTGTAGGTAAATTTGTTATCGTGTTATTGTTTTGTTCAGGGTTCTTTGACCTTGACCGTGTAATTGCGAGTATATGAGATACGTTTCTATTAATGTCTTTAAGTTTATCTATATTTATTCTAGACAGCGCGTCAGCACATACGCTATTTTTACCTTTTACGTATTGAATTTCGAAATTGTACTCTTCTAGGTCAAGTCGAATTCTTGTGAGTTTTGATGTGGGATCTTTCATGGAAAATAAATAAATTAAAGGTCGATGATCAGTTTTTACAACAAATTTTGTACCGTTCAAATGTGCTTTTAGAGGGCGGAATATTAAACATAATATTTTTAGCCGCAAACTCCTCTATAAATCCTTATTTTACTATAAGGAACCTAACCAGACTGCAACCAACAGCTACTCTCCGGGCTATGTGCCCCGCCGAGCGCTGAATTACAAGTTACAAGCCTGGCGCGTTAAGTGTAATAATTGCATATTACCATCAAAACGCTAATGCTTCGATTGCAACAAACACCAGCCGAAAGACTGATCCTACTTAAAGAAGCTCCCTTGCCAGTCGTCACACACCACTTGCAGACTGCAGTTTCGAGCTATTGGCTCTCGTCAGTGCAAGGTAGGTATGCGACGACCGACATGAGAATCCTTTGGCTATAGTACATCCCGGTATTCTTACAATAGTGACATGTAAAACAGCCAGCAGGCGCCATCCAGCGGTCCAGTGTCCGTTGCAATCGAAAAATAAATAGCCTGACTTGGCTTAGCATAGTTCAAATGTGCTTTTAGAGGGCGGAATATTAAACATAATATTTTTAGTCGCAAACTCCTCTATAAATCCTTATTTTACTATAAGGAACCTAACCAGACTGCAACCAACAGCTACTCTCCGGGCTATGTGCCCCGCCGAGCGCTGAATTACAAGTTACAAGCCTGGCGCGTTAAGTGTAATAATTGCATATTACCATCAAAACGCTAATGCTTCGATTGCAACAAACACCAGCCGAAAGACTGATCCTACTTAAAGAAGCTCCCTTGCCAGTCGTCACACACCACTTGCAGACTGCAGTTTCGAGCTATTGGCTCTCGTCAGTGCAAGGTAGGTATGCGACGACCGACATGAGAATCCTTTGACTATAGTACATCCCGGTATTCTTACAATAGCGACATGTAAAACAGCCAGCAGGCGCCATCCAGCGGTCCAGTGTCCGTTGCAATCGAAAAATAAATAGCCTGACTTGGCTTAGCATAGTTCAAATGTGCTTTTAGAGGGCGGAATATTAAACATAATATTTTTAGTCGCAAACTCCTCTATAAATCCTTATTTTACTATAAGGAACCTAACCAGACTGCAACCAACAGCTACTCTCCGGGCTATGTGCCCCGCCGAGCGCTGAATTACAAGTTACAAGCCTGGCGCGTTAAGTGTAATAATTGCATATTACCATCAAAACGCTAATGCTTCGATTGCAACGCTATTGTCGCTATTGTAAGAATACCGGGATGTACTATAGTCAAAGGATTCTCATGTCGGTCGTCGCATACCTACCTTGCACTGACGAGAGCCAATAGCTCGAAACTGCAGTCTGCAAGTGGTGTGTGACGACTGGCAAGGGAGCTTCTTTAAGTAGGATCAGTCTTTCGGCTGGTGTTTGTTGCAATCGAAGCATTAGCGTTTTGATGGTAATATGCAATTATTACACTTAACGCGCCAGGCTTGTAACTTGTAATTCAGCGCTCGGCGGGGCACATAGCCCGGAGAGTAGCTGTTGGTTGCAGTCTGGTTAGGTTCCTTATTGTAAAATAAGGATTTATAGAGGAGTTTGCGACTAAAAATATTATGTTTAAATTTTGTACCGTATACATAACAATGAAAATATTTTATGGCCCAATGTACTGCTGTTAATTCCTTTAAAATTGTTGGTTTATGAATTTCTCCTTTCGTAAAACTACGTGAGGCGTAGGCTATTGGTAATTCGTTTCCAGAAAAAAATTGAGATAATAAGGCTCCACAGGCCCCACCTGAGGCATCAGTTGTTATTATAAAAGGCTTAGAGAAATCAGGATATTGTAATATTTGAGGAGATATTAATGATTTTTTAAGTGTTTCAAACGAATGTTGACATTCCGGTGTCCAAGTAAACTTTACATTTTTCCTTGTTAATTTATTTAATGGTAAAGTTATTTCCGCAAACCTCGGTATAAATCTGCGATAGTAATTAGTAAACGCGACGAATCCTTTTACCTCATCAGCGGTTTGTGGAATAGGATATTTGTTTATAATGTCATATTTAGAATCATCTGGTAAAATACCTTTGTCCGTTATTTTGTGACCTAAATACGTTACTTCATTTCTAAAGAACTTACATTTCTCGGGATTTAGTTTCAAATTATATTTTCTACAAGTTTCAAAAACTTTTTTTAAATTATTTAAATGATGATTTTCAGAACAACCAAATACTATTAAATCATCCGTGTAAAGAAATGCCTTTTCAGGGGTGATTCCTGCAAAAGCTATCGACATCATTCTTTGAAAACTATTGGGGCTGACTGATAGTCCAAAGGGTAATCTGGTAAACCTAAAAGATCCAGAGTCCACGCTGAAAGAAGTTATATTACGTGAGTTTTATTGTAAGGGTATTTGGTGAAATCCTGAAATTAAATCTATTACTGAAAACCACTTGGCTCTACCAAGCTGATCTAAAATGTCGTCGATACGAGGAAGAGGGAATTTGTCGGCTATTAATTTTTTGTTTAGCTGCCGAAAATCTACTACTAGACGCCATTTTTTTTTTCATCAGTAGACTTTTTGGGTACTAATAGAACAGGACTATTGTATTCTGAAATTGACGGCTCTATTATATCGTTATCTAACATTTTTCCGATTTGATCATTAATTTCGTCTTTTTGTGCCCTAGGTGTTCTATAATTTTTTATATAAACCGGTTTATTATCTGTTAGCTTTAATTCCTGTTTGTAAAAATTATTTACAGTTAATTTATCTGATTTTAGTGCGAATATATCTGAAAACTGATTACATAATTGAATCACTTTATTTTTAACAAATTCTGGTATACCGTCGGTATTTAATTGTTTCATTAGATTTGGAAGTCGATCATTGTTTTCGGATTCAATGTTGTATACATGGAATTGATTCAAACTGAGGGTTTCAAATTTGACATTTTTTAAAGTAACATTTTCAAATGTAGTATTGATAATTTTAACTATTGGACAATCTTTAGATATTATTGTTCTGGCTACAAAAACACCAGGGTGTATCTCCTTGTTTATCACTACAGCATCTTGAGGAAGCTGAGTTAGACTTTTTACTCGTCTTAGTACCTCGCATCTAGGCGGAACGATCAACCAATCCTCTTCAGGACCACTATAAATCGGAATAGTAATATGATTATTACCTAACCTAATAGTCATTGTCCAGTTAGAATAGTCCAAATTGCATTTATATTTAGATATGAAATCTCTTCCCAAAATCGCATCAGAAGGTATAGGAAAATTTGAATCGACTATGTGAAATTTGTGTCGTATTTTGTAACCTTCAACAAAAATTTCAGTTTCCGTGACGCCTAAAGACTTAATGACGCCTTCTGTTACACCTTTAATTTTACTGGGATTAGAAATATCTAGCATTTGATCTGGGTTAATTTTTCTTCTTTTAAAAATGGATATATCAGCGCCCGTGTCGAGTAAAAATGTGTTTTCTGAACCCGTCATTTTTGTTGAAAATATTACAAAATTCGAGAATGATAAATTAAAATTAAAAATGTTTACATTTCTTCCCCCAATCGAGCCTGTTGGGGGCTCGCTTCGTTTCCCGACTCTGTATTTATCCCAGCAGCCCTTACTGCCGTTGTACGATTGTTTCCTAGATAATTTCGCCTATCACTACCATTTATATTTTGCCTATTGTTATAATTAGCACGTCCGCGTCTACCTCGATCATATCGCCTTCGAGCGTTATCATTATGATTATAATTTTGTCCACCGCGATTGTTACTGTAACGCCTGTAATTGTAACTTTGTCTAAAATGAAAAACATTAGACGTACTAGCTTGACTGTTATTACTAATATTAACAAATTTTGTAACAGCTTCTTGAACTGTGCCAAAAGTACCTGCTTCCATAACTAATCGTGTTCTTTCCGAATTTGAATTAGTACTGAGGGATCTAACCACGTGTTCTGTAGAGTACCGACCCGCAACTTCGTAAGGTACACCTTCTCTTATAAATGCTCTTTTTAGGTTTTCAGCTAACGACTCGATTTCTGCGGCGTAGGTTACAGCATCCTTATGGTTCTGTTTCATGTTTAGTACTTTAGCTGTTAACGACTGAGAACTTTCGCCTTTAATCCCATTTTTTAAAGTATTTATTATACCTAAGAGAGAATTTTCCGTTGTTATTAAATCTCTAGCCTTGCCCGTTAGACGTGTTTTAACATAAGCGACGGCGTTAGCAGTATGGTCATTTGAATTAGTATCAAGTAGTGCCAATGCATCTAAAAAGGATTGTAGTTTATCGGGAGAACCGTCAAATTCCTGTGGCAAAATTTTGCTAGCTAAATTAAAAAATTCGACGTTCGTCATCGCCATTGCTAATGAATCTTCGTCCAACACAACGTCTTCGTCAAAAATCAAAATATCAATTGGTTCTATACAATTCTTAGGAACCTTATAATTAACGTTTAATAACTGAAATGCTCTAATTATTTTATCTCTAATTTTAAGAAAAATAGATTTAACTGCGCTTCTTTGCCTATTATCTAGGTTGGACCAATGGATACCAATATATTTAGTTGTATCATTAAATAACTGTACAAGAGTATCTCGAATATCTTGTCTAGTTAGATCACTTTTAGGTACTTCTTTTTTTATGGCGCGTTTAGCTTGATTAACTACGTCCTCTTTATATTTAAGTAGATCTAGCTGAATCCGTTCCCAGTTGGTCGACATAGAAATTCAGAATAAGAAATGCAGACATTTAAAAGTAGCCTAAATATCTATCGGTACATAAACATCACTATAAATATAAGTCTAGGAAGGAAAACTTACAGTAGTTCTAGGTTATCCTTTATTTTAAAACTAATTTTGTTGTGTTTTTTCTTTAATCACTATAGTAGCGCACACTTTCACTAGTCACACAACACTCACTTAGTTTTCCATCACAAAATCTTCTGCTGGAATCTGCTGGAAGCCGGAACTTCCTGCTGGAGGCCGGAACTGGAGGCGAACCGGGGTGACTGTCTTCTAAGGATCCATACTGAGTGTTAAGGCTGCTAAGTTTCGCTTCACCTGTTTTTTTAAGTTTCTCCTGTACATTTTAAATACTTTTATGGCCAGGGAAACCACCATTAACGAAGCTATAATGTACAATATGATTTTCACGTCCTTTGTAACATTGTACTCTTGTTGTTGGACGATGAAGTTAGAATTGACTACTCCATTTTTTTCCAAATTTTGTGTAGTCGACTTCGTTTGACCCATTTTGATTGTTTAACTTTAATCTAATATAGAGTCGTAGACAAACCATTTGACTATTTAACATATAACTTTAAGTTTCATAGTTAATTTTTTTCGCGCTGGCAGGATCGCCATGTAATAAAAACGCTGGTTGGCTTTATAATGATTCTATATTCAATCAAAATTATATTAATTCATTGCATTATAATTAACGCTAGGAAATACCAAATTAGTCTACATCAACATTTTAATGACTACGCAGTATGTTGACAATTCGATTACCTATGCATTTATTTAGAATTACGAAATATCTAATGCTTGGCTATGTATAATTATTAAGAAATATTCTAATATCTAAATTAACTAAGTATAAACCCTTACATAATAACCAACTTTGAAAATTCCAATATGTAAAATTTTTAGGGGTATACCTGGATCCTAAGCTTAATTGGTCATCACATGTCGATTATATTGTGAATAAAATCTCCAAAAATATATATGCAATACATAACCTGGTCAATATTGTCCCAGATGAAGTCCTAATGACAGCTTACCATTCACTCATATAGCTCTCATTTCATATGTCTTAATATGTTGGGACCACTCTCCCTTTGTTAAGTGTATCTTTGGGCCACAACGTAAAGTGGTTTGTGTGATAACCTCCTTGTCCTATAAGAAAATGTGTGAAATAAATATGTAGATAAAATGTTATTAACCTTTCCTTGCTTATATGGTATTTAAACTTGTCTAATTCACACACAAAAAAACGTCCATTTTACACACCCCAAATTACTTACACATTTATTTTCACAATAATTAATCGACTACGTTAGTTTTTTATTTTGTTAAATCCAAGTATTTCGCTTTGCAATAAGTCGGCGGCTGTTGGAGCTATTGGACATGTTATGGACTCCTCTTGACTGTAATTTGATGACTAGAGGAGTGCAGGGTTGTTGTGTATTTGCCTATGTCATACTGATAAGAGCTAACAAGCCCAAAACTAGTCTACGGCTGGTGATACACAATAGCCCTGCGTTGTAGTCTTTTTTTAGGATTAATCTGCCTGCTGGGCCTTATTGCAATCGGATTCTATTTTGCATTTTCCGATTGAAGATATAGTATGTCTGAAGTTATAAGACATTATTTTCAATTGTATTTTACTATTACATTTATTTTTGTAATACTCTACGTTAGTTTTATATTTTTTTAATTTTAATTTTCTTATATTGACAGTATTAAACAATTTATCAGAATCTCTTGCTATAGTTTTAATTAAATGTGTTTATTTTTTTAGGGAATGCATAAGTAGTTTTTACGTTGAACAAGAAGAAAAGTTAGAGAAAAGCGAGGTGGTCCCTAGCACATCACAGGAAGAACTTACATCTCCTTCAAATGAGGTAACTTACAATTTACAAAATGGAGTTGTGATTTCAATAAAAATAACATAAAATTTACTTCTAATAAGTAAATATACAGTGCGAGTCTTCCTCCTGTTTATTTTCGAGTAAATGTTTTAAAATGGTTTCACATTGATTATTAGTGCAGTCATTAAATTATTCTCCCTTTTAAGGTTGTAGTCCACCGGATGCAGTACTGTGCTATGCGGTACTCTGCTAATCTGACAGAAGCGGTGGCTTGACCGTCTACTGGTCATGTGTGATAGTATTCTTTCTCAGTGTTTACTAGACTGTTTAACAATATCATAAAATGACTTAAACCCGAATTTCAAACATCGAAATTGAGAAGCATCTTTTAGATCTGAGTTCTGAAGAAGATGACTCTGATAAATGAATTTGAGACCAATATTCTATAACCAATGTATTACTTATGGGAGCTTATATTGTTACTTTATTCCAAGTGCCTTCCCGGATGTCTTGATTTTTGTAATCTTTGTCGTCAATTTTCCACAAACAAGACTTACTATGCACTACTTCGATGAATTCTTCCATTTTTCAATTCTGCACAGCAGATAAACTCCGTTCAGCACAGCTCCAATCGGTCACGAAGCGAAATAAAGCTGGGCCAGCAAGCCACAGCTTGCCGAAAATGCACAGCCCAGCACAAAAGAACTGTCCGCCATTGAAATGCATGTAATTCGATTACAAGCTGACTTCGCTTCATACTGCTTTGCACAGCACAGCACCGCATCCGGTGGACTACAGCCTTTTGATGGTTTATCCTTACTAAATTTGATAAAATAGATGAGGTTTGGTTGAAGTAAAATACCACTTTTTGAAAATAAAAAAAAATCTGGAGGGGTAGTCGACTGGGTCCTTCATTTTGTAGGTCACGTTGAAGTTATTATAATTTATTTTATTTCAATTTTCCATACCAAAATATTAGAAATACATAATTGAACAAAACAATTTTATATGCTATGGCACCTAAGCAATACATCCTTGGATGTTTGTTTCTTAAGAAACTAATTTAAGAAATTTACATTAAAATGTTAAATTTATGATGGTTGTAACATTCTATATTTTTTGTTAAGTAGCTTTCCATTTTTTATAAATGTATTAAGATTAAATCTGCCTAACAATGAACTAATCAAGCAAGAATTCAAACAAAAAAAAATGAGTAGCATCAGCTCTTGATTAAACTTAAAAAGGATGAGGCCATTACAGATATACAAAATTCTAACAATAAATAAAACCACGTGAAATATAGTTAACAGAAATTTAGGTAAATATAATAGATATGATGAAATTAAATCAATAACACCAAAATGTTTCAATGACTTCTTTGTACAAGTGGCAGACAATCTATTAGATAAAGTACTTAACCTAAGCTAACCTATATAGAATACCTACAAAAAGTTATATCTAAAAATATATCCATAAATGTGTATCCAGCTTTAGAGACAGAGGTGCAACAAGTAATTAAATCACTAAAAACTCTAAGCGACCAATTGGTTCATATTGTTACGTGTTTACAGTCTTCAGTAAACACTCTGTAAGTTCAAATAACTTGCAACAAGAATCTCCACTAACCACTATTTTATTAATCACTTAATTTACGATAGTTACTCCTTAAAACTCACACATCTAATAATAACTTTAATCTAATATAAATTCATTACTTTTAAATCACAACTGTACTTTACTTTTAAATCATTTGTCAACTCTTATCTAACCTAAAACTCTGTCTTGCCTGCTCAACTTCACTTCTTTATATACACCCTTAGTATGTACCAGAATCCCATTCCATAACATTCTAGAATAGGTTGGAATCCTCCAGAGCTTTCTACTGTGTGCTAGATGGCGGTTCGTTAATCGGCCCAGAGATGGCGCCACCCCACCTACCGGCCATCAACAGAATAACAGGTTTCCCTTCCTTTGACCAGGGACTTAATCACATCTCGCCCCATTAGAGGGCAGCACATAACAATATGTACAAATAAAAACTTCTATCTTTAAGTGTGCTAACAACTTTTATTGTAAACCTTTTTTATTTATATTGTACATGTTCCCCAATAAATTTAAAATAACCAAAATTATACCCCTTTTTAAATCTGACAATATTGATTAAGACCCATAGTATGGGGCCTCTTTCTTTAAAGTGATTACTAACCGGCTGAATTTTCTTGAGTGACTTCGTTTTAACGAGTCATCCAACTTTTCCCTCTACGAAAATTCTGACTGACACTTCCATGGCGTAAGACTGGAAAACCTAGCAGAAAATTTGTAGGGCAATTTGACCATTCGATTTGAAAAATATTAATTTTTTTTTATGGTGGAGGGGAAATCCTACATGGACACCCGGCGCTAGAGTCTGCCGCACCAGGTAGTGTCGGTCTTCTACCGACTAAAACCCCTCCTGGATCAGTGTTTCCATGTAACCTGGAACTACTTTTGCTTTCCATCAGGCCACGCGTCATTCATCTTTTTCCTTACATCCCCCAATTCGTTTTTGCCGTCTCCTCTTCTCAACTTCTTTGTTCTTCCACATTATCAGTCTAGTCATCTTCTGTATCTCTTCCCATCCTCTTTTACTATCCATTTATCCATCTCAATTTTATAGTTGAGGTCTCCGTCCTCTTTCTTCCCTTTCGTATATCATGCTCCTGTATTTTGGGCATTTCATAGAGTCACTTCTGTGTCCCACAGTACTCAGGTTTCTTACAATCCTTTACCCTGTGTCCCTTTTCCTCGTATCTTAGGCAGCCCTTGCTTCTGTCTTCCCCCGTACACGTTCTTGCCCTGTGCCCAAACTGCAAGCATTTAAAGCACCTGACGATATCCTTTCCCTGACTCTGCAATTTAACCATCCAATCCTTACGCCTCCCCCCTTTTCAAGAGGCCCTGCAATTTTCTTTGGGACCTGCACTGTTGCAGTCTGACTCCCATTCAACGTCTCCCTTATTGAGGACATTTCGATATCCTTTACTCCGAAGTCTGGACTCGCCACTATTTTTACGATGGCCTTCTTGATTTCATCTATTGTCGCTGCTGTGTCAATATCCCTGATGTATATCATTTGGTTCTCCCTTTTTTCCTCCACCCTTACCTGTTGTAGGTTTTTCCCCACGGCTTCTTTCAAGATGTTACACTTTTCTACATCTCCCTCAACCGTAAACAATAGATCCTCTTTTGCTGTTTTTTTCATGTTCTTCACTTTTATGTTAATCTCCTCAATATTTACGCTCCCTTTAACCTCCATTACCAGTTCCGCATAGGATTTATTTCCTGCCTTTAATTATTCCCGCATTTTCTCCCCTTAAACTCCTTCCTTGGGTTTCCTGTCCTATGGTATCTACAGGCGACTCCCTCTTATTTTTAGCATTTCTTTCGATAGGGACAAGTATTTTAATTTCTGCATCCATTTCTTTAAACGCGTATTCGCAGAGCTTCCTTAGCGTTGCCCTGTTCACCCCATCTTGTGCTCCTTTTACCTAGTTTTTTTAATATCGCAGCCCATTTCTTCAGCATTTCAAATATATCCTTGTTTTCCCATGTTTCTTCTACTCGCAATTTTCCCGGTAGAAGAAACGTATCTCTTGCGGTGTCCCTGTGCTCTTCCTCACGATTTAAGGTTAGGCGAATATTACATGCTCCGTATTCCACCTGGCCTTCTCTTAGTCCTTTTCTAGGAGGGCCTTTGTAATAACAAAGGCCCTCCTAGAAAAAGGACTAAGGGGCAGGCTACTCTTGCCTCTCTTATTAGATCTCTCTCTCCCTGCTGTTCTCCGATATCGATTACCAATGCTAGGTAAATCCATCTCCTCCCATTTGCGACTACTCTCCTTGTCTTTGGGAATGCCCTCTCCGGCCAGTCCTCTTTAATGGTATTGATTAGGTCATTGTACTCCCCCCATCAATTTTTTCCTTAATCCGCGCTATCGTAACTTCTTCCTTATCTTTACCTGTACAGTGCCAGGTACCTTCCGTCTGTGTAGAGAATTCTCTCGTTTCCTTGAAGACTCTCATCTCTTGTCTTAGCTCTTTCGTCATCTCGACCCACTTTTTGCTCTTCCAGCCGATATATTCAACTATCAAGCTTAGTTCCCTCACCCCCATCTTGAGCTTCACCTTGGTGTTGGTGTTAATTTTCACCAGCTCCCTCAGGTTTTTAACGTTATCCTCCAGCTTGGTAATTAGCCCCATTATCTCCTGGTCTTCGCCCCAGATATTTCCCATCGAAGAGCTCCTGCTCCTCAGCGGGCTCCTCAGTATGGAGCTTCTTGCAAATATCACTTGTTCTGTCAACGTTTTTGTTCAATGTCCATGTCCGTCGTCTTTGCCGTTTCCGTCGACTCTATTTTTTGTCCTTTTGATGTTGGGTTTCGTTGTTTTTCATCAGTTTAAATCCCACGAGCTGGGTCCAAATCTCCGTCACCTTCTAGCAGTGGGCCCATACTGGAAGGAAGGCATTAATACTGTGAGGTGCGCCCGGTGCCCCACAGGTTTTATGACTTCGCTGTCGGTTCTTTTATAGAGGTTGTCTTCTCGTGGACCAGCCAATTAAGGCAAGTCCCCCGTTCACAGTAACTACACGATTTTCTCCTTGCGGTGCCGTTTTTTTCTTTTCAGCGGAGGTCGTTGGGATGTGGGCCTCGGATTACCCGTAGCCTCTCCGTTTCTGGAGTGGATCCTGAGGTTGAGCTGTCCTTAGTTTTTTCACCACTCCTCTTTGGCCATTTGGGCTTGGTGATCCTACCAGGGGTCACTTGAGAGACGCCCACCGGCATAGTCCAAATGATCATGGCGATTACTTAAGGCTCTCCACCAATGTCAAGGTCTCACAGCTCCCTAGTGAGGAAAATATTAATTAAACAATAATGTAAAAATCGGCCTGTTAGTAATAAAATTTCAGACCTCGTTATTTTCACATATTTACATATTTATGTCTTACATATTGTAGCCCTATTATGTGCTACGTGCACCGGCAGCTCTTCGTCTGGTGGCCTTAGGCCGGTGTAAGGAGTTGATTTTTCTAGTTAGGGTTTGTTCTTAATGGGGGCACCACTTAGTTTTACTAAACTAAGAAAATTTATATTATTTGTCAATTCAACTGGGCAAAACAAAAATGAAATCTATGAATTAACCAAATAAAAAGTCGTTAAGCGTTGTTTTTTTCTAAAATATATTTAAGTTTTAGACTACAGTAAAGCAAGCTCAAAAAAAGGTATAATTCAGGTACTTATATAAGATTCCACATGTGTATCGACAATTTCACCTCCGTTAGTAGTACTACGCACGCTTACATGTGTTGGAAAATTTTATTGTATAAGAAATCTAGTTATTTCAAATAATTTACACCTCGGGATCTTAAATGATAAAACACGGAGCGAAATCCAATCAGGACAAAAACTACATAACTTTAGGTGAAGTTACCTATTACTTAACAATTCATAGTGACTCTAGGTCACTCTAGCTAGGTTATAATTGAGAATTATAATAACCAACAACAATAATTAACAACAATCTTCCCTCAAATTGTCCAATAAAAGTGTTACAGTGGATAAACAAAATTGGTTAGCTCTGACCTTTTGATAATATCCTCGATTAAACTGAAACCTGGCGAGACTTAGGACATCCCCAGAAATTACTACTTCTGCCCTTGTTATTACTCACGCCTTTCTCCAGTAAGAGGGTTGTTCGTGTTTTCCTTCGGCAAGGTGAGACAGGGTGACTTCTACTCTAGTCAACTCAGCAAATTCTAACACTGTAAAGTTATTACTTCCTTCTTTATTTTCCGCAATTAGATAAGGCCGTCGGATAATGGAATTTTGCTTAATTTCGTCTACCCCGGTAAGTATTGAACTACCATCAAATACAGTATAAACGGGAATTCTACTTCAACAATGTAAAACGTAACTTTAGTTGTAAATAGCCTTATTATCACTAATTTAATAATTGCGTGATGAATTAATTGTATTGAACAGATTCTCTACAGCGACAGGAACCAATCTCTCGTTTTTTCTACAAAACCTCATCGAATCCACCTTCGATAAAAATCCTCAATGAAAAACCGTTCTTAATTATAAATTGAATTCCGCACAAGTGACATCGCTGGGCCGGCGCTGCGAATAATATTCCCAATTAATTATTCGTGCTTCCTATATGCAACCTAATATACCCGGAGAGTGTAAGTACCGCTTCGGCCTATTTTATTGAACTAATCCTACAAACGTTATATCTATAATTTCTACATGGTCGTATTGAAAAGTCCATTAATAACGTTACAATATTTACATCGCTTTTGTAAGACAAGCGGAGCTCCCTGCTTTTTACACTATTGTTTAATTAATATTTTTGAAACTGAATGGTCAAATTCAAGACTCATCAAAACGAAGTCACTCACGAAAATTCAGCCTGTTAGTAATCACTTTAAAAAAGGGGCGACAGACCTATCTCCTAATAGCCTTTCTTCCTATCTTAGCGAAGATAATTGAAAAAAATTGTTGCTATAAAAAGTTGTAATTTTTTTTGATACTAACATTGTTTTGCAATTAACAGTTTGTTTTCAGAAAAGGTAAAATCACCAATAATGCTTGTTATATTTGATTTGAGCAGTTGTATTGGTGAATGATTTGAAAACAAAACAGCAATTGTTTCTCAGATTCATAGCCAGATTTGGACAATATACTAGCCAGATAATTTACATGTTTATCCTGGGCTGCCTGGGGCCACTCTACTGGCAAGCACAGACTTTTTGGTCTTCAAAGAAGGGCCATAAGGATTGTGGGTGGCATAGGGTACCGAGATGATACTAAGCACCTTTTTATTACGCTTAAAATACTTACATTACCTTGTTTGTTTGCGCTGCAATGTATCTCATACATACATAATAACTTAAATAATTTTAGTACTCATGCTGATTTACATCAGATGAGACCAGATATAAATATAATATATGTTCTGAATTCACTAGGCTTACCAGGGGACAAACCGGTGTTAACTATTATGGCATTAAAATCTTTAATTCACTACCTAGCAATGTGAAAACTGTGCTTCCAGCAAAATTTAGATCTACTATTAAAGACTTTTTTCTAGAAAACACATTCTTCTCATTAGAAGAACTTTATAACATCACATTCTTATATAGAATGTGATATTATATTATTGTACTTTATCGTTTTCTATTTTCTGTTTTGTTAGTAACTCTACCTGTTTTTATACAAATTAAAGTAAGTTCAGGCGTGATATTATATTATCTGTATGTATGCTTCTAAAATGAAATTGTGTAAACCTTTTTTGACCTGTGTATATTTTATAATTTCAACATTAATAAATTTTATCTTATCTAGCAAAGCTTAATGTATATAATTACTCCTAAAAACTTGACATTATCGGGATTATCAAAATTTTCTAATGTATGGGTTGAGAAAATCATATTTTGTGTTTTCAGTTTATTTAGGTTTAATTTGTTTATTCTGAATCAGTCAGAAGCCTCTAACTGTGAATGCTGCATATCCTGCTATAATCCACCAAAATTTTGATTGATATTTATCATGGTCGTGTCATCAGCAAAAATAATATAACTGAAGTATCATTTACGTGGTAAATCATCTACGTAAATTATAAATGAAAAGTGGTTCTAGTATGAAACCTTGTGAAATCCCAAACTTAACTTTTGCTGATGATGACCCCATTCCGTTATATACAGTTATTTAAGTGCTGTAGGTTGAAGACCATATTTGTGAGGTTTAGAAATGAGAATATCATGGTGCACACATGCTTTTGATGAGTCGCAGAAAATACTTCCAACAAAGATTTTATTGTCAAGAGCTTCTATTGTAGCTTTAACCACTATTAATTACCATTGTTGTAGATTTACCAGAGCTGACAGTTTGATAAAATGTTATTTTGTTCAAAAAGGTGACATGTTGTTGAATAAGGCTTTTTCTATTAGTTTTCCAATGTATATCATTTAAGTTATATTTTTTAAAGGCAGAATTGCGTTAAATTTTTTTAAGGCACTTCTGGAAAGTTCCGCTTTTACACATAGATTAATTAATTTTGTGAAGGTCATAATGATAATATCTTTACGTATTTTTTGATATCTAGTATTTATGGCATATGGATATATGGATATCCATATATATGGATTATTTTAATTTTTTTTTAACGATCTCATTTAATAATAATAATTTATTGCACAAAAAAGAACAAATGAATAGAACTTTATTGGTCATAAATACACAAATTGTGTTTTGACAGGTCATTAAAGAAAAAATAACACTTTTAAACAAAACATGACAATCAGTGTCATTAAGTACAAAAAAAAAACATACATATATGTATAAATGAATAACTGTACAAATGTACAAAAAGCAATGGTTCAGTCCCTAGGATTGTTATTCTCCATCACTTAAGCTAATTAAGAATAATCAAGAGATAATATTGAGGTGGTAAAAGCACAAAATACAATAATAATTAAAATCATATAATACTATATTATATTTTTCTTTACACTGGGATTAATAGCTAATATGTTATATAAATACAATTTACTACTCATGTTGCTGTTGTTGTAGGTAACTCTTTTTTAAGCTTAATTTGATTGACAGTTTACTTAAAGTGGTGTTGACAATTTTTAAAAGATCATTTAACATTTTAGGGACATAACATGAAAAAGAGTTTTTAAAGACCACTGTTCTGAAACGAGGTACGCTAAAGTTATCATAGTTTCTCAAATTAGCATTAGTTTCACTATTCACTGATCTGATGGTCAATAAGCTATGTAAGTAATCCGGTTTCGTCTCTCTCATTACGTTAATAATAAAACAGGCATAATGCAGGTGTCTTACATAGTTCAATTTCAAAATACCTAGAGAATTATAACACTGATGTCACATGATCTCTACTATTTATTCCGTTGTAAGAGCACCTTAAACCACAATTTTTGCAGTTTGTTTTTGAGATTTTCTGTTAAATGTGGACCATATATACTGTATCACAATAATTTACGTGACTTAAGATGAGTGACCACTAATTTCCATTTGGTTTTACTAGGTAAAACATCATGAAATTCATATAGAGATTTTAGTTTCATATATGCTACAGAAACTAACTTGTGCACATGCTTTTCAAACATTAAATTGCTTTCAAAAATGACATCTAAACTTTTTGCACCATCTACTCTTTTGATTGGTAAGGAGTTTATATTAATTTTAATGGCATTAATATCACATTGGGAAATCTTTGTATCAGATCCTACTACTAAGAAAACAGATTTTGCTGGATTAATCATCAAAGCGTGATTATTACACCACTCGTGTAAATTATGTAGTTCATCATTTGTATCATGAATTTCGTTGCTTAAATTAGTACTGTTTAGTGACGGTGATTTCAGTGTCATCCGCATATAACATTGTTTCACTACGTTTTACATTATCTGTTATTTTTGAGGTGTATATTGTAAATAATATTGGTCCTAATATGCTTCCTTGCGGTACTCCTTTGAGGATATTCAGTATGTCAGACTCTTTATTGTCAAGATTAACCATCTGTTTTCGATTCTCTAAATAGTTTTGAAACCATTTATTACTCATTCCAGTAATTCGATAGTATCCAAGTATTACAATGAGCAAATCATGACTTAAGGAGTCGAATGCCTTACTAAGATCTAATAATATTAAGATTGACATTTGTCTTTTGTCCATAGCATTAGTCAAATTATCTGTAATTTTCTGTAACGCAGTGGCTGTACTATAATTCAAACTAAATCCTGACTGCTCCGAAGGGAGTATGTTGTGTTCATCAAGGTAAGAGTGTAATTACTGTCCTACGGCTTTCTCTAATATTTTTGAAGGTACTGAAAGGATACTAATTGGTCGGATATCAGAGAGGTTTGTTGGAGAGTCCACTTCTGGTAGTGGCTTCACTATGGCGATTTTCCAAAGATTAGATATTTGTCCGTTAGCCAAGGAGTAGTTGATTATGTGTGAGAACTTTTCCAGCATAAGGCATAAAAAGGTGCAGCATGAGAACTGGGATGTTGTCAATTCCTATTGCCTTAGATTTTATTTGATTTAGGCATTAGGTATTTGCAGGTATCATCATAAGTGATCGGTTCTTCGAATGATTGTGATAAGTAACTGTCAATCGTGTCTGCATTTGGAACTATATTTTCTGCTATGTTTACAAAGTGACTATTAATATCATTGAAATTGGTGAAAAGTTTAGTGTTTTAGAGTTTTAGCTTCACAGTTATGAATGCCCTACTGTTTAAGATACTTTCAGGTAACTTTCTGGTCATTATAGCACAAATTAAGTACTACATGTTTCATATAGGCAGCTTTTTCTCATATCCACATATGCTTGCCTATCACTTTGTGTTCTGGTCCTTAGATATTTGGCTTAATAGTATCTGTTGTATATTTCTTGGGAGGTTTATGAATTGTAATAGTCTTTAATGGTGCATGTCTATCAAACATGTCAATAATATGGCCTGTCCACATCACAGTTTTTACGCGATATCATCGATTCTGTAGATTTCATCCCAGTTTATACGTTCAGCTTCAGTTTCCAACAATTGCAAATTAAAGTTCTTGAAATCTCTATATGTAATTTCTCTTTTGCTAGGTCTATCTGTTTGTGTGTTTAAATAACAGTAAATATCAGCATGTGATCTGATATCATTTGAATGTATGAGATCTTTGTAAAACTAAATTAATTGTTTCTGCTGGATCTGTGATAACAAAGTTAATAAGATCAATAGGGCTTGCTAAGTTTTTGTAATTTCAAGTGCTAAATTTGCATTAAAGTTTTTGATATAATTTGAATCTAAATTTCATTGAGATCTTTCAACTTTTCTTGTTCTTTTTACATTTTAAGGTAATTAGTGCTCATGATGTTTCTGACAGGTTTTAGCAGTGAGAAATGTAAGACTCAATAACATGTTTATTATAGAAATCAATTTGTATTCTATAGATCTTTCTATATTCTTTAACTCTGTCAACCCTTTTGATCTGTATGAATTAAAATATTTTTGAAATCATTAGTCACTCTGATTACTTCAAAAACTTCACATAATGTATCTAAAGAAGACGAAAACCTACATCAATTGACCTATAATACAGAACATTTATAGTATCGAAATGAACATACATGATAATTATTTTGTGTTGTCAGTTAAGTAAAATTCTATATCATTTAGTTTATTTTTCATGGACAAAATTCAGGTGAAAATTAACAATTAATTAGTTCCATTATTTGGGGATTTTTTTTTAATCGAATTTTCTGCCAGGCTTTTCATTCCAATCATTTTCCAAATTTCATAAAAGTAGAAACTTCCTTTCAAAGGCGGATAGTGATGTGTGTAGTATTAAAACACAACTACTTAGTTATTTACTGACATTTCGGTCATTTCTATAATTTCACTTTGTTAAGGGTTCGACTATGCAAGCAATAAAATAAATAAAATGTATAACTGACTAAAACTGTTATTATGTCATAAAGTGTCACAGGTTTGATTTATTTTATTATGTGTCGACTTGAACATGCGAGCTCTTTCGACTGATCTCACTGCTCACGAACACTAAAGTGCTTGTAAGCACTTTCTGAGTGCTCACGACCACTTTGCGTAATTACTAAACACTAAGTCCTTTTGTGTAGTCCTCGAAGCACTAAGCAGTAAGCACCGATTTTAAAAAGTACACCTAAGTATAGTGCTCCCGAGGACAAAAGTGCCCCAAAGTGTTTAGACGAGCACTAAACACAGTGCTTGGAAACAGCTCTGTTTGAAATACAACATACTCTAGTTTTATAAAATTAGACTGATGAAACATCGGTATTGTCACCTCAAAAATATTCATTTCGTAGATTTCTGTTTCTTTCTTGAAGTTCTAATTCATTTAATAGCTATGGATTTATCAAATTTATTTATATTTAAACTAACATCTCCCGTAAGTAAAAGCACCAAATTTGTAATTTCTATTATCCATTTAACTTTTGGCAGACGAACAGAGGATACAAAATTGTGAAACTACGAAAAATTTAAAAAACCAAATTTTGAAAATAAAATGACAAATTGAACCAGATGATAGATTAGGCACATTTCAGACAATTCAACCTGACAGAAACATGATGAAGGAGGGGTGAGGTAGCGATATGCTCGAATCAACGTAACCTGTGGATATGGTACACTTATAAAGTCCATACGAAGTGACCATATGAGAGATATTGAATTAATACAATTAAATTTACATATATAGGTTAATACAACATAATCTATAAGATTGTTTTGTTATAGGTCTTTGGTTTTTACAAAACTAGTTGCTTCAAGGCATGTCTTGTCCCTACTTGTGTTAATAATACTTTAGTAACTCCTGAGAAAATAGTTTTAACTGTACCAAAAGACCACCGTAGGGAAGGATGGTGTAATGCCATTGAGAAAGGCATTGGTGAACGTCTCTACTGGCAAGAAACCACTAACTATTATGTATGTGAGGATCATTTTAATGTAAGTACATTTGATGAATAGATTGGGCCGTTACTTGGTGAAAATCCATAAGGAGAAACTTCACTAGTTCTCTTGATTTTCACTTTATTTGGTAACAATTGTTTTACCACACAGTAGCTTCTTCAGATGATGATGAGTTCTATTATTATAGTAGTATAGTACACAAATAAAGTGAAAGTCAAAAGAACTAGTGAAGTTTCTCATTATTTTCTTCTAATAATACACATTCATTTACAAAAACGAATTTTCTGTATCTGAGTAGTCAAACATCTGCTACTATTAGCCCAGTCGCTAGGTACAAAAAAAGATCTGAAACTACAAAAACTATATACCACTATTTCCTTTTATTAATCGATAGGAGGGGTCTTTGAAGTCTAAATCCAGATTTTCGGCCAGATCCTGCAGTTGCTAGAGCCGCTATCTTGCAAAACGCGTTTTATTGTATATCTCCTACGTTAATTTATCGAGAGCTTTTTTACAGAAAATCAAATGATCTATAACTTTTATTTAAAACATTTTTCATTAAAATCAATATGTCTGCACTACATCGCTCTAAAATTAAACAATGTCCTCTTTTTTAAAATAACTTTAAAATAAATAATTTGATTTAAAAAATTGCATATATAAAATAATAGAATATTGTATTCCCTATAAATTTTGTGTAAAACTTTTTTTTGTACAATGAATATTTGTCAAGTTATAGGCCAATAAATATCATCATTAATGCGAAAACATTGACTTCTGAATAACGCTACTAACGAAATTTTAAATTAATAGTAGAATTGATGGGTTGAACAAATCCAATAAGATTACATGAATATTTGGATATAGGTTTGTTCCTGACAGTTTAATAATAACAAATTTCGCAATTTCAACTCGATAGCACTTCAGGTGGAACAGGAATAAATATTTAAAATGACGTTAAAAAAATGAAATTAAAGTATATCTCGGCAAATAAGTGAAATATAAAAAATTAAGGAACATTTTAGTTGTCGTAAATTTGATTCTCTACAAGAAAGATCTCTTGTCTTTGTATCTAATAATATAATTTACGTTAAAGGAAACAAATATTTATTTATAAAATATGTGCATAGTATATACATGGGGAAACTCTCTTTAATACTATTATTAAAAGTTAGTAACCATTGTTGCCTTTCCCCCATATTAAAATTCCTTTCATTGCGAGGTCTACCTTGTCTGTGTACTATTAGCAATGACCAACTCCTGGGCATAAAAATATGTATCCTCATTGTTCCTCTTTAGAAATGATTATTGTTCCATTACTATATATTTATAAAACTGAGAAGAATAATAAAAGTCGCGCTAAAGTTAAAATTATAAAATTAGATTTAACTTTTTTTTTTTGTAAAAATTTTGTGGCGAAGGAGCACACTATGCTTAACGCTAAATAATTCACCTCAACCTCAATATAGTTTATGAATTATAAACAATAACAGAAAGAATTTAGTTTTTCAAACTCGATTATCTTTTAAAATATGCAAGATACGAGATCACAACCATCAGGCTTTTTTATAGAGAATCATAAACATAAAACATCTTATTGTATTTTTCTCTAAAACATACTTTCAAAATTATAAGTTCGGCTGCCATCTTGAATTTAAGAGGGAATTGGTTTTTGTCAAATAATTCCCCCATTTTCAACATTGATTAAAAATGATCCTTACTTTTTTTCTCCTAGGATCAACATTTTCGTACTTACGCCAACGGTAAAGGTAAAGAGGGGTGTGAAATAAATATTTCATGAACTATTTGACAACTGCATGCCTTTCTATAATGAGAAACTCGAATTTTCTTTGTTTGGACATCTATGTTTGAACATCTGAGAGTATGATATTCATTCTACAACTTAAATACGTTATTTTCCTTAATATTGTAGTAATAGACCTTTCGTTATATTTTTATTGTTGTGCTGTCCTGCCAGGTATATTGGCGATATTGATTTGGTGATTCGGATGTCTAATTTGGTGATGAATCGAAGCAAATAAAAATAATTAAATTTTAAAATATTTTTTTTATCCAAACAGCCAGATATTAAAATGAATTTAGATCTTTTTTTTTTCTTTTTGATGACGGTCCTGTCAAATTCACATCATTCATTCATTTCACAAATTTCAAGATTTTCGTCTTCAGGGGTGTCAGTGTTGAATGTTGATTCTGCAGGGTTGTCTATATTATGATTCCAACAATTGATATCATCATCAGCATCATCATCTTCAATTAACTCCCGAATTTTCACAGCATTCTTGCATATTTCTCCGCTGCAGTTTTAGCATGAAACAGAACAGAAGAAAAATGATCGATCATTTGATTTTCTTTAAAAAACTCTCTTGATAAATTAACATAGGATGCACCATTTAGGAGACATACAATAAAACGCGTTTTGCAAAATAACCGCTGAAGCAACTGCCGGGTCTGGTCAAAAATATGAAAATTTAAACTTCTAATGACTGACCCCCCTCCCCCCAATGGACCAATGATTAATAAAAGAAAACAGTGGTATTGAATTTTTCCAATTTCAAATGTGCCTAGCGACTGAGTTATATTGAGATTTATACAGTTTAGTGTAGTTTAAATCATGAATGTTGTCCGTTATGTCATCATTCTTTAATTTCTGAAACAAATCAACTTGGTCACACAGAATGGCACGCATGGGCGTATCAATGTTTGCAAAACACAAGTATTTTGTAATTAAAATATATGGACAATAATACCATACGATACAATGAATTTTAACATCTGTTGCCGCATATAATTTTACAATTCACCTCATGGATTTCTTGCAAAGGTAAAAGGGAACATCCGTTACGTTTTCCCTGATTAAAGTACTCATTTAATTTCACCACCATGTCTTTGGCTACTGCGTTCAGACTTTTATACACTTCACGCTATTGAATGGGCATTTCCCACATGACTGAATTTTACTATTTCACCATGACCGAATCATATAATAAACTGTAATATAATTTTATATTAATTTAGTTTCTCGCAATTTTCTATGTTCTACCAAATATTTACTTTACAAAATCAGTTTTATTTCACTTAATTTGAAACGAGCTCTAAGGTGTGATGGTTGCAACGTCAGTCTGATTAGACCAATAAAAAGTCGTATTTTTAAAGGGAGTTGTCTATTACCAGGTGTATGCCTTTTTATGTGAACATCACATTTGTATTTCAGATATCAACTGTTACTTTGAATAGTACATTTTTTTCATTACAACTTACTACTCTTCTTTAACCTGATACTAAAGAAAAGCAAAAATTCTATCAACTTTTTACTGTCCGAGTCTAAAATCTATATATCATATTTATATTCTCTATTTTTGATCGTTTTGGTTCACGTATGGTATAATATCAGTGTCAATCTGGCAACGCTGTACTGAAATGCTGAAATCATACTCGATAACCTCACTTTCTATTGTTTATGTTTGATAGGATATTTACGTAATTTTATTTTATAATTAGAAAGGGTTTGTTTTGTACCAGTGTGCCCAAATATTAGTGAAAATTCTACCAAGTTATTTTTGCGCGTCCCAACAAATTTGGAAATTCGAAAATTGTGGTGGAAAATTGCAAAAGTTTCTGGTGTTGTTTATACTGCTTCTGGATTTTTCTGTTTTGAAGATCACTTTAATGTATACTAATAATAATAATAATAAATCGTCTTTATTTAGAAAGTGGTACAAGAAAAAAGAAATAATTGTACATACATATATATAAATGATGTTGGGTGGGCATTATAACCCCCTCAGTTAATTTTTTTTTTTTTTGTTCCGGTTTGCTGTTGTTATAAAAATGGTTAGGCACCAAGTGAATATTAAATATAATTTATAGCAAACCTATCACGGTGGTGACTGCCCTAAGAAATGGAGGATACACAATGCACGGCTAGGCAATTTATAGCTGAGGAGAGCAAGGGGTGGGTTCGTGAAAAGCGGGCGCCAGACCACTTAGTATGGTCAGAAAAGGAGTAGAAAAAATACACTTAGTTTAAAAATATCACCTACAAGATATATTTACCTATATAATGTATATAAAAATAATTTTTTAAAGAACTATTGCAACATTAAATTTAAAAGTTATTGTAAGTTAGTATTTCCCAGAAAAATGTTAGTTTTAAATTTAACTATTTAAACCAAATAGTAATAATGAGTCTGATTGCTCAAAAATATTTAAATATCTAGGCAATATTTACAGGGGGATGAACTTGTGTGCGAGAGGAGCACCACAATCGTGCAAGAAACGTTGAAAATCTCAAGTAATATAGGTATGGGCAATATAATACAGATTATAAAACGATATATCAGAAGTACAGCAATAAATATAAATAATCAAAAGGTAACGTTACTTGGACGTTCACCCAGCAAGTGCAAAAGGCAACCTTACTGCAATTCAGTAAAACATAATTAAAACCACACTTAAATACACTAGTACGTTGATATAAGGCACCTTATACGAAACACTAAAATCCTAAAACTGCATTAACTTGCTTCTACGCTAGCTACTAAGCCTACTTTAACTAGCAAACTTCCAAGTATGTGAATCACTGTCACAAAATGGAAATTATGTTCTAAAAAAAATGATGAGAATTACAAAATGGAGTTAAATTAAATTTTTAGGCTAGACTAAAAAATTGTTGGAATGTGACTGAAGGTCACGATAAAAAAAAAAGTTATGTTTAAACTACTAATAAATTTTAAGGCATGAAAAGAACAGTATAGTACAAAAGTTACAAAAGGGAAAAATGAAATATCTTATTTTTTTTTAGTCTAAGAAATTTACAGTTACCAAATGGAGATAATACTCTGTTCACTATGAAGTGTAAGCGTCTTTTAGTAAGATAAAGAACACAAATACTTAACTTAGAGACTGTCTCTAATTCCTAGGGTGAAAGGGTGATCAGAACCACGGTTAGGTCTGAACAGTCGAACTATTTCCAGTGCTAACTCAGGTATACCACGCTTATAGCCAGTCTGCGCCTAGTTATCCATAGGTATTTTATAATTCCCAGAAATTATAGAATCGCTCCCCAAACGAGTAACTTCCCATGAAATATCAGCCGTCCCTGTCCAGGTGGCGGTCCCCAGATAAATACACTTCCAGTTGTTCAACTATGCATCTCATATCCAAAAATAATGTTCCCATATAATATAACTGAACTCAATCAGAACCATGTGGAATTTGCAAGCGTAAAAAAGAAGAAACCATAAAAAAGAATTTAATCCTCATAAAAGAGTTTGCATGAAGTAATCTTCATAGAAAGAGTTAATCTTCGTACAAAGAATTAATCTTCGTAAAAGAAAAGATCTTCGTAAAAAAAAAGAACCTAAAAGTAACAATTTGACAGTAATAAGATGGTTGTCTTATTTAACAAGATTACGTTCTTACCTTATTAGCATAAGGTTCTTCGAATTTCTCGCCGATGATATTATTAGCTAATTAATCCATCTATCGATGAGTACTTAACAAGTGTTAAATACCATACAGCTAACTTATCACAAGCGTGTTGCTCTTAGGCAGGTAGAAGCGGAAAGAGCCGTTTAAAATTCATCTGTTGAATTTTCGACTACCCCCGTACCAACCCAAGATCAGACATTACCGAAGATACCCGATCGCTACTTGTCCACTGAATGGAGTAGGAAAATTTTGTTATTCTAAAATATCAAAAAATATATCGTCTTTGATATTCTTTTAGGAGCTTTCATAGACCCTAATTAAGATAATTATGATTATAAATAACAAATTGTTGAATAATTTGAGAGATAACGACAAATGGAACATTTATGAGAGGATTTTCTCGGCTCTTAGCGCCGACGCAATCAGCTGGTTAGCATTGGACAGCGTTGTAGGTCATAGTCCAGTACGATAGTATTTAATTTATAGCGCACTCATAGTCCAGTGCCTTATTAAGGTTTAATCATTGAGTTTCCGATTTACTGTTGTAACGGAAAATGAACATGGAACCGTTACAATACCCCCCCCCCCTCCTAAGAGAAAAAAATTTGAAAACTTCAAATTTTTCAATAGGGTGATATACCCTATTATACATATGGTTAATGAAGAAAGCGAATAGACAACAAAATAAACCACAAAGATAATGTGTTCCACTTGAAAGAGCAATTGCTACCCCACAAGCACCCAACAGTCAATTGCCATGTGATCGATTGAAAGGATAGAAGGTAATCAGACCAATGTTCACTCTGCGCATATTCCAGAAGCAGGGAATGCCTCGATAGTGAACATTGCTAGTTAGCCATGTCAACTGATGCAAACATACTCATGAAAAGCCACAACACTCTTCCAAGAGGATCACGAAAAAAGACAGAAGAGAAAAAGAGGAAACTTAAAATTTTCTAGGAGAGGACCGTAAGATCAGTCTCCACAGACGTTGTGGTTCTACGCCTGAGCCACATTAAAGCAGTTGCCATTGCTTGAAATAAGAGTTGAAGACTCTTAATGACAAAATAAAGTTACATTGGGATACTCCCGAAATAAATGCGACGTTCTATCCCTTGACCCGGCGATTAGGAAGAGGCTGAGGTGAAGCACGGCGGTTGACCTACCTCCTCTAGGCAAATCAGGCAGCCTCAGCTGACACTGACTTGTAGTACGCCCCCTTACCCATGGAGATAAAAGATGAGAAAAATAAATCCCAGAAATACTAGATCCTCTCTAACCATCTTGCAATTGAATGCAGCCCTGTCAAGACCAAAACGCCCCCATTCAAACCAAGTCCCGTAACATTTTAGATACAGGAATGTAACCACCTGTAAGATACCAAGACAAAGGATTCGATAGAGAATTACCATAAACCATAAACCGACAAATAAATGAGAAAAACGATAACAATTCATATAGGTATAAGCCAAAGAAATTTGTTTAATATGTATGGAATGGGTGCCTGAAAATGATATCGTTTTCACGATAAACAATAAGATAAGAAACTAATCCCACCAAAACCATACCGATAAATAAACAAAAACAAGCAAAAGGAAAAAAAAAGGTAACAGATAGTATACCACGAATTCCTCAAGTGCAAAATTTATTTTGAACACACGCGTCCAGGTAGTAGAACTCATTCGCAAATATAAATCCAACACAGTTGATAACATGATATTCCACTAACCATCAGACCAAAGGTAAGATTAATAACTCACTCGCAAACAAAAGTGCACTATGGAAGAAAAAAGGTATAGACAAAAGACACAAAGAGAGACAGAAAGACACATACACAAGAAGAAATATAACGATGTTGTTGTCATTTAAAGAAATCATACAAGTGCAAAAATTTAATAAAACATTTGACTAACTTAGTGGTAAATATATGCAATAATATCCAAACATACCCAACAATACTCAAAAAAACTTAATGTAAAGTAAAGAAAGATACGATACGATAAAAAGATAATTTACTTTATCATTAAGATACGATACGATACTCAAAAAGATACTTTACATTTACCATTTATTAGTCAAATAAAAGATAAGACAAGAGATACGGTACGGTACTAAATTTTACACTTGCATGATTTTAATTACTTAGTTACATAGGCAACCAGCGATACACTGAGCGACAGAGAAATGATTGCAACAAAATAAACGCGATACTGCCTGTAACTAAGCAACTTTTCGAAACGAGATCCCACCCTACAACCCTTGGATTCACAGAAAGAGAAGAGAAAGATTTGAATCCAGCCGGCTTCTAAAAAAATTAAAGAGGACTGTTCTTGCTTTCCTTACTCCTAACAAAACTTATACATACTTAAATAAAAACAAGATATATTAGGAACAGGACATTAATATAAAGAAAATTCATGTACATCTATCTTAATCTCTACCAATTAGGCTAAGGAATGGGTTTTCAAGCGAGATATCGTCAGGGGCCTGTTTAAGATCCTTAATATGGTATCTACCTAAATTCTGATTTTCCTCATCCAACAGTTCGTATACTAGAGGGGAAATCTTTTTATGAATGGTACATTTAATATACTTAGGGGCTAATTTGGCTGAAAAATACTGTGCGGCATCGCTTTGCACAAAGTTTCTTTTAAATACTGTATCGCCTACGTTAAACTCAAAATTTCGTTTATGCAGGTTGTAATATTTCTTATTTTTGCTATAGGCTAACTTGATTTTATCAGAAACTTTAGAATATAATTCAGGCAATTTACTTAACTCATTGACCAGTGTATCTCGATCAGCAAAATTGTAAGGAGAGAGACTTTTGTCCTTTATGATTCCGTAATAATTCCCCTCGATAGGTACATTTCTACCGAATACTTAAAAGTTGGGGCTATAGCCTGTAACTTCGTGTACAGAGGAATATATGGCACTAGCAATTTCAGGGATGTGTACGTCCCATTCTCTGTGAGATGTTGTTATGTATGACTTTATAGCAGTCCCTATAATTCTATTAGAGCGCTCACTATTATTTACCTGTGGATGATAGCGAGCATTGTAAAATATGTTAGTAACATTATATTTCTTTAAAAGGTTTCTTAATTCTCGTGAAGTAAATTGACTACCATTGTCTACAACTACAGTTTGAGGAACACCGAAGATTAAAAAAACTTCTTCCTCCAGGCTTTTACAGATATGTTTGGCTAAAGCTCGTTTAAGCCTAAATATAAAGGTAAACTTTGTGAACCAATCCACAACTACTAGTAAATAGCAATTGCCCAGTTTTGATTTTGGGTAAGGCCCTAAGAGGTCAGCTGAAATTAATTGAAACGGGTGATTTACCGCTTTTGGAGAACCCATCAGACCCATCCTACTCAGTTGTGATGATTTTTGCTCATGACATATCTTACAGCGACTTACATATTTAGTAATATCTGCCTTCATCCCTGGCCAAAAATATTGTTCGCTAATGCGATTTAAAGTTTTTCTTATGCCAAAATGTGAGCTTAAAGCATTATCATGATTTTGTTTTAAGATTTCTAACCTTTGAAATTTAGGGATTACTAATTTCCACTGTTTAACATTGGTGTTTATGCCATGTTTTAATTTTACAAATTTATAAAGACAATTATTATCTACATGCCACAAAGGAAATTTTTCAGGTGTACTCGAAACCTTTAGAAGCATTTTCTGGTACCACCTATCCTGTTTATGTTCTGAAGTTAGGGCATTTATATCAATATTTACTCTACTTAAAGCGTCAGGTAAAATATTTAATTTCCCACTACGATGTTTAAACTCTATATCAAATTGTGATAGGTGGGCCGCCCATCGAGCCAATCTTCCGGTAGGGTTCTTCAGTCTATTTAACCACAGAAGTGAAGAATGGTCTGTGATGACTTTAAATTTAACGCCCTGTATAAAACTTAAAAATTTGTCTACTGAAAATATGATTGAGAGCAATTCACGTTCGGTAACTGTATAGGCCCTTTCTGCTTTGGTTAACGTCCTAGATGCGTAGGCGATTACATGTTCATCGTCTCCTTCCCCTTGAGTTAAAATACTTCCAACGGCCACATCACTAGCGTCACATTGAATTGTAAATAATTGTGAGAAATCCGGACTGGCAAGTACCGGAGCAGTGGATAAACAGATCTTAAGGGAGTTAAAAGCAGTATCGGCTTCAGGAGTCCAAATAATCTTTTGACCTTTTTTTCTATTTTTTAAGAAGTTGTTAAGAGGATTAATTAATTCAGAAAAATTTTGAATGAACTTTCGATACCAACCTGCCATTCCTAAAAATCGTTTAACCTCAGTAGTTGTTTTAGGCCTAGGATAGTCACAGATCCCAGCTACCTTATCGGGGTTTGTGTGCAAACCGTCCTTATTCAGAACATAACCCAGGAAAGCTAAACTAGGTTTACAAAATTTACATTTGTCTGAATTTACCGTTAAACCTGCTGACTTCAATATATCAAATACTTTAAGTAAAGTCTGAATGTGATCATCAAAATGTTCATTAACTATTACCAAATCATCAAGATATGTAAAAATGTGACTCTCAACATCAGTAGGATCAAACAGTCGGTCAAGTAATCTCTGTAGAGTTTGAGCCGAGTTCCGAAGGCCGAAAGGCATTCGTGCAAATTCGAAAAGTCCTCTACCTATGACTTGGAAAGCGGTCTTATCACAACTGTCTTCGGCAAGTTTTACTTGAAAAAAGGCTTGCCGTAAGTCAATTGAACTTAGATAATGAGCATTTCTTATTTTGGTTAACACCGACTCTAAATTTGGCAAGGGATACCTATCGGGTTTCGTTACTGAATTCAACTTTCTACCATCAAAACATAACCTATATTCTCCTGATGGTTTCTTAACAAGTATTACGTTGGAAGAATATGCGCTTTTGGAAGGTCGTATCACACCTAGGTCAAGTAATCTATCGATTTCATCATTCATGTGTTTTTGCATATATGGGGATAACGGAAAAGCTCTTTGTTTAAATGAGGTGTCATCAGCCAGTTCAATTTTGTGCTCACATAAGCGAGTTAAACCTAAACTGGGTGTGTCCAATTCTTTAAATTTTTGCGTTACTGAATCTAATTTTTGCTTTTGATAATTGTTCAACTCACACTCTGCTACCAAAGAACACAGGTTAACTAAATTGGAAACATTTGACGAAGGTTCATTTATAATTAATTTTTTGGTGTCCCAAGACTCATTTGAAAAATCTAAGTTTAAATTAAAAAGTCGACAAAAATCTACACCTAAGATAACATTGTGTTTAACACAAGGTACAATCAAAAGATTCAAAGAGTGGGTTTTATTATTTAAAGTTATCGGTAGATCTACGGATCCTATAACTTTCTGTTGTTGTCCATCTGCGGTAGTAACCGAAATGTGATTAACGTTATAGTCTATTTTAAAATTTGAGGTTAAAATGAACTGAAAAGTTGATTTTCCTATGACACTTTGGGTTGCCCCTGTATCTAATAAGGCCGAAATTGACTTTTTATTTATGACAATATCTAAGTATGGTCGAGAATCTGAATGAAGTTTAGTAAACAGTGGAGATATGTTATTCGTGAGATAAAAGTTTTTAACTATATTTAACCAGTGAGACCAATTATTATGTTGCGAAAAAGAATTTGTAGATAACGATTTAATAATTTTAGACTCGGACTTAAATTTCGTATTTACACAGTGTCTGCCGGAGGAATCACTGTGATAACTTCGTTTTTTGGATTGCATTTAATACATTTTGGTTTAATCACATTTTTCGCTCCACATCCATAACAAAATTTAGTTTTAGCTTTATCACATTTATTATACATGTGTCCAACAGCATCACAATTCCAACATTTTACTGTTTTAATAGCATTAACTTGTTCTGACGGATGACTGACATCGGGCAGTGCTAAGTTTTCAAAGTGGTTTATCATAGGTTGGAGTTCATGAACAAAAACTTTATTTCGAGTGGTATTTGAATTTCGATAAGCTAATTCTGGTTCTAGAGTGTTAATGGAGGAGGCTCCTTAAATTTTTCTGTTCTTATTTTAGTGTCCTCGATATTTCTACAAAGATATTTAAGTTCTACTAGTGACAAAGGTGGTCGTAATGATAGTTGATGTTGAAAATATGGTTGCAAATTTTTTAAAATCAGTTGTAACTTAAAGCTCTCACTTGGTGGTGACGATAGATGTGAAAACAAATTTTCCATAATAGAAATATAAATTAATACTCGTTCGGCACTGCCTTGAGTTCTAGCAAAAATTTCTTTCCAGAGATCTAGTTCAAAGTCACAAGGTAGAAATACAAATTTTAAACCATAAACTAAGTCATCCCATGAGGTGAATAAACTTCGATTGGCTCTAAACTAGTGTAGAGCATCGCCTTCAAAAAATTCGTGTGCAACATTTAAAAGTCGTGCCTTGTCGATACCATAGGCTAAACAAAATTCATTAACCTTATCAAGGAAGTTGTGTACACTTTGATTTGTGCCGCTAAACTTGAGGTTAGTTCGGCTAATATGTGATAGTGTTGAACTAAAACTGCTTTGAAAATTTACTTGGTTAACAGCATTATATGGCTCTGAAAAATGACCTCTAAAATTAAAATTATTTACAGCATTATGGGAAAATGGCTGTGAGAAATGATCTCTAGAAATAAAATTATTTGCAGCATTGGGTAGGTTTGTACATGGTGGGAAACCCATATTATTTGCCTTAAAATTTGTACTATTATACAAGTTATTATGTAAGTTAACATTTTGCGCAGGGTAGGCGTTGCCTAAATCTGGCCTATCACTATTAGAACTTGGACCATTACAAAACAGACTACTAGATACTGTAAAAATTTGATTATTTTCAAAAATAGGGTTTATATTATTTGGTACGCTAGGTATATTTTGACTATAATGATTTTGACGTATCGATACTGCACAATCATTTCGTGTATTAACTGTGTTCACACAAGCTCCTCGCTCCCCTTGTAAAGTTAGCGATTGATTTCTAATGTTTTCATTATTAGATACAACTGGACCTGAATTGAAATTAGATGCCGTTACATTTAATTGATGTTGAGGTACCTGACAGTTACTTGAAATTGGTAAATGCACATTATGTGGTGAGCGATTAATTTCATTTAAGTTAGGATAAATATTATTAGTTGAGCTAACTGGTGGAGTATTATCTAAAGCTTCATTAAGTAAAGAAATATGACTTCTTTCAGGTATGCTTTCACGATACAGTTCTGAAGTTACATGGCCTCTCCGAGGTTCATTATTATTTATCGGGCTACTGTGACTAGACATATCATTTGAAGTTGGCATTTTATCAAAAGTTAATAAATCTTGATCAGAAACAGTGGTCAGAGTTACTTTTTGTTCAATTAAATCTAACAATAACATATTTTTAGTTAGTAAATCAGTTTTCAAATTAGCCTCTAACTGATTATTACATGGAAAATAATCTATTCTGTTTTTTAGGTGACATAATTTAGTGATTATCCTTTTATAATCAGGATGTTTTTTATCAGAATTAAATTTACCTATCATACCCTCTAACATTACCAATTTTTCATTACAAATCATAGACTCCGCTTGAAAGTCCAACGGAACTTCTGGATGGGAGAATTTACCATTTAGCTTTTCGCTCTGTAAATGTCCTCTAAGGAGACGTCTTTTTATGTCCATATTGGCCTGTACGATAGCTCCTCTGACTTTTAATTCCCAGTCCAACTCATCAAGATGAAGATAGTTTACCTCCATTTTGCGAAATTATAGCTGTAAATATAACAATAAAGGAGTTAATACCCTAATAAATATTTATATGTACAAGTTAGTAATAACAAGAAAGAATTAGTATTCAAGAATAGAAAACACAGCTCGATTACCTACTAAAATGAAGATAAGACAGAAAGTTTTAAGAAATAGATAAGACAGAGAAAGTTTTAAGATACAGATAAGACAAGAGAATCGAAACTACCCTCTTCCTCTCTACGATAAGTGCCTTACTAAGTCTGGCCTCGACGTTGCGGCGCCATTTTGTATAACCCCCTCAGTTAATTTTTTTTTTTTTTTGTTCCGGTTTGCTGTTGTTATAAAAATGGTTAGGCACCAAGTGAATATTAAATATAATTTATAGCAAACCTATCACGGTGGTGACTGCCCTAAGAAATGGAGGATACACAATGCACGGCTAGGCAATTTATAGCTGAGGAGAGCAAGGGGTGGGTTCGTGAAAAGCGGGCGCCAGACCACTTAGTATGGTCAGAAAAGGAGTAGAAAAAATACACTTAGTTTAAAAATATCACCTACAAGATATATTTACCTATATAATGTATATAAAAATAATTTTTTAAAGAACTATTGCAACATTAAATTTGAAAGTTATTGTAAGTTAGTATTTCCCAGAAAAATGTTAGTTTTAAATTTAACTATTTAAACCAAATAGTAATAATGAGTCTGATTGCTCAAAAATATTTAAATATCTAGGCAATATTTACAGGGGGATGAACTTGTGTGCGAGAGGGGCACCTCAATCGTGCAAGAAACGTTGAAAATCTCAAGTAATATAGGTATGGGCAATATAATACAGATTATAAAACAATATATCAGAAGTACAGCAACAAATATAAATAATCAAAAGGTAACGTTACTTGGACGTTCACCCAGCAAGTGCAAAAGGCAACCTTACTGCAATTCAGTAAAACATAATTAAAACTACACTTAAATACACTAGTACGTTGATATAAGGCACCTTATACGAAACACTAAAATCCTAAAACTACATTAACTTGCTTCTACGCTAGCTACTAAGCCTACTTTAACTAGCAAACTTCCAAGTATGTGAATCACTGTCACAAAATGGAAATTATGTTCTAAAAAAAATGATGAGAATTACAAAATGGAGTAAATTAAATTTTTAGGCTAGACTAAAAAATTGTTGGAATGTGACTGAAGGTCACGATAATAAAAAAAGTTATGTTTAAACTACTAATAAATTTTAAGGCATGAAAAGAACAGTATAGTACAAAAGTTACAAAAGGGAAAAATGAAATATCTTATTTTTTTTTAGTCTAAGAAATTTACAGTTACCAAATGGAGATAATACTCTGTTCACTATGAAGTGTAAGCGTCTTTTAGTAAGATAAAGAACACAAATACTTAACTTAGAGACTGTCTCTAATTCCTAGGGTGAAAGGGTGATCAGAACCACGGTTAGGTCTGAACAGTCGAACTATTTCCAGTGCTAACTCAGGTATACCACGCTTATAGCCAGTCTGCGCCTAGTTATCCATAGGTATTTTATAATTCCCAGAAATTATAGAATCGCTCCCCAAACGAGTAACTTCCCATGAAATATCAGCCGTCCCTGTCCAGGTGGCGGTCCCCAGATAAATACACTTCCAGTTGTTCAACTATGCATCTCATATCCAAAAATAATGTTCCCATATAATATAACTGAACTCAATCAGAACCATGTGGAATTTGCAAGCGTAAAAAAGAAGAAACCATAAAAAAAGAATTTAATCCTCATAAAAGAGTTTGCATAAAGTAATCTTCATAGAAAGAGTTAATCTTCGTACAAAGAATTAATCTTCGTAAAAGAAAAGATCTTCGTAAAAAAAAAGAACCTAAAAGTAACAATTTGACAATAATAAGATGGTTGTCTTATTTAACAAGATTACGTTCTTACCTTATTAGCATAAGGTTCTTCGAATTTCTCGCCGATGATATTATTAGCTAATTAATCCATCTATCGATGAGTACTTAACAAGTGTTAAATACCATACAGCTAACTTATCACAAGCGTGTTGCTCTTAGGCAGGTAGAAGCGGAAAGAGCCGTTTAAAATTCACCTGTTGAATTTTCGACTACCCCCGTACCAACCCAAGATCAGACATTACCGAAGATACCCGATCGCTACTTGTCCACTGAATGGAGTAGGAAAATTATGTTATTCTAAAATATCAAAATATATCGTCTTTGATATTCTTTTAGGAGCTTTCATAGACCCTAATTAAGATAATTATGATTATAAATAACAAATTGTTGAATAATTTGAGAAATAACGACAAATGGAACATTTATGAGAGGATTTTCTCGGCTCTTAGCGCCGACGCAATCAGCTGGTTAGCATTGGACAGCGTTGTAGGTCATAGTCCAGTACGATAGTATTTAATTTATAGCGCACTCATAGTCCAGTCCCTTATTAAGGTTTAATCATTGAGTTTCCGATTTACTGTTGTAACGGAAAATGAACATGGAACCGTTACAGCATGGCGAAGTTTAGCTCAAGGCTACTTTACACTTAACCATGCAGAGAGTGAGTAACAAATATTAAGGTAAATTTAAGAGAAGTAGAACAATTCCTAAACCTAACAATAAACATTATATCTAACACTAAATTTTACAATAGTTAAAAATGAATCTGAAGTGTATAAACAGAAGAAAAAGAAAGCAACAGAAGGCAATATGGCGAAAGAAGTATTAGGGTAGATAGACGAAAGTATATGAATTAGGTTAAATGAAATATCCCGTTACTGTTTTGCAAACAAGTATCTTTTTATACTTTTATGAAATTGGTTACAACTTAAAAGCTTATAGCTATTGGGAATACTGTTGTATAGTTTTACTGCATTGAATGTGAACGACCTATTAAACATAGCAGTCGATGCTGAGGCATAGTAAGCATATTCGTTTGTCTGACGTTGACCGAGTGAACAAACTTTCGTGAAATAAGTTTATCTTTGAGATATCGAGGTGATGATGTGAGAAGTAGTTTATGGAGAAAGACAAGAAAGTTGAACTTTACTAGATCTTCGATTCTTAACCAATGCAAATCATGGAATTTGAGAGACACATGGTCATATTTACGTAGATTGAATATGAAGCGACAGCAGTTGTTTTGTACCTTTTGGATTCGATTTTTCGTAATTTGATCAAGTCAGGGAAAATATACAACATTACAAAAGCTAAAGATGGACATAACTAATGACTCACACAGCTTCTTTCTTAGATTTGAGTCCATAATATGTTTATTAGCATATAACATTTTTAACCGTATATAAGATCTTTGCAAGAGTTTAGAAACATGGCTCGTAAATCGAAGCTTCTCATCTAATAATAGTCCTAGATTTTTTGACGTAATTGAGTATCATTTAATCGTAATATTAGATTGCTTTTTACATCAGTCCGTTGTTTATTTGGGCAAAAGACGATGACTGCAGTTTTATTTGGGTTAAGCTTGAGGTTATGGTTGACTGAGTATGTGTAGATCGATTTAAGATCGCGATTAATTTCAAGTGAGGCTTCATCAACTGCATGCAAGTCAAAGCATTTCAGTAACTGAGTATCATCTGCATAAGTTTGAAGAATAGAGGAACGTATTGTAGAGAAAATATCCGAGGTATAAATTAAAAATAACAAGGGGCCGAGCATCGAGCCCTGTGGGACACCTGAGACGATAGGACTTGCCTGAGATGATTTATCAAGAATGCACACTTGTTGGTATCTATCTTTTAGGTAACAATTGAAAAAATGCACTGAATTATCATCAAATCCGTAGTAATGTAGTTTGGCGCAGAGTAGATCATGGTCTATGGTATCAAACGCCTTTGAGTAATCGAGTGATACCAGTACACTCACTAATTTATTGTCATAAGCCCTAAATATATTATCAGTAAGATTCAATAATGCCGTAGTGGTACTATATGATTTTCGAAAGCCTGATTGATGGTGTGGCAAGATTGAATATTGTGAAAGATGAGACTCAATTTGGGCATATACAATTTTTTCCAGTATCTTTGAAAGAACAGGTAGTAGGCTAATTGGTCTTAAATCGCTGACTAGGCTGGGAGAGTTACTTTTAGGTGTGGGTGTGATTATTGCCACTTTCCACGCATTAGGAAAGTATCCTGCTTCCAAACAACAGCTAATAATATGGTTAACATGATTGAGGACTTTAGGTAAGCATAATTTTAGCATGGTGAGGGTAATTTTATCACTACCAAAAGCATTTGATTTTAGTGACGAGATAGCTGCTAAAATACTGGTAGAATCAACTGGTTTCAGGGAGAAAAGGTTATCAAATTGTAAGAAAGTTCTGTTTTTGTAAAAAGTGGTAGTCTCATTGCAGCTATTGCTTTTATTATAGACAGATAGAAAAAAATTATTAATTTCATCAACGTTATGAAGGTGGTCAGGTATATATAAATTTTTGGGAGATTTTACATTCATATCATTTAACGCGTTCCAAAGTTCTTTTTGTTTATTTTGCATCTCAAGATAAGTAAGATAAGCAGCTTTTTCCCGTCTGATCGAGGCAAGAGCGAGGTTTCTAAGATTTTTATATCTATACCAGTTATCTGCAGTTTTATGCCTTACGTATAATTTTAGAGCTAAGTCGCGTTCTTTCATGATCCGCTTAATATTATCAGTGAGCCACGGCGAATAAGGCTTGTTAACTCGTTTAGTTCTCACAGGAACATGAATGTCAAATAGAGAAGTAGTATAATCTGTAAAAATTTGTATTTTCCTGTCAATGTTGTGGGTGTGATATATGACGTCCCAATCATAACTATCTAAGTCGCTATCAAACAGGTCCTGGTCGAAATGTTTAAAATCTCTATAAGTACTAAATTTCTGTTTATACTTAGGAACAGGCATATTCAATTTACAATAGACTAATTTGTGATCAGATATATTATCAGCATTGATAGTTCCAGCTTCATAAACTGTATTAGAACTGTATACAAATATGGGGTCAATTAACGTTGAGCTGTATTAAGTAATTCTTGTGGGCTCGTTAATGACCTGAGAGAACCCATAAGAGTTAAAGCATTCAGATAATATGTTGTTACTATTGAATAAGTCTATATTAACATCACGTAGAATAACAATGTTATCATAAATTGGCATTAGTTCAGACAAAGCATTATCCAGAAAATTTACACACTGTATAAGACTACTACGTGGAGGACGATATGCAATTCCAACTGCTAGGCTAGTTCTATTGAGTATTAGTTTAATCCAAAGGTACTCCAAACTACTGTCATTATGAGCATTCATGTCGATCAGCTCGCAATTAATACAATCTCTCACATAGACGCCCACACCACCGCCTCGATGTTCGCGGTTTTTACTAAGAAATTTATAACTCGGTATCTGTATGGCTTCTGACGCTATATCGTCAGTTAACCATGTCTCTGTAACCCCAAAAATTAGAAAATTGTTGTCCCTAACTATATTACAAACTTCATTGAAGCTAGCTACAAGTGAGCGGCAATTTAAATGAGCAATACTTACAGTGTGTTTAATAGTCATTGTACTTTATTTTAATCTATAATAATTATTGTTTCTAACCGTAACACACATATCCATACATAAAATTACAATATAAAGATTATAACTTATAATTATGAGTAAATAAATAAACAAACCTTTATAATAATAGAAGACTATAGTAGTAAGTAGATATTAATATAAGGATATGTTTGATAGAATTAATTCCTTCTGATTACAGTCCTCTTAGAACGGCTCGAGATTTGCGGAGGTTTCTTCTTGTCTTTTTTGTCGCCGCTGGTGTTAGGTTCAGTTTTATTCCCTTGTGCAGATGACACAGCAGGAAATTCAAAATTTTCTTCTATTAAACAATTATAATCTAATTCTTTTCCCTCTACTAGTAGCTTTCTTCCTCTAATGGTTGCTCTCAAGTTTTTATCTCTGGCCTCGTTTAATTTGAGTCTTAGAAGTTTGTTTACCTTTCTGTCGCTTTTCGACATATCATTTGATACAGATACTCCTGTGTTTTTTAACTTATGAAGATTGCTGTGAATTTCCAGTTTTTTGCGATAGGCTACGAATTCGACTATAATAGATGTCTCCACACTATCCTGCTTAGGTTTGTATATATTGCTAATCTCATTTTCTGTAAGTTGTATTTCAAGAGTGTTGGTTAGAAAATTTAATGTATCTTCCAGTATTTTATCTTCCTCAACGTCAAGCCCAAAGATTGCTATATTATTTTGCCTGATTTTCCTATCAAGTACCTCAACTGTTTCTTTTAAGATGCAATTTTCCTTTTGTAGTTCACTAATTTGCGTATTTGCTGCAATTAGCTTAGAGTTTATTTCATGGGCATTATTATCAATTTTATTTGCAAGTTCCTGAAATTTATCATCAATTTTTTTTGTTAAAATATCCAAGAGTTGATCGTTTGTAATCTCAGGAGGCATAATAGTAAAGCAAAAGGGTTTATTGCCTAGTTTAACGATGTGATCACCGAAGGGTTCGTGTTCTGACCTATCAAAGCTTTCCAACAATTAAATAAAAGCTTGCCCTTAAAGGTCAAAAGCTCTGAAAGTTGTGGGATGCTTAAAGCTCCTTGTGCTTAGGGAGCTTATGATACTATCTCCGTGGCAGAGTATAGAAGGTATAGATATAGATTACTTATGGTGATTTGATTTGCGCACCCAGAGTGACATCTAGATGTAGGTAACTAATGGAGAATAAACAGGCAGTTATTTTAGAAATATAATTTGTACCGATTTGTAGCACTTGAGCCGACGTGTTACTAGACTCTGATAGATGACTATACTACCACATGGATAACAACCAATAATTGCAGAAAGTTGACTCGTGATAATAGTAATAGCACAATAAATTAACTGTCAATATTATTAATAGCAAGTTGTTCAGTGCTTATGTAGATCACACTGTATTTTTAGTAGTGTAATTTTGGATTTAAAACTGACAGTTTTGAATTATAGTAAAAAGGACACTGTTTTTGCTCTTGGTTTTTTATCTGTGGTTTTATCTGTACCACAAAAAAAGTTTATAGTAGACACAAATCCAAATATTTTATATTTAAACAGGCATATTTTGTTGCAATAATCTACTTAATGCACAAACTAGTCACAAATTATTATTCCATCGTTCCTCTACGTATTGATATAAAATATAGGTTTATTTATAGTGTTATTCCATTGTAAAGCTTCACTTAACTAGAGACTGATTTTACACTTGATATACCCACTAAAACACCCTTGGGGATATGTATGTGTATATAATAATAATAATAATAATCTTTATTTATCCTTTAGATCATAGACAATGATATAGGACAAGTCAAAATAAGAATAAATAATAATAAATATGTAAAGTATAAAACATGAAAATACTAATTCTACACATAACTGTAAATTATTACAAATAGCATATGCAGTTGGAAAATAATAAGAATATCAATTAACCAATTCTATACAATAAGTAATATTGGTAAGTCAATATATAATTAAAACATTTTTCGTATGCAATATAAAAAATTACAGGGCGTCATACAAACAAAACAATATATTAAAAACAGACAAGCAAATAAATATATTAAAAACAAACAAATAGATATATTAAAATATATGATTTATGATCCAAAATATATATACATCTACATATAGTAACAAAATAAATATAAGTAAAATTGACGCACATACAAGTTCACATGCAGATATATATGCCAGAAATTCTAGCTACAATTTAAAAACTCATTGATTGAGTAACAAGTTTTTTCTACTAGCAGTTTTCTTACCGTTTTTTTATAACGTCTGCATGGTAGGTCACGCATATTTTTTGGTAAGCTGATATAGCAAATTATACAATTATCGTTTTATGCGAAGGTATTGCATATAAATTACCATGCCTCGTACTATAACTATGAGCTACACCCAGAGTGCCAAATAATGCCATATTATCCCTCGCAAAAAGTAAACATTTATAAATATAAACGCTTGGTACTGTAAGGATTTCATTGACCTTAAACACTACTCTGCATGTATCATTGTATTTCATATTAAATATGAGTCTTAATATCCTCTTCTGTAATATAAACACTCTATTAATATCCATGGATTTACCCCATAAAATTATATTAGAAGAGATGCAGGAGTAGGCCAACGCATAGTAAATATTTAACAAACCTGGTTGTCCGAGTGTATTTTTCATTTGCAATATGGCGTAATAAGCCTTATTTAATTGTTTGCAAACATGATTGACATGACACATCCAACCGAGGTTACTATCAAGGTATGTTCCTAAATATTTGAAATCAGTTGAAAAAGGTATCAAATCTTGAGTTAAAGGCCTTCTAAGATTAAAATTGATATATTTAGTTTTTTTTCGTTTAAAATGAGTCTATTACGCTGACACCATGCGCTCATGGTCTCACAGATATAGCCAATCTTTATATAGAGTTCCTCAGGAGTTGAAGCACAAATTGATACCGCTGTATCATCTGCATACATTGTGATATTACCTTCCTTGAAAAATTTAGGAAGATCATTTATATACAAAGAGAATAACAGTGGACCTAAAACAGATCCTTGAGAAACACCTAAATTAATGTCATTTAAATCAGAAGCTACATTTTGATATTTAACAGTTAGTTTTCGGTTAGTCATATAAGATATTAACCAGTCTAAAAATTTGCCTCGAATTCCAATATTTTCTAACTTAATCGCCAAAAATGTATTATTAACAGTGTCAAATGCACTAGTTAAGTCAAACAAAATAGAGACAACATATTTGCCCTGATCCAAATTTTTGTAAGCATAGTCTATAAAATAACAAGACGCAGTTTCTGTAGATTTACCTGGTCTGAAACCATGTTGGCACGGTGTAAGTATGTTTTTAAGTTTGAGGAACTCAAGAACTCGAGATGTTGCAAATTTTTCCAACAGCTTAGAAAAAACACTTAACAGATGTATTTGCCGATAGTATTTGTTATTAACTTTCTTTTACTGGGCTTGATTTTATACTTTATTTGCGTCTTTTATTGCAGAAGATTCATGTTTTTAATAGAATACACTATACAAAAACAACTAAATCAAAATCACATTACTTTTACGCAATATCAATCGGGATCATAAACGGACGTTCTCAATTAAACGTTAGCACTTTACGAGATACTTCAGACACCAATAGAATTGCAAGATATGGAAATCAGAACGCAAGTGAGATTGTTTGGGAATGCACCTTTATAGCCTCGTTTGTAGCTAATTCGGGCAGCGGTTTAAATTGATTGGTGTAGTTTATGATGACGTCACATTGCTCCGCTCGTTTAAATCTGCTGTTGATTTAGGAAACAATATTTTCTGTAGTATTTTATGCGTTCAGAAAAAGAATAAAATTCATTTTTAGGAATATTTTGATAGGATCTTTCCAATAACACAATAAAAAAAAAAGCGGGAAAGGCCCGTTGACAGTGAACTGACAGAATGCTGAATGTTGATTACTGCTACGACTAATGCTTGTAATATTCATTTGTAAAACGCATCGTTACACTCACAAGTTCTGTCGTAGCTTTAGCAGATGTGACTTTCTGTTATTTACATTCTATACAAACATAGAAAAATTGCATGTCGTTGAGAAGTACATAAATTGATGACGTGAAGGACAGCATTCGTGATTTCAACAACTATAATAGGCAATGTGTAATACACAAAAATAAATAATTATTGAGATATAAGATGGCAAATAACTGGAAAATCTGTTGTAATAACAGTAATATCCTTTCACAATAAGATTATGTAGTAATTTTATCTTGGTTTTGTTTTGATATAACTGGATTTGAATAGTAAACCCAAGGAGATTAGGTCTGATCATCGAAATGTCATTTAACCACCATTTTTTAGAAATGTTCTTCAGAACGTGCAGAAGTCTGCTAAGACTTTCACCTAATTTATGGTACCGTTTTACACTGCTTTAAACATTGAATTCAATGCCTGACATTACTTAGACTTTTTAATGTTATTCTCAGAAGCTAGATACCTCTCTAGGGGAGGTATCTAGCTCTAGTATAAGACCTTTCAAAATATTAGAAATGATTATTATGATAATATAAAAATCTCAATACCCGAAGATTCTTTTCTAGCTCTATTGATGTCACTAATATGTTTTCTAACATTTCTAATAAAGAATATCTTAATATTATAGACAATATCATGCAGGAAACTAATACCATCTCTGTAATACAGGATTAAATCATACAGCTTTTTGGATTATGCACAAATGATAATTACTTGTTTTATAATAACTGAGTTCCCCACAGCTCTTCTAGCAAAGGTTTTTATATCAGAGTTTGAAGAAAAGTTCTTTAAAATATGTCATAAGTAATATTTTGTTCTGGTATAGGTGACATTCTTATTTGATTTAAAGGTAAGGTCCCAAAACTAAATGGTATCTGACAATTTGTATAAACCACATACATTAAAAAATTGCGTTTAGTGTGAAAAAAAGGAGCAAATAGTAAAATCAGTTTTGTGAACATTACAATTTCAAGACAATCAAAAACTCACATTTGGCTTCTTTAGAAAACTCACCTTTTCAGATATAATAATTTGCAAAAATGCACCACATTCTAAGTTACATAAATTAACAGCATTTAGATCAGTGATTCATAAAGCTTTCTCTATAGCTTTAAGGGGACTTAACACAATAAAATAAATCAGTATTAATAATGGTTTTAATAAGATCATAGTTAATGGTTTCATAAACAAGAAGAAATTGAGCTTAAATGTCCATAATGCTATAGTAACTATAAAGATCAGACTGGAAGAAAATTTGAAACTAGATTTATGGGACACCTTTTATCATTTCAATGTAACAAGACAAATTCCAACTTTGCTAATCGCTTTTGCCAAACTGAACACCATTTTCATGTAATATAATAACTCTGGTGCAATATTAGGTACCACTTTATGAATCTTTACAAGATTAAGATTTCAAACAAATTAAGTGGATATTAATATTGATTTCAACCATTTACAAGCCAACCTAGAGTGTGAAAGTTTATCAATAACTGGGATTAAATTGTGAAATTTACTTCATGATAAATTTTAGAGGTGATGTCCATCTTTCAACAGCGTTCACCTTAACATTCAGTTTTGTAAATAGAGGAAATGTTATTAACGCTAAGATAATGAAGGTCCTTAAAACATTGTGGCAGCTATCAAAGCTATTATAATATTACCAAGAAGTTCCATGACTGTAAAGAGATAATGAAAGTCCTTAAAACATTAAGGCAACTATCAAAGCTACTTGAAAGTGCTTACAACTTTGGAGTCGATTTTCAGACAAATGAGCTAGTTTTAATGTCGTTGTTTGCCATCTTAATACTCCGAAACTTTAAGGTTGTCCAACTGATGGAACTTATATAACCTATAAAGTAATAAACAACGTGGCAAGTATGTGATAATTGTAAATTCTTAATCTTCCATTTATGGTCATAATTTAATGCTTTTATTGATACTGACTTGCCAAAGCATTTGCTCAGATATCAGTAGCCTTTCCAGAAATTTCAGACACCTTGTAGCCCTACTATTTATTCAGCTAAGTTGAAAACTGGTAATCTCCAATTAGATAATTAATCATTTTTTATATGTTTACATAAAAAAAACATTGTAGTAGATTATTACATTAATGATATATTTTTTAATTTTATAGTTAAAGGAAGATATGAAAAATTATGTGTACCCATATAAGCTAATTGGCGGAAAAATTTTTTTGAAAACAGGTGTAGTGCCACATGTTTTTAAATGTTTGGATTCTAAAAAAAAAAGGAAAAACATAGAGCCAGGAGCACATAATAAGGAACCAAAACAACCAAAAATCAGCTCCGAGCAACAGAACCCCTCACAAAACTGTGTTCCACAAAAACGAAGTATAGGGATTCAAGTAAATCTTGACCTACTAGGAAAAGCATCTGTTGGTACTCAAGTTGACTCAATAATTGAAACACGAACAATAGGGGTTGAAGCTACACCAGCCATGTTACATGTTGCTACAACTACAACACAGCATGCAATATCAAAAGAAAAATATAAATCGAAGACGAGGAAAACTTATAAAATCAGGAAATAATGTAAGAAAAGATTAAAAACCACCTAATGTATCTTGGTATTAAATAATAATGATATTGTTGAAGTGAAAAATTGTGGGGGCATTATTATAAAAACGTTAAAACCATTTTAATAATAATGAATATTAAATAGCTGTTAAGGTAATTATGGTACTTTGCTGATTTATGAGCAACATAAAACTCAAAATATATCCAAATATCAGACATTGTTATGCTTCTATAAACTATTTTTCATTACATTATTTTAACACAAAGTTAATTAAAATTAGAGCCATATTATTCAAAACGGGCATTCTTATTATATCTTATTTAAGTTATTGTTTGCACTAACCAATCTCAACAGAATTAGTTTCTCTTCATTGCTTAATTGTTCAGTGTTGCTGACACATACAAATATATATATATATATATATATATATATATATATATATATATATATATATAAATATTTAACAAAATATAAGGCCAATGTGAAGTGGATTAATTATTACAAAAATAAATATGTAGTAAAGTACATACTATGATAGACAAAAAATTCCACTATTTCCAAAACGAATGATAATACCCTAAAACTTGCAAGATACTACATCTTCAATCGGAAAATGCAAACAAAAATCTGTTGCAATAAGCCCCAAGCAGACAGATTAATCCTAAAGAAAGAACTAAAGTCGCCACCAGATGGAGCCATTCGACAAGTTCTGGACACCATTCGTCTGTAATTTGGTAGACTAGAGGAACAGTGTAGGATTGTGTGTGTATTCACCTTTGCCGTACTGATGAGAGCTAACAAGCTTGAAACTAGTCTGTGGCTGGTGATACACAACAGCCCTACACTGTAGTCCTTTTGTTAGGATTAATCTGTCTGCTGGGAGCTTATTGCAATCAGATTTTTGTTTGCGTTTTCCGATTGAAGAAGTAGTATGTTACAAGTTGTAGGGCATTGTTTTCTATCGTTTTGGAAACGCACATTGTGCACCTTGATGAGGGTGGCAATGAACTTAGTTCCTTTTATAGGAAATAGTGGAATTTTTGGTCTATCATAGTATGTATTTTACTACATATTTATTTTTGATATAAATTTTTGTAAACTACGGTGTTGTTAGTTTTATTGTTTTTTATGTATTATATATCTTTTTTTTATGTTGTTGATATGTCTGCTTTGAACTGTATATGTAACTGGTAAATTTCTTCTTTAGAATCTATGGCATAATGGAATGTAGAAAGAATAATTTTACTAAAAATTTAAATAACATAATACAGAACATCATCCAGTTGTTGGCACTTTAGTTTGGATTTACGAGTGGTTAGACCTTTGGTGTACATTTTTTTCTCTTATATAATTCACCATATTTTTGATTCCAGAAGCATATTGCCTCACCAATTATATCTTTGTTTAATTTTTACCATATAAAATGTGTCCATGGCAAAGCAGAATTATAGGTGTAAATGACAAAAATGGGTTTAAAATCAAAAAATTTGTTATTTATGCCTATAATACTGCTTTGATGTGAAGACATTGTATAACATGTTTTTCAATCCCATGCTGGCATCTTCTGAATTTCCTATTAAATTAACGGATTGACCTATGCCAAATATATATTTTGTCCCTTTGACAAAGGAAAATGACCTGAATTTTTGAATTTTAACTATCCTGTTTTTTTTTAAGTAATTTGCAAATTATTAGACTATTCACTAAAAATTAGACCATGTCTTGGATCATGAACTTAGGACATCCTGTATATACGGTGATTCAGTTAAAACTTCCCAGACCAATTACTGGGAAGCTAAGAGTGACTTAAAACTCCTGGAAACACCAGCAAATATATACTACTAAAAACTACATTTTGAAGTCCAAGCGAAATTATTGACAATTACAGTATGAGCATCGTGGTAATTTGATTATTGTTCTTGTGTATTTGTAGGTAAATGGAGTATAGTTAATCGATTCTTGCTTGTGCACCTTTTATTTTTAACATACTTCAAGGAAAACATTGATGAATGAATCTGGTTACAATACAATCTTTAAAAATAACGAATAATGACATTAAAGGAGTGAATACTTTATAGTCGCATTTTTCTTGTCTCTTTCATGCTTTGCAAAGGCTTTCTAAGGCTTCAACCCCATTTTCTATTCAAATTATTATTTAACACATTGCAACACCTACATACAATTTTTAGATGACAATAAGTTTGAAAATCTACAGTAGACCCCCGGTAATTCGCACTAAATGGGGCCGAGATTACCTCGAGTTACAGAAAATTCGAATTGCACGAAAATAAGAACAAAACAAAGGATAATGCATAAATAAGTGTTGAATGAGCACAAAAAAAAATTAAACAATACAGTGCATCCATGTCATAGATATGGGCCAACATTACTAAATTGGAAAATAAAACACGAATTTAAATTGTCCAAAGTCTTTTCTTCTAAAATAGAGCCTCGTTTTACTTAAAGCACCAAGGCTCGAATTATCAGGACTACTGTATTTAAACATCTGTAGTATTTTTCTATAGGGGGAACGAAGACTCGAATGAAGAATTGATGAATCGCATTTCATGCGATCCGCGTGTCTCAGCTGTTCTTGTCAAGTGCATCCTCGACACAAAAAAAATGTCACTTTTACTCCATATAATCAATATACTATTTAGGTGAAAAAGGAGAAATTCCTGTAGTCGAATGGAGTGGCGTTAAAACTTTGGTGGCAAGTTTTAAGAGAGTAAAATAAGACCATCTCCGTATCTTTCAGGGAGTTGACACTATAAATGTGCACGCATTATGTTGTGTCCCTTACGTTAATGAGATAATAATCCAAACAAGTTTACGATGAGCGACAACTGTGTCTCTCTCAAATTCTACTATTCCTACTTCTACTTCGATTCGACTTCAAAAACAATTGCTTTACTTCTGCCAAAGAAACAACAGAAGAAATGGTGATTGCAATGAAAAGTCTTAAAAGTCATAAACAGATTAGATTGGTCAACGGGAAATAATTTTGGGATGTATTTCTAAAAAAGTTGATGAAAGATGATGATGAATTTATGAGAGAAATTTTTGGAGCGTATTTCTAATGTGCGGGACTTGATCACTGTTAAGGACGCTACATACATGCATGCAAGTCGATCAAATTGGCTTGTCAAGCAAAGTCGGCTATGAAATCTGTTGTTCACTCGCCTCCCTACACGTACCGACTTACGTTCATTGTTTTACTTGGTACTCGGATTGAATAAAGCCAATTTATAAACAGTAACTCTTTTAATTATCTGCAATACTTCATCGTCAGCAATGGTGTTTCTATCTAGTACCTACCTACCTACCTAGACTGCCATGGGGTTCCTTTGTAGATAGCGACACTGTGTAAAACCAATATATTCATCTCATAAATTAGTGAATCAAATGGAATTCATAAATATTTCAGTGCTTTACAAGTTTTGCATATACTGTTTTACATAGGACCTAGAGATAACGAAATGTAAACATTTTTTTTTTCATAATGCTTACCTTTCACGTACTAAAAAAAAAAAAATTCAATCCTATGGTAATGCTGCAATTGGCAAAGTTGTAGGAAATTTTGATATCTTCAAAAGTTTTTTGAAAATCAATTTAGTACCAACAGGAGCTGAGATATTTTAGAAAACTGTTTTTCCAATATGGCGGCGCAAGCCAAACTTCCGGCTTTTACAAACTAGGATTTATACTTATTTATATATTATATAAATTGCGATTCATTTACTTATTCAAGTTTTGGGTCCAATATTTATAGTTATTTATATACTGGGCCTTTTAGACTTTTTTCTGCTATATGTACTTGTGATATCTGAGGGTTTTGGGCTGTGGCCCACAGAAATTATTTCAATGTTTAGTTTGCACACTTCATTTTCGTAGTCAAATAACGCAATACCTATTGTACAGGGATAATACAAAAGTACAATGGTTTACTATCTCGCTACATATCTCTTTACATTCAGTGGCTAGTGGCAATACACATTTGCTTTTAGTTTTATTTATTTTAAAATCGTTTTTGTAATTTTTAAATAATTAGGTCTTGTTTCCATTTGTATAATTAAATGTTTCTAAAAATACGATCTTTATAATTTATTGAACTTTCCAATATAGTCCTTAGGAGTATCTACTCGCTGACGTTTATGAAAATTGAATCCCACTTTTAGTTTTCCAGAAATTGGTCTGGGGACTTTTAGCTGAATCACCCTGTAAATCGGTGAAGATTGTCATTTTTCTATATTAACTAAAAAAGCAAAGGTAGTAAAATAATGCAATGATCTATCATTATGCCAATTTTTACATTGTATGCAGAAACAGAGAAAAAATTTTTACGTTTTTATTTAAAAAATAAGATTATATTTGTTTGTATAATGCCCCATTAATAACCTCCATACTGTAAATTATGGTATGGCTGACTTTTATAGATATTAAGCCTTATTTAAATAATTTTGTAACAATTTTTATTTTAAGAGTCAATAAAACATTCATTTGTTATATATATTTATTTAATTCACACATTCATCGCGTAAAATATTGTGCCTAATGCAAAATATATATTATTCTACTGTACAAAACAATTGCAATATTGGACAAATTCAAATTTTAAATGTACACAGAATGTATATACAAAATATAGAAGGTCGTCTCTAAGAGTTCTGTATAAAAAACTGCCATGTGTTCCTGTGACCAAAATAAGACAATTTAACACAATTTGTCTCAATCTGCAAATTCTCCATTTATTTATTTATTTATTTATTGGTACAAGTCTACAGCTTTCACAAGCCAATTACAGACTGTATATATATTTAACCTAACTTAAACTAAATTAAAGTATTCAGAGATAAGACTGAGAGAGGGGGAGGGAGAGGAAATAAGGGCTGATATTACGAAAAAATAGTTTATTAAAGTGTTAAATGCTAGACAATTGCTTACAAAATTTCTATTTCGTTCTGCATATTAAGCAATTTATTTTTTAATTCTTTTGTGAACATGACATGTATCTCCGAATATATCTAGATACCGTTGTAATGAATTATAACTTTTTGCTATTCTAACAGGAGGTGACTAGTTCATAGTTTCTTGTTGGTGTAATATCAGAAAAAGTTCTATGAAAATGTATTCTTTCGTCTGGAACATTGACTATTATTTTACTTAAGGTAGTTACATCATATGAAAGATTGTGTATAAGTTTATACAGATAATGTCAAAGTAAGTTCTTCTGTTATTTAATGTAATTAAATTATACGTATAAAGATGATCTAAGTAAGAGGAGTTACTAGTATACCTCATCTGTAATATGAAATTAATATGCTTTACAAACTTTTTTCGCACATTTTCCAACATTTGTATATATTTGGTATAGAAAGAATTCCAAACCACGGAACAGTAATCTAGTTTGGATCTTACAAAAGAGAAGTACAACATTAAAATAGTTTTCTCGCATTTAAATGATCTACAGTTACGTAGAATGAACCCTAAATTTTTATAGGACATTTGAAATACTGATTATATGATCTTTAAGTGTTAATCGAATATCACATCCAAATTTGTTTTTGTATAAACTCTCTCTAAATGTTTGTTTCCTATTTCATATTTATAATCAGTCATATCTTTACACAACGTGAAAGTCATTACCTTGCATTTATCAATATTAAAGGGCAGTTGATTTTCAACAGACCAATTAAATATTTCTTTGATGTCATCTTGTAATTGCAAGCAGTCTTGGTAATTTTCTATTTGCTTAAATATTCTCATATCATCGGCAAATAGGCTAATTGATAAATATTTTACGGTATCTACAATATCATTTATAAAAATTAAAAACAAAAGTGGGCCTAGGTTTGAACCCTGGGGAACTTCTGACTCGAAATTTTTTATCATTACATATTGTTGCCGTTTTATCAGGTAGGTAGACATAAATGTTATTAAATCAGTATAGATCACATCCATTTGATTATTATTTGCCAAAGCATCTGTCACAGAGTTCACAAAATCAACTAGATTTCCATTTACTGACCTTTTTTTCTGGAACCCATACTGCATGCTTGATATTCTACTCTTAGTGTGCTCTTAATTTATATTAATATAGTGAATTCAATTGAAAAATGCCAAATACATTTGTTTGCTGATGACACACTGATTTATTTCTACTCGAAAGATCTCGAACATCTTATAAATACAATAAATGCAGACTTAGCCAATCTTTTAAATTGGTTCAACTCCAATTCACTAAAATTAAATACAAAAAAAATCGAAATTTATGTTGTTATGCAGTAACAAAGAGATCAACACATTTAAAGCAAATAACTTTAAAGTAACAATTGGGAATGATGATATTGAAGTGGTGGAAAAAATTAAATACCTCGGTTTCGTGGTTGATAGAAATCTTATATTTAAAGAGCATGCACTCTACATCATTAATAAAATATCAAAAAACGTAGGTATTCTATCCAGAGTAGCGCCATTTTTATCACAGTGGTCAAAAATGTGTGTATATAATACTTACTGGTCGATAGCCGAGTGGGTTAAGGCGCGAGGTGGCAATCGTGATTAATCACACGGACATCGCACCACCGGGTTCGAATCCTGGCTCCGGCACTGGCACTGTCGGAGGAAATGGTTGTATGTCCGCGTTTTTTCAATGTATAACCCCCTTCCGCACAAGCCCTGGCTTCTGGAATTGGGGGTTGTCTAATTTCTGTGGCGTTTATTTATTTATTAGTTCTACCACACTTAACTTTTAGTGCTTCAATTTTATTTCTCATTAATAAAAATGAACTATCTAGGTTACAGAAACTACAGAATAGGGCTATGCGTATCATCCTTAAGGCTGCAAAAGATACTTCAATCAGAAGTATGTTGGTTAAATTGAATTGGTTGCCTGTTGAAATGTATCTGCAATATCAAACTATGATTTTGATCTATAAAATGAAAAATAATATAACACCATCTTATCTAAATGACAAGCTAGTCACAAACAACGTTGTACACAATTACAATACTACGGTAAATACAAATTTGTATGTGACAAAGAAAAATAAAAAACATGCTGAAAGATCTGTTTATCATAAGGGCATTATTTGTTTTAATAATTTACCTGAGGAAGTAAAAAATGTAAACAACATAAATAGATTTAAGGCTAGTTTAAAAAAACATCTATTAGAAACTTAATGTCATTGATAAATAAATATATTTAATTGCATTTATTCAACCAATTATTCTGTTTAAATACATCTATGTATGTGTATGTCTGATTTTGTCCTTTTGTTTTTCTTTTTATTTAAATTATGACGTAAGTAGTGATGTACTGATGAAACATATTTAGGATATTCATATTTAAGCACAATATACCTATATTTATTTTAATTTATATATTTATACAAAATTGTATTTACATGTTACATGTACTGTTTTTCTTTTATGTTTTTGTTGTTGACTTGTGATTATTCCATTTCTGTAAACTGTAATTAGCTTTTTTGTGCTAAATAATAAAGATATATATATATATATATATATATATATATAGGTTAGTGACATATGATGGTCTCAAATACTTTTGATAAATTTGACAAATGACAATATAGCAATAAGACAATAATTTATAACTTCCTTTCGATCTCCACTTTTAAAAACAGGAGTAATTCTTGCTATTTTCAATTTATCCGGAAATTTTGTATTTTTAAGGGCTAAATTAAATATTAATGCTAATGGCTTAACTAATGCTTCTTTAGAACCTTTAATTACATAACTTCGTATATTATCATGTCCCATTGTTCTTTTTGGTTTTAATTTATCTATTGCTATGATGACATCAGCATCAGATATCTGCAATAGGGATGTTCACTATTTTTTAATTGTAATAAAAAATGATAGTTGTAAGGCTACAGAAACACGTAATAACCATTAAAACGCCTAAACACTTTTTTTCTTGAAAATAAACTAAATATAAAAACTCCGAAATTAACGAGGCTAGCAAACGATCCCGGCAGTGAGAGTAGTGCGCGGTGACATCACATCACCTTAACAGCGGAACTCGTATACCTACGTGATATGGATTGTTTGTTTCATTATTGTTTTATCTATGTTTTCTAATGATGGGAGACTCAAAAAGTGTGAAAGTTAATAACAATAAGTATTGTTTTGTTCCTGGATGTACAAATACATCAGTAAATAACCCAGAAAAGGTTTTTATGTCTGTGCCACAAAATATAAAAAGAAGGAAGCTTTGGTTTAATGCAGTTAGATGAGAACATAAAAACGTTTCAATGAAAACCCATTTTTATTGCTGCGAAGACCATTTTAAGGTAAGATAACAAGTTTTATTATATTGATTATATATACCTACATAATTTTATTATTTTATCTAACAGTCAATATTTATAGAGCCATTATTTATTTGGTTGTAGACTACTGCAGTACTTAATAGCACAATAGTGAGTTATAAATAAGTAAGAACACAACACGCCTTCTTGACCAAATCATACTCATAACTTAGATTGACAAAAATGAGGAGGGGTATAAATAAAACCATAATTGAGATTAACAAAAATGGGGTGTTGTAAAAAAACTGTCCTACACAATGAAATCAAAATTTTCATACCTTTTAAAATATGATAAATGCAGGTGTTGGATACAATTTTGTATGGTACTCATGTGTTATGTTCTATAAGTCACTTGAGAAAACTTTTCTCATGTAACTTGTACGTAGCAGTAGTACCATAAATAACTTATAGTATAGTTTATATTAAAGTAGACCATTTATTTGGTTACCTTGTATATTTATATTGATATTTATTTATTAGGTAATATCTAATTTGATTGTGGTATTTGTTTAACAGTATTTATAATAAAATATTTGTTTCAGCTTGAAGAAGACATGGAAAATTACTGGGAGTATAGATTAAGCAAAGTTAATATTCGCATGAAACCTGACGTAGTACCGCATATGTTTACTTGCCAACCGGATAAAAAAATTAATTATCCTCGTCATAGTAGCGAGAAAAGAGCTAGAAAAAGAAAAATTTGTGAAATTTTGCAAGAAACTGTAATGTCTTCCTCGAGGTCTTTCCCTGAAAACATTCCAAATGATCCAGATCCTGAGTCGAGCACATCTTCTGAAGTGAATAAAAATACAATTTTGAATGAACTTAAAACCGATTTCTGCTGCCAGGCTAAACCCATTCATTGTAGAAGTAAGAGTATACAAGTGTCCCGCCTCAAAGATACAAGAAGAGATATGGCCACGTCGCCCATAAAATTTTCCGTTCCAGTTATTCCCAAAAAAAAAATTAAAGGCCTAAGCCTGAAAAAATTTGATAGTAATACCAGTATTATAGAACAGGGGAACTGCGTGGAAAGTTCTTCTAATTCAGATATTTGAGAACCGCATCAAAGCAACAGTGACAGTAGTGAGAAAGATAATAAATTGACATTACAAAGTAAACAATTACAATTTCGAGACATGTTTATTGATATAATAGAAAAAAAGTTGCGGATATATACTATGCATTCCCAAAGAAAATAAGAATTTTTTGAATCTTCTGGAAAAAAAATCTCTGTTAAAGAAAAATTTTATATATGTGACATTATACAAAATTAAGACTAATGATTCATTTGAAAAAATTGGTGATTTATTTGGTGTATCGAAGTCGTATGCTAGTAACATTTTTCGACATAACCTAATTATTTTGGCACACTTGATGAAAACAATGATTTTTTGGCCCAGTGAACTTTCTTCAGTCTATAATAGATTGTTTGGAGATTGAAATTCAAAAACCAAGTTCAGCAAGACAACAGCTTTAACCTGGTCAGATTACAAGAAATGCAACACAATAAAGTATTTAATTTCTTCTACTCCAGACGGTCTTATTAACTTTGTCTCTAAAGGATATGGTGGTCGAGCTAGTGACGTTGTTATATTTGAAAATTGCGGTTTTTTTGATATACTTCCAGAAAATAGTGTAGTGATGGCTGAACGAGGATTTTAAAAAATTGAAACATCTTTACATGAAAAGAACAACTGTCAAAAGATGATGTGTTATTTACAAAACGAATTGCTAGTGTTCGGATTCACATCGAAAGAGTTATAAAACATATTAGAGATTTTATGCCCCCATGCAACTGTTAATTTAGACTTGGTTCAAAAACTTGATAACATTATAATTATAGCTTGTGTGATAATAAATTTGCAAAAACCAATAATCAAACAATAATTTAGTTATAAAAGTTTTTTTATTTTTTTAAACGTTTTTATTTTAAGTATTATATTACATATATACTATGGTAACGTCCACAGTTGGCAGATTATGCGAGTCCGCCTTTTGAAAACCTGCCTCCATTTTAGTAGTATGCCTTAATTAAAATTAAAAGTCGCAAAACGAAGAACTATACGGACACTAGTGTTCGCAGAAATCAGTAAACGCAGACTACTACTATTTCTCATATGAAACGTGCATGAAACCCTAGCCAGTATACTTGCGCGCGTTTAACTTCGGGCGAGCTGACGTCACACCAATCAAAAAGCGTTTTGCGCATTCAAATGAATATTCATATTTCATAGGGGTTTTCCCATAGAACAGATTTGTTGATTTTTGTAAAATTTTGTAGATATTATTGTAAGACTATTTTTAACCATTTTATCATGTTTAAATAGGATTTAATTTTTTTTATTCAAAAGTTCTAGTTCTTCATTATCAATTATACGATTTCCAGATGTAGGATTCATTCCTTTGGGTAGTTGAAAAACAAACTTAAAATTATTGGCGAAACCTTAAGCAATAGACTTCCCACCCGATAACACCTCATTATTCAGAATCATTTCCTTTGGTATTCCTGTTTTATTATTATTTCTTGTCTTGACAAAATTCCAAAATTGCTTCACATCGTGTTTGATGGTATTTTCAATATTTGTGATATAGTTCTTATATGCTACTTTGATATTTTTTTTTATTTTAGATCTTAAATTATTATAATCAATTTTACATTGTTCTATTTTCGTGTTTTTATACGACTTCCTATTTCGTTCTTTAGCTTTAATGTCTCGTTTAATTCCAGGCGTGTACCAGGGAGGAAATTAATTGTTCTTAGTCTTTACTTTTGGAACACACTTGTCAAATATATTGAATAATATTTCATAAAATTTATCTAATGCTTCATCTACATCAGATATTGAATTTAATACATCCCAGTCTGCTTGCCCCAATTGATAAATATCTAGAAAATATGCTCGTTTAAAATTATAATTTTGTGTATCTAAGTTAGATGTACATGTATCTAGGGAGTAATTTGTTACAATATCTACTTTTAAACTTGGATGATTGTCATCTTCACTAATAAATTAAGGTGGTAGCAAATGTCCTTTAAACAAGTTGTTTTTATTTTTAAATAACTAAAAGTTAGTTTTACTGATGGGATTAAAGGAGAGGTGTCTGCTGAATAGCCACACCGTAACAATAAGTATTAGAAATAAGAAAGTTGTTGTGATCAAAAATCCGAAGTAAGAATTTATTTGTGTCATTGTGGTGACAGTTAAGCAATTAAGTTGTTTTAAAATATGAGGAAACCCATGAAGCACAAGCAAGATAAAAGTACTTCAAGCCTGCAGTCTATAAGATGGTTAATTTTTTGAGGAAACCACGAAACTACTTATGTTTGGAAAATATTGCCTACAAGAAACAGTTGCTCCAACTTTTTGAAAAAAAATTTATAAAACAGATGGTATAATCTATTTTCAAAGTACACTTTTATTTTTAAGTTTTGGAGACCTTAAGATTTGTGCATTTTAACCTCTCCACAATAAAATTGTGAGAGGTTACTAAAATTGGTTCAAAAACGAAAATTGAGATAACATCAAATCTTTACGTTTTGAGGTCCTAGGAACCCAAAAAAGTGGTTTTTGAAAAATGTCTGTGTGTATGTGTGTTAGCACGATAACGCCGAAATTACTGAACGGATTTGAATGAAACTTTGCATGTGCGTTTCTTTAGTGCCCCAGAAGATCTGAAAAGGTTTTGGTTGAGATCGGATTACGTTTAATGCCATTTTGACGCAACAAGTTGTTTATTTTATAATTACTTTCAATTTGCAATGGAACCATTGAAAAGCAGTTAAAATTCTGATTTCAACGATATATCACACTTCCACCCTTTCGATTTGGTTTCCGTCAAAAAAATTAAAAACAAAGCAAATATGAAGCATAGATCGCATTTTGCATGACATGATCGATGCGCGTAGCCGTTACGTCGTGAAATTCGTCACATCACTTGTCAATTCATGTGAGGGTGCAATGAGCAAATTTTGACGATTGTCATTGTCATCGTTTGTCATCCGATAACGTTGGTGTCATGTCATGTTAATAAGATTTCAGCATATTTGTAACTTTTAGTGGATTGTCACAAACTTTAAAGGTAGATATGTAACAATGTCAATATCATATGCTTTCCGTACCTTCGTTGGTGAATTTATTATAGATTATCACTTTACCAATTTTCAGTTTGTTGCTTTACAAATCTGTAGTATTTAGGGTAACTAGACTTTCTTAGTCGTTCAAGTGATGTTAAAGTTGTTAATATCCTAATAATATATTATTCAACGAGCGATAATGTAGGTAATAACTCACATAGATGATTGTAAATTCATTAAGTTGAGGGTTTTTTTAGTGTCCCACAAGATCTGAAAAGGTTTTGGATGAGATCGGATTACGTTTAGTGCCGTTTTGTCACACAATTTAATGCTCTTTTCGGCTTCAAAGATCCACCGAGTGGGGAGGTTCCAGCTGCTTCCAGTAGCTGCCGATTTTTTAGCCAATTTTGTTAACGAAAGTGACACTTCTCCTTGGGAATGTGAATCTGTAGTGGAAAAAAGGTGTTTTTTGACATAATTTTTTTGTTCATGTGTTTTATGATAAGCCCATAGTTTTTATTGGTTAAGTCAATACTTTTAAAACTTATTTTACAGATAGACATTCTTATTTCAAACATTTTTTGACTTTTGCTCAATTTCAATTTGCTATAATTTGGTGGAGGAAATGCAATTTATTTTACTACATTCCGAACACTAAAAGCTGTATGAATTTAAAAATAAAACAAATAATTTTTTTATTACCTACATCATAAAAATCGAATGAGTCTCGAAAATCTATCTTGTGCAGCTGGATAGCAAATTTGATTGTAAATCGATATTATAGGAGACATGTGTAGATACAGTCGAATTTCCGAAGTGAAGTCAAAATTCAATGGGGTTCCACAACAATGGACTTATATCTTTCAAACCAGGCTCATCTTGAAATGATTGGATAAACGGAAAAAATCTTACAGAGAATTACTTGTTCCTTATTTAATATTTTTGTACATGAGTGTTTTAGTTGCAAAGTTAATGAAAAAGGAGATATTCATGGAAAATCGATTTTTTCATAATTTTAAGAGCTGCAAAAAAAATCAGATTAATTCTTGGGTACTTTTGACACATTATTTACGATAATACATACTGTACAACTGTATTGAACTTTTTCTGAAGTGAAAACCGGTTCTTTGATTGAAAAAATAGAAAACAATTGGGAGAACAGGATGAACCATAAATTTTAATCCATTATTTTATTAGATCAAGAACTACTGAAGTTTTGAAAAATTGTCTAAAAATCTACTGCAAACATCAAAATACTCCAAGAGATGATGCTAACATTGTTAGTGAAATGCAAATCAAGTACTGTGCTTGAGTAGGTTATACTTCGGCAAATATTAACAAAATGAAATAATTTCTTATTTACATGGAAACCCACGCTTGAAATCTCCCAGATTTGATTATGTCAGTTATTAGTATTATAATGTAATTTTACTGTTAAATATAAAACTTCTTTTAGTTATTAATTAAAGTACTCAATCAGACATTAGATTAGTTTTTCAGAAGAAGAATTAAAAAACTCCAGACATCTAGAAAATGTTAATTATCTCAAACATAATAAACATTCATCCAACAATCAACTGTTTTCATATTCCCAGGGGTCGTCCTGTTAGAGCTGCAAAACCACCCTGGCCCCGTGATGTTATAAAAATTTCAATATACTATCAATCGTCTCACACTCTTCGGCCCAACATACATGTTTTACAACAGGGCTTCCCAAGAGTCAGATGCCAGTAATGAAGAGCTTAACAAAAGTTACTATAAGTGCTGTAAAAATAGCTATATACAAGTGCAGTATGTGTAACTTGTGGCAGTGTATTCCATAAGTCATGCCTTCAAAGAATTATTTCATCAGTGCAAGTTATCAATGATACCAGAGTTATATGTTGTCAGCCAGATAACCTATCATTGGAGAATGAACAAGATACAAAATTTAAAATTCAAGAAAATTCGGAATTAGGAAAATTAAGACTGGAAAATACCTTGCTGAAACAAATTATTCATGAGATGCAAGAAAAAACAAACTATTATATGAAAATAATAATGTTCTAAAAGAAAACAAGAAACTCATTGAAGAAAAAATCGAAGACCTACAAAAAGAGTTAAAAGACTGCTACGATAAAAGAAATATAAGTACAAAAAATATAAACACAAATAGTAATATTTACAAACATGGGAGCTACAGTGCAGCTGTTAATAAGCAGAAGGAACTAAAGCAAAAACAATAATGAAATTTCAAATCAAAGTAACAAAAATAATAATTTTACATTGAAAGAAAAGGTGGAACCTGAAACTAAACTCAAATAATATCAATAAAAATGAAAATAAACAACGGCTACATGGCGAGCTTGTATGTATCGCTGATGATTAAAATGACTCTGAATTCCAGGAAGTGACAGCAAAGAGGAAAAATAATAGATCTGTTAAAAAAGGATAGCGAATGCAGTTGTCTCAGATGGTCCAAAAAATGCAGAATTTGTAGGGATAAACAAAAAATTATGGTTTTATGTAAATAGAGTTAAAAGGCACATTACATGTGATGCAATTCTAAACTACTTAAAAACAAAATCTAACTTTACTGAGGACTTTTCTGTAAAAGAGGAGCTGCCAACAAAGGAATATCGAAATAAAGTTCTTATGATAGGTGCCCCTCTGGATGCAAAAGATGAGTTATACAGTAACAGCTTTTGACCTAGAGGCGCAGGATATAGATGTTTTGATTTTGATAAGTATGGTAACTATTTAAAAAGTCAAAGTCTAAGCAATGATTTTTTTTTTTAATGCCTTGTTTATATTTACGTCCTGGCGGAGTTTAGCTACAGCTACTCTTCCACTCAACCAGGACGGCGAAATGAGATGCCGTTCACCCATCCAAGTGACGGCCTCAACCAACGCTGCTTCACTTCGCTGATCGAGGTCTCGGCGCTTAAACCGATGACAGTACCTCACTTCACATAAATAATAAAATATAATATCTCAACATGTAAAAGATAGTTACTTTTATACTTTCCTAGAAACATTTACACACTAACTCGATCTTACATGTCCTATAGTTCTATGCAAAGGTAGCAGGTGCAGGGTAGACAACTCCCTGAACAAACCAAAAGAAATTTGGAAAATAGTTAACTCGCAATTAAACAAAAACAATTCAATTAAAAATTACATAGAAATTCTAGAAAACAACATAATTTTACAGGACACCAATCAAATAACTGAATCTTTTGCATCTTACTTTGCTTCTATGGCATCATCTAAGTTAGCTGAACATTTTCCAGGTGGAATATCTCATGAGCGCACCCATAGTGAAATGTTACCAAACAGTTTTTTCTATAATCCTATCTACCTGCCTATTGAAAAATGTGTGTATAATATTAATGAGTTTGTCTAATATTATTGTATGTTGCTATATAATTTTGTGTAGTAATACAATACCTGTCTGTCTATATTAAAGGGGATTTTAATATAGATAGATAGGTATTATGACTTAGTATAACCACTAAGATGAAAACTATGCCTCAGTGGTTAAAAATGTAATAGCACAATTTTATTATTTAATTTGTTCAGGTGCCACTCACAAAAATTCATTCAAGCGAGTCCCTTGTCAATGTTATAATGGAGGAGCAGGAAAGGGATGCGGGAATGAAAAGAATAATTCCAAAACTTCCATTTGTTCGGATTTTTATTATATTAATAATCTTGTTTAACAATGTTCAATGTTCAACAATCAATCTTACTATTTTAATAATATTTTGCAACAATACACCCATCAACCAACCATAGTCCTGCATCAGGTATATCGAAAAATAATGTTGAATATGTCAACTGTTTATTATTCTTATAATAAAGTCTAGTAGGTATAGTAAACTTTAACTTAGCGAGTCCAAAGGTCGCTTCGTCGCCTGAACTATGTATTGGATGTGTCAGAAATGCTAGTGGTTCTCAAACTTCATTGTAATTCAGATAAAAAATGATCGAAAACTAACATTGTTACAGTTCAGCAAAAACCGCTAGGAGGTCTGGGTATTTCTTGCCAAGAGAGCAGAGGATGCCGAGGATGATATTAATTAGTAGGAGAAAGGGATATTAGTAAATAAAATATTTCATTAATTAACAAAAATAAACATGAAATCATCATTAGAAGTAACGAAAATAAATTGGTTTTTTTTAACGATAATAAAAAAAAATCTGGATGAGAAAATAAATATTAAAAAAATTATCAATTTCTAAGATAAAACAAAATAAATGAAAGTTCTTAGGTACTGAATAGGTTAGGTTAGGTTGAAATGTGAGTGGGTCTATACCAGACCCTCCACCGCGACCAATCAGGTCTATTGTAGCTCACTCCTAATTTATATTTCACCCAATAGGTTCAGCCTTTTAATAAAGCTGATAACTTTGTTGGGTGAGAGATTGTCCAAGTCCTCAGGCAAAAGCTGACCTTTGCCAAATAATGAGAACCGGGTTCTTTCTGCAGCAGGACAAGTGCACAGGACATGCCTTGCCGTTTCATCTTCCTCTAGACACAGACGGCATTCGGTGTTTTCCACCAGTCCAAGTCTGTGTAAGTGATGATTTAATCTGCAGTGCCCAGTATATAGGCCGATTAGAGTGCTTAGGTGTAACCTATTCAACTCTAGCAGTTTTTTAGCTCTTGATTTCGAAGGATTTGTAATGAACTCCTTCGAATGAGCTAATCCTGGTAGTTCCTGCCAGTGGTAGAGAGTCTTGCTCTCAGCCCAGTCTAGGATATTTGTTTTGGCAGTGTTTGAAGATATGCCAAGAACTGGTTCTGGTCCTATAAATTTTGATGCCGCACCCTCTCTAGCTAGACAATCGGCAATTTCATTGCCCTCCAGCCCATAGTGGCCAGGCACCCAGACCAGAGTCAGTTTGTTGTTCTTACCCAATTGGGTTAGAGCTTTTTGGCAGTTCCACACTGCTTTAGAATTACAGCGATAGGATCCAAGAGCTTTAAGGGCTGTCTGAGAAAATTTTTATTGATCTGTGTCTAGGGTGGGTTGATTCCAGCCTCCGTACACACAGTTCAATGGCATATATTTCAGCCTGAAAAATTGTCGCGATATCACCCAGGCTCGAAGTTATTCTTACCTTTGGGCAGCGACTGTAAACTCCAGCTCCTGTTCCTTCAGGAGTTTTGGAACCATCTGTATACCAACAACTGTCTGCCTTCTGTAGGTCGGTTTTATTCCGATCCCACTCATCTCTTTCAGGAAATAGGATGTTGAAAGGCAACTCATGGTTGGTTCTGATAGGCATCACATCAGAAGGCATGCCTAGGATGCTGTGACTGTTTAGGTCATCAATCAATCCGTTGCGTTCCATGATGATAGCCTGCGGCATATTAATTGCCGATTGTTGGAGTCTATATGTTGCCCACCTAGCTTCTCTCTCCAAGTAAATATGGAGAGGTGGTAAGTCTAGGAGGATTTCCAAAGCAGCTGACGGTGTGGTGCTTATAGCACCAGTTATTGCCAGGCATGCTAGTCTCTGTAAACCAGAGAGTTTGGCTTTGGCCGACTGTTGTAGCCCTTTCGACCACCAAACTATAGGTACTGAATAACAAAGTAACTTTAACGAAAATGAAGTAAAACAAAATGAAGCAGTTGTCAGAAACACTAAAACATTTGAACACTACACTTAAACAATTTATATACTCGACGCGCGTTTCGCCATTCGTGTATAAACTATATTATTGTAATTGAAACAATTATCACAGAACAACCCTTAATCACTCACTATTATTGGCATCATCACTATTGTAAGGATTAGAATCATTAAAAGTAATAATTAATGGTTTGACTTGAACATCTAAAAAAATTTCTCTTTGCCACCATCGCTTCCTAATTTCTCTGAATGATTGACACGCTTTTTCCAATGCTCTCTTGTGCACTGTTCTAATGCTTTTTGTCAAGTTTCTAAAATGTCTGTGTCAGTACCATCAATTTTTAAATGCTTATCATAATACCACTTAGTATTAGCCCAAATTAACTCTATACCATTAAATGGACAATAGTAAGGTGGCAAACGAATAACTTCATGCCCATTCTCACACAGAAGTCCGTCAATAAAGTATATTGGTTCCTTTTTTTATTCCTAGTAAGATTTAACAGGTCCACTTTCAACCCTGTGGAAAGAAATGGAATATTATTTTCAGTTAACCATTCCTCAATTTCATGCTTTTCCAATGCAAAATAGTGAATCGCTTTCCTACAATAAATAGCCAAGTAGACAATGAATTTAAAATAGTAACTTATAAACAGAAAATACAAAAATATGTAAATAGGAGTAACATATGCCACGGCACTGGAACATTCGAGGCTTTAAGGGCATAGATAAAAAGCTATGGCTTTATGTATATAGAGTACTACAATGTGTAACTGATAACGACATTACCAATTTTATATTCAAAAAACCATCCTTCAAAAATATCAAAACAGATGCAAAGGAATTACCCACTAATGCAAATCAAAATAAAGTGTTTTTAGTAACAGCCCCATTTGAGAAGAAAGAAGATATGTACAATCCTGAATTTTGGCCCAAAGGAGTAGCAGTTAAATGTTTTGATTTTAACAAGCAAAAACGGTATAATCAAAATTCCTTTTTATAAATACAAACACACCCAACAGTTTTTTTAAAAACCCACAGTGAAGAAAAGAAGAGTTCTAAAGATCCAGTAATCAAACAAATAAGAATATGTCATCTAAATATCATGAGTATCCGAAACAAAGTGCAAGAAATTGATTTTCTACTTCACTCCTTGGACCTCTCGGAAGTTGTGTGCTTTACAGAAATATCATGTAGTAATAATAATAATAATATTTATTAACCATCTTAGACACAAGCTGTATATATGGTAAGTCAAATGTAAAAAAGAGAAATATATATACATGTATATAAACATACATATAAGACACATATAAGTTCAAATATACAACACAAATATATAATAAATAGATAAAACAGTATATTTGCATTTGATAAAATTATAATATATAAAAACATATAAAGAATACACAATACAGACATTTGCAGATAATATGTACGTACAAGATAACAGCATAAACAAACACCGAATGATTAAAATAATAATTTCATGTTTTTACAAATATTAAAATGTAAGTAAAGTAAAGCCTTAAGGTTCTCTATTTAAAAAGTCTTGAACACTATAAAAACCACCTTCCAGCAAAATGTCTTTAACTGTGGTTTTATATTTTCCATAGTTTTGTATATTTCGAATATCAGCTGGTAGACTATTAAAAAGTACAACACAGTTACAATATGGCGAGTGTTTATAATTTGTCGTATGATGGGTGGGTATACTAAGTAGGTCACCATCTCTTGTACTGTATGCATGACAATTGTTTCTCTGATTAAACAAATTAATATTTTTCTTAGTGTACATCAAACACTTTAACATAAATATACATGGAGTAGTTAATATTTTTTTAGTTTTGAATATATTCTTACAGCTCTCGTTATAATTCATGTGAAATATAAGCCTAACTAGTATTTTTTGGCTAATAAACACTCTATCTGAGTCTGAAATTAGATGTATGTTTTAACTGATTTTTACTGTAGAAACAGTTCATGTTCAGATGGTGTAGCTATTTTTATAAAACACAATATTAAATATGAAACTAGAGTTTGTGATTTCTTATTTGAATATAGTATAATAGAAATTTGTTTTGACAATATATCAATACTTGTGGGATGCTTTTATAGACAACCCAATTGACGAATTGTTATGTAAATTACTTAAAAATAACACAAAAGTTTTTATTTGCGGAGATTTTAATTTTAACTTTGACAACAATGCTGTGAAAAATAAAGCAGATAAACTATCACTTGTTTTGTCAACCCATAATCTACAAAGATGTATAAATGAATACACACGAATTGACAAGCGAAATAACACTAAAACAACAATAGACAATATTTTTTCCAATATTAGTAGTGAATTTTTAGACCCTCAAGTCATACATTGTGACCTATCTGATCATTTTTTATAAATGGTATCTTATCAATATGAATCTGTCAAAACAAATGAGTGCTCTTAAACGTTTTTTTAAATCAGAGGAAAAAATTAATTATTTTAAATACTTACTATCTGTTGAGACTTGGCCATTCTTATCAGGTACTAACACAAATAGTGATGAAAAATTTTTACCACATTTCATAATTCAGAATTATTATATATATATATATTTTTTTTTTTATAAATTTATTTAACGTCGGCCTATTTCCGCTACTGAGGCCTAACACCGACGCCTGTAGACGAGCTACCCCCAACCAGGAATTTTGCCGAACCTCTTCCCTTAAGAAGAGTAGGGATCTTTTACTTGCCTAACATTTAATAGACAAGGGACCGACGGCTTTACATCCCCTCCGAAGGATGGTATATCTCCTATACAACCCTCGCCTAAGATTGTATAGCTTCCGCGCATACACTGATATACAAACCGCTGAAAGATGGGTGAGGCGAGGACGTGGTCTTCGTTGGAATGGTCACCAATCCAACTACTAACCATGCCTAACGTTGCTTTACATCGCATATCGAAGTATGTACATAGTAAAGACGCACCCACGCTCGCCCCCTATTATATATTGCTTTTCCTTTTGAACTGTGTAAGGTAAAAAACTGCAAAAACTCTGGATAACAGTAGAGTTAATTAACGAAGGTGTATTCATAAGAGAAGTATACAAAGCCTATAAATGTACTGGGGATAAGGAGGTTCGCATAAGATATAACATCTTTAAAAAAAATATGAGAAAAATTTATACAGCAAGAAGGATGTATAATGAGTCACCAATTATTATTTCAGATAATAAATCAAAGACTGAATGGAAAATCATTAAAAATCATCAAATGGTAAATCGAAAAGTTTACCCAAACAGTTTAGAGATATTAATGGCAATTTAATAACAGATATGCAAGTAGCCGCTCAAGAATTTAATACATTCTTCATCGATTCTGTAAAACAGCTTACCCAGAACAAGTCGGTGGATAAATCTTCAAAAATAGCCAGTAATGTAAATTCAATGTTTTTGTTGCCAATTACTGTAAGAGAAATGAGAATGATTATTAAGATGGTCTCAGCAAAAAATTCCTCGGGAGTAGATGGTATACCATACTCTCTATTAAACGACGTTATTGACTCTATAACAGAACCACTTACATACTTGGTAAATTTGTCCTTTCAAGGAGGCATATTTCCCTCCATTCTAAAAACTGCTCTGGTAGTACCAATATACAAAAAATCTGATTCTGATTATCTAATTTCAGAGGAATAGTTCTCTTATCAGTTTTTTCTAAAGTTTATGAGAAATCATTCTACATACAAATGAAATACATTTTTAAGTAAAGAAAAATTCTATCTTTATTTAACTATATACTTAACTGTTTCGAAGAAAAAAATAAATGTTCATGTGTATTCTTTGATCTCACACGTGCCTTTGAAACTGTTGATCACAGACTATTAATTGACAAATTGAAAAATTACGGAATCAGGGGATTAGCTCTAAATTGGATCGAGTCATATTTATCAAACCGATACCAAAAAGTATTCTTGTCTGTCAACAACCAAACTTATAAATCAGAAGTTAAGCACGTCTCCACAGCTGTTCCTCAAGGGAGTGTGCTTGGATCTCTGCTTTTCATTATTTATTTTAATGATATTGTTCCTTGCATAAACGGATCTTTTATAACTATTTTTGCAGACGACACAACTACTTGTGATACAGCTTCTGATGTACATACCTTAGTATTGATAATACTGTAAAATCAGTGGACATGTATTGCTCCAAAAATGATCTCGAACTTAACATTTCAAAAACTCACTTAATAATGAAATTTTCCACTAAGCCACTAAATAGTAGCTTATTAGCTAGTAAAGATAAATCATACGCCTATAGTTCAGCATGAAGTTGTTAAATATCTTGGAATTCAGATAGACTCTGGCTTATCCTGGAATAATCACAGATATGATATTAGGTAAACTGATGTCTACACATTGTTTTGTGTTATGGCAGATGCGTCAATATGTCAGTCTGAATATTTTAACAATATACTACTATACATACATCCAGTCACGTCATGACTATTGCATAATGTGCTGGGGAAATTGTAGCAGAATAGGAGAAGTAAAATCCCATATTAGCAATTATATCCCAAGGAATGGAAATACCATATACAGTTTAAGGGGTAGCTGTAATCTTACTGTAAAACAGCATAAGTTAACTACTGTAGCAAACGGACCTGATGTCATGACGGTTAAACTATACAATAATCTACCCATCAAGGTAAAACAAATTAAGAATTTAAAAATTTTCAAACAGATGGTAAGAAAAATTTTAATCAAAAACAGTTTTTATTCGGTCAATGAGTATATGAGTAGCAGTAACATTATTATCCCTGAGTTTTAATGTTAAGTAATACTATATCTCACTTTAACTTACTTTTATATTTCCTATATGTTGTATTTTTAAGTAATTAACTAATATTTCTAATACTGTAGAGTTTAGTGTAGTAAATTTGTATTGACTATATTTCAATACTTTTTGTGAAAGTCCATGAAAATAAAAATAATTATTATTATTACAGCTGATTTTTTCTGTTTGACACTTTTTATTGATAAATCTTGCCATGATGTGCAAACACATCCCAATGGAAATACCCATCTTTTGTCTACAAATACAACCTTTCAACAGTTACTGTTATAGTTTTCCATATATATAATATCTTTTTTCTACTCCCTTATGTAAACTTGCTGTTTTCCGTACAGTCTGTAGAATGGATAAGTGGGCCATTCCAGTTAACTGAACGGATATATTTCATATACATTCTAGGATGGATATGAATCCGACCAATCACAGTTCGTGTATTAAGTACATAGGCAACTATTCGTTTTAAAAAATTCAAGTTGGTGCGTAAGCTGTCAAATTAATTATCAGTAGTTGTCAGTGTGTATATTCGTGCAGTTTGGGCTAGAAAATAATTTTAAATGAGTGATTCCAGTGAAGAATCGATAAACGGTATACCACCTAAAATTTTATTGAAATTATTATATACAGACAAAATTTTAGAGGTATATTATGACAAAAAAAAAAGTAGCTATATGGGGGGATTGAACCTATGGTCTCTTGCTTTTCGAAGCGTAGATATAACCACTAGGCTACTGCCGCTTTTATAAAATGTTTTCACCTAGAGCATACAATTAAGCAGTAGCTAAATTTGTATATTAAAATTTGATTAAAACTATTATTTGTAGTTTTTTCTTAATCCGGTCATAGAAAAATTATACTGTACAACTCGAGTGGATTATCCATATCCACTCTTGTTGCACAAACTACTATTTTATACCTATACATACCCTATTCCTTTTATACCCAAATGTTTTAAGAGACTTGGCTTACCATAATGTCAATGATTCCCCTATTTTTTAATATTTATTTAACGCCGTCCTATTTCCGCTACTGAGGTCTAATACCGATGCCTGTAAACGAGCTACCCCCAACCAAGAATTTTTGCCAAACCTGTTCTCTTAAGAAGAGTAGGGATCTTTTACTTGCCTAACATTTAATAGACAAGGGACCGATGTCTTCACATTCCCTTAGAACGATGCTATATCCCCTATACTATCCTCGCCTAAAATTGTATAACTTCCGTGCATACACTGATACACAAGCCGCTGGAAGATGTGAGGCGAGGACGTGGTCTTCCTTGAAATACCCTATTTTTCAGCGTTCTCTTCAACATATTTACTGTAAAATGCTTTTTCGATTTGTAAAAATTATAAATTACTTCCCTTATCAATTTTACTGCCTTCATGTACATTCAATGTTTTTGATTTTTTCTGATTCGTTTTTTTCTTGCCAAGGATATATTATTTTTTGTACTTAATTCTGCTGACTGTTCTGATACTTATATTTAAAGCTGCAGAAACTCTTTCATGAACCTGTTGAAGTGGAATCAAAGGTCCTTCGTTTTCCCTTTCTTTTATAAAATAATACATTAAATTTAATACCAACTTCTTAGACTGTACATTTAAGACTTTAATTGCCATATTTATGAAATATTTTTTATAACAAAATCTTGCACCTTGATTGGTGGCAATGAATCGATTTCCTTTCATAGGAAATAGTGGAATACTGATGGACTGTCGTAGTAGGTATATTTTTACTTTACTACACTTTTATTATTTTTGTAATAATTTATCCACTTTTTGTTGGTTTATATATTTTGTTAAAAATAAATTAGTCTGAGTTTGTCACCAACTTGATTGCAATAAGTCGTCACCAGGTGGAGCTGTTCGCAAGTTGCAGACACCTCATGTCTGTAATTTGATGACTATAGAAGGCCATTGAAGTGTTGTTGTGCATTTGCCTATGTCATACTGATGAGAGCTAACAAGCTCGAAACTAGTCTGTGGCTGGCAATGCACAGCAACACTGCACTGGAAATTTGCCTGCTGAGGGCTTATTGCAATTAGATTTTATTTTGCGTTTTCCGATTGAAGATGTAATATGTCGCAAGTTATATGACATCATTTTCAATTGATTTGGAAATGCACCTTGATTGGTGGCAATGGATCGATTTCCTTTCATAGGAAATAGTGCAATACTGGACTGTCGTAGTAGGTATATTTTTACGTTACTACACTTTTATTATTTTTGTATTTTTTTATAATTTAATGTTAATTCCAAATAAATATTTCCATCAAAAATAAGTATCTATTTATGTATTATTTACTTATTTGTGGTATGCGTAATCTTGCATTTGTATAATTGTATAGTCACGTGTGTTATATAATAAATGATCTGCTTCATATCTGCTAATATATATATATATATATATATATATATATATATATATATATATATATATACTAATGTAAATGGTGTAGTGGTGAGAGGTAAGTGAATCCTCTCATGTGGTCTAATGCTACTATACACCAGACATCATAGATGTCTCCATGGTGCATAGCGACTTGCCATTTTGCAAGTACCGAGAACGGCGACCTTCAGCCCTTGGTGGACATAACCTATATACTGTTATTATACATGATTTGCAGGAAACAACTACTCAGCTTTGTTTCCTGCAAATCATGTATAATAACTATATATATATATGTTAGATAGTGGATTGTTTGAATAACTTTTTAAAAAGGAACTTTATTTGTTACACTGGAGTCTACTTTGACTCTTTAGAAAAATACAATAATAATTTAGATGAGGTTTATTCGAAAGTGAGTATAAGACTGGTTACAAAAAGGTTGTTAGTAATATTTATAATGTTTCGAGAACAAAGGAAACAGTGTTGCTGATTCAGCACAATCAGGATTACTTAGAATTGAAATACAATGCTCATGCAGCGTGAGCGGTTATTGAGAAGAGCTGTTACGCAGTATGTAATACGATATGTTTGAGAAGGTTAAGCCTGTCTCGATAATATTATATATCATAGTATATTTCTAATATAACAGCTTCCCCCTTATAAAAAAAGTTGGTGTTTTATGCAGCAACTTTTGAAATGAATATAAAATGTATATAAAAGGTAATGGTACAATTTGGAAAAATATAAAAGATACAAAAATGTTAAATCGTAAGGTTTAAAATACAGAATATTAACCTTAGCATCTAAAATGTGAAATGCAAGCACAATAAGCTTGATTCATAAAATAAAATAACATAAAAATGTTAGAGTTAAAATATAGCTTTAGCAGGAAAGCGTAAAATACAAACATATTAAGTTTGAATTGTAAAATGGGATAAAATATTCCCAAGGTTAAAATATAGCTTTACTATAAAAGCATAAAATATAAGTATGATAAGTTTAAATGAAAGTGATGTAAAAATGTTAATAAAATTGAAATTAACAAAGGATAGAAAAATAATGAAATATAATGATTAAACAAATGAAATAAAATTCACTGAAGAGTCTAGCACTAAAAGTCAGTAAAAAGGCACAAAACAGTTTGTCTTTAGGTAAGTTCTATGTCTTCGGCTTCGTTGTCTTCTCTTCTTAAGGTAGGTCGTCTTCGTGAAGGAAATAGGTTAGCAAATGTCCTGTAGGGTTTGCTAGGCCTCGGTGGAGATGGGGGTGATCCGGAAACATCGATGGCTATTCTTCGTCTTTTTGTTCTGCACTTACAAAATAGGTACAGAAATAACAGTCCAAATATTACCACAATGATAAAATAGGTGAACCAGGATATGTGTTTTGTTATAAAGGGTTCGTTGATCAAATCATCTAAATCTCTGGAGTATTGGTCCAACTTGTGTTTGGCAACTTCGAGGTCTTCCGTATTGAGATTGTTTAATTTTAGTGGTTTAAGATTTGGAGCTCGGATTTTGTCTGGAATATGTTTACAACATTCAAATGTAATTTGGATTGGATGAGTGTCGTCTTTTACATCGGTTACTTCATTGGTACTGGCTTGAATTTTTGTGATGCCTATGAAGGCGTAACAATTTGGTTGTAATTTTACTATTGAATTTTTGTAGATGACTTCAGTTTTTGAATTTTCTTTCTGGACAGTTGATGGTTGTTTGTAGAGGTTCTGCGTTAATAACTAACCATGTGTTTTCGTCTATTTTTTGGACGTTGTAGCCTTGGCTGATGATAAATGACGTCTGGCAGTTTTCTGGCAGAGTTTTGAGGTTCTTGAAGAGACGGGCTTCGCATATGGCATTGTTGTCAATAGGATATGCAAATAAATTTGGACATAATTTGGTGTTGAAATAAAGTGGTTTGCATTCTTCAAGGTTCGAAATAGGTATGTACATTAATGAATCATCATCTCTCGCGATATATTTTTGAGAAGTTGATAATACATGATATAAACCAGTTCTATTATCCAAAATAGGAATAGGGTATAATTGAAATACTGAATATGTTTGAGGGTCTATTAAAGGTATGTCTAACACAAATATTAGATCCGAATTTGTTTGAAAAGCTTTTAGTTCTACAATGTCTAAGTACTGTGCAACTTTTGATAGTTTGATTGGAAGCGGTAAATTGTTCCTTTGTAGGTTTTGCGAAATTTCCTAAGTCCTTTGGATTTATAATTGACGTGTGAATTATTTTAAGCCTCGCGAAAGTGATGGAATTTAGGATGTCATTTAGGTTATCTTTCGATAAATAAGTAACTTGTCATAAGTTGTTCGCAGATTTCGATAAATTTCAGTTTAGCATGGATGTTTTCTATGTCTTTAGTCATGTCTAAAATTGAGGTCTCAATTTCTTTAATATCCTTATTGAAAGTTTCTTCGTCAACTTGCAATTTTTGAATAGTTGCGTTGAAATTTTTTGATTACTGAAGTTGTAACAGATATTTTGGTTTTTAATTAGGTTTTCGAGTTGATTGAAATGATTAATTTTGAAAAGAACATTACTTTTTGAAAGTACTGTTGTCATTAAATTGTTTTGCAATTTATTTTGTCATCTGAGATTATTTTTAGAAATAGGTGTTGTCAGTTTGGTATTTGGTCAATTTTTGAAACGTGGTTACGATTTTTAACATTTCTTTTGTTTTGGTCTCGGACGCTAATTAATACACGCTGTTTGGTAAAATAGTGTACCAATCATGTATTTAGTTTCCTGTATGATCGTCATGTAGTCGGGTATATAACTTATTGGGATAATAATCATATTTATAATGTACTATCGCAATATTTTAATATTTCGTTTCGAATGTATGTCACAATAGTTGCTATTCATATGTCGAATAGTTTTAATAGGGTTGTACACTTGGAAAATAACCATGAGGGGTTTCTATTGTGAAACAGCGTAGAATAGTATTGCTAGAATAATGTGTGGGTTGAGAAAAATGAATTATTATCGATTTTATTACTGTCATTTATTGTTAATATCATATTTAATTAAGTATTCATTTCTCTTGATTACATAGGGCTTTAAGATTGAGTTTCATAGTGTGGACTGAAATATCTGAATGTTAGAAAACTTCGGGATATTTTTTCTTGCATGACATATTTTTCTGAGTGGGAAAATTAAACTTACAGAATTTCAATTTCTGGAGTAGCGTTGAAGATGGGTAGTTAGCGCGTGTTCATTTGATATGGATTTGTCAATATAAGAATAAGAGGATTCACTTATTAGTTTATAATGCGAACATAAATGATTGTCATAAGTCTATGTGCATTATATTTTCGAGATAATGAAGAGATTGACTGATGGAATTATTCGGAAAATTATAAATGAGATTTTTGAAGGAATAATTGTTTGAGATTAAATTCGTGAAATGGTTACTACTTGTCAGAATTAGGGTGATGTAAGTTTCGGATAATAATTCTATGTAAATGTTACGAGAAAATAATTTCTTTTTATTTTAAGAAGTTGGTCAGGGAATGAGAGAATGTAAATTTTCCTGTTACATGATTAGTGTCGAAATTGTAACATAAGAATGTTTACGATTGATTTTGCAATCTTGTGTAGGACAGTGTAAGCTGTGTGAATTTGTCAATTTTTTTGTAGGTGTCAATGTATGTTTTGTGTGAGAATTGAAATGGGTCGATATTGATTTGTCGAACGGTGCTTTTGGGGTTTTGGTGATTACCAAAGGATTGTTAGGATCCTTGCGATTTGGTTTTCGACAAATTTTGCGTTTTTTATAAAACTTTTGGCGTGGTTTGTTAGTTCTTGCCAATTATATTTGTTTTTGATGTAACCTATTTTTATAAACGGAACCTTATTTATCAGGGGTTCTTGACAGGTTCTGATTAGTAGTTGAAGAATTGAAATATAATGATAAATTTGGTATATTGGTCTAGTATAAGTATTCGAAATTTTGAGGTATTATTTTTTATTTTCTTTTGAAATCTCTAAATTTTTTTGATTTTTAAAATAATGTTAAGAATAAATGTCTTAACATTGATCCTAACGAGAAATAATTCTGTTCGTCTGTGTTTTTGAGTTAATGTTGGTTTTGTTATTACAAAACTACAGAATAATTTCGTAGTTTTCTTTTTAGAGGGAGATGTTTTAGTGAATTTATTGTGTGGAAGTAAGTTCACAATTTTTTCGATATAGTAGTTGTGTGAAATTTGTAGTTTTACGTTTTGTTTCGTAATCTACTAGAAGTTTTTGTCTCGTGTAAGTATAAAAGTTGTCAAATGGTGTAAGGTGTAGGGTTTGTTTGTAATTTGTATTTTAGAGTGATCTATTAAAGATTTCGTTTTGTAGAGTCAAGAAAATGTGTCAAATTCTTGGGCAATTTGTTCGTTTGTACTTAGGGTCATACAAATTTAATTCTGAACATTTTTGAAGAAAGATTGATTTTTATGTACGTCTGTATGTTTGCAAATTTTCAGGGTTTTCGAGTAATTCAAATTTTTAATTTGAAAAGGTATGTTATTCTGAATTTAGGTTCTAATTTAAAGTTTGAAAATTTCTTAATGTATATTATTTAAATTTCTGCCCTTGCTATTAATTAACAGCTGTTATTACTTGTGCTTGTAAAGCGTTTATGTTGGTGTAATGAAACATCATAATGAGTACAATGCAATATTGAGGTGTTGGATATCAGGCATTTCTTGTTAGAATGTTTAAGTTCATAAACATACAAGACGTGCTTCTGTGCAAAAGTTCAAGGCACTGTTATCAAAGTAGTACTACTATTATGAATTTCTTCGAATTAAATGTAAATATTTTATGTGGACTTATTTAAATGAACAAAAGTATTTCCTTATGATTAAGGTTTTGTAGAATTTATTACAGGAGAAGAAATGTCGAAATGTCCTAGTAATAGAGGAAAGGAATAAAATTATTTACATAAGAAGTGTTTTTGATCAATAATTGATCTATGCAGTTAGTTGATATATCGTACAATTATTTTTTAAAGATTTTCTGGTAATATTAATTTAGAAAAATTTGAGAAAAGTGGAGAATATCTTTAATATAAACTGTTAATTTTAGGTAATAATATTCTAAAAGATTTCGATTAGGTGACTAAAAATTTGTGAGATAATTTTGAAAATTATTTTAGGTTGCAAGTTTTTGTGTAAGTGTTTTATTTCGCAGGGTCGGCATATGGTTGAGACGAGAATTGGTATTATTGTTATCAATTAAGTTTAAATATAGATTTGAATTTTTGGACTGGTTCAAATTTTAAGTTAGAAAATTCTACTATTTTTGGAATTGTTTTTTCAGGAGACACAAATGAATTTTGTCGGTACATTTTCCTGATTGTGTGGGGTGTATAGATTTTTCTATTGTTTTGATTACGCAGGATTGTATGCGTGCTTCTTGAATTATTCTTTACCTTGTTTGTCTTTCGAATTTTCGATTTCCTGAGTATTTTATTACTAATTTTAAATAATGTTTGCGAAATAGACATTTTACTGTTCAATGCTTTTGGTTTTACTTGTTTCGAATTATTTCTTGAAATGTTTAAATTTAATTTTACCAATTTAGATTTATCTATATGGCATGATTTTGTTTTCGAAAGGCTTATTTTTTGTGGGTTAACGTTAGGGGTTACATTTGAAGTTTTTTCTGTTTCTTGTACTTTGCTTTTAAATATTTTTTTGATACGTGGTTCGGTAAAAGTAGAATTTTGATTTTTGTTTTCACAGGACATGTCTAAAAGTTTAGAACTTTTGTCTATTTGATAGGTGTCTGATTTTTGATAATTTACATTAGATGTTGTCTCAAAAAATTCACTTTGTACGTTTGTCTTTGCAGAGGTGTTAGGTAGGCGTATTTTTTCTTGTTCCTGAGCTAGCGGTATAGCGTCAGTGTCACAATAAAATTCAAATATTTCTTCAGTGTCTGGCTCGAAAAACATAGGATTTTTATTAATGGTGTTACCTGAAATGTGATTGTTAATATTTTTGTTTGAATTTGTAACTGGTTGTACAGGTAAATAATCGTTAACTTCAAATAGAGGTATAGTTTCAAAATTGGTAATTAATTGATTATTTCCGAAATCTATCCTACATTTATAATGTTGTAGAAAGTCGTTACCTACAAAGCCATCAAAGTCTGTATCTAAATCGTATACATAAACTTTGTGTGGATCGTTAAAATTGAATGGTATAAGAACAGATTCGGTGGTATTAATTTTTTGACTTGTTACTTGTATATTTAAATTTTCGGGGTGTCTTAGATTATAATTTTCTGTTGTTTTGGGTTTGAAAATGGAAATATCTGCACCTGTGTTGATTAAAATATTAAATTTGTTTATTGGATCTTTCATGAAATACAGGTTTGCTGAACTTACTTGAAATGGAGGGTTAGATGGCGAATTTACATGAAACATTGCTCTTGAGGGTTCGAATGTGGGTCGGAATTGTCTTTGAGATTCATCGCTTGGACTTGGCGAGAAATTTGGTCTAGTTTGTCCGTTTGTGTTGGAGTATTCGTGGAATACTCCGGGCCTATGCAAAAATCCGGAGGATTAGCAGTATAATCCTCGTGCTGTTGAGATTGAGAATTAGCAGTATAATTCTCGTACTGTTGGGGTTGAGAATTAGCAGTATAATTCACACATTGTTGGGTTCCAAAATCGTAATCATAATCATTTTCGTTAGAATAATTGGGAGAATAATTGGTAGAATAATTTACAGGATAACTTTCATATTGGTTTGGGCTATCAGTGTAGTTATCATAAGATTCTTGATTTAGGTGATGTGTCTTTTGTTGATTAAACCTGTTGAAATTTGGGTTTGGTTGGATGGCAGAAGGTCTTTGTTGGTTGAAGTTTGGATTTGGCCTGATAGCTGAGGGCCTGTTCTGTTGAGAATAATTTTGCTGCTGGTTAGAGAAATTTTGGAAATTTTGCGGCCTATGATTAGATGTGAAATGTTGTCTTGGAAGTTGTGCTTGATTAGAATAAGCATTTGGTGTGAAATTGGGAGATGGGGATTGATAGTTTTGCCTTGTGCGGCATTCGTTAGCATGGTGTCCGTTTCTTTTGCAGAAGGTGCAAAATTGTGGGGAGTTTGGACGTCTTTGTGGGTTTTGGATGAGATTTTTATTTGGAACTCTATTAGAAAATTTTTGTGATTCAAAATAGGATAATTGCAATTCACGTTTAATGCGGTTTATTGCGTCTAACATGTCGCCAGGGTTACCAGCCCTAATGATTTGACCTAATTTGGGTTCTAATCCGGTTAATAAAGTAGTCAATGTCATATTTTCAATGAGGTTACATTGAGCAGTTTTTTCCTCTAGAGTTAGAGTCTGCTTTTGCACTGCTGCGTGCATTTTAGCGTTGTGCGTTTGTAGTCTTAATACAAATATTAGTGCGGTTTCATTGGGTAACTGACGAATCCTCTGCAGATCCTGAATCAAAGCTGTCAGGTCACGAGAGTCGCCAAAATGAGCTTCATGTAAGCTTTTGATTTCTGCCCATGTAGCAGGGTTTCGGGAATTTATTAATTCTGCGGCTTTTCCGCGTAATTTATTTTTTATGTGAAGCGTTAATAAGACGCGCTGATCATCAACAGCGATCCCCTGAGCGGTTATACAGGCTGAAATAAATGTTTGCAAGAATATGGGGTTGCCGTCAAATTCGGGCACTATGGAAAATATTTCGCTTAACCTATAAGGTTCAATATTTATTGTTTCGTTTGCCGTGATTGAATTGTTTGCATTGGAATTGCTTACGTTTGTAGCCATTTTATTTATATTATTTAGATAATCGAATAACTTAAAACACTTTTTCAATTTGAGCTAGTACGCTACTGATAATTGGCAATTTTTTTATTATATGTAAAACAAAAGTGCTGTTTATTTTATAATATTTCAAAATTTAATTACAAGGATAATTGGATTAATTTAAAAAGTGTTTTTAGTTGGGAATAATGTCACTGAAATTTTATATACTAATGTGCATTTAAACAGTATAGAACATGTGGGTTTTATTTTATTTCACAGTCAAGTAAGGCGTAAACTTAACCTTTATATGATATATGATATTATGATAAAAATAATGTTAAGATAAAAATGGTATGTGATTATAGTTAATTAGATAAATTCGCACTTAAGGAGTATATGATATTACCATAAAAATAATGTTACGATAGGAACAGTGTATGATTACGGTTATTTATATGGGTCACACAAATTATAATCAAGATATTTTGTTTCAAGTTTAAATAAAATTACTACCTTAGATATTAGAACTGTATGTAGCAATGCAATGTATTTTGATAAAATAAAATGTAAAATTATGTCTTTGTTTGCAAATAAATGTTTGCGAGATGATTCAAAAATGACTTACCCTAAATTTTTCATTCCTCGTGGTCCAGTTGAATGCGACTTCGTGAGCTTAGCTTCACCAAAGGTCTCTCTCTGCCAGGGGCGTCACTGGGTGTTCCTTCCACAGGGTTGCCTTTGATGCCGAAGACACCAACGATGGGACGGGATGAAATTCTTACTTGCTAATTGTTGAATCGTGTTGATTTGAAATGTTGCTTTGTTGCTTGTATTTCTTGATAATTATTATTGTTTTGCTTCTTTTGCTTTTGAGCATGTAGGTTCTTCTGAACAAAGGATTGGGATCCACCACTACAGCTAAGAAGTTCTCCTTGTTCCAGAAGCTCTTTTCGTCCGGTTAGGCACCTTTTTCAGATGGACTCCTTGTTCCCTCGGATATGTTTGCTACTGGTTAGGCTCCTGAACTGTGCGTGTTTTTCAGATCCGCCACGACTGCGCCAATGTTAGATAGTGGATTGTTTGAATAACTTTTTAAAAAGGAACTTTATTTGTTACACTGGAGTCTACTTTGACTCTTTAGAAAAATACAATAATAATTTAGATGAGGTTTATTCGAAAGTGAGTATAAGACTGGTTACAAAAAGGTTGTTAGTAATATTTATAATGTTTCGAGAACAAAGGAAACAGTGTTGCTGATTCAGCACAATCAGGATTACTTAGAATTGAAATACAATGCTCATGCAGCGTGAGCGGTTATTGAGAAGAGCTGTTACGCAGTATGTAATACGATATGTTTGAGAAGGTTAAGCCTGTCTCGATAATATTATATATCATAGTATATTTCTAATATAACATATATATATATATATATATATATATATATATATATATACACCATTTACTTAAGTTTGTATAAAACTAACAGGTTGGCCACTGTCATTTGTCTGTTCCATGACCTATGGCATACTGATGAGAACTAATAAGTTCGAAACCGGTCTATGTCTGGTCAGGGAATTGACAAATGACATTGGCTACCAATCTTTCATGATTTGTAAGGTATAATTCAATGCAGGTCGGGGTATTTGCCCGCTGAGTAGTTGTTTCCTGCAAATCATATGTAATAACATATATATATATATATATATATATATATATATATATATATATATATATATATATATATATCATTATATGTCAGTTCGTTTTAAATGGAAAATACTTCTTATATGAGTTTTTTGCAGTTTGAAAATTCTGTTGGCTTCTACTGAGTTTTCCCAGAAGATGATCCCATCCCATATTTAATCCTGGAGTTACTTGTACTGCATTCAAATACGCGTAACTTTTTATTTCACGATATAGATTTAAATTTTTTTTTTATATCAAACTATTCCCAGAAGTTTAAGGGACATTTTCTGTCATATAATATATTGTTGCGTTTCATAAATAAAGGCTGTAGATACCTGTGCGTGACATGTTAGTCAAGCAATGTATTCGAGTGGTGGCTACTTACACGAAATAAAACACAATTTAAAAAATTAACGTTTTAATTACCAAAAGCCTTGGATGGATGATGATTATACTTTTACATATAAATAATAAAAATAGAAATAAATAAAAATAAATCCTAAATAAAATTTAACATTTAAAAATGTTTAAAAATCAAGTTCAAGTTCTTCATTATCTATATTACCAATAATATTCTTGAATTGTAACAACATTACGACATTATTTGTATTTGCAGGCGCATGTACATTTTAAATTGTCCCCTAAGACATTGGCATTTTTGCGAGATGCAGTTTTTATCTTTACACGAAATATTAACATATCTCGCATTTCATCCGGTATTGTAAAAAGGACCGGTCCAATACCTTCTGCATTTGTGTCCCACCCAAAGTGGAAAATATTAAACTCCTCAACATTGAGTTTATGACTATTATACCAAATTTTGCACTGTAATAAACACCCAAAAATCGAAATTTGCATATAATTTAAAATTAAGAAAAATAAGAATAGACCAACCGTAGCACATGCTGCCTGAACGCATCTTCTGTTGGAGGAAGTTCTGCTGACCATTTTAGTGTAGTCTTCTTAGATCATCCAGACTTTCAACATTGTCATGCCTATACAATTTTGCCACAAAATTTCGATACATGCAATAGCATCTTCTAGATTGGATTTATGGAAATTTGAAAAATTTCTGATTTCTTCCAGTTTTCTTACCAATTTTAAAAAAGACACTAGTATCGCAACCAGTTAATGGTAAATACTAACAGAAATCTGATCCCTGTTTAGATGATATAGAGTTTACATCAATGAACCTTACTTTATTAGTTGTTTGATTGGAATGACCAGTTTGAATATAAATTTTTTTGTTATGAAATAATTCAGAGAATACTGCAACATAATATAAACTACAACGAGAACATTAGTATCTTCTGACTGAATGACAATATTCTCAAAAATTGTAGATTTCAATAATAAGGAAACTAGGCTAATACGAAAATGGCACTTGAACGTAATTAGACAAACTTTTACTATGCATAACTCAAGACTACTGTACTGAAAATGTACGATTACTCAAACCCACCGTTTAAATATGTGTTCTTCTGTCTCCCTTCACAACAGTAACGTGTCACGCGCACGTTCAAACCTATCTATAGCCTTTATTTATGAAACGCGACAATATATTATATGACAGAAAATGTCCCTTAAACTTTGGGGGATAGTTTGATATAAAAAACATTTAAATCTATATCATGAAATAAAAAGTTACGCCTATATTAATGCAGTACACTACTATTTTTGTTAATTATTCCTTAACATATTTAGTTTTTTCGAAATACAGGGTGTTGCATCATGAGAGGGACATAGCTTAATAGGAGGTAGAGAACATCAGTGGTAACCGGAACCTCCCATAGAAATGTCTCATTGGGCCTTCATTACGAAGTTACAGGGTGTTAAATAATTTTTGGCCAAACCTGTTTTTTGTCATAACTTTGACAGGGAATGAAATAACGGATTCATATTTGGTACGGGTAATGTACTAACGAGCCCCAAGAGGTACATGTATAAAAAAAAATATATCCAGGTCCGGACTCACTATAATTTATGTTTCTTCTTTGCATCAATAAAACATCACCCTGTATATATTTTTTTAAATTTCGATACGACATTCGAAAAGAGCAAGAAAAAACAAACAAAATGGCCTATTTCATTTTTTTGTTACACCTTCGTGGTTATTTAAATACGTTGTTAAATGTGCAAGAAAATGGATTACAGAACCCTATTAAATGAGAGGCACATGAAATAAATAGTTTTATAACTAAAATTTGCAAAAATTCTATTGAGTCTAGGTGGTCTGGGTGAATCCTAATTCCGGCACGTTTTAAAGGTCCATTTTGGTAAAAACTGTGGTCCTAATAAGTAATCGGGTATGAAATAACAAAATTTTTAATCAATCACAGTAGGCTTGTTCAAAGTGACAGATAATAAAAAGAAATCTCCTAAAGAGTTGAATAATTGTTTGTTAGTAATTTAATGTGTCAATAATCCGCATTTAGTTAGTGAAAACTTGTGAAAATATTTTAACTATGCCAGTAAAATTTACAAACGTGGAATATGCTGACATAATATTCATCTATGGTTTCTGTAATGGAAATGGTAGGTCGGCGGAAAGAGAATATCGGCTGCGTTTTCCTGGTCGTCGATGCCCTAATCATAAAACTTTTAGTATGGTGTTCCAGTATGCAAGACAACACGGAAAGTTTCCTACTTCTGCAGTTGTGGAGCGTGTTTTACAACAAGGTGTGCAGGAACAAAACAATATTATAAACGTAGTTCAAGAAAACCCAAATATGAGCACTAGACGAATCAGTTTGGCAACTGGTATTCCTCATTGGCGAGTATGGAGAACCCTAAGAAGAGAACGTTACCATCCATATCATATCCAGCAGGTACAGCGTCTTCAACAAGGCGACGATATCCCCCGCCTGGCATTTTGTCATTGGTTGTCTAACCATCGCCCAGTCATTTACAGAACCTTATTTACGGATGAGGCACAATTTACAAGGGATGGAGTAAACAATTCACGAAATAATCATAAATGGGCACAGGAAAACCCACATGCGGTACGCCAACGCCGTTCGCAACACAGGTTTTCTGTAAATGTTTGGGTCGGACTTGTGAATACACATTTGATAGGGCCACATTTTTTTGAAGAAAGATTGAATGGTGAAATTTACTTTGATTTTCTTCAAAACATTTTACCGAATATGTTAGAAAATATCGGTATAAGAGGCATGTTGTTTCAGCATGATGGGGCCCCACCACATTTTAACCTTCAAGTAAGAGAACACTTAAACAATGTGTATCCTAATAGATGGATTGGACGCGGGGGTCGTCCACATTAATGGCCACCAAGATCTCCTGATTGTAACCCTTGTGATTACTTTTTATGGGGCCACTTAAAAAACGAGGTTTATAGCATTGAAATTGAAAGTAGACAACATTTAATCCAGTGCATCGTTACAACCTGCGACGAAATACGGAATAATCCAGAAATGATACGTCGAGCAATTGGTGACCTTTCTAAAAGCGCAAGAAAATGCACAGAATGTGGGGGAGGACATTTTGAAAATTTACTTTAGTGTCAATTACGTTTTATTTTTAAACACATTTAGTTATTGTTTTGTTATTTATTGTTAATTGAATGGAAAATATTTTATTTATTTAGATTTTAGTTTGTTCTCTTTTCCAATTTTTATTAAGTATAAAATGTTGATGATTTTCTTGATCAAAGTAACTGGTTGCTTAGGCCTAAATGGTTTAAATTATCTGTCACTTTTATTGTTTGAACAAGCCTACTGTGATTGATTAAAAATTTTGTTATTTCATACCCGATTACTTATTAGGACCACAGTTTTTTACCAAAATGGACCTTTAAAACGTGCCGGAATTAGGATTCACCCAGACCACCTAGGCTCAATAGAATTTTTGCAAATTTTAGTTATAAACTATTTATTTCACGTGCCTCTCATTTAATAGGGTTGTGTAATCCATTTTCTTGCACATTTAACAACGTATTTAAATAACCACGAAGGTGTAACAAAAAATGAAATAGGCCATTTTGTTTGTTTTTTCTTGCTCTTTTCGAATATCGTATCGAAATTTCAAAAAAATATATACAGGGTGATGTTTTATTGATGCAAAGAAGAAACAAATTATAGTGAGTCCGGACCTGGATATATTTTTTTTTATACATGTACCTCTTGGGGCTCGTTAGTACATTAGCCGTAACAAATATGAATCCGTTATTTCATTCCCTGTCAAAGTTATGACAAAAAACAGGTTTGGCCAAAAATTATTTAACACCCTGTAACTTCGTAATGAAGGCCCAATGAGACATTTCTATGGGAGGTTCCGGTTACCACTGATGTTCTCTACCTCCTATTAAGCTATGTCCCTCTCATGATGCAACACCCTGTATAATAAATCGATTTAAAAAACTTTTCGAGTGTAAATCATTCTGTATGAATAACTCTATCTATCAGACCAAGAATAATTTATCTAAGTGCAATAGTTTACTAGTTATCGATTTTTTAATTTGAGAGCGTGCTGAATAAATATAACCATGAATTCTGAAATTAGATGGTCATAACTTTGGTCTCAACCAAGGTAAAAGGTCGTCAAACGAGAATATAATACATTTATTTATCTAGAAGATGGTCTAGGTCTCATATCTTTCTACTCCAAAAAATTTTTTTTAACGATTTCATCCTAAATTCTGCTTTACTATAAAGGTTCATATAGGTCAGAGCTGAACCGTTATAACTATTCTAAAAGAATGAGATGTGTGCTTGCATTGCATGATTATTTAAAGAATATTAGACAAAGGGCTTTCCAAAAGGATAAGTAAAGGAAATTATGATTTTTTAATGGGATATTAGAAAATAAACTTGAGAACTTTGAGAATAAACTTTTATTTTCATATTTATAAAATCTCATATGTTATTTTCACATATAATGTTTCTCTTATGACCCCTGAAATACTTAAATCTATTTACATTTATATTATTAAAACACGATTCAGATGAATACAAAGTTTTGTCAAATCCTCAATAAAATATACTACTGTTCTGAAGGGTGGTACTAAAAACAATTTTTTCAAACTAAGAATTCCTTTTGTTATTGATTTTATAAGATTGATTGCAGAATCTGATGCATCTACGTGAAATTAATGTGACACCCAATGACTATGAAAATATTGGAAATCAGTGAGGTATTGAAACAAAGAATATGTTGCATAGTTGAAATTATCTTTACATTACATTGATAGACGAGTACTACAGATATGCATTTTTAGGAATTATTCAAGTGGAACTTTCACATCATTAAGAGAACACTTAATAATAATAATAATTTCTTCTAGTATTAACCGGGATGAGGTAGTTGTTTTAATATATTCTAAAATAGTTTGTGTTTTAAAGTGTTTATTATTAATTTTTGGCTTAATGCTTTACGCATTGACACATTCAAAATAATAATTTTTAAACCTAATACTTTTATATTAGCATGTTCAGAAGGAAGGACATCAATATAAATATAATGAAACTAGGTAGGTAGTCATTGAAATTACATGTAATCAATCCACTGATTATGTTCGTAGAAAATGCTTCGGCTTGCAAATCCTATGTTTTTTTACAAATATGATGTTGTGCGGGATAAACAGCGAGTGTAAATTCAAATTCTTTACTACCCTCTGCATGTATAGAAGCACCCCATCTTGATAAAATAATCGAATTCCGTTTTCTGGAAATATTTGGCTTATCATAATTACATAAAAAAAATAGTCTACCAATTTATACAAATTTAAATTATTTACAATTTTCGTCCCTTTTCCTGTTTTTGTAGGATTAATATTTTTCGATTTGTAGCATGAATTTGATAAGACATGAAGACTGAGATATGTTTTTCTCATTTTTCTTGTTTTTGATGTCTTACAGTCAAAATAGTTATTTCAAACTTTCAGAATGAAAAAATATACAACTTTTATTTACATTTTTTGGTGTAAAAATAATATATGAAGTTATACAGCTCTGAAAATGTTGCCAAAGAGAGGTGGAACTTTAAAAATGTTATGTCGCATTGTCCTGGAGAATATTTTAAAGAAATTCTTTTTCACACTGCTGCATAACAGAGGTAGCGTTCAAGACATATTTTTATTTGTGGTGTCAATAGACCTAACCCACTGTCGCCCTCATTGCGTCATATTAATGCTTTTTATATTTTTTTATATCTTGCATCGTTTTTTTTATGTTTCCAATTCATTCTCGTCTATTTCTTCCTTAGCATAGCATCACTTGTAAAGTCTTCATTTTCAAATTGCTCAGTGTTTCCTGTGCATTTTACTTCCATCACTATTCATTATTGATATCATCTTCATTAAGCATGTCACATCTGATACATTCCCGCACATTTCTCCGCTGCAATTTACGTAAATAATGGAACATTCCATATCGGATTTGTGACAACAAACTTTTTCATTTTGTTATATATTTGCAAGATATTAATTTCAGATGTGCTGGTGGTGCAGGATAGGTCTTTGTAATTAGTTTCAGTGCATATTTGGTTCTGTACCAACTCCAGTTATTAATTACATAGTTACTCATACAGCCAAACAACTCAATACATATTAGGTCTATTAGTGTACCACAGCTGCACTGGTTTGTATGTCTTTATATCATATATCCATATTGATGCCGGCTCTGTCACTCAACATTAGTATTACACTTCTTGTGCAAAGGAATGGACCTATTGTTATGATAATATAACCTATAAAATACTGCCAAAAATTAATATCAAATGCAAATTACATTCCCTCACTGAGAAGCTCTGCCTAAGTCACATCTGAGGTGCAAGTCCTAACAACATTCATTGCGCCATACTTTATCTTTCAAAATATTTATAATGTATTCTATCATTATATAATTGGCATATATTCGTATTCCATCTGAAATGAAGTTTAATGGAAGTCAAGTAAATGGTGCTGATATTGCAAATGTCTATGCGGAACACTTTCAATGTACCAAATAACAAATTCACTGAGGATATTGAATGCACTGATATGAGTGATATGTTGTAGTGGATGTTATTGGCGAGCATGGTATCATAGAAGCAATTAACCATCTTAAGTGTGGCAAGGCAGTGAATGGGTCATGATAATATACCTGCTTATATTCTTAAAGGTTGTAAATAAGATATTCTGGCTCAGCCGCTTTGTTACCTATTCAATCTAGCCCTCAAAACAAATACTTTGCCTAATGTATTAAAAGAATTTAGAATACCGCCTGTATATAAATGAGGGTCTAGAAATGAAATTGATAATTATCGCCCTATTACCATACTTTCAAATATTTCAAAATTTTTTGAGTCCGTCATTTAGAGGTATATATATATAATGCGGTCAAGAACAAAATTTCTGAAAATCAATATGGATTTTAACAACTAAAATCAGCGTGTCAAAATCTCATTAACTTTGTGCAATGTACTTCGGAAGCCTTGTCAAGAAATCATCAGGTGGATGTAATCTATACGGATTTTGCCAAGGCTTTTTATAAGGTTGACCATCAAGTGTCAAAGCTGTCAAGCTTTTCGTTATCTGCTTCCCTTCCCTTAATCGCGTCTTATTTGAGTAATCGGAAGCAATACGTCTCAGTAAATAATTTTAAATCTGTTGAGTACATTGCAACCTCTGGTGTTCCTCAAGGTTCAAATCTCGGACCCCTGCTATTCCTTACATTTTAATGATGTAGTTGACACTGTGGATGAGTCCAAGATTCTATTGTTTGCTGATGATATCAAATTACTTAAGGAAGTATCATCTATTGATGATTGTGTAAAACTTCAGTTGAGCTTAGACAAGCTATATCAATGGTCCAATTTTAATAAACTTCAGTTCAATGTGGCTAAATGTAAAACTATGACCTTTGCATATGTAAAAAATCCAATCATAATAACTACCCAACGAACAATGAAAACTTGCAACATGTAAATGATACCACTGATTTGGGCATTAAATTTGATACAAAACTGAGTTTTTCACACCATATTGAATATTTAGTTAGCAAATCAATAGTAACCTTGGGTTCATATTGCGCAATGGTAGACAATTCCAAAACAAAAAAACTTTGTTGATATTATTTAATAGCTTTGTCAGATCTAAATTTGAATATTGTAGCATAGTCTGGAATGCTTATTACATCAAATATATTCAAGCAGTTGAGAATATTGAGAAAAAATTCATTAAGCATTGCGAATTTATATTAACAGGATATTACCCCAGTAATAATGAATATTTGTTGAACTTGAAGCGTAGCAATATGCTTTCCTTGGCAAACAGATGTGTTCTTTCCAGTGTCATACCTATATAAAATTATCAACTCCAAAATATCTGATGAATGGTTACTTAGTTCAATTAAATTCTGTGTACCTAGACTCAATACTCGTGTTAATAGAACTTTTACGTTTGTAACGCCGCGGCAGAACTATCTTTTTAATTTTCCAGTTTACACAATGTGTGCAAATTTTAATTTACATCAGGACTGTTGTGGCATATTTGATGACTAATTGCCTAGGTTCAGGACTAGTATTATAAAGCACATATGTGATAACTTGCCTGTTTAGATCTTTTGCGTTGAAGCTTTTGTTTTTATTATTCTAAGATACGTTAGGTTAGGTTGAGTTGGCTGTTCATGATAGTCCCTCCCGGGTCCTTCCCCCACCAGGGAGGGACCCGGGTGGATGGTCATGAACAGTTTAGAGTAGGGTTAGTTTAAGTTAGAGCAATCTGTAAATGGATTTATTATCTGTAGATTGTGTATGAGATAAATAAATAAATATGTTAGTAATAGAAAGATACTTTTATAAGTAAAAAAAATACTTGATAAAGAGATGCATTCAATTACCTCACTGATTTTAAATTTCGCACGTTAGTTTTTAACGTAGGATCACAAAGACTAAATATTTGCAAAATAAGTGCCACTGTACTGTAGTATTTTTTATTAGATGAAGAAATAATCTTTATAACAAAATTTTCTTTTATACACCATATATTACAGGTGTTTGTGCTTGCTATTCATTTACATTTTAGTTTTACAATTGTTTTCACATTTAGACACTTAAGAGTGTAATAGCGTAATAATTCTTTTGTTTTTGCCCGATTTAAATCAAACATCTCAAAAGATAGATTTAAGACCACAAAATCACTTTCCATCTTTAAATGAAAGGCCATCTATGATGCTAAATTGTATGAGAAAAATCAAAAGTCTATAGTAGGCATTTTTTCATCAAAAAATTGTATCAATTCGAACACGAAATCATTCAAATCATCCAAAGCTAGTTCTAAAAAAAATGAGGTCTTGATCAAAGACATTCCAGTCCCAAACTCATTTTGATAAGCATGCTTTGACTTCTTTGTTTCTACTGAGACTAAACTTCAGATTCAGGGTTTTTGAATGATTTCGAACAAGTTTTGTTAATAAAATTCTTTTATTAAAAAATGCCTACTATGATTTTTTTGATTTTGTTCATATAATATAGTATCTTAGATGGCCTTGCATTTGACAGAAAGTGATTTTGTGGTCTTAAATAGTCCTTGGTGACCTCTATCTTTTGAGATCAGTTAGATTTAAATTAGACAAAAACAAAAGAATTATTACTCTGTTACATTCTTAAATGAGAACACTGTATATGACATAGTTTTTCTTACATTCATTGATACACATACTTACTAAAATTTGTAATATACTGAGACATAGTGCAGGTGACGATAGACAGTAATTTGAAGGAAAAATGTATGAAACATAAATTCAGTGTTCTTTTCATCTTTTTATGAGTTTGACTACTAACATTGTTCTGATTATAAATTCTACAAAAAATAACAAAATCAACCAGTATATTGGAAAAATAACCCCTACACCTGTGACATTTATGTCAAAGGAACAGTTGGAGGCTATTTTTTTGCCAACTAATACAAATTATAACAAAAATAAGGACAAAGTATTTCCCTGATGTTTTGGAAACCAGATCTGTTTCTTTTTCAAAGTTATGAAAGTTATGATTTAATAATATTACAGATTTTGAATTTTTCTTTTTGTGTTATTAAAAAAGCCGTAATAACATAGTTAAATGAAGATAAATGTGTATCTAATTGTTCTACATATTTTTGCATGACGTGGTTGCCCAATGTTAAAAAAGGACTTAATAAACAAGTAATAAATATATCATTTAGAATATCAACAGTTCTGTGTAAGTAGTAAGTATCTATGGATATGATGTAAACACAATCCTACAGTTGCGTATTTAACATATAGTGGAGTGTGTGAGTCAGAAAATTGTAAGTATTTTGCTATGCAATAAGAGTACCTCCCTCCTCCGTTTTCGAGGATGCTGAGTACGATGTTGCTGGTAGAATTTCTCATTGGGGTTGCACATCCCCCCAAACTGCCAAAAACCACTCCCGAAAGGGGTTAGACGCTTATCACATCTTTTCTAATGGTGAAACTTAGCGTACCCGTTTTCGAGGATGCTGAGGACGATGGTAATGCTGAATATTTCTTCCAACCCCTCTACCAGCTAATATACACCTCCCCCCCTCCCCCTCCACAAAAGGGTGGAAATTTTTTTTTTTATATCACCGGTAAAATGCATTTAACAATCGTTTTCGAGGATGCTGAACACGGCGGTGATGCTGAATGTTTTTCTGACCCCTCCAACCCTTCTAACGGCTAATAAAACACTCCCGAAAGGAGTGAAAAACTTTTTTATCTCACCTGCAAAATATATATGCCGCCCGATTTTAAGGATGCTGGGCACGGTGGTGATGCAGAATGTTTTTTTATCCCCTCCAACCCCGCTAACGGCTAATAAACACCCCCTGAAAGTGTTAAAAAATACGCCAAACCCTCGATAAATTTTTCGAAACTATAACAGAATCAGACTTATTTCGCATGAAAAACATGATCCACGTAAAAACGCCGTTGGCAGAGGTTTTTATACATTAAATAACATTTTCGCTCTACGGAGCGTTTTTTATGCAAAAATATCAGAAACTCACCAAGGAGTGTAGTTTTAGAAAGTATCATGAAAACCGACTTTAACTTCAGAAATTTCGAAAATAAAAACCCTTTTAGGAATCCACGTTGTGTAGCACTGCAACTCATGTGTTGTTTATTTATTTATTTATTTCTACAACTATCCAACGGGATAACCCCAGTTACAGGATAGGAAACAAAACAACAATATGAAATATAATTTTCAAAAAAAAAAAAGTACAGTGACAATGTGTAAATAATAATACAGACATAGGTATATAATGCGAGAAAAAGACAAACATTCCTGACAAACAAGTAAGGTAAATAACAAAACAAGCACTAAACAAAATTAACAGAACTTATAATACAAAAACATTTTTTATATGTGCATTGCTAGAATTATATATATATATATCAATGCTGTCTAGCACAGTGGAGTAATTGCGGCACACCGTATACAGAGGAGAGTAATGCAATATATTAGTTTTAGCCGTCTTTACTAAAAAGTTTCATAATGTCGCCTAGTATATGTTGGTACATGGAAATTGATTTTACTCAGTATTTCGGTCGCATCATGAACAGAGTTTATTATGTTAAACAGAAAGATAACAGAGTGCATATTAGACGAACCAGTAAGGATTTATAGTTGTGTGTGTCAAGTAACAGATCGTATGGAAAGCCAATAGGAGGATACACATTATTTTCTTTATAGGACAGATACTTTAAAAGTCTCCATTGCACTCTTTCTAATACCTCGATATATTTTACGTAATTTGGACACCAAATGACAGAATTATATTCTAGTCGGGATCTGACATATGAGTTGTATAACAGTTTAATTGTTGATGATTTATGAAACTCACGGGAATTACGCATGATAAATCCTAAACTTCTACTGGCAGCTGAAATTACTTCATCTATGTGATCGATACAATTTAATTTTGAACCAAAAAATACCCCTAAATCTTTGATATATTCTGGTCTATCAAATAAAATACCGTCGATACTGTATGGAAACATTAACATATCTTTTTTACATGAGTATGTGATAATTTTACATTTGTTTATATTAAGTGGCAACTTATTTTCCCTACACCACAAATCAAGCCTATGGAGGTTTTCCTGAAGGATGATGCAATCCTGAGCGCAGTTTATCCTAACATAAATTTTCATATCATCTGCGTATAGTAGATGGGGAACATTCAAAGAGCTAATAGCGTTATTAATGAAGATGTTGAAAAGTAACGGCCCCAGGATCGATCCTTGAGGAACACCAGATAGGACTTCAAATTTAGTTGAAGCAAGCCCCTGTAGCATACATATTGTAATCGATCAGAGAGATAGGATTTGAAAAGTCTCAGTGCATTCTGTGACAGACCACATTTATCTAACTCAAGGACCAATATACTATGAGTGAGCCTATCGAAGACCTTGAAGAAATCTGTATAAACTACGTCAACTTGACCTTGATCATCCAAAACCTCCGATATATACTGTGTGATACACATTAAGGTTGTAGTTGTCGATCGACCCTTCATAAAACCATGCTGGTGTATACTGATACTGTTTCTCACGTGACTGTATAATATATCATGGATGTAAAATTCAAGTACTTTAATAAAATTGTTATGAGGCGATAATTCTCTATATCATTTAAATTGCCTTTTTTAAAAACAGGACATATACGTGACACTTTCCAAATTTCGGGTATTGTATTTGAATGTACAGCAAGGTTAAAAATTATTTTTAGAGGTTCTACTAATACGAGAGCACAATCACGAATTAAGAAAGCTGGAATATTGTCCGGACCCGTGGTCATATTTGGCTTTAATCTTCTTATGCATTTTAAAATATCATCTTCAGTGGGAGCGTTAATATTTAGAGTAGTGTTTGCATTTATATTTGATAACGTCTCATCAAGAACATCTATGTCATCAGCATCTGAAGTATATGCGTTTTTAAAAATTTTTGCAAAGCCCTCTACGACTGAGTAGCCATTATCTACCTCTTTATCATTCAATGTCATATTAGCTAGGACCGATTTATTTTTTCGTATATTAGAGATGTAGGACCAAAATCTTTTAGGCTCGTTCTTAATATCCTCTTCGGTAGATATTATAAAATTTTTTTTGAAAATATCAACTTTTAATTTCGCTCTCAGTTCACTAAAAGCTAAATTAATTGCAGGATCATTAGATTTTTTGTAAAGCTTGGATAGTTTCCGTTTTTACTTAATGTCACAATAATTTCTCTGTTAAACCTCAGAGGATACTTGCGCTTTCTATTATTTGGTGATGTCGAAGGTACACATCGATCTAATACACTATATAAAATTTCATAAAAATACCTACAAGCCTTATTGACGACATTATATTCATTCAGAGCCGACCAATCAATATGTAAAATTTCATCGTAAAGTAATACCAAATTAGCTTTTTTGAAGTTATAGCTTTTGACATCGTTATATGCAAGAACATTATGAGTATCATAATCCATTGTCACGGCTATGTCCAGTGGTGGATGTTAGACATCCTCATGAACTAAGTACAGCGATGGTGTAGAAACGGAGCAGGTTATTGTGCTAAAAACTAGGTCAAGCATACGATCTCTGTTATTATAAATATTATTGTATTGTGTAAATGAAAAAAAAAATTACTAATTCATTTAGGCACGTAACCAAGGCGCTATCAATATTCAAAGAAAATTCCGGTATGTTGAAATCCCCTAGTAGAATTATTTCGTAACCATATAAGTATTCTAATGAAATAATGCTTTCGAAAAACAAATTCAATTGTTCGCAAGTAACTTTAGGAGGAATATATATTAATATAACATACCAACAGTTTATGCCTTTCCCAACTTTTACACCTAATATGTCTATCATAGGCAACTGATTAAAATACTCATTGTTTTTGACAGAAATTCTGGTAACCATCAGCGAACTTTTACAAGCAAGGAGCACACTGCCCCCTCTGGATACGCCCATGTCAATAAATTTACGATCTGAGTGTTAGACTGTATAATTTTCATCAAACAGTTCCCTATTTAATACACCGGACGTCAACCAAATTTCAGTCATCGCGAAAATATCATAGGTATTACATAATAATAACGCGTTATTATATATTTATTGCGTTTTACTTTTTAGACATCTGACGTTTTGGTAATATATATGGGTAACGAATTGCTTAATTGTTTTATTAGGTAAAGAATTGTTATTATTAGTCTTATTTACTACACTTGCAAAACTCTTATCTACGTAAATATTAATATCTTCTGATAATTGCTATAATGATCCCATGATATGTCACTTTTAAATTCTTGTAACTTACGGACTTATACCGGACAACTTTTATCCCAAGATGCATGATCAGACATCGACTGAATATTTTTATCTTTATGATTCTTACAGTTGACACATTTTAAATTTTCAGCAGTACAATCTTTGACCTGATGGGGGCCGGCACATCTAGGACATGCTAATACATTTTGACAATTATTGGATATATGTTGAAAGCCGCAGCAATTAAAACACCGCATTACGTCGATACCCTCATAAACTGGACAAGCATTATATCCAATGAATATGTGTCCACCATTAATAGCCCTCTTGTAAAGCTCCATGATCAACTTGCAAGACAGCGTAGTATATATCTCTCTCATTTTTAACTTTATTAATGCTTATACATTCAATTCCGGACTCTTCATTAAAAATACATTTATTTTGACTAGAACTTCAGGATCATATTTTCCTTGAAGCTCAGCGACTCTAATCCTTGGGTGAAGACCTTTAACCTCCCTGATGGTATACTTTCCGGATAAATTACTTTCTGCCATATCCCTAAACTTCTTTAAATCCGCGTTTGAAGTGCAATTAATCACAATCCCACCTTAGCCGACATTTTTTACCTTGGACACAGATATATCAGACTGCACCGGATTAATTTTACTAAATAAGTCAGCTTGAGTCTCAGAGTTACTTTGTGCAGGATCCTTGGGTTGGACAATTACAGGGTTAGTTTTGCTTCTATTGACAACGCTAGCATAAGAGGATGAAGCGGCTTGCAGGTTGGCATTGGCTTTTAACAACATCAAATTTGTTCTCAATAACCTTATTAATATCGTTAATTATATTGGCTTTAAATTCATCAAGAGTGTTTTTTAAAAGAGTTTCACTAACAGAAACACTGTTGGATAGTGCTGATAGATTTTCATTAATATTTTTAACATCGACTTTTATTTCCTCAATAGACATGACATTTATGACGCGGCAACTTTTTTTACAGTCATCGCACAAATAAAAGACATTTTAGGTTCTTCTCAAGTAGTAAGAAGTCTGGCTCAGTTAAACCAATACAAGAAAAATGGAACCTTTTATTACATGTCCCTTCACAGCCTATCAACCGTTTATCCGACTTTTTGTGTCGACACTTGCCGCATTCCGACATTATAGCTGTTTATGTAACAGCACTCATAATATACACACAGATACGATAACTTAGTCCGGTCCTGGTTAAACCAAGTTAATTTCAATACAAACGTTTTTGTCATTTATCAGTTTTTATTCCAGCAAGATCTGTTAAAACTTTTTGTTTACTGATTAAAATTTAATTTCACGAAGAGTCAATACTTCAATAATTCAGACAAAAGTTTTACACTTACGTAAATATTGGGCACAGAGACACTCTTAGTACATAAAGGGTAACACCTCCCCCAACAAGTTGATGTAACTTTATTTTTTTATTTTCTGCTTAATACACTATAAAACTCAGTTCTAACGGACCTCACGTATATCGTGATATGATATGTATGTAAACTGTTATGTTAAATATAAGGACAAGTTCTCTAGTCCCTAGTCAAAGTTTTTTGAGAGTTAGCGAAAATAGCCCTTAGCGTCAAGTGTGACCTTTCACTTTTTAATAGTCAATTTTGGCGGAAAAACTGTGTGTTTTCCGCGTATTTGCCTTAAACCGGTTCCTCAGTGATTCGGTGTCAGAAAAGTATCTTTACCATTACGTGCATGGGACTGCCTTGCCTGAACGTATGAATCTATAGTTAATAATAATATAATATAATAATAATAATTTATTAGTGCCAATAATACAAAAGTATTTCACACAGGTCAAATAAATAGAAGTAGCATAGCATGTTATACACAGTAGTTACCGTGTGTGTAAATAAATAAATAAATAAAAAACAATTAATGTATATAATAGTAAAAATTAAATAATAACACTACAATACAAAAATTGTAAAAGGTCAAAATTTAGTAAAAACATAAAATGTGTGTAGAAGATAATTATGCACACTTCAAATCATTAAAATTTGAGGAAAAATATTCTTCAAATGTATAAAAAGCATTGGCTATTAAAAATGACTTCAGTGTATTTTTAAACGGAAGGATTCCAAGTCTCCTGATTGTCAAAGATAGACAATTAAAGAATTTTATGGCATAAAAATTTGTGCTTTTACGTGATTTTAAAAGTCGTAAAGAATCCGGACAAATATTATCTCGATTTCTTGTTGAGTATCCATGAATTTCACTGTGAGAGTTGTACTTTGATTCATTTGCTTTAATGTATAATAGACATTGTAATATATACGTGCTGGGTAAAGTTAATATATTTAGCTCTTTAAATGCAAGCCTGCAGTCGTCTCGATATTTTAAGCCATATACAATCCGTATGGCTTTTCTTTGTATCGCGAAAGCATGGGTACTGTGAGATGAATGTCCCCAAACCAAAATTGCATAAGATAGACGGGAGTGAATGAGACCATGATAAGCGGTGATAACTGTTTTCTGAGAGACATTACTTGCAAGGTTTCTTAATAGATACGTATTTGTGGAGACTTTATTACAGACGTGGTTTATGTGCTGCGCCCATGTTAGTTTGCTATCAAGATATACCCCAAGAAATTTAATACTACTCTTGTCATTTTCAGCTACGTTTCTTAGGCTAAAGACCATTGTCTCTGTTTTGGACTTATTTAAACTAAGTTGGTTTGCTATAAACCAGTCCTGGGCTTTCGCCTGGGCATTATTTACATTAGCAAGTAGGGTGTCAAGTTCTTTATGTGACTGGATAATTGTGGTATCATCTGCAAACAGGACGAATTTAGACGAAGTGATATCAGTAAGGTCATTTATATAAATTAGGAACAAAATTGGCCCTAGTATGGAGTCCTGAGGTACTCCGTATTCCATATATGTGTGATATATATATATATGTGTGTATGTGTATATATGTATATGTATGTATGTATATATGTGTATGTGTGTATATATATATATATATATATATATATATATATATATATATATATATACATATATATATTTATTTTACTAGAGTATATATTTTGATTGTAGTTGTTACATTTTATATTTGTGTCATTTGTGTACCTTTTACTTACACCATATTGTTCTATTTATCGATATTTTATTTAAATCTGTTGTTATTTGTCCTGTAATTGGGTTTCACCTGTTGGATGAATTATATAAATAAATAAATAAATATATAGCACACTTGATTTATTATTTTGATACATGGCGTACTGACATCTGTTACTAAGATACAACTTTATTAAATTACTGCTGTTTATACTTAAGTTATAAAAGTTCAATTTACTTATTAAGATATTATGTGACACACAGTCAAAAGCCTTGGATAAATCTAGGAATTGAGCATATATATATTCACTGTCTTCAAACCCGTTACTTATTATGTCTGTTAACTTGTTTATGGCTAAAGTAGTAGACAGCTTAGTTCTAAAACCAAACTGACTGGAACTAAGCAGATTTTCGGATTCAAAATAATGTGTTATTTGAATTTTATTTGATTTTAGAAAAGAACAGTATGATGGAAATAGGTCTGTAGTTTCCAACATCATTTATGCTGTCTTTTTTGTACACAGGAATGACTTTAGCAAGCTTAAGTACGTCTGGAAATTTGTGTGTGCGGATGCAAATATTTATTAGGTTGGTTAGCGGTATCAACATTATATATCTTATCGCGTTAAGGATTTTTGTTGCTATTAATGATTTGCCACATAGCTTTATGGGAGTTATTAGAGCTTGAAATAAATTTATCGTGGGCATCTCTTCTTGCTTTACAAAGTTGTGACCTGTAATAAATCCTATGAGTTTTTATTAGTCTTTTCAAGTCCTCTGAATGTGTTCTCTTACATATATCCTCTAAGAAATGCAACGTGTCTCTGATGTGTTGTAAATCAGCATTAAACCAGTTAATTTTAGATATTTCAATGTCATTTACTAATTTTGATTTTTCAGGGAATGCTTTTTCAACAGCTGTTGTTATGTAATTAATGAATTGTTCAAATTTGTTGTCAATCCCTATGTTATTGTTATTTACAAAACTCCAGTCTATTTCTTGCAAATAACTATTTAAGTAATGTAAACCAGTGTCACTAATAGGTCTATAATTTATTCTCTTATATGCTGATTTTGGTTTAGGGTCATGTAGGCTCAATAAAATACCTAAATGGTCGGACAATCTTGGGTTCAGTATTGTCCAGTTGAAATTGATCTCATTAAAGTTAACAAAGATGTTATCGAGACAAGAGTGATTTCTGGTGTTCTTATTATTTACAGGATTTAAACCAAAAGATAAAAAAGTGTTCAAAAGCAAAAGAGTATTGTTTTCATTCGTGTTAAAGTGCACGTTGAAATCACCCGTTACAATGATTTTTTTAGTTTTATTTTTATTCTTTCTAGTAATTATGTTTAAAGCCAGTGATAATTTCTCTAAAAATATATTAAAGTCTCCATTTGGAGATCTGTATATAGTTAAAATTTGTGAATCAGAGTAATTTATGCCCACTATTTCACAATGAAATTCAGTCGATAAATTATTTACTTGTTTAATGGGAGAACAGTTAAATCTTTTTAAACAATATATTGCAACACCCCCGTGTATACTTTTCGTTCTAGAAAAATGAGTTACAAGTTTGTAATTTTTTAGGCACACATAAGATATTTCATCATTTAAGAACCAATGCTCATTAATGCACAAAAAGTCAAGTTTGTTCTCATCTAAAAATATTTCTAATTCATTGGCTTTATTACGCAAACATTGAACATTTAAGTGAAAAACGTTAAGAGTTTTACCTTTGTCCATTTTTGTATTATTAATAGCTAATCTATTATTGTGATGGGCATCTCTAAATGTTTGTCTAAAAAATGTTCATCACTGAGATTTTGATTTATAGTTTCACTTTCCACTATTGGTATCACTTCCCGTTGTTGAACTATGTTCACTCCAGCTGGTGGTGAAGACGCATAATTATCATGTATTTTTATGAATATTAAATTTTTTTTGAAACACACATTAGTCAATATAAAATGTGAGACAAGATCAGCAAATGCGTTGCAAGTTAATTTTCTTTCTTGATCGTCATTAATATCTACATATTGAATCCTGCCTTCAGTACATTTATTAAACTTGGACAGAAATTGATTAAGTTTTAGGTTGTACTTTAGCATACGTTTTTTCATATTGTTGTTCCTGTTATTGAGAGGGATTGAAGAAATTGCCACAATATAATTCAAAATCGTTGCGATTCAAGCATTTTTAAGCTCCGAGGAGCGTCTTAAATTATCATTGAACTGAAAAATACATAAATAGACAGGCAAGCAAAAGCCCACCAAAATTATAAACATTGAACTTTTTACTGAATCTTTTTGTGTAATCGTTAGCTATAAACCGCACATTGGATGGTAGTTGGTTACATTGTAAGTCGTTCCGTTCCTCACCATGTGTTGTACACAGGCCAGACTATTATAGTTGTCATACATTTTCTTGAATGTTTTGTAAAAACATAATTTTTTAAAAGATTTAATATATATATTTATTGTCTTTTTCTTGTGTTTCAAAATTCCTTTTCAGGTTAAATTTAAGAAAGTGTTAGTATTTACTGTGTTAAATTTATAGTGTTACGACGTCCAATTGGTACCATTAGTGAAGCTATTAAGCAAAAATGGAACAGTAAGTATAGATTTTTTATATTATTCTGTCTGAAATCAGTAGAATAGAATAGAATACACTTTATTTCAAAAAATTTAGTCACACAGATCTAAAAAGAATGAAAGGGCGTTATATTAGAAATTAAGATTAAAATGAGCAATAGCTACAATTACACAATTAAATGGATGTATATGAGATGACGGTATCTAACACCAAACAATTTACATATGAAACATAACGGTCAAAACACAAATATAAAAATATTACACAATTACACAGATTTATTACAAGAGTATATAATTAACATTTAATTCGAATATTGCATATATTCCCTCACAGTGTAAGGTTCCATCTCTAGTAAATATTTATAAATAGCTTTCTTGAAACACTTACAGTTAACAGTATTTTTTATTTCATCAGGCAGTACATTGTAGAATTTTATACACGAATAAACTGGAGACTTTTCTGTCAGAGTAAGTCTATGCTGGGGAAAATTATAGTTTAATGTTCTCGTTTGATGATTATGAACATGTTTATATTCATCAAATATTTCTTTATTTTTATTTAAGAAGAGCAAGCATTCATAAATATATATTCCAGTGACCGTCAGGACACCAGTTTCTTTAAATTTTCCGCGACAGGACTCCTTAAACCCTAGATTTTGAATTGTTCTTATTGTTCGTTTTTGTATCACGAAAACATCATTAATATTGGAGCAATTCCCCCAAAATATTACACCATATCTTAATACTGACTGAAAATTTGCATAGTAAATTGTTTTTAAAATTTCAAAGTTTATATATTGTTTTAAGACTCTAAGTGTGTAGTTGACTCCATTTAATTTTTTGCTTATATATTGAATTTCATCAGACCATGTTAAATTTTTATCTATATAGATTCCCAAGAATTTGGTGTTGTCGTTTAAATTAATGATTTTACTCAAATCTAAGTTTGCTTGTTTAGTTTGAAATTGTACATAATTTGACTTATTTTCGTTTAATATTAATTTATTTCTGGAAAACCATTCAGTTATATTTGTTAATGCTAAATTTTTATTATCTATTATGTTTCCCTGGGAGTTTCCACATACTAACAGATTGGTATCATCTGCATAGCTTACTAGGTTAGTGTTTTGATTGGCCAACGCATGTGAAAGATCGTTAACATATATAATAAATAATAAAGGGCCAGCAACACTGCCCTGCGGAATTCCAACTTTTATCCTTCCTTCGTTTGAGATGTATGTATCAAAGTCTTTTTCAATGGTCACTTTTTGAGTTCTATCCGAGAGGTAGGACCGAATCCACTGCAGGGGTACTCCTCGTATTCCATATAGTTCTAACTTATCTAAAAGAATATTATGATCTACACAGTCATAGGCTCTAGATAGATCTAGGAATATTCCCAGGGTAAGTTGTTTGTTTTCAATATTTTTTATAATTTTTTCTACAAAATTAAACACTGCAGTTTCAATGGACCTACCTCTTATGAAACCGTGTTGATGTTTACTGAAGATATTTTGTGATTGGAAGAATTTTAATAATCTATTACACATTGCTATCTCAAAGACCTTTGAAAAAGACGGCAAAAGGCTTATTGGTCTGTAATTTTCTTTAAGTGAAGAGTCTCCCTTTTTATATATTGGTTTTACTATAGCTAATTTAAGACGGTCTGGAAAAATTCCTTGATGAAAAGAGTTATTGATTATATAACTTAGTGGGCGAGATAATTCGTGTACGCAGTACCGTAAAATACTTGTGGGTATTTCATCATATCCACCACTCATTTTATTTTTTAAGTTTTTTATAATGTTAGTTATTTCTTCTGGAGTTACTGGATCTACATACATAGAGTTAGTATTATTAACAATATTACTATGGAACTTTACAATTTTTAAGATGTTTTAGCAAATTTGGGGCTGCATTGACAAGATACTCATTAATTTCATTGCATATTATATTTGGGTTTCCTTCTATTTCAATTTCTTTCGATTTATTTTTATTTCCTTTGATGGAATTCACGATTCTCCAAACACATTTCGACTTATTGTCGCTATTTTCTATTTGATTTGAGTGAAATAATTTCCTGGACTGCTCTAATAAACTGTCGTATTTCTTTTTAGTTAATTTATAGGATTCTTTATATCTCTCATCGGAATTACTTAGGACTAACATTAAATCTAACTGTTTTTTACAATCTGCCAATTCTTGACCATTATAATAATTACATAGATTTTTGTTGCCAACTCTTACTGGCTTTATAGGGAAACATTCATTAAAAATGGGTAATATTATCGACATAAAATTGTTCCATTGAGCATCTACATCTGTATTAGAGCAGCTGTATACGCTAGACCAATTTTGTTGTGATAATATATGCTTGAATCGATTTTTGTTTTCATCGTTAAATATCCTCTTATTGCTAATGTTTCTCTGATTATTTCTCTTAATGTTAAATATAACTTTTTGAGCTGTATGGTCCGAGATATGAGTATTCATTACTTCCGATATATATTCGTTACAATAATTGGTGAATATATTGTCAATGCAGCTTTTCGATCTGCAGTTTACTCAGGTATAATCTAAGATGGTAGGAAATATATGAAATGAATTTAGCAGAGATACAAACTCTGTAGCATTTTTATCTTTAGATTTAATGTCTATGTTGAAATCACCTGCAATGAAGATTATATTGTTTTGAGATTGAGCTTTTATTAAAAGTTCTTCCATTTTTGACATAAATATATTTATGTCTGCATTGGATGGACGATACACAGACACTATTATCACTTTCCCTATGTTCATTTTTACTTCCACTGCTGCACATTCCAATGTGTTGATAATTGAGAGTTTACACAAATCGTCTCTAATTTTCCATATTACGTTCTTCCTGCAGAAAATTGCTGCTCCACCGTGAGAGCCTTCTGTCCTGCAGCATGACGACGCCAAATTGAAATTTTCAAGATTATATGATTTTAACTGTGTTTTTGATTTCCAATGTTCTGTTACGCATAGGAAACTACATTCTTCGTGTTCGTTAAGTAATATTTGCACTCTGTCCAAGCAGTTTCCAATTGATTGTAAGTTTTGATGTATTATACTACACTTCTCTGTCAATAAAAGTTTCTTTGGTTTACAGCAGCCTATAGGCTTTGGCTCAGCTGTAATAACTGTTGACATTAGACTCGATTCAGTTTTCTTAGCTTTGTCGCTATTTTTTAGACAACTAGGTATATTATTCCTAACTTGGTTTTTGACTGTTGTTTGATTTCTTGATGTTACATTATTCCATTTGTTCTTGGAGTATTGCTGAGTGGTTGAAGCGCCCTGTTTTACGAAACTGGAGCTAAAAACGAGATAGGCTGTGTATTGACGTTAATATCAGCATCATTTTGAGGGGTATCCAAGAAACGCCTTCCTCGTCTAAAATTGAAACGGTCGAAAGCTATTTTCCTTGGCCAGAACTTTGAATCATATATTGTTGTTTGTAGGTGAGGTTGAACTCCAACCATAAAGGATTGATTATCAGGATTTGTATTATGGGTGACTAATTTTTTAACTTGCACATCATTTGTATTTGTTCGGGATTCAATATATTTTTGCTTGGAACCCTTCAGGTGAACATTATAATATCCACTATAGGAAGGATAATAAAAATTAAAAGTCCTTCAGACGTGTAGAAATGGATCGTTCACAAAAGGACTGAAAATATATTTTTTTGTAAAATAACAGCAAAATTCATATACTACCTGTCTTCGAGGATGCTGAGCATGGCGGCAGTGATGAATGTTCTTCTGACGAGAGTACGTTCATTCAAAGTTAGGCGGGTTCCCGAGAGTACAGCATCCCGCGCGCTTCCACGCACCACGTTGTAAACTCGATATTCTCATGACTGTGATTAGAATCATATGAATATTGTACTGAATTCCATTCAATTCAAAATATTTCTCGGAATTATTCCTCTTTACACTCTAGCTTTTCCACGTGCATCTGTACGTATCAATGATTCAATAGACCTGTTTTCATAAGTACTCAATTATCCTTTTCAGCTAAAGGGTAAAGAAAGACAATTAATTATAATCACGGAGAGAAGTAAGATTATTTTTCCCGTGATTAGCATCGGGTGTTCGTTAACCGTTAAAGGGGTTGCAGGTGGTCAGAAAAAATATTGAGCATCCCCACCGTGTTCACCATCCTCGAAAACGGGGAGTACGCTAAGTAAAAGAGGAGGAAAAAATGTGATAAGCGTTTAACCCATTTTAGGTGGTTTTTGGTCGTTTGGGGGGGTTGTGCAACTCCAAAGGGAAATTCTACCAGCACCATCGTGTTTAGCATCCTCGAAAACAGCAGGAGGAGGTACTCTTGTTGCATAGCAAAATATTTACAAGTTTGTCCGATTCACACACCACTAATATACAGCAAATAAGAATTGTCTTCATAAATTTGAAAAAGGAAACAGATTTAGTTTCCGAAATGTCAGAGAAATGCATTATCATTATTTTATTATAATTTGTATTAACATAAACGTCACAGGCGTAGAGGGTATTTTTCCAACATACCAGTTATTTTTTGTAGAATTTGTGATTCGAAGGTATTTGTGGTAGAAAAGCCCATAAAAACAAGAAAAGAATATGAACAGAACACCACAATTAACGTTTAGAGAGTTCAGTGTCCTTCACATCTTGTTATGAAATCCTTTGTGTCTATTAACCAGTTATACTTTAATTTTAGAATCAACATTTATTTTCACATATATAAAGACTCATATTAACATGTTTACATATTATAACACCTTTTTCTTACATCTATTGAAACAATTAGTTTTATAACAATTCTTTTGTAATAGAGTGTAACGCCGGCTCCACACGTGTTATTTCGTATGCAAATGTTTGCTATTTGTAGAAATGTACACAAGTGTGGATGGAATGTTTGTGTTTGTGCACAAATATTTGATATTTGGTCCGAAAGGAACAAGTTCCCGCTTCGAGTCTGTAAATAGACGCACATCAAAGGGAACGCCACACCACAAATGCTGTATACAAATAATCAGTAACTGCGATGTTATGTGTGGAGAGTGTGTTCGCCAAATATTCATAAACGAATATGTGTACATAAATATTAGTAAAAGTACGCGAATATTTGTGGACACATGTGTGGAGCCGGCGTAAGGGAGGAAAGTGATTTTCAATATCCAAATTTAACAAACCGCATCAAATCTATATCTATACTAAACATAAAATTTAATGTATCTTACTGTGGGATGAGATTGTGGTAAAACCCATCAAATAATATTCATAAAATCCGATTCGTCCAAAAATCACAACGATCTTTTAGATTTTAGGAACTGCAACAAGATCTAATTACTTTGCGATTGCGTGTGACAAAAAGCTTCCAAGAAAATTTTTGGAAGTACAATAAAATTTTTGAATTGCTCTGTCTAATCTGTATCGAAAATTTAATTTTCGTCAGCGCCAAATTTATTATACCCGCCATCAGAGCCTATTGAATGTAAGGCTAGACTAGGCTAATGGTGTTCAATATGGAGTACGTCTGGGGAGAGGTGGTTCCATTTACTTTTCAAAAGTATGTGTTCTTTGTGAACACAAGGAATTAAATAATTTTCTTTACTACACTACTAAGTATACTGTGTCCAGCTTCTCACGCCGGGATTTTCGTTGTTCTAATTAGGAACTATCAGCATTGAACATTAAGCTCCTTTTAGCAACTATCCCAAAAAACCCATTGTAATTTCAAAATAAAATTTTTATACAAAGTTGTGTAACTCTATCGGAACTTACTCAGAGAGTCTGTTAGAAAAATGGGTCTATAGCTCTTCAAGAAAGTCTGTAATAGTCAAATAGTACTTTGATCTGAACAAAATTGCGCCCTCGAATTTGTCACGCTCAATGTTATCGGGACGACCTAAAAGTCACCATCTTGAAAAATTTCTGAATCGTTTTATCTCGTGTTCTATTGGTCACACGGAAAAAGTTATAGAACAGAAAATGTAAATGAAATTCTACATATTTTCGGTAATTGCCGCGATACCGAGAAGTTAATATTTCAAGCGGCAGAGGGCGCCGAAATTACCAAAAAAACAGTTTTATAGTCTAGGCGTCAGAGGTTGAATATCACCGGATTGATGGAATAATTCCTAAAGAAGTTTTTTTTCTATCGCTTCTTTTTATGTTTAGAAGGAGATTTATTAAAAATGCCCCCTTCAATTCGATCCGGAACATATTTGTTTAAACAATTGAAGGTGGAAATTTTGGCGCTTTTTTAAATATCAATAATAGGACAAAAAAATCAAGAATAGAAATTTATTCTCCATTAAATTCTACATAAAAAAGGGCTCTACATTTTTTTCGAGTGGTGTAATAGTTTTGAAGATAGAACCGTGTGAAGGAGCGTGCCGGACTCCCCTCGCGCGCTACGCAGCAATCGACACTTCGTTTTACACATTATAACTTTTTGTTCAATCTTCAAAACTATTACACCAATTGACCTTTGACATCTTTTTTATATAGAATTTAGCGGAGAATAAATTTCTATTCTTAATTTATTGTCCTATTATTGATATTTTCGAAGATATTTAAAAAAACGCCAAAATTTTCATCTTCAATTGTTTAAACAAATATGTTCCGGACTGAATTGGAGGGGGCATTTTCAATAAATCTCTTTCTAGACATAAAAAGAACGATAGAAAAAAGCTCCCTTAGGAATTTTTATAACAAAAAAAAACCCTGACACCTGGGGTATTAATAATTTTAAACTTAATTGGACATCTAAAATCAATGAAATCGATTTGGATAATTATGTGTATAGCTAATATGTTTACCCAAACAGCTGGTAAGTTGAATTTCACAACATTGCTTTAAAAAAACTGAACACGAGATAAAACGATTCGAAAATTTTTCAAAATGGCGGCTGAAACAAAAGGGGGGAGGTCACCTTTTTGGTTTTAGACTTTCTAAGTGGTCCTGATAACATGGGCATGACAAATTTGAATGTGCAATTTTTTCTAGGTCATATGGAACTTATTGGTATATTTTTACTGTACTACTGGGGAAAATTTCATATGATTTTGTTAAGGATGTAAAACATTTCCGTTTCCGTACCAAGAGTCATAGTTTATGCCGAAACAGACCATACTTGGTTATTTGGTGATTAGTAGTTCACTAACGCTTATATACCATGTACAGGGTACATGGGAATCATCATTTATCTGGACATAAAATATAATTTCGTTGCAAGCATTTCAAGTCTTATTCACTTGCTAACCCAAATCATTTATAATAGAAATACGAACAGACAAGTAAATAAGACACCCGAAAGTTGCAATTACTAAATTGTTAACTGGATATTTCCTGTTGGTCAATTGCTCTAAGTAACTGTTTAAGGTAGTTGGAAATTACACTTCACGAGGTTTTCGGTACTCACCATGTGCAGACAATTTTGTATTATTTGATTTACATCTTTTATTCAAAAACATAATATTTTTAATCGCAAACTCCTCTATAAAATCCTTATTTTACTATAAGGAACGTAACTAGACTGCAACCAACAGCTACTCTCCGGGCTATGTGCCCCGCCGAACGCTGAATTACAAGTTACAAGCCTGGCGCGTTAAGTGTAATAATTGCATATTACCATCAAAACGCTATTGCTTCGATTGCAACAAACACCAGCCGAAAGACTGATCCTACTTAAAGGAGCTCTCTTACCAGCCGTCACACACCACTTGCAGACTGCAGTTTCGAGCTGTTGGCTCTCGTCAGTGCAAGGTATTGTTACGTCCTTACAATTTGCAGTAAACACTTTGTGGATTCCAAATAACTTGCAACAAGAATTTTCACAAACCACTGATTTATTTAATCACTAAAATTACACTAGCAAATACTTAAAAATCACACAACTAATAATAACTTAATCTAATATAATTTCACTACTTTTAAAACACTAAGCACTTTACTTTTCTTCTTAAACTTGTCAACTCTTGTCTAACCTAAAAACTCTCTTGTCTGTTTACTTCACTAAACTGCATACTTCACTCAACTGAACTGTTCCCCCATCTGCTGGAGTCACCTCTTTATATACACACTTGGAATCCTTCTAGAACTCTTTTCTAGAATTCTCCATAGTTTTCTACCATGTAATAGATGATTGTTCGTCAATTGGCTCATAGACGGCGCCACCCTACTAGTCAGGGAAGTAACTAAGCTTCTGAGGAAAACTTTGAACATGAACTTAATCACATCTTTCCTTGTTAGAGGGCAGCACATAACACTGCCCCCTCCTTAAGCCTGAACGTCCCGGTCAGGCAATTCAGATTCCCCAACATACTTCATACTTCGCCAACCTATCCAAGTGCACGATCTTCATCTTGGACTTCTTACTACGTTGAATTCGGTAAACAACGTCATTGATCCGAGTGATGACTGAATACGGTCCTTCCCAGGGTGGGTGAAGCTTCGGAGATTTTCCCTTCTTTCGCTGTGGGTTATATAGCCAAACCAGATCGTCCTCCTTGAATCCTGCTGACGTTCCCTTCCGGTCATAGCGAGCCTTCATTCTGTCACTAGCTATGCTAACTTGGTTTCGAACCAATTCGTGGACATTCCTCAGCTGTTGACTAACTTCGTCTGCGTAGTCATCCACGGACAGTGGCTTCTTATCTGGTGTACCAAACATCAAATCACATGGCAGTCTGATCTCGTGCCCAAATATTACACGAGCCGGTGTCTGTTTAGTCGTCTCATGAATGGCAGCCCTGTATGCCATTAAGAAAAATGGTATATGTCGATCCCAATCTCGCTGGTTCTTGTGAACTACCTTAGAAAGATGTTCCTTCATGGTTTTATTATGTCGTTCCACCATTCCATCTGACTGGGGATGAAGAGGGGTTGTCCGAGTCTTGTGAATGCCCAGCAACTCACAAATTTTCTGAAATACCCCCGACTCAAAGTTTCTCCCTTGATCGGAATGTAGCTCCAGGGGTACACCAAATCGGCATACAAGGTTATCCACCAAAACTCGAGCAACAGTAACTGCTTCCTGATTCGGAATGGCATAGGCTTCCGGCCATTTACTAAAATAGTCCATAGCGACCAGGATGTATTTATTCCCATCATCTGTCACTGGGAATGGGCCCGCTACATCTATAGCAATCCTCTCAAAAGGAGCTCCGACGTTATATTGCTTCATTTGGCCCCTGCTCTTCGTCTGTGGCCCTTTGGTAGCTGCACAAGCCTTGCATTTGCGGCACCAAGCTTCCACATCTTGACGGCTATTTATCCAATAAAATCGTTCCCGTACTTTAGCCAATGTCTTATTCATACCAAAATGTCCCCCGGACACTCCATCATGTATTTCCTGAAGTACTTTTGGGATCCGACAGCTGGGTATCACCAGACGCATGGTAACTTCCTTCCCATCTGGACTTTCCCATGCTCTCTTTAATAGCCCATCTATAACCTTAAGGGAGTCCCATTGTGCCCACAATGCCTTCAGCTCCACACTTTTGTCCGAAACATCCTTCCATTCCGGTCGCGTTCCTTTTTCTTTTGCCCTTAATATAGGACCAATTACGCTGTCATCCATTTGTTCTCGTCTTAGAACTTCCTTTGTCCAATCATCTGGAACATCTACCTGAACTGTGTTTACTATTACCGTGCCCTGTGCTTTTTCAACCCGATAGCAGTGCTTGCAGTCATCTTTGCACGGTCTTCTTGACAGAGCATCTGCATTTTTATGAGACTTTCCAGGTCGGTGTTCGATTGTGAGGTCATATTGCTGCAGTCTTTCTATCTAGCGAGCCAGTTGACCTTCTGGAGTTTTCAACTGCAGTAGCCATTTTAATGCAGCATGGTCGGTCCTGATTTTGAAATGTTGGCCATAGAGGTACTTGTGAAAATGGTCCACGGACTTAACAATGGCCAATAGTTCCTTCCTTGTTACACAATAATTCCTCTCTGGTTTGGACAGTACCTTACTGAAATACTCGATTACTTTTTCCTCTCCATTTTGGACTTGAGATAGTACACATCCAATTGCGGAGTTGCTAGCATCCATGTCAAGAATATAGAGGCCCTTTTGTTGGGGATATGCTAGCACAGGACTACTGCATAACGCTGCTTTCAGCTTCTTCCATGATGTTTCACACTCCGGTGTCCACTGATATTTAACTTTCTCCTCCGTTAGCTGGTGTAGTGGCTTTGCTATATCCGCAAATCCTTCCACAAAACGTCTATAATAAGTGCAGAGGCCAAGAAAGCTTCGTAATTCGTGTACATTTGAAGGTCTCGGCCAATCACGCACGGCAGAGATCTTGTCCGGGTCTGTCTGTATTCCCTCCGAAGATACGACATGTCCAAGGAATTTCACTTCTTTTTGGAATAGTAGACACTTCTTTGGATTCAACTTTAGGTGTGCATTTCTGATTCTCCCAAATACTTCTTGAAGATTTTCCAAATGTTCCCTGAAGTTTCGTCCCATAACCATTACGTCATCAAGATAAACTAAGCACGTCTTCCAAGTTAGTCCTCGGAGTACAAATTCCATCAATCTTTCAAAAGTAGCTGGCGCATTGCAAAGTCCAAAAGGCATCACGGTGAATTGATATAAACCACTACCTGTTGAGAAGGCAGTCTTTTCCTTGTCGTCAGGGTGAAGTCCCACCTGCCAATACCCACTTCGAAGGTCTAGAGTTGAAAACCATCGCGACCCTGCCAGCGTACTTAATGTATCGTCAATTCGTGGTAGTGGATAGCTGTCTTTCTTCGTAACATCATTCAGCTTCCGGTAGTCGACACAAAATCTCAAAGTTCCGTCTTTCTTGGAAACTAAAACTATCGGTGATGACCAGGGACTGGTTGATTCCTCAATTACTCCATCTTGTAGCATCTTTTGAACCATCGCAGCAGCTTCCTCCTGTTTAGCTAGTGGCAACCTCCTAGGTTGTTGGCGGATTGCGGCTGAATCACCAGTGTCTATCCGATGCTGTACTACATCAGTTTTCGTGAGGATGTCTGTGTTTTTGGCAAATACCGCACTTTCTTTCTCCAAAAACTTGATTGCCTCTCTACGTTCATCCTCAGATAGGTGTTCAAACTGGGAACTCAACAAAGTCACAACTTCCCTGTCTACACTGGTTGGCGAACATTTCTCCCCTTGTTCCTCGCACCTTGCTATCCACTGGACTGGTTCGTAGGATCCTATTGCCTCGCCTTCCTTGAAAGTTACCGAGTGGGAATTTAAATTAGCCACTCTAATTGGAATTTTGTCTTTTGTCCGGGTCAGAGTTCTTGCTAAGATTACGTTTTCTGTCTTAATTGAATCATCTTTTTCAACAAGGCCAACACGGTATCCACCAGAGTTTCCTTCCAGAATGGCCTCGATTATTTGTTCTGAACGGGCAGGAATCTTGATTGTCTGAGCCGTCAGTAGCCTCACTTTTTGAAATCGGTCATTTGCTGTTGACAAAATAAATTCTTCGTTTCCAATCTTTAGAACTCGTTCTACCACGTCAAGTATAAATTGATCTTGTACTCCCATAACATCCAGCCCCAAAATGAAATCATCAGTGATGTCAGCCACAATAACCCTATGACTAAAGCACAGGCGTCCAAACTGCAGATCTAGGTCAACTTCTCCATGAACCCTTACCCTGTCTCCTGTGGCTGTTCGAACGACCAATCCATTTTGGCTTTTATCAACTTTTATTCCTGATAAAAATCCGGGTCGCACTATTGATGACGTGGCACCTGTGTCGATAGTGAAGATACATTTCCGTTTGTTTACATAGCCATCCAACAGCAGACTACTCGGGACTCTTCTAATCTGGGAAACCCGTATCTCTCTGGGGGCACCGTGTTCACCAGCCAGCACAGCCCCCAAGGTGCTGGCTATCTTTAGTTTTCCTGCGGCTCTTCAGTCGTTGCAGCATTTACTCTCTCAGGGCTCCGCTGCCGACAGTTTCGCTTAATATGCCCTGTTTTGCCGCACTTATAACAACGAATCACCTTCCTTGATTGTTCATCGCTCTGTTCTCTTTCCTGCTTCCTTGGAGCATCTGGTTTTGTCATCAACTGGGTTATCATTTTGTGCATATCAGCCATCAAAGATTCCATATTTGATTTTTCTAAACGGTCCTCTTCTTCTACATTCATGGTTCGTACTCTCGGACGTGCAGTCTCTTTGTAAGCGGCTTCAACCTCGAGGGCATGGATCAAGGCTTCACTACCAGTCTTATCTCGGGATAATCTAAGGACTCGCCTGATCTCCTCATCTCTTATGCCATCGATGAAAGTACCAACTGTTAATTGTTCCTGGAATTCTTTGGGCGCATCCGGGTAAGCCAGGTATGTCAGTCGCTCAACAGCTGCTTCAAAATCTTGTAAACTTTCCCCAGCCTTTTGTGTGCGTGATTTGAGCTGAGTCCGGTATACTTGGGCGAGGTGTTGGTCGCCATATCTTAGATCTAACGCAGCCTCCAAAACTTTAAAATCCCTTTGCTGCGTCACTGGGATAGTCTGAAGCAACTCTGAGGCTTGACCTCTTAATGCTAGCACCAATGCCATAGCTTTGTCTTCATTACTCCAATTGTTTGCGCATGCCGCTGCCTCAAATTGTCTCTTGTAAGTTGACCAAGAAGTTTGACCATCAAAGGAAGGCGGTTGTAATCGAGGGCCTGACGATGATAATACCAGCTGGCCCCCTTGTTCTCTTAACAGTCGCTTAAGTCGTTCTATCTCTCCTTCAACTGCACGAAATTTTTCTTCCATATCAGTAACTTTCCTTTTAACTCCACTAACTTCCCCTTCGACCTTATTTACTTTTCCTTTGACATCACCTACTTCTTCTTCGACTGCGGTCACTTTTCCTTCGACGCCAGTCACTTTTTGTTCAACTTTATCTACTTTTTCCTTGACCTCATTAGTGGCTGACAAGATAGCATCTTGTTGCACCTGTATAATTTTTCTCAATTCTTCCTTTTCTTCTTGTCGTTTTCTTTCTTGTTCTTCCCTTTTTTCTTGACGCCTTCTTTCTTTTTCTTCTTCACGTCTCTCCTGTTCTTCTTTCTCTCTCTGACGTCGTCTTTCTTTTTCTTCTTGACGTCTCTCTTGTTCTTCTTTCTCTTCTTGGCGTCGTTTCTCTTGCTCTTCCTTTTCTTCTTGGCGTCGTTTCTCTTGTTCCTCTTTTTCCTCTAGCATCATTTTTCTAAATGCGGCGAACATGTCTTGCATTTGTTTTTCAGCAGCCATGCTTCTTGTTTCCATTCAAAAACTAACAAACAACACTAACAAGCCTTATTTACAGTCTATGCCAGGTACAAGTCACACTAACACAAATTAGTCTTGTCTAATGTTTATTACTTCCCAGTTCAACTCACTTCACTATCTCCAGTGGTTTCCAAATAGAACACTATGGAACTTCGTCAAATTCTTCAGAAATTCTGTTGCAATTCCGCTTCTGACACCAATTGTTACGTCCTTACAATTTGCAGTAAACACTTTGTGGATTCCAAATAACTTGCAACAAGAATTTTCACAAACCACTGATTTATTTAATCACCAAAATTACACTAGCAAATACTTAAAAATCACACAACTAATAATAACTTAATCTAATATAATTTCACTACTTTTAAAACACTAAGCACTTTACTTTTCTTCTTAAACTTGTCAACTCTTGTCTAACCTAAAAACTCTCTTGTCTGTTTACTTCACTAAACTGCATACTTCACTCAACTGAACTGTTCCCCCATCTGCTGGAGTCACCTCTTTATATACACACTTGGAATCCTTCTAGAACTCTTTTCTAGAATTCTCCATAGTTTTCTACCATGTAATAGATGATTGTTCGTCAATTGGCTCATAGACGGCGCCACCCTACTAGTCAGGGAAGTAACTAAGCTTCTGAGGAAAACTTTGAACATGAACTTAATCACATCTTTCCTTGTTAGAGGGCAGCACATAACAGTATTATGTTTTAATATTCCGCCCTCTAAAAGCACATTTGAACTATCTTTTATTCATTTTTATATTTTAAAACAATCTCAATATACAAATTTATTATTTTCCTCTTTTATTTGTGTCTGTGTTCTTACTTTTAAGAAAGTAATATTAGGGAAAGCCATTAAACATTAATAAAGTACTGTGGAAGTTTTCAGTTAATGTCATCTACAAGACATTGCAGAGAGCTAAAATCGACAGTAAGTATAATTTTTGTACTTTCATGTACCTGAGTTGAAAAGAGCCTGCTGTGAGAGTGGAAATCGCATTCCTCTGACACAGAAAGGTGCGTAAAGTGCCTTATAGCAGATTTAATAAAACAAGTTCTTCAAACAGCCAGAGAATATACCTTTTACAAGATAAAAGGGTTGAAAAATATTTCTTTCACGGGCTACGTCGGGTGATTCTGTCTAATAAATAATAGCAAGAAAATGAAATGCTATGGTGTGATTAGAATAAGTATTCCCTGGAACGTTGATTGGTTTAGATTGACCACTAGAGTTGTCGGCCAGATTCTAAAATACATTTAACAAAAAAAAAATATATGTCTAATTAGAAATATATTGTATTCTCATTTATATTTTTAATCTACCTCCTTTTCCTTTATGAATAAAAGTGGTATTGATTTAAATTAATATTCAAATCAATATTTTGCCATGCCACTGGTTCTAAGTGCTCGACTGACAACTTGGTTCAAGTGAGAGTCCCAACTGAATCACATTTTTATAACGAGTTTGTTATAGATTGTAACTTTTTGTAACATTCTTCACTTAAAATATGCTGCACTGTACTGCTCTGCATTGAAACTAATAAGTAGAAAGAATTCTTTTACTGTGCTGCCGGCTTTGTGCGCCTGCTTGAGAACTGAGTATAGATGAGAGCGCCAGCTGAAATATCTTACAGGGAATTTGTTATCAACAGTAGTTTCTGTGTAATATTTTTCAAATAAAGTCTAATACTGCATTAGAACTGATAACTTCATAAAACATAAATTTTTATCCCCCTTACGCCTTATTATGAATGGTTTTGTGTCTGTTAAGATCTCCTTTATGTTTTGTCACATATGTACACATATCGCACATGTGTGTTATCACTTCTGATATATCTTTATGTTTAAGCAAATGTGTCCTGAAGTTTCCTCTATATTTGGTCTCAAAACTACATTTAGAACACTTGTACATATTTGTCTCCGACGCTTTTTTATGGGTTATTACATGTGCTCTCATATTTCCCATACGTTTTGTCTGATAAACACATAAATCACACTTATACATAGTCATTTTTGATGAGGTCTTATGCATCAAAAAATGCTTTCTTAGATCGCCTTTGTGAATCGATTCAAAGTTACACATTACACATTTGTATGTGATGATATCTGATGGGTTCTTATGTATAATGTTGTGGTTGTCAAAAGTAATTTTATCATTGGTTTCAAAGGTACATACTGCACACTTATATGTTTCTATCTCTGCGGGTTTCTTATGTGTTAAAATATGATTCTTAAAAATGTTTTGTTGTTTTGTGTCAAATGTACAAACTTCGCACTTGTAAATTAGTGACTTTGATGGATCTTTGTGGTCTACCATGTGACTGTCAAGTTCATCTTTGCATTTTGTTTCAAATGAACAAACCTTGCACTTATGTATTATCACTTCAGATGATTTTTTATGGAGAAGCATGTGTGTATTAAAGCGATATTCGATATGAGTATCATACATACACAATTGACATTTGTATATATTTCGAGCGGACGAATTTTTATGTTTGAGCAGATGAACATTAAAGTTGCTCTTATATTTTGACTCGAATGGACAAAGATTACATTTGTGCATTTTAACTTCTGATGGATCTTTATGACTAAGCATATGATTAATAAGATATGTTTTTTTTTTAGTCTCAAAAGGGCAAAGTTGGCATGTGTGGGTTGTAGTCTGATTTTTTTCTTTTCTATTGTTATTGTTTCTTCGTCTCTCTTTTGTTTTTTCAGATTTTTTATTCCTAAATTCAGATTTTGACCTAAAAAAAAAAAAAAAATACATATATAAAGAATTGAGAGAAACCACAAACATGTATACAAATAAAATGAGATATATGTTTGAATACATAAAAGTACAAATACTGATGGAACAGTTAGAATATTGTTGAACCAGAGAAAAACTTGGAAGCTTAAACCTATTATCGAGCAGTGGTCTATACCATGGTTATAAGATCCTCGAATACATATACAGCCTTGGTGTGGTGCCCAAAAGTGCTGCAGTCAACACCTTCGTACAAGCTAAGCCAGATACAAAGGCTGGCATGCTTAGGCATAACTTTGGTGAAATTACTCACCCGTATTGGAAAGTCATTTAATTTAATTTTTCGATAATTTTTGCTGCTTTTTAATTTTTTTCAAGATCGGATAGGTCTAAATTTCTTAAAAATTTTATTGCAAGAGAATTGATATTTTTGTTATTCCGATTTGATTGCCAAAATGCGATATATTATGCAGATAAATACAAAATTCGTGAAAGTGCATGAGAAAAATGGATAAAACTTTTGACGCATTAGCCACTTCTTGGAGAATATATTTTTATCGTAATCAGGAAGTCAAAGTATAAAAGCAAAATTTCCCCTGAAAAGTTATCACCAAAAATAATGAATTCGATTGTGCTATCAATCATAAATATATATATATATTACTTTAACTGGCTTAATTTTTTATTTACTTACTATAAAATTAGTAAGCATTGCCATATCGAATAGAACATAATGACTAAAACAAATATATATAATATATAATAACGCAAGCTATTAAAAATAATTAAGACAATCAAATAGAGTATATCTCTAAGGGTATTAACGGAAGGTACAATTACAAATGGAGAGGGTCATATGAAGATGCATAAGAAATTATAACAATGAATGAATAAAAGCATTCTGAAAAATGAATGAAAGAAGTGTAAATTACTTCCTATAATTACACAGAGACAACTGAAAACATATTTTATCACAAAATATATTGAAATTGGCCTACCTTTGATTATATTTTTGCACTATCCCTGACTCGATTACAGTATTTTTCTTATTTACAGGTAATTTTAAATTCTCCTGCAAACTTGCATTTTGTTGTTGACACTTCTCAAGGATATCTTTAGAATTAGATATTTGTTTTTCAATTCTGCATTCAGTTTCGGCGTTTCCACTGTTTGTGTCCCCCATTTTTATTTTTGGTGTAAATTGAAAAACTTTATGTAAATTTACTTTGCCTTTACTATTCATACCTTCAATTTCACAATACATTTTTATCTTTTTCTCTATATTTAAACAGTTCATTTTAAATTGAAAAACGTTCTGTAAAGATTCAAAGCATGGCTTACAAATTGTAGATCTATCTGCAAAATCTGCATCCTGAAAAATATTATATAATAATAATAATAATAATAATAAACTTTATTAACCATATAAGATACATAGAGTACATATGGCATGTCAGACAAGTATATAAATTACTCAGCGAAATAAAATACATACATACATATATAGACACACATACACATATTAATAATGTAAATACAAACAACAAAATAATATACCACAAATAGTGTATAAACGGGTTTTAACAGTGTATAAACAGGTTAGGAAAATCCGGACATAAATTCGTCAGAACTATAAAAAACACCCTCTAATAGCACGGTTTTAACTTTATTTTTAAATAACTTGGGGCACTTTATTTCTCTCACAGATTCAGGTATTGCATTGTACAGACTAACGCAGTTATACCATGACGAATATTTAAAAGAAGTTGTTCTGTGCAATGGGATACTTAAGAGCTTCCCATGTCTGGTTTTGTATTGATAGGTATTTGCAACTTGAACAAACGAGCAGATGTTATTTTTAGTGTACATGAGACATTTAAAGATATATATGCATGGCAGAGTCAGAATTTTTTTTTCTCTGAAACCTGTTCTACAACTTTCATTGTACTTTAAGTTAAATATAAGACGTATTAGTCTTTTTTTGTAGGACAAATACCCTACCCATTTCTCTTCCGCACCCCCAACTTATGATGTTTAACGAAATGTGTGAGTAGGCTAAGACACAATAAATACTTAATAGACCACTTTCGTCTAGCGTGTGTTTCAATTGTAAGATGCCAAAATAAGCTTTATTTAATTTATTACACACGTCATCGATATGTTTGTCCTATGATAGTTTAGAATCTAAGGAGGTACCAAGATATTTAATTTCTTCTCCTAGCTCTATATCAAATATTTTAAAATTTATAGGTAGAGGTCTTCTAATGTGAAAATTTATAATCATCGTTTTATTCGTGTTTAATATTAATCGATTTCTATCACACCAGGACCTTAATAAATTTACAACTTTTTCAGCATACAACTGGAGATCATCATTTCTTATTGCCGATACTGAAATTGTCGTGTCGTCAGCAAACACGGTGACATGCCCAGCACTTTTTATGTAATCAGGAAGGTCATTAACATATAGCATAAAAAGCAAGGGTCCAAGAACTGAGCCCTGCGGTACTCCAAGTTTGACATTATGAATGGATGACATGTTATTATTGTAGCTTACTGTCAATGACCATCCCTCCATGTAAGTCTGGATCCATCTCAGGGCAGTATCCCTAATTCCAAGGTCGAATAGTTTGCTTAAAAGCTTTTCGGAGTGAACAGTGTCGAAAGCCTTGGATAGGTAAAAAAACATTGACAAAACGTACTTTCCATCATCTAGACAAGAATGTACATAATTTAGCAAATGACATGAGGCAGTCTCTAATGATCTTCCAGATCTAAAGCCATGGTGTTAAAAAATTATTTTTTTCAACATATTCAATCAATCTCATATAAAAAGCCCTTTCAATAATTTTAGATATGGTGCTGAGTATAGATATCTGTCGGTAATTGTCAATGTCTTCAGAGCAGCCCTTTTTAAATAGTGGAATAACACGCGCAATTTTGAATATGTCAGGAAAACAACCCTGGCAAAACGACTGATTAATCAGATACACTAAAGGACCAATAATATTTATGTTAATATTCTTAAGAATGAAAAGAAATATATCATCAGTGCCACAGGAAAATTCATTTTTAAGTGTATTAGTTATGTCTATAATTTCTTTCTCCGTGACAGGTTCTATACAAAATTCCAATGTATTATTATTTTTTATTGTAGTAGTACAAGGTAATGCCATATTTTGACCAAAATGCTCTTTAATCTTGTTTTCTGCTATTGAGGAAAAATGGGAAGCAAATAATTCAGAGACTTCGTAAGGGTCAGACACATATTCTGAATTGTACTTGAGTATAATATTTTTATTATTTTTATTCCATCTACCAAGTCTAGAATTAATAATGTTCCATGTTTGCTTTGTTTTATTTGGCGAATTATTAATTTTGTTTTTAAAATATGTCTGTTTGGTAATATTGATAATTTTCTTATATTCTTTTTTTTTAATTTGATACTCATTTTTAAGTTGTTGACAATCTGAATTTTTCATGAGCCAAAACATATTTTTTATTTCAGTGCTTTCTTTAATCAGTTCCTCTGTTAACCAATTTTTATCATTTGCATTATTATTACTTGTACATTTTTTTTCTCTATATTTCACTGGACAGCACTCGTTAAAGTACCATACAATTGTTTCTATAAAAAACAAAAATCCATCATTTACATTAAAGTAAAATAAGTAGAACCAGTCAACCTTACTGAGTAATACATTTAGATGTGCATTGCTACTTGTAATGCTTCGTTTTTTTAGAACTTTGTAATTTTCTACTTGATTACCTCGAATTTCATGTGTGGCAGATGAGTTTATACATAAGAAGTGAGATAAATGATCTGCAATGTTTGGATTTATTAAGTGGCAGTCGAACATATTTGCTGGCATATTAGTGGCCATATAGTCAATACAAGTCGAACTGGTGTAATCATCTCTATATGTGAATATTCTGGTATTTTCATTGGGGCAAGTTATTGTAAATTCATAACAACTGAATAGGTTGAAATTTATATTAAAGTCCCCAGTCAATACAATAAAATTACTTTTACTTGAGGCAATATCATCTAGAGCTTGAGAGAGATGCGTAATAAATATATGAACATCTCCACTTGGTGGTCTATATACTAATATGTTAACAATTTTTTTATTAAGTAACTTAATACCTACAGCACACATTTCGATATGACATTCCATGGATAGCCCTGTTATAGCTGAGATGTCAGTTGACTCAATATCATGCTTTACTAAAATAAGAGAACCCCCCCGAATATGTTCATTTGTAGAGAAATTTGAGACCAATTTGTATCCGGAATAATAAAAATTCAAAATATTACATCTGCTTATCCAATGTTCAGATATACAGAGGATATCAGTTTTCCTAACTTCTAAAAATGTTTCAATTAAATTAAAATTATTTAGAAAGCCTTGTACATTTATATGACATACACAGATATGTACATTGTCAAGCATACTTTGTTGAGCGGTGATTCTATCCTGTTTATCTAAGTCCCAAATATTATTTCTGAGAGCCTTGGGTATAAAAAACCAGAGTCTTTTACATTTTTAACACAATTTATGCTTTCCTCTACTGGAGAAGCCAGAAAGGCATTATCTTCTATAACTGATGGACCTTCTCCTATGTTTTGTGGTACGTCACTGATGGTATATGATCTCCTTTCTTCTATTTGAGTAGGTTTGGCCATGTATATTTTGTTACAGTTTGTTGGAATAAATATTAAGCCCTTTGTATTTTTAGCATTACTAACAATATCTACTATATTGTTAGCAATATTTAATTTTTTTTTGGGCATGGTATTATTTATTTCATAATAAATAATATTACCCTCAGTGACTCTATTTAATCTTTGTATAAGTTCATTTAGTTTAGAATTAAATTTGAAAATGTAATTGTTTATTACATCATTTTTGCTATATGGTATAGATGATACAATAATATTAGTATGGCTGCATTTCTTTAATTGAACACATATATTTTTAAAAGATGGATATGATCTGTTTCTAATATCATTGCTCCCACCCATTATTAAAACATAATCATCTACTGTAAAATTCATTGTCGACTTGTCCATACCTTGCATCACGGACATCATTGTTGCATTTGGTTTGATAAATGAATTTATTTCATAATTTTGAAGTTTTTCATATTTACGCAACGACATATTTAGTCCTTTTCCCAATTCATCTGCCAAGATTAACAATTGTTTAGTTTTAGAGAACTTATTTTTAATAACTAATTTGCCACATTCGCAGTGGCGGTCCTAAGGGGGGCATAGCCCCCCCCCCCCCCCAATAGACACCTGAACTTTGTAAATCTACCGATTACCAATTATTAAGATCTCTCTATCCTACATTTGCTTTTAACAGATCACAATAAAATATGCCCAGTAGTGCTGTACTAGTCCTGTTGGAGATAGGACAATAAAAAAGAAAAACACTATTTTGCCGACATTTGGATTATTTGGCGCATACTTCTTCAAGGCTTAATAGTTATAATTAGGGTGATCATATGTACTTATTTTAGTTAGACAGTACTTTCTTTTCGGGTAGTGTCCTACTGTCCTTAAAAGGTTCATTAAGTACACCTAAATGTACTTGTTATTCTTGAGATACAAAAAATTCGAAATTTAAATTTTCATTTACTTTTTTGCAAAACTGGAGTTCGAACTTAAATGAACTGAATGTTTTTGAACATGTGAATTTGAGAAGATAAGTTTCATGAAAACAAATTTTTTTTGTTCATGTGAGGCTTTTAAGGACTACATAGGTCTGGTATTGAATGAATATGAACTGTTCGACGAAGTTGGTTTAATGCAAGCCAGACCGCAAATTTTGAAAGCAATTCTAAGTTCCCAAAAGTGCGACTGGTACCAACATGATGATTCAAGTGCGGTAGTTGCAGGTACGTCGAGAGCAAATTGAAGAGCATGTTGTTATTTTGTTATATTTTGTATTAGAATATAGAATACTTGGTATTTTTATCTGATACAAATATATTTGGTATTTTATATTTTTAAGCCTTGCGCCCACAAGACCTACATTTCGAAGACAATATTATTTTAAATAAAACTTCTAACTTTTAATTTAAAACCGTTTGACCTTGAAAAATCTAAAAGTTTCGCCTGCGGCGCATTTTTAGTCCCTGCCGCCTCAACTTTGATAAAAAGTTACTTTTATCATTGTACTTCTTTTTCTGGAAAAAATATGGTCATCTTAATTATAATGCATCATCTGTAGGCATAACAATTTCATGAACACCAATATTCAATATTAATAGTGATGAAATTGTTGTGCTTAAAAATGTTGCATTATAAATATTAAACCTTGAAGAAGTGTGTGCCAAATACACAACAAAATAGTTCTTCTTTATTGTCCTGTCTCCGACTATTTAAGCGTTAATCATCAAATCCCCTTGCAGCTAACGGTACGTGTACACAGCTGTGCTGCCCATCTTTGATGCCCCCCCCCCCCCCATGTCGAAATTCTGGGACCGCCACTGCACATTCGGAATATGGTACCATGTTTTTCTTATTTGTTGATGTAGAAGATATGTAAGCATGAGGCACATTATTTTTTTCAGTCAGGCGCGCCAATATCCATTGGCTTGATGACGGTCTCGATAACTAGGGCCGAGTAGGACTACTACTCTTTGCTCCTAGATTATCTCTGTAGACCTGGACCGGCCTTCGTGATAGGTGGGCCCGCTTACTTCTACCAGACCCAGCTCGCAAATGCGAGATGTGTCGTGGTATTTTCTGCGGACCTCCCCTGGTCCTGGCTCTTCAACCTCGCTGGCAGAGGTCTCTTCTGGCGCTCTTCTTGTCTTGATATTTTCTTTCTTCGCCAGCTTGTCACCCCCGTGGGTAGGGTAGGACACAGTAAAGGTGTGTCCTACCCCGGATCATCGGAAAGGTAAGGATATGAGCTGTGTAGCTCGGGAGTGTGGAGACCCTAAGTGCTTTTTTAGCACTTTCGGACTCCACGGAGCAAGTAGGACAACGGGCGTTGGACGGTATGTTGTCCGACGCCTGCAAGGAGGTTGGGTTTGGGTAGAAAAACGTCATGTCTCTGGTAGTGGTGGTCCGTCCTGGGGTATCTGAAACAGATCGGTTAGCGGGAAATATAAGTTATACTCACCCGTTGTCCAGAAGCTGTACCCTCGGCCGTTTGTGCCTCGGGGCGTCGGCAGGGTCGTAATCAGTGGCCTGTCTGATTAGCGGGTTCCCGTGCTCCTCTGCTTGGGCGTACAGCTTCTTCGCTCGTTCCCGGATGACTTCAGTGACCGTGGTGTACTCCAGGTCTCTGACGATGTCTGCGTTTCTCACGTACCATGGTGCGTCGACCGCCGTCCTGAGGGCGATGTTTTCCACTGCCTGGATTTTCTTCATGTAGGATTTTGCCTGGTAACCCCACGCTACCGAGGCGTACGTCAGCTGCGGCCTGATGAGGGTTTTGATAAGCGTGACCTTATTCCTCAGGTTGAGACGGCTACCGTTTCCCATCATCGGGTAGATGAGGGCTCTTGTGCGCCGCGCCTTGGCTGTAATAGCGTCCGTGTTCTGTCTCCACGTTAGGCTTTTGTCCATGACCACGCCAAGGTATTTGACGGTGTCGTGCCATTGGATGTCCTCGCCGTTCATGGAGACGTGTCCTGTGGGAATTTCTTTCCGCACTCGTCTGAAGAGTATGGCTTGGCTTTTGTCGGCGTTGACGGCGACTTTCCACTTCGTGCACCATTCTTCCAGGAGTGTGGCCATTTCGTGGAGTTTTCTGGTTGCGTTCCTGGCTTTCCAGGATCTGGCAATTATTGCTGTGTCGTCTGCATACAGGGCCAGGGCTGTGTGGTCGGTCCTGGGGAGGTCTGAGGTGTAGATAGCGAACAGGTGCGGTGACAGCACCGAACCTTGCGGGACTCCCGCCTCCACGGTCCTGTAAGTGGAGAGTTGGTCCGAGATTTTGACCCTTAGCTGTCTGCGGTGCAGGTAGGACCTCACTAGTTTGACGAGTTCGATGGGGTAACCCATACTCATCATTTTAGCTAGGAGGCCGTCGTGCCAGACCCTGTCGAACGCTTTGGCAACATCTAGGAACAGCGCCGCGGTGACTTGCCGCTGGTTGAACCCCTTAGTAATCTCCTCGGTGAGGCGAAGTACTTGGAGTTCGGTGGAATGTCCTGTTCGGTACGCGAACTGTTCATCCGGGATGATATTCAGCTCTTCTGTCTTTTCTGTGAGCCTCTTCAAGATGACCCGTTCTGCAACCTTGCTCATGGCTGGGAGGAGGCTGATGGGCCTGTAAGAACACGGGAAAATTAGTTCTTTCCCTGGTTTAGGGATCATAATGACGTCGGCCTTTTTCCACCTGGCTGGAAAATGCCGTAACCTTAACATCGCGTTTACGATGTTGACTAGCGCCGCTACTCCTTTCCTGGGTAGCTTTTTGAGAGCGATGTTTCCTATCTTGTCACATCCCGGAGCCTTTCTCGGCTTTAGGCTCCTAAGGATTTCCTTGACTTCCTCGGGGGTAGTCGGGCGGATGTGGTCGTCATCAGGCAGGCGGTGGATCCTACGTACTCTGCGCTCGACATCGTCCACCCAGTCCTCGTCCTCGTCATCGAGCTCGTTCTCTCTACACTGCAGTTCTAAGCTGTCGGCAAACGCCTCGGCTTTTTCCTGGTTAGTGTAGACGATCCTCCCTCGCTCTCCGTGAATCGGGGGTATAGGTTTCCTCCGGTTTCGCAGGGCACGTTGGGTATTCCACATACTTCTGTCCTGTGGATCGAGTGACTCAAGGTGGCATTGCCACCCCTCCTGACGGTGTTCTTGGAGGGCGACTTTCACTCTTCGGCTGAGGACGTTATACTCCCTTCTGTCGGCGGGGAGCCTCGTCCTCTGAGCCCGTCTCTTGGCGCTTCTTCTATCCCTTATCAGCTGCCTGGTGACCTCTTGTAGGTTCGCCATCGGTGCTGGGTGTCTTCTTACTTCTGTTTCTGTCGTGCTGGCCCTTATTGCTCCCAGGATCTGCTCCTCTAGGGTAATAACGGCCCTCTCAACGTCCCTCACGGTATCTAGCCTGGGAATTTGTGCAATGTACTGCTGCAGGTGCAGCTGGTACGATTCCCAGTCCGTTCGTCGCTTCGTGAAGGTAGCGTTGTCGTCACCCGCCTGTCCTCCTAGAGTTAGGAAGATCGGGTTGTGCTCGGTAGATCCCTTCGTTCTGGTGGAGATCTCCGCTTCGAGGGTCATCTCCTTTAGGATGGCTATGTCCAGTACGTCTGGCCTGTTTCTACCGTTGTCAAAGGTGGGCTGGACTGGTCCTACCACCAGCAGTTCGCCGGCGTGCTGTCCCAGGAACCGCAGCAGTTCTCGTCCTCGAGTGTTGGTTACGCCGCTGTTCCATTGCTGGGATTTGGCGTTAAAATCGCCAATTGCGACGACCTGTGTCCTAGCGGGTAGAATTGCGTCCAGATCCCCCTCGGTTAGCGTGCTGTGGGGTGGCTGGTAACATGAAACCACTTGGACGTCGCCATTTCGTGCTGTGGACACTACTACGGCGGTGGCATTCATATTTTCTAGCTCAGGTAGTACCGTCGGATGGTGGGCTATGGTCTTTTTAACGAGTAGAGCCACTCCTCTTGCGGGTCGCCGAGGTATGTTTACCCAGTCCATCCTGTACGTGTGGTATCCTGGGAAGTTGATCTCCTTGGCCGGGGTCATCTTGGTTTCCTGCAGTGCCATGACGTCTATATCGTACCTGGTCAGGAGCTCTTCGACTTCAAGTCTCCTTTGTTGCAGGCCGTTTACATTCCAGGCCGCCATCTGCAGGAATTCCGGTTTAATCTGTAAAGGCATTACAGATTAGTAAAGTTTGGCATTTGAGCAAAAAATGCACTCATCGCTGAGCACATTTGTTGCATCTGTGCTAGCACCGCTGTGAGGTTTTTGGCCTCTGGCGATGCTTGTTGTTTTGAGGCAGGGACGGTGTTCTGTCCTGCCTTGCTCTGGGCTACTTTTGCGTAGCTAGTGCCTGGCGCTACGCCGCCCTTCTTTGTTGAGGTCGTCGTCGGCCTCTGTACCGGCCTTTGAGTGGCGCTGGCTGATTGCTTGGGGTATTTTGGACACCCCTTGTAGCTGGCCGGGTGGGCCCCTTGGCAGTTCGCACACTTGGCCGGTTCGTCTGCCTTCTTCTTGCAGTCAGTCGTCCGGTGTGCCTCGCCGCACTTCACGCATTTCGGCTGCGCGGTACACCTGGATTGTCCGTGGCCGAAACGCTGACAGCGGTGGCATTGGGATGCCGCTACCTTGGCTCTCTGTCTCTCTGTCCTTACGACTAGAGAGCAGCACCTCGTGACTTGGAGTATCTTGTCCTGGTCCTGTGGGACTAGGACAAGTACGAGTGGCACCTCCTGTTTCGTCCGTCTGGACGTCATCCGTTGCACTGCGGTAGGTGCGAAACCTTGGTCTTGGAGGTCTTCTGCCACCTCTGTACAAGTAACGCCGCTCGGGATCCCCCTGATGACTACACGTAGCAGCCGTTCCTCTGGCAGGGTGTACGTGTGGTACTCCCTTTTCTCGTTTGCGAACATCCTAGTCATCTTGCGATAATCTTCGGATGTCGCGGGCTCGATGGAGATTCCCTCCGCGGTAACTTTAGCCTTGCTAAAGTTAATGCCGGTTTCGGTTAGACGACGGCTCACCGTTGTCCATGTCTCCTTGTTTCTCAGCACTACCGGCGGTATGCGCTGGCTTCTTGTTTTTGTTTGAGGGGCCTCAGTCTCCTCTGTCCTGGCGTTTTGTCTGGGGACGTTAGCCTCCTGCTGGGGAGCTCTAGATCCCGATCTGCTTCGTCTGGATGGCTCTGGGGGGCACTTGAGGGGCTCTTCAGCCACCTTCTTTGCCGCCTTAGGGGCCTCTTCGTCGGAGTCCGTATTAGTGGCGGGTGGGTTTTTCCGCTTCCGCGTTTGCGATTCTCCTCGAATCGCACGCAGAAGTTCTTCGTGCTGGGACTTTTGCTCCCTCTGCATTAGCTCCAACCTCTCGGTGAGCTCCTCTATTTTCTTTCTCAGGGTTTTGTTCTCCTCTGTGAGACGTTTTATCGTCTCTTTGTCATCCCTTGGGGTTGGGGTACCCCCTCGGGAGCTACCGCTCTGGGACGTTTTGTCTTCGCTGTAGTCCATGCTACCGTCCTCCACGGTAACGTCGCTGTGGGTGTCCTGCAAGGGAATACCTATAATATTATGGGAAAAAGTTATGATTAATAACAGTAAAAAATGGTGTCTCCAAGGGAGGGAGACTTTATTTATCTTTTATAGTACACCGTCTTGAAAAAGACGTGTGTACTTCCTCTTCTTAGAACTGTCGACGACGACACTAACTGTGGGGCTGCCACTTCACTGTGCACTTTCTTGGCTCGGTACGTCTGCACTCGGTCACCTCTCGATGCACACTGTCACTGTCTGTTGGGCTTCCACTTCGCTGTGCTCTCTGATGGCTCGGCACACGTCCGCACGCTTTCACCTCTCGATGCACACTGTGATTCAGTCAGGGTTTCATCTTCCTTTTGTAATTTAATTGTTTGTACTTGTCCATTTTTTTGTGATTCAGTAGGATTTGTGGCTGTTTTATATGTATTTGTACACTGAGTTTTTTGGAGGACTTTATCAGTTTGGGTGTTTACAGTTTTTGTTTCTATGTTCATTTTTTTCATATTTTTATTTAAATAGTTAATCTCCTGCATTAATTCATCAATCTGGTTTTGTTGATCTTGTATAATTTTATTAAGAGAATTTTCCATTTCTAATGCTTCTTGAGTCATCAATTCGTATTTCTCTTTTAGTTTTTGTATGTGATGATTTTTTATTTTATTATCCTCATCTAAATCACTAATTGTCTTTTCTAGAATACTTAAGTCCTGCTCTTCGTCAGTCCAGTCACAATCTTTTCCACAGCATATTATTTTATTTTCACTGGTAAATAAAATTCCAGATTTGTCACGTAAGAGACAGCTCTTGTGAAAAATATTAAAACACTTTGTACAGATAAAATGTGTAAAAGCTTTGGTTTTACAGCATTTAAATTTATACACTCCTAAACATACATCTTTGCTTTCAGCCATTTGGAATATTTTTTATATATTATGTACTTATAAATTATAATAAATAAACATCACAGAAATTAGACAACCCCCAATTCCAGAAACCAGGAGCTTGTGCAGAAGGAGGTTAAACATTGAAAAAACGCAGACATACAACCATTTTCTCTGACAGTATCGGAGCCAGGATTCGAACCCGGTGGTGCGATGCCCGTGTGATTAATCGCGATTGCCACTTCGCGCCTTAACCCACGCGGCTACCGACCAGACATTATATTTATTTATATTATATTATATCAAGTATTCATTTATTTATCCCACAGCGCAGGCTTTACTGATGTATCCGCCGCCGAGGGCTATTGAATGAAAGATGGCGCAAGTGGTGCACAATATGCAGAGCAGGGAACAAATTTTTTCTAAAATTCAATTATTGTATATTGTAAACCTTCATTTACTTTTTTTTAGTTTTTTAGATCTTCTTGAATACAAGGAATTAAAAGATATCTACTACTACTTCTGTCTGCCACCTCACCAAGGGGGTAATTATTACAAAGCTCCTCCCTAGAGTTGGCACTGCTGTCTCTTTTTAAAATCACCATGACCATTTTCCCAAAAACTTAATGATATATATAAAATATACAGGCATTCACTACAGAGTGTATAAATACCTTAATTATTGAGTATTAATTTATTTTTTCTACATTGAGGTATACATGGCATTGTGATGCAAAGGATCTGAAATTGTAAGTAGTTAAATGGCTTTCGAAAAAACATTGGTTTGCAAGATATTAAAACTCCAGTGTCAATTTTTTTCACCATAACTTTATAATGAATTATGACTGGTTCGTTTTGATAGTCAATTAGACTGATTTTAAACAGCACTTAATTAAAGAAACTTAATTCAACTCTGGTTTGACCAGAAATTATATTATCCTTGATATTATCGTTCATTGCAATCATGTCTACATTAATAACAATAAAATTTTAATAAAACAGTTCATTAGATAATTTTTTAACGAAATAAAAATCCAATGAAATCCGTCCAAAAAAAGTACTTCATATTTTTCTTTGCACTCGTTCCTTTTAACTCAAAGTTGTCAAAATGACTAACAATGGATTTTGGAAGAATAACATTCCTTCCGCAAATACTTATCTTGCCTTGTGGCCGTTTATTTACAACGTAACCTTGATGTAACAGTATTATCATGAGTAGAATATGTATTTTTTCACAGAAAAGTTAAGTGACTGTGAAGTGTAGTGTTTATTATAAATCAAGTTAGTTACGTAGTGCTCAGCTGTGTAATATCAATCAATCAATATGGCGGACGTTGACAGTGAGAATTCGTCGACGTGCAAGTTTTGCAAAGAAAGTATTGAAGATAATTTATTTGTGCAGTGCAATGGGTCTTGTAATATAGTATATAGCTTGTGTGAGTCTTAACAAATCAGTGGTAAAAGCCGTATCGTCTTGCAAGAACGTGGTGTGGAAATGTGATAACTGCTTACGGGCAAACATGTTACAAGAGAAAATTATCAGTGAAGTGAAACCGATAGTAGAAAATATTCTAAATGTTGCTGTTAATAATATTAAAGGGGAATTAGAAAGCATCATGGCCAATATTGTCAGTCAGTTTAACAGTTTATATACTACAGTGGATCAGAATCGTAAAATTGTAAGTGAGGTTATCCATGAGGGAGTTTTGCCACATAAAATATCGTTGCCATCACCACTTCCAGCAGCTGGCCCTACCTCTGCTACCCGCGATAAGATGGCAGCACGGACAAGTAAAACCATTTGGCCTGAAACTAGCAATAAAGCTATCAGTTCCAAAAATATGCATAGCTACAGTAAGGTGGCAGCACAGCCTATTGCTATCGTGCAGGAAAATTCTCTGGCATCTAGCGAGAGCGGCAACATAAATACTGTAAACACAAGGGACTTATCAAATAATAACAAAGTGGATGAAGTTATTATTAATAAACCTGATATGGCTCGTGCTAATACCTATAAACCTGACGTGAAAAATATCCTTGTTATTAAAGCTAAATCTTCCGACGATAATGCCGATAGCGTGTTCGCTTACGTCAAAAGTATTGTTGATCCAACCGCCCTTGGAATAGATATCATGAATGTGAAGAAGGGGAACCGTAATATTAGCATACAATGTAAAGATCAAATTGCACTGGGAAAGTTAAAAAATACCCTGGACAGCAAACCTAATGAAAACTTTGAATTATCAGTGCTAAAGAAGTTTAACCCCAAAATTATTGTCATGGAGGCCTTTAGGGATAGTGTTACGGAGGATTATGAAACCCTCTCTCAAAAATTAATTAAGCAAAATAATATAAATACCGCTGTCTCTCAGTTTGAGTTTAAAATCGTAAGAAAAATAGATGTCAAGCCAAATGCCAAACGTAATTTTAAGCCTCAAGGAGACTTAACTAACCTAATAATTTCTGTTGATCCCATTACTAGAGCCGATCTACTTAAGAAAAGCCGTCTTAGTGTTGGATGGAAAAGCTGTTATATTAAAGATTCTTTTCATGTGAAAAGGTGCTATAAATGCTGCGACTACTATCATCTTGCCAAGGATTGCAAGACTTTGACAATAGTATGTGGGAATTGTGCTGGAGGTCATGAAACTAACCTGTGTACAAGTGATGAAAAAAAATGTGCAAACTGTATTCGTTTTAATAAGGTAAATAGATCAAATTTCGATATTTGCCACTCTGCTCTAAGCTCTTCTTGTCCGTACTATACTAAAATGCTTGACAATTTAAAATATAATATTCAGTATGAAAGTGAGATCTAGCAATTAATATCCGATAACTTCTTTGAAACTATTCCTCTGCCTTTAAGTAAGCCCTATGCCAACAAGTCTACTACCTTTTTATATTATCAGAATATTAATAGTATGAGGGGAAAACTTAATGAGGTATATTTAAATACTATTGCTTGCGACTTTGATATCATTGCACTTACGGAAACTGATCTAGATAGTACTATAAATATTTTCATTCAAAATTTAATGTTTTTGCTGTGATCGCAGTAAGCTTTCATCTAATAAACTAAGGGGTGGTGGTGTCTTGATTGCCACAAACACTAATCTTATAGCCGAACAGATTGATGTATTTCCTAACAATATCGAAGGGGTTTGTATAAAATTAAAACTAAAACACAGGGCGTGTTACGTATGCTGTATCTATATTCCTCCTGGTAGTCTATATTCCACCTATGAAACTGTGTGCCATTCATTAGAAAACCTTCCTGAGTACAATAATATTGATGTTAGGAGCCCTAAAAAGCAATTGTTAGAACATTTCGTTTTGATTGGAAATTTAAGTCAATATAACTTAGTCTTAAATCAAAATCTGGTAGTTCTTGATCTTGTTCTGAGTAATTTAGTCTTACAGGTAAAAAGTTGCAGTGATCCTATTGCTAGGGAAGATATTCACCACTCTAGTATTGTGGTAAAATTCGATGGTAATCTGATCAATAAGGGATTAAAAAGAGCTCCTCAGCGGTTTTATAACTTTAAAAAAGCGGATTTTTTATCCATGTATAACTTATTGCTGGATGTTGACTGGTCCTTCCTACAGAATTACACTGTAGTGGATGATCTTGTTACAAACTTTTACGATAAACTTTATTCAGACCTGGACGTTAGTGTCCCTAAGCATTCTCCAAAACCTTCAAAATATCCGGTCTGGTACAATAGTGCTATCATAAAATTATCAAAAGAAAAAGAATGGTATAGGAATCAGATTAGAAAAGGTAATCACTTATTAAATCCACATTTTGTCGAAATTAAATTTGAATTAAAAAGACAAATCAGACTAGCTTACCAGCTTTACGTAAATCAAATTCAAAATAACTTAATTGTAAACCCTAAACAATTTTGGTCGTTCCTGCACTCCAAAACTGGCCACACTAACTTTCCTAATGAAATATCATATAATGAACATACGTTTAAAGGTGGGCAAGATATAATGGAGGGCTTCTCTAAATATTTTGGCTCAGTATACCGGCCTGAAACGCTTGATTGTCCTATTGAAAAATCGAATATGTTTCCTAGCATAGTGATAACCTGTGAGGATATAAGCAGAGCTGCTAAAAAATTAAAACCTAAAAGGGCTGCAGGGCCTGATGGTATACCGGCATACCTGGTAAAGGCCTGTGCAGAACTCATGCTAGAACCATTATGTGTTATATTTAATTTGGCCCTAAAAAATGCCTATTATCCTTCCAAATGGAAGTTGGGACGACTATTGCCAATACATAAATTGGCTGATAAAAAAAATATAACGAATTACAGACCAATCATTATTTTGTGTGCATTTTCCAAGTTATTTGAGATGGTTATCTACGAAATTATCTATAGCTCAGTAAAACCCGTAATCTCCGTTTGTCAACATGGCTTCTGCCTGCAAAATCTACCAATATTAATTTATTAAATATTGTTCAGGATGCTAAAATCGCCATTGAAGATAATATACAGCTGGATGTTTATATACACAGACTTAACTAAAGCCTTTGACAGGCTGGATCATCAGACTCTCATTACTAAATTAAAAAACTATGAAATAAACTCTGATATAATTTGCCTGCTATGTTCTTATCTCTATAAGAGACAAGTTTATATAAACTTAAATGGCTACCAGTCATCCAACATTGTAATCAGTTCTGGTGTACCGCAAGGGAGCAATTTGGGTCCCTTGCTATTTCTCATTTTTATCAATGGTTTGCCTAATGTTTTGAATCACTCAACTTGCCTTCTTTTCCCCTATACTATTGATAATACTGAACTTTGCCGTGTTAATGAATTTAAAGATCTGGGTGTTCTTTTTGACAAATCCCTAACTTTTAATAGTCATATAAGGCAGACAAGCAATGCTAGTCTGAAAAAACTGGGTTTCCTCATTAGAAATACGAAAGACTTTTCTAATATAGAGTGTATCAAGGTACTATATAACAGTCTTGTGAGATCTAACCTTGATTATTGTCAAATTATTTGGTCACCATTCTATCGTAATTCTATTGATCTTGTAGAAAGTACACAAAAATATTATATATATTAGGTAACATTGCCCACTCGAAATTTGATTTATTTACCCTCAGCCCTTCCAATTATATGAAAAATATCAAATCGATCGCTCTTAATGATATTTAAGCTGTATAAGTTTGTTACTTATTTTTGTATTTTAGACATATTATCCTCTTACTTTGTATATACACCTAATTACTGTAACTTTTAAACGGTGCCTGCTGTATTCTGGTGACATGACTGTATGTTATTTAAGGTTTTATATTTGTGCATAGTGGATATCTTTTATATTTCTTGTAATTCTGTTTTATTGTTAGTTCTCCTATGCTGATTGTGTTGTTTAATGTCTCATGTAAATGTTCTTATCATTACAACTTTGTAATTGGGCTTCACCTGTAAAGTTGTTGTTGAATAAATAAATAAATAAATATCAATGAAATAAATTAAACTTTATTGCTTTGCAAAAAAAAAAAAATAATTTAATGAAATTTTGCGATGGTTATGTTTTATTTTATTTATATCAACTGTACTATCTGTAATGATTGTGATTATAAATGTACTGTACTACTGTTGTATTTTCCATAAAAAAATTAAATTTTTATTTGAAGATATAGAGGGGATCGACTCATATATAGATGATTTTTTAGTTTGGGGAAAAACAAAAGAGGAACACGATACACGATTAGTCAGTTTGTTAATAAGGTGTAGAGAAATAAATTTAAAATTAAATTTAAAAAAATGCAAATTTGGAACAAAATAATGTTCCTTGGTCATAAAATTTCAGACAAAGGTATCGAACCGGACTATGATAAAATTCAAGCTATAAAAAATTATAAAACGCCGTCTTGCAAAAAAGATATTGAACGTTTTTTAGGGATGATAACATATGTATCAAAATTTATTCCAAATTTGCCTTATAAAGCTGAACATTTAAGAACTCTATTAAAAAATGACACACAGTGGCATTGGGAAGAACAGCACAAAAGGTCTTTTAAAGAATTAAAAGACATCTTGTCTAACAAACCAATTTTGCAATATTACGATGTTAATAAACTGGTAGTAGTATCGGTTGACTCATCCAAATCAGCAGTGGGTGCAGTTTTGCTACAAAATGAATTACCTGTATATTATGCATCAAAAGCATTAACTGACACACAAAAAAATTGGGCACCCATCGAACGTGAAACTTTTACTGTTCTTTTCGGTTTAGAGAGATTTCATCAGCTGATTTATGCTAGAAAAAACGTAACAGTAGAAAGCGATCATAAGCCGCTAGCAGCCATATTTAAGAAACCTTTAAACTCCTGTCCTCCTCGACTACAACGCATGTTAATACGAATTCAAAAATATGATATAAATTTAGTATACAAACCAGGCTGTAAAATGATATTAGCAGATGCCTAGTCAAGGGCACATGATGAAAAAATTCAGTTAAATTCATACGATTCGGATTTTAATAAAAAATTAGAAGAAGAACTAGATGCACAAATTTGTTTAATAACGGAAAATTTTAATGTAACTGATAACAGACTAATTGAAATAAAAAATGAAATACAGAAAGATGAAGAAATGTTAGAATTGATAAACTTAACGAAAAACGGGTGGCCAGAAAATAAAACAAACCTAAAAGAAACTGTAAAAGTATATTTTCCGTTTCATGAGGAAATTTCGTATCATAGGGGTTTATTACTAAAAAACTGGAGAATAATTATACCTAAAAATTTACGAAAAAGTATTTTGACAAAATTACATTTAAGTCACCTAGGAAAAGAAAAAAACAAAAAATAGAGCACGTGAAATAATTTATTGGCCAGGCATGTCACGCGATATAAATAACGTGGTAGCAGATTGTCACGCATGTGCAACATATGCTAGATCAAACCAAAAAGAACCCCTAAAACAACACGAGATTCCACAGAGAGCATGGCAAAAAGTTGCCATAGATCTGTTTGAAAATAATAAAAAACATTATTTAGTCCTAGTCGACTATTTTTCGAAATTTCCCGAAGTTGTACGATTAGATAATTTAACATCAGAAGCATTAATCTATCAACTAAAAAATATTTTCTCTCGACAAGGAATACCTGATGTGGCATTTTCAGATAACGGTCCACAAATGAGTTCACATTTATTTAAATGTTTTGCAAATGAATGGGATTTTCAGCATAAAACTTCAAGTCCAAAACATTCTAGATCAAATGGTTTAGTAGAAAGAACATTATGAAGAAGTGTGAAATCTCAAAAAATGATCCATTTATTGCATTGTTAGAATTAAGGAATACACCTTTATATGGAAATGTAAATTCTCCTGCACAAGTACTAAATCAAAGGTCACTAAAAAGCATATTGCCATTATTATATTAAAATAAAAACTAATAAGTATAAAAACATGTTAAGAGAAAAACAGCAAAGACAAAAACATTATTACGATAAGAATGCAAAGAGATTAACTGAACTCGATATAAATAAAACAGTATACGTAAAAAACAAAAACAAAAAATATACCTGACAAAATTGTTCGCAAAAATGATAGACCAAGATCTTATAATATCAAAATGTACAATACTGGCAGGGAGATAGTTAGAAATAGAAAAGACATTGTTAGTCGAAATGTGAGCAAACAATTTATTTATAAAAACAATCATACAAAATATGATGATTCATCAGACGACGAAAATGACAACATTTCGAACAATAATATCTTTAGAAATAATATAGGTCACAAAAGGTCAGGTGGTCTAATAGGTAGTCCACAAACTTCAAATAGTCCACAAACTTCAAACAGAAGTAATAGTTCAGGCACTTCTGATTTAAAAAATTACAGAACTAGATTTGGGCGAAATATTAAACCACCTGACTAAAGACTAAATTTAAGCTAAGAGTTAAATACGTTAATATTGTTAAGTTTTAGAAATGGGTAAAAATTTTTATTTAATGGAAGGGGGATGTAATGATTGTGATTATGAATGTACTGTACTACTTTTGTATACGCTTAACTGGACTATGGTTGTCATACAATATTATACGGTGCCACGCGCATCTGTTCACATGTCATGTGTAGCATCCCAGAACAGCCAGTTAATAAAGTTACTGGAAAACGAAAAGGTGTTTTAATAAATGTTGTGACCATAACACTATCCTGACCCATATCGCACATGTAGTATTGCAACCAGTAAATGCGGTTTTATTTAGTGACGGCGCATAGATCACAATATCATTGTTTTACCGTCAGTTCATTGTGATATTAATAAGTAAAAACATATTTTTATTTATTATTTTGTTATGCCTTACCATGTGTTAATTTGAGGTAGAAAAAGGTTATATTATCGCTAAACTTGGACAGGGTTGGTCTCAACATTGCATAATAGATGAAGTTAATTGCAGCAAAGAAGCGATCCATTAATTAAATCCAAAGTGGATGGAAACTCATAATCTGAGTAGGACAGTGGGTTCTGGCTGGCGAAGAAGATCAACTGCAGTAAACGATAATAGCCTTGTGGAATATATGAGGTAAAATCCATTTTCCAACTCTATTCAAGCAACTGTCCAGCATCTGTTAAGTCCACAAGAACACATTTGCGAGATCTTTTTAACTCCACCAGTGTTAAAAAGCATTGACTAACGGATATTAATAAAGAGGCAAGAGTGAAGTTTGCAAATAATTATATTAATCAAATTGATCCTTATTTGCAACGAGTGGTCTTTTCCGACGAAAAAATATTTCAGTTCTGCTACAATGGTCAACTGTGAGTACCATCCTAGAGGTCATAAGTTCGACAAGCAATACTTGCACATAACTGAGAATAGTGGAAGGTATCCTGTCCACGTGTTGGCGTGGATATATTCAGAAAGGACTGGTGGTATGCATATTGTAGATCAAATAAGTGGCAATCAAGAAATAATGGTGGTCTTTTATATAAACTTATTTCGGAAAATGAATAATAAGGGAATATACCCCTTAAAAGGGGGATAATAAATTTCAGTCTTTCTGCAATATCTTCCGACTGCCTTAAAATATCAAATTCATATTTTAAGCTTACTTATAGGCCATCTTCCAGACACTAGTTTACATGGTATAAGTCAAACCCTCTTTTCTGCTTAAGGGGCAGTTTTAGGGGGTGACCGTCAATATTTTCCTCATAACTTCTTAATTTTATTCGTATTTCTAAAAATTATTATAAAAAAGTAATTTTCAGATCATTAGAAATAAAAATTGCATCAAATCTTATTGCATTTCGAGAAACCAAGCCATTCTCGAGTAATTTATGTTTAAAAAACAACGTGCGCTTACAAAATTTTATTAATAAGGTCTTTTATACATAAAGAATGCTTTGAAATATAATTAAACGTAGAAAATAGCTAATTACTAAATACAAGAATTGTCTTTTTTTCAAGGAAGTTTGAATAGCATTGTAATCTCTTGACCGATTTTTTCCTCTCAACTGTTCAATTGTGTCAACTTGAGTATTATAAATTCGTGATTTTAGTTAAATAACTCCACACAGTGAAATCAAGAGGAGTTAAGTCAGAAGACCGAGCAGGCCACTTGACCGGTGCATCTGCACCCCAGCCAATCCATCTATTAGGGTAGTGGTTGTGTAACCATCTTCTACATATTCTGGTATAGCGGTATTGCGCCGTCATGCATAAACACAGATTTCTTCTCATTCACAATGAAATATTACCTAATATTTCATGCAAGGGGCTTTCCAAAAAATCATAATACATTAAATATATCAAATTTCCAGGAAATATTCGGTATCCAACTAACTGAGTCCCTAGTTGCTGCCTATAAATTTATTTTGAATGTATGCTGAAAATGGGTTTGTATTGTTGCATTAGGATTTTCTTCAGGCTAGAAATGCATATTCTGAAAATTGAACATCCTTTGTCCTGTGAATGCAGCCTTGTAAGTAAAAAATCGGGAGCGTTTTCCGTTCATTCAAGCAACAATTCACAAAAATCAACTCTTATTGGCATATCCTCAGGTAATAATTCTTCAAATTTTTCGGTAATGGAATGGGTGCAATTGTTGCTCATGTAGTACTCTCAAAGCTCTTTGGTGAGATATATCTACCCTTAAGCCTAATCTTCTAGTATTTATCATAGGATCTTTCACTGCAATATCAATGTTTCTTCTTCAACATCAACAGTTCTTACGTTTCTTGGACGGCGGACGACCAGCGTTTCTGTTTTTCACTTGAAGGCTTCCTGTCTCCCTAGTCGGCGTTCTGTACTTAGACAAATTTTGGCATCAGGAATATTTCTGTTCGGGAATTTATCTTTATAACATTTCACAGCTGCAATTCAGAGAACTTGTAATCAGCCATATTTAATATAACTATTGCAACGGTTCCATACAGCAAAAATTCTAATGTAAATAAATATATAAGCAAGTTTAATAACAAGTTAACTGCTTTTGTTGATAAAATAAACAATTACGTGCCTGGTAAATTTAGTCTATTAAATATAAATAACTTATCTAATAATAACCTTAATAAAAATTCTATATGCAACCAAATTATAAGTATAATTAGTCATAAAAGTAATATTAAAAATCTGACTTTTGTTAATATAAGTAACTCTTTAAATTTTCAAAATCATGTAAATGAGTGTCATGGTTACAAATCACTTAATAATATTCATAACAATGGCGGATGTGAGAAAGAGATAAGTACTCAAGTTCAGGCGCCACTTTGTGAAGCTATAAGCATTGTTAACACATTGACAACAGCATCCCTTAATACACATGATGCTGGCAATAATTTAATCATTGATTCAAATGTTAGTCATAATGAAAATTCTAATCCTTTTTTATACCCCAGGCTATCACAATTAACACCAATGTGAGAACTATTATACCTAGGTCTGCTTATGATAATATATACGACACTGTAAACTTAAATAAACTTGCAGAACTTCATGACGAGATTTTCCACATCAATATACAATGTGTATCAAATAAGATTAATTTGCTAGACCTATTTCTTAACAAATATAACCCCTCTATTTTATGCGTTAGTGAGCATTGGTAATCTAAAGAAAAACTGACTTCTACCTATATCAATGGATATACCCTAATTAGTGATTATTGCCATGAAGTATTTATACATGGTGGCACAGTTATATTTGCAAAGGAAAACATAGCTTCTCTCTGCAGGTCTGCGAAACATCTTAACAAATTATCAATAGAATTATGTATTGAGTGTACAGCTATAACATGGAATGGTAGCAAACTGAGCTGCCTAGCGAAGTGGGTTCGATTCCCGCAAGGCGAAACAATTTTTCATTAAAAAAAAAATTGCCCCAAGAGTGGTTCGGAGTCCACATTAAACTGTAGGGCCTCGTCTCTCTTTGCCTAGCACAAGATCCTTGAGATCTTCGGGGGGGTTACTTCGGTAACTTGAGAGGCGGTTAAGAAAACATTTTAAGAACATTCGACAATAACTTTTGTATAATAAATGTTTATAGACCTCCATCAGGTGACTTTGAAATGTTTTTTATGCAATTTGCCAAATTGCTAGGTAAGGCAACGTCCGAATACAAATAAGTTGTCATCTGTGGTGATTTAAATATAAATAGTAATGATAACACTGTTCAATCTAGAGTTTTGTTGGATATATTTATGTCACTTAATCTAACTTCTTTAGTTTCTGAACCCACATGAATAGGCTCAAATAACTCTCATGTTACGCAAACAACTGATGTCATCACTAGTGACCCAAAATTTACAAAATGTGAAAATTTCGACCCAGATTTGTCTGACCATCATGGCCAACTGTTTTATTGTAATCTTCCATTTAATATCGTTGAGAATATAACTTTATTGCCCTTTATATCACACAAAATAATTAACTCTCAATCGATACATGAATTTAAATATTTATTTAAAGGATTTTCTCTATTGAAATGCAATAGTGACATCAACGTTGTTTTTGATGATTTTTTTCAGCATTTTATGTGGTGTTTCAATGTAGCTTGTAATAATAAAAATAACGGTAACCCTAAAACTAAAAATAAACCAAGAACTGGCAAAATTAAGTTCTCAGCCAAGCTAAATTTAGATTTAGTAGAACTTGAGAAATTAAATTGGCTTAAAAAAAACCTCAGAAATGAGCAAATTGCTGAAAGATATAAAGCATTTAAAAAACAAATACAAAAGGACATATGAAACGAAAAGATAGCATATTATGAAACAATTATCAACAACTCAGATAATAAACCAAAAACTATTTGGAATCTAGTTAACAACCTTAAACAAAATTCTGGCAACAATAGCAAAACTATGACAGCAATTAATCAAGACAACCTGGAGATCAGTGACCCAAAGCAAATTGCAAACATATTTGGTGATTACTTAACAAATGTTGTCAATAGCAAAATAACTGCCCATTTTGGTAGTAACGTGTCGTCTGAGTGTACATCACCCATATTCATCACCAAATCAATGTTTTTTGCCCCAGTTAATGCAAACAAAGTTGAACTAGTTATTTTAATAACTAGTTCAACTTTGTTCAACTCGTCTAACTTGTCTAACAAAAAATCTACCGGCTTACAAATTAATTAAGGAATGCATAAATGAATTATCGCCGATTCTTGCTGATTTAATTAATTCATCAATTTCATTGGGACAGTTTCCTGAAATTTTAAAAAATGCTGCTATTATTCCTGTATTTAAAAAAGGCGATCAACTTAATGTTGAAAACTACCGCCCTATATCACTGTTGAGCATATTTTCAAAAATTATAGAAAAAGTTGTTTACAATCGGTGGTTAGGACTCTGTTCCCATTAATTGTTTGAATTAATGTTCCCATCATCAGATGGCCCTACTTATCCTGTTTGTTAGTTCGAATGTTCGTCTTTCGTTTTTTGTTGACTTTTTTTATAGAGAGAAAAAACATATAGATGAAATACATAGTCAGTTACATACAGTGTTGTTGAGAGATACTTATTTACCTTAGTTACACCGCATATTAGTTATTAATAGTATTACCGCTTATAGCTGTGTTCAAAATTGAGTTTCTGTTTATTATATCCTACCTCCTTATTGTCCATCCCGTTAGCCCTATAATAAACAGTGGAAAAAACAGTGCATCGATACTGATGGTAAGTCAATTTTGAATTCCCCTTTTTTAAACTATTAGATACAGTCCACTTGAGTCATTTCTTTAGTTTTGCCGAGAAAAATAACAAACATTTTTTTGGTTCCGTTCGAGCACGGATAGTTAATTAGATTTTTTAGTTGTTATTTTTTTCATTCTTAAATATAGTCAAAGTATTTTTAGTAAAATAATTTCACTTAGTTTATAGCCTTCTAGTTTATCCTCGAGTTTATCATCTTTATAGTTTTTATCGCGTTTTTTTATATGGTAGTTTTTTCTGTGCATCTGGTTTTTTTCTCTCTCTAAAATTTTGTAGTTCATATATTACACAAGTTGTTGGTAATAAATATCCTTTAGTTAATTTAATTTAGTAATAGTTTAGTAGTGGTAGTAGCAATTTTACAAAATTGTTGCAAAGAAAATATTTTTTTTTTTGGTTAATTAATAATTTGATAATAAATCCCTTATTATTAAATTGAAAATGGCACCAACAAAAAAGGAAAAGGAGCTTAGTATACTTGTGTCGAAAAAGGAACAATATTTTCGTAGAATACAATCATTATTTGACTTGGGTAAAAAACTTGATGATGAGACAAATTTGAATAATTTTAGGATCAGATTTAAATCTTTAGAGGACACCAAAGTGTCGTTTTTGCAAGTAGTAGATGATATAAATGCACTTAGTTTCGAAATAGATGATAATTATGCACCAAATTACCAGGTATTGGACACATTTGATGAATTGTATTGTAACATTTTAGCTATAGCAGATAAGGCTCTTGCAAAACGTGCCGCTAGTAATAGTGAGACTTCTAGTACACCTAAAAATATTCCTAGGTTACCACAAATAGAATTACCTGGGTTTTCAGGAAAGCCTAAGGAGTGGCCAACATTTTATGAATGCTTTAAAAATCTTATCCATGATAATAAAGATTTGAATGACGTGGATAAGGTACATTACTTGATTGGGAAATTAAATGGAAAAGCTCTAACTGTTTGTTCTGGAGTTCCACCTGTAGCTGATAATTATCATATTATCTGGCAGGCCTTAGTTGACAAATTTCAGGATAAACGTTTATTAGCCAACACTTATTTAGAACAAATATTTGAATTGAAACCAGCACAAACAGCTTCTGCTAATAATTTAAATAACTTTTTAGAAAAATTTGATACTGCCACTAGGGCTCTTAAAAAATTAGATATTAAAGATTTGTTTGACTACACTTTGTCATATTTAGCCTTGAAAAAACTTGATCCAGAAACTAATCGTTTATTTGAAAATTCTCATAAAGAATCTGCCATACCCTCTTACCAGGAAATTATTGCTTTTGTCAAAGCACAAACAAAAATTTATTCGCGCACTTATCCTTCCAGTAAGACACCTTTAAATAGTGGTAACAATAAAACGAAATTTAACCATAGTTTTGTTATTAATAACAATAATAACAATCCGACAAAATGTCCGATGTGTAGTGCTAATACACATCTAATTTCCAATTGTTTCACATTTTTAGAACTTTCCCCTAATGAACGTTATAAGGTAGTGAAAAATAAAAATTTGTGTTTAAATTGTCTAGGTTCCCATAAAATTTTGGTATATAAAAGTAAGATTAATTGCAAATTTTGTCAACTTAGACATCATTCATTGTTGCATTTTGGTAAATCGATTCGCGGAAACTATGATAGACAGCCGGTGTGTGAAACTGTAGTAAATAGTGTAGAGGTGCCATCGAGTAGTGGGGTCAACGTAAATCCTAATAATTCTAACACCCAGGCAACCGCAGCCGCAACATCGACTTCCAACGATTATTTTAATAATCATTCTAATTTAAATTCTACATCACTAATGAGTGTTTGTTCTGCCGCTATTAAACCAATGTTTAATTTTAATAAAACTGTATTATTATCCACCGCTATTGTCAATATTTTAGATCAAACCGGTGAAATGCAGAAGGTTAGATTTTTGTTAGATTCTGCTAGTCAATCGCATTTCATTACAGTTAAATGTTGTCGGCGGTTGAAATTGCCCATATTGAAAACGCATTCGACAGTGCGAGGCATTGGCGTAGCATCGTGCTCAACTAGGGGTCATGTTAATATAGTTATTTCTTCCTGTTTGGACCCAACTAAACGATATCCATTAGATGCATTAGTCGTAGATAATATAGTGGAGAAATTACCATTTTCTGTAGTCCAAACTGATTCACTTCATTATATTAATAATTTACCATTAGCTGATAGAACTTTTCATCTCCCAGGGGAGATTGATGGAATAATAGGTGCGGAGTTATACCCACATTTACTAGGAAAAACGCGTATAGTTGGACCGCCAAATTCACCTGTAGCTCTCGAAACAAGTTTAGGGTTTGTTTTAATGGGCACAGTACCAGTTATTTCAAATAATGAAATTCAACAAAATTTTTGTACAATTATAGATCCTCCACTTGAAAATTTAGTTAGTAAATTTTGGGAAATTGAGGAAATCCCAGTGCAAACTTTTCAAAATCCTGAAGATGTAGAATGTGAAAATATTTTTAAATCGACTTATAAACGAGATTCATCCGGACGGTATAGTGTAGCTTTGCCTTTTAAAACTAGTTCATCTAATCTCGGTGATTCCTATTCAGTTGCATTTAGAAGATTTATGTCATTAGAAAAGAAATTTCAACTTTTTGAAGATTATAAAAATCAGTATTCGGACGTAATAAATGATTACATAGTGCAAGGGCATATGTCGAAAATTTATGATGAAAATTTTGTATCACCTTCTTATTATATACCACATCATGGTGTTCTTAAATTAGAAAGTTCAAGTACACCTTTAAGAGTAGTGTTCGACGCTAGTGCCAAAACAGATAGTTCATTTTCTCTAAATGATTTATTGTACACTGGACCTAAATTACAATCCGATGTTTTGAATATGTTTCTTAATTTTCGGTTGTGTGAAATAGCATTTACCGCAGATATACGTCAAATGTATAGGCAGATAGCTTTATGTCCAGAACATAGATGTTTTCAACGTTTGTTATGGAGATTTTCGCCTAATGAACCGATTTGTACTTATGAATTAAACACTGTTTCATTCGGAGTAAAATCTTCACCCTTTTTAGCTTTGAGAACTGTGCGTCAGTTAGCTGTAGATGAAGCAAACTCTTATCCATTGGCCTCAAAGATAGTTTGTAGAGATATGTATATGGATGATCTTGTTTCTAGTATTTCAAACATTAGTCAAGCAAAATTATTGTATAAACAATTAGTACATTTATTTAAATCTGGTGGATTTGATTTGGTAAAGTGGTCGGTTAATTCTAAAGAACTTTTAGCAGAGATACCAATAGAAAATCGTGCAGTTGATGTAGTTAATTTTGAAACTGAATATTTAAAGGTTTTAGGCCTACAATGGCAGCCTAATTTAGACATTTTTACTTTTAAAATACGTTCTGAGCCTCGTGAATGTACAAAGAGAAATATTCTCTCTGTAGTAGCCCGCTTTTTTGATCCATTAGGCTTAATAGCTCCAGTTGTTTTAGTAGTTAAATTATTTATTAAGCAATTATGGACATATCACGTAGACTGGGATGAAATCCCCCCTGATAGTTTTGTAAAACAGTGGATAGAATTTGAAAATGAATTGCCACTTTTAAGTAAATTTCAAATTCCGCGTCATCTAGGAGTTTTTGAGAATTCTAGTGCTATATTAATTGGATTTGCCGATGCTTGTGAAACTTCATTTGGATCAGTTGTTTATTTGCGAACAGTGACTGATGGTCGAGTTCAAACTAGCTTAATATGTGCAAAAACTAAAGTCTCACCTTTAAAAACTGTTTCGATACCCAGACTAGAACTTTGTGCTGCACATTTGTTGTCTAAACTTATAAATTTTGTAGTAGAAACTTTTAAATCGCGTTTAGAAATAGATAAAATTTTAGCATTATCTGATTCAACTGTAGTCCTTACTTGGATAAATTCATCTCCTCATAGATGGAAAACGTTTGTGGCCAATCGTGTATCAAAGATACAAGAATTAGTTCTCTCAAAAAACTGGTTCCACATAAGTGGAAAATTTAATATTTCGGATTGTCTTTCGAGAGGGTTAACACCCTCCCGCTTTATGGCCACTAAGGAATGGACTATTGGACCTAGTTGGCTGAGGTCGGACGAGTCTTATTGGCCCATTAGATCATTTATCGAGGAGAATTATACTCCATTGGAAGAAAAATTAGTAACATTGGTGATTACTAATGATTTTGTTCACCCTTTAATTACTCTAATGGAACGTTGCTCATCTTGGTTAAAATTACTCCGTTGTAGCGTTTACTTTTTACGTTTTATTCAAAAATTGCCACGTCGAAAATATATTTCTGCTTCAGATTTACAGACAGCAGAATATACTTTGATAAAAATTGTTCAAAATAATCATTTTGCTCGGGAAATTTCACTGTTAGAAAATAAAGAAATACTAGCCTCATCTTTACGTAAACTTAGGCCATTTTTAAAAGATGGCATTCTCAGAGTAGGCGGACGCTTAGTAAATTCACATTTAGATTTTGATAGCCAACATCCGATTTTACTCCCTAAAAAGGATAATTTAGTAGATTTATTGATAGATCATTATCATTGTCACAACCTTCATACAGGCCCTAATTTAGTTTTATCATTATTGAGACAACGGTTTTGGATTTTAGCAGCGCGTGGAGTAGTACGAAATAGAATACATAAATGTAATATTTGTTTTAAGGCCCGACCTCAACCGCGATTTCCGTTAATGGGAAATCTTCCTCCTTGTCGAGTTCAACAAGCTAAAGTTTTTTTGCACACCGGTGTTGATTTCGCCGGTCCGATTTATATAATACTTAACCGCAGAAGAGGTGCACATTCACAAAAGGCATATATTTGTCTATTCGTTTGTCTTGCTACTAAAGCAATACATTTAGAATTAGTCTCCGATTTGACAACTGCGAATTTTTTGCAAGCATTCAAACGCTTCCTATCGCGTAGAGGCCTCTGTTCTGTAATGTATTCCGACTGTGGAACTAATTTTATTGGTGCTAAAACTGTGCTTAATGAAATTTATCGTTTGGTTGAGTCAAAAGAATTTGTAGAAACTATTTCAACTGAATTAACTAATAGAGGAATTGAATGGAAATTTAACCCCCCGGCTGCGCCACATTTTGGATCCTTATGGGAAAGTAATGTAAAATCTGTTAAAACACATTTATACAAGGTAGTAGGTAATCAGTTGTTGTCATATGAAGAAATGAACACATTGCTAATACAAATAGAAGCTTTACTTAATTCACGTCCGTTGTGTGTCTTAAGTTCAAATCCAGCTGAACCTCTGGCACTCACACCCGCGCATTTTTTAACACTTACCCCACTTGATAGATTGCCGGCATGTGATCTTACTAATGCAAAATTAAATCGTTTAGATAGATATCAAATGATAGACCGTATGGTTCAGGATTACTGGAAGCGATGGCATTTAGAATATTTGCACACATTACAGGTACGCGAGCGCTGGAATACTCCTTCTAATCCAGTTAAAATTGGTACAATTGTTTTGGTACAACAACCTAATACCCCACCGCTACAGTGGCCAGGGCGCATTGTAGAATTATTTCCTGGACGAGATGGTGTGGTTAGAGTCGTCTCTGTGAAAACAAAAAATGGAATTTTTAAGCGCCCTGTAGTCAAAATGTGTCCATTGCCTACCCAGTAATTGTAGATGTTTAAATATATTTTTTTGTCTTATATTAGTTTAGTAAATAGTTGTAAATATGCTATTTAGTTTATTAGAGTTAAGAGATGGCATATATATTAGTAGTAGTTATTCACCACCTGGTTTCTGAAATATTCTTTCAGGGGCGGGGGAATGGTTAGGACTCTGTTCCCATTAATTGTTTGAATTAATGTTCCCATCATCAGATGGCCCTACTTATCCTGTTTGTTAGTTCGAATGTTCGTCTTTCGTTGACTTTTTTTATAGAGAGAAAAAACATATAGATGAAATACATAGTCAGTTACATACAGTGTTGTTGAGAGATACTTATTTACCTTAGTTACACCGCATATTAGTTATTAATAGTATTACCGCTTATAGCTGTGTTCAAAATTGAGTTTCTGTTTATTATATCCTACCTCCTTATTGTCCATCCCGTTAGCCCTATAATAAACAGTGGAAAAAACAGTGCATCGATACTGATGGTAAGTCAATTTTGAATTCCCCTTTTTTAAACTATTAGATACAGTCCACTTGAGTCATTTCTTTAGTTTTGCCGAGAAAAATAACAAACAATCGGGTTTTAAATTTTTTAAACGAAAATAATATTTTAACAAACTCCCAACACGGATTCAGGCCGGGGCTCTCAACAGAAACGAGAACTGTCGAACTTATACAGCATTTAAATGATAAGTTGGATGATAATCAATATGTTGTAACTGTATTCTTCGATCTCACACGGGCATTTGACACTACTGACAAAAATTTTATATGTTATAAAATAAGTAATATGGGCCTGCGAGGACCCATAAATAAATGGGTAAAACCTTTTTTGCCAGGGAGAAAAATTATCATAAAAAATAAACGATATAAAGTCAAACATATTTGACATTGACATTGGAACCCCGCAAGGAAGCATACTGGGGCCTTTAATTTTCATTTTATTCGTTAACGATTTGCCCAATTATATAATGCAGGGAAAGGTTTTTATGTACGCTGACGATACTACGATTGTAGTGTCTGATACAAATCCTGTGTTCGTTGAAACAAAAGTTCATATTATATTAGAAGAATTCAGTCACTGGTGTTACAAAAATCGCTTAATAATAAATTATGCAAAAACTGTTTGTGTTGAGTTTAAAAGCAAGCGTAGAGTAACACAAAATGCATATAATTTCGCATTTAACAACCATGTCATAAAAACTGACGACTCAGCCTCCTTCTTAGGAATAACACTCGATAGACATTTGAATTGGGGTCAGCAAATTGAAAAGGTATATGCTAAACTCAACAAGAGTTTTTACATTATACATTCCTTAAAAAATTATTTGAATACTAATGCACTGCTGAATGTATATTATTCATTTTTACACTCCGCCATTGCCTATAATATCATAGTGTGGGGTCAGTTCAGTCATATAGACAGAATATTTATTCTTCAAAAGAGGATACTCAGGTTAATGTTCAACCTTGAGTATAACCAATCTTGTCGTGAAGTATTTAACAAATACAAAATTTTGACGGTGACATCTATATATTTGATAAAGCTCCTGTCGTATATGTACATGAACAGAAACAAATTCATTCAGAATGGTGATTTTCACAATTACTATACAAAAAGTAGAAATTTAATTTCATTAAACAAACATAACCATGAGTTTTTTAAGAAATCACCTATGAACTCAGGCTGTCGCATGTACAATCTTTTACTGGACAAAATTAAAAACAGCATATTATTATTCAGCTTTAAGAAGTCTAAAATAACTTTTAGTCAACAATTCCTTTATTCTATAAATGAATTCATAAATTCTCTACAATCCAAAGTCACCTGATTGCATCATATTTATACATTGTGCTGTTATACTAACTTTGTTTATGAATAATAATTTTATATTTATTATTATCTTTTTATTTATTAAATATGTATACTTATATCAATATCTTTTTATAATATTTAGTAGTTTTAATTATTTAATTTTTTATCCCATGTGACTTGTACTCTATACATATATTTCATGTATATACTTTTGTGACATGCCAATATACTTTATGTATTTCGAGTGGTCAATAAATATTATTATTATTATTATTTAAATAATATTAACAATTAAACTGGATTAAAAAAAAAAGAATCAGTATAATAAATAACAGAAATGTCAAAGTAAAATTTCAAAGCATTCTTTATAGTCCTCGGGCCCAGGCCTAAAATTAAAAATGATTACCTCTCTGCTGAAACTTTGTGAACGTATTATTCTCAGCCAGTCAAACAATTTTTTCCTGTACGAAAAATTTCGGTAGCGTTTTTTCGTGGAAGCGCTTCAAACTTGTGGATTTGGTGAAAAAAAAATTATTACCTCAGCACAGTTTTTCATTTTAATCGCAAGTTTTTTTTTATTTAAAAAAAGAAAGACATTGTGTCGGAAAAATGTATATTGGGTCATTTGACGCATCCGACAACACGGGGAAGTTATAAAAAAAAATGTATTACCTAACAGCTGATTTTTTTCAGGATAGCTTATTGAACATATTTTAAATCAAGTGGCAATATTGTCCGACAAACATTTTTGGGCAATTTCGTTATCCGACACCTTAAAGTTAAGGGTTAAGTAAATGTTGCGAATGCACGTTGTTTTTTAAACATAAACTACTCTAGAACGGCTTGGTTTCTCGAAATGCAATAAGAATACCTTTTTAATTTCTAATGATCTGGAAATTACTTTTTTATAATAATTTTCAGAAATATGAAAAAAATGAAAAAGTTATGAGGAAAATACTGACAGTCGCTGTATTCTAGTATTTGGATGGCCTATGACTAAGTTTAAAATATTATATAGGATATTTCAAAGGAGTCTGAAGATATTGCAGAAAAACTGAAATTTATTATCCTCTTTTTAAGAAGTATATCTCCCCATTTTCGGAAACAAGTTTATATAAAAGACTCCCATTATTTTTGGATGTACTATCAGTCGCAGAAATATCAGGTGACAATTTTGGACCACCTTGTATTAGCAACTATACCCTATAGTAACTATAAAATCACACAAAAATCTCGTAGAGTGGAAAAGTTCTCAAACTAATTTCTTTAACGAATATCAACTGAAGTAATCGATGATAAAAAATGTGCATGGCACCAGTCTCTGAGCCCCTGCAATTTATAACTTGCGAATATAGCAAATTGATACTTCACCACTGACTGTGGAGCTACAATGAAATCGTGTGAATAAAATATGAATACCTCAAATCAAGCCTTATTACATTGTTGATGTGAACATCAATGTTCAATGTTATATGCCAATTTTCTTGAAATTAATTAAAACAATTTAATTCGTGTAGACTGTTTCAGTTGACAAACTCTCATGATTTATGAGAACACATGTAAAGTAAAGGGGCCCTTTAAACAAATACTGCTTAGATAGAATTATGATCAAACAAATAATTTGCTTGGAGCAAATATTTGTATTCAATAATTTGATTATGGATATGATTTGATATTAGACTAGGCGGTATGGGCGCTGTCATTTCGAATTAAATTTGGATTCGATTTTTTGTTGAAATCAGTTCAGGAGATACTACCGATTAGGAAAATCCAGCTTACCAGATAGTAACGGGCCGTTATTTTTTAAAATAACTTTATTTATGACAAATAGAAGAAAAAAATTCCATCAAACAAATTTTTTAAATATTTTTTTCATCGATTTCCAACAAGAAATGTTCAGTAACTTTTTTTCTAAAGTTGATATTTTCAGTGTTATTAATTTTTTAAAATTGAAAAATCGCCAATTTCCCGTTTTTGACGCTCTAAAAGTGTAATAAAAAAATGTGTTTTTTACAATACATATAATTTTTTATAATATCTTTAGACTTGTCGATTTTTAATTCATTATATATGTAAGAAAAGATTTATTTTTACTCGCGCACACACGCCAGTACTGTAATTTCTGTTGTTTATGTACCTACCTATCGTAATAATTAATTTATTATTAATTCTATTATCATTAATTAACTATTATTATTATTATGAATTTATTTAATTAATTATATATTTAATTTAATATAGGTTTTTCATTACATTATTACTCTCTTCATGAAATTTTTTTAAATGATTTATTGATTCATTACTGGCTAGATTTAAATAAACAGTGTGCCATTAAGGTTATTTCTTGTCAAGTGGATACTCATTAAATTAAAAATAAATATGGCGTTTTCATTGAAAAATGCTCCATTATTAACTTACCAATTCTGGAACACATGTCTGCAGCATATTTTTTAAAATGATATCTTCTTTTATCTCGTTTTGCTTACAAACAAAATTGTTTGCAACAATTCTCATACAAAATCGACACAATATCTGATCATCTGATGTTTTGAAATGTTTTTTACGTTTAGTTTCATTTAAATATGTATCTGTATTGTTAACAAATGATGTTAAAGCGATTTCAGCTTTTATACCTATTTTGAAATCATGATATTTTTGAAGCATTATTGTACAATCATGACATACTAAGGGTTCTTCACTTATTGACACATTCTGAAATACAAAAACGAAAACAGCTGAGAAAGAATTTTTTAAAAAGAAAAAGGATCTACATAAATCAAATGATTTTTTTACAAATTTTATTTCACATGGAATGTAACCTACTAGATCAAATTGGAGTTCTTCCAACAATCCTCTTATGTTTTCTATTAATTCAAAGAAGCCATCTAAAATTATATGAAAACAAAGTCTACAAATTGCCTCAGTTTTTTCTTCCATAATAATTTATCAATTTAACATAATTCTGGACTTATATTCACAAATGTTGAGATTATTGATTATGTTGTAAATAAAATCAATACTCGAATAAAGCCAACAACCCACCGCGATAACCTTACCACAGACCTTACTTCCTATTTTATTACATTTATAACTACTAATACTCTTATTCTTCTTCCTATGCAGCATGAAATAAAAGATGATAAATGCAGATGCGTTCATCCGGTAGTGATTGGCAAAACTTATTTTTATTATAACAGTTTCGAGCTGTTGTTGTTATCTCCAAATAACAGTTTAAAAATAACAGGTAGCAGAGCGAATACCGATATTATTATTCACAGTTATTGGCAGAAAATATTATTTGTTGTTGCAAGGCTGCTCGAAACCGTTCTCAGTCCGTCTTCCTCTTGACGGAGGCTTCCTCTTGTGCGACGACTCTGTCTCCCAGTTCCAGGAAGATATGATTGTGGTTGGAGGATCCCTCTGGCCCGGTAAGGATGTCGAAGTTGAGGATCATCTCTGAGTGGCGCAATGTTCAACATCGTCTTCCGTCATCGAACGTGGGTTCTTCAGGTCCTGCTATTCCATTCCAGTTATTTGGCGTTGAAATCTCCTATGGCTGCGGCCTGTTGGTCCTCCGTGTGGAGGGTTTCCAGATCCGCTTTCAGGAGCGATCTGTGGGGTGAGTGGTAGCACAAGACCACAGTAATGTCTCGTTTCGTGCCGTCGGCACTGCTACGGCGGTAACCTCGATGTTTTCCAATTCCAAAGTGGCTGCTTGGTGGTGAGTAGTGTGACTCATCTTGCAACTGCCTGTCCGTCACTCCTGTAGATGGTGTAGCCTGAGAAGTGGACCTCTACAGTCGGTGTCAGTAGGGTCTCCTGCAGTGCTATCACGTCTACGTCGTGTCTGGTGAGTAATTTCCCTATCTCTAGCTTCCTCGCTCTCAGTCCACTGATGTTCCATGCGGTAATCTCTAGAGAACTTGCCCTCACTTCTACTGGCATTTAGGGTTGGGTCGTTAGCACATGCGCAAAGAAATGCCCTCATTTGCTGAGAACATCTTCTGTGGGAGGGCTCCATCTTGGCGCGCTATCTCTCGGATCCCACCACGAGGAAACAGCATCTCGTCACCTCTAAAATCTTCTCCTGGGCGAGGGGTACCTGGATCAGTATCAGGGGGATTTCCCTCTTTGTCCTCCTAGGTGTTATCCGGGGGGTGAACCCTTGGACTTCTAGATCTGCCTTGGACTTCCTTGCAGTCAAGACCGCTGGGGATGCCACGGACTACCACCCTCAGTAGCTCTTATTCTGGCAGGAAGTACGTATGGTACTCCCACTTGCTAACGGCGAAAAGCTTGGTGAGCTTCCTGTAGTCGTCTGGAGTCTCCGATTGGACGGGGATTCCGTCGCCGACTACCCTATAAACTGAATGCGGGCATCCTTCATCTCAGCACTCACCGAAAATCAGTGCTCCTTGTTGCGAAGGGTCACTGGGGGAATCCTGGTCGCTCTGGAAACTGGGGGAATCCTGGTCCTTCTGGAGACGGGCGCCTCGTTGTCGTTTCCGCCGCTTCCCGGGATGTCTCGTCCTTCTTCGTCTCTCGGGTAGGGGACTTCGCCGGGGCGGAGATCCTCCTGGACGTAACGGTTTTCGCTGAAGCTTTTCTCGGCGATTCCTCGCTGTTGCTATCCATCTTGCGTTTCTCCTGCCTGCTTTGGGTAACTTCTCTCGCTAGCTTGGAGACACCTGTTGGGGTCTTGGCAGCTCCCTGACTCCCTTTACGTTGGAGGTCCTCGTACGACGATTCATCGTATGGCGACGGGCTTTTGCTTCCTGCGGTCGGGGCCGAGCAATTATTCTAGTTGTCTTCTGGTTTGCTGTTCATGGGAGCTTCCATTTCTATGGGCTTGCTTTGGACTTTTCTCGCCTCCATGCTACCCTCCCGGGCAGCTAGTAAAGGTGGCATCTAGATATTGGGGAAAAAGGGTTAGTAAAAACACAATACAACAGAATTGGGGACTTTATTAGAAATCTGATGCTACCGCCTTGAAAAAGGCAAGCAATAATTCTCTTCTTAATACACAATAATAAAAGTAGTGTCTCTAGGCGGGGACTTTATTAAATCAATACCGATGCCCTGAAAAAGGCAAACAATATTTCTCAACTTCGTAGCTCGTTTGTATGTGGGGCTTCCACTACGCCATGCGCTTCGAACTGGTACTGCTCACTGCACTCCCACTGCGATGTTTACGCTACCGTATCCCAGCTCACTATGTATTGTGTGATGTTAAACTGTAGTCTGTGTTAAACTCTTTCTCTTATATATCTATGGTTAGATGGCTATTTGGGAACTATTCGAAAATTTCACATTACGTTGCGAATATAACTTCTCACTGCTATTGGAACTAATTGGTTCGGAAGTCAAGTCAACAGTCAACACTTATGAAGAAGAATTAATATTTTCTTTGTATATCTAGGTTAGGCAGTTTGCTTTGTTATTTTCTGTTTTATAAACTTGTAATATTATTAATATGAAGGTTTTAGAAGATTGTACAGTATGTAGATTATGTTTAATTATTGTTTCTAATAAATCAAAGGATACACAAAGTATTAAAAGAGACATGCAAGAATTCATTCTTCCAGAAATTGTGAGTATGTTAGTCAAATTGTATATTATAAGTTTTAAATTTAACAAACGTATATAATATCGTATGTTTGCATATTTTCAGTCATAATGCTTTCTTCATCAAGGTTAGAAAACATGATCTGAATCAAATTATTCCAGACACAGATAAGGCAATATTTATTCATGTTTTATCGATAATATAATTGTGGATGATGTTTGACTGTAATAGGGATTCCGAATTCTTAAAAATTTGCTGGATATATTCATATTAAATCCATAACTTACTATGATTTTGAAATGCAGTTGCTGAAATCTTCAAGGTCAAACTGTTTGTTGAAAGTATTCATGTCCCGTACTCAGTGTCGGACAAGCTTCATTTGGCCCCGTCGCCTCACCGACCCTCCCAAAACAGATCAATAAGTTTCAAGATAAAAAAAACTATATACTTACTGAAAGAAACAGAAAATTAGTATTATTGTTTATCTGAGGATATGGTAGCTCAGCGGTCAGCTGTTTAACATATACAGGAATGCTGCTACAGTAGCCTATTACTAGGCATCAGTGATAAGCATCAGTCGCAGAAATAGGCCGACGTTAAATAAGTGTATTAAAAAAGCCTTTCGAGACAGTCTTAAAGATAAAATTGACCATAAATATACCTTATTTTTTTGCTGTCTCCCAAGAAACAATTAGGAATGCAAAGGTTTTGAAATTTTGTAAAGGAAAATGTTGCGTCGAGCTACCTTTTGTATTTCTAGAATGCCGTGCGAGCAATGTTGTAGTAGAAAGTTCAAATTTAATTTATTTGAAAGAATTCTTACAATATGAGTATTCTGGTAATAGGCATAAGCTATTTTATATCGGAGAACAATGTTCCATACTCATGTAGTGCGGAATGTCTGAAACTATGGTAAAACTCCAAGATATACATAGTGTTGAGCCAAAATATGCATTTTCAGATATACATATGCTTGGTTATGGTATCTTCCTTGAAGAAATAATTATGCACAATCTAACAGATCATTTTTTATTATTAGAAGATTAATTCCAGTTTTCTATAAAAAAAAATGTAAACAAGCATTATTAACATTGGTTTGCAGTTTAAGCAATATTAACACCATTTGATTATTAAAAAAACGTAATGTAAAAATACCCACTCAATTTTGTATAAAAATGTTCAAAGGTGGGCCAACCACTCAAGTTCTTATGTTTTTTCAGAATCAGGAACAAAGTTGATCAACCAATTTCAAGTCTAAGTTACATTTGTTGAATACTGTATTGCTTTAATATTAAGATATGTATAACTTAAATTTCAGTCTGTTAATGGCTAGTATAAAATATACTCTAATGAGTGGCTCTTTTCAGTGACATATTCACCGTATTTACTATTTATGGTAGTATGATTATTAAGGAATTACATTAATTTCAGGATTTGGACCTAACTTGTGAACCTAGGATTTGTCAAAAATGCTCAGAAAATCTTCAGACTTGTTATGAATTTAAATCTATTTGCCTTAAGAATAGTGCAGTTAAAAAATTGAATATGGATCCACATACATCAGATCCAACATTAAAACAAGAACTTCGAAAATGTTGCTTATGTCATATCACAGTAGATACTGAAGAAGAACTAGAAGCAAGAGGAGATCATTTTTTAAAAACAATGCTGAAAAAATGTTTTCCAGAAATTGTAAGTTTAATATTTACTAATTTCTATATGATTATAGAATTTGTGTGAACAACTTTGCAGAATTAAAAAAACTATAGGCCTATTATTTACCGCTAATTAGCCGCTAATTAATCGTGAAAGTAACAATTTTACCGTTGTCAATTTTGAAAACATTTTCGGGTGTTCTGCTAACTTCACGTGAAAGTTAGCAGAACATCTACCAAAAATTCATTTTCATTAAAAGTAAGTAGCTCAGAATGGTGAAAATGAAATTTAAAAAAAAAACAAAATTAAGGTGGTAATTAAAAAACCCATTTGCCGTTAATTAGCCGCTGATTAATCGTGAAAGTAACAGTTTTACCGTTGTTAATTCTTTAAAAATTTTCAAGTGTTCTGCTAACTTCACATGGAAGTTAGCAGAACATCTACCAAAAATTTGTTTTTAATTAAAAGCAGGTAGCTCAGAATTTGCCGTTTTTTAACAGTAAACGAATGGTGAAAGTAATATTAAAAAAAATTAAGGCAGTAAAACCAAAAAAATCAATTTTTAAAATCAGCAAACACTTTCAGAATGAAAAACCCATAGGCCTATTATTTGCCGCTAATTAATCGTGAAAGTAACAATTTTACCGTTGTTAATTTTTTAAACATTTTCGGATGTTCTGCTAACTTCACATGGAAGTTAGCAGAACATCTACTAATTTTTTTTAAATTAAAAGTAAGTAGCTCAGAATTTGCCGTTTTTTCACCGTAAACCAATGGTGCAAGTGAAATAAAAAAAAAAAAATTAAGGGGATAAAACCAGAAAAAATATTTTTTAGAATCGGCAAACTAATTCAGAGATGAAAGAAAACATATAAACTATCATTAGGGTGAAGGAAAACTGACTCCCAAAAACCATTTTAAAACGAGTTTAATGGCCTTTCTATTGAATTTCGGGAAAAAAAATCAAATAATGTCCAAAAAAATTGCAAAATTATCACGGCACGATTAATTAAAGAACGAGGTCGATAAATTTCTGAAGGAATACTGAGCCCCCAAAAGCCATTATCAAACGAGCTTAATGGCTGTTCTGCTGAATTACAGAGAAAACAAATCCAAAAAATGTCAAAATAAATTGTAAAGACTTCACGGCAAATTCGATAACGACACGACTAATTATAGAAAGGGGAACAGTAAATTCTTGAATGAAAACTGAGTCCCAAAAGCCATTTTCAAATGAGCTTAATGGCTATTCTGCCGAGTTTCGGTGAAAAAGAATAAAAAATTCTTAATAAAAAATTGCAAAATTCGCAAGATAAATTCGAAAATATCATGATTAATTCCCTTTTTCGGTTTTACCGCCTTAGTTTTTATTTTTTTTAAATTTCAATTTCACCATTCGTTTATAGTTAAAAAACGGGAAATTCTGAACTATCTACTTTTAATTAAAAAAAATTGGTAGATGTAGATACACTCGAAAAATTTTAAAAAATTAAGAACTGTAAAATGTTACTTTTACGATTAATTAGTGGTTAATTAACAGCAAATAATAGGCCTATGGGTTTTTTAATTCTGCAAAATTTTTGCTGATTCTAAAAAAATGATTTTTTTGTTTTATCGCCTTAATTTTAATTTTTTTAAAATTTCATTTGCACCATTGGTTTGCGGTTAAAAAACGGCAAATTCTGAGCTACTTACTTTCAATTAAAAAAAGTTTTTGGTAGATGTTGTGCTAACTTCCATGTGAAGTTAGCAGTACATCCGAAAATTTTAAAAAAATTAACAACGGTAAAATTGTTACTTTTACGATTAATTAGAGGCAAATAATAGACCTATAGTTTTTTAATTCTGCAAAGTGTTTGCTGATTCTAAAAAATGTTTTTTTTGTTTTACCACCTTAATTTTTATTTTTTAAAATTTCATTTGCACCATTTGTTTACGGTTAAAAGACGGCAAATTATGAGCTATCTACTCTTAATTAAAAAAATTTTTTTTTGATGTTCTGCTAACTTCCATGTGAAGTTAGCAGTACAGCAGCAGATGTGTATGCCCAGAGCTATGATTCCTTGGGACTTAAAATCAACATTGGAAAGACTAAGATTATGTCAACTCCTCATCAAGTAAACCAAATAGACATTACGCTTAACGGAAATTCTCTTGAAGTGGTGGATCAGTTCAATTACTTAGGCAACGTTGTTAATGACAAAGTAAACATGGACAGCGAGATTCGCAATAGAATTAACGCTGCATCTAGAGCACTCTGGGGACTTAGAGAGAGAGTATTTGACAACCACGACCTTGCTTTGTCAACGAAAATGGCTGTCTACAGAGCAGTTGTCATTCCAACACTGTTATATGGATGTGAAAGCTGGGTCACTTACCGTCGTCATGTGAAAGAATTAGAACGTTTTCAGCAAAGACACCTCAGAAGTATGATGAAAATCCGTTGGTTCCATCACATATCAAACGTGGAAGTACTCAGGAGAGCAAATAGCCTTCCAATTGAGGTGCTTATTTCAAGAGCACGCCTAAGATGGGCAGGTCACGTTCATCGTATGCATGATAACCGCCTTCCTAAATGCACACTTTATGGTGAATTGCTAAGCGGTAGAAGAAGGCGTGGCGGTCAACGAAAGAGGTTCAAAGACACTCTCCATGAAAATCTAAAATCCTGCGGTATTGCAGACGAGCAATGGGAACAACTTGCAGCGGACAGAACCGAATGGCGAGGGGTTGTGGCCAGCTATCAAGGAAATGTTGCTGCAAGAAGGCCGAATCCAAGACCTAACCAGGTCTATGTTTGTCCTGACTGCGGTCGACATGTGCTCTCCCGAATTGGCCTCTATAGCCATAGTCGTGTGCACCGTAGATGACTGGGAATTACAATAGACTACACCTTTTACTTGTTTTTATTGTACACAATTTATCGACTGTAACATTTTTATACTCGGACTCGAGTAACGGCTAATAATAATAATAATAATAATAACATCCGAAATTTTTTTTAAAGTTTGCAACGGTAAAAATAGCGGCTAATTAGCGGTAAATAATAGGCCTATAGTTTTTTAATTCTGTAAAGTTGTTCTGCTAAGTTCACGCAAATGATTATAGAATTATCTTTCTACTTATATTATGTTAGAATTTTATATCAGAAAATTGAATCTGCTTTTAATGACATGGTTGGAATCTTCAGTATGACACCGATGCCAAAATAGTTATTGCAAACATTACATTGGAAGAATGTACAAGACCCACATTTTGCCAAATTTTAATCATTTTCAAGTGCTGCGAAGTTTTTGTCAATTGTCATATTCAAGTGTAGTGATTTGGCGTTTTGTGGCAAAAACACCAGTAGTTGACACAACCCTTTCAGTGTGGCGCTCATTTTCGCTAACTGTGCTATCGGACAGCTGCAGTAACCGATTGGGGCAATATCTTCATCCCGCAGTTAATCCCCAGCAACGCTTATTATTTTTAGGTATTTTTTAGTTAAGTTAGTTAGTTTAGACTATTATGGCCAGAATAAATAAAAGCCAATTCATTAGAGAAAGCTTTATTTTAAATTTAAAAATTTCATTCAGAATATTTTTGTCGTCTGAACTGAGGCTATCGTCCGATTTCTCAATTTCAGAATTAATTTCATTAAGGGCTTCTTCATTATTATTCATTAAAATATTGTATAATTCGTCTTCAGATAGCAATTTATGTTTTTGATCATTCGCAAATAGCTGGCCGGAGACCAGGGGATGTATTTATCCACTTATAGAAAATCAAATATTGAATGTTTGCAACCTTACAATCAAATATTTGTATAAATATACTATATTACGCGTAGGATACAGTTAATTTTTGCAGTAAACCTTCAAATAGAGCTTCTGGATATATCCGCTTCTCGCACAACAGGCATGGTATTTTTTTGCTTTATATTTCCATAGTGAAAGGAGTAAGGAATTTTATTTCTTTCATTGTAAATTTTATTTTTAAGCCATATGTAAAACAAAACATAATAAATAAAACCAACCTTACAAAACACTATTATATGATCTAAACATTAAAATATAATGTTATTATCAGAGCTGTTCCTAAGCACTGTGCTTAGCTCACTGGAAAGCTCAGTGCAATCATATGGTGTCAACGATGAGCTCAATTAATTTTTTATTTAGAAATATGAAAGAAGTTCTTACAAAACAACAATTAATTAATTTACACAATGCTCAAATTGAGTCACGACTTCGATATGGTGTCTGTTTCTGGGGTATTTTACCCTAGCACAAACTGTTTTTGTACCTCAAAAACTCTTTATTGTTTTTCTTATGATAAGCATTTCTATCTCCGCAAGAGATGCCGACTGTTTTTATACAGTTTCAATTCTGGTCGTATACACTATACTATAGCGGGTCTGTCCAGCACACACACCTGCAAAAATGCTTTCATACAATATAACATTCTTACTGTAACTTGTTTGCTCGTATTTGATATGTGTGTTCATGTTTTTGAAAATAGACATAAGTATAGCCTTGTTAAAGATATATATGATGTAAATACTAGACATAAAAATGATATTCATGTGCCTTTCTCTAAATAGACAATCACAAACACATCACCGAACTATTTGGGACTGAAAATGTTCAATAATTTGCCTGATGCATTGAAACAAAATGCTAACTTAAATCAGTTAAAAAAAAAAAATGAAATTGTTCGTATAGTGGAGAAATGTTTTTATTTGGTGTCCAAGTTTTTTCTTTAGGTTAAGTTAATTGTAGGTCACAATTACAATTATCTCTCTTTGTTTTAATCACTGACTATTGCTATACAGTTTGTAATTGTCAGTAAACAAAATAAATGAATTAGAATTAGTTCGTCTAAGCACTTTAAGCAACTTTGTGTTCAGGAGTACTGTGCTCAGCAGCACTTTTTAAAATCGCAAGCACTCAAAGGTGCTGGCAAGCTTTTAAACCTTGTGGCCATTCAAAAACTCCCAAGCATTTTATGGCTCGCAAGCACTTATAAAATACTTTTGAATTATGAATTTAGTAGTTAGAAATGTTTGTCCTCAATTTTATTATACAGACTAAGAAAATTGCTGAAATTTGGACTGTAGAGAATGAATAAAAAGACCTTAGTCAGTTGCCGACGTTTTAATCGACATTTTATTTTGATCTTCATGGTTTTCCTCGTGATATTCACAACAAATTGTTTCCAGTAAGCGCATATTAAAATAAATAAAACTTGTGACACCTTATGACATAACAACAGTATTAGTCAGTTATACATTTTGTTTTACACAGTGACTGCTACCCCGTATATATGGAACCATAGCCATGTAGCTCCCATTCCGTGCGCACGGAGCGGCTGCTGATGGATTACATCCCCGTGCATCATTTGAGTACAACTACTGCTGATATATAAACTTTCGTGATCATATTTTCACAGAAACAATATTAATATTGAGTATATTTCATTAAAGTTACAATTATTGTATATTAGAATTATTCATGATGACATGGTCAGTAGTGTGGTCAGATGAGGAGAAATGCATGTCTTACCTTCTTTCACACATAAGCGTAAACGTGTGGAAGAAAGTGACATATATGGATTTCTGTTTGTCTAATTTTATTGCCGATTATGCCTTCATAGAATAATTCTAATATATCTTAAATATTACAGTTAATTTATAAAATCTAAAGTGAATTTACACAAGTTTCTAGTGTGATTCTTTTTGCAATAGGTATACATGTTATGATGTCATCAACGTATACTTTCAATCAATGACTTCAGAATAGTATAGACAAAGCATGTCCTATACATTAACACAGGAGTTGTTGTGTTTCCGTACTATCTCATACATTCTATTATTAAAAAAGGATGGAGATAGTTTTGTTTATGTTATGGAACTCGTTGCCAGTGGCGTATATGTTAAAGAGGGTGATTATTTCGTATAATTAATATATTAATTTCTCTTCTAGTTTGACTTCAAAGTAATATGAATAACATTGCTTTTTTATTAAATGATTTATTTAAAAATTAAATTTACACTTATAAATTGGTTATATATGTCACATAAACAAAATGGTTAATACAGTTTTCCTTTTATTGCATTACTAACCCAAAAAATAAAAACATGTTATAATTATATATTCTTTATTTTTTCATTAACAGTAACCTAAATAATGTTATATTTAATAATACTTAATTATTAACTTCAATAATAGTAATATATTCACAACTTGTGTGATACAAAATATTTCGAAAGTAAATGTTATTTATTTTTTAGATATCTCTCGATATTCTCATATAATATAAACTGTTTCCAGCATGTATTTAAATTAGTTCAACATAAAAGACACACTCTTTTATTATGTAAATTAACAATAATGAAATGAGTAAAAGTAGTCAAATAAAAAACAATACAATCAATTTAAGTAGTGCTGAAAACGCTTTCACGAAAAAAAAACAGAAGGTGTAACATGGATATTTATTAACTAGGTTGGTATCCTAATATACAAAATACATAAACAATATTCATGAATGTATCTTTTCAAAAAAGAACTATATTAATGTTACAGAGTTAAAGCTCAAAACATTTATATTCTAACGACAGACAAATGGATACATATTTCAGATACATTACAGGGATAACTAGAGTTGAATTTTTAGAAAATGGTGAAGCAGGTGTCGATGTACTTATTTAATAATTATTAATTTAAATTGTTGAACTGAATTAGAATGTTTTTATGCAATCAGGATCGACTTTATTATATTCATCTAAATCTTTATATGATAGAAATTGAATGTTGTTAAAGTACTTCCTAGCTATACAAGTTATAATTTGTCGTCTAATAATGATACCAATGGAAATGACAACTTTTTGTAAAAGTAAGGTATAACACATAATTAATACGAAATGGTATATGCAAAATGCATATGAAAAAGAAAGGTTTACATGGCGAGTGACATCAAAATATCATATTCATTGATTTCTAAACAATATAGTTTTCATCAATATGCTCCTAACTCTCTCTTTGGCAGCAGAATCTGTCAGTTTTGAAGTTTCATGATGGATTCGAATTTTAAAATATTTTTCCAGTATCAATTTTATTAACTGCATTAAATGGCTATTCGATGATGGATCGTTATCTAAAATATGCCTACCAAAATCTTCATAAACTGATATTGGTAAATACCTTATTGAATGTCTTTTTAAAATATCAATTATATTATTTTTTGAGAAAACTTCTTGTGCCGCTAAATAATATTTCAAAGATTTCTCACCAGTTTTACATATGTCCACTACAAATGAGGAAGCATTGGTTAAGTTTCCATATTTCTTTCGTTTTTGCGAAAATGACAATGAATAGTCTGATTCCAAAAGATTTAAGCAGTATTTACATGTGACGCATTTCTTTAAGCATTTAACAACGAACCCTGCTACATATGCAACAATATCAGTTATGCATGGAGTTAAATGCCAAGCTGTGGATGTAATAAATTCTACCTCGTTAACTTCATTTGATGTGTGTATGTAATCACTTGAATTTAGTAAATCCTGGCCATCATTATTACATTTTGTAATGGAAGATGTAACAAATAAAATTGAAGTAGCATCTATAGCAACAGCATTGGCACTTTCACTACCCTTTACATCACACCTGACCAATAACCTTTTATAAATATGTTCAAATCGACGCGCTGTTGGATTATTCGAGTGCCCACCTTTACTTCGAATAGCACTAAAAAATATTTCAATGTGATCTTGTGAGAATTTATAAGTTAAGATGTATTTTAATATTTTATTCTCTACAACATATTTTTTGTACAATCTTTCCAAACTTTCAATTGCAATTAAAAATCCCAAGAATCCAGCTTTACGCCTTGTTTGTAATAAAGATTTACAGATACGTAAGCCCTTGAATATAACTTTTACAATAACTTAAGTAAGTCAAGATATTATCAGAATTTTCTGTACAAAGTGCTCTTTTGTAAGAATATTTAGAAAATCTACTCTGGGTATTAAACATATCGAAAAGATTATTGAAAACTCTAACAAATGTTTCAGTACCGGCAGAATTCACAAAATCTCGTGAATGTATATCTTCTCTTAAAAAAAAAAAGCATCTGCAACACTGTTGCTGAAAGTTTGCGTTGCAAGCTTGACTTTAATTTTCTCTTGATACCACTGAATATGTCTATTTTTAATTTTTGTGCCTGCATGGAGACCTTCTTCAGTTTGAATTTCTACTAGTTTCGCAAAATATTTCCACTCAATTACGTTGCCCTCCCTATCCTGAAATATTTATGTTGCTAAAGCATTTCTTACCAATTTTAACATATGGCAGATATCAGGAAAAATAAATATTTCTTTGTTTGTGGCTTTATTTATAAAGGAGGTTTTTAAATTTTGTGGATCCTTAAAATCAGCATCAAGTTTTTCTGCCATGACAAAATTAGCTGGAAGACCATCAAAAGCCAGAGAAGTAATGATTACACCAGAATTTTTTAGAAATTCAAGTACTGTTTGAACTAAATTTGCTTTTTCACTAGCAGTCAATCCATCAGTGAAAAAATACCCCACAGAAATTTTCCAATGTCCATTAACAGCAACTAGCATAAACACCAATGCCTCTTTTGCTTCAATCGAACCAATCTCCTCCCCATTCGATTGAATATCCACATATCCAGTAAATTTTTTTCCTGTCCATTCAACTCGCTTCATTATTGCTATTTCATCAAAAACTAAATTGCATAACACTTTTTGATGACATGCTGCCAGTTCTGACACCTTAGTCTGTATCGCTCTGAGTGAAGCTTCACATAATCCAGAACTTCCGTCGACTGACATAAACCATTTTGTGATGGTGGCAGGGTGAGGAAGAGCATGACAAAAATTTTCCCTTACATAATTGTATGCTTTAGCAGAATAAAAGTGTAACGTTAACGCAAAAGCTCTTAGCTGAGGTGAATACTTGTCCTTGGATTTCGAATCAATTATTCTTCTTACAATTTCACCAGGTAGCTCAGGTAATAATGCCTGTAAATTGTAGAAAATATAAGAGTATATAAAAGGCAAGTGATGTTATTGAATTTTTTTTATTATTATGCACACAATTTTCTGTATTGTGATCTTGCTTGGCCCAAAACCTATTTTCAATACATTAGGACTTTAAAATTTATAGAGGACGCTGGTAATAGCTTAAAAATAAAAATGTACTCAAGTAAACTGACATTTCTGTGCAGGATATTGAAGAATGTCATAACAAAAACTTACAATGTGATATGTTCCAAATTTGGCAACTATATGTATATTTTTATGTTACCAAATTTTTATCATCTTCTTAAACATTGGCTAGAAAAAAATTAATAATAACATATTAATAAACATAACGGCCGGAAATAGAAAACCTCTCTTACTCCTTTATTACATATTTATTTTTTATGCAATATAATAATATTATTTATTTATGCTATCGTATTATATATTGTAAAGTACAATGGCATTTTTGTTAATTTTTATTGTTCATAAATAAATTTAATGAAATAAACCGTTTGAATAAGTCTGATAAGTCGTCATCTTTAATTCTGAATAGTTCCAAGTATCGGTATTCGATATTTTAAGGTGTGTTGGGTCAAGCAAGAGCAGAATACAGTAAATCGTGTCAATAATAAAATTAAAATATTATTTACACTGATAATTCTGCTTTGCCGTGGACACATTGTATACACTTAAAATTATTAATCAAGTATACCTCAAATTGTTGTTGAATAGTTACATCAGTGAATTATGGTAATTTGCAATTTAAAAAAATTAGAAATTTGGTGATGCAAAACAAAACTGGACCGAATAGAATATCCAACAGAAAAATAGAAAGTTGATTGTGTTACAGAAGTAAAGTATTTCTTACCTTTAATATGGTAAGAGAATTTTTGGTATGGGAATATTTTTCTTTCAAAATATTAATCTCCTTGTTTTTCTTCTTGATCCTCTCTCGTTACCCTCGATTGGTCCTCAGCAAAAGTTAGATTTTTTTATCTTTTACTGACATATTTTTCCTAAAAAAGAAAATTGCAGTGATCAACTTTACTAAAATAACGAACTTTTTAAATCCTTTGAAATATGGGCAGCGTAAATTTGTTTGGGCGCCAACTGGTGGAGAGAAGAGATAGTAATGAAAAAGCTGAATGTTATCCATGTACATGTCCATTAATTTAATTAAGTTCCACAATGTGAAAAGGAAAACAAGGAAAATAACGATATTTTAGAAAAAATACCATCCCCAGATCTACAACCTTAAATTTACAATAAAACTTTTCTTCGTATTAACCACTGTTAAACCATACAGGATATCAAAGTACCTACCCTTACGTTAGGTATTTTAAAATTTTCACTGTCCCCCTATAGGATTTTTACGCTGGCAATAAATTTAGTGAAAATTAAAAAAAAAAACTTGTCCTAATTGATTAAAAATAATGAAGCTCACCTTCTAACAGTGTTTCGCCTAAATGAAGAATTGGACAATTTCTTCTCCTGAAATTTAGTAGGAGCTCTATCGGAAATATTTCCTAGAGAATTGGCAGTGACTGTCCTCGAAGAACTGGCAGTGGCTGTCCTCGGAACAACTGGCAGTGTCTGTTCTTGAAGAACTATTACTCCTCAGCGAAGTAGGAGAGGATATCTGATCATCACATGTAGCGGTTAAAGTGGACACAGGTGATGGATATCTCCTTCTGAAAGTAAATTAATAAGACTTACATTGTTGATGTAGAAAAAATTAGGTGTGCTGTTAAAATCATAACTAACTCAAAATAATGGTGTTATTCATATTGATACAGCTGATAAACAAGGGTAAACAGAGCATTATAATCTTCACGGATTTATTGCTTTTTTCATAATATAATACTTATACATTCTACAGGATATTCTGCACTTTCTTGAAAAATATAGTTTTGAATATTTTTAATACCATTCCAATTTAACACAATATTGGTTCAAAATTGGAAGTCTAATACATAACAATGATACTATTTTTGATTTAGCGAAAATTATAGTAGGTATTGGATATTGATTTTACAACTGAATTTTACTAGTTATATAGTTAATAATAGTTAATAAAATAATAACCTCCTTAATTATTGAAACAATGTTTAAAAAAATGTTTTCTTAACCGCCTCTCAAGTTACCGAAGTAACTCCCTGGAAGATCTCAAGGATCTTGTGCTAGGCAAAGAGAGACGAGGCCCTACAGTTTAATGTGGACTCCGAACCACTCTTGGGGCAATTTCTTTAATGAAAAATTATTTCGCCTTGTAGGAATCGAACCCACTTGGCTAGGCAACTCAGTTTGCTAGCCAGTCGCTTTAACACACTGAGCTACCATTCCCCATTTCAAAAATAACTTCAGGTGGATAAGTAGGTACTTACTTTTTGCTTGGCGACTTAAATAACTCATCTTCTTGGACATCCTCAGAATACTTTAATGGCTCACTTATCATGCTGAAATAAACCAACTATTACAAACTTATATAAGAATAAGTATATAGAGAAAAGTAAAAATATATTCAAATAATTCTTTGATAAATATAAGAATACTCTGTGGCAAAAAATAATTGTTAGCAGCAGAGAATAAGACAAAAATATGATCAGCAGTACCTATTTCATATTGTCTACCTAGGTAGGTACCCATCATGTACTACTTTCTTTAAATGATAACTTACCCAACTTGTACATTTTCCTTAGATGAACTTGGTAAGTCAGGCACTGCAAATTCTTTAAGAACAACTCAGCCACTGGGACTTGTTGTGAAATCATCTGATGAGAAGTGATCTGAGCACACAACACTATTTTCAGGGATATTTTCCTTTCCCAAATGTTTCAAAACACGCGCCAATATCCATTGGCTGGATGTCGGTCTCGATAACTAGGGCCGAGTAGGACTATTACTCTTTGCACCTAGATTATCTCTGTAGACCTGGACCGGCCTTCGTGATAGGTGGGCCCGCGTACTTCTACCAGACCCAGCTCACAAATGTGAGATGTGTCGTGGTATTTTCTGCGGACCTCCCCTGGTCCTGGCTGTTGAACCTCGCTGGCTGAGGTCTCTTCTGGCGCTCTTCTTGTCTTGATGTTTTCTTTCTTCGCCAGCTTGTCACCCCCGGGGGTAGTCATCGGTCGAGTTGGGTTTAGGAAGTTTTGGCTGGGACTGACTGCCGGTACGTAGGACATCAATTGATATCCTACCCCGGATCGTCGGAAAGGTAAGGATGAGCTGTGTAGCTCGGGAGTGTGGAGACCTAAGTGCTTCTTTTAGCATTTTCGGTCTCCACGGAGCAGGTAGGACAACGGGCGTCGGACGGTATGTTGTCCGACGCCCACAAGGAGGTTGGGTTAGGGTTGAAAACGTCATGTCTCTGGTAGTGGTGGTCCGTCCTGGCGTACCTGAAACAGATCTGTTAGCGGGAAATAAAGGTTATACTTACCCGTTGTCCAATAGCTGAACCCTCGGTCGCTTGTGCCTCGGGGCGTCGGCGGGGTCGTAATCAGTGGCCTGTCTGATCAGCGGGTTCCCATGCTCCTCGGCTTGGGCGTACAGCTTCTTCGCTCGTTCCCGGATGACTTCAGTGACCGTGGTGTACTCCAGGTCTCTGACGATGTCTGCGGTTCTCACGTACCATGGGGCGTCAACTACCGTCCTGAGGGCGATGTTCTCCACTGCCTGGATTCTCTTCATGTAGGACTTCGCCTGGTAGCCCCACGCTACCGAGGCGTACGTCAGCTGCGGCCTGATGAGGGTCTTGATAAGCGTGAGCTTGTTCCTCAAGTTAAGTCGGCTCCCATTTCCCGTCATTGGGTAGATGAGGGCTCTCGTACGTCGGGCCTTGGCTGTGATGGCGTCCGTGTTTTGTCTCCATGTTAGGCTTCTGTCCATGACCACGCCAAGGTATTTGACGGTGTCGTGCCATTGGATGTCCTCGCCGTTCATGGAGACGTGTCCTGTGGGAATTTCTTTCCGCACTCGTCTGAAGAGGATGGCTTGGCTCTTGTCGGCGTTGACTGCGACTTTCCACTTCGTGCACCATTCTTCCAGGAGTGTGGCCGCTTCCTGGAGTTTTCTGGTTGCGTCTCTGGCCTTCCAGGATCTGGCAATCAGGGCGGTGTCGTCTGCATACAGGGCTAGGGCTGTATGGTCGGTCCGGGGGAGGTCCGAGGTATAGATGGCGAACAGGTGCGGTGAGAGCACCGATCCCTGTGGAACTCCCGCTTCCACGGTCCTGTAGGTGGAGAGTTGGTCCGAGTTCAAAACACGACAGACCCATATTTTTCGGCGTTTAATATTCCTTTGAATTCTACAAATAATATAATATTGCACTTTTAAATAATATTTTTTCATTTTGCCCTTCAACTTTCTTTTCATTAAACTATATTGCTCAATTTTAAAACATAAAATACATTTTCTATACTTCCAATATTATTGCACTGAACATTTACAATTTTGCTTATTTGTCGTTCCAACCCGAGGTTACGCTTATGAGATAATTTCACCTACCTGTGAAAAGATCGATTAACTCTAATTTTAAAGAGACATCTACATACAACACAATATTTTCCCATTGTTTATTCACAATAACAAATTCTGTCTTCAAAAACACTACAAAACCACTGTAAATACAACGTTTAACTTCGGTTTGTCACAAACACTTTAATGGCGGCCAACGCTGCAACTCGATTGTAAACAAAATGTGTTGAGAGGGACTGCGTGCGCATATACCCACGTGCCTTTAGCTAATATACTGCTGAGTACCAGTATTTATTTTTAAGGCAATGTAAACAAATAAATGATATACAACAAACCGAGAGGATGCTTTGTCTATCCTATTCTGAAGTCATTGCTTTCAATCAATTAATATTTACGTTAATTTTCTAAAATAATAACAAATTTAATTTTTTTGAAAAATTCTTATATACCTCGCTTATTAGAAGACACATTTTTTTCAAAGCAGGTGCTTTAAATGATTTTAAAAAAGTTTGCATATTGGTGAGGACATATGTTTTCGAAAATGAGTATTTAAGATTTTTTTTGCTTATAATTAATTGTTGTGACTTCAAAAGAAAGAGAACATATTTCTGTTTGTGGTCTGTAATTTTGTATTTTCAAAGGTTTTCGTTTGTTTTTATAATTGAAAGCTATATCATTGTTCAGTGATTTCTTTTCTGTTGGATGTTGTTATTATTAGAGCATCTTAAAACTGCACAAGTGAATAACCTCCAAGAACTTGCTGCATTGGAAGTGATAAAAAGTGGAAATCCTGCAAAAACTGTACTAACAAGAAGTTGTTGATACTTGTACTAATTATTGCCAGTGGTGTAGCATAAAATTTTTATTTTGGTACAATATGATTTGAATAAAATGCAAATTAGATGTTAAGAATGACGATCCAGTAATTTTATGTGAAAGATGTGGCGAGTCCGTCCATAGAGCGTGCTGTGATTTAACAGCATCAGACCTCGAAAGTTCTTCACCTCAGAGGTAAACGAGTCCTTAAGTTCTATTGTGAGGATTGCCAGACTGATGTAAAAATAATCCCTAAACTTATAAAAAAATTAAATGAACTAGAAGCAGCAATAAATGACATGAAAAATGGAGGTAACAGTGTAACATCAGAGGACGTTATAATAAATGAAATCTTTGAGCGTCAGAGAAAGGCAAATAATGTTATGTTTTGCAATTTACCAGAAAGTGCAAATACACATGGTGATATATTACAAATAAAAGAAATAACCAAAGAAAATCTAAATATAGTTAAATTTCTACGTGTGGAAAAAAGAACAAAAATGGTGCCCGTCCATTAAAAGTAATATATCAATCGTCAGAGGAGGCCTCTTTCGTTATTAGGGGTAAAAGAAATATTAACAAACAGAGGAAAGTTTATATTGATGTCGATATGACGCCCCTCCAGATGAACAACATAAAAAAAATTAAAGAAGAACTCATAAACAGAAGGAAGAAAGGTGAAGATGTATTCATTAGGTACATAAAAGGAATTCCTCAAATTGTGAACAACTCAAAAAACTAAAATTCTAAACTTTCTGCTTTGTGTTCGGTATACAGTGTCGTTATTATCACTGAAAATTGGTTAAACGATGATTATAGTGATAATGAGCTGGGTTTAGTTAATTAGGATGTTTTTAAGCTCGACCGTGACCCTATTCGATCAGGTATGGCTTGTGGAGGGGATATCTTATAGCTATAAAAAAAAATTAAGTGCAAAATTATTAAGCATACCTGCAAGTAGCACTGAGCAACTATTTGTTCAAATCATTACAGATAATAAAACAATTGTATTTGGAGGAATTTATATTCCTCCGGCATCCGACGAGATGAAATATATTGATCATGTTAGTGCTATTGAACATATTTCAAACAATATAAGTAATGTCAAATTTATTATTTGTGGTGATTATAATTTACCTCATGCCACCTGGTATAACGAAGATTTGGGCTTGAATGTAGATTGTCCGGCTAACTCCCATGCCACTACTTTACTGATGGATTTAGCATTTACAGCCTTTACCAAATTAACACCGTATCAAATAGTAGAGGTGTTTACTTGGATCTCATTTTTTGTAGTTTTAGAGACAGACATGTGCATGAGTCCATTGATCCTCTGCTATTGAATAGTACGCACCATACTTCAGTATCTTACAACATATTTTACGATGGTCTTCACATGTTCATTCCAGTCAAAAAATTTAAAACATCAAACTATCCCCTCTGGTTCAACTCTGAACTTAAAAAAACTATTAGTGAGAAAAAAAGAGTACATAAACTGTTTAAATCTTGATATTCACCATTACTATAATTTTTGTCATTTAAGAATAAAATGCTCTAGATTAAAAGACATTTGTTTTAATAACTATATAGCCAGAACCGAAAACAGTCTCGTTAATAACCCTAAATATTTCTGGACCTACTTCAAAAACAAAAGGAATCAGTATAATCTACCCACAGTTATGCGCTACGACGATATATCTGCTGATAATACAAAAGACATTGTTAATTTATTTGCATCTTTTTTCTTCTCAGTTTATAGTATTGTACAAGTAAATCAAATTCCTAATTATGGTCACTTAGAGGATCACGTTGACATTAACTTTTACACAGTCATCTTAACTGATATAATTGATAGACTTCTCCAATCACCTTATAAATTATCATTTGGACCAGATGGCATTCCAGTATACGTTCTAAAAAAATGTATATTTACATTAGCAATACCATTGCACAAAATCTATAACTGGTCACTGCACACCGGCATTTTCCCTGAGTTCTGGAAAAATAGCTTTTTAACACCAATTTCACAAATCTGGTCCAAGAGATGACATCAAAAACTATCGAGCCATTTGCATTCAATCTAACATACCCAAACTTTTTGATTGCTTGATAACCACAAAAATATCATGGGATATTGCATATGTTATTAACAATGAGCAACACGGTTTTATGCGTAAGAAAAGCACCTTAACTAATCTACTTCTGTATGAACATTTTATTCTTAATGCTTTAGAACATCAATCACAAGTGGATTCAATTTATGCTGATTTCACGAAGGCATTTGATCGCGTTGATCACGTGTTACTCATAGACAAACTAAGGGCTTTGGGTGTCGAGGGTTGCATGCTTGAATGGATTCATAGTTACTTATATAACCGAACACAATTTGTCAGATGCTCTGGAGCCGTATCGGCTTCTATTATAGTTACTTCGGGTATTCCGCAAGGATCGCATATCGGCCCATTATTATTTAACTTGTTTGTTAATGATATTAGTTAGGTCCTCATTAGCAGTTATTATTTAATGTTTGCTGACGATTTGAAGCTATTTAGAATCGTTGACAACTCTCATGATGCCTGTCTTTTGCAAAGTGATCTCGATAATCTAGTTCGATGGTGTAACATCAACCTATTGAAACTTAACCCTGCTAAGTATAATCAAATTTCTTTCACGAGAGGCAATAATCCCGTAATATTCGACTACCATCTAAATAATGATACCTTAAACAGGATAAACTCTATAAAATATCTAGGGGTAATATTTAACGTCAAGATGACATTCAAACCACATATATCACAAGCACTGAAAGTGTTAGGTTGCATCAATAGGGACCCTACCTTTTTTTACCAAACCTAACCTACCTTTTTTTCTATTAAAATATACAGATTGCTATACTCTTCACTGGTAAGGAGTCTACTAGAATATAGCAGTGTGGTATGGAATCCAGCATATAATGTCGATAAAGAATCCATTGAGAATGTCCAATCAAAATTTCTTAGGCAATGTGCATTCATGATGGGTCATCCGATAGGCGAATATTCCTACAGTGGCATCTTACGCGAATTCAACCTTCTATCATTTGTGCGGAGAAGAGTGCAACTCGAGTTATGCGTTTTGCATAAATTAATTAATGGTAATATTAACTGTCCTGAGATACTTCGGTTGATTAGCTTTCATTTAAATGATCGTAGAACAAGACATTCAGAACTTTTTAAAATACCGTTTCATCACACAAATTATGGTCAAAATGATAATTAGCAAATTGCATTAACAAAGTAGTCCAATAAAGGGGACTTTTAACTGTCCATGCATACTTCATGGCTGAATTTTTTACCAGAAATTAGTTTTAAGATGTACTTCAAGCATCTGTAGTCAAAAAGTAGAAATTGAATTGCAGGGGTTGTAAAAAAAATTAATTAAGGGTTGAAACCGCGATATGACAAAAAAAATTTTGAATAAAGTTTAAAATAAAAGTTGTAGAGAAAAAAATTCTGTGTAAAAAATTACTTAACTTTTTTTTTCTATAATTGATCGGCGAGCTGTGAGATTCGATTCAAGTTTTACGATTTAAACAGTGAAATAAACCGCTGACCATATCTTCCTCCATATCGCGGTTTCAACCCTTAATTAATTTTTTTCAACCCCTGCAATTCAATTTCTACTTTTGACTACAGATGCTTCGAATTTTTTTTTTTTGGAATTTGGAATTGGTTGGGAGGGTGGTCAATAAGAATTATTGAGCCACAGCACTTAGGCCCTATTGGGCCCTTTGTACATCCTCCCTGTAGGCAGACCCTCGCCTAGGCCTCCAACCAATCTAATCTTGCGAAATAGGTGGTGATGCTGCCTAGGGGCCAAAGTAGGCCAGCATTCTCCTAAGATGAATTCTCTAATTGATAAGACAGCAGAACAGTCACAAAGTACATGTTGAACCGTCTTATCTTCTTGTTCACAACCTCTACAGAGAGGTGTTTCGCTTAATCTCATATTATGGAGATGTTTTCTTAGTGGACAGTGTCCAGTCTGGATTCTCGTTATAAAACGTAGATTCCTTCTGGACATTGCCAGGTAGTCCATTGCTGTAATCTTGTTGGGGTATTTTAGTAACTCCTTAGCAAGCTGACAGCTGTTTGTTTCATCCCACAGCTTCTTGAATTCATTGTGGGTGTTCTCTTTAATTATTTGTATTATCGCTGTGATCGGTAACAGACTAGCCAGGCCAAGTTCAAAGATGCTTAGGCCTGCTGCCTTCTTGGCCAGTCTGTCAGTTACTTTGTTGCCACCACACTGTGCATGTCCTTTCACCCAGCATAACAGTATGTTATTCATGCTGGAGGCACCCACAAGTACTTGGTGACATTCCCATACTGCTCCTGTGATGATTTTGTGACTTCTCAGGGCCAGTAATGATTTTCTACAATTTGTGTAGATCTTAATTGTTTTGCCCGTAGTTTGTCTACGGACAATCAATCTCTTTTGTGGCTATGGTTATGCCCGCCAGTTCCGTCTGTACTACACTGGCTCACTCGTCCATAGCCCATTTATATTGGATTTGCAGACTTCTGGAGTATATTCCACATCCTGCCCCATCCTTCTTTTTTGATCCATCTGTAAAGATGTTGATCACACCTTCATCAGCAGTCTCGTTCTCACTATTCGTCTGTATTATGTAGGGTCTGTCAAAGACAAACCGGTGAGAAATGCCATCTGTGCACACCTGTAGAAGAGGCGTCTTCTTGACAGCCTCATTCCACAGGTGACTCCTAGCCTCTCCACAGCCTACATTTGGTTGTATGCCAACGGTTTTGAGGCGTACCATTGTTGTTAGAGCCACTTCTCCTAGATATATATCTAGTGGTCGCAGACACAGCATTACCTCCATAGCCCTCGTTGGCGTTGTTCGCATAGCTCCCGTTATGCTTAGGCAGGCGACTCTCTGCACTTGGCTGAGCTTGACCTTGGCTGTAGTCTGTTTGCTTTTAGGCTACCAAACCACAGCTCCATAGGTTATCATTGGTCTTATGACGGCAGTGTATATCCACACGACTACTTTGGGTTTCATTTCCCAAGTTTTCCCTACGGTCCTGCGACACTGCTCATAAGAAATGTAAGCCTTTTTTAGTCCTCTATTTTGTGAAGATTTCATGTTAGTTTGGCATCGAAGGTTACCTCAAGGTATTTCACTTCTGATGCGAAACTTAGTGTTTGTTGTATCCAGGAGGGCAGGTGCCTTCAGTGCTTCTAGTTTCCTTTTCCTTGTGAAGAGAACCATCTCCGTCTTCCTAGGATTGACAGACAGGGAGTGTTCTCTGCACCACTTTTCGATTATTCTTAGGGCCCCCTGTATTCTTTCACAAAGGATTCCTTCGAATTTTCCACTGAGCCATGATTGTTAAATCATCTGCGTAGGCAATCGTGTGGAATCCTTCTGAATTGAGGCGGCATAAGAGGCTATCAAGAACGAGGTTCCATAGCAGTGGTGATACTACACCTTCCTGTGGACAGCCTCTCGCGACCATTTCTCGTACAGAAGCATCTCCCACACTGATTTGTACAGCTCTCTTTGAGATCATGTTAGTTATCTAGCTTCCCATGATTGTAGGGACATTCTTCTCCACTAGGGCCGCTGTGATTTTTGGAAAGATCGTCTTGTCAAACACGCACCTTCTATGTCTATGAAGACACCTAAGGTGGACTCTTTATTGTCCAAGGATCTCTCAATCTGACTCACGACTGCATGGAGGACGGTGTCGGTGGATCTTCCCAGGGTGTATGCATGCTGGTTAGGGTGTAGAGGGTTGTCCTTCACTACAACATCTCTTATGTATCGTTCACGTAGTTTCTCCATCGTCTTGAGGAAGAATAAGTTTAAGCTAATGGGTCTATATGCTTTGGGGGTGGTATAGTCCATCCGCTCTGCCTTTGGGATGAACACAACTTTCACTTCTCTCCATATATCTGGAATATAAAGGTGTGCTAAGCACGTGTTTCCAGATATTCTTAAAATAGCGGCTGTTGTTCCAGTTTTCAAAAAAGGCGATATTGAGGAAATAAGTAATTACAGACCAATTTCATTGCTTCCAATCATTTCAAAAATCCTTGAAAAAGCCATTAAAAATCAAATAACTGAATACCTAGAAAATAATAAAATACTATTCAAACACCAATTTGGATTTCGTGGAAACCTCTCGACAACAGATGCTATTTTAAAATTTACGGAACACACATTAGAATGTTTTGAAAAAGGCCACTACTCTGCTTCTCTGTTCTGTGACCTCAGTAAAGCCTTTGACTGCGTGTCACATACCTTACTGGTTCAAAAATTATCCAAATATAATTTCAGTAAAACAAGTATCTCACTTATTAAATCCTACCTAGAGAAACGTAGACAAATAGTCAGTCTGAATGGAATAACATCCGAGGAATTATATATTAGATCTGGAGTACCACAGGGCTCAATTCTGGGACCTGTCCTATTCCTAATCTATATTAATGACTTGCCAAATGCACTTCAAAAAATCACTTGCATATTTTATGCTGATGATTCAACATTTCTAATGTCTGACCCAAACTTGGATAACTTGATGTCAAAGTGTGATGATGCGCTCACGGAGGCTGAAAATTGGTTTACGTCTAATTTTCTAGCACTTAATGCTACTAAAACAATAAAAATGGTCTCAAGTACACGTGATATGAGCAACATACCAAATAATCCCACAAATACAAAATTCTTGGGGGTCTTCATTGATCCATATCTGCGTTGGGATGCTCATACTGAATATGTTGCTGAACAGCTGACGAGAAATATATACTGTCTAAGGCAATTGTCTAGTTCAGTATCTCTAAACGTGCTAAAAACAGCGTACTTTGCATTGTGTCATTCGCGATTGTCTTATGCAATCCTTGCCTGGGGGCACTCAGCTGGTAAACACAGACTCTTTGGTCTTCAGAGGAGAGCTGTCAGGATTGTGGGTGGTGTAGGTTATCGCGATAATACTAAGCACCTCTTTATTGCACTTAAGATACTAACGTTGCCTTGCATATACACATTAGAATGCATTACGTACGTACATAATAATTTAAATAATTATAACACTCATGCCGACTTCCATCAATATGAGACAAAATACAAAGATACTATATGTCCCGATTTTATAAGACTTACCCGGGGACAAACTGGTGTTAAACACTATGGCATCAAAATCTATAACTTATTACCCGACAGCATGAAAGCTTTGCCTCCAACAAAGTTCAGATCTACGATTATAAAGATTTTTTTCTAAAAAATACAGTTTTCTCTCTAGAGGAAATTGAATGTGCAATTGCAAATATAAGACAGTAATTAAACTGCAATTTTTATCATGTTTGTGTAATTCTTTTATTTGTCTATCTTTTATTAGTATCTGTTACCTGTTTCCTAAAATTGTTCATATACATTCTTGTGATATTTTGTATGTTTTTATCTAAATTTGTGTAAAAAACTTTTTTATGACGTATGTACATTTTTTATAAGTTTAACATAAATAAATTATTCTATTCTATTCTATTCTTAAATACTTTGACCAGGTGCGACAGTAATTCATCCAGTCCCCATTGTAGTAGGGCGGGATAGATACCGTCAATGCCTGACGACTTAAAAGGGGAGCTCTGTATTGCCCATCTTATTCTGTCCTCGCTCACTATTTGGTTGGCCATTTGCCAATCCAAATCCGAGGGTTGGATGTCTACTTCGTTTGGCCACTCCTTCCGTTCTGTTGTCACAGAGCCCGGGAAGTGAGTCTCCATGATTAGCTCTAGGCTTTCACGAAAGTTGGTGGTTCTTGTACCATCACTCCTCTTTAATAGACAGAGATTATGGCCTTTTGCTTTGACGAGGATTTTGCATAACCTAGCAGTCTGTGAGTAATCTTCGATTTCCTCACAGTAGGTTTTCCACACGTCTCTTTGTCTGGCTAGTTTCTTAAATATTTCAGATTGGTTTTGTATAGTTCCCAATCGGATTCCAGTCTTGTCAGTTTTGCTTTGTTGAACGAAGTCCTAGCCTTCTTCTTGAGGTCAATCAGCTCTTGACACCACCACTTGGTGGCCTCATTGGGCTGTTGTGGGGACCTCAAGGAGCAGGATGTTTCATCGTTGGCATCGATATTTATCTCTATCAGTTTTCCGGGGATCTCGGAATAGTTTTTTGGGTGCCTTGGTGAGATTAATTTCAAAGTTTATCCATTGGTGGGCTGATAGTCTTACATAGTCAGACACATGCCATTTCTGGATAAGGTTGGATATACCCCACGTTGTTAGTGTTATATCTATTATAGTCTGATTTCTAGAGTTAATAAATGTCGGTGTAGAGCCCCTATTACTTACGCTGAGATTGTTACTGGTAATATAATCATAAAGTGACTTACCTCTTGCATTGTTATCTTCGCTGCCCCAGGTCACATGGTGTGCGTTGGCGTCACAGCCCATGATTAGTTCCCAGTTTTGATTGCGGCAGTGTGCTACCAGGCCCTCCATCTCCTTTGTTGGTGGTGGAGTGGCCGAGTCCTGTGAGAGGTATACTGATGCCAAGACAACATTTGTTAGTTTGCCTGCCACCAAACATTTCACCTTCACGACCGTTAGTTCAGATGTTGAGAGGTGTTGAAGTGGCTGGGTTTTGATATGCCGAGGAACGTAAATGGCTGTCCTCGGCCTCTCTGTTGTTGGTGAGCTGAAAATAAGTCCACTTAGTCTTGATAACACTGTTATCCTGGTTTGAACTATCCAGGGTTCCTGAATTCGTGCCAGTGTATCCTGCTCCACATCAAGGTGTCTGCATAGCACTGCCGTCGCCGCCCTGCTATGTTGCAGATTACACTGTACTATGCTTGCCTTATTCTGTGTCCCAGCCATCGTGGCAGCGAAAAGGTTGTTTTAGTTAGTCGTTTCTTCCTCCTCCTCTGTTAGAGGGGAAACGACTTCCATTCAGGATCTCTATTCTGTAATTATGGGGAGAGTGAGCATTCATCATGCAAAGTGAGAGCTCACATCACACGTATCTCACCCAACCCTCCTAGACTGTATTCTATAAGTACAGTGAATAGGTGGTGAACGTGAGGGGATTCAGCGAAAATAGCCGAATTTACAACCAATTAGGTTGAAGCAAAAGCATAAGCTATTCAGTGCTCAGTTGTTGTCATTGTCATGTCACACGCCATTACTTAAATTAGGTAAAAGGTGACAGAATAAATTTTTATTGATCAAAAATTCCATAAGGATATACCCTCGTTATTGGCAACATATATTTTTAAAAATATTACTATAATAAACTAAAAGAGTAATTGTAATATTTGCTAAGAATTATATTATTATTACCTCGTTGGCGATGAGCAAATCCTCAATGTCCATTCTGATTCACAGATTTGACAACAATAATTTTTGGCCGACGCAAACTGTCATAAAAGTACGGTTAGGATCGCCGTTTCCGGGCGGATTCTCTCATGATTTACCAGTAGAAGTAAGTTCACGCATTTTTTGCACGATGTGGTCACTCCCGTAGTTACAGAATAGACCTTCATTCATTTTCAAGTGAACTCTGCCCACTCTCACGGGAATGTGCTTTCACACTTTTACAGAATAGAGGTCCTGGACGGACTGTCATCATTGGGAGTTGGAGTGGTGGCACTAATCCTTTCGGATGGCTCATCCTCTCCCCCCTCCGTTTCCATCTCCTTCTGGGGTTGGGCGGTTTCTGGTTCCGCCTCATCGCCGGATGCTCCGTTTTCACCCTAAGGATGAGAGATTGGAAGGAGCAGTGTAACATTGATCTCGCCCTCAGGGTTTTAATGTCCTCGGTGGAATAGGCACCACCTGCGGACACCCAACGCCGGGTTTTACCTGTCAGGCGACCGATCACAACCTCTTTCTCGTCGTGGTCACTTTCGTTTTCCACGGGGATCCAGAGGGTGGCTTTGGTCAGCCTGGGCAGTTGGTCGGCGCGGACGACAGCAAGCGCAGCATTTCCCCACGGCCTCAGATTCTTCACGGATCTCGTTAGCCAGCCCAGTGTGTTATCGTCTTCGCAGACAATTCTGATGATCTCACCAGAATGTGTCAACAACTGAAACATGGGTGGCTTTGCTGTGCTGGTTCCGGGAGTGGACAGGATGATTTTGTCCAGCTCTCCCTTCAGCATTTTTTTGACAAGGACCTCCTTATCCTTTGGGATTTTAAAGGTGTGCTAAGCACATCCTAAATATTCCACCAGGTACAGATGCTTGATGTACATCTTAAAACTAATTTCTCGTCAAAAATTCAGCCATGGAGTACGAATCGACAATTAAAAGTCCATTTATTGGACTAAAATGGCAGAATTTATAATAAGAATTATGAAATTTCACATTTTCTCGGCCACAACTTTAAATTTTTTTTCATAGAGGAATAACTTTCATTTACATAATTACCATTTTTGACATAGGTGTCATTGGTTTGCCTCTTATTACCATTTTAACATTACCCTTCAACATCAAAATATTCAGATGCCATTTTGAAACTACCATTTCTACGAACCTATTAATTTTCAGATGGATAAAAAAACAAATTCATAGTTATTTTATAGGCATTCTTTTTGGTCATTATACCATTTTTGCTAATTGTTATTAAATAAGAAGCGTTGAGAGGTATGTTTTATCATTCGCAATTGTTTTAAAATCTTCTCCTCAGCTAACTTTGTTTTTTGCATATTTTATGCCTAATCAAGACTTTCCAATGTATTTGCACTGAATGGTGGTAGGTTATTTAAGTAACTTGAGTAAAAAATAAATTGATCTATCAGATATTAAGCAAAAAAGCAATACAAGAACATATCTCTTATCCATTTGTTTTTTCAGGAGTTTGACAGATTTTCTCAACCTTGCGAAAAGTGTTTGGATTGCTTAGAAAATCTGTTCATGTTTACTACCAGTTGTCTAAACACTGAAGAAAATATTAAAAGTTATTGTTTCACAAAGGGTATACATAGTCAGAGCAAAATTGATTTACAAGATGTTTACTGTTTTATTCAGTCATCTATAAAAATTGAAAATGAAGCTAATAGTAGTAAAATAATGTGTGATGAAGAGCCTCACACAGAGACAGAGGTGGCTGAAGATTCCTGTGATTCTTTCATTAAGGACGAGCCAAACCTGCAAGAAAAAATTGAACATTGTGTGGAAAAAGAAACAATCATTAAATCAGATAAATTTTTAGTAAAGAAAGAAGAAAAGCCAAAAAGGTAAGAAAATATCGTATTTTTTAATTTTTTTCAAAAAATTCTAAATTTACGATAAAATTCCACATAAAAATTCCATAATATGTTAAAATCAGTTAAAGTGCGTATAAGAAATGGATTTAAAAATGAATTTATTTAAGTTATTTTCCATTTAGTGAATTTAAATCGTAAAATGTAAATAAAAATTATCTACCTTATTGATTGATTGACTCAGAAATTTGTGATTACAAATACAATTTGGACTTGTAGTTTCTATAGGTATTTTTTTGTACTAATACTCGAGTATAGTTTGCTTTAAGTAAATGTACTCAACCACGTTGTATGAAAGAGAAGTGTGTTTGTCCTCAAATTTTTGCTAAGCAACATGGCTTTCATAGGTGCCAACCTAATTAATCAGTAATAATGTAAGCTGCTGTATTTTATTAACTAAAACTTAATTCACAAATAAAGCTGAAGTCTAGCAAAACTAAAATATTAGTCCAATACAATTAAAATGGTAATTAACATACTAAAAGTCCCCATGTCTCCGTTTTGCATAAGACCCTTAATTCGATCCACCATCTTGAATTTTGTGTTTTTGCATAAAGAATTCTAATAACTTAAAAACTATTAATAATTCGAAAAATTATGTAATTTAATGATTTGCTGTAAATCAATTTATGAATCTTTTGTTGCTAAAAAGAATTTTATACCTTTAACAATTTTGTACAGCTAATTTTACTGAATAAAATTCAACAATTTTATCAACATAAAATATTATATAAAATTACCTTTATCATTAGAAAAATATAAAATCTACTAAAAAATAGGGCAATACATGTGAAGAAAAAAACAAATAAAATTTGAAATCGTTCCTGATTTCATATAACTTAGTAGGTGAATCAAGAGCCCCCTCTCAACCAAACACAACCTTTAGTCATCTCACAGTGTTGTTTCGATAGTAATGTGATATATATAAAGATGATAGTTGAAATTTGGAATTGGGAGGGTGGTCAAAGAAGAATATTGAACCACAGTCCTTGTACTTCCTCCCTATAGGCAGACCCTCACCTAGGCCTCCAATCAACCTAATCTTGCAAAGTCTTCCTTACATCGGCCGAAGTGGGCCAACATTTTCCCAAAATGGATTCTCTGATTGATGAGATGGCAGAACAGTCACAGTTGGTGAACCATCCTTCTTGTTCATAACATCTGCAGAGAAGTGTTTCGCTTATCTCATATTGTATAGATGTTTCCTTAATGAACAGTCTGAATTCCCATTATAAAACATAGATTCCTTCTGGACATTGCCGGGAAATCCATTGCTGTGCTCTTGTTGGGATATTTTAGTAGTTCTCTACTACTAGTAGTAGTGAGCTGGCAACTACATGTTTCATCCAACAGTTTCTTGAATTCGTTGTGGGTTTTCTCTTTAATTATTTGTGTTGTCGTCATTTTTGGATTGTACGCAAAATTCTAGGCCAATTTTGTGTATCATGTCTTATATCTAAGTCTCTCCGTTTTTGACATATTTCAATTGTTGTCAAAAATGACGTATACAAGCCTTAAAAGAATTATCAATTCTTCCTATAAGGAAGCCTTTATTATCTAATTTGGGTTGGATTCTCTATTGAAAACGACCAACTTTAATATAGTTTTTATAATATTTTGATAAGTATTAATACAGTGTTCAAAAAATAAGAATAAAAATGAAATTGAGAAAACTGTCAAAAATCAATTTTTTCAAATGGAAACCCCAATTTTTATAATCTTATTTACCATTAAAAATAAGGGTAAGTTTGTGTATGGATGTCTATTACAAAAATTTTTAGTTTCCGAACTATTGCCAATTCAATATTTTTATATGGGGATTTTGCTATGGATTTTAAGTTCAATTACTCTTAGTTGGCTAAGACGGCGTTGAGTACTAAACGAATGTATGTGGTTGTCACTTACCATTCGACAAGTATTAATATCATGTCGGGGCGCTTAAATTATACGCACGAGGATTATTTGAATTTGCTTATAATCTATGGATGTAACAAAGTTTTATCAAGAACATGCGAAATATTTGCTAATAGACATCCAGAGAAACAAAAACATTTTATTTTAATAAGTGTTCAAATTGTCCACCCTGAACTTTCAAACATTTTTCGCACCTCCAAATTAGTTCGTCATGGGTGGTCGTTCTAATAGAACCTGGAGATAACCTTTCAAAAGCATTCCTTACTCTTGCCTGACAATCTTCCATTGTTGTGACTGGATTAAAATAAACCATATCTTTTATTGTTCCCCATATAAAATAGTCTAGGACAGACAGATCAGGAAAACGAGGAGGCCACAGAAAAGATCTATTGTTAGCAATCCACTTATCGTAAAAAGTATCTTGCAAGAAGTTGTTAACTAGGAAGCTGTTGTGTGGTGGGGCGCAATCGTGTTGGTAAAATATTTGCGTATGTTCAGCTAGCGGTAAATTGTTGATACGTAATTTGAAAAAAAGAAATTGTGTAAGTATTAATTCATTACCATTTAAGTTTTCTTCATAAAAATGTAGTTTTACGACTCCATCATTTCTCAGTACACGTTAAATTGCAGGTTTCTTGATAATTTCGCAATCTAACAGCATGGAGATTTGAATCACATCAAAAATGGGAATTATGTTGTTCAAAAATCAAACGTCTTATAACGTTGTTAAAATAAATTCATTGTGGCCAAATCGGTGCCCATTAGAAGTTGAACCATAGAAATGAAATAGGGATGGAATTTGTGTTTCAAAAGAATTCTGTGAATAGAGTTCTTGGATTCCTGTTTGTAAGGCCACTTGTCTTAATGATGTCATATGATATGCCGCAAAATATCCCAAAACAGCAATTTCTGTATTTTCATCATTCACAATTGGTTTTATTCTATGAATTGTTGCTTTAACGGTGCCAAAATATTTTAAATTCTCCATTATTCATTTAATACTGTTCGGAGACGGTTTTTGTTTCTCTGGATAGCTATTAGCAAATATTTCACATGTTCTTGGTAAAACTTTGTTACATTCTCCATAGATTATAAACAAATTTAAATAATCCTCGTGCGTATAATTTAAGCGCCCCGACATGATATTAATAATTGCCAAATGGTAAATGACAGCTACATACATTTGTTTAGCACTCAACGCCGTCATAGCCAACTAAGAGTAATTTAACTTCCATAGCAAAATCCCCATATAAAAATATTGAATTGACAATATTTCGAAAATTAAAAATTTTCAGATTAGACATCCATACACAAACTTACCCTCATTTTTAATGGTAAATAAGATTATAAAATTTTTTGACAGTTTTCTCAATTTCATTTTTTTAACATTCTGTAAATACTTATAAAAATATTATAAGAACTGTATTAAAGTGGGTCTTTTTCAACAAATAATCCAACCCAAATTAGATAATAAAGGCTTCTTTATAGGAAGAATTGATAATTCTTTTAGGGCCTGCAAACGTCATTTTTGACATAAAAATTGAAATATGTCAAAAACGGAGAGACATGATACACAAAATCGGTCTAGAATTTTGCGTTGACATCTACTTCCGGTATAACCGGAAATACCACCATCTTAAAAATATTTTAGCCGAGTTGCCCCCATCGACATTAGTTTACTACAACATTTTCCAATGTCTACTTTTCGAGATATCGATCGCCGCAGTTCGTCGTGGGACACTCTGTATAGCTTGCCTTGATATGGAAATTAATTATGAAATACAACAATATATTATCATATTTTTCAAATTACACTTGCCAATCCAGAAAAAAATTTAATATGCAGTAATTTACAAAATATCAAACTAATAACTAAGAATAAATTAATTAATGAATTAAAAGTAGTACCTTTATTTTTGTTAAATAGTTTAATTAGGTATTTTTTGTTAGAAAACAAACGTATTTACTTTGATTTTTTATTTTAGGAAGAAAAAACAATTTACCAAACACATAAATAAAACAGAACTGGAAGATAGGGCATGTCCAAAAGGAAGAAACACCATTTATAAATGTACAAAATGTTGTTATGAAACAAATCGATTAAGCAGTATGAAAACACATCTATTAGTTCATAAAGATTCATCTGAGATGAACACATTTAATTGCAACATATGTTCATTCAAATCAAAATGTAAAACTACTCTTAATACACATAGACTGCTTCATAGAAATACTTCAGAAGGTACAATGTACAAATGTGCATTGTGTAAATTTGAAACAAAATATAAACGAACTCTTAAAGCTCATATTTCAGCACATAAAAACAATTCAGGAAAGCAAATATTCAGCTGCAATATATGTAAATATCAAACCCAAAATAAATATTGTTTCAAGCGGCACGGAAAAATTCATGTAGTTCCATCAGAAGTGAAAGAATCTAAAAGTGAATTGCCGACATTGGAACAGTCAGATGAAAAAATATTTAGCTGTAATACATGTGAATATAAAACCAAATGTAAGGATTACATTGAAGAACACAAATTGTTACACAAAGAGCCCTCAGAAGATATGACATTTAAATGTAACTTATGTTCTTATGGAACTAAACAAAAGAAAGAGTACAAGAGACATATGGCGAAACATAAAAGGTTGTCAGAAATAATGATGTATAAATGTGGCGTGTGTAGGTTCAAAACAAAACACAAGTGTACTCTCGAGACTCACATGTTAAAACATAAAGACATAAAAATGTACAGTTGCGATTTATGCAAATATGAAACAAAAAATAAAAGTCACTTTTTAGATCATGGGCTGGTACATAAAGACCCATCAGAGATAAAGATGTTTAAATGTCATGTATGTTCACATGAGACAAAACGTAAAAGGGATCTTAATAAACATATTTTAAGACATACCAAGTCATAACAAATTATGCCACACATTTCACTAAATAATTGCGAAAAGTCCTGATTACAACACAAATATAAGCAAACAAAAACATGCATACTGAGCAATGATAATTAAAATAATATTACGAGCATGAGTGTCTCGCTTAAGGAGTATGATTATATTATTTGTCATAATGTCCTGGATACCTAATCTGGTATCACTTTTGATTTATGAAAACCAAGTCAAAATCTTTATCTGTTACAATATTAGTTAGAAAATAGCAAATTTGTTATCACTTGTGAATATATAGTGGCACATCTTTGCACCAGCAAAATATTTAAAATAAGGTTTTTGTTAGGTTTAAACCAGTGATTAAGAGAATTTTTAGTTTTAGCCGATCGGACCACTGTTACCGCCTATGTAAATATTGTATGTAATATTGGTAATTATGTAATAATTTTATGAATGTCGCTTGGCAATGTTCATGGAAATATCATCAAATCTTATATTTTTTATCATTATGTTGCTAAAAAATTTTACAGTGTAAAATTAAAATAATGTGTACCTACTAGTAGTATCGTAAGTCACTAATATTTTGTAAATAAGTATTAATAGTTCATTAATAGTCTCCTTTTTGCATGTCGTGTTTAAGTGATCCTTTTTTTGAGGAAAATGAAACTATAAATGAAACATTTACTAATTAGCTTTTATTAAATTTTAGTGTGTAGTCTTCACAAAGTCTAGGTAAAAGAAAATTTCAAATTATTTATAATAAATTTCGAACAAAATTAGAATTTCATTCAATTAGTCCATGAACCCGTTTAGTGCTGTTGTCAAGCCTAGTTAAAAGTGCCCCAATATATGCAATCACACTACAACGAGTCGTGAATGTATACTGCGATGGAAAGTAAATATAAATTGAACTTTATGACGCATGTAGTTTAGGTCGACTTTAGGACTATAAAATTAGAGCTCTACATTTTATTGAAATGCAAATTTACACAAAATATTTAATTATTTCTACGTACTACATAATTTTGTAAACAGATGTAGAATTCATCATATGAGTAAAAAAAACCTTTAAATATTTCATACAAATATGAATTTATATAAGATACGGGATGACTGTTTATGCAATATAATTTTGGTCTTTATGTGATATGCACATAAAGTTCACAATAATACATGACGAATTTTCATTAAACGTGCTATGACTTATGTACTATAATAACAATAATAATGAAGAGGCAGAGCAACGACATCAAATTGATGCCTACTACCAAAGTAAATCACAAAATTCTTTTAAACATTGACCTTATTCTAGAAATGTATTTAACCATTTAAAAAATCATTTAGACTATAAGATTCAAGATCAATTAAAATTTGTCTTATATGTGATTTAAACAGTTTTTGACTTTGTATTATTTTGATCAGGCAACTTATTGAAAAGTTTTGCAGGCTTTTTTCTCTTAATGTGAGACAATGAATGGGGTAATTGGGACATTGTTCTAGTATTTATTAATGTTAAAGTATAAAAATACATACACAAGTCAATACCATTTACAAAAACATTAAAATTTAAATATTAATAAATATGAATTTGGTATTTATGGTGTGTTGACGTTTTAAATCTCTCTCTATTATAAAAAGAAACATTAAACATTCTTATATGTATAAAGCATAAACTATCATTATAGTACGGCAGCCCGTAACCAAGATCAATTCTTATCACCTTATGCTAATTTCGACCACCAGGCTATAGTTTATTACAATACAAAATCGATTTTCCTCTGACGAAAACTCCCATAACGCTGCAGTAGCCGGTAAAACGATTTTCCGTCCGTTAAAAAAAAAGGTGAGATTTTTATGAATATCAAAGCATGAATCAGTTTCTTTTTAGTTGAAAAAATGATTCCGCGTTCTATACTAACATTGAGAAATCAGTATACTTTGACATTAATGAAACTCTCGTTTCAGGTCTGCTTTTTTGCTAGTAGGGGTGCATCCGGTTGGTGGGGGGTTCTGAGACTACTCGCATTCTATTAAGCGTCTCAAAAAACATAGGGAGAGAAATTTTACTCAGCTGCATTGCCATATGAAATTTTGCGCTCATTACTGAATTGCGACGGAAAATGATTTTTTTCAATATATCAAGTTGAAAATTGTCCGTTCATATTTTTCATGCATGTTTTTTGATATAAAACACATTTCCATTACAGAACGGACATTAGAGAGTAACAAAATTAGCTTTAAGAAATGTGCAGAATTGAAATGGAAGTAGTGGGATATGCAACGATTAAAACGTCCGATTTTATTTTTGTGTCTTAGAAAAACTTTAGAATTAGACGGATTGTCGGAACGGATATTAAGCGACGACAGGAATTTTCACCTGATCCTAGTTTTCAGTAATTTAACCCTTTATATCTTGATGCAGCACTAAAAATTTCCGTTTTAATTTTTTCCTTAAACTATACATATTTATCAACACCAAGAAATAGTAAACGGACATAAGAAGATAAGTCGAAAATTCTCATTAAATTTTTTTGTATTACAAATATATTTGAATTTGACTATTTCTTCCCCAAAAAACAATTATATCTTATAACTGACTCGAAGTTTGTCAAATACATAATTTTAAGTGTTTATATGGTTTATATGACATGACCAATCCAAAAATCATTTATATGTATTCCCAAGAACTTACCCAGACAACACACAAATGTTTATAAATTATTCTCAAAATATATTTAAAGGATATTCATTTACGTGTAGAATGTTCTGAAAATATAGTGTAAGAATGGGAACAGTATGGGGCAGTTTTTTGTGCAGTGAATATTCTGAAGATTAACCTTAAAATAATCACGGCATATCCTGGGCAATTCAATAAATATTTTAAGAATAGATTTAAAAAATATACAGAAAACTTTCTGTAAACATATTGTATGATTATTATTTTACTATAATGTATGAATAAGTTTTTATATTGTTCTTTCGTTCTATTCAGAATATCTGGGATATTTTAAAACTAACTTATAAAAAAATTAAAATTTTTTGTGTTAGTATATTATAAGCATATTTGGAATATTTCAAAGATGTGAATGAATAAGTAAAAAAATTACACAAAATGTTTGTATATTCTAATAAGTAATCTTTATATGAATATCTTTAGAATAACTTTTGCTGGTTGTTTAGGTTATGCTTAGAATATAACTATGGTATATTTTAAAGATAATTTATTAATAAGTAAACTTTTTTTTATTATTATCCATTATTACAAGAATGTATTATTGAATATTTTATGGATAATATACCAATAGCTGGTGCATTTTTCCAGCACATCTGATAACTGTCTTGCACTGTAACATACTTGTAGGCCTCAAAGATCCAACACAGTGGGTCTAATCTGGGTTCTGGAATCGGACGCAAAGTGGAGTAAGTCCTTTTTTTTACCTCGGGTAGAGTTGCACTATACACATATGCAAGTTTTTATGGCAACGAGGGACTGTAGTGGGAAATTTAGAGATCTTTTAAACTTCCTGCCATGAAAACTTCGCACATATGTATATAGTGCAACTCTACTTGAGATAAATTGTCATATTTTCTTAGTGCAAGGAGGTTGTTAGACATTTTATTAATATATAGGACTTACACACCATTTTGCTTCTGATTCCAAGACACTGGCACATTGTGTTGTGTTACCTCCTTTCTCTTATTATTTATTTTTGAGAAAGAATTGAGGCAACATGTGCGGACGACTAGCTGGTTTAAGCCGGAGCAGAGAGCCGTGGGTCCAGAGCATTCGTAAGAGTGGAGAAACTTACCCTTTCTGACATGTACAGCATAAGCGACAGATTTCTGTTTATTTCGAGAAAAGGAGACAAAGAAAAATTGATGTTAAATTGGGCACCATCTATAGTAAAATAAGCAAAATAGTCTCTTTTTCTCGAATAACCAGTCTGCTATAGATCAGACTGAAATTGTTGGTAAGAGAAATAAAAAGATAGTTTAAAATGAATGACAAAATATATTACAAAAAAATTAGACAAATCGGTTTGAGACAAATTGAAATGTGAAAAAAATATATATATATAAAAAAACAAATTGATACCAGTATCCTAGGTGGTTTATGGCTCAGGTGGCTGGTTCTGGGACAGCAATCCAGGCCCACAATTGTCTCTTATTGCAAGAATTCTAAATTTTTCTTGGCAATTTACGTCTCTCAATGAATGGGGTGAAAATTGTAGGAAATTTAACCAAATATAAGCACATACAAAGTTTATGCAAGTTATTTATGCAAAATTTAAGCAATGTTAGCTATGCAAATATAAGCTAGTTAGCTGTACAAAATATATTTGAATTAGCTGCACGAAACATTAAGCTAGCTATACAAAAGCTGCAGGAAATTAATTTCAGCTATACCAAAGTAAGCTGATTAGCAGTACAAAAGTAATTTTAGCTATGCAATAGTAATTATTAGCTATACGAATTATTATTAGCTATGCACGTGTAATTATTAGCTATGCACGAATTATTATTAGCTATGCACGAGTATTATTAGCTATGCACTAGTATTATTAGCTATGCACTAGTATTATTAGCTATGCACTAGTAAGCTGATTTCTTAGACTATAAATTGCCAAAAAATTAAAAGGAAAGAGAAAAATATTTTTAAAACCATGTGGTACATATAGCATTTTAACTACTTATTAAATTAAGAAGAATTGACTTTGAATTTATTTTAAAAATAATTGAAATTATATCAAAGGCAAAATTTGAAGTAATTAAAATATTTTAATGAGTATAATGAAATGAAATTACCTGTATGTTCAACACTTTGTAACTGGGATATAAAAATTGTAATATAAATTACTGAAGTCCGCAGTTAAAAATTATAATGTTTGAATCAGTACAAAGGCTGCAAGCAAATGACTTCCTGGTGAGTTTTACTGATAAGGTAAACTTTTTTGTCCTGTTTACTGGAAAACAACGCCACCAAAAAAATGTGAGAAATCTAATTCCCTATTTAAATTGAAAGCAATCAAAATATAGAAATCGTACAAGTATGGCCATCTGTCAGTAGTTAATTTAAGCGCACCAACTTGCCTTGTAGATTCCCATACTCAACTAAAGTAGTGGCATATAATCGATAAACGGAATCTATAATAATAGTTTATTTTCCATGCCAGCTGATTTGCCTTTGCAATTTCTATTTTATACACATAACAACAAATATTAACAGATGTAAATAAGTAGTAAAACGTATTGATATTAGTGATAAATCAGTAACATTTTACATGTTATAGGATTTACTATATATAGAATGAGAGAAGGTAAGGAAAATAACCATATGTACTCCATAGTAAACAAAAATATAAAAATTGAAAAATAGATATCTGATGTAACTAAATTTTGTAGACAAATTGTTTCCTGGGATAATAATGCTGTATTACAACGGATATGAGATACATAATAGTGTTAATAGAAAAACAGGACTAAGTTCCTACGATATAAAATTAAGTACATAAAACAGTGTGACATGGTTTAGCAGTTATACATGTAAAATTCTGTTAGTTGAAAACAGTTTTACCTGCAAGAACTGAATCCAAAAAATATACAGGTCGTGCTAACTATCCACAAAACACTAGTTTTTAAATAAACTGTTAAATGGACATAGGCCATGTAACAGTTGGTCTTTAATAGGGCTACAAGTATATCATATATAAGTTATCAGATATGCTCAAAAAAATGCACCAGCTCTTAATATAATTGAAAGTGCAGTTATTTTATTTATCTAAGCAAAGGAATTTAATAGGGAGGGCACGGAATTAGACAAATTCGTAATATGAAATGAATCAGATTTATTTTCAGTAAAATACATTACAATGTAATATAAAAAGCCAACAATTGCTCTTATCACATTGAAACAAAACGACTCAATATATTTTAAATAAAACAAATATCCTTTTAGGAACCAAAGGTACCATATTATCAGATTAGAAACGAACCAGATATCCAACTCGTGTCGAAATCCTTTCATGTCAGTTTTAAATACATTTTCTTTTTATTTAATGCAAATTAAGAGTTCAGTTTTCAATGCGCCGCTATCCAGCGAGTTCATATCTGTTTACCTTTACAAGTGAAAGTTATCAGCACACCAAGTGTATTAAACTTATATGTACATGTGCGCCGCAAAGGATAAAACAATACATAAATGAGTTGGACATCTGGTTCGTGTCTGATCTGTAATATTGCATTTGCAGTAAACCTAACCTATATATGACAAGTTATTATTTAATGGATAAATATTTTAAAAAACGTAATAAGTAATACTATAATTTCTTTACTAATGGCTTGCTTGTAAATATATTTGTTGTTGCAACAAGTCATATTACAATTTGCACCTATTTTTGCCCTATACAATGACATTTGTCCAAGGTATCAGATGTGATCTCTTGGGTCTCTACCACCACTTAGTTTATCAAATAAATTTTTTTATTGGGTGTAAATATTTTGTTTTATTTTGCCGAAAAGAGATGATTACTTCAAATTTGTGGAACAAAAATCATCTTTTATTTTGATTTGCAGAGATTGCCACAGAACTGTCAAGAACATGCTGTGAATAACAAACGTGGTGATGGTCCAACTTCTACCAAAACAGCCAGGAAAGCTGAACATACCACTTAATTAATTTTTCAAAAAGGAACAAAAATGTCATACGAAGTCTAGAAATGATGGGTGCAAAAAATGGCATTCCTTTGTTGCGCCACATGTACATTATTTTTAGTTGCTCAACAGAGTGAAATTGCTTCCTTGAATTCCACAAAACTACTTTGTTACAACATTTATAATTTTTTAATTGTTTGTATACTTTACTGGTAAATAAAATATTTAAAAAAAAAAAATTACATTTAGTGGCCCAAAGTGTCATATATGATACCTAATATTTTGCAAAAAAAACACAGGACAACATTTTTTTTAATGTTATAGGGTGTGCACCGATGGACTTCATAATAATAATTTTTTTTCAGGATTGCAATTTACCATATAGGCTATTTGGAAATTAAGAAAATATTTCCTTAATTTCCAATCACCTTGTAGAGAAAGTGATAATTCTGAAAACGTCTAAGGTCTTTTCATAATAGACAGAAGTCTTTATGAAAAATAACTGTCGTAAAATAAAAAAGTTTGCAGGTATAGTTAAGTCCATCTGTGGACACACTGTATAATATACCATAAATCAAAACAAAAAATTATTGTATCAACACTTGAGTTGGATACCAAACCTGAAAAAATACAATTATTAATTTTTATAAACTTTTAAACTATTCTCTATTCTTATTTCAAATTATTTTATTTTTTATTCCTTTTCAGTGTTGACATATTACAGTGATTTCATAAATTCTGAAAGTGCTGAAATGGATTCTTATTTCTTATTAAAAAGTTAGTACAGGAATAATGGAATGCAAGGTAAATGTGCATGTCCTTACAATTGAAAACTATTGGTTTATTACTTTTTTCAATGTATCTTGAAAACTACAAATGACCCAAGAAAAAAGTTTAAGTATAGAATAAAGGCTTATTTTTGAACAGTGGCGTCGCCAGAGGGTGGGCCTTGGCCCACCTAAAACTGGCTTGGCCCACCCTGACTCATTCTGGGAAAACCATATATTTTATATAAATCATCTCGTAATCGTAATTACTGGAATTACAAACAACATTGTTAACATATTAAATTAGTCGAAATCGTTTTAAAATTTAAATTTAAGCGCCATTTCTGAACTTGTAGATACCTAGTTTATTAAAATTCTCAGCGACCGTCGTGTGGCGCTGGCGCTTGCATCGAAATTTGTACAGTTTTCTAAGCTCTAACCTAATTGTATTATTGGCCGTGCCATGCTGCAATGTTTTCAGTTTCAGTTATATTATCAGCGTTATAGCGTTAAGTATTAAGTATTAGTATAGTATTAAGTAAAAGCTTTGTAGTTTAGCAATAATAAACATTGAAAAACAGATCTCGAAAAACATTTCTTTGGAAGAAGTTGTGGATGTATTTACCAAGAAGCATCCGAGAAGACTGTTGTTAGATTAGATTAATAAAATAAAGTTTAAGAAACTATGAAACCTGACTACTCAAAAAATAACTAAGAAGTTAAAAACAAGATTTACCTGTTTACAGAAAAGCGTAGGAGAGTAGTAGATACTTAATATCCCAGACAGATGTACTACTCTCCTGTGCTTTCTGTAAACAGGTAAATTTTGTTTTTAACTTTTTAGTAATTTATTGAGTAGTCGGGATTCATAGTTTTTTAAACTTTATTTTGTTTCGACCTTTTCAGTTCTTTTTTTTTATTTCAACAATAGCACCCAATAGCCGCCATTTTGGTTTCTCATTAATTTCATGTCAGTATTCACACTCTTGGCTTCAAGACGAGTCATTTGACACCTCATTTGTCAAAATTGGTGTATTAGTATAGGCGCTACGAGAGAACAACCATACGTACATACATACATCCTTTTTGCTTCGCGTAGTCTGGCGACGCCACTGTTTTTGAATAAGATTTTTTTTAACATTTATTTAATGTCGGCCTATTTCCGCTACTGAAATTGCTTTCAACTTTATTGATATTTGCAGTAATTATATAAATACATAAATTCAATTTTTTTTTAGTATGTAGTGAACAAACAGATTAGATGATGTTATCTTATATCAGAATATTTTCAGTGATAAAACACTTTGATATGTTGGAAGTACTTTAGTCAAGTTAAAAATAAATAATAATTGTTAGCCTTCTACTTTAGTGGCATGTAACTCCGTAATGAAGGTCTGTAGGATTGTACGAACAAAGTTACATGAAGTATTAGCATTATTTTGACCCCATCTGCCTGCCATGAAGTTCTAGGACACCATGAATAAGTATAATAGTATTATTTAGAATCAAGATTTTATTTCCATTCATTTTGTTTCTAAAATTTATTCAATTATTTGACCCACCTGATCCGCAGTCCCGCCCCTAAATATTTTACGCCTCAACCCGGGCCCTGGTCTTCTAGGATAATGCATCCCTGAAATACGTTTTTAAAACCTAAAATTCAAGTGTTATGCTATATTTATACACAGAATATGTGCATGATCATAATTAATTTAATTATAATATTGTTATGTGCTGCCCTCTAACAGAGAGGAGAGTTGTAATTACTCCCTGGCCAGAAGTGTGGCGCCATCTGTGGGCCAACTGGCGAACCACCATTTAGTAGTGCCTAAGAAAATTATAGAGAATTCCAGTATATTTCTGGAAAGTTCTACAATGATATTCTGGACATTCCAAGTGGGTATATAAAGAGGTGAAGCCAGCAGATGGGGGAACAGTAACAGTACAGTTAAGTGAAGGATAAACAGTTCAGTTTAGTATCCAGTACAGTTCTGGGTAATCTGTGGTTCTGGTTACAGAGACAGTTTGTAGAAGAACAGTTCAGTTGAGTGAAGTATGCAGTTTAGGAAGTAAACAGACAAGAGAGTTTTTAGGTTAGACAAGAGTTGACAAGTTTAAGAAGAAAAGTAAAGTGCTTAGTGTTTTAAAAGTAGTGAAATTATATTAGATTAAGTTATTATTAGTTGTGTGATTTTTAAGTATTTGCTAGTGTAATTTTAGTGATTAATAAAATCAGTGGTTAGTGAAAATTCTTGTTGCAAGTTATTTAAACCCACAGAGTGTTTACTGAAAATTGTAAACACGTAACAATTGGTGTCAGAAGCGGAATTGCAACAGAATTTCTGAAGAATTTGACGAAGTTCCATAGTGTTCTATTTGGAAACCACTGGAGATAGTGAAGTGAGTTGAACTGGGAAGTAATAAACATTAGACAAGACTAATTTGTGTTAGTGTGACTTGTACCTGGCATAGACTGTAAATAAGGCTTGTTAGTGTTGTTTGTTATTTTTTGAATGGAAACAAGAAGCATGGCTGCTGAAAAACAAATGCAAGACATGTTCGCCGCATTTAGAAAAATGATGCTAGAGGAAAAAGAGGAACAAGAGAAACGACGCCAAGAAGAAAAGGAAGAGCAAGAGAAACGACGCCAAGAAGAGAAAGAAGAACAAGAGAGACGTCAAGAAGAAAAAGAAAGACGACGTCAGAGAGAGAAAGAAGAACAGGAGAGACGTGAAGAAGAAAAAGAAAGAAGGCGTCAAGAAGAAAGGGAAGAACAAGAAAGAAAACGACAAGAAGAAAAGGAAGAATTGAGAAAAATTATACAGGTGCAACAAGATGCTATCTTGTCAGCCACTAATGAGGTCAAGGAAAAAGTAGATAAAGTTGAACAAAAAGTGACTGGCGTCGAAGGAAAAGTGACCGCAGTCGAAGAAGAAGTAGGTGATGTCAAAGGAAAAGTAAATAAGGTCGAAGGGGAAGTTAGTGGAGTTAAAGGGAAAATTACTGATATGGAAGAAAAATTTCGTGCAGTTGAAGGAGAGGTAGAACGACTTAAGCGACTGTTAAGAGAACAAGGGGGCCAGCTGGTATTATCATCGTCAGGTCCTCGATTACAACCGCCTTCCTTTGATGGTCAAACTTCTTGGTCAACCTATAAAAGACAATTTGAGGCAGCGGCATACGCAAACAATTGGAGTAACGAAGACAAAGCTATGGCATTGGTTCTAGCATTAAGAGGTCAAGCCTCAGAGTTGCTTCAGAGTATCCCAGTGACGCAGCAACGGGATTTTAAAGTTTTGGAAGCTGCACTAGATCTAAGATATGGCGACCAACACCTCGCCCAAGTATACAGGACTCAGCTCAAATCACGCACACAAAAGGTTGGGGAAAGTTTACAAGATTTTGAAGCAGCTGTTGAGCGACTGACGTACCTGGCTTACCCGGATGCACCCAAAGAATTCCAGGAACAGTTAACAGTTGATACTTTCATTGATGGCATAAGAGACGAGGAGATCAGGCGAGTCCTTAGATTATCTCGAGCTAAGACTGGTAGCGAAGCCTTGATCCATGCCCTCGAAGTTGAAGCCGCTTATGAAGAGACTCTACATCCGAGAGTACGAGCCATGAAAGTAGAAGAAGGGAACCGTTTAGAAAAATCAAATATGGAATCTTTGATGGCTGACATGCACAAAATGATAAGCCAGTTGATGACCAAACCAGATGCTCCAAGGAAGCAGGAAAGAGAACAGAGCGAAGGACAGCCAAGGAAGGTGATTCGGTGTTATCAGTGCAGCAAACCAGGACATATGATGCGGCAGTGTCGAGAATGGAATCCTGGAGAAGTAAACACTGCAAAGAAAGAGGAAGTCCGCTCTGATAAGATGAGATTGATTGTTATGTTAACAGACATACAGAAAATGGTCGCACAAGTACTAAACGAATTAAGTTCGCGACCGGAGCTGAAACAGGAACCGCAACCGCCGAAACAGGAGCCGAAGCAGCAGCGAAGTGCTGGAGGTCCGACAAAAGTAATCCGCTGTTATAATTGTGGCAAATTGGGGCATGTCAAGAGGTACTGTCGCCAGAGGGGCCCTAAGGAAGTGAATGCCGAGAATGTAAAGAAGCAGCAGGATATAGCAGAAGTGAAGGCAGTTAAGATAGAGGTTCCGAAGGACTGGTCAAGGAAAGTTCTAAGAGAGGAACAACTGAACGACGATGAAATTGGACCAATGTTGAAGGCGAAAGAAAAAGGAATCCGCCCTGAATGGAAGGACGTTTCCAGTAAAAGTGTTGGACTGAAGGCTTTATGGGCGCAATGGGATTCCCTTAGGGTTATAGATGGACTATTACGGAGAGCATGGGAGAGCCCTGATGGGAAAGAAGTTACCATGCGGTTGCTGATACCCAGGTGCCGAGTACCAAAAGTACTTCGGGAAGTGCACGAGGGAATATCCAGAGAGCACTTTAGCAGAAATAAGACCTTGGCTAGAGTACGGGAACGATTTTACTGGGTAAATAGCTGTCAGGATGTAGAGGCTTGGTGCCGCAGTTGCAAGGTTTGTGCGAATGTGGCTGCCAAGAGGTCACCTACAGGGAGTGGTGACCGAATGAAGGCTAGATATGACCGCAATGCCAGTTCGGCGAGATTCAAGGTGGGGGACTTAGTTTGGCTGTATAACCCACAGCGGAGTGAAGAAGGATTCTCGAAGCCTCGCTCACCTTGGGAAGGACCGTATTCTGTCATCACTAGGATCAACGACGTTGTTTATAGGATTCAACGTAGAAAGAAGTCCAAGATGAAGATCGTGCACCTGGACAGGTTGGCAAAGTATGCTGGGGTATCTGAATTGCCTGACCGGGACGTTCAGGCTTAAGGAGGGGGCAGTGTTATGTGCTGCCCTCTAACAGAGAGGAGAGTTGTAATTACTCCCTGGCCAGAAGTGTGGCGCCATCTGTGGGCCAACTGGCGAACCACCATTTAGTAGTGCCTAAGAAAATTATAGAGAATTCCAGTATATTTCTGGAAAGTTCTACAATGATATTCTGGACATTCCAAGTGGGTATATAAAGAGGTGAAGCCAGCAGATGGGGGAACAGTAACAGTACAGTTAAGTGAAGGATAAACAGTTCAGTTTAGTATCCAGTACAGTTCTGGGTAATCTGTGGTTCTGGTTACAGAGACAGTTTGTAGAAGAACAGTTCAGTTGAGTGAAGTATGCAGTTTAGGAAGTAAACAGACAAGAGAGTTTTTAGGTTAGACAAGAGTTGACAAGTTTAAGAAGAAAAGTAAAGTGCTTAGTGTTTTAAAAGTAGTGAAATTATATTAGATTAAGTTATTATTAGTTGTGTGATTTTTAAGTATTTGCTAGTGTAATTTTAGTGATTAATAAAATCAGTGGTTAGTGAAAATTCTTGTTGCAAGTTATTTAAACCCACAGAGTGTTTACTGAAAATTGTAAACACGTAACAATATAATGTTCATTTACAAATATTTTGTATCTTAAAAGTTTTTTATATGGACTTTTGGAAACTTACATTTAACTAAAAAAGCTACTGCCTACTCATCAACTCTGCTTCTGCGGGTTCTTGTCTTTGATTACTCCTCTGAAAATAAAATTAATAAATAACAAAAATGTGGATTACATGGAAAGATTACATAAGCAAATAGATATTAGTCGCATTTAATTAAACAAAAATTGCAACCCCCAAAATTAAGTGATCTACTAATTTATAAATAATATAACACCCTTTACAAATTATTAATTAGTATATCTATTTCTATCAATTCACAAACTTTCAGAAATAAGAATATAAAGATAATAGTTATTCGTGGTACAAGTGATTAAAGATATTTTTTATCCTCGAGTATGCTAATTTCTTTATTGAAGTGTGGCATACAATATTTTTTCCAACTATTGATATAAAATGTGAGTGTTGTTATGATTAAAATGAGAAATTTGCTATTTTATTCACTTGTAATTACAGTGGAAGTGGAATTAAAGTAGTATATCAAGATATCAGTGGATAGTGTCACATTTTATGGTAGATGCTGGAAAAAAAAATATATTGTTCTTTACTTGTTCTCCAAATAGTAGGCGAGCTGGTAGAAATTTTTGGGTAGGTATTTGAGGCACTGAAAATTTGTACAATACATTTTTTGTAATATCTGAATACAGAAACGCAGACCTGGCTGAAAGGTAGTGGAGGTTTAACCGACCCTTAAATTTTTAAGTTAGCGTTGCAAAAAATATTCTTGAGGCAATTTGAAATTTTAATACCTTCAAATTTAGTATTTAAGGAGTTGAAAAATAAAAAAGCCAGATCACTTAACCAAGTCTAAAACTTTTCCAGATGTTTGAAAAATTATATTTAAAAATAATCGAAAAAATATATTTGAGGCACGTTGAAATTTATAAAGAATAATATTAGTATATATAACTTTATTTGAAATAGACATTCTAATATACAAAAAAAAACGAAGAATACATGCAATTAAATATTGAAAGTATAAACAATATATAAGAAACATACAATCTACAAATCAATTGTGTAAAAGGTTTAAAATAACATAGTAAGAAAAAAGATTAGTCTATATATAAATAGTATCACATTTTTAATATTGTCAACTTAATTTTTAGACCATATTTTTAATATATTTAATTAGTTCACGTTTAAACGCAGCAACAGATGACTTCATTTTAATTTGATTTAGTAACTTATTAAACTGATCAAAACCTTTAAAAAACAAAGAATTCATACTGTTTTTATAATTAGTTTTGGTAATGTATATGTTCATACCATTACGAGTAAGATGATTATGTAAATCTGAATGAAAAACAACATAGTTTTGAAAATATGAGGGTGCTAAATTATTTACTATCTTATATACTAAAATCATGGTAAAATAAAACAATCTTTGAGAAACAGAAAGCCATTGCAAGGTCATTAACATTATATTAATTGGAGTATAACGGTTGGTTTTTAAGATAATTCTCATACCACGATTTTGAAGTTTTTGTAATTGTGCAAGTTTGTTTAAATTAAATTGATATAATACCGAAGAACAATAATCAAAATGTGGTTGGATAATAGACTGATAAACAGTAATCTTAGTCTCAGTTGATAAATTATTAGCGATTCTAGAAAAGAAATACAGTTTTTTTGAAATTTTCTTATACATATATTCAAAATGAGCATCAAATGATAGAGTATTATCCAATTGGAACCCAAGATATTTCACTGTTGTTACTATTTCAATTTGTTCATTATAAATAGAAAGACTTATATTATTCAGGTTTAGGTTATTATATTTGAATTTAGTAGTTATTACCATAGCTTTAGTTTTAGATATATTTAATTTCAGCATATTGATTTTAAAGTAAATTTCAACCCTGGACAATATTACATTCATTTTCTGTACTGCTAATTCTAAGTTCAAATCACTACAGGCTAATAGTGTATCATCTGCAAATAAGTTTATAAACTCACAGTCGATAAAGATATTTATATCGTTAAGGTATAATATAAAAAGTAATGGTCCTAAGACACTGCCCTGAGGAACTCCAAAATCATTAACAATTTCAGAAGATAATGAATCATTTACTCTGACTTTCTGTTTTCTATCACTCAAGTAGTCCGACAACCATTTATATACATTGCCCTCTATTCCGTACCTATTTAATTTAGCTAATAATATGTTCCGATCAATGGTTTCAAATGCTCTTTTTAAGTCCAGGAAAACAGCTACTACGTATTTATTATTATCTAAATCAATTTTAAATTTGCAAAGCGCAAACTGTAACGACGATTCACAAGAATGTTTTTGACGAAATCCTGATTGATTAGCAATTAAGATGTCATTATTGTCGATGTGCTCCAGTAACTGGTTATAAACAGCAATTTCCAGTACTTTCTCTACAGGGGGCAAGGTATTTATAGGTCTAAATTCACTTGAATTATTTGTATTGGTTACTTTAGGGACTGGAACAACCGTGCTAATTTTTAATAAACTGGGAATTTTTGCAGTTTCCAAAGACATGTTAATAAGATTTAAAATAACGTGGCCAATAGATTCAAACACTTGTTTCAAAACTTTTGCATTCAAAATTTCAGAAACACTACATTTGTTGTCCAATGAAGTGATAATTGTACGTAGTTCAGCTAAAGTAAGTAATTTAAATTTAAAAAATCTTGGATACATATTATAATCGTTGATACACCATGATTCAGTACAATCGATACTGGTAATAATTTGATTAATACTATCAACAAAATAGTAATTGAATTCATTAGCTATTTCTAAGTTGTCTCTTACAATTCTTTGTTCATTATCGTTATTAAATTGGACAGAGTTAGGGAATTTTTGGTTATTGACATTTATTATTTTTTTAATAGTTTTCCACATCAGTTGTGGGTTATTTTTACACATGTCAATTTTTTCATAGTAAAATTGATTCTTTTTCATTTTTAATAAATTAACCACTTCATTTCTTTGCTTTTTAAAGGTTTCCCATTTGCTTTGTTTGTCTTTAACTGCACATTTTTTAAAAGCCTTATAAGACAAATCACGTTCTTTTATTTTAAAATATACTTCATTATCAAACCATGGTAAGTTATTTTTATACCTACAAACTTGTATTGGGGAAACATTATTAATTACTTCATCACAATTACTTAAAATTTCATTATATATAAAATTTACATCTACAGAATTTAATGACCAGTTGCACAACATTAAATTATTTTTTATTATATCAAAACTATTTTCGCTTATATTTCTATGTTTTCTTACTAAATTATTTTTATCATTATGAACATTACACATATTAATAGAAATTATTGAATGATCTGTTATTTTAGGGCACAAATGTACCTTTACATCATAATCACATTGGTTCGATAGAACATAATCTATTAATGTTTCACTATCGTTAGTAATTCTAGTAGGTTCAAGAACTGATTGCCTAATACCATAGGTTGTTAAAAGATTTTTCATTTTATTGACATAAAAATTATTGCTTAAATAGTTTAAATTAAAGTCGCCGACCAAAATACAACGATGATTAGAAGAAAAAACACTATCACATATATCCTCAAAATCTTCCAAGAATACTGCATCAGAAGCTGATGGAGAGTGATACAAACAACCGATCAACCATACTGAGGAACTCAAGCTAATTTTCAATATATTACACCAATAGTTTCCTTCCAATATGAATTTTCTGAAGCCAGAGAACTCAATATTATTTTTAATATAAATTACAACACCTCCACTAAACCTACTCGTTGAGTCACTTCGAACAAGGGTGTAATTGTCTATGTTAAGCTCCGCAGATTCAATATCGGTTGTTGTCCTCGTTTCACTTAATAATATTACTTTAGGATTATAACATATTAAACACCCTTGTATTTGATCTTTATGTTTTAACAGGCTTTGAGCGTTTAGATATATAATATCTGTGTTTAGTTGTATATCAGTATCGCCTTCTACTTTTTTGAATTGGTATTTATCCTCTTATTCACAATAGTCGGTTTATTATTAATGTACTTAATTGTTTTAGAATGATCCCCTTTAGTAATAAATTCCTGAAGTTCAGCTTTTACCTTTTGGAAATATTGACGTTGAGCTACCGTTTGATCACCAAAGATTTTTATACTAGGGATTTTAATAAGTTGCTTATTTTTCAAAACATTTATAGCATCCTCTGATGAGTTCAAGATTACTTTTATCGGACGAGCTTTATTAGCTACAATTTTTCCTAATCTGAAGACCCTCCAGTTATATTGGTAACTAAAAATAAATATTTTCAAAAAGACAGGTTGTTTCGGTGGGACATTCTACCTGCCTGGTGATCGAGGATGTTCAACATGAGTGCGTGAACAGCGCTATGGGTAAGTTGAAGTGTGAGAGACAGCGTATGTCGGCAGCTGTCTAAGTCGAAGGTCGCTGTGATGCGATTGGCTCTCACAAGACCACGTGACTTACAGCACCTTTGCAGTTAGTAAGAATTTTGGGGTACTTTTAAGATTCTCAGTTTTATAATACAACGTATTTGTGTAACACGTGTTGTTATAAAAGTCTCTTTTTGTTGGAGGTTATTTACGATGGTTAGTGATAATTAGGCAATCCAAACCACGTGACCAAATTGGCTGTCAACATGGCGTCGAGGGCAAACATTTGTTTTCAGTCATTAAATGTTCATTAAACAGTTTGTGTTTTTCCGTTGGCTTGGCTAAGTTTCTTGAAATTTTAACAATAGAGTGTTTTCACGGACTGTGGCAAGGCGTTTTTGATTGTTTTTAAATATTTAATTATGCAGAATGAGTATTTAAAGAAGTTGTTGGAAAATCGAGATGTTGGGGAGAGGCAAGTTTAAAATAGCTTTTTATTCTAAACTCGCTACGTTTTCAAGTGCTAATTATTTTACGACTTATGTTTAACTATCGTATGTTGTTTATAGGTATCAGATGAAGTTAAAGTTGATCCATAATTTGGATCCTTTCACCCTTGGAAATTGTGATTTGGACTATACTGTCAGTAGTATCCCACCCGTCACAAACATGGACATTGTTTCATATTTAGTCTTGACATATAGTTTTTATACGAAAGATCAAATGAAAGCTTTTAAAAGCATTGAAGCTTACAAGTATTTTAATTCTGGGTTTGTGTTGATAGCCGGAACCAAAATTGTTAGCAATTTGTATGTGCTGGTTGGAAAGGTAAATTACCTAACATTATTTTATATTAGAGCTTACATTTAGGGCTGAGGTAAAGTGATGTGAGTGCTTATGTTAATAGGTTCTGTAGTTGTAATGCAATATTGTAATGTAAAGTAACACAATAATGCCAGAAAATTTCACTTGAAATTTTATATCTGGTCATAATCTACACAGACATAAGTAGGTACCTATCTTAAATTAATAATTATATTTTCTAAAAACTCCTTATGGGATATAAAAAAAAATAGACAACTATTAGTATCACACCCTCGATCACATAGGTATATCCGTAAGAATATCCTTTAATTTTATTCGCTTTATAAAACGGAGAACTAACAAAAAAATTATGTCATTTATTTGTCAGTCTGTAATGCAATCTAAAATAAAAATGTTGATTTCAGGTAAAGCACTCCCAGAGAGTCAATGCAAAACCTCTTGAAGTATGGTGTATTGTAGCTAAGGATGGAGCAGTAGTTACTGCTTACTGTACATGCATGGCAGGCAACAGTGAGGTTTGTAGTCATGTTGCTGCTGAATATGCAAATCAAAAAACTGATTGTGCAATTGTGTTAATTGCAAAATAGAAATACATATTGTTAAAAATTAATAATGAATAAAATACTGTTGTCCTTACCGATAAATTTTTTAGAAATCGTGCAATAAAAATTCTTATCGAACGGTTTCTTATAAAAGGCCACTTCTTACACTGAAAATGATGTAAAAAAACTGTTACTTTTTACATTATCGTAGATAAAGTATTTCATGCAAAACACTTTTTTTGACAAAATAGAATAATGTATAAGTTATTGCTTGTATTGGTACACCATTTGATTTAATAATAAAACAATACAACATAAGATTTACTTGTATATTTATTCAAATTCAAAATAAGATTTATAATCATAAAACAAAAGTTTTATTAAATTGTGACTGCTGAAATTGTAATGTCAACATTTCCATCGTTAGGTCTGTCTGGGAAGCAAAACCAATAGCTGGTCCTCCTGCATTCTCAAGTTCCAAGTCAGGTACCTAATAAAAATATATTAAAATGACATAAAATATACTTACAATAATGATCAAAAAAACACCTCTCTAGAAAGGCCTTGAAATTGCAAATAAGTATGTATTATCTAAATACAAGGATTTGAAATGTCAAATTTTTTTTATAGGTAGTTATATAGAAAGCTTAGAAAATGGCCTAAGCAAACGCATGGTGTTATTGATGACGTAACATCATTTGCAAGTTTAATTTACCTCAGGATGTATCTTGATTTCATTTTCTCTTCTATCTGCTAATAATTTTCTTCTCTGACTTTTCTTGTCACGTCACTTTTCCTCTTAGATGTGGCTTGGGAAACGTGGCCCATATGTGCTGAGATGAAGCCCAATCAGGATTATCAACATCTAACTTGCTTGGTTTCCCTAAAAAAGTCATACATTTTGCTTAGTACAGTGACTTATATAGGTAGGTATATACATGGACGCTTCATAGTTTTTCGTTTTTTATACAAAAAATTGCTTACCACTTTGAAATGTATGCTACAAACTCTCTAGTTTCTTAATATGGAAGGTGTTAGATCATCCCTTTTAATCGCGGCTATCCATTTTTGACGTCGTTTTCTCGACAAATCATTTATTTGAGGGAAATATTTAGAATTTACGACGTCGGGTACTCAGTAAAAGCTAACCTTGTCACGATGTCCGCAACCCACTACGATGCACGTTACAGGCATTTTTTTCAATTATAGCCAATAATATTATCACCAAGCAATCTAATAAGACACACTGAACAATTTTTTACAAAAAACTCGAACCAAAAACCTTAAAAACATGAAAAAATGCTGCACTGGTCACAATGTAAACAATACAAATAATCTCGTGTTTGCCATCGGCGCCATATTGGCAATAAGTTTGACAGGTCGTTGGATTGCCTAATAGTGCTAAATTAGTGTGAGTCATTTGCATCTAAAAATATTGTTACGTGTTTACAGTTTTCAGTAAACACTCTGTGGGTTCAAATAACTTGCAACAAGAATCTTCACTAACCACTATTTTATTAATCACTAAAATTACACTAGTAAATACTTAAAAATCACACAACTAATAATAACTTAATCTATTATAAATTCACTACTTTTAAAGCACTATTTACTTTTCTTCTTAAACTTGTCAACTCTTGTCTAATCTAAAAACTCTCTCTGTATACTTCACTGAACTGAACTGTTCCCCCATCTGCTGGATTCGCCTCTTTATATCCACCAATAGAATGTACAAGAACCCTATTCCATAATATTCTGGAATCCTACAGAGTTTTCTACTATGTGATAGATGACTGTTCGTTAATTGGCTCATAGATGGCGCCACCCCACCTACTGGCCATGAACAGAATACAGGAGGGGTTGTCCGAGTCTTGTGAATGCCCAGCAACTCACAAATTTTCTGAAATACCTCCGACTCAAAGTTTCTCCCTTGATCGGAATGTAGCTCCAGGGGTACACCAAATCGGCATACAAGGTTATCCACCAGAACTCGAGCAACAGTAACTGCTTCCTGATTCGGAATGGCATAGGCTTCCGGCCATTTACTAAAATAGTCCATAGCGACCAGGATGCATTTATTCCCATCATCTGTCACTGGGAATGGGCCCGCTATATCTATAGCAATCCTCTCAAAAGGAGTTCCAACGTTATATTGCTTCATTTGGCCCCTGCTCTTCGTCTGTGGCCCTTTGGTAGCTGCACAAGCCTTGCGTTTGCGGGACCAAGCCTCCACATCTTGACGGCTATTTATCCAATAAAATCGTTCCCGTACTTTAGCCAATGCCTCATTCATACCAAAATGTCCCCCGGATACTCCATCATGTATTTCCTGAAGTACTTTTGAAATCCGACAGCTGGGTATCACCAGACGCATGGTAACTTCCTTCCCATCTGGACTTTCCCATGCTCTTTTTAATAGTCCATCTATAACCTTAAGGGAGTCCCATTGTGCCCACAATGCCTTCAGCCCCACACTTTTGTCCGAAACATCCTTCCATTCCAGTCGCGTTCTTTTTTCTTTTGCCCTTAATATAGGACCAATTACGCTGTCATCTAATTGTTCTTGTCTTAGAACTTCCTTTGTCCAATCGTCTGGAACATCTACCTGAACTGTGTTTACTGTTACCGTGCCCTGTGCTTTTTCAACCCGATAACAGTGCTTGCAGTCATCTTTGCACGGTTTTCTTGACAGAGCATCTGCATTTTTATGGGATTTTCCAGGTCGGTGTTCGATTGTGAGGTCATATTGCTGCAGTCTTTCTATCCAGCGAGTCAGTTGCCCTTCTGGGGTTTTCAGCTGCAATAGTCATTTTAATGCAGCATGGTCGGTCCTGATTTTGAAATGTTGGCCATAGAGGTACTTGTGAAAATGGTCCATGGACTTAATAATGGCCAATAGTTCCTTCCTTGTTACACAATAATTCCTCTCCGGTTTGGACAGTACCTTACTGAAATACTCGATTACTTTTGCCTCTCCATTTTGGACTTGAGATAGTACACATCCAACTGCGGAGTTGCTAGCATCCGTGTCAAGAATATAGAGGCCCTTTTATTGGGGATATGCTAGCACAGGACTACTGCATAACGCTGCTGCATTCAGTTTCTTCCTCGATATTTCACACTCCGGTGTCCACTGATATTTAACCTTTTCCTCTGTTAGCTAGTGTAGTGGCTTTGCTATATCCGCAAATCCTTCCACAAAACCTCTATAGTAAGTGCAGAGGCCAAGAAAGCTTCGTAATTCGTGTACATTTGAAGGTCTTGGCCAATCACGTACAGCAGATATCTTGTCCGGGTCTGTCTGTATTCCCTCTGAAGATACGACATGTCCAAGGAATTTCACTTCTTTTTGTAGACACTTCTTTGGATTCAACTTTAGGTGTGCATTTCTGATTCTCCCAAATACTTCTTGAAGATTTTCCAAATGTTCCCTGAAGTTTCGTCCCATAACCATTACGTCGTCAAGGTAAACTAAGCACGTCTTCCAAGTTAGTCCTCGGAGTACAAATGCCATCAATCTTTTAAAAATAGCTGGCGCATTGCAAAGTCCAAAAGGCATCACGGTGAATTGATATAGACCACTACCTGTTGAGAAGGCAGTCTTTTCCTTGTCGTCAGGGTGAAGTCCCACCTGCCAACACCCACTTCGAAGGTCTAGAGTTGAAAACCATTGTGACCCTGCCAGTGTACTTAATGTATCGTCAATTCGTGGTAGTGGATAACTGTTTTTCTTCGTAACATCATTCAGCTTCCGGTAGTCGACACAAAATCTCAAAGTCCCGTCCTTCTTGGCAACTAAAACTACTGGTGATGACCAGGGACTGGTTGATTCCTCAATCACTCCATCTTGTAGCATCTTTTGAACCATCGCAGCAGCTTCTTCCTGTTTAGCTAGTGGCAACCTCCTAGGTTGTTGGCGGATTGCGGCTGAATTACCAGTGTCTATCCGATGCTGTACTATATCAGTTTTCGTGAGGATGTCTGTGTTTTTGGCAAATACCGCACTTTCTTTCTCCAAAAACTTGGTTGCCTCTCTACGTTCATCCTCAGATAGGTGTTCAAACTGGGAACTCAACAAAGTCACAACTTCCCTGTCTACACTGGTTGGCGAACATTTCTCCCCTTGTTCCTCGCACCTTGCTATCCACTGGACTGGTTCGTAGGATCCTATTGCCTTGCCTTCCTTGAAAGTCACCGAGTGGGAATTTAAATTAGCCATTCTAATTGGAATTTTGTCTTTTGTCCGGATCAGAGTTCTTGCTAAGATTACGTTTTCTGTTTTAGTTGATTCATCTTTTTCAACAAGGCCAACACGGTATCCACCAGAGTTTCCTTCCAGAATGGCCTCGATTATTTGTTCCGAACGGGCAGGAATCTTGATTGTCTCAGCTGTCAGTAGCCTCACTTTTTGAAATCGGTCATTTGCTGTTGACAAAATAAATTCTTCATTTCCAATCTTTAGGACTCGTTCTACCACGTCAAGTATAAATTGATCTTGTGCTCCCATAACATCCAACCCCAAAATGAAATCATCAGTGATGTCAACCACGATAACTCTATGACTAAAACACAGGCGTCCAAACTGCAGATCTAGGTCAACTTCTCCATGAACCTTTACCCTGTCTCCTGTGGCTGTTCGAACGACCAATCCATTTTGGCTTTTATCAACTTTTATTCCTGATAAAAATCCGGGTCGCACTATTGATGACGTGGCACCTGTGTCGATAGTGAAGGTACATCTCCTTTTGTTTACATACCCATCCAACAGCAGACTACTTGGGACTCTTCTAATCTGGGAAACCCGTATCTCTCTGGGGGCACCGCGTTCACCAGCCAACACAGCCCCCAAAGTGCTGGATATCGGAATTAGGAAAATTAAAACTGGAAAATACCATGCTGAAACAAATTATTCATGAGATGCAAGAAAAAATTGAAGACCTACAAAACCAATTAAAAGACTGCTATGATAAAAGAAATATAAGTACAAAAAATATAAACACAAATGGTAATATTTCCAAACATGGGAGCTACAGTACAGCTGTTAGTAAGCAGAAGGAACTTAAGCAAATACAAAACAATAATGAAGTCTCAAATGAAAGTAACAAAAATAATAATCTTACAGTGAAAGAAAAGGTGGAACCTGAAACTAGTAATTCAAACAATATCAATAAAAATGAAAATAAACAACAGCTTCATGGTGAGCTCGTATGTATCACTGATGATCAAAATGACTCTGAATTTCAGGAAGTGACAGCAAAGAGGAAAAATAAAAGATTTGTTAAAAAAGGAATAGGTAATGCAGTTGTCTTAGATGTTACAAAAAATGCAGAATTTGTAGGAATAAAAAAAAATTATGGTTATATGTAAATAGAGTTAAAAGGCACATTTCATGTGATGCAATTCTAAACTACTTAAAAACAAAATCAAAATCTAACTTTACTGAGGACTTTTCTGTAAAGGAGCTGCCAACAAAAGAATATCAAAACAAAGTTTTTATGATAGGTGCCCCACTGGATGCAAAAGACGAGTTATACAGTGACAGCTTTTGGCCTAGAAGAGTAGGATATAGACGTTTTGATTTTGATAGGTATCGTAACTATTTAAAAAGTCAAAGTGATGATTTTTTATAATATCTCAACATGTAAAAGATAGTTACTGTAACACCAATAATATTAAACTTGTTTATCGATATATAACGTTGCACACGTAAATGTTCAGTGCATGAGAAATAAGGTAGATCTCATCGACCTATTCACTCTCAATGAAAGTATTCATATTCTATGTCTATCTGAACATTGGGCTTCTAAACAAGAACTTGAGTCTATATCGATCAATAACTTTACCTTATCCTCAATGTTCTGTAGGACCGAGCATATCCACGGTGGAGTTGCAATCTATATAAACAATGATCTTAAAAATACAATAAAATTCAAAAATATTGACTACATAAATAGAATGAACTCTGAAATGAATATAGAGGTTTGTGCTATTGCGGCATCTACCGGTCATTTCAATTTCTGTTTAATTACTTGTTATAGACCACCCGATGGAGACACAGGTATATTTTTCAATAACTTGTCTACACTTTTAAGTTATTGTTATGGTAAATACAATAAAATAATTTTCTGCGGAGATCTTAATATAGATTGTCTAAGAACGTCAAACATAAAAAATTCACTTACTGATATTTTTGATTCATTTAAATTAAAACTCGTAACAATAGAGGCCACTAGGATAACCCCAATCTCAATGACTGCTATTGACTATATGGTTACCAATTTCCCAGATGAAAATATCATCTCAAATTGTGTGGTCACATCCAACATTGCTGATCATAATGCTAATATATTAAAAATGCCCTTACAAAAAGCTAGCATTGACAGCCGTGAAAATTTTATATCATTTAGAAATACCTCGGTATCAAACTTAAATAAATTTAGACACCTTCTTCAAATTACCTGCTGGAAGGATATTTACCTGGAGAATGTTGAAAGTGCATTTAATGCTTTCCTAAAAATATTTACACACAAACTTGATCTTACATGTCGTACAGTTGTATGCAAAGGTAGCAGGTGTTGTTATAATAAAAAAGGATGGCTAACATCAACCTTAATCAAGAAAAGCGAAGAATTAAAAAATTTCCACTGGTTAACAAAAAATCTAAACAGTGAAGAATTACACAACTCTTATAAAAACAAAAAGAAGGAACTTCAAAATGATATAAGCGCAGCTAAGCGGAATTATTATCGGAATAAAATAGACAACTCTCTGAACAAACCTAAAGAAAATAGTTAACTCGCAATTAAACAAAAACAATTTAATTAAAAATGACATACAAATTGTAGAAAACAACATTATTTTACAGGACACCAATCAAATAGCTGAATTCTTTTCATCTTACTTTGCCTCTATAGCATCATCTAAGCTAGCCGAACATTTCCCAGGTGGAATATCTCATGAGTGCACCCATAGTGAAATGTTACCAAACAGTTTTTTCTATGATCCTATACTACCTGCCGACATAATAAGCATTATAAATAATCTTAAACAAACCAATTCCTCTGGTATAGATGGAGTGTCATTGAAAGTCATACAATCAGTCAAGGATATAATAGCAGAACCATTAGCTTATTTAGCCAATATGTCTCTGAAAAAAGGGACATTTCCATCTTATTTAAAAGTAGCACTGGTGGTGCCAATCTTTAAAAAAGGTGACGAACTTGAGAAGGATAATTATAGGCCTATATCAATACTTAGCATATTCTCCAAAATAATTGAAAAGGCTGTATACAATAAAATGAACGCGTTTTTACAAAAATATTCCATAATAACTAACTCACAACACGGTTTCCGAGAAAATAGATCTACTGCGACTGCCACTAATCAGTTTTTGCAATATATTTATGAAGAACTGGATAAAAGTCACTATGTCATAGGATTATTCTTTGATCTCAGCCGTGCTTTGGATACAGTTGATATTGAGTTCTTAAATGGAAAGCTATTCAGGCTGGGCTTTAGGGGTACCTTCCTAAACTGGATTAAATCTTATCTCTCTAATAGACAAATAAGAGTCAAGGTACAAAACTCCATTTCAAGTGATCATTATATTAACTTAGGTGTTCCACAGGGTTCTGTGTTGGGACCACTACTTTTTTCATTATATATAAATGAACTTCGTCTGCATATAAGAGGAAAAATCACCATGTATGCAGATGATACATCTATCATGGTATCAGCACCAGACCCTTTGGAATTACAGGTCCTTGTAAATGAAGTAATACATAGTTTCGATGTATGGTGCTCTAAAAACTGTCTAATTCTAAATATTGCAAAGACTGATTGTGTATATTTCTCTCCTAGAAAGACAACAATTCCAAATAATATTTTAGACAACACAAATATTACATTCTCTAGTTCTGTCAAGTTTCTTGGCACTTTTGTTGACTCACAACTCACCTGGGAAGACCAGGTAGACCACGTAGCAAAGAAACTTAACAGTTCCTATCTCGTCACTAAAACAGTGCTTGCCTAAGGAATACTTGCTCAATGTTTATTATGCCATGGTATACCCTCATTTGTCATATAATATTGTGGTGTGGGGTAGAGCGCCTGCGGCTAGTAGAATATTTATCCAGCAAAAAAGAATCATTAGACAAACATTTAACTTAAAAATCACGGAATCTTGTAGAACATATTTCATAAACAATAAAATACTAACGTTCCCATCAATCTATATATATAATATCTCTAAATATGTAAGAAAGAACCTACATCTGTTTAAAAATAAATAGCTTCCATCTTTATACCACTAGACATGGAGATTCTCTAACTATTCCCATACATAATTTGTCACTATATGAGCGTTCGCCTTGTTTCTCAGGCATTAAAATTTACAACAAGTTACCTATGTATATAAAAAATGCTAATAGTTCTGACTGCTTTAAAAAATTGCTAAAACAATTCCTAATTGAGAAATGTGTGTATAATATTAATGAGTTTGTTTAATATTATTGTATGTTGTTATATAATTTTGTGTATTCATTACTATATATTTTTGAGTACTGTTTTTATTTAATTTACCATTATTTATGTAATTTCTACTATGACTTTTCGCATCTGTTCTTATGTAACAGCTAACGTGATAAATAAATTATTATTATTATTATTATCTTTAGTTTTCCTGCAGCTGTTCGGCATTTACCCTCTCAGGGCTCCGCTGCCGACAGTTTCGCTTAATATGCCCCGGTTTGCCGCACTTATAACATCGAATCACTCTTCTTGGCTGTTCATCGCTCTGTTCTCTTTCCTGCTTCCTTGGAGCATCTGGTTTGGTCATCAACTGGCTTATCATTTTGTGTGTCAGCCATCAAAGATTCCATATTTGATTTTTCTAAATGGCCCTCTTCTTCTACCTTCATGGCTCGTACTCTCGGACGTGCACTCTCTTTGTAAGCGGCTTCAACCTCGAGGGCACGGATCAAGGCTTCACTACCAGTCTTATCTCGAGATAATCTAAGGACTCGCCTGATCTCCTCGTCTCTTATGCCATCAATGAAAGTACCAACTATTAATTGTTCCTGGAATTCTTTGGGTGCATCTGGTTAAGCCAGGTATATGAGTCGCTCAACAGCTGTTTCAAAATCTTGTAAACTTTCCCCAGCCTTTTGTGTGCGTGATTTGAGCTGAGTCTGGTATACTTGGGCGAGGTGTTGGTCGCCATACCTTAGATCTAGAGCAGCCTCCAAAACTTTAAAATCCCGTTGCTGCGTCACTGGGATAGTCTGAAGCAACTCTGATGCTTGACCTCTTAATGCTAGCAACAATGCCATGCCATAGTCTTCATTGCTCCAATTGTTTGCGCATGCCGCTGCCTCAAATTGTCTTTTGTAGGTTGACCAAGAAGTTTGACCATCAAAGGAAGGCGGTTGTAATCGAGGACCTGACGATGATAATACTAACTGGCCTCCTTGCGCTCGTAACTGTCGCTTAAGTTGTTCTACCTCTCCCTTAACTACCTGAAATTTTCCTTCTATATCGGTAACTTTCCTTTCAACGCCAGTAACTTTTTCTTCAACGCCAGTAACTTTTTCTTCGACACCAGTAACTTTTTCTTCGACGCCAGTAACTTTTTCTTTGACTGTAGTCACTTTTCCTTCAACGTCGGTAATTTTTCCCTTAATGTCACTAATTTCTCCTTCGAAGTTACCAACTTTTTGTTCAACTTTATCTACTTTTTCCTTGACTTCATTAGTGGCTGACAGGATAGCATCTTGTTGCACTTGTATAATTTTTCTCAATTCTTTCTTTTCTTCTTGTCGTTTTCTTTCTTGTTCTTCCCTTTCGTCTTGACGTCTTCTTCTTTTCCTTCTATATCGGTAACTTTCCTTTCAACGCCAGTAACTTTTTCTTCAACGCCAGTAACTTTTTCTTCGGCACCAGTAACCTTTTCTTCGACGCCAGTAACTTTTTCTTTGACTGTAGTCACTTTTCCTTCAACGTCGGTAATTTTTCCCTTAATGTCACTAATTTCTCCTTCGAAGTTACCAACTTTTTGTTCAACTTTATCTACTTTTTCCTTGACTTCATTAGTGGCTGACAGGATAGCATCTTGTTGCACTTGTATAATTTTTCTCAATTCTTCCTTTTCTTCGTTTTCTTTCTTGTTCTTCCCTTTCGTCTTGACGTCTTCTTTCTTTTTCTTCTTCACGTCTCTCCTGTTCTTCTTTCTCTTCTAGACGTCGTTTTTCTTGTTCTTCTTTTTCTTTCTGAAGTCGTCTTTCTTTTTCTTCTTGGCGTCGTTTCTCTTGTTCTTCTTTTTCTGCCTGACGTTTCCTTTCTTTTTCTTCTTCGCATCTCTCTTGTTCTTCTTTTTGGTCTAGCGTCATTTTTCTAAATTGCTCGAACATGTCTTGCATTTGTTTTTCAGCAGCCATGCTTCTTGTTTCCATTCAAAAACTAACAAACAACACTAACAAGTCTTATTTAAAGTCTATGCCAGGTACAAGTCAAATATTTTCACAAAATTCAGAATAGAATGTTCTATAAACTTTCTCACACTAACACAAATTAGTCTTGTCTAATGTCTATATCACTTTCCAGTTCGACTCACTTCACTATCTCCAGTGGTTTCCAAATAGAACACTATAGAACTTCGTCGAATTCTGTTGCAATTCCGCTTCCGACACCAATTGTTATGTGTTTACAGTTTTCAGTAAACACTGTGGGTTCAAATAGCTTGCAACAAGAATCTTCACTAACCACTATTTTATTAATCACTAAAATTACACTAGTAAATACTTAAAAATCACACAACTAATAATAACTTAATCTATTATAAATTCACTACTTTTAAAACACTATTTACTTTTCTTCTTAAACTTGTCAACTCTTGTCTAACCTAAAAACTCTCTCTGTATACTTCACTGAACTGAACTGTAGTGCATACTTCACTCAACTGAACTGTTCCCCCATCTGCTGGATTCGCCTCTTTATATCCACCAATAGAATGTACCAGAACCCTATTCCATAATATTCTGGAATCCTACAGAGTTTTCTACTATGTGATAGATGACTGTTCATCAATTGGCTCATAGATGGCGCCACCCCACCTACTGGCCATGAACAGAATACAGGTTTCCCTTCACTTTGACCAGGGACTTAATCACATCTCTCCTCGTTAGAGGGCAGCACATAACAATATGTTAATAGGAGCCTAAATTACATTTTATATTTGTATTCATTTACTTTTTCAATCTGCTATATTTCATGATAATTAATAAAAATTAAATTAATCAGAAGGTAGATAAAAAAATATTTTATTTGCTGAGTTATGTTGCACATCAATAAATATATACAACATACTAGACCCTTTTTCATTTATAGATAAATATATAAAAATTCTAAAACAAAAAAATACTACGACTGAGAATCTTGTAAGTACTCCAAAATTTTTACTAACAACCGCATGGCTGCTGTAAGTCACGTGGTTTTGCGAGAGCCAATCGCACCGCAGCGTCCTTCGAATTAGAGAGTTGCCGATATACACTGTCTCTCACACTTCAACTTATCCATAGCGCTGTTCACTTGCACTCATGTTGAACATTCTTGATCACCTGGCAGGTAGAATGTCCCAAACGACATGTCTTTTTAAAAATATCTATTTGTAGTTGCCAATATTATTCTGTATTTTTCGATTTTTTATATATATAATTTTGCAAACATCTGGCAAAGTTTTAGACCCGACAAAGTGATCTTATTTTTCAACTCCTTAAATACTAAATTTAAAGGTACTAAAATTTCAAAATGCCTCAAGAATATTTTTTGCAAAAAAATTTCGCTAATTTAAACATTTAAGGGTCGGTTAAGCCCCACTACCCTTCAGCCAGGTCTGCGTTTTTGTATTCAGATATTACAAAAAATGTATTTTACAAGTTTTCATGGTGCCTCAAATACCTACCCTGTTTAACTGTTTCTAATTGTCTTTTAGCCGAACCACTCCCATTCCGCCCAACCCTGTAATCCTCCACCGCGAACAACGCAGTGGTTGCACGGTAGGTCCCGGGGTGGGTTCTGGGGAGGCAGAAATGTCTACCAGGTCTCGGACTAAAGTGAACATTGCCTGAGAAAATGCGAAATATTTTTAAAAACATTTTAAAATATAGGATGTTCACAAATTGACGCATCAATAAGTGTAGAAAATGAAAAAGTACTATTGCGGCCGAATTAAAGTAATCAATTTTTTATCAAGCACTATTTTTTTTCACAAAACATCTGTTGTAAATAGGGATTTTAATGTTAGTTATGTCAATTAAATTATTTTGACAACAAATGGTAGGGTCGTATTTGATTAAAAAAAAAAAAAACTAACGATGAATAAATGCAGAAAAAGGTTATATCATTGTTAAACTTGGACCAAGCTGTTGTCACTTTTGTGCAGATATCAAACTTATGATTCCTGGGACGATAAACTCTAAAACTGAAATATTTCTTCATCTGAAAAGACCTCTCGCTCCCAGTAATTAACGTTTTTATTAATAAAATTATTCGCAAACTGCACTTTGCCTCTTTATTAACGTCCGTCGGCCAAGGTTTTTTAGAACTAAACAGTTAAAAAGTTCTCGCAACCGTTTTCTTGCTGTCCTAATGGATGCTGGGAAGTTGGTTTCCTCTTGTTTGAATGGTTAGAAAATGGGTTTTTCTTCACATTTACGGGAGTTATTTTTCTTGGCCATCTAGAATCCGCCGTCCTACTTAAATTATAAGTTTCTATCCACTTTTGTTTAATTTTTGGATTGCGCCTTTGCAGCAATTAATTTCACTTGCTATGCATTGTTGAGACCATCCTTCTTCAATTTTGGCGACGATATAACCTTTCTTTACTTCACTTAAGATTTGGTAAGGCATAATTAAGTAATAAAAATACTAGAAACATGATTTCACTTGATATGACAACTCATATCACAAATGACATTGACAATAATAAAAATAATAAAATATATAATGATTAATATTTTGAGAACCATACTGAACCATATTTACAACGGGAAAATCAGTCGATTACTTGAATTCGGCCGCAATAGTACATCTCTAGTAATGTGTCACTCTGTTGACACATATCCTTTATAAGATTCTCAAATGCTTCTGGTCTGCAGTGGCAAATTTTCTCGATTCTAAACTACTTTCTTCCCTTTCCGAGCTATAAGGCCGTGCATTTTGAGAACTAGTACTGTTAAATTTTCAATCTAAGTCCAACAGTTATTGTATATCAGATATCGAATCACTTCATTCTCAAAAGCAGTGGTACTGTCGTGAGCAGAAAAAAATAGGACAACTTTTTTTCTAATGTAAATCTGTCTATTTGAATATGTAATGAGTAGCCGAAATAAAACAGATATAACTTTTAATTTATTTTTTATTTTAATTCTGTAGTTATTGCTATAGTAAATGATGGATGGTTAATGAGACAGATTGCACTGCGTTGTCAAAAATTTGGTGAGTAACATTTTAAGAAAGTGGAGAATAAACGGTACAATTAGTAGAAATCCTGGATCAAAGGATATCCTACTTAGCAAGAAACTAACTATTAATATTTCGTTATTGCACCATTTCTATTTATCACTTTTATAAATCTGTTTGGCATAGAATTAAATAACCTTATACAATAATCATTAGTAATAATATTTTCCCATGCATTATTTATTATTTCCAGTAATTATTCGGCATTCCGTGATCTCACATTTCGTTTTTTACGAGTAGTCCCCATACTTCTTCCACAGGGTTAAGATCTGGACTATGACTGGGCCAGTTAAGAACATTGATGTTGTTATCTTGAAACCAGTTAGTTGCGGTATGAGCAGTATGAACGGAACAATTGTCTTGTTGAAATATGAACTCATTATTAGGAAATAATTATGACACAGAAGGGAGCATAATATTGTCTTAAATCCTAATATTCGTTTCACACCAGGACCACATGCCGATATCCAAGCCCACATATTGGCAGAAAATCTACCACTTTTATCATTGTTAGATATATATTTCTCATCGAATCGAGTATTCGGAGGGCGGTAAATACGAATACGACCGCTGTGTGTTGACTGGAAAGTTTTTTCGTCTGTAAAGATTACATTGTTTCAAAAATTTATATCATGCGCTAAAAATTCAAGCGCAAATCCTACTCGAGCTTCTTTATGTTCAGCTTTAAGTAAGTATTTCTGTGCTGCTGCATGACAGAGTAGCTCCGATTTTCTTACTCGCCGGCGACCAGTACTACTCGATCCAGGAAAATGCGTTTCTTCAGCAGCCTGAATAACTGAGTAAAATGGATTTTCTACTAAAGCATTTACCAATTGCAAATCTTGTTGTTAAGTTGATATCCCTAGTCACCCTGATCCAGGATTTCTACTAATCGTACCGTTTATTCTCCACTTTCTTAAAATGTTACACACCGAATTTTTGTCAATATTATAACGCAGTGGAATTTGTCTCATTGACTATCCATCTTCTGCTTTAGCAATAACTCCAGATTTAACTAAATCGCTTATATGAGGCATATTAGTTTTTTGCACACTTGTAATAAATTATGACAACTAACTGACAATGTCACAAAAATTAAAGTTAGATGTACAAAACTAGATTTTAGCAAAATACCGTTATAAGACTTGTTCTATTTTTTTTTGCTCACGACCATACCTGCAAAAAGTAAGTAAATTTCTGAGGTTAACAAACAGAAATTGAATTATCTATTTGTATATTTAATAATGAACAAACCACCAAACAGGATAATTACAACCTTCGCATTCCCTGAAATTCTTGGAACTGATGCTCTGATGAGTACCTACCTTCCGGAACTGGTGCTGTGAATATCTACATCCTCCTTTGAATTTTTAGATCTGCATGCAGAATAAGTGCGTTGGTTACCTTTAAAAAAACATTATGAAGTTAAGTAATATTCGTTAACAAAGCCTAAAAGAATTTAATCAGCAAAGCATATATAAATCAACTAACCTGTATTTTGTTTACTAAATGGATATTTCAGAAAATTTGACAATGTTGGTATTTCTCGTCCACTGTCATCATCATTACTACTATAAACCTCGTCATATTTTTTTTTAAATCCTTTTTTGAGGAAATTCTTCCAAATCTGATGTCAGATGTTAGGCAAGCTTTGGAAGCCTTTGCATGTGCAACATTAAAGTTACCATACCCCTTCCATTCTTCATTTGGTAGGTTAGGGGTGTGAATTGTTGTTTTATGGCCTTTTCTAGCTTTGTTTCGGAGAACGAGGGATAAAGTTATTTATTACTATTTCTGTTGAACCATGAAGATGAGACAATCTCTACCTTGTTCTCATTAAACTTCACCACCAGTCAAGGCACCTAAAGGATACAATATAAGGTGACAGACAAAAATTGCAAAATTTTGCTTAGCGATTAAAATACAAGTTCTCTACACACAAAATATTGTTTATCAGTATAAAACTATAAAATGACACTATACAATAATGCAATACGAATTTTGTTCCACTCTACTGTCATGCACCTTGATAATATTTCGCTTTTTACATGAAGGCATAAAATTAGCGTAATGTAAACACATACATAAAGTGTAATTATACTTTACTGCCTACCTTGGATCACTGGTCTTGGAAAATTTTTGTCTTGTAATAAACTCTTACTTTTTGCATTGGTTGCATTTAAATAACTATTGTTACGTGTTTACATCATTCAGTAAACCCTGTAGGTTCAATAAATTGCAACAAGAATTTTCGCAAACCACTATTAATAATAACTAATAACTTTAATTCTAACATAAATTCAATACTTTAAATCAGAACTTGTTACTGTTCTTTATTTCATCTGATCACTTGTCATCTCATATCTAACACTCCGTATATCAGAACTGTACTGTATACTGAACTGTCCAGATTGAATAGGCAATAAATATTTTTGAATTTTTGAGAAAAACTTAAAACACGCCGATTTTTTTTTCGTGGGAGACGTATAACCCTGATAAAGTCAACCCTCTTTGTTATCCTCTACAAGAGAAAAGTGACTAATTCAAATTTTAAATGGAAGTAGATGTCAAGTGAAACCTTGTTTTAAATGTATTTCATTCAATTCTGTTTAAAACTTTCGAAACTTTTTTACATTTGCGCCAATATTTTTCATGCTTATACAATATACAATAGATACAAGATCATTTGAAAGTTTTCAGAATTCGATGATTAACACAATAATATAAAAAAAAAATTACAAGTGATATTTACGGTTTTAGAAATGTGCCAATCAAAGATATAATAGCTGTTCGTTTTTGTATCTGCAAAGAGTAAATAATGTCTGGGGTCATACGCCCCTTTTTCAAAGTGATTACTAACAGGCTGAATTTTTCGTGAGTGGCTTCGTTTTGACGAGTCTTCCAACTTTTCCCTCTGCGAAAATTCTCGGTAGAGGTAGTTAAAGTTTTACTCTGCCGCTAAACATATTGATCGTGGAACTGACACTTTCATGGCATAGGACTGGAAAACCTGCCTGAAAATTTGTAGGACAATTTATTTACATTAATTAAACAATAGTGTAAAAATCAGCCCATTAGTAATCAAATTTCAGACCTTGTTATCTTCACATATTTACATCGCTTTTGTAAGACAAGTGCAGCTCCCTGGTTTTTTACACCAACGGGCTGATTTTTACATTATTGTTTAATTAATATTTTTGAAATCCAATGGTCAAATTGTCCTGCAAATTTTCTGGCCAGTCCTATACCATGAAAGTGTCAGTTTCACGATCAACATGTTTAGCGGCTGTGTAAAACTTTATCTACCTCTACCGAGAATTTTCACAGAAGACTCGTCAAAACGAAGCCACTCACGAAAATTCAGCTCGTTAATAATCTCTTTAAAAAAAGGGCGTGGGACTCCGGACCATAATACAGTGTTTCAAATTGAAAATATTACAACATATCTAAAAATCAAACGCATATGAAATTATACACAAAATATATTGTTCTTCTTTTTAATAAAATATCAAATTTACACATTACATAAACATCCTCGAAGTAAAATGGATTTATGAACATTTTAAAACATCAATTAATTGTGATACAAAATACAAATAATTATTTACAGTTATATAACAGACACATTTAAAATGATGAATATCAAACATAAATATGTATAACTATGTGTGTCTGGTTTTATACTGTAATTATTGATAATATTCAAAATGAAATTATTTTCAATCAATAAAAATGAGTAAAATAAATATTCATACTGGTTTAAATATAATCACTATTCAGGATAAAAAATACTTAATCTAAGATGGACACATGCAGATAATTTATCCTAATTTTCAAACTGTTCATCTGATATATGGAATCAAATTTACTCTATGTCCAGCCTATATGGTTCAATTTCCTCACATTTACCATTAAAATGTGCTGCCCTTTTTTCTAATTCAGCCTCCTAGATAAAAAAAATTTATTATTTTTAATGACCTCGAATTTATCATTAGCCAATGTCATACAATCAAGACAGACATCTAATATCTAAAACATAATATTTTCAGTCACAAACTTCTCTATAAAATCCTTATTTTACTATAGGGAACGTAACCAGCCTGCAACCAACAGTTACTCTCCGGGCTATGTGCCCCACAGAGTGCTGAATTTTAAGTTACAAGCATGGCACGTTAAGTGTAATAATTGCATATAATAACATTATTAATAATAATAGGATGTCCTAATACATGAGTTTATAAAAAATAGGATATGCAACTTTATATACAATACATTTCATTGAAGATAATGATTCGTTATACATATACTACAAAAAAAACAAAATATAAATAAATAATAAAATATTTGTATATAATATGAGTACAAAGTTATTATTAACCTTTAAGATATTTCAACAGGTTTTGTTTAAATATATTCAGGTTGGTACGTTTCTTAATCTCATTTGGTAGTGTTGTCGAGGGACAAAAAGTCCATTAAAATCAAGTAAAAGTCAATTTAAAATCATAAGTAAATGTCTAGCTAACATTCCAATAACAACTACGCAGTTAACAAAAAATCTACACAGGTGTATATCAACGTTCTGTTTCCCGTCCGCTTCGGCGGGAATGGAGGGTTCCGACACGACGCAGCAGAGTCCCCAGCCATTCATCCGGCGCGCTAACGCATAGTACGCCGTTCGCCCAGACGTTCAGAGCTCCGTCCGCCCCGAAGTAGACAGTACGGCGGCGAGTTTTGCAGCGAAGTCAGTCCAGTGCCAGCTCTCAACAAGTAATCAACTACAACTACGAACCACTTCAGACTCCAAGAACTTCAGCTACTCTATCTGACGAACCCTAGACATAGTACGGCGTCTCGCTCCACTGCAAGTGAACCCTGCTAGCGTTAACGGTGAAGGATACGATAGTCTGCAATCTACAGTCTACAATCTACAGTCTACAATCTACAGTCTACAGTCTGCAATCTACAGTCTACAGTTACAACCGCGAACGCGACTTACAAACGAACTGCATATACAGAGTGTTAGCTAGTTAGTTAGGGTTAAATCATTATTTTATTCTTACACGGACAACGTTAGAGTTCTTTTTCGTTACTTATTTTGAAATCTTCGTTTTATTTACATCGACAAGCTTGCGTAGGGCAAAAGCGCCTTTACAAGAGCTAACCAGGCAAAAGCGCCTGTTCATATGCACAAAGTGGGGTACCTTGCACCAACAGCGGTGTAAGCGTATGACAACTTCCAAAGTTGCATCAAGAAATTATTAACACCACAACTAAACTTCTAAAAAAAATCGACCCTGAGAAAGTTCGTCCACAAATCAGCACTACGATCAACCTACAGAGGCTACTGGCGCCCAATAAACATTCATAAATTTGTAGCCTTCAATAAACTCTCACAAACCAACACGACAATCGTAGACAGTAGCTATTACTGATTCACTGATTCAAGATGGTGGGCAAGTCAAACCTGTGTTCAAGTCTAGAGAATAAAAGTAGTGAAAATTTATGTAAACATTGCAAGAAAAGTATAACAAAGAAAGTAAAATGTGTCAAATGCAGTGAATGTTTTCACCCAAGTTGTTTACAACAAGCAGCTCTACCGAAACACGCAAATTGTATTCATGAAGAAGAACTAACCACTCAACAATATGAAGAAAGCAGTGATAAAGAAAACTCACATACGAGAGGTTGCCTGCTCAAAAGAATAATACAAGAATTAGAAGGGGAAAATGCATTACTTCAAGAAAATGTCATATTGTTAAAAGAAAAAATTGCATTTTTGGAAGCAAAAATGTGGAATGTGTTAATATAAATAATAACAAAAACGCGCAAAAAGAAATTCAGAAAAAACCAGTTTCTCCTCCACCTGTGCGCCAAAATAAAGAGAAGTTAGCAACAAATCACAGTCAGAGTAACCAAACTGACAATTTATCTTCTGCTGACACTTGATCAGAACGACACTAAGCTGGCAACACTGGTTAAGCAAAAAAACACCGAAGTTAAACAAAATGATAAGATTAATGAGCAAAATGAAAACGACAGCTCCGATGTAACCACAGCCGAAAATGCATTCTGGAGAACTATTGAAAAGAAAAAATACAAGTCAAATAAACTGCAAAATAAAATTGCCACAGGTACATCTACTCCTGGAAATCCAATGGCAAATTTAAAGGTTATTCCAAAACTAGGCTGGATATATCTATCTGGCTTCAGTCCTGACTCGAGAGCTCAAGATATAACGAACTGTTTAGACCAGAAATATGTGGATAAATATGTATGCCAACTAATAACGAAAAGGCAAAATCCTAGATTAGTCTCCTTCAAATTAGGAGTTCCATTACAAATAGAACGTCAAGCTAGATCGTTGGGCTTCTGGCCCGAAGGCATAATAGTGGAGAAATTCATTCCAAGAAAAAGAGAGAACAGGGAGCAGGAACAAAATTTTCCAGCTATAGAGGTACACCTGAACAAAACATAAATAATTCAGATCCTGAATATATAAAAATTGATGTACAACAAAAACAGGTAGCAAGGAACGTACTAAGGCTTGTACATATTAACATCCAGAGTATTAGAAACAAAATAAACGAGTTATAAGTATTCCTTAATGAAATCTCAACAGACATTATGTGTGTCAGCGAACATTGGCTAATGAAAAACGAAATTGATTTTATAAGACTAAAAAATTACTCTCTAAAAAGTATTTTTTGTAGAAATGAGTCTGGCCATGGTGGTGCTTTAATATTCGTTAAAAACACTTTAGATTCTCAAATTGTAACGCACTTAAGTGCCTTCTCTGAGGAGAAACACTATGAGGTAGCAGCTGTGACAATTAAAAATATGAATATCGTTATAATCAATATCTATCATTCTCCTAATGGAAATCTCATTAAATTTATTAAAATACTAGAAAATATACTAAGCAGAACAGATAAAAAACATAAGGTAATAATTTGTGGGGATTTCAATGTCCATTTTAATACATCTAATCCTGCTACTATCATGCTAACTGATTTACTTAAGACATTTGGCTGTGTGCAGACAATTAATCAAAATACCAGGTTGTCAAACTGCATCGATAACATCTTTATAAACTTTTCATTAGAAGATTATAATGCTTACATTTTCGATCCACTGTTATCGGATCACAATAGTCAGGCCCTTGAGATACCTATATATGAGCATAAAAATAAATATTGCCGAAAAATAATTAGACCCATCACAGCTAATGGTAAACAACATTTTTTTGTAAAAATATCGAATTGTCATTGGGAGTTTGTTGATGACCATAACCTTGACGTTACCGAAAAGTTTCGGATGTTTTTAAATATTTTATTGCAGGCTTAATATAGTTCTTTCCCAGAAAAAGAGATATATGCTAAAAGTAATTCGTTTAATGTTTCTTGGTATACCGAGAATCTACGTCAAATGTGTGAACATTTACGCTTCCTAAACAATGTTTGTAAAATGCATAACACGCTGAATAATAATAGGATGAGAAATGAGTATAGATTTAATTACAGAAAAGCACTTAAACATACAAAAATAAAATCGAATGACAACAACATAAAAAACTCTGGTAACCCTGCAAAAACTGCATGGAGCATAATTAACTCACATAGAAATAAAAACGAACATGGAATAACTCCATGTATTCACCCAAATGATTTTAACAACTTTTTCGTTAATGTGGGTGAAGAAGTCGTCAGTAAACTCCCTAAGTCAGACATCGACCCTCTGTCTTATGTAGAACAAACCCATACCAGAGAACCTTTCACATTTCGGGAGATATTATAAATTCGTTAAAAAATACGGACAGTAAAGATGTTTATGGCCTAAACACCACATTATTAAAAGCTATTAAAAACCATATATTAATACCACTAACTAAATTAATAAATGAATGTTTTAGGACAGGTACATTCCCAGATAAATTGACGATAGCCTCTGTTGTTCCAATTTTTAAAAAAGGTGACCCAGATGATGTAAGCAACTATAGACCCATTTCAATACTCCCAATTATTTCAAAAATCTTTGAAAGGGCAATGAAAATTCAAATAACAAAGTACTTAAGAAAAAAATAACATTCTGTATAAATTCCAGTATGGCTTCCGTGAAAAATTGTCAACAACGGATGCTATCTTAAAATTCACCGAACATACTTTAGATTGTTTTGAAAGGAGCCAGTTCGCTGCCACTGTATTCTATTCTGTGACTTAAACAAGGCATTTGACTGTGTGTCACACACTTTAATAACTAAAAAATTATCAAAATATAATTTTAACCACTCTAGTGTTGCTCTCATTAAGTCTTACCTTGAAAATCGTAAACAGTCAGTAAGATTAAGTGGAAAAATATCGGATCAACTGGACATTACATCAGGAGTACCACAGGGTTCAATCCTGGGCCCAGTGTTATTCCTCATTTATATAAGCGATTTACCAAGTGCCCTGGAAAAGGTCACTTGTATTTTTTATGCTAATGATTCTACTTTTTTAATGACTGATAAGAGTTTAGCATCTCTATTTTTAAAGTGTGATGACTGTCAAAAGCCAAAAAATGGTTTACACCTAACGCTCTTGCGCTAAATGAGACAAAAACTGTAAGAATGGTCGCAAGCACATGTGTTCTAAATAACATACCAGACAATCCTACCAGCTATAAATTTCTAGGTGTTTTTATTGATCCTTGTCTAAAGTGGGACAGTCATACAGACTATCTAGCAGAACAGATTACCAAAAATATTTACTGTCTTAGACAATTGTCCAACTCAGTTTCTCCAGATATTTTAAAAACTGCTTATTTTGCTTTAATTCGTTCCCGTATATCTTATGCGATCCTCGTCTGGGGACATTCAGCTGGCACGAATAGAATATTTCGCTTACAGAGGAGGGCAATCAGAATAGTTGGTGGTGTGGGATATCGGGACGAGACTAAAAATATTTTTATTACACTTAAAATACCTACAGTATCTAGCATATATGCCCTGCAATGTATAACATATATTCATGAAAATCTGAATAAACTTCATTCTCACACAAATGTGCATAAACATGAAACTAGATATAGAGAGAATATCTGCACAGAATTTACACGACTCACCAGAGGACAAACTGGCACCAAACTTTATAGCATTAAGTTATACAATTTATTACCTAAAAATGTTAGGGCGCTGCCTCAGGTCAGATTCAGTACTACAATTAAAAACTTTCTTATAGAAAATGGATTTTTTTCAACTCGGGAAATTCATGATAATATAACAATATTGTTTGCTAATACAGTTTTTATCTCCTTTTAATTCATTTTAATGTGTTTGTCTCTGTAAACCTTAAGTGATTTGACTGATTGTACATTATTGTAATTAATAGCATATTTTAAATGTTTTTTGTGATTTTAGCAAATGTGTAACTATTAAATAGTTATTCGTATGACCTGTAACACAACAAAACAATGTATTTTGTTAATTATATTCTATTTATATTTTTCTTTTTGACTTGTGTAAAAATGTTGTAATTTGTGACACCAATAAACACTTACTTACTTACTTATTAGATTCCCGCAAACCATCAGAAAACAATGTATGTGTCGGTGTCGGTTAATATGTTACAGTTGTTACTTGTTTATTTTATAATAATTAATTTATTCTTTATATTTTCTGTTCTTTGAATCATGCAGGGGCTGTATGATTTATGGTGTTTAAACTTTTTTTATTTACGCGGTACAACGCACATTACCTGTGGTGGCAGTAGCCTGGAACTTGCACGACTGCCACGCGCAGAAAGAGAAGAAAAGGGGAATGGTGTTAACGGCCCATCGGTTCAAACCATCAACGAATTTAAGTGAAATATTTGTGTGATAATAATTATTTTTATCGCATGCGAAATCAGACATTTGTGCAGTGCAACACGAGTGAATCCAGAGACCATAAAAGAGCGGTTACAATGGAGAGCTCCCCAAGGAAGACGACACAATAAAGACCAGGTGAATGCTACCGCAATTTGCGTTGCTTCAATAGATTTACACCAATTCAATCTAGAACAAAATTAAATTCAACAAAACTACAAAATAAACATACGGCCCTTCTAGTCAAAAAACATAAAACAATCAGTATGCATATGCCTGGTACACTTTTTCCTTTGGATGTGCAACTCTGGTCAAGTGACTATTATTGACTAGTATTGTAATTATTAAAAATAATATATGTTAAAATATGAAGGGAGTAATCCATTTAAAATCTTAAAAATAAAAGTTAAGGTAAAATATTTTAGACGTTGTTTCACACTTAGCCAATCTAATATATTTAACATTAATATAATAGGTGTAACTCTGTCACATTCCCCTGTTCTGCAATTTCTGCAGGACAGCAATACTGTGGTTATCAAGAAAATCTAGTATACTTGCATATAGTCAAAGTGTGGCTGAATTATAGTTTTACAAACTGTTATACTTGTCGCTATTGATAAATATTTTGAAGCTCTACTAAAGAAAAATAGTTTTTTCGAGATTTTTTTTTTGAACATATAAAATGTTCTTTCAAACTTAAGTCATTACGAACTATGAAGCCTAAATATTTAATTTCCGTTACCAGTTCAAGTTTATTATTCACAAAGATTATATTAACATTATCTGTATTTAATTTGTGATAATTGAATTTTTTTGTACAAATCATTGCTTTGGTTTTACTTATATTTAATTTTAATTTGTTAGTATTAAGGTATCCCGAAAGTTTGTTAAGTTCATTCAATATTCATTTTTTCGATGGCAACATTAACATCATTATGAACAATTGCAATCAAGGTGTCATCAGCGAACAGATTAATAAAATCGCAATTAATAGCCAGATTTAAGTCATTAAGATATATAATGAACAGGAGTGGTCCAATTACACCACCTTGGGGTACACCCACATTAATTGATAATGCACCTGATATCTCATCGTTAACTTTAGTGCATTGTAGTCTATTAGATGGACAACTTTTACATCATTCTAACACAGTTCCCTCTATGCCATAATATTTAAGTTTATTTATCAAAATATTTATATTGATGGTTTCGAATGGTCTTTTAAAGTCCAAGAATACTGCCACCACATATTTATTGTCATCAATTTGATTAATCCAGTGAGCAATAGTCAACTGAAGTGCTGTTTCACAAGAATGCCTAGCTCTAAAGCCAAATTGATCACTTATAAGCAAATCATTATAGCTAAAATAGGCGAATAATTGATTATAAATGGCTAGTCCAATATTGTTTGGTAGGGTATTAATGGGTCTAAAACTACATGCTTTATTTGAGTTTTCAATTTTTGGAATAGGAACAACTGTGCTAGTTTTTAGAGCTTCAGGAAATTGACCTTTAGACAAACTAGTACTAACAAAGTGTAAAATTACATGTCCTATACCTTGAAAAATACACTTTAAAGTTTTTGAATTTAATATCAAGTTCGCATTAGACTTATTGTCTAAAGATATTACAATTGAGCTAAATTCGCTTAAATGCAGTAGAGAAAATTCATTAAATTTAGATTCAATAGCTTCATATTTGCTTGATGACCATTGATTAGCATTAGAGATGGAATCAGTTTTTTCAGCAATACTAGCTACAAAAAAGTTATTAAAACCTTCAGCAATTTCTTTATTTGTATATAAAACAGAAACTGGATTGTTCGTTTCAAAAATCAACAGAACGCTAATGCTTCAATTGCAACAAACATAAGCCGAAAGACTGATCTTACTTAAAGGAGCTCTCGTGCCAGTCGTCCCGCACCACTTGTAGACTGCAGTTTCGAGCTGTTGGCTCTCGTCAGTGCATGGTAGGCATGTGACGACCGACACGAGGATCCCTCGACTATTTGGTACATCTCGGTATCCTTAGGATAGCGACATGCAAAACAATCAGCTGGTGCCACCTAGCAGTCCGGTGTCTTTTGCAATCGAAAAATAAATAGCCTGACTGAGCTTAGCATAGTTCAAATGTGTTTTTAGAGGGCAGAATATTAAAATATAATATTTTCAGTCGCAAACTTCTCTATAAAATCCTTATTTTACTATAAAGAACGTAACCAGACTGCAACCAACAGCTACTCTCCGGGCTAGGTACCCCGCCAAGCACTGAATTACAAGCCTGGCGCATTAAGTGCAATAATTGCATATTATCAACAGAACGCTATTCAATTGCAACAAATATGCAATTATTAAGGTGGGTACAGACTACAGCTGCAACGTGTAATGCAACAAGTATGTATGGGTGTTGCACGTTACAGTTAATGTTGCACTGAGGGCGTGCTGGTGATCCATACCTTGTCGACCGTGGGACGAAGAAAGAACACTCTTATTGGTATAAATGTATTGGAAAAAAGAAAATATTATATGGAATCCAAAAAATATAAATTACAAAAAAACTAACTTAAAATTAGACAACTTGAATGAAATTGGCGAAGTTACGGACACAACAGGAGAAATATTGTATTAAATTTTCAAAGTCTGTATTAGACATCCAGATGAAACTTTTATATTGGTCATTTAACTCCTACGATTTTAGATTCAGAAGCAAATTAGTTCCAGTTCTCTCTTTATGCAGTTTTTGTTTTCTCTCTTTACTGCCCGATTTCTTATACACAGCGGCAGCTGCTAGAGGAATCGAGCTAACGATAAGTGACTGGGTCCGAGCTATGCTGGAAAACAGAATCATAACGACAACCGTACAGGGGGAAACGGTCAGCTTAAGGGCTGCGAGAGGGTGCCCACAAGGTGGAGTTCTGTCCCCCCTTCTGTGGTCACTACTTGTGGATGACCTGCTGGCCATTTTAACTCTGTGGGAAGCCGAGATTCTGGCATATGCAGACGACCTAGTTATCATGGTTAAAGGTAAATCTGAAGAGGTACTCTCTCATACCCTTCAAGAGGTACTAGATACAGTGCAGGGTTTGTCAACCCCCGCAACACTGTAATAGTACCCTTCACCAGGAAAAGGAAGCTGGATAACTTAGAAACGCCTTCCTTACTAGGTGAAACCATTCCATTTTCAGAGGAGGTGAAATATCTAGGCATTACGCTGGATAGATCACTCAACTGGAATTCCCACCTGGAAAAGGTAATCCACAAAGCAAGGCTGTCCTTGTGGACATGCTGTAGAATTTGTGGAAAATCCTGGGGTATGGGTCCCCAACAAATATACTGGACATGCGTTATGGTCATTAGACCAATGATAGTGTATGGCTCCATAGTTTGGTGGTCGAAAGGGCTACAACAGTTGGCCAAAGCCAAACTCTCTGATTTACAGAGACAAGCATGCCTGGCAATAACCAGTGCTATAAGCACCACACCGTCAGCTGCTTTGGAAATCCTCCTAGACTTACCACCTCTCCATATTTAATTGGAAAGAGAAGCTAGGTGGGCAACATATAGACTCCAACAATCGGCAATCAATATGCCGCAGCTATCATCATGGAACGCAATGGATTGATTGATGACCTAAACAGTCACAGCATCATAGGTATGCCTTCAGATGTGATGCCTACCAGAACCAACCATGAGCTGCCTTTCAACATCCTATTTCCTGAAAGAGATGAGTGAGATCGGAATAAAAACCGACCTACAGAAGGCAGACAGCTGTTGGTATACAGATGGTTCCAAAACTCCTGAAGGAACAGGAGCTGGAGTTTATAGTCGCTGTCCAAAGGTAAGAATAACCTCGAGCCTGGGTGATACCTTGACAGTTTTTCAGGCTGAAATATATGCCATTGAACTGTGTGTATGGAGGCTGGAATCAACGCACCCTAGACACAGATCAATAAAAATCTTCTCAGACAGCCAAGCAGCCCTTAAAGCTCTTGGATCCTATAGGTGTAATTCTAAAACAGTGTGGAACTGCCAAAAAGCTCTAATCTAATTGGGGGGTGTCTGGCCATTCTGGGCTGAAGGGCAATGAAATTGCCGATTGCCTAGCTAGAGAGGGTGCGGCATCAAAATTTATAGGACCAGAACCAGTTCTTGGCATATCTTCAAGCACTGCCAAAACAAATATCCTAGACTGGGCCGAGAGCAAGACTCTCTACCACTGGTAGGAACTACCAGGATTAGCTCATTCGAAGGAATTCATTACAAATCCTTTGAAATCAAGAGCTAAAAAACTGCTAGAGTTGAATAGGTTACACCTAAACACTCTAATCGGCCTATATACTGGGCACTGCAGATTAAATCATCACTTACACAGATTTGGACTAGTGGAAAACACCATATGTGTCTGGAGGAAGATGAAACGGCAAGGCATTCTGTGTACTTGTCCCGCTACAGAAAGAACCCGGTTCTCATTATTTGGCAAAGGTCAGCTTTTGCCTGAGGACTTGGACAATCTCTCACCCAACAAGGTTATCAGCTTTATTAAAATGCTGAACCTATTGGGTGAAATATAAATTAGGAGTGAGCCACAATAGACCGATTGGTCGCAGTGGAGGGTCTGGTATAGACCCACTCACATTTCAACGTAACCTAACCTAACCTCTTTATGCAGATCAGTTCTCCACCATCTTCATGACTTTTTGCCCATTACTAATTCTTCTATTAGCATGAAAGCTCCACATGCTACGGCCAGATTATATGATGACTGCACTCACATATCCATGTTCGACAACGGTTTTAAAACAACTACGGAAACAACTTGAATAGAAATGCACATTGATTTGTTGCATGGTGTTTTTAAACACCACCATAGACGGTTGCATTGCATGTTGCATTACACGTTGCAGCTGTAATCTGTACAAGGCTTTATACTTGACGCGCCAGGCTTGTAACTAACTCACTTTCTTTAATTATTTGACCTCATAAGCTCATAGAGCAGTACACATAGGGCTCCTCATACTGACTGCTCTCATTTGTGGCCCAAAATGTGGCACATGAGGTATGAAAGTGCAAATGGAGTACTGTGTTCTGTACTTTCCTACCTTTAATAGTTTTGCTCACCTAAGATATATTCGCTAAGCTACGCTGATGAGGAGCAATAACTCCGAAACATGTGTCCATAGCTGCATTGTTGTTTCTTTTTGAGGAATAAGGCACTAACTCACTTTCTTTAATTATTTGGCCTCATAAGCCCTCCATCTTTTATACAAATATAGTTTTTACTCACAAAGTGCGTAATATTACCAGGGTGACACAAAATGTGGGTATATGAAGATGTATATTTAAATATATTTTCTGGGAATCTAATAAAGGCAAAGTAATGTTTGCAAAACGTTATTATCGCCTGACGCTCTGAACAACATTATGTTTTTTTTTTCAAATATATAGTATCCTAGAGATATTTTTTATTTGTAAAAGTTTCATTTCAAGGTGATTTTTGTACTGTCAGATTTGAGTAAAAATTCAAAATATTCTAAAATGTAGCTTTACATATCCAAGTAACATTTTGAGTTATAATTGTTGGTCTACATGCCCGATGTTAGTAACAGCGTCTGGAAATTTATTCTCAAATATCATTTTTGAAGATAAATTGCTATTTAAATCAGTCATCTCTATTATCAACTGTAACTAATAATTTTCATCTTACCTCTTCCTTGGTCATCATATTTTTCTTTTTGGGTTTGCTTTCATCCTCATCCAATATTTCAGACAATAACCTTCTTTTTCCTCTTTTGCTTTCATATATTCTAGATGGCTAAAAAATAATAATAGTATAAATATCACTTACTTAATGTTTTTTTAGGTATCTTCTTTGGATAACAAGTTTTGAAAATACAAATGTCTTATAGGTAATTCATTTCAGACAGAATGTTATATAAGATAAATAGATATAGAATAATAATAAAAAATCATAAAATAGACTTGCATTGTTATTAATTTACGTTAAAATATAGTTTGAAATAGATAGGAAGGCACGCAACATAAATACTTTTATAAATAGAACTTCCGAATGTGACAGTAATGTCACCACCTTAAAATGTAATATATCTAAAAAAAATTATACTTTAGTTATTTTAGAATAATTTATTTACTTCTTACTTTCTAAACTTAATAAAAATATATTTATATTTTTGGGGTTGTAGTTAACATTTTAAGAATAAAAACTAAGAAATAATTCAATCATTTTTTTTATTAAAGAAAACAAGTATGGTTTGTAACATACCATAGAATGGGGCTACTTTGCCAGCTGGGGCATTTTTGCCTGACCGTTCCCGCTGTGAATTAAAAATTCATTACGCAAAAGTTGGTGCAACTGGATTAATCGCGCATGCCTAACAATATTTCCAAATGATTAAAGTAGAGGTTAGTACATGTTGTACGGCCTTAAATGAAAGCTTTTGAATGTTCCCAGCACGTAAGTAAAAACTTCCATTCTTACTTATTCAAACATGCTGTTATGCTAAGCGTTGTGTATCCCAATCTATTTAGATTTGAGAACTGCTATTTGTACTGGTTATACATGGACATTATAGCAATTTATTAGTTGTGTTCTTGTTAACCTAGACAATTAACGTGCGATGTTTTAACCATTGGCTAAGTTACCCCCTAGTTTACAGATTTTGGTTTTAGAAAATTTCTAATAGAAGCTGCCAAAACATAAAGAGAGCTAAAGCAGAAAAAACCGAAACAGAAATTAATGGCTATTTTGACAATTTAGAGATTAATATAAGAAATATTTCTATGACGAGACAAATCTTACCGATAATCCGGGAACTAAGAAATGTATTTTTAGGAGGGGCATAAAGTATCCCGAAAGGATTATAAATTCAATAAAAACATCAATTTCTATTATGTTCGCCGTTACTGCTGATGGGAGTTTACTATCTCCATATACTGTTTACAAGGCTGAAGCATTTATGATGCATGGTGTATAGGGGGGGCCAACGGGCGCTAGGTAATATTGTTTTAAAGACTGGTTCGAGACGGTGATTTTACCATGGGCCAAGTGTTTCGATGGACCAAAGATACTCATTGGTGATAACCTTTCAACTCACCTTATATATCAATAATTAGAGAATGCCAGCGAAATAACTTTCGATTTATATTTGTTCCATCAAATTCCACTCACTTAATGCGGCCTCTAGACGTCAGTTTCTTTAGGCCGCTGAAGGCTGCTTGGAGGCAAATATTAACGAATTACAAATTTAAAAATCCCAGACATAAAACTCTAAATAAAAGCACTTTCCCCATTCTTCTGAAGAAGTTGATGGAAGAAATTAAAATTAAAGAGGCGAACATCATAAAGAATGGATTCAAAGCTACAGGAATTTACCCCTGTAATAGAGCATAGGTTCTCAAAAGAATGCCCAATCAAAGATTTGAATCAACCCAAAGCAAGATCGATGAAACTCTTCTGACTTTTCTTAAAGAACCGAGAAAACCATCAGATCCCTCTACAGTAAAGAGAAAGAATATGGTACGGATACAGCCAGGGAAATCAGTATCCTGGGATAATTTTGGCCAAGATCCAGAAACTAAAAAGAAAAACAAAAAGAAAAAAGACAGATGTGATAGCCCAGATACGAATGCCATTTTAGAAGATGAAAATGACCCTGATATGGATGAACAAAAGTGAACAAAAGACCGATAAACCCGAGGATCGATCCAATGACGAATCCCTTGATATCACCGATAAGACTGATTTTTTTTTTTTTTTTTTTAATACATTTATTTAATGTCGGCCTATTTCCGCTACTGAGGCCTAACACCGACGCCTGCAGACGAGCTACCCCCAACCAGGAATTTTGCTGAACCTCTTCCCTTAAGAAGAGTAGGGATCTTTTACTTGCCTAACATTTAATAGACAAGGGACCGACGGCTTTACATCCCCTCCGAAGGATGGTATATCTCCTATACAACCCTCACCTAAGGTTGTATAGCTTCCGCGCATACACTGATATACAAGCCGCTGGAAGATGTGTGAGGCGAGGACGCGGTTTCCGTTGGAATGGTCACCCATCCAAGTACTAACTGCGCCTGTCGTTGCTTTACATCGCATACCGAAGTATGTACATAGTAAAGACGCACCTACGCTCGCCCCGATAAGACTGATTCACAATCGAAATGGCACAGTATTGAAGTCTTAGATTTCATACTTGTAGCACTGCCAGGAAAGAAAACCTGGAAGCATTTTGTAGCGCAGGTGATTAATAAAGAAGACGATTACTGTGATGTTAAGTTCCTAAGAAGAAATCTTGAAAACACATTTTATTTTCCAACTGTAAATGATGTAGGTGTTGTACTAGGACACGAAATTATAACTGTGTTAAATCCGTCCAAAATGTCGTCATCTTCAAGACAACTATTTACATTTGAAGGCTTCGATTTCAAGAAGTATAACTTAGCTTAAGAGAACGATGCTAAGTCTCCTCTTTGTACCTGGATTAAATTTAGATAAATTTTTGTGTTTCTTAACTTTTTACTAAAGTTTCTAGTTTAGGAGTTATGTTACATCTAGTTTGAGAGGTCATGTTTTTGTTAAAGTTTGTCTATTAGAGTTATATTTTTTTATTCATGTGTTTTGTATTATTCAAATTAAGAATAAAAGACTAATTTCGTACTACATTGTGTTTTCTTATTAAAAGAACCCGTTTTAAAATCACCATACTTACATTGCCCGGAACAGGTTATTCCAAGCTAAAATGCCGATTGGCAAAGTCTCCCCCAAGCAGGGGCAACTTTGCCGACTTTTTGATATTTTAAAAAATGAATTTCCCATTCTCTTCTTGCATTGAAAATTAGAAAGTGCCTAGAAAAAACATAAGAATTTCAAATAGTTTGGTATCAAGGCATTTCATGAAAATGCTGACAAGTTATTTCCAATAATCTGCGAAAATTGTGTAAAGTAGCCCCAGTTTACGGTACATGCGAAGTTGTGATTGGTTAGTAATTTATTGACTCAAGATTGTATGACTTGTTCTATCCACTATTTCAATGGCAAATGAATCAATAAATTATTGTTATTATTATCAAGTAAAATTCAACAACCACAGCAAAACCCGGAATAAACTGCTTGTTTGAACAACGACCATAAAACCTTCTATTATAAGCTTAAATATTGGACATAGGTCAGGTCGAATTAAACTCATGAGATATTAAAAACTTACCATATTCAGAGAAATAACTTGTTCTGTGTCTTCAAAAAGTTCACCTTCCTTATTGCTAAACATTACCAATTGATTACTAATTGATTCATCCAAATCAAGTGCTGACATTTCAATTGGTGTAATTTCTTTTGTACACTTAATATTTCGATTAACCTCTCGATTACTCGACGTGCATTTCCTAGCTAATGAAGATTTATTTTTAGCCGCGCATAAAATAATTTTATTATTATCAAATCCAATTAATGATTTGTAGTTTGAAATAGGTTTATTCTGGGTGGAAATAGCACCCACTTGCACGCTTTTACCATTATCTTGCTTAGGTGTTAAAATGTTACGTTTGGTTTTATTTTTTGAAAAATTTTGGGATATAATTTTAATTGGACTAAAATCGTCATAGTCAAAAAGGGTGGAACAAGTATTGGAATGGGGAATATTTTCTTGATCACTTATATTATATGATGAAACATCCACAAAATCCAATATGCTCTTTTGTACTGGTTTGGTTTTCTCAATTTTTTTTTTAGTTTTTGAAAAATGTTCTTCAATGTTTCTTAGTTGGACATAGTCTAATACCATATCCTGCTGTAGACATGGTAAAGCTGTTTTCTTTATCGTAATAAAATGAGGATTGCGTTTCACGTTTTCACTAAATCTCCAAGGGCTGTACTTACTACTGGACAACACTGCGCTATTAGCACTTGGTGTTGTATTATTAAATAAATTTGTACAATCATTCTGGGTTACATTAATATTAATATTTGGATTAATTTTTGAAGGTGTGCTGTGAATATTGTCATTAAAATTAAAAAACTCCTCATTGCTATTTTCAGAGTCATTATTTTCTATATATGTACTGTTAATATCTGATGTTGGTATGTCATGCTCTAAAATATTCTTCTCACCTATAACCATTCTGTTATGGTCTTGATTTACAGAGTTGTTTTTTATGTAAACTTTTCTCATTATGTTCTGAATAATTTCTTGCATAGTTTCATTATATTTATATGCCCTGCTTAACGTGCCGATGTTTCTTTTCTTTTTGTTTTTTACTTTCAATTTTGTTTTTCTCTTATCAAGCTTTTGTAACATATACACTGATCTATTAAAGTTACATTGTCTGTTTCTGTGAATTTTTATTTTATCTGTATCAAATTCATCAAATTCATATAGGTCAATTATTGATTTCTTAGATTTATTATTTCCAATCTCTTGTACCTTATAAATAGGTACTTTCTTATTCAAAATATAATCGTTTAATGCTACTTCATTAGTCTTATTCAATAATTCAGTGGGTTTTTTTTTCATTTGTTTCCTTGAATATTTAAGTGATGTGGATTGATTTATAAAAAGATTTATATGAGTTTTAATTTTTACCTTAGTAAATGACTTATTTTTATTGTTAGTATGTGTTAATAAAATATTTTTCTGTGCAATATGTAATTCGTTTGTAGGACCGGTAGAAACGTAATTTCTTGAAATTTTATATGGTACTTTATGATCAGTTTTAGTTCTTTCATTGGTACATATCAAACAATTTTTCCAATTAGTTTTATTGCCATTACTATTATATTTGCGAGTTCTTTTTTGACGAATGCTTATTTTATTTGGGCAATTATTTAATGATTTCACTTTTAATATGTTCGCACTGGTATCAAATTTTTCGATTAGAATCACACATTGTAAGTTTAATTTGGGATCATGACACAATAATGTCCAATTTGCTGTAGTGCTTAACATACCATCATTATTTTGTAATCCTTTGGATATGGCAGGAGTATATTTATTACTACACTGAACATGTTTATTCAATTCTGTACTGATGTTAAACTTTTCAATTAAGACCACACATTGTAAGTTTAATTTAGGATCCCGACACAATAATGTAAAGTCTGTTGTAATACTTAAAATACCCTCACTATTTAATAGTCCTTTGGATGACATGATGGTGGTATTAAGATTACCAGATTTAATATGTTTGTTCGATTTTGTATCGATGTCAAACTGTTCAATTGGAATTATACATTGTAAGTGTAATTTAGAATCACAATACAATAATTTAGAATTTGCTGTATTAATGATACCGTCATTAATTTGAAATTTGTCAGGTGATATGCTGGTAGTTGATATATTGCTACTTTCAGTATGTTTGTTCAATTCTGTGTTTGATTCTATAAATGTTGCAGTATTGTTATCGGTACTTCTTAAACTATATTTCAAGTTCGTTTTGTTTTTGTTAAGTTTGCCTAGTTTTTCTTGAAAAGCAGTTCTTACTTTATTGGATGTCTTCATAATTGATAGGTTGCCATCAACCTTCTTCATCACAACTTTACACTGAGAGTTTAATTTGGGATCATAACACCGTTTATAATTCATTTTCAAGTCAAAGGCATTATAATTATTTCTTAAAACTACTTTTCCACAAGGCCCATCATTTCTACATAATGTATTGTGTATATTTAAATCCATTTAATTGGTTATAAAGTCGTTGATTTGCACGGTATTAGTGGTATTTCTTTCTAATGATTTAATTTTCTTTGGTTCAAATCAGGGTAATTCTAAAGGAGAACGGAAACCTCGAATTTTTGCGTAATTTTTTCAGGATATCTTATTTTGTGGTCATAGAATACGAATCTGAAATTAGTTTTGGGTGTATACGAACCGTCTGTCCAAAAAATTTTTTTTTTGTGATATAAGCAGTTTTTCATGCACCTATTTATACACCAACAGCACTTATATATCGCCTTTTTCCTTATTAAGATCACATTGTGGCCTTTATAGAACAATAAATCCTTCACTTATGGCGGAAAACTCACTTTCTTTTGTGTGAAAATCAGAATTTTATTCACTGAAGCTGTATTAGATGAACCGCCATTTGTCATTTGTTTACATATACGCGCAGTGCATGCTTGATGCACGGGTAGTAATCATTTGTTACTTCACAGACTACGTTACTTTTATAATCGTTACTCGATAATACCGGAAGAGCCGATGATTACTTGAATTGTAACCGTTACTTTTTCACATATGATTACTTGCAAGTGCTAATGGAGTAGTATCAGCTGACGTCACAATCAAGCTGCAACTTCAGTTAAGTGGACTCGAAAGTTTTTGTGATATTTACAATCATTTAATTATACCAAGTTTTAAGGTATTTTAGAGCTTTTTGAAAAGCTTTTTTTTGTGTAAAATTAATTATTAGTGTTCCCTTTTACTAATACGTTTGGTGATTTGTTGAACTGGCTTTAATTTTGTGTTTTATTTGCGTTTTTTAACGGACGTGTTTTTTTCCGTACTGTCAAAAGGTTTTTATTTTCGTAATGGTGAGTTAATTTTAACAATTAGGAATGTTAAATTTGTTGAAATTTGATCTATACACTTCATTTTAGGAGTCACCAAATTATATTTCTAAGTTAGAGTATATTAACGGTGTAACGAAGTAGTATAAAGGTAGAAGATTTAACTGTATCGCTAAATGATATCCCAAAAATTTCTAAGACTGTGGTGATGGATTATATGTTATTTCGAACGAGCCCTACGACCATGATGACCAAGTTAGATGCCTTTGCTCAGCTTGCCTGTAAATGGATAGAATTTCTGGATACAAAAAAATTAGCAAGCGATATCTCGTTGGTAAAGTAAGTGTAGATTCTATATGTATAATATGAAATTCAAAGTTCATTATCAAAGTATACTGCTTATGTCTGTAATGTGTCATCACAAATTACTGCTTTTCAACATTTGTACATTATTAAAACAGATTAAGGATGAATGTAATTTTTGTTTTAGGTTAGGCATTCTCAAAGATTACCAGAAGTACCGTTTAAGCCTTGGATTGTTGTATGAGGATACGTCTGTGACGGATGTATTGGCTTATTGAATCACAGGTTATGATTGGCTGTCATCCATATTCCACTCTCTAGAGCGGCTTTTCTCTACCAGCGGGGAATTTTAAAACATGACAGAAAATCTAAATAGGCTACCTGACAAAATATTGTAAAAATTATCTACTCATTTTAAGTGGGGAGTTGTAATTTACTCGCCCTTGCCCAACGATTCCACAGAGAACTATAAAATTCCCGATTCTAAATAAAACATCAGCAATTTGGCAACACAGGCAATGAGATATACGTAGTTTGCCACATAACTAAACACCTCAGCTTCTGCATCATAGATGGCGACATATTCAGATATCTCAAATTAATTAAAAATATCAAGTGATATTTTTAAATCATGATTTAAAAATATCTACTTGATATTTTTATTTCTATTAAACACGTCTAATTGACATTTTTAAATGATTTAAAAATATCAACTAGATATTTTTAATTGAAATAAAAATATCAAGTAGATATTTTTAATGAATTTCAGATATCTCTAATTCAAAGCACATATTGATAAATAACAATGGAGCTACTGATCATCTTGTAACTGATGATATGTTAAAATTTATGGTAATACTAAAGGAGAACGGAAACCTCGAATTTTTGCGTGATTTTTTCAGAATACCCTATTTTGGGGTCGTAGAACACGAATCTGAAATTAGTTTTGCGTGCATACGAACCGTTTCTACAAAAAAAATTTTTGAAAATTTTTCTTATGACGCACTTTCATGCACTAATTTATACACCAACAGTACTTGTATATCGTCTTTTTCCTTATTAAGATCACACTATGTCCTTTATAGAACAATAAACCCTTCACTTATGGCAGAAAATTCACTTTCCTTTGTATAAAAATCAGAATTTTGTTCACAGAAATTGTATTAGATCAACCTCCATCTGTCATTTGATTACATATATTTGCATGCGTTGTTTGCGCATGTGTAAGGTTTGGTATCTAAAGGCACGTTTGAAAGAACTGAAAGTTACTGGGTTGAACTAATCCATTTTTAGTGTTGAAAGACATTGCGACGTTACTTTTCCAAACGACCGGTTGACGCTTAGAAAGGGATATATATATGTTTATAAATAATACTTAACGCCGTCTGCCCCAGATTTAATAAGGTGCTAAGTACTATTATATATCCCTTGCCCTTCAAGACACTTTCGAAGCGTCGAACGTGTCTTGAAGGGCAAGGGATATATAATAGTACTTAGCACCTTATTAAATCTGGTTCAGACGGCGCTAAGTATTATTTATAAACATACATATCCCTTGCCCTTCAAGACACGTTCGCGCCCGTCGACGCTTCGAAAGTGTCTTGAAGGGCAAGGGATATATAATAGTACTTGGCACCTTATTAAATCTGGGGCAGACGGCGTTAAGTACACACATTCGCGCCTTGAAGGGCAAGGGATATGTATGTTTATAAATAATACTTAATGCCGTCTGCCCCAGATTTAATAAGATGCTAAGTACTATTATATATCCCTTGCCCTTCAAGACACTTTCGAAGTGTCGACGGGCGCGAACGTGTCTTGAAGGGCAAGGGATATATAATACTACTTATCACCTTATTAAATCTGGGGCAGATGGCGTTAAAGCATTATTTATAAACATAAATCAAGACACGTTCGCGGCAGGTCGACGTTTCGAAATCCGCGTCGTTTAGTATTTCTGTTTTTTCAGCAGAAGAGGGGGGTGTTCTATAGAATGACCCATACCGCTTTCACAAGGAATATTAATTTAACATTGAAAACGTGAGAAATCGCCTCATGATATTGGTCTGGTACGTCTTTGCTCTATGGTTCTGTTCAAATCTCCGAGCTGTGCGTTTCATTAAAATAATAGGTTATGTGCCCAAGGCGTAGACACGCGACGTGGGGACCTGTTGAATTATTAAAAAAAAACGTTGTACGCGAGTGAATGAACGATATGGCAATGGCATCGAATATCGAATTACGTTGTTAATGTGCCGAAGTTAAAGGGCCGCGAAAATTTCTCAGAATGGTCGTTTGCTGTTTGCGTTGAGAATTTTCTGGTACTCGAGGGCTTGACTAAGTGCATCAGTGAAGTGGTCACATATCAAGATGCGAAAGCAAAAATTATATTAACGATTGATCCATCTTTGTACGTACATATAAGAGGCGACAACAACAGTGGAATTGTGGCAAAAGTTGAAAAAACTATTTGATGATTCCGGGCACAGACTACCAGACTGGCAACTTCCCTGAGAAATTTATCCGGTCAAGGTCGAGGCAACAGAAGCCAAATTCAGATGTCGCTCTTAACGCAAATGTCGTTTGAAACGTCAAACGTCGTCCATTGTTATTATGTTATTTATATTGTGTACTGTGATTGTGTTGTGCTGGTGATATTATTTTTGTAGAAACTTGACTTTTTAACATAGAATACGCAGTTTTTAGTGCCCTTTAAAAATTTCTATTTCCAAAGAGGAGTTAGGTGAGTGTTATTGTGCAAATATACATTGGATTACAGTAATATTGCATTTTACAGATTATTTCTTAAAATGTCTTCTGCCTTCTGCATTGTTTGTGAAACTGAAGAAGTTGATGTGCAAAAATTGCACTATTTTCCCAGGAACTTTCATAAGTAAGTGTGCATTTGCTCCAGTCTTTGTTTTTAGTTTTTGCACAGTGCAATATATATTTCTAAATATCGTAAGACTGTTCTGCCTTACCACAGTATCTACTTCAAATAAATAAATATTATCGTTTTCAGATCGAAAATGTGGCAGGACTTAATGGGAATGAAAGTGTCAGAAAATACTATACGCCATCTTAGAATTTGTAATAAGCACTTCACAGTAGAGTCATACTCAAATGATACCAATTACATCCTCAATAAAAATGCAGTTCCTACCCGGTATCCATGTGGAGACACAGTAGAAACACAAAGGGATTGTACACCTGTACCCATACAGGTCGAGGAACCCAAAGAAGATATATGTCTACCATCGACATCACGTGGTCTTCGTGTTTCTTCTGCACATAATGAGGAATTAGAAAACCCGCATCCAGATACATCTAGTAGTGTGCCAAGTACTCCAGTTAATCGTTCGTCAACACTCTACCATCGTATACCAAATCTGGGGGATTCAGAGGCCAAAGTTCAATTTTTAAAAAATTGTGTCAAGAAGATACAACCCCACGGAAGAAAGTTATATTTAAGGTAATTTCAAAAAAGGCAGATCACATACGAAAATTAAAAAAGTTGTGTAAAGAGCGAGCAAATAAAATAAAAGAAATGTGTGACCTGAGTAACTCTGATGTTGTCAGAAATATTTTTAAGGACCTAAAGTCAAGTACTGTTGACTTTTTAATATCTCAAGTACACTGTGCAAAACCATATATTTCATCAGGTCCAGCGGCGGGATTCTAAGTTGCTATCGTATTAAGTTGATACGATACTACTGGTTCTAAGTACGTATCATAACAATTTTAACTCTTAATCGACAGAATATGCTCGATACCAAGGAAGTTATTGTTTCAGTCTTACAATATTATAACAGTTTACTCTATAACAACTTAGAATTTCAAACGACACGTGTTTGAAATTCATTGCTATCATATCGATTCGATTGGAACTTCCGGCTACTGTAGTCATGTTTGCCTTGAGTTTTTTTTATTGAGGTACTAACCTCGTCATCACTGAAAATTCGAATTTGGAGAACATTGTTATCATGTAAGAGGTTGCAAGGCTAGTATTTACTACAATTAATAAATGCACACGAAAAGAAATTAGCAAGAGAGTTATTGTAAAATATAAATATGGTTCTCTTGATATTGATAATTTAATTGAATATAATAAAACAAAAGTGCCTTAAATATTAATAATAGTAATAAACTGTCTTTATTTGTGGCGGAGTTCAGCAAAGCTACTCTTCTACTCGACCACATAAAAATACAAGTTTTATGATGTAATTTTTAAAGTATCTATTTAGGTTAAGGATATGTGTGTTTTTAATTCTTATGCTTTCTTTTACTATGTATTTTTCCTTTGTCATACTTTTTATTACATGTTTATTTATGTCTGACAAAATAAAGTTCTATGATGTATTACAAATTTGACTTTTAATTTCCTATAGTATATATATATAATATGGCGTATTTGACATTGAAATTTGTGATCAAAGATTAAGCATGAAACGGCATTGCACTTTGATCACAAATTTTAAATGTCATATGTACATAAACTGTAAGTTAAAGTAAACAAATGGTCAAATCTCCCGCGTCTGCAACTGTGGCGCCCTCTGAATTTGGCTTCTGCAAATCGGAGAGAGAGAGAGATAGATTTCTGGACAAAAATTTAACATTGAGCTGGTAGTCTGTGTTCCGGGTAAACGCGTAAAATAAGTTTGCTACGCAAATCACAGACTACCAGACTGGCAACTCAATGTTAAATTTTTGTCCAGATTTGCGGAAGCCAAATTCAGAGGGCGCCACAGTTGCAGACGCGGGAGATTTGACCATTTGTTTACTTTAACTTACAATTTATGAACATATTTGACATTTAAAATTTGTGATCAAAGTGCAATGCCGTTTCATGCTTAATCTTTGATCACAAATTTCAATGTCAAATACGCTATATTATATATATATATATATATATATATATATATATATATATATATATATATATATATATATATATACTATAGGAAATTAAAAGTCAAATTTGTAATACATCATAGAAATTTATTTTGTCAGACATAAATAAACATGTAATAAAAAGTATGACAAAGAAAAAATACATAGTAAAAGAAAGCATAAGAATTAAAAATACACATATCCTTAACCTAAACAGATACTTTAAAAATTACATCATAAAACTTGTATTTTTATGTGGTCGAGTGGACGAGCAGCTTTGCTGAACTCCGCCACAAATAAAGACAGTTTATTATTATTATTAATATTTAAGGCACTTTTGTTTTATTATATTCAATTAAATTATCAATATCAAGAGAACCATATTTATATTTTACAATAACTCTCTTGCTAATTTCTTTTCGTGTGCATTTATTAATTGTAGTAAATACTCGCCTTGCAACCTCTTACATGATAACAATATTCTCCAAATTCGAATTTTCGGTGATGACGAGGTTAGTATCTCAATAAAAAAAACTCAAGGCAAACATGACTACAGTGGCCGGATTCTAAGTTCCTATCGTATCGAATCCATACGATAGCAACGAATTTCAAACACGTGTCGTTTGAAATTCTAAGTTGTTATTAGAGTAAACTGTTATCGTATCGTAAGACTGAAACAATAACTTCTTTGGTATCGAGCGTATTCTGTCGATTAAGAGTTAAAATTGTTATAAGATAGTAGACTTAGAACCAGTAGTATCGTATCTCGATACGATAGCAACTTAGAACCTCGCCGCTGGACCAGATGAAATATATGGTTTTGCACAGCGTACTTGAGATATTAAAAAGTCAACAGTAGTTGACTTTAGGTCCTTAAAAATATTTCTCACAACATCAGAGTTACTCAGGTCACATATTTCTTTTATTTTATTTGCTCGCTCTTTACACAACTTTTTTAATTTTTGTATGTGATCTGCCTTTTTTGAAATTACCTTAAACATAACTTTCTTCCTTGGGGAACACAATTTTTTAAAATTTGAACTTTGGCCTCCAAATCCCTTAGATTTGGTATACGATGGTAGAGGTGTTGATGGACGTATCAACTGGAGTACTTGACACACTACTAGATGTTTCTGGATGCGGGTTTTCTAATTCCTCATTATGTGCAGAAGAAACACGAAGACCATGTGATGTCGATGGTAGACATATATCTTCATTGGGTTCCTCGACCTGTATGGGTACAATCCCTTTGTGTTTCTACTCTGTCTCCACATGGATACCAGGTAGGAACTGCATTTCTATTGAGGATGTAATCGGTATCATTTGAGTATGACTCTAGTGCTTATTACAAATTCTAAGATGGCATATAGTATTTTCTGACACTTTCATTCCCATTAAGTCCTGCCACATTTTCGATCTGAAAACGATAATATTTATTTATTTATTTGAAGTAGATACTGTGGTAAGGCAGAACAATAATTTAAAGTAGTCACGATATTTATAAATATATATTGCACTGTGCAAAAACTAAAAACAAAGACTGGAGCAAAATGCACACTTGCTTATGAAGGTTCCTGGGAAAATAGCGCAATTTTTGCACATCAACTTCTTCAGTTCCACAAACAATGCAGAAGGCAGAAGACATTTTAAGAAATAATCTGTAAAATGCAATATTATATATTACTGTAATCCAATGTATATTTGCACAATAACACTCACCTACCTCCTCTTTGGAAATCGAAATTTTTAAAGGGCACTAAAAACTACGTATTCTATGTTAAAAAGTCAAGTTTCTACAAAAATACTATCACCAGCACAACACAATCACAGTACACAATAAATAACAATGGATGACGTTTGACGTGGCAAATGACATTTGCGTTAAGAGCGACATCTGAATTTGGCTTCTGTTGCCTCGACCTTGACCGGATAAATTTCTCAGGGAAGTTGCCAGTCTGGTAGTCTGTGCGCAAATTAATGTCAACTCACTGAACTCTATTATTGTAATAGAGTTCAGTGTGTCAACTCGACTTGATGAATGTGATTCAATGACAAGTTATGTGAATCAAATTGTAGAAACTGGACAAAAACTTTGTGGCATGGGTTTAAACATAGGTGATGAACTTTTGGCGTCCATTATGCTAGCCGGCTTAACGGAAAAATACCAACCTATGGTGATGGCGCTAGAAAATAGTGGGAAGACAATTACTACAGATTCCATCAAGATGAAATTACTTGACATGGATAGTGAAGCCAGTCGCAGTGGGATGGCGCTTGCGGTCAGTCGTTCAAAAGTCAACAGGCAGTTTGACAGTAAAGATAAAGATAGAAACAAAAATGTAAACAATTCAAACGTAGACAAAGGTATAACGTGCTGGTATTGTAAAGAAAAAGAGCATTTCCGCAGTCAATGTCCAAAATTAAAACAATCAAATGGTGAAAATAGCACAGGTGTTCAACAAAAAGATAAAAATTTATTCAATGTTGTATTGTCAAATGGAAATTTTAGCAGTAATGAATGGTACATAGACTCAGGGGCTAGTTGTAATTTTACTGCAAATGAAGATTGGTTAAAAAATAAAGATCGTCCCAGCTTATCAGAAATAATGGCAAAGAAAGAAAGATTTACTGTTAAATGCGTAGGTGATAGGTAATGTTTTTACATCAGTAGAGGCTGAGTGTCTACACATCACTGTAAAAAACGTTATGTGTGTTCCGGGACTAACAACAAATCTGCTATCTGTGAGCCAAAATATCAAAAATGGTAATAAAGTAAAATTTGAAAATGAAAGATGTAAAATCTACAATAAAGCAAATGAATTGATTGCACCAGCTGATCTGCAAGATGGTGTTTACAAATTAAATATACCAGAGGAAGATTCTCCATTAGTAGCACCTGCAGTGGCTTTAGCATCAGGACAGACATGGCACAGAAGATTAGGACACATAAATACGGCGTACTTAAATAAAATGGTGAACAAAGCTGCTGAAGTAATGGAATGTCAGGGACAAACACAGTTCGACTTAAAAAATTGTGTTACATGTTGCGAAGATAAGCAATCGAGACTACCATTTAGAAATGTTGGCAAGAGGGCTTCATCATTATTAGAAATTATACATACTGATCTCTGCGGACCAATGCAGAAGCGATCACTTGGTGGGTCGAAGTACTTCCTGACTTTTATAGATGATTACAGCCGAATGAGTTTTATTTACTTTCTCAAAAGTAAAGATGAAGTATTCGAACACTTTAAGTTTTTTAAATCAAGTACTTGCGCTCACACAATGGAGGGGAATTCTGTTCAAAAGAGTTCGAAAAGTATTTAAAGCAAAACGGCATTATACATCAGACTACTAACAGCTATACCCAAGAGCAGAATGGAATGTCCGAAAGACTTAACAGAACTTTGGTCGAGAGGGTTAGATGTATGTTGTATGATGCAAATCTAGGAACTGAATTTTGGGCAGAAGCTGTGCATTGTGCTATGTACATGAGAAACAGATCCATAGCTTCAGGTATTGAAAAAACACCATTTGAAATGTGGTATGAAACAAAACCGAACCTGTCACACCTGAGAATCTATGGTATCTATGCTATGGAGCATATACCAAAAAATTTAAGACAAAAATGGGATAAAAAGCCAAATGAAATGATATTTGTTGGATATGATGAGCAAACTAAGGGCTATAGATTGTATGATCCTAAAAAATGTGAAGTTAAAGTAAGTAGAGATGTGATAATTATGGAACAAACGACAAAAACGGATAAATTCGAAAAATGAATAGAAATGTCCATAGAAGATGAAAATGAATTGTCAGAAGAACAAGATGCGGTGGGGGCTGAAATTATATCTATCCGTGAAATTGATACTGAAACTGAAGTTTCCGACAACGAACGGGAAGAAGATCCTGATTATATCCCTGAAGAAAATTTTTCAACTCCTGAAACTGTAAGAAAATCTCAG